>OV816024.1:161701452-163189119 GCA_929113105.1 Agrypnus murinus
GTTTCGTATCGGTTTTTAAATTAGATTCTATTTTAGAAGTGTAAGATAAATGATCTAAATGAATTCTAGATTTAACTTGTTTACGTAATAATGAAAAATTTAAGTAATCTGACTGGTTTTTGTATTTTTTCCATTTTTTGTTATTTTACTATTAATTAGTCTTTTAGTAGACTTAGAAAACCAACAGGGGAATTTATTATTTATATTTTTAGTTGCAACATTTTCTTCTATAATTTTGTACAATAAAAGGTAGAATCTATCAACCATCTCAGTTACGCTAAGACGTTGAAGTTCCCTATTTCACTTAATGTTGTTTAATTTTTCATTAATTGTATTGTAATTAGCCTTCCAAAACTGAAGTTTTTTAAAATTTGCCTCTTTTTAAATTGAACGGATGATGTATCAATATAAATCTCTAAAGCTGGATGATTACTATCTAATGCAACAAACGGTGTATCACTTGAATAAACTGTAATGCTATTTATATTAGAATAACAGAGGTCGAGAATTTTATTATTTACATTCTTTATACCATTAAATTGTTTAAAGTTTAGAAAGCTGAATTTATCAACGACTATATCAGCATTATATCCTAAAGGCTGCGATAAGAAACAACTGGAATAATTATCAAAATCCCATTGAATATTTGGTACATTGTAATCACCTATAATAATAAAGTAATCATTAGGATAATTAGATACAATTTCTTCGATTCTATTTAAATGAACATTTAGGTTATTTATTGTAGCATAAGGTGGTACTTACACACAACACAAAAAAACTTTCTTTCCACACTCAAGTAAAATGCTCACCCACAATTCTTCACAGATACCTGGTACAGACCATTGTTCTTGAAACGCAGATGAAATTTCCCTTTTGACACCAATTATCATGCCACCCCTATGCTGTTTGCCGGTTATTACAAGATTGCGGTCTAATCTGTAGATAGTGTATTTTGGAAAAAATAATTCAGCATCCCTTATATTGTCATTTAACCATGATTCTGTAATAAAAAATAAATCAAAAGATTCCTCTAATGTAGCCTCTAAAAACTCTTTTATTTTCGTCCTTAGCCCCCGGACATTCTGGTGATACAAACTTAACATAAATTAGAAAATATGTATTTAATTGATTTTTTAATACAGGTTGTTTTAATTGCTACTGGTAGCCAAGTTCAGTTTTGCCACGATATCTTCTTCGGTATTTATCCCCAAAACAAGAGAATCTTCATTTCTTCTACATAAGAGTTTTCCATTTTTCAGCCAAACATAGCGAAAACCAGTTTCCTTGGCTCATAGTTTAGTCTTCCTAAGCAGTTGTTTGTTTTCTTGGGTTAGATGTTCATTAATGTAGATTGTTTCTCCAAAATTCATGCCAGTAATGTTCTTATTAAATATAATTAGTTTCTTTTTCTCTACAAACTTATCTCTAGTTGTCCTTGAATTGAATTGGACGATAATTGAGGGATTTACAACCTTATTATTAGATGGAACTCGATGTGCAACATCAATTTCAGCTTCAGATACATTTAACTGCAATTGGCGGCACATTTCCGCCACAATTTTTTTACAATTCTCACCAACAATCTGCGGAATTCCGTTAATTTCGTTCTTGTAAAGCTAGTTATGGTCAATTAGAACATACCATCTTAAAACTAAATTTTGGTTCAATTTAACAGTAGATTTTTTTGTGTGCACTTGGTGAATTTCCTTGTGTTGTTGGTTATTGTTTCTGGCATTGTGAATTTTCCTGGTCTTGTTCCCGAATTGGTGAATTTGCTTGGTCAAGGTTCGAAAGACTGGCCTTATTCGCTAGTACATATATTGTAATGATATGATTTATTATTTTGATAAATGTTACATCAAAATTATTTAAGAGCATGAATAATAAATAACAATTTTTCAATACAACTTTCTATAAGAAGAAAATTGTTAATCTCAGTTCAGTGTTAAGATAAGTCCTCATAACCCTATTTCAAAAGAATAATTAATTTGAAAATAAATTTATCTTTTAATTAAGTAAACAATAAGATTTTAGATTAATTTGAAATTTGAAATGTAAAAATCGTGAAGTTCTTTGAAATCTTGATTCGTTATAGTATGTTCAATTTTTGCTTGCACATAAAAATTATAGCATTTCACAACACCAGCTTTTCCTACCCTTGAAGAATCCTTGGGATGTCAGGAACTCGAATACTTACGGTAGATGAGAGCGTACCAGGAAGATGCTGGTCTTCCAGAAATTCTTGCAAAAACTCTTCTCTATTAAGTAAAATAAACAGTTTTTTGTGTTCTTTATTGTATAAACAGTTCTTTATTGTACTAGACTACTTTTTTAATTTGTTAAACTGTGTTTTTGTTTTTCTTAGGCCAAGAACCTTGTATAATCTTGTATTATTGTATAATAGCACTTTTTCTTATAAATAGAATAAGTACAGGTTATGTTTGTTAAAACACCAAGTTTTATTATTCTTCTTTATTTTTTATTAGAGTCAATACACTATTTTAGAGCCATTGCAAGAAAATAGTGAATCTCTCCAATTAAACCAAAAAGCATATATTCAAAACAATATTAATGCAACTTATTTCTCATATAATCAACAGAGCTCGATACTAAAATATGAATTTTTATAATGATACTGCATATAACTGCATTGTCGAAAATGTTTGACAATGCAGTTGACAATCAAAAAGTTCAATATGTCACATTATATTAATAATTTGAAAACACATTGTACATTGGTACAAGTTTCTCTTCTAACCATCACAAATTAAACGTTTACACGTTTAAACGCTTCCCCGGAAAGATTTATGAAAGCATTTCTCTTATAATACTATATGGTTTTGATTTTTAATTTATACGCGCCATAAAGCGGATAACTCACGTTACTGTTTACGTCTACCACCACTAATAAAAACTGATAAGTGAATATACGGAAGCGCTTGGAATAAATCACGAAGTGCTCTAACAAATTCAGCAAAATAATAAAATAAATATAATAAATTGTGTTTTATGCAAAGTATATCTGCGTACACTAAAGTTGCTACTTTTCATCACCTACGTGTTTTGATCGGATTATTGCCCTAAGCAAATACGGTATCGGGTTGAACGTCGAACGGCAAATAGCCACGGAGAAAACAAATTGTTACCTTTTCGATCTAATGAGATTATTTTTTGTCGTGTAATATTTTTGTTCTGTTGAAAATACTTTCACATACACATACGCGTTTAAACGTGTATTTTTATATTAAACGTTTATTTACTACACGTTTAAACGCTGCATCCCTATAATACAGTATTATCCTTGTTTATTAGTAATTCAAATGATGTATGTTATATATTGTAGGGTTCTACTACGTCACAACTAGGTCCACTGCATCACATTCTTCAACGTTACTTACTAGACTTGTGACTTAGTGGACAATTAGCAATAAATTATGAATCAAGGAGTATCTAAATAGCGTAAATACGCGTATTCGTTGATAGATGGTTATTTCGATATAATTTTAATTCATTAGTATCCTAGATAGTAGAGTCAACCTGAAAGCGGATTTTGTTGTCCGTGGTACATTGAAAGGTAAAAAGGTATCGAGTACGTTATCGGATGCTATTTAGGGTGTATATCAATCCCCTAAATTCGTCTGGCGATATTGGTGTCCAACACCCCCCGGGGTGGGGGGACTGAAAAAACAGCAAATCTAGAATACTTTATTTGCTATCCGGCTATATTAAAATAAATACGATCTCTACAGTATTAAGCGAGTTAGAGTTAATTTTCACTCAAGAATTATCATTAGATAAACGGAAAAATACTCACTAGATTAGCTTCTAACTCCCTTATTATGCTTATTTCTATTTCTGCAAACATAGAAAGATGTTTATATCGTGATATCTTTTGGACGACACAAGATATCAAAAAAGTTCAAAAAATAATTGTTGTTAGTTCGAGATTTTACAATTCAACGCTTTTTGAAACTTTGAAATTGGCGAGACAGTAACGAAGATATGATCAATTTATTCCGACAATGTATAAATTACCACTGAGCAGCGATCGTTCTATCTCTATTTTCACCCGTCTTCCGTCTCATTCTAAGGCACTGCTCTTACCAGGTTCGTAAGTACATACAACTATTAGCACAATATTGGAGTTACAAATGCAGGTGATTTAACATTTTGTTGAAACAAAAATATAAAATTCTTACTGTTTTTATAAATACGACATTAACCTTAACACGGAAAGTTCTTCAAGTTATTCTATAACAGACGATGAACTATTCCATACATTTAAATTTCTTTAAATTTATAAAAAAAGAAACAGATGCGCAGTTATAAAAATGTGTTGTGTAAAACGGACGGGAAACTTCAGGAATCCACTGCAAGAACTGCGGAAACTATTCAAAGGTCAGTGAAAATGAGATTAGATATGCAAAGTCATAATAGAGAATTAATAGAGCTTCTTGATATAAACGTTCTTGATATGACGTTTGAAAAGTAGAAAAGTTTAACTTTAAAAATAGCCAATTATTTTATAACATCCTGTAGAAATGGAGAAAAAATAAAACAAAGCTGAAATAATAACACAAAATAAAACTTAATCGTAAAATCACATAATTTATTTTGCTAAATTATGTCAGTTGTCAGTTTTCGGTGTTAAAATGTGTCATTTTTGTCTGGGACACCCTGTATAGCTGTCTGTATCTGCAAGGACAGGTACATCATGCCTATACTTGTCTCAGTAGTTGTCTCTCAATTTGCAGATTTCTGCAAAGCTATATACTAAACATCTGATACAATACTCTTGACTGAAACTGAACTTGACTGAACTTGAACAGATGCATAATTATTTTGTGTAAGAAGTGTGTAACTACCATATTTAACGATTTTTTTACTCCTGTTCCCAAAGGCTTTCCACAATAAAACTTACACCAAAGATAAACTACATCTAGCTGTATAACATACTGTATTCCTAAAAAATTGAAGGTACACTTTCTTAAATATTCAAGGTCAAATTCAATATTTTATTATAAAACAATTTTTTATAAAAACTGTGATCTATTAGCTTTAAAACAAGCCTAAGACGAAAGTACTACAGTAATTAGAAACAGAGCTATGAATTATTTTTGTTCACCTTGTAAGTGTAAATTTCACATTTGTTGTCATGTTTGCAGCTCTGCTATATGAATACTGTGTATCACTGAGCGCTATAACTTTACATACCTAAGTTGCTTTATGTCCTCTACCATCTCACTTAATCTCACAAAAATCTGAGATAGTCGGGTTGTGAGCTGTGATTATTTGGCACGGAATAACCCAAGAGAATTATGAAGCTATTTATAAATCTTATCGCCACGTGCAAGATAACACTTCGCAGCTGCGAGATAAATACCGCCAACATGTGCAGTATTCAGAAACCTTATCTGCATTCTACGAAATGCTAACGGAAGCAAAACGTTATCGCCACGTGTGTGAAACCAAACAAAGGATCTGGAACGCAGAAGGGTTATATAAACACTGCAACTTTGTGGGACAGATCAGGGCTGTGCATGGTGTCTGTGGTGTGAACATGTATGATTGGCATCTCGAAGTACGCTGTTAGTAGAGATGCTACTCATGCGGTTCGCTCCACAGCCGCTAAGAGTGTTCAGTGGGTTGTGGAGTGTTAACCGGTGAGTCGACTTTTCCTTTCAAAAAGCAGCCCCTTTCCCTCCCCCAGCCTAGTGCATCCTGCCATGTGCCAGCGGTAAAATTACCGGCATTTGACCCCCTTTCCTATTTTCCAGGCAGCTGTCTGTCCTTACCTTCCGATCCCATCCTCGGGTGGCCGTTCCCTTCCATAGGAGGGCTCCTTGGTGGACGGTTAAGTCGACTCATTGCTTGGTGCTACACAAGATCCCCCCCCCCGAAATCTATATTTCGGGGGTGGATCTGAAAAGAGCCGGGTTTTTTTGTTACTGATTCAACATCATCACCGTATTTCATCGACCTCACATTCCAACGTTGTCGCCCATATCAGCAAGTTCCACATGTTGGTATGGCCGATAACAAGCGCAGGTGAACCATGAAAGTGACATTATCGAAGAAAACAACAAGTACGGAGCGATTGTGGTTATCATTACCAATATTATTATTAATGCTGCTAATAATAGCCACAAAGGTCATGCCGTTGCCGGGCCAGTTATTATTAAATTTATTTAATAATAATTGGTCTGCCGACTGCTGGCTGAAGAGGCTTACATTTAAGCCTAAAACAGCCTCACCCCGCCTTGCGGGGTGATAAAATAACGTTGATATCGTCGTCGTCGTGGGACAGATCAGTTGCAACGACAGTTCGGTCGCTTCGAAGCTGGCATCCAGAGATGTTGCTTATCTAGCCTCCGAACTTAACTACGACACAGAAGCCTTAGAAGCTGGCATCCAGGGATGTTGCTTACATAGGTTTTCTGAGCTTCATTACCAGTTTAATGTTGAAACTGTACAGTGTTTAAGTTATTACTGATTAAGTTATCGCTGATTACTTTCGATCAGCTTATACTATAGATACAAATTCTAAAACTCATCATAATAACTCTTTTGCTAATGTAGGGAATTTTGAGAATATGAAACAAATATCGACATCATTGCGGCAACCAACCTTCTGAGTAATAAACCTACAGCTGGACCTGATAAGATTCCAAGTTTTTTAGTTAAGGACTGCATCCATGTGCTTGCGGAACCTTTACAATTCATATTTAATTTATCTTTGGATACCAAACAGTTTCCCAAAGTATGGAAATGTGCGCGATTCTGTCCGGTACAGAAGTCACAAGCTGAAAATTATCGGCCCATATCCATTCTGTGCAGCTTTGCAAAAATTTTCGAAATTATTATTTATAAATGCATTTACAAATCTGTATCTCCTTACATATCCACTGAGCAGCATGGCTTTGTTCAGAACCGTTCAACCATTTCTAATCTGGCATGTTTCACACAATTTGTGACTGAGGAACTTGACGCTAGTGGTCAAGTAGATCGCGTATACACAGACCTCAGTAAAGTTTTCGATAAGATAAATCACTCCAGTCTTATAAGGAAATTAGATGCGTTAGGATTTCCCAATAACTTACTTTCTTTATTTCAGTCATATTTATATGGGCGTTCACAATATATTGAGTACAGTGGTTTTAATTCGTATGAATTTGAAGTTACTTCTGGTGTACCCCAGGGATCGAACCTTGGACCATTGCTTTTTATTCTTTTTATAAATGATTTACCAGATCAGATAAAAAATAATTCACTCTTCTATGCAGATGATTTAAAAATATATTCTAAAGTTCATTCTCGAAAGTCGGATTGTAAGTTGTTGCAAAAAGATCTCGACGATGTGTACGAATGGTGCAAAGAAAATCACTTAGCTCTTAACATATCAAAATGTAGAGTAATATCTTTTGGTCGTAAATCTAATCGCATAGACTTTAACTATACTATTGATAAAAACACACTTCAACAAACCACAAAAATAAAAGACTTGGGTGTCTATTCTGATAATAAACTTGAATTTAAAGATCATATTAATTCAACAACATAAAATGCTAACAAATCTTTGGGTTTCAGCATAAGAAATTCTAAGTTGTTTCATCATACTAGCACATTAATTCGACTATACTATGCATTTGTTCGACCCACGAATATGCTTGCTTAATATGGTATCCAATTTACCAATGCCACATTAGTGAACTAGAAACAGTACAACGTCGATTTTTGAAATATTTGGTTTATAAAGAAGATGGTATTTATCCAACACAAGGCTGTAGCCACAATGGACTTTTAAATAGATTTAACATTATCAGTTTGAGTGATAGACGAGTTTTAATATCTATTAAATTCTTACATGGTCTAATACATGGCACTATTGACTGTTCCGCCATTCTTGGAAAAATTAATATACTTGTTCCTCGCTTAAACACCAGATCATCAAATGACTTCTATTGTGATAGGGCAAGAACAATTATTTTAAGTAAATCACCTATTTATATTATGTGCTCAAATGCAAATAAAATATCTACAGAAACTGATATTTATTGTTCTACTTTACAATGTATCTCTGAGATGTTTTTGTCCTTGCTTTCATCATAACAAATTTCATATCTCATATATTTTATATTTAATTAATTATTGTAAATATGTAGATCACATTTTAGAATAACTGTTATAACTTATTGTAAGATCATGTTTAGAATGTTTAATGAACGTAGCAGTACTTATATGTAGCTCTATAAGTGGGTGTAAACCTGTTGAGTGAAATAAACTATTATTATTATTATTGTTATTATTATTATACAAGTGCATATTGTATAATTAACAACGAATAAATATCTCATTGTACTTAATACTAAACTGTTTATTCTGTAACTTAGACTACGTCTTTTGTGTTTTTTGAATAAAGAATTATTTTAAAAACACTTTTCAACGTTAAGAAAAGTTAATTCGCGCTTACGGATGGACTTGACGCTTCCGACTTGACGAATTTTTACCACATCTGGAAAAAAAGTCACTTGGGGCTAGCAGTCTTTATATAAAATGGTCTTGGTCCCACCACGTCCATCCTAGAAATTGAAAAAATGTCCGGATAACTTGCGCTATTTTGCGATAACGATTTAAAGGCGTTTATCAATACAAAGAAGTTGTATTTAGTTTAGTGAGTTTTTTAATAAACAGCAGTTCGGTTTAAAAATTACAATTTTGATACAAACATTGCAGCTAAGTTTATCTTTATTTATATTTAGCTCCCTTTTCATGATATTTAATTTTTTATATTTTCATTTTCCGTTCTACTGATGTAACTGCCTCCTGGCTTTTGCCCCTCATAATTATTTTTCCTTATTAATTACATCATAAACTCCCCTCGTATCGGTATGCATTAAAAACATATTGTTTGGTTTACATTCATCATTCATACGCTTTATAACCCAAGAGTTTAAATAGAAAATATAAAAAAGTTTTCCCAGTTAACAATTTAACCACTGAAATGTTACATATTCACCATTGCAATGCTGGAATCAAACGCATACGAAATAACCAAACCTCTCTACTATTATGAGGATGTTGAAATACATGTATATGAAAGGCATGTTTTTATTTGATTAAAAAATAACAGCTTTTGGTAATATACATATATGTACCTATGTACATACTATGAAATGTTGGGAAAACATGCAATGGTCGGATAGCAATTACATTCTCGAGAAACTTTCATAAAGGTTTATATATATTATGTACGTAGTAGCATGCAATGCAACTGTAAAATCTCTTAAAAGACCATTGTCATCTTCTCGTTTTAGAAAAGCTTGCTGACCTGGATATACGTACGTACTATAAGTAACGTAGGAAGTACTTACGGTTAATATTCCTACATTTATTATGTGATTTAAAGTTTTAATATTTTTACTAACAAGCAGTAATATGTATTTCAATCATGAAGAAATTGGTATCGTTTAACTACTTAATAAACCTGTTTTTTAAGTATATTTCTAATTTGTATAAGAAATTCATATTTGTTTTTGGTGTTTGTTCTGTTGAAGTTTATATTGGGGGAAATGTTGGTTTGTATGGTAATTATTTTGTTTGTTATTACATAGGATTTCTCTAATATTCAAAATTTAAGATACAACCATAGTAAATATGAGCAGGTGCTAAAGATTATTCTGTATTCATTTTTGCCTATGTTCATGTATTATATATTTGATTTACCTTATGTGAAGTAAGGAATTAAGAAACAAAATGTCAGATCAGAATTTTGTAATAGCTATTTACACTCGAATGCGGTAAGTCGAACTTTACAGGGCGACAACTTTGTTTAAGACACGAGCCCGTAGGGCGAGTGCCTTATTAGTTGGAGCCCTGTAAAATGACTTGACGCATGAGATTTGTATAAGATTTTTTGGCCGACAAGTTTTATAGAAAATAAAAAAAAATAATTCAAAACATGCACATAATAGTGTGCTCTTGGATGACATTTGTAGTTTCCAAACGTACAATAGATGGCGCTGCGGCGATTTAAATTAATTAAATTTTAATTTTTTCTATTAAAGCCCGAAATATTTTTAATAATAACTTAGGTAACATGTATTTTATTACATAAACTTAATTATTACAAGAATAGTTGGTTTCTTAAATATCTCTAATTGCCCAGTGTTTTTTAGTATTTTTACCACATTCGCTTGTCATTTTACGACATCATGCGTAAATATGAAGCTACAGTTGACGTAAACAAAACTGAAACAAACGTTTTAAAATACAGGAGGCCAAAAAATATATTTAAACACAGACAGCTGGATTTTGTATGCTGAGACTACTGAGAGATTACGCCAGTCCGTTTTGCAAACACAGAGTGAAGTGAAAATCAATGACCAAATTATGAAACACTTATAGACCAATACCGCAGTCGTTAGTTCTTCTAAGTATTTTTTTCTCAGGTATTTGAGAAAGCTATAACAAGAGATTAATTAATTACTGACGTAGACAAATTTGAATTTATAGCCGATTTTCAGTTCGGTTTGGGGGAAAATACATGCACTCTAGTTGCCATAGCAAACCTAATATTAATGCCTTATCAAGCCATTAACAATAAAAATAAAATAATGTATGGTTGTTCTTGTGTATCTTGCAACGGCTTTCTACACAAGTGGTTTTGCATTCATTTCAGTCATGGGATTTGTCCAAGAAGCTTGAACATCTATGTATCAGATGAATACTTTTTAATTTATTCCAGAAGTTTGTTGAAAATAGTTAACAATATATCAAGACGAGTGGGGCTATATACTGGAAATACATGGAATAAAGTTAGGAATGTTTCACAGAAGAATCCTGTGGGTATATAGCTCACTGGTTCTTGACAATGCTTCGACAAAGGTGAGTATAGCACAATGGTCAAACCAATCTGTTAACATCAACAAAATAAAAATCTTGCTCTTTGCGTAATTTACTAAATAACAAATATACAGTACGTTTTTTGAAAGTGGTTCCCTCCTGGTTGTTCAAATCTTTGTCTTTTAAGATAGTAACGCCAATCTATCAGTATACATACAAATATACAACAAAAATATAAAGTGGAGGTAACTTCCGGTAAAACCGGAAATGCTAAAAAGTTATGTTAACAAATCCAAATGAATGTCTCATACCTGCATTCCAAATTTAGTATTTTTCAAACCGCTCTCAAAAACCACCCAGCGTAACATTTAGACAACATTATTTTTAGAAATGTCAAGAGCTTCTGTAATATTACAAAAAATTAATATTTCTATATATTTTTAAAACTAATTTCCAATGTTACGTTTGATCGAGGATTAAATTTGAAAATGAACCAAACTAGTAGTTAGTTCGAGAATAATTAATAAAACATATTGTTATAGATCATTTTCCCTTAAGAAATAATGGTTACATAATTTATTGAATCAAATTCTATGATCAAATTTAACTTACCCAAAGTAATACTTTAATTAATATTATGCCATCTGTGAAGAGTAGAGCTTAAACTTTTTTTTGGATAATCTTTGAGAAAGTCGAGTAAAAAAGTCATGTTTTACAAATATCTTTTATTTGAAACATAAACCTTTATAGTAATATTGTGGTAATATAATAATTTGTACACGTTTCTATTAATAGTGATATACAGCGTAAAAATGGATTACTGGTCACTCTTTTTCTACTTTCTTTGTCCATCTTTCCCAATCCTTTTGCATTATTGATAACGGACACAATAATTACAGCATAAAAAGATTTGTCCTTTAATAATGGGGCGAGTCATGCGTTTTTTAAATTCCGTTAAATGATCTCTGTAAAGCTAATTGCATTAATATAAAATTAAATTGATATTAAAATATACCTTACGTGTAGTAGTGTTTGTAATTCGTAAAAGTTTCTTTAAATCCACATTGCATCGCAAGTATTTCATGTTCACAGATGATTTCATCAATCACTAAAATATTTCAAGAATTGTACTTATTAATCAAATATCACATTGTTCTTTTTCACAAGAAGCTATTGATGTAAATCGCTGAAGATATCGTAATGCACTGATAACCAAAAGCTAAACGGTTTATAATTTTTTATTTTTAAAATTATTATTAAACGTAAGCTAATAAAAGTTATTTCATTTGAAATGTTTGGCTACTACTAAAAGGCTATTATAAAGGACAAATATAATAAGAATAACATTAAAAACTGTTATCAAGACACATTCTCCTTCTCGAATAACACTACATATACATTGCCTTCTGGAAATGTCAACGTAGCGTTTGTTGGTTTCACAAGGGATTGAAGTTAAAATACACCGCACAGATTATTATGATATAAATTTAGGGGACCGTTTTACAACAATATGCAAGATTACAAATTAATATGATGTGTACATAATAGCAAAAATAGTTATTATCGCTCATTTGAAAAGTTATTGTTATTAATTTATCATATCTATTATTAAGGGCAGTTATTTCTTATATCGTAGGGCCTTTATTAGTTTAAATCTCGGCAACTTGAAACGAACATCGTTTTATCGTTTTATACAGTCACCAGTAATTAGTTAATTTTGTGAAATATACTTAAAAATTTACAAAACAATCACTAACCTACGCGAACACGCTGACTGCGAGATGGTACTAACATATAAAGGCAGCTTTCATAATTATAAATGTGCAACGCGTAAAAATAAGTAACATTGATTATATACTTAAGACATTAAGAGAAAAAACGTTCTTAGAAATCATTATATTCTTTTTTTATTATTAAATGCCGTAAAATGGTTGAAATCGCATCAGGATCAAATAAGTTAAAATTGAAACTGCACAAAACTGGCTGAAATCAGGCAATCATAGTAAGGAACGCATCAGTTAATATATGGCAAGCTTGAAGATGGTTGAGACTAAGCACGCCATATCAGGGTGGGATTAGTTAAAATATGGCATGCCGTACTAAAGGTTGGAATCCGGTAGTCCATATTCCAGCCTCATAGGGAACAAGCTTATAGGTCAGTCCATATTGGAACCTGATCAGGGCCACATATAAATTCCTCAATAGGCATGCCGTAATAGAACCTGGCCCGGCCCAGATCGTTTTAAGGTTTGCCTTAACAAATTTCTGCAACGCGTAAAAATAAGTAACATTGATTATATACTTAAGACCTTAAAAAAAAAACGTTGTTAGAAATCTTATATATCTTTCTTAACTATTACATGCCGTAAAATGGTTGAAATCGCATCAGGATCAAATAAGTTAAAATTGAAATTGCCAAAACTGGCTGAAATCAGGCAATCATAGTAGGGAACGCATCAGTTAATATATGGCAGGCCTTAACATGGTTGAGATCAAGCACGCCATATCAGGGTGGGATTAGTTAAAATATGGCATGCCGTACTAAAGGTTGTAACCCAGTTGTCCATATCCCAACCTTATAAGTCAGTCCATATTGGAACCTGATCAGGGCCACATATAAATTCCTTAATAGGGCATGCCGTAGTAGAACCTGACCCGGCCCAGATCGTTTTAGGGTTTGCCATAACAAATTTCTGCTCGGGGGTGTGCTCGAAAACGAAAACTTTCAACTAACTGGATTATGGTAGGTTTTACGTAAAAAAGTTTCAGATATATAGTATCAAAAATGTAGGCTGTATCTCCCATAACAAAGTTAGAAATATGATATTGTAATAGTAATGGATATGAAACTCATCACTCTCACTCTCAAATGTGTACTTACGTAAGTTAATATCAATAATGTGCAAATATTATGTCATATAGTAATATGTATTGATACAAAAAATGGCATTGGACTAGGTTTTTAATGGAATAAAACAAATTATCAATCTGTCGCTCAACTGTCACCAAGCTCTCAGAGAATATAAATTTGGAAAAGTTTAACTATCAAACCGTACTAAAATTTAGTTTAACCTGGAGGAATCTATCTAGGTCAATATCAAATAGCAGGAGAAAATTAAATAAGATTTGGAGTGACAACTGAATCTTAATTCAGTGAATTGCTTGATATAGTTAAATAGATGCAGGTTCTACAACTTATTGTCGATCAAAGGCTAGATACTTCAACCAATATTCAATAAATTATTATGTCTTTGCTTTGCTTTAAACAAAACAACAGGGGAACAATGCTAATACTAGGGAAATGATGCAAAGCAGAGGGAACAAGTACAAAATGACACAAAACCCCTTTTTGTTTTTATCATTTTTTAATATATCCATAAATCAAAATTTTAAACAAAATTATTTCTAAACAAATACATACATAATCCATACCCCTTATACCGCATTTTTGCAATGTCGGGGTTCCACACAAACTCTTATGGGAGTGCAACGGAGGTAATGCAGCTATTGTAGCAAGTACATTACGCTCCCCATACTTTACCACTGATACAACTTTCTAAACAAATAATAAATAAAAATACGTATGTCCGATAAGTGTAATTATCTTGTGATCTGCACAAACTAAAAATAAATTAACAACAATCTAGCAGTTTAAAGAGAGGTGGGGTAAGTTAATTTTGAGTTTTCAGCCTCTCCTTATTAATAAGAATCCGAGAACTTTTCCAATGCTCTATTAATGAAGAATTAGCAGGAAAACAGCAACATACGCGTGCGCGAAAATACACGCGATCGCACTGCATAGGTATTGAACCTATGAAATGCAATAATGATCACAATAATGGTCTACGGTTGCGGTATTTGATGCAGCACGCTGCGACTGGTTTGTCAAATAAGCAGTTCAACGACCAGCAAGCACTACTGGGTAGATAGTATAGTATGTAGGTACCTTACATTGTTTAAAAAGCTTTATTACTGAATCAATGAAATAAAAGAAAAAAAATAAAAATATAGAATAATGCAAAAATGAACAGACGAACTATTTTTTAAATTAGCGTAAATATATCGTTATGAAGATAGAAAAACCGTAAAAATATATCATTCTTGCACCTCTTGCCTCTATCATCTTATTTCAATAGAAGTGACATACAACAGAAATACAATAAAAATTGCATACTTCCTATGTGTCTATATTGGATCTTACTTGGATTTTTCACTCCCTAAAGAGTTGGGGGTATTTTTTTTAACTATGTTGATTTTATTAAGATCCTATAGATTCGTACTAAATTTAGTGTGCTTATGTCCCTACATCAATTTTTTGCCCACGGGGGCCTTTAGCATTTTGTTAGTTTTGCCGTTATAAGAAACCTGATAGCTATCAGCTATCATGATAAACTATGTGCCAAATTTCTACGTTATCCCTAAGTGGCCAGAACTTTACTCAATCTTTTACTGTTTTTCTTATGAACGGAAGAATGACTAGTGAGATTGATTACTACATAGATATGACATACAATATTTTATGAAGAATTATATTCTACAATTAAATTTTTTAAAAGAATTAAATGAAATAAAGTGTACTGTATAGAAGTCTTAAAAGTAATGTAGAAAATACGTCATAGATGACTTGATTTTAAGCGTAAAACCTATTCTTTAAAGCGGATACTTTCCAGAGTAATGGCAATTTCATAATTATTGTTGGGTAAACATCGCAAAAGCTATGAAGCTTATGACGTATGACAAAACAATGTATCTTTTAAATTAAGGTCACTAATTATTATAGCACTATCTATTCTTTTAATTCCCAAAAGAGTTTTTAAATTAACTGCTGTTAATAGCAATTGTCCTGTTACCAAATGTGAACCCATCTCTAGTAACAATTTTTAACGTGTCAATGGACATTTACATAACATTGACGGGGGAGCTACGTTTTAGTTTATTTTCAGAGAAGGCGTGTTATTATTCTCCGCTCTGTTCTAATCTATATATTTAAAACAAGAATTATTTTTTGTTCCAGTTCGTTTGAGAGTTCTACTGGGTCGATTTACGCGATTTTTTTATATTGAAGCTTTCGCCTTGTATATTAGTCAACACTACTTAATATCCGTATTTCTTTAAGTTTTATATTTTTAAATAAATCAATCTAAAACATTTATTTGGATACGCACGACAATGGAACATCCACTTGCAGCGCCATCCCAGTTGCTAGCGTTGTTAACTTTTGGGACTATTCACGATTATAAAAGTTTGCTGCATAGTAGTTGAAAACCATGGAAAGCAGACATATTATACAAATATTATGTGGCCTGATGGCAATTACTTATTTATAGCTATTTCATTTATTGTTTGGACAAAACAAATCATCGTAAGATACGTTTGCAGATTGTTACAAAAGTTGTAAATGAGTGGGCAATTATTATAAAAATGTCATTATTTACTTTATTGTATAGGTCAATTATTTACTAAATCTACAGTGTGTTTTTTGTAAACGATAATATAGGAAATCCAATGGAATTTTATCATTTTCCTCGTAAGTTTGTATCCTTGCAAATGTAATTAGAAATCTTGGTATCAATCGAAAGAAGAATTCATTTTACGTCAAAAAAATATTAAACTTTATGAAGAAAACCAAAATCGATTTAGAAAAAGACTTAAAAAGCTTATTGAGTTACTGCTTTTGGTAATAAGTTATTAAAAAAAGCTGGAAGCTGAACGCCGATTGATGTTCAATCAATTTTTTTTAATTGTATTGCTTACTAATTATTATTTTTAGAACTTTATTACAACGATTATTAGTTTTATGCCCTTTTTTCATTTGCCTTTTTGATGGATAGTTAAAATTGTACAAAAAGTAACGGTAAACCCCCGTAGCAAAAATATCTAACAATAAAAAAAATTAATAATCGTTGTAATAAAGTACTAAAAATAATAATTAGTAAGCAATACAATTTAAAAAAAAGTATACCATGGCGGGGTTTGAACTCGCGATTTTTGATTAGGAATCTGAAGCGTTAACCGCTACACCAATCAGCGTTCAGCTTCCAGTTTTTTTTAATAACTTATTACCAAAAGCAGTAAATCAATAATCTTTTTAAGTCTTTTTCTAAATCGATTTTGGTTTTCTTCATAAAGTTTAATATTTTTTGACGTAAAATGAATTCTTCTTTCGATTGATACCAAGATTTCTAATTACATTTGCAAGGGTACAAACTTACGAGGAAAATGATAAAATTCCATTGGTTTTCCTATATTATCGTTTACAAAAAAACACACTGTATATATTTAAAACACCGCTCATTTTTGTTCTACTTTGTCTACGAGTTCTACAAGACCGATTTGCTTTATTCTTTTTTATATTAAAGTTTTAACTCTGTAGATTAGTCAACACTACTATTTATTTTTATTATTTTTAAAATCGTTCTTTTTTGTAATCTGTGGAGTTTTAGTGTTTATTTTTAGTTTTAGTGATTTTTAATTGTTTATGTTTTTAATTGAAAAGCATTGTAAACGATCCATTTCAATATACCCAAGGCCGACTGTCCACTTACAGCGTTTGCTTCGTCAAGTTTTGGAACTAAACATCCTCCATATACGACTCTACCTACCTCCTCGTACCTGCTTACTGTGCCGCCAACATTTCTCAGTCGAGTTTCATAGCATGTGGAGCATATTCACGAAACTCGATATCTCTATGTGTCTCTGAGTGTCCGTTTTTTTTCGAAATCTTTAAATTTTGTCTGCAGATTAGGTTATATTTGATGAAAAAGTAGAATGAGAATGTCTAAGAACTAATGTTTTATCTCTTAAGAGATATGTAAAAAATGACCGACAAAGTCTAGAAATCTGCTATATTAAGCATATGATGTATGATTTCAATGTAGAATATTATGATAAGAATGGATGCATAAGTCGGGAGAGGAGTTCGAGAGGAGTAAGTCAGAGAAGGAGTAAGACAAGTGTAGCGCACGGAAGAAGGCAGAGTAAGTCAGGGTTGGTGGTGGATGGGGGAGATATAAGAACATCTTACAATAAATTAGCCTTTTGACCGTCATATTTATATTGACGAAGATTCTATAGTTATTATTATTTACTTTGAATCTGAATCTTGAAATGGTCTCAATGTAGGTGATAATCTCAAGCTGAGTTGATGATCCTTTCCTTTCGATTGCAGCAATCAATTTAGAAATGTTACTAATAATAAATTCGGATTAATATTGATATTAAAGAAAGAATTTAAATTTTCAATATATTGTACCAAAGACTACTTTAAAACATTTTTTTTAATTATAAATATATATAGGAGGCCCTCCGTGGTCGAGTGGTAGAGATTCTACTTCTCGTTCAGAGGGGCAGGGGTTCAAACCTCGGTTGCCACTAAATAAAAATTTAGTACAATCGTGTTTGAGCTCCTTAGGATAAGGTATGAAAGTTGTATGAATGATAAAGTAAAGGGAGAGCGTAATGTACTTGCTATAATAGCTCCATTACCTCCGTTGCACTCCCATAAGAGTTTGTGTGAAAACACGACACTGCAGAATGCGGTAAAAGGGGAATGGATTATGCATGTATAAATATATATAGTTAAAGCATACAGCCTTTAAATCATGAAACTACAGAAAAATAATAAATAATATTAAGTATATTCTATTATTATTAACAATTTACAGAACAATTTTCAGGATCACATATAGCATGACCAGTAAGTTCCCTGTGGTATAATTTGTATAGAAAGTACGGAAAAGTTAGAAATTCATTAATTTGAAAAGTCTAGACTACTTTTTGTGTAGGGATGCGTGTAATTTTATTTACACCACTGATAACTGCAAATTATAACGAAGCTTATAAGCCTCCCCAAAAAGTTTTCTTTACCTGCTAAACAAATTTATTTTACGGGCCTAAAAGATTAGTACAATTATTCAGCTTGAGGTAGGAACATCATTAAATAATAATAAGGGAAGCGGGATAACAGTTGGTTTAGCTCGCCAATTATTACCTGGAATGGGAGAAATAAAATAGCGTGTATAATTAATGAGAAAATTTAAAAATTCTAATGGATTTCTCAACCCACTCATTAATTATAACTGTAAAAATTGTGTTAGTACACGATAATGTTAACACGTACATTCTCAGATATGAGTTAAATAACATTAATTTTTAAGTGTATATATGTGTGTGTGTCCATCCTAACCGTCTTACTTTCAGGAAAAGATCTCACTTCACAGGTTAATCGCATGAGCGCATTTGAGAATTGGTGCAATATTTTTGAAACCAATCAGCAATTTATAATCAATAACTCATATTACAACCAAATTTAAAATTCTAAATTTTAAAAGCAGTAAAAAGCAAATACATATATTGATCTGAAACACAGTTCTATTGACATAGTTTTATTGCCGTAAATAGTCCCGAAGAATCGTTCCATTTGAACTTACTTATACCTCTGATTCTGTGATAATATAACGTTGAAATTCACAACCCATTATTTTTTTGATGGTCACTGTTTAAAACCAAGCTTCTCCGTTGTTTGGTTGTCACTGGTTTTCCCTTTCTTTCGGTTTATCGTGAAGTCGCTCCTGCGCGTTTGAGCTCCCTTCTCAATAGGCGAGTGGAAGGAACAAAATGGCTTTTTGGCAGTAGAAGTTGGATGTACGAGATATATTAGAAATTGGTTTTAAATATTAATTCGCTTTAGCGGAATAAATCTCACATTCAACAGAACGATCGCTTGGTTATTTGTGTGCGATCGGTCGTCAAATTGGACGGATTAGGTTCTGGCGCTAGCCATTTTAGGTAAATTATTTTAGTTAAAACCTCGTTGCGCTAAATCTCACAAATATCTTTTTATTTTAGGTAATATTATTTCCCTAGCCGTCACCTTGAGGGAATTGTATTGTAAAAGACCTTTCAGTTTATAGAAAGGTAAAAATCTTCAAATATTTAAAAATAATACAATATACAGGGTGATTTCTTTGTAGGTCTTTTTGTTTTGGGTTTTGTTGTTCGTTGGTGTATTCTTGTTCCTGCCCGTCTGACCGTGTATTTTAATTGGAAGGTTCTTCCCCTTTGTGTCCGTACCTACATCTATACATATACCGGGTCGGAGAAAAACAACCAAATATCGAAGGGTGAAGCGAAAACCCCCTAAGCAAGGCTTTAAACATACAGCCGTGGGTCTTCGAATGGTGGGATGTTTGTCTAAATTTGTATGTATTATGTGTCATTTTATTTATGTATATGTATATATTTATTCAATGTGTTTACAATTTATGCATGCATGTTAATTTTAAGGATAAAACGAGATCTCGAATAGTGGAATTGTTGTAGGGTAGTTTTAAGTACAACCAACTGTGATACAAATCACCATTCACCTTTTTTTTTGTTGAAACATTACATTTTTTCTATCTGCACAATAGAAAATAGTTGCAAGTAAAATAAAGCCCTACTTAGAACGTTTACATTTCACTACGTGCGTTTTATTTATTTATTATTTATTTATTTGTATGATTTTAATATTACTTTCCAGTTCGTCATTTGTAAGTATATATGTACGGTACGACCAAAATATTGGAAGTTGCCCATATTTTAGTAGATCTATTTCTTCGTTTGTCTGATAAGCTTGAAGCTTTAGTAATAAGCATTGTTTTTAAACGAAGTGGCGCTTGTTTTTTTTATCTTTTATATTTTGTATTACCCCGCCCCTCTCCGACTTATTGGGGGCTAGCTGGCAAAAACTAAAGCAGTGTTATTTGGATCAAGCTGATACTTCCAGCACAGCTACATTTTGGTTGGTTAAGTATTTCTTTATATAAAAATAGCCTTTGTGTTTCTGTAGGTTATAGTAAATTAGCGCCCATGCGTGAGGCCTGTTGTTGAAAATTCCACTTTGTTAAAACCACTTAAGATTTGTTGTTCTTGCATGTTAGGATATTTTTGGGGAATATAGTTTGCCTGATAGATTAAGTATTTAGTAATTTAGGATAAAGAACCAACTCCAGGATTGATTTTGTAATTTGTTGTATTCTTGTTACAAGTTATTTGATTAGTATGGATTATTAATCTTATTATAAATTGGTTATTTGTTTTGTTAGCCTTGATTATTAATTAGTTCATTATGGAACGGAAGATCCATATAGATAGGTTAAGTAAATCAGAACTATCTTACGAGTTAGCTATTAGAGGTCTTCCTGACTCTAATGTTGATAGTATGCGAAAGTCTCTTCGACAGTTAATGAAAATGGAACAAGATCAGTCCGTACTTGAGTTACCAGCTCATCCGTTTACTTTTGAAGAAGATTCAGATGCTATTTCTACAGCTCTTATTGAACTTAATACGGCTTTGGAGTCATTTGATGATAGTGTGGATTCTAATCCGTATAAAAAATTGCAAAGTAGGTTAAGTCACCTATTAGGTAGGGCTGCAGCTATGAAAGCCAAAGATGAGGCTTCTGCATCAAAGCGGGCCGAGTTCATTCAATCCATTCTTGGATTAATGAGCGATATTCATGATAAAGCTTCAGTACCACAGGTAACTGATGAAGTGGCTGTTCAGTTAGGGTTAGGTTTAAGCGTTGGGGAAGCTATTGTTAATTCTCCTGCGGGCAACCCAGCAGCTTCTTCTACACTTGCTGCTCCTGATCCTCAATGTGGTCAGCCGAAGTCTGTACCAGTCTTTAAATGGGGACTTGATAAATTTGCAGGACATGAATCTAAGATTTCTTTAAATGCTTTTTTGCAACAAGTGGATGAGTTGTCTATTGCTCGGAATGTATCAAAGACCCAGTTATTTGCATCTGCTTTGGATCTTTTTAAAGACCAAGCACTTTTGTTTTATAGATCTAGAAGAAATGAAGTATCTGATTGGGACTCTTTGGTTAAACTTTTAAAAGAGGAATATCTTCCTTTAGATTATGATGATAAGCTTTTAGAAGAAATTCGTAGGAGGACTCAAGGTCCTAATGAACCGCTAGGGACTTATTTAGTAGCTATGGATAATTTATTTTCCCGATTATCAACAAAATTTTCTGAAGGGATTAAATTAAGATTACTGTTAAAGAACTTAGCTCCATTTTACCAATTTCATTTGTCGTTTAAAGAAATTAATTCTATCTCTGATTTACTACAATTTGGTAGACAGCTTGAAGCTTCAAGGTTGAGGGCGGACAGTTATGTTCCTCCAACTAGAAGGAAAACCGACTTAGAGCCAGATTTAGCTTTTGTTGAGACTGCTAGTAATTCCAGTAGTGCTGCTTCAGATGTTTCATCACGGTTGTGTTTTAATTGTAGGAAAACAGGACACGTGCGTTCTGCATGTTCTTCTCCCTTGATTAAACGTTGTTTTGGTTGTGGTGAGATGGGGGTCACTAAGACTTCTTGTAAGAAATGTTCTCCTAGGGATAATAATTCGGGAAACGGTTTTAATTCGGCATTAATGGGTGGTGTTAGTACCGAGTCTTCTTTTCAAGCAACCACTGTATTATTAAATTTTATCCTTGCTCATGCCGAAGGAGATGAATGCCCGTATTTGTCTATAAAAGTTTTGGGTCATGATTTGTTAGGTCTTTTAGATTCCGGTGCTTCTCGGACTATAGTTGGTAAACCAGGTTGGTCGTTTTTATGTAGTTTAGGTTTTGGTGCTGGTTTATCTAAGTTTGGAGCGACTGATTGTCGTGTAGCAAATGGTCAAACTGTGAAGAGCATTGGTCAAGTTGATGTACCGATCCAACTTCAGGATCGAATGCATATTATTTCTATTTTGGTAGTTCCGGATCTTCCACAGACATTGATTTTGGGTATTGACTTTTGGAACCTTATGGGTATTGTTCCCAATTTGAGACAAGGCAGTTGGCGATTTGTAAAAGATTCTGACAATTCGTCTGTTGAACTGGAATCTATTGAGGTTATGCCTCTTAGTAATTCTACACTTAGTTTTGAACAGAAATTGGAGTTAGAGAAAATTTTGAATGAGTCTAAAGCACTTCCAAGTGAGATGTTAGGTTGTACGTCTAGGGTTGAGCATGTTATTCGTACAAATTCTGAACCGATTAAGCAGAGATATTATCCGGTTAGTCCGTTTATGCAACGTCTTATCGATGAAGAACTTGATCGTATGTTGAGCTTAGGTGTCATTGAACCGTCTTCTAGTGGCTGGTCCAACCCAGTCCTAATGGTCAAAAAGAAAGATGGGACCTACAGATTCTTCATAGATTTTCGTCGTCTTAATCGTGTGACTGAGAAGGATGCTTATCCTATTCCCTATGTTAGTGCTACTTTGGATAAACTTCGAAATGCCAAATTTTTGTCATCGTTGGATGTTAAGTCTGCCTATTGGCAAATTCCTTTGTCTGAGGATTCCCGTAAATATACGGCTTTTACAATCCCCAATCGTGGCCTTTTCCAGTTTACTCGTATGGCTTTTGGGTTACATAATGCCCCTGCGACTTGGCAAAGGTTCATTGATAATGTTCTTGGTCCATCTTTGGAACCATATGTTTTGGTGTATCTGGACGATATAGTCATCGTTACAGATAGTTTTGAAAAACATATTGAAATATTAAGAGAAGTTTTTAATCGATTGTCTTTGGCTGGTATCACCTTAAGTTCGGATAAGTGCAAATTTTGTGTTCCTGAGCTACGATACTTAGGTTATGTAGTTAGTCAGAAGGGAATTCATGTGGATCCTGAGAAAGTTCAGGCCATGAATATTCAGCCTCCTCGGAATGTGACTGAAGTTAGAAGTCTGATAGGTTTGACTTCATGGTACCGTCGTTTTGTACCACAGTTTTCTGATATCATTCAGCCGTTGACAACCCTTCTTAAGAAAGGTGTCAAATTTTATTGGTCATCTGAGTGTGAATGTAGTTTGCGGACTTTGAAAGAAGCTTTGGTTAGGGCACCTATTTTACGTTGTCCAGATTTTGAGTTGCCATTTACTGTTCAAACCGATAGTAGTGGTTTTGGTTTAGGTGCTGTCTTGACGCAACAGATTGATGGTGAGGAAAGTGTAATATGTTACCTTAGTCGTTCTCTCACTCGTCAAGAGCGAAATTATTCTACGACTGAGAGGGAATGTTTAGGAGTTTTATGGGCCGTAGAAAAACTTAGACCATATTTAGAAGGCCGTCGTTTCACGGTGATCACCGATCACTATTCTTTGGTGTGGTTACATAATTTAAAAAACCCGACAGGTCGTTTAGCTAGGTGGTCTTTGAGACTCCAAGAATATGACTTTCAGGTGGTCCATCGTAAAGGTAAAGACCATTTGGTACCTGATGCGTTATCACGTTCCGTACCGATTCTTGACAGTATTGAGTCAGGTGATGAGCCTGTTATAGTTTCAACCGATAAGTGGTATAATAGTATGGTTGATAGGGTTCGGGCTAAACCTGCTAAGTTTTCTCAATGGCGTATTACTAATGAAGGTTTATATAAATCTATGAAAACCGAAAATGATTCTGATACCGTTTGGAAACTTGTTGTACCGAAAGAAAATAGACTTGCTATTCTTCGTCAAGCACATGATCATCCTACTTCCGGTCATGGTGGAGTATATAAAACCTATCATAGATTAACTCCCAAATATTATTGGCCAAAAATGCAAGCCGATGTAGCTCGATATATTAAAACTTGTCAAATTTGTCAAAAATGTAAACCAGATTTAAGACCTCCTGCTGGACTGTTAGTTCCGCAACCAATTGTTGATCGCCCTTGGCAGATGGTCAGTATAGATTTGATTGGTCCTCTCCCGAGGAGTACAAAAGGTTATTCATATGTCTTAGTCATAGTGGACTATTTTAGTAAATTTTGTTTGCTATTTCCTCTTCGGAATAGTTCAGCGAAGATGGTTTGTTCGAGAATTGAAGATGAAGTCTTCTTAGTTTTTGGAGTACCTAGATTGGTGTTGGTAGACAATGGAGCCCAGTTTACTGGTCGTGAGTTTCGCACTCTTTTAGTAACTATTCAGTAAAAATTCGTTTTAATGCGCATTACCACCCGCAATCAAATCCTACAGAAAGAGCGAACAGAAATGTTAAAACTATGATTCGTTCCTATGTTAAAGAGAATCAGCGTTCTTGGGCAGATGAATTAACAAAGATTGGGTGTGCCCTTAGAACTGGTCGTCACGAAACTACTGGTTATACTCCCTATTTCTTAACTTTTGGTAGGGAACATATTTTAAAAGGCACTGATCATAAAATATCTGATAAAGTTCAAGATCTGCAAGTTGATCGTTCGTCTGCTACTGTTATTCCTGATAAATTGCAGGGAGTTTTTGAGGTAGTGCGTAATAAAATAAAAACTTCTTTTGATCGCAATAAACGTTACTATGATCTACGTAAGCGAGATACTCAATTTGTTATTGGTGACAAAGTTTTAAGGAAAAATTTTGCTCTTTCTGATGCGAGTAAATATTTTTCACATAAACTTGCTCCTCGTTATATTGGTCCTTTTACCATTCACAAAAAGGCGTCTCCTTGGACTTATATTTTAGCTGATGAACTTGGTAGGGAAGCCGGTAAATTTCATGCCAAAGATTTGAAAGAGTATGTTCCGAATCATGTCGGAGATTAGGGTCATTTGGTTGTTTTTTTTTGGGGGAACCATTTGGTGGTTTGGGTTCCACAGAGTTCAGCGATGGTTGGGGCTGTCCTCATTTGGAGCGTTTAGTGATACGCTCAGTTCGACCTAATATCTGTCGACTTGTTAGGGCTTATTAGTTTTTATATAGATCTTTGTTTTGCAGGTATCTATTTTTGGCTTTTATACCAAGATTCTTGATATAGCAATTTCGACTTTTGTTTTGGCTTAGCCAAACTATTTTTTTTGTATACCGGATTTGACGATTTCTCTTCTCCTTTTTACCTTCTCCTTCTTTCCTACACCGATTTTGACTCCATATTTGCAATAGCACGGCTTGGGCTGGATCCCCAAGACCGTGGTTCTTTTGGGTTTCTTTGGGCTGAACTCCCTTTTTAACCCCCGGTTTCTTCTTCTCTTGTTCTCTGTCTCAAACGGTACGTGTGTAGTGTCCGGGTGGTTAGTGTTGCTGAGTAGTGCTTCCGAACCTCGGATGTGGGGGTTTGGCGCTGTTCAGTCTCCACGACGTTGGAACTGGCAGTGCCCCGCATCGTGTGTGAAGTTGTGCTCCTCGGTGGCTCTGCCATCTGCCCACTTCACATGTGTCCGGGCGAGCCCTTCTTTTTCACTCTGTTTTCTTTTTCTTCTTTTTTCCTCTACACTACCCTCTCTTGGGTGCGAGCAGAGAGTATGTCGGCGGCTCTCTGTTCAGTTCTTTTTGCTGGCCATGTTCAGTGGTTCGTGCTGGTAGGTTTTGTTGTGAGTCGTTGCCAAGCCTCGGGCACTGGGAGTTGCTCAGTGGTCCCTTCCCGACGTGGAATACCACTGTGCCCAGTACCGTGTGTGAAGCGCGTCTTTGCAGTGAACCCTGCTTGCCCGACCATTGTTCATGCTTCGGGGTGGAACCTTTTGTTCCTCTGTTCTTTCCTTACCTCCACCTCCAATTTGTGTTTGTCCTTTGTTGTTTTTTTTTGGATCACCTTTTTGGTGTTAATTTTTGGTGTCATGTTTTTTTTTGTCATGGTATTTTTCATCCTGGTGGGTTGTTCTTTCAATTTATTTTGGGCAAGTTAGATTTTAGCAAGGCTAGGTTATGCTAAGCCGCGAAAGGGTTTTCGCGACTGGGAGTTGAGGGGGGAATTATAACGTTGAAATTCACAACCCATTATTTGTTTGATGGTCACTGTTTAAAACCAAGCTTCTCCGTTGTTTGGTTGTCACTGGTTTTCCCTTTCTTTCGGTTTATCGTGAAGTCGCTCCTGCGCGTTTGAGCTCCCTTCTCAATAGGCGAGTGGAAGGAACAAAATGGCTTTTTGGCAGTAGAAGTTGGATGTACGAGATATATTAGAAATTGGTTTTAAATATTAATTCGCTTTAGCGGAATAAATCTCACATTCAACAGAACGATCGCTTGGTTATTTGTGTGCGATCGGTCGTCAAATTGGACGGATTAGGTTCTGGCGCTAGCCATTTTAGGTAAATTATTTTAGTTAAAACCTCGTTGCGCTAAATCTCACAAATATCTTTTTATTTTAGGTAATATTATTTCCCTAGCCGTCACCTTGAGGGAATTGTATTGTAAAAGACCTTTCAGTTTATAGAAAGGTAAAAATCTTCAAATATTTAAAAATAATACAATATACAGGGTGATTTCTTTGTAGGTCTTTTTGTTTTGGGTTTTGTTGTTCGTTGGTGTATTCTTGTTCCTGCCCGTCTGACCGTGTATTTTAATTGGAAGGTTCTTCCCCTTTGTGTCCGTACCTACATCTATACATATACCGGGTCGGAGAAAAACAACCAAATATCGAAGGGTGAAGCGAAAACCCCCTAAGCAAGGCTTTAAACATACAGCCGTGGGTCTTCGAATGGTGGGATGTTTGTCTAGATTTGTATGTATTATGTGTCATTTTATTTATGTATATGTATATATTTATTCAATGTGTTTACAATTTATGCATGCATGTTAATTTTAAGGATAAAACGAGATCTCGAATAGTGGAATTGTTGTAGGGTAGTTTTAAGTACAACCAACTGTGATACAAATCACCATTCACCTTTTTTTTCTGTTGAAACATTACATTTTTTTCTATCTGCACAATAGAAAATAGTTGCAAGTAAAATAAAGCCCTACTTAGAACGTTTACATTTCACTACGTGCGTTTTATTTATTTATTATTTATTTATTTGTATGATTTTAATATTACTTTCCAGTTCGTCATTTGTAAGTATATATGTACGGTACGACCAAAATATTGGAAGTTGCCCATATTTTAGTAGATCTATTTCTTCGTTTGTCTGATAAGCTTGAAGCTTTAGTAATAAGCATTGTTTTTAAACGAAGTGGCGCTTGTTTTTTTTATCTTTTATATTTTGTATTACCCCGCCCCTCTCCGACTTATTGGGGGCTAGCTGGCAAAAACTAAAGCAGTGTTATTTGGATCAAGCTGATACTTCCAGCACAGCTACATTTTGGTTGGTTAAGTATTTCTTTATATAAAAATAGCCTTTGTGTTTCTGTAGGTTATAATAAGTGACATTGAACCTGTGTTACGAAGGTGTATTGATATCTATGTATAGTATGAGCAAAAAGTAACTCCATCAAAGGTGCCTTGGGGAGTTTGAACTCATGTGTATTATAACACCAGAAAATTATACAAAATAGTTAGAGTTCTTTGACAGTGACAGTAGTTATTACTTTCATATGGTTTTCTGGTGTTATAATACACATGAGTTCAAAATTCCAAAAGCATCTTTAATGTAGTTACTTTTTGCTCATACTATAGTTAGCTTACGCCGGCTCCATGAATA
Source organism: Agrypnus murinus (assembly GCA_929113105.1). Lineage (NCBI taxonomy): Eukaryota > Metazoa > Arthropoda > Insecta > Coleoptera > Elateridae > Agrypnus > Agrypnus murinus. The sequence continues at coordinate 161,729,677 of OV816024.1, forward strand.
CATAAATATTACGATACCATAACAACGAACAATAACTTATTAGAAATATCAGTGTAAAATTTCACGTCAAAAAGTCAAAGCATAGTATGCAATAAAATTAAAAAAAAATGTTTTCATTCTCCCCTTTACGAAAGTGTAACTTTCTATCTTGATAAGGCAACCGAAAGCGAAAGTAAAACATGCGAGGTGGCTGCTAGGTATGAAAAACTTCGGTCCCTGGACAACGACGTAAAACTGTCAATTTTCTTTAAATATAATATTATAAAGTGGCTGTTGTCAACATTACCTTGGTAACAATATTGTTGTATATACAAACATTATTTTATTATAATCACTGAATCATCATTTTATTTATTTATTTACGGTTGTTAATAAATGCCAAGAGGAGAATGAAAAGTTTAATACATTACACGCTGCGAAAGCCCTTTCACCTGTGCTCAGTGTTTTTAACTAACCTCGGCTACGCTTACGCTTCACCTCGGCCAATCAAAAACATCTTGCACCTAAAAGTAAACTTTCGCACCTTGTAATGTAATATATATTATGTAATTAGGAGATCAAGCGATAATTTAAATCCGAGAAGATGTATTATAACGCCGAGGCGCCAGCCGAGGTGTTATAACATCTTCGATGATTTAAAGAAGCTTGATCTCCGTATTGCATAAGTTGTTTTATTTTATTTCGTATTTCAATCCTAATTTCTCCCTTTTAAAATTCATCCGAATTTATTGTACAATGAAGCAAGTCTGTGTCATCATACGCGTAACCAAGGAGATAAAAAGCAGCATGTCACGTGTGGCTGTTATGCAACATCAATTGATTTTTACGTTGCCAACAACAACGGAGATCAAGAACGTCTTGAACTCCGGTGTCATTGACAACGGAGATCAAGTTATACTTTATTTTCCTAATTGTAGTATATAAACAATTGTTTGAAATACGAAATGAAATAAATAACTATTAATACTCTTGGATCCCCAAATGTCGGAATGTTGACCAGAAGTGAGCAAGGGTGGAAATATTGCGCTCAGTCTGTGCTCGGTTTGTTGAAAAAGATGTTGACTCGACAAGCCGTGTTGTAACTAGAGGTGAGACTTCAATTTCATATTTCATATTGGGTATATTTCAACGACCCATAAATGAAGCAGAAATCGGTGGAATTGAGACACTCTGGTTCTCCAAGGCCTAAAAAGTTCCGAACTCAAGAATCTGCTGGAAAAGTTATTGATTCAGTTTTTCGGGATTGCTATGGAGTAATCATGATTGATTTTCTGGATACGGATAGAATCATAACTGTAAATTATTACTCGACGTTATTGACCACTCTACAAAGAAAGCTTAGAGAAATATTACGTGGAAAGTACACAAATCGCACATTTCAATGGAAACAATTCATGATTAAAAAACATCAAATTAATTGAATACCCTCCATACTCACTGGATCTGACTACGTCCGACTACATCTCTTCCCACAACCGAAAAAAAGTCTGAAAGAGCGCAAATTTTCTTCCAACGAAGAGGTTATAGAAGCTTCGAAGACCTGGTTTGCAGAGCAAGATGGTTTTTAAGGTCTAGAGGCGTTGCAAGTTTGCTGTAATAAATAAGATGATGTTAAATACTAAAATATAATGGGTTTCAGATTTTGTTTGTTTCTATTGTACGCCAAGGATTTTTCAATACTTCCTCGTATTCTATATGAGATTTACAAGATAAGTTCTACAATCAGTACGAAGCGGAAGTACTGTGCTGTGCTGTAATAAACCGAGCTGGGTGCTTGTAGTGGGTTACATTTCACTATAATCCTTACAACTGAATTTGGCCGGTGATGTGCTGTACTGTACCGGAGCGGGCCAGCCGTTCATAATGGGTTTGCTACTTAAAAGTCACAACGCGTAGGTTATGAGTCGGAGGAAATAATGAGGGTAAACCAAGCCCTTAAATAGTTTTTCGTTTTTTTCCAAACTGATTTATCGACATGAAACGGCTTGGATAAAATAAAGTTTATTTAATTTCCTTTAAAAAAAGCTAAAAACACTTTTTCTTATCTTGTTTTGTTTGTGTGTAATGAAAGAAAGAATATATGTCATCACATAGACCAACAATTTGTACCGGTAGATTTGTTCATGAAACTTTCTGGAGTAATTTTTGTGATTTAATATTTGTCTTGAAGTGGTTCAGAAAAAATTGTTAAGTGTCGGACGCGACTTTGATTTAGTCATCGTAGAAGATGACTAAAGTTCTAGTAAACTAAAGTAAACTAAACGTTCAGCATCTCTTCCGAAAAATTGATCAGGCGATATTATTTATTATTATTTATTTATTTATAAGAGTGTTAACATGAAAATCTTAAAAGAAACACCCATGCAGTAAAAACCAATTTTAAAAAAGTATAACCAAATTAATTTTAAGAAATATACTGTGAAACAATAATACAATGTACATTTTTACATGTGTCAAGCCATACAATGTACATTTTTAAAAACATGCTTAAAGTTAAAAATTAAGAAAAAACTCAAAACCAAAACATACTATAAAAAATAGAATAATAAATAATAAATATAAGATATAATATTTACTTAAATGCATACCACAAAGTGCTGAACCTTAATAATTTATAATAACAATTAATCCTAATAAAAATACAAAACATTATTATTACTACGTGATTGGGACGCGTGAATAAATATAGATGGCGTTTTACAACATCAAAATGTCTTCGATATTCGGTAGTTGATGACGTAGTTTTTAGTGGTTGTTTTTGGTGGGTTGTATTTAATGGTGATTGTAATTTTGACAGATTAAATTTAATATTTTATGTTAATTTTAAGTAGAATATTTAGATTTTATAATTTTTAAAATGTCAGTCAATTATAAATTATAAAAACTACTAAATTATTACAAATTAATTGTTTGTGTAGTCTATTATTAATTATGAAATAAATAAAGATTAGTAAAAGTTTCACAGTTTTATTAAAATACAACCTGACAATATAATAAAACTATGAAACTTTTACTAATCTTTATTTCATGATTATGGAGTTCCACAAAGTAAGGCTGGAAACAATAAACAATATTATTAATTAATCTAGTCCTAATGAAATTATACAATACATACCCTCTTTTGTCGGTATGTACTAGATAATTCTTGTTTGCGTTAAAAAGTTAGTTTAATTTTTAATTTATTATACAAAAAAAATGTAATTCTTTTTGTTATTTTTAACCTTTTACGTCTGATGATGCTTTTACACTAAGAAAAGCGAAACCGGTTACGAATCTTAAAAAAGGTTTTGGGAATAAATAAGACTGTTTTCAATCATATCTCCTTTTATTTTTTTATTTATCGATGTAGCGACATTAGGATCAGTCCATGGTAACTCATGTTACATTTTACTCCCATCTTCAATTGTAATATAGGAATATTTTATTTAAATTTATGATTATGATTTTCTAACACAAGAAATTACTATTCTGTGATAACAAAGAACTAAGATATATATTTATAGAGTCAGAGTTTCTGAAGTGGGCCCATCATTTTTTGACATGTATAAAATAAAAAAACTTATATCATATTTAAATAGTACTATATAAAGTATACTTCGTGGCAAATTTGTTTGTTTTTATTCTCATTATAACAAAAGTTATAAACAAATAAATGTTATTGCAGTGTTTTATTTGAAAAGTTATATCTTAATTCTAGTGCATGATAAATTGGTAATCGTTAATGAAATTTATAGAGAAAAGTGTACAGTTTCATGCAAAAATTATTTCGATTGCAAATTTTAATTTTTAATTGCAAAAATCACGGTTTTTAATAAACAAATGGAAATATTTGTATGATCTTAACTTGTACATTAATTTTTAAACATATATGTTGATACTGTATAGTCTAAGGAATCATTCAGAATCCTTAGACTATTTTTGTTAAATAAAAAAAAATAAAAAAATAAAAAAAAATAAAAAAAATAAAAAATAAAATAAAAAAACAAAAAGAAATAAAAAAATTTAAAAAAAATTAAAAAATAAAATAAAAAAAAATAAAAATTTTTTAAAAAAATAAAAAAAAAGGAGCCATGGTAGCTCAGTGGGTATGGCACTTGACTATCCATCTTACGGTCCTGGGTTCGAATCCCAGGAATAATACATTGGAATTTTAAAAATATCTAAGGCTTCCAGGTCGACTCAGCCTGTGAAAATGAGTACCTGGGAAATCATTTCCTGGGGTAATAATAGGCGGTCGGTGCGTAAAGCTATCCACTTTACCACTCTTGAGTGCCGAACGGCTCGAGAATAGCAGTCTACCCTGCTATACCCCAATGGGCCTTCATGGCCTGTGAAAGGGGACTATTATTATTATTATTATTAATCCTTAGACTATACAGTATCAACATATATGTTTAAAAATTAATTTACAAGTTAAGATTATACAAATATTTCCATTTGTTTATTAAAGACCGTGATTTTTGCAATTAAGAATTAAAATTTGCAATCGAAATAATTTTTGCATGAAACTGTACACTTTTCTCTATAAATTTCATTAACGATTACCAATTTATCATACACTAGAATTAAGATATAATTCTTCAAATAAAACACTGCAATAACATTTATTTGTTTATAACTTTTGTTATAATGAGAATAAAAACAAACAAATTTGCCACGAAGTATACTTTATATAGTACTATTTAAATATGATATAAGTTTTTTTATTTTATACATGTCAAAAAATTATGGGCCCACTTCAGAAACTCTGACTCATAATTAGTTGGACAAGTAAGGATTTGTTTTAATTTCGTGATATGTCTCTAGTAACTCATGTTACATTTAGCGACATAGCTTTCTCTTTGTGTATGAATTAGTCTGAAACTCTGTTCTGTTTGAGATATTAACATAAATTAAAAATCGAATATGTATTTATTAATAAAATACAAGTTAATTAATAATATATAGAATCTATATTAATAACAACATTATTTTTTAAACTATTAAACGCTGGTCACTCATGTTACAATGGTATTGGTAACTCACGTTACTTCACCAAGCAGTCAATATTATTCAGTGTCTATCTTCATAATTCTTATAATAGCAACTGTAGGCAAAAATAAATGGAAACCTTACATAGTTAGTATGTATTTATCAGACTATTGTTTCTTTTAACTGATATATAGTACTATATCATCATCTGGACTGACAGAATCGTCAAATCTATATACCATTTTATAAAAAAGTTCTCCTTTATAGATTAAAGTTATTGAATCAGTTGATATTAATTTCAGTTAATACCTCACCATCCTTGGTATATAATATTGTGAGCTTTTACTATTCTTCTATTGGAGGAGCCTCTTCAAATATTTTGTGTAATTTCATGTCGGAGGGTAGATCTTGAATCTTTGTTTCAGTCATCTCTATAACTTTGGCTGTTACGACTGATTACTTTACTTCTTACGGCACGTTTTAATGCACCACCAACCCCATCAACTGGTCCTTTGCTATGTGAACTGACGACATAGTTCCAAATGATTTTCGTTTTTGATCTTCTCTCAAACAAGGGGATAGTGATGTAGATTGTTGTGATGTAGATTGTCAAAAACAATGGTAATTGGGAAATGTCCTGAGTGCCAAAAAGAAATCGCAAACAGAGTAATTTGGAGATGAACTCAATGGAAACTTTGACTTCATTCTGAGCTAAGCATGTATAATTCTTCGAAAAATCAATCTGTAAAAGGGAAGCTTCAGCATTAACGTGTTTGGTAACAGCATCTCTTTGCCTTTTTCATATCCACGTGCTTGATTTTTTTTAAATAAAATAATGCACCTTGAATGAGGGGTCAGTTCAGTACGTGTTTATGCAAAGCATCAACACTAGGGTGGTCCAACAAAAAAGCAAAGTCGGAAATCTTATGCTCTCACCCCCTAGGATTATTGTATATCGAAAAAAAAGTACCCCTATTTTTTTATTTTGAAATCGGTTGATGTTTAGGGGTGCCTCAAAGCCCTTAAAGTTTCCCATGTATTTTATATGGAAAAAAACACGTTTTCGTAGATTTGGTATAGAATCCTAGAAAATCAATATTTTTCAACCGGACTACTCTGTTTAAAGGGAGTATAAATGAATAATTATGTACTTTGCCTAATACAAGTGCAAACTAAACATGTATACCTTTTGGTCACACACGTTACATTTTTTTTTGTGCTACTTTTATTTTTCTAATAACAGAGCAATACATCATTTACTTACCATGTATTTTACAGCCAAGGCAAGTATGTAATTTAATCTACGCCACAACACCACTATTTTCTTAAACTAAACAGTTAAATTTTTGTTTTTAAATGTTTTGCAATGCCAAAATAATGATTAACAATCCGTTTGTACGGAAGTTGAAACTGTTTTCAGAATTTGAACAAAAAGCAATCTTTTTTCGATTTAGTTTTACCGGAAAATATATTTCATAAACTACCAGTGACCTAAGTATCTTAAAGGATGATTACATTTTATTTTGAACTTGCCATGTCGCATTTTCATGAAATCACCCATTACATTATAAATGTTATCAGATATACTATTTGTAGGTAGGTAAACTGCTAAAATTCTGACCATCTCGGTGCATTTTGCCAGCAATTCTGGAATTATTCCTCCTAGTTTGCACAAAGACCAAACACTTTTGGGATTATTGATTAACGAATCTTTAATACTGTTAATATAGTTATGATAAGCAGTCGCCAATTACTATTTTACAAGTGCCCTGAAATGACTGTAGTTCTGAAAGTTTTACTGATTATACTTTTCTTGTACTTCATTTTTAGTCTTATAGTCAACATGGAAAAATTTATTGGTTTTTATCAAAATAGATAATTTTCGCTCTTAAGCGAATAATTATTTCTGGAGTCTACCAAGACGTGTAATTATTATATATTTTTATTCTTTTGAAAGCGTGGAACATATCGTACGTGGCAAACAATGAATAAAGTACATCATAGAACTTTTCACATGTCATATTAACATCAGCAATGTTGCGAAAAAGAGGCCAATCAACATATCACAATGCAGCATACAAATCTGTGTAACTTGCTTTTCTGAAATTAAAAGATATTAAAAAAAGGTGCAGAAACAAAGTTAGGAATGTGGGTAAATTGCGGAAATATTAAAATAATTAATGCCGGATGATGATAATCTTCAGGAATAAATGTGGAAGTATCCCTCAAAACTTCGCAATCTATATTAGATAAAAACAGATCAAGAATGCGACTGTTTATATTGGTAACTCTTATTATACTGTTTTCAGTTTGATAATGTTTAAGAAATTGTTCATTAAGTTGGTATGGCATTATGTACTATCATTTCCTAAAGGGCTAGCAAAGTTAGGGGTGTTAAAATCTCCAAATATGACAAAGTTATCCTCTCTGTTATTCACAATATTGCTAAACATATCTAATAAAGTTGCACATGCAGAAGTAGCAGTTTTTGGTGAAATATAAATAACAATCACAGGTAATTTAAAAAAGCCAAAAAAGCACTCACACCCTATACATCTAAGCATACCCTTCTACATAGCACAGGAAAGTCTTTTAACAGATGAATCCAAGACGAGCTTTTTAGACCAAAAATGCGCCGAACTATTTGTATTGATGTGAATTAAAATCGCAGAAAAATTGATCTTTTGAAATTTTCAAAATCCAATACCAGAAATATTTGTAGTTTTCATTTTCACCAAACATCAAGGTAATCTAAAAGACGTTCGAGAATTAGTTGCTCATTGGTTCAGTTGGCATGGGATTATCCACGAAGTACAATTGACAATAACATACACACGAATGAAATACACTTGTTTGTAACAATGGGCGCTAACTACTAACAGTTCTGTCAGATAAGATCTGGATAAAATAGAAACAAATTTTACGCCATCAAGCAGGTTGAAATCGGATAAACAACGGACAACAATAATGTAACATTGAAATAATCTCCCATTGCAATCAATTAATCGGCTAAAGTTAATTAGAAAAGAAATTCATGAGCACTTACCCTTAACAGAAGTTATTCGAAATAACAAGGTATTAACACGCCTAAAACAGTATTTACAGATTATTTTAAAGCTATTTCTGAATATATATGTATTCGTGTATACATTTCGAAGAAGAGATGCTGTAACTTATTAACACAGTCTAACACTGAATAAGGTGCGTTGTTTAAACAACACAGGTGTAATAAAAAGAAAGAAATTGTTTCGAGAAATTCTCAGGCAATAACAAGTCTGAGTGAGTGTTCAAGAAAGAATAGTAACTGATTACATAATAAAGATGGAACAAAACGTGATATTGCAGACTTTATTATTACACTACCGCAGATATAAAAAAGCCAAGATACAGTATTATGTGTTCCATTTCCGCAAATTACTTCCTTTCTGTTAAAAGTACACCTGCTACGTTGCTAAGGACCATATACAGGTAATGTGGATATCTTATTTCTCGGTTATTGTAAAAATTTAGTATTATAAGCCTTTTAAGCAACACAAGTCGGCCATCCTTATACATTAACAGTGTTACATTAAAAATAAGGGGATAGCAAAAGGTGTTTTAAATTTAATAATTTATATTTTTCCTGAAAAGTTTTAAGGCAAGTAAGTAGAAACTAAGATACTACTAAACATTACCATTCTACTCCATTTAAATTTCAAACACGAAATTTTACAATAAATATAAATTTCTGCAGATGAAAACCAAAAGCTTAAATAAGACTTTCGTATAGTCTCAACTGTTGTCATAAATTTTCAATTTCCAGAAAGTTTCTTTGTGTTTTCTCTGCCAAAGAAGTCATTAAACCTTTCCCCTAACTCATAAACTTAACCATGCTCAAGTTAAAATTCCCAAAAGCAAAATAAATATCTTCTAAGTATTATTTATACCATCATTTAAGTTTTAACAAAACCGAAAATTATTACTATATTATGATTACATTTTAAGCATTTACATAACTTTTAGTTGAAATAAAATATATACCACATCTAGGTTCTATAATCATTAAAATTTCGATTTGTAAAGTGTCAAGCGGGTCTTCTAATGAAATATTATTTTAAAGAATCCGATAAAAGGGTTCGACACATTTGCGGATTGTGTCACCAAAGAAGTTTAGAAAACTAAAAAGCTTCACAACGTTCGTAAACTTGAAGACCTTTTAAGAGGGAAGTAATGGTGTTTTAAGGGAAAAGTGTCAGTATAAAATAGAAGTCGAAGGCATTTGAATAAATGTTCGCATTTAATGAAAAATTTTCGTTTACGGTCCTCGAATCCGAGATGTAATAAAAGCTATTCCATACCAATGTACTTGCTATTGCATTTCAAGAGCACAATCAATTGTTTCACTAAAGTTCGTATAATATACTATTCTAAAAACCGAATGACACCATTTTAGTCCAGTAAACGGAGGTCGAAAAAGAATGGTTACCCTACAAAGGGTCGGGTAGTTCTAAATTTTTGATATGTTGTGTAGATTGGTGGGTTAGTGAAAAATCCAAGTTTTCCAATTCCATCCCCCCTCCGCGCTCTCCGCCATCTTGAAAAAACCGTCGAACATCGAGAGTTTTTTTAGTGTTTTGCCTATAACATCGTTCCGATGCATCATAGCGCAAAAAAAGTTATTTTCCGACTTGTAGAGGACAAAATTTTCTACAAATTTGGTATGTGAAGTTGTTTAGTATGATAAATAGCAACGGAGCTGTGAAGCTCGCAAAAAAGGCTAAAATTGCGTACTATGCAAATTTTTTAGTTTCTTGTCCCTTAACATCGCGGTAACTCCTTAACACTTCATTTTAGCGTAAAAGTCTTCAGAATCAATCATGTAGACAATTTAATTAGCCACAAATTCTATTATCAATTTTTTTTATTACTCTCTATACAACGGAGTGGGGGTAGATTTAGAAAAATAACAAAAAAGTGGCTTTTTTAAAGTTTAGTGCAGCAAATCTCTCTTCGGTTCATTTTTCTAATTATGAAAGTATTGCCTTTGAGTTCAGACGGAATAATCTTTATAGATGCAAAATGAAAGTAATTATGTGTATAGGTAGTGTATACAAACAACTGTCAACCTAACACCTCAAGAAAAGTTTTTATCAAATGAGCACAACAAAAAACAATTCATAGCACTTCTCATGACTGAACTAAGGGCTTCAAACATCGACACCAAACAAGCTGACGAAGATGCTGACGTATTAAAAGTCACCACTGCAAAGTCCGTGGCTTCACAGTATGATGTAGTGGTGATATTGGTGAAGATATCGACTTGCTGGTTGTGCTGACCGGAACAACACCTACAGTCAAGAGTAGATAAAAATTGAGAGTTATGTTGTATATTATGTTGTTTTAATAAAACCATTAAAGAATTTGAAAACTTTATTCTGAAAAATCCATTACATGAGTTTTATATAAGTAGTATACATTACTTAATGCACAATAGCACAGTGAATGATGATGATAAAAGCATGATGGAAGCATAGCCTGTAGAGGTGGTTCCTCTGGTAACTCCACCACCGGTTGTGATACGAAACGTCGAATGTAGTTGCTCTTTTCAGATCCCTTCACGTAAACGGTATCCGTCTGCTGAGTCAAGCGTTGCAGAATTACAGGAAGCATAAAGGGAGGAGTGAATCCTTCATTCCAATCGAGACAATGATGATTATGCATTAACCAAGTAGCTTGTTGACGAAACGTGGGTGGTAAGTTGCGAAAGGCGAACGGAGGTTTGAAAACGTAGTGAGACACACGATGTCCATCAAACACGGCTAATTCCTTGAGCGCAAAGTCTTTTTCTGAAGTCTTGAAACCTTGCACATCGATAACTAGCATGATCGAAGCGTGCGACTATACTAATAAAGGTAACAGGTCCTTGGACGTATATAACGATTTCCTTTACAGTTGACGTACTTGCTTCGTCAATGCATTATACGTAAATACACGATCATGCAAAGTGAGACAGTAAGCAGTAGTGTTCGCTGGAATGCTTTTGTGAGTTTCGAAAGTAACTCGAAGAACGACAGCTTTCCCTAGCAAGGAATCTTTCTGTCGCAAACAGTCGATGACGATTAGAGGTGTAAGTGCTTTAAATCTATCAGGAGCCAGTAGAGGTTCGTTGGGTTTATCATAGTACGATCGTTGAAAGTTAGCATACATTTCGTATAAAGTAGAATATCGATTTTCACCATAATTAATATTTAATTGATCGTAAGGATATCTTTCCGTATTTAAAAATACCGTCACGTTTTGAATATCACAGGCGTCGAATGCGCTCATATCTTTCTGCAACTGGTCATCACGATCGGTTTGAAACCCTATGATAACGTAACGGGGAGTTTCCAGAGTGGTCGATGTTTTAATTGACCAACTGTGCTTATCCGTTTGCGGTGCAGCGGGGTAAATAAGTGTTTCCCAGCTTCTAAATGCCACTTGAGTGTCAATATTTTTCCCAATATATTTTGTTAATGATAATTCTTCCGCTAATCCTGGTTGAATATGTGGAACTTTCCAATATATTTTTTGCAAGTTAACCTTAAGCTTTTCATTAGCATCGGTGGATGTTAGGGCATTGACAGCCGAATTGCTTCTAATTAATACCAATTCTTGACGAATATTCATAATAATCTTTCCATAGTATTCAAAAATCCCCAACAGTGTTGATAAAGGTATGCAGGCGCAAAAATTACCTTTACTATCTAGCAAGGTGCTGGTACCATCCGGAAACCAACCAGCGTTTTGTAACTTAACGCTTTCATTCGAATTGTGGGAAAGGTAAGCTTTCTTGGTGGTTGTTAGACCAACTTTTGTTACCGAATCCACCACAACTCCATTCATTTCGTACCGAATCTCACTAAAAAGATATGCAATACCATTGTTTATAAATTTACCACTCGCTGATGGTTTACCATCTTCTTTCAGTAGAGTACCTTCTACATATAGATAACTACGCGAAGGCAAAGTGGACATATCCTCTTGAACAGGTATTCGAATTTCGTCATTATTCTCAAAACGAGTGGTATAAGGTTGGTGAGTGTGAAATTCAGCTCCAACAATCGAGTTATCGACGAGCACTTTTTCGTTTACATTTAGCACATTCATTTTGTGATAACAAAGCCTAAGGTTTGCAAGAATAAGCGCACTCTAAAAAATTACCGGTGAATTATACCCTAAAAAATGGAGGCAACTATGTTACCTCCATTTTTTGGGGTAAATTTACTTCAAAGTGTAATTTTCATAGGAAGTGGGAAATTTCAACATTAGGTTAAATTTGCATTGTAATGTTTCCTTTTTAAATAAATTTACAGATTAAAATTACAATCTCAATGTAATTTTACATTTTAACATTAAAACACCTGTGTAAAGTTACATGACAAAGTTAATATTTCATGGCAATAGTACTTTTCAGGGTTAAAATACCAATGTGAAAATACTTCTTCGATGTAATAGTGACCTGCGAAATTACTTGCAAAAGCAATAGTACCTGTGATTATTACATTAGTAAATGGATAAGTACATAGATTGATAGAATAACTCATATTTACCTATTCTTTTTTAGTATGTAAGAATACAATATGAAACTTTTATCGTTATCATTTTGCATAAACCAAACTTTTATTTTTAATTTAAAAAATTGTTACATGTATTAAATAATCTATCAGCAAATAACTTTTATTATTTATATTTAGAAATTGCCAAAATATCACATCTATATTAGGGTGAATATCTGCTATTTTATTTTAGTTTGTCTCTGCAAATATTTAATGAACTGTAATTTATATTATAAATATAAAATATTCGTAAGGTAGCAATAATTTTGCACTATTAGGCACATTGAAATTTAAGAGGAAAAGTATTTACAATTTTCTAGCAAAAATATTTGAATGCTGAAAATGTCTATCCTGGCATGTTTTTTTACCCGATTTATGTATAAAAGTTTGATTTATTTGTTAACTACTAACTTTCCAATATTCAATCATTGGTATTATTAAACCAGAAAGTTTCTTAGTATCACTAGAAGGTAAGAAATAGTGAAGATTAATACAAAGTTAAATTATTGAATTTTCTTCATTGCTCATAAATTTAGTGTCTCCTACCCTGCTTTTTTATATCTCTGATCAAATTGTCACTACCCTGGTTCTTGCGCAACCCCTTGGGTTGCAATTTTCCCTTGATCTCCATGAAACTCCGAAAATACGTAATAATTAATGCCCCACTTGAAATTAGTGTGAAAATAGGAATTACTCTTTAGATAACAAAACCCACAAACTTATTCTTATATCTTTTCTTGGTCACAAAAATGGGTAGCCAGTACACAAATAGCAGATATTCACCCATTACTATTTTTCATTACAATTTCTAGCTGCAGCAAATTGTTTTTTAAACAATCAGTTTTACAATTTTTTATTTTATTTAACTCAAGGATTTTTCTTCCTTTGATGTATATGTAGAACAACAAAAAACAATATTTTTGTTTACTGTCCCCAACCTTACTTTGTGGAACTCCATAATCATGAAATATAATATAAATACAAAGATTAATTAAAGTTTCACAAGTTTTATTAGTATCTTAACCTGACAATATTGTTTCGACATTAAATGTCATTATCAAAGGTTGATAATATTGATAAACAAACATATTGCTAAGCTAAATACATACACTAAATAGCAATATGTATTTATCGACTGTAATTACACGAGAGGTCTTTTTTTGTCCGGATAAAATTGATTTTTTTAACGATAATTTGGTTGCTTGGTAAATTGACGATACAAACCACCTACGATAAAAAAACGAGTCCGAAGGACGAGTTTTTTTATCTGGTGGTTTGTAGAGTCAGTTTACCAAAAAGAAACCAAATTAGAGTTTAAAAAATCAATTTTATCCCGGAGAAAAAAACCTCGAGCGTAATTCGATGAGATAATTTAATGAATAATAAAAAGGAATAACTAGGTAATTATGAAGAAGTCAAGAACACATTTATTAACTTGAAAATGACAATTATTAAAAACAATAATCAGGTTCGAGAAAGTGTGCCATGGAAGTTTAAACACATTTTATCCAGATGCAAAGTTAGGGCTAACTTTATCCGATGTCAAAGTGACAAATGTATCGCGGCTTATGGGATTTTTTATACATGAATTAAATTATCGTTAGCAATGTGTTTGTTTATCAATCGTATCTACCTTTGATAATGACATTTAATGTCAAAACAATATTGTCAAGTTAAGATACTAATAAAGCTTGTGAAACTAAAACTAATCGTTGTATTTATATTATATTTCATAACAATATTTTTATTGATCAGTTTAGTTTCTTTACAGTATGTAGTATAGAATTTTTTGAGAACTTGAAAAATTTTCTTATCGAAATAATCAGCTATAATTAAAAGGTTAATTAAACATATATAAAATCAAACTTATTTTTATTGAAAATTAATCACAAAAAGGATTTAATAAAAAGATAACATGGTAAACATAATAATTTTATAGGTAAACTACAACTATCATCAGTAAGAGAAGAGAATCAACAAACAATATCACTTAAAAAACTTAACCCTAATGAAAATGCTGCTCCTTCTCTTTAACCAAAAAAAAACAAAACAGCCAATAATAATACATAATAATAATTAATCAACTAAATCGAAAGCTAAGATCATAAATAAGAATAATTAAATAAACCCTGAAATCCTTTCCTCCGGAACTCTTTCCGATGAAAATAATTTTGTTGGAGCCACCTAGAAAAGAGCAACAAGTACCGATTATTGATGAAGATGTTCTTGAGGCTGGCTGCAGAGCTGTCTATGCCTAGTTATTTTTTCTTCTGGGCTTTCTCGGCAGCCTTCGTGACTTTACCAGCTGTATCCTTGAAGGATACAGACTTGATAACGCCTACAGCAATGGTTTGACGCATATCACGTACAGCAAAGCGACCCAAGGATGGAAACTCTTGGAACGATTCAACGCACATAGGCTTGATGGGTACTAAATTAACAATGACAGAATCGCCAGACTTAATAGCATTAGGATTTTGTTCGGTCGTCTTGCCAGTACGGCGATCACATTTTTCTTTGATTTCAGCAAACTTTCCATCTACCAATCCATCTAAAGCATCTAAAGCAGACCAATCTAAAAGCAAAACAAACTCATGTTCATTTATGTAGGTATGGTATGCGTTTTGTACTTATTACCATTGAAACATTGATGAATATGAAAAGTCTGAAGATGAAAATTGTCGGCATGAAGTTGGCACTTCATGGAAATCTTTACAACCCCCTAAAACAAAAGTCGGCAACGATCAGGAGTTCCCTCTTTAACCAAAAATATTTTATTACAATGAATAGTTACAAAAAAACTATGGGTTTGTGTTTCCAATTTAAAAAAAATACAAAATCCAGGGGGGTAACTGTCTCCCTTTGGCTCCTGCCGACCTCCATGTTTAAGAACATTTTGTTGTAAATATTTTGTGACTGGATGTAGAAGTTTAAAACGTTCAATCTTCTTTACCAAAATTTCTAGTTTATCAATAACATAAACAAAATTCTAGATTTGTAACATTTTGCAAGTTTTCCATTCCCTTTATTTCTAAGATATTGAAATTATTAAACATGTAAATTAGCGATCAGAATTGTATAAAATATTGATTAGGTACTGAGATTAACAAAACAAACCTTTCTTTTTGTTTTAATTGATCTTCAATACCTTGCATCTCGAAAATGGTTGAGATTTAGATAACACTTTCACAGTTATTTACGGGATAATACACAGAGCATACACGGATTTATAAAAAAATTTTATGAAAAGGAAAGATTTCTTATTTTTAAGATTTTCATAATTTAAAAAGTTCTTACATGATAATGCTCCTTGATATTTTCGTAGGTTTTGTTCTAATTGTCGAGAACCCATTCAATCAAATCGTGTGTGCTTAAGAAATTGTTTCCAGAAGTTTTACAATAAAAAAGTATTAAGCACTACTTCTTATTTTCATAAAAATTCAGAATTATTGTTCTAACTTCTACTATAAAATGAGATGCCACCTTGGGTCATACTGTAATTATATTTATCTTTAATGCTCAAATAACATGTTAAGAATAAAAACACGACATTATAATTATGTACTTACCAATTTAATCAGCACTAACTACACTACAGCCTACAGCGAAATACAAATAACAATGAACACTTTCTGGGATACCCCTCACCTATTGAGCAACCTTTCGTAATGAATTGTAAAAAGGAATGATAAAATGGTATACACCATACCCCAGACGCCCAATTTGGACTATTCGAAATGGGTTCCTGGAATCTTTCCCGAAACGAACGAGCGCAAAATAACGCAATACTTGTTAAAGTTCATTATATCTTTAATATTACACTAAAAATGAATTAAGTTATTGAGCAATTATACATTTGTAAGGTAAAAATTGTCTGAGTTATGTAAATTTATATTATGGATAGTGATTTTAACCAGTTCAATGTAGTAGAATTACTTATATTTTATAATTTTACATAATTACAGGGCATTTTAAGAACAAATAGTAAAATTACTATTAATGTAGGTAAAATTAATTTTTGGGTAAAAATACCGCAAATAATAGGGAAAAGTTAACTCTTTCCCAAAGTAATTTTACCTCATTTTTTACAGTGCGGTTACCCCTTGTCAATTGAGTAGCGACCGATGCCTGACTAACCATTTTCCGCTTCCAACACGATCTTTTATAGCCAGAGCGACCAGTGCAACAACGAGGAGTGTTATATTTGAACACCATCATCCACGCTCTTCAAATGAAGTCCTATCGTTACGGCTTCTCCTTGGAAATTAACCAAGTCCCCGTCTTGATCTAATATTTTAAGGGTAATGTTTGAAATAGTATTGACATTAATTGGTAAATAGGGTGCAGTCTCAGGTGCTTCTATTATTTTGAATCCAGGAGGAACACTGGGGAAGAATTGATGTATCACATGGGCAGGTGTACCATTAATATAATTTCCTGTTATTATATTACATTCTATCATTAGCGAGTTAACCTTGATAATTTTAACACTGGAAAATCAGATATGTGACGTTCCTTAGCTTTTAAGATTCTATTCTTAAACCCTAACAATGTTCCGATAGAGTGTTCAACTGTAAAGTCAATGTCGTGATCGGCTTTTATAATCGATCTTAGGGTATTATGATTCGGATCGATGTTAACAGACTCACCGTTTACTTGAGAATTAATGTATTGAGCTATATCAGTAAGCTCATATGACCCTGTAGGTATCTTTATTATTCTTTCACCCATTTTAAACACGTTGTTTTTATCCGTTACGTTTGGAATAGTATTAAACGTTTCGAAATTTGTCAAACGCATAACCCATTGTTTTGTAGGATCCAAATATATGGGAGGGTTAAAAGGAGAAGTTAAAACAGACATTGCAACGGAGAAGATGAATGTTTGAGACATCTCAACATTCCCAGTAAGACTGAGGAAATGTTAAGGAGTGTTATCATATAAAAAGTTCAGCGCTAAATGTCTCCACAATTGTAGGAATTTAGCTTCTGAAAAGCATCGTAGTTGTAACGAATAACGTTTAAGCTACCATCACTTTTAAAATAATGAACGAGTTCTAGTGGGGGTTTTAACTATCCAATACTATCAAAGTATAATATATTTCGACCACGTTTAACATACGATGTCCAATGCGTACCTTCCCCATCTGTATCATCCAAATTCACAATTCCACATTCGTTTTTACGGATACGTTTCGGTAACCCGTTTCGCATAAAAATACCTCTGAAGTATGGAATTTTTAACTCGTTTACGTACTTTGACAGATCGATATTGGTCAGTGGTCGGTGTGGTAGCTTTAAGGGTAGTTTTTTGGAGGTCGTAAATACAATCCTAATCCTTTTTTATACGGTTTCAAATATAATCCTTTTCCTACAGGCGCTTGCTCCATCGCTATATTGTGTCGTTTCGTTTCTTCGAGCGCTGATTTCGCTGCTTTTGCTTCATTCACTGCTTTGGCAACCGCAGCTGCTCCAGTTCCTAACGAGCCTATAGCTCCGAGAGCGGCAAATAAAGGAATCAGCGGTAGGAAACCACCTTGCCTGGGGATAGGTATAATCCGACCTTTGGGAGCAATGATACGTTTACGTTTCAAGGCCGCTAGGGCAAGACGAGCAGACGGTTTTAAAGATAACTGTTTTACTTTACACCAATACGTTTTCTAGCTAATTTGATGGCGTTGTTGAACGTTAAAGTACCCCTTCTTTTCACCTTAGATCGTCGTCGTCGAACACCCATACCCAATTTTCTTTTTCCAGACATAATGCCGGCCACAGTAAGTGCAGCCGCTCTCTCTCCAAAACGAGCGTCCTTAGAACGAAACCTCGTCCACGCCTTATGTCCTAATATACTATCGGCTTTATGACGTTCACCAAGATCGTTAGTTTTTGAATAGACTATGTCGTGCTCTTTACAAGCTTCATCCAACGGGTTTATTCCTTTGTCTCCACGAGCAAGCCTTTGATGTAAACGGGTGCCAGGTCCGCAGTATTTATACCCTGGTAAATGTAATTCTAACGGTAACTTATTAATGAGAGTGTTGATCACTCACTCCCTTCCCCTCACGAGTTGATTGACGATTCTCCGCTTTTCGCAGAGTACGTTTCATAACACATTACTCCTCCTATCACAGGTGAAGAGTGACTGTAAGCTTCCTTCACCGTCTACATATATTTATATATATATATATATATATATATATATATATATATATATATATATATATATATATATATATATCACACACGTGTGCTCCTCCCTCACAACGTGTCCTACATGGAGCAGCTAAAGGTAGTGCATCAGAGGCACAGATTACCGGTTGTAAATCGGGATAATTGTTCACCGACGCCGCAAGTTTTTAAACATAGCGTATTGTTGGGTGCAGGATGCAAACGCGGTATAATAGTAGGTAGTTCCGGATGTGGTAAAACCAACCTAATGATAAGTTTACTAGAACATCCAAACGGTTTACGCTTCGAAAACGTATATGTCTATGGTAAATCTCTTTATCAACCGAAATACGCATATCTGCGCGACCTGTTTCGATCATTACCCATCGGTTATTTCGAATACGATTCTTCTAAAACTATATTACCGCTTAAGGATGCAAACCAAAACTCGGTTATTATCTTCGATGATGTAGTTTGCGATAGTCAAAGCACCATACGTGATTACTTCTGCTTCGGGAGACATAAACACATCGATTGTTTTTATTTATGTCAGACATATTCTGCGATACCTAAACAACTCGATAATACTAACTTAAAACACATATTTAACGATCATGTTAGCGGGGATATGACTTTCGAAGAGTTTAAACACTTGTGTTTACACTGTTGGAAGGAGAAATATGGCTTTTTAGTAATCGACAAAGATTATCCACTTAATGGGGGACTTTATCGAAAAGGTTTCGACTGTTACTTCACCATAAATACCGAAGACACGAACTAAACGTTTTAGTAAACATGGGCAAGCGTGTAGCAGAAGACTTGGTTAAAGCACGACGTCATGTTAAACAGAAATACAAAAGTCTCAAGTCTGAAATTGCACGGTCAGAAGTGGAACTACAACGCCGCTATCAACCTATCACTCAACCATTGCGTGAGTTTATAACCGGAGTTAAAACGGAATTATTAACTCCGAAAGAAGAACCCTTAAAAACGGAAGTGTCTTCTCCCATACCTACCTCGACTCCGAAAAATTTTAAAAACGACTTCCACCCGCAAGACGAATAGGTATGCCTGGCGAACCATCAACTATCGCCCAAAGAATGCGCACTACTAGCGTTCCCTTACCTGATATCTCGGTTTTTGAAACAGAAGTCCTGGAAGAATCTGGGATCCCAACATTGGATCAATTGAAAGAACAACTTGCTGCTGTTGGGTTCAGCCCGGAATTCCAAACTTACATAGATGAGACCTTTTCTGGTAGAGCTAAAATGTATATGGAAACCAGGAAATATGGAAATTGTTTTTCGTTACAGGCCTTTATATACTTTTTGTCAAAAAAATTGGGAAAACAACCATTTAACAAAATAGAGTGTCGATGATGTCACATAAACTTAATATGTGATGAAAATATCGAATTCTTTAAATCTAATTACATAGAAATGTAGTTCGTAAAAAGACGAACATATTGATATAATATATGATACACATGTGGTCTAAACCGTTTTCTAAGCTGGAAAATCAATAAAATTGTCAACTGTCAAAAGGATAGTTAAAATATTAATTAAATATTAAACATTCAAGCTATGATAGCAACTTTACAACACATAGAGACTTTCTTACATAAATTTACACTATACATTACATCGTGAAAGAATAACTAAAATTAAGAATCTAATGCTTTTATAACAACTTAAACTATAAAGATCTTAAACTATTCTCGTTCTCTGTATGATAATCCAGAAACTGAATTGAAATAATGGACAAACACATAAAATAATACAACAATTTTCAAAATAAACTCGAATCGTTATCTTCAAAAGAGAAAACTCAAATTAAATAGGATATAAAAACAAGTAAGTTAATTCTGGCATTAGAATTGATTTTCTTACCTTATCGGAAGTTAAAGAAAAACCTCTATATTATATTGTTGGTTTTATAAATATCCTATATTCATACCATCGCAGAATGTTATCTAGAAAAAAATGAATATAAGTGGAAATTTTTCGGAAATCTTTAATGTTGGTCTAAAAACTAAAGTATTTTATGTTTATTTTGCGTTGTGTCGTACGACCTTTTTACCGAATATGCCTTCGTGCATTAATTCTTTCGTACCATTTCTGCAACATAGTCACACTCTACTTCGTGCCGTACAATTAAGACGTTGCAGAAACGTCACTAAAAAATTCGGATGATATTATAATATCATTACAGTTATGATATTATAAGCGATAATATGTTAGATGTTAGATCAGCCAATGAAACTTGTCAATTTGCTTAGTTGTAAAGATATCACAGCGATACTAGCAAATAAGTGATGACCTTACCTTATTTTGGTCGCATTATAAGAGCGCACTTTGATGTCATACTGTCACGTGGGGGTTTTCGTGACTGGAGGACGTAGTCAGTGATAGAGAGAAAATAAACACAAGTCGTACAGAACAACTATATACTAATAACAATAAAGAGTACAAGTACAAAGGTTTACATACAAATAATACATCGTGAGGACGTACATGTCCTCTTAAATTAATACAATCAAGAGGGAGGTCGGAACCAACCTTATTCTAGCACTATGTCTACAAACTAAGCTTAGGAGATAAACTCCTAGTGATCCACAACTAAGCTGGGAGCCTGGTCACAACTTCCCATAATTTCGCAGAGAGTGGGCGTTTTAGCGCAACCCACTCAACTAAGCAAATTAAGCCATGATTAATCAAAAGACACTTACCCGCTTGTTTCTTGATGAGGCTTCTGGTGAGTCCTGGCACAGACTGATTTTCAAGCCAAAACAAGCGGGTTTATATACTGCTGAAGGCGGAAGCTTTACTGAATAATTGAATAAATTAAGTGGGATACTAAGAATACATGAATACATAATGAGATGCAAACTGTATAAATTATTCTAATGAGATACAAACTGTATAAATTATTCCAATGAGATGCAAACTGTATATTTTATTCTCAAGGCCATGCAGATTGTATACACGCGCGTGGCGGCGTGTGGGTGGCTATCGCAATACTCTTGATAATAATTCTACGAATACAAGTTTGAAATGTTACAAAAAGGATTTCATTTAAAATAATTCCGTTTGTGACACTACTTTGATAAATTAATTATAGGTATGATGTTCTCTTCTAGAATATAACTCGTACGATTAATAACACTATGCTACACATGAAATATACAAGACCTCCTACCTATATAATCGGTTTGAATGAAGAATAAAGACTTTTCACACTTGCAGAATTTTCCCATCACTTCACATCACCCAGCCCGCTGAATGTACCTCAGCCAGTTTTGCTTCCATGCGCTACTCTAATTGCCAACACTTTCTTGTCACATTTTGGAAGTCTTTCTCCACTACGAAGATAAGAAGTGTAGCTATACAAAAGTTCAAAAATAATGAAAATCGGTAAAGAGTTATAGCCTGAAACTGTCACGAAAAAAGTCTTTTTTTGGGAATTTTCAAGTTTCAGTAGTTCAAAATTATATTTACTAACAAATAATTTTTTTCTCTTCATTTATTGAAGATATATTTTGTTTCATTTCTAAGAAATTTTTGTTTTTTTAAACTGGTTAACAAATGACCGAGTTATGGCCGATAATATGCAAAACAACAATTTTTTTTCAATTTTTTAATCTCTCATTATAGTCCAGTGCCCAGTCAATCTGAACATTTTACCTTGTAAAAATTCAAGTAGTTTTGGTTTTTGGATAAGTTTTGTAAGTTGGGGCCCTTATTACAAATTTAAGCTTTCGATCATGGCGTTCGCCACGCGGACTGATATATTAAAGAATCGAGGAAAATTTTGGTCTTTCTTCGGTTTTCGCAGAATATCTACTAAGCGTTGTGTTTTACGACCAACATGGTTAGTATAATGGTTAGTTTTAATTTTAAACTAGACTAGATTTGCTACAGCTTGGGTGCAGAAAGACTTAGCTGAACCCAATAGTTGCCAAGATACAGCTTTTCAAAGTTTTGGTAGTTCTGATCATCATTAATGAGCAAGCCAGATTTGGGAGTGTTGATAAAACCAGTCTTTGAGCTTAATGTTCTCATTATCTTGGGTAATGTGAGAAGGCTTCATATCGACATGTTGCTCAGATGTTACTAAGTCAATATCACAGTATTTCTTAACTTAATCAAAGATGTTCTGAAGATGTACCATTTCTAGAGTTCAGCAAGTAAACACACATGTATGTGATCCCACGAGCACGTCTTCATCAGTGTTTGTTCTATGGTCATATCTGACCATATACCGGACTAAAACTCTTTTGTGCATCTGATGGTGAAATATCCTTCAGTTGTGAATTTGTTTTATTCAGCAGCATCCATTCTTTCTTTCAATTATGTCAACATATCTTGCAAATAGAGATGTGCAATTTGCACACTCGACATAAAAAGTGCATGAAAAAATGGGAGCATTTTTTGGACGGAAACAAGATGAAGAGCGCAGTTTCCCATTCTCTTCTAGCTGTATCTCGGCAACACTCACACTACTCACAGTGTAGCAAATCTAGTCTACGTTAAAATTAAAAATAACCACTTTGGCTGTAAAACACATCGTTTACAAGATATTCTTCGGAAACCGAAGAAATTTTTATTGTTTTCAATATGGCAGTGGTGCGTCAAGGTCGTAAACTTGGATATTTAATAAAGACCTTAACATACAAAACATATCCAAAACTCAGAACTACCCGATCTTTTGCAAGGTAAGGCCTGCTGACAGATCGACTGGACTACTAATACAAATTTAGATTTTTCTAAAAATATTTGATAGATCTTTTTATAAACTTCATCAATGAAACATGATAAATTTCTGAAAATATTATATTATATGCCAATGTACTAAAGTGCATCTTTTAATCCTAAATGTAAAGTTTATTTTCCCGAGCGTAAGCAAGAGCAATAAACACACGCTAGATTAAAAGTCTATTTCTGTGGTGTATACGCTATTTTTGCACGATCTAAAACACCTAATCGCAAAATCCCCCAAATTTTTGAAAATACTGTTACATATCATTCTGACACTTGAAATTTTTTAACACCAAAATCACATAATTTTAGCATAGAGGTTAGGATTCCTTGGATATAACGAGATTATTTTACTTTACTCCCTAGGGAGTAAAATAACTACTTTACTCCCTCTTTGGAAGGAGTGAGTGAGTTTTACTTTACCAATTTTCATTATTTTTGAACTTTTGTAAAACAACATTTCTTCTCTTCACAGTAGAAAAGAGATTTCCAAAATGTGACAAGAAATGCCTAAGTTTTGCCCATTAGGCACCAAAACTGGATGAGGTACATTCAGGACTGGAAAAAAACCTCGAAGTGATGGGAAAATTCTGCAAGTATGAAAAGTCTCTATTCTTTAATATTAAAATAGTTATGTAGGTGGGAGGTCTTGTATATTTATTTTTTTATTTGTGGAACAGTGTAAACGATTAATCTATTTGTAAATCCCTAACTGCAGATTCAATGAGCCCGTAGGGCCAGTTATGAAACCGATCAACACATGTTTCAGGCGTAGATATCATCGATAATAATCGCACCACTTAATTAGATATATTATAGTCGAAAACAATATGAAGTCAGAACTAATAAGTTGGAAAGTGCTATAAATAATATTGTAATTTTTTATATACTTCGTTGAATCGCATGAATAAAGTACTCAAAAATACGTTAGTCCCATAAAGGATACAGTAATTACAACTTAATACAGTTTCAATATAATATTATTATAACATATCTGTTTCAGTCCAGTAGATGCAAACTAAAAGTAATTATACGGGAAAGAACAACAAGCATTTTTCCTTATAATCTCTGTTTGTTCATACAAAACTTATTAGATTTAAAGTTCAGAAAATTTCGAACTATATGAAACTAACAAGTTCGTAAAGTACACTAGAAGGTGCTTATCAGCACTTCTACGCTTTAAGCTTACAGCAGCTGCCGTTTCAATAATCCTTTCTGAAAATACGGGTTGATCTATAGTTACTCAATGCTGAAGTATTAATTATTATTATAGCTCTACTAACAAACAAACAAAAAGTGATTTTTATTTTACCGATATCTTACATTTTTTAGTTTATCTTGATATGTTATTTATTAATTCAGATAGCAAACACCTCTGTAGATATAATTTACATAGCATCTAATAATATGTTAAGATTTATTTTATTATGCAGTTAAAGTGTTATTGAACCTTAAGCATTTTTTGTATTATAAATCACATAGTAGTGCATAAAGAAGAATTAGTAAAACAGAAAGTTAATTGCGAAAGATTACACTCAACATCTAAGTTTATCGCTGGTTAAAATGTAAACTTATAATATTTATAATATAAGTTTATTTATAATATATTTATAAATTTGTGATTTAAACATAAAGTTGTCCAAATAAAAGTACTTCAGATTTAAGGTATGGTCA
This sequence comes from Agrypnus murinus, assembly GCA_929113105.1. Lineage (NCBI taxonomy): Eukaryota > Metazoa > Arthropoda > Insecta > Coleoptera > Elateridae > Agrypnus > Agrypnus murinus. The sequence goes on from OV816024.1 coordinate 161,754,823, forward strand.
GGCGCGTGCTGGCCCACCGGGATACCGGGAGTTTCACGGTGGGCCTTTATAAAATTGCCTCGAAGGGCCCTACCACACGACTGAATTTTAATTACCAACAATTAAATATTCTTAATATTTAATGTATAGTATGAGCAAAAAGCAACTCAAAGGTGCCTTTGGAATTTTGAACTCGTGTATTATGACACCACAAGACTTTAACTGTCTAAGGACTAAGGAGTAATTATTTTGTATAATTTCCTGGTGTTATAATACACATAACTTCAAAATCCCAAAGACAATTTTGATGGAGTTACTTTTTGCTCATACTTTAGAAACGAATATTTTTATATTCGTATATTTGTTAAATAATTATGTTTTACCTTTGTTCAAATGTTTAGTTGAATATTCAAATAATGTAGACATACACGTACTAGGTGGCGCAAAAGTCCCCATTCGATTTCCTAAGGCAATAACTTTGTTTGTAATAAATAATAAAAATAATTGGTCCTGTTTATTTAGACGTTTAAATTTTTTTACATTAAGTCGCGAAGATAATATCGGTCAATTGTCCGCCGCCAGAGTTGATGTACATTCGGGCTCGTTTTACAGTATTTTCCATAACTTCTCTCAAAACTTCTGGCGAAAAATTCTCTACTTGTTGTCGGTTGCTCTCCTTTAGAGCCGCTAAGGTGTGTGGCTTGGTCGTATAGACCTGTGACTTCAAAAAACTACAAAAAAAATCTGTAATGGTCAAATCGGGTGATCTTACGGACCAGTGCAAATCACCAAAACGAGAGATTAAGCGGCCGGGAAACGCTTGCTTCACAATGTTCACTGTCGCGAGTGCTGTGTGTGCGGTTGTTTCGTCCTGCTGGAACCAAATGTTTCCCAAACCCCATTTGCGGCAGCAAGACGTCGTTGATCATGGTTCTGTAGTGCTCACCAGTCATAGTAACAGTGTTGCCGTCTCCGTCCTCGAAAAATATATGCCAATAACCTTTCCTCCGTAAACACCGCACCAAACAGTGACTTTCAGAGGATGTAATGACTCGTGCATTACACGTCGTTTTTCAGTGTCCTAGAAGAGATAGTTTTGCCTATTCACGTATTCGCATAGGTGGAAATGCGCCTCGTCGCTCCTGATGCTTTTCAATGGAGAATCGTAAGAACCAATAGAAAAATTCAAATTTGAATTGTATCCATAACAATCACACAATTTTCCGGAAATTTATATATATATATATGCTACCAAGGAGTAATTTTTTGGAAATTTTTTGGAAATTATACTTGTAACATATATAGCTACATAAAACATGGAGTCTCTGTACATAAAACACTGATTTTAGAAATAAAAACCAATTAATCATAATGCATTTTTTTCTGTGCGTCGTGCGATTCTCTTACCGAATATAGCCTCGTGCATTGATTCTGCCTGGAAATTTTGATTTCGTGCATTTCTGCAACGTAATTGCACTCCACTCCGTGTCGTTCAATTAAGACGTTGCAGAAATGTCACTCAAAAAATTTCCGGCAATAATCAATGCACTTGGTATATTATAAGTGAAAATTATCCTCATCGCGGTTGAGGCTTAGGAGGGCTTGGCTGTAATTTACACGCGATTGGCAGACAGTAGCTGATCCACTGTTTGCACTTTATACGGAAACATTCCCAAAATTCGCTGTAAAGACCGTCTATTAATGCCCAATTGCGTGACCCATCGTCTGGTTGATGTTTGAGGGTCCTCTTGGACATCTGCAGCCACAGCAGCGATATTCTCGGTCGGACGGCTGCTCCGAGGCCGGTCACCTATGCTACGGTTCCGCGTTGAGCCAGTCTCCTCGAGACGAGCTGCTAAAAGCCGCAGTTTTTGCTTACTTGGTGACACATGACCAGGGAATCGACGACGAAATTCACGTTGAGCCAAAACCACCGACCGATTATTTGTCAAAAACAAAAATTTGTGTATTGTAGTATCTTCTCCGTTTTTGTTGAATGAAAGACTGTTTGTGGTTAATAACAGCTTTATTCTTTTACTTCTTAGGGTGAGAATGAATGCTTGAACTATTTGGTTTTTGAATTATTTTCTCTCGGTTTACATTCGTTGTCTTGGATCTACAAATTATCCAAGGCACCGGTGATCATTACAGTACAGTGATTCATGGTTTGTCTACGTGTGTTCTGATTCTGTTTACTTCACAAATGTCAATGTCGCGATGACATAAGATGTCATTTGGAAAAATGAGAGCGTCTTCAGATAGGGTGATGTAGAGTTACTACATCTAGTCACTTAGGCCGCGCTGTTCGATCAGAGTACCGCAAAACGCCGCCATATTGGGGCAGCGAAGGGTGATTTTTAATAATGGACAAATTAAACTACGTTTTACGTATTTGACGTATTAGAGGTTTGAACTTTCAGAATAAGAAAAACCTTTTAAATTAAACGTGGATTTAAATACAATCAGACATAAATAATGAACAATTTCTTGCTTCTTCCAGCACGACCTAGGTAACTAGATATAGTGACTCTAGGGGTGATGACCCTTGCGTGCCTGGTATGTAGTACCTAATAAACTTTATTAAATGCCTTGATTAGTTTAAAATGTCTAATAATTAATCTAAATAAATAAATTATCCTTAAAAAATTGACCGATGTGGGGAGGTGGGGCAATATTTTCCCGGGACCTAAAATTGACCCAGCACGCGCCTGGGTATGGTCCGTAAGCTAAGGCTGGCCGCAGACTTATCTAGCGAAACTGCTTTAAGCAAAAACGCCTTTGCTTAAAATAGAAACGTTTTCGGTGAAACCAAAAACATTTTGTTGTGGCAAAAAGCAAAACTGCTTTCAGCAGAATCGTTTCTGCTTAACCGATAACCGATAACCTGACTAATTTTGAACTCGTTATCAAAGGTGCTTAGACAAGTGAATGTGCAGAAAATAGAAACATATTTAAAAATTGTAATTTTTTTATTAACTGTACTAATGTAAATACCAATAGATAATTTACAAACAATATCTATTTATGCAGGAAATAATCACGCCAAATACCCCGCGTGCATGTAAAATAGCCTGATTAAATTTTGACGATTTTGTGTCAAAATGGCTAAAGAAATAGTCTCGAAAATATTTTTGTTGCGCAGATAAATTTACTCGACCTATTTCTAAGCAAAACATTCTGACAGAAAACGTCAAGATTTATTCGGCTATTTTACATGCACTTAGGATATGATATTAGTGTTGGTAATAAATAAATAAATGCAATAAATATATAACTGTTTAGAACAACTATCATTAAAAGTAAAACGTTTGTGCTATTTCTATGAACGCATTAAATATCTCACCTACCTGCAGTTTTTGCTGATAATAAGGTACAATTCTTATAGAAAGTTATTTTTAACATGTTGATAATTAATCAAATTTAGATCAAAGTGCATCATGGTTTGACCCATTTGCACCTGCGTGAAGTTGGCACTCCCAATATAAGAATTTCGAGAAAAAAACTATTGCATAATTTTGTCCAAGTTATGCCCAGTTTTGACCAATAGTTGTTTTATTTTGCTCAGCCCCCCTTAACTAGTGAGTTAAAAGTCGAGTTTCTATGGTGTGGCACCCCCATAAGAGATTGCAATAAAATAAAGTAGGCCATAATTTTGCCCAAGTTATGCCCAGTTTTGAACAATAGTTGTTTTATTTTGCCCAGCCCCCCTTAACTCGTGAGTCAATAGCCGAATTTCTACGGTGTAAGTTTTTGGCACCCCCATATAAGAATTTCGAGAAAAAACTATTGCATAATTTTGCCCAAGTTATGCCCAGTCTTGACCAACAGTTGTTTTATTTTGCCCAGCCCCCCTTAACTTGTGAATCAAAAGCCGAATTTCTATGGTGTAGCGCTTCCATAAGCGATTGCAATAAAATAAAGTAGGCCATAATTTTGCCCAAGTTATGCCCAATTTTGCAATCTTCACGAATGCAGGGTTCTAAACGCATCACAGGGTATCTATAACGCATTACACACGTCTTAAACAATATCTGATCTTGGTATTAACTTTTGACTCACTACCTAACGATTCTAAACCTCATAGAGGTCATCTAAAGGGTTTTCAAGTTGTGTCCAACCTTATTTCTTGATCTAAACCCGGTGACTCATTCAGAAATGTAAAGTTCAATATCTCTAATTCTGTATCTTGGGCAAAACTTGAAAACCCATTAGATGACCTCTATGAGGTTTAGAATTGTTAGGTAGTGAGTCAAAAGTTAATCCCCAAGATCAGATATTGTTTAAGACGTGTGTAATGCGTTATAGATAACCTGTGATGCGTTTAGAACCCTGCATTCGTGAAGATCTGGTTTGGTTTATGTAAAAAAGATAAGGTTGGACAAAATTGGGCATAACTTGAGCAAAATTATACATAAGCTTTTTTCTCGAAATTCTTATATGGGGGTGCCAAAAACTAACACCATAGAAATTTGGCTTTTGACTCGCGAGTTAAGGGGGGCTAGGCAAACTAAAACAACTATTGGTCAAAACTGGGCATAACTTGGGCAAAATTATGCAATAGTTTTTTTCTCGAAATTCTTATATGGGGGTTGCCAAAAACTTACACCATAGAAATTCGGCTTTTGACTCACGAGTTAAGGGGGGGGCTGGGAAAAATAAAACATCTATTGGTCATAACTGGGGATAACTTGTGCAAAATTATGGCCTACTTTATTTTATTGCAATCGCTGATGGGGGTGCCAGACCATATAAATTCGGTTTTTGACTTCTGGGGCAAAATGATGCAATAGTTTTTTTTTCGAAATTCTTATATGGGGGAGCCAACTTCACGCAGGTCACACAGGGACACTATTTAAAATAATAACGATAACAGTCACCCTTTCCAGGTCATGAAGCCCCATTAACAAGATAAGCGAAAGATAATCTCTGGTAGAATGTAACTTAACTGCCTGGGGATATAAATCATTGCTAATTGTAATAAGTAATAACCGTAGACCATAATGCTATGGTTAGTGTTAATTATATTTACTTTCTTTTGTAATTTAAGTATCCTATTTTTCGTATACTTGATATTAATATGTGTTTTTGGTTTCAGGACTCTTCATATCTAAAAGTATATCTGTACAGAGTACTCAGTTCGTTTGAGATGAGGTAAGTTATAATATATATTTTATACTGTATCGTATTATTCATGTTTACGTTAGCGATTACAGACCGATAAATGCGGTTTTACAGTCCAGTATGACTGTAAAACAATTTTATTTCATACTGTCCGGTAAAAGGGTATTTACCGGACTCATTTGAGTCCGGTAAATGAATTATTACGTTACAAGGCCGGTAAAAAATTTTACCGGACTGAAAATCCAATTTGAGTCCGGTAAAAAATTTTACCGGACTGAAAATCTAATTTGAGTCCGGTAAAAAATTTTACCGGACTGAAAATTTTAAATGCATTTTTTTTAAAAATGAACAATGTGAGGCAGTATGAAATAAAACGCCTTACGTCATACTTCCGGTAAACCATTACAGTAGCTCGTTTCAACATTTTCAACGTTTTCAACTCGCTACTGTAAACTTGGGTTTACCGGACTTATAACGTAATATACTATTATTTCATACTGTAACGTATAATCCATGTTTACGGTAGCGAGTACAATCCGGAAAAAGCGAGTGTACGGTCTAGTATGACTGTAAAGTTTTTTACCGGACTCAAATAAAATAAATCAACTGAACAATGCTTTAGTATTCAGTTACCATAGACACTCGTTCTATGTTTTGAATTCGACTAATAGTTGCATAGCTGCTCGTTGCTCATAGATGTCCATATTTTAAATTCGAAAATTTATTTTATATTTTTCTTTTAAATTAAAACAACAATCCAATAATTGCAGTATGAAAAAAACGCATTCCGTCATATGTCCTGGAATAGTATATTACGTTATAAGTCCGGTAAACCCAAGTTTACAGTAGCGAGTTGAAAACGTTTCGGGACGAGGCGACGAAGGAGCCGAGTCTCGAATGTTGAAACGAGCTACTGTAATGGTTTACCGGAAGTATGACGTAAGGCGTTTTATTTCATACTGCCTCACATTGTTCATTTTTTAAAAAAATGCATTTAAAATTTTCAGTCCGGTAAAATTTTTTACCGGACTCAAATTAGATTTTCAGTCCGGTAAAATTTTTTACCGGACTCAAATTGGATTTTCAGTCCGGTAAAATTTTTTACCGGCCTTGTAACGTAATAATTCATTTACCGGACTCAAATGAGTCCGGTAAATACCCTTTTACCGGACAGTATGAAATAAATGTTCTTACAGTCTCGTTTCTATGTTCCGAACTCGGCTACTTCGTCGCCTTGTCCGTAACATCTTACTCGACTGTAAAATTCCATTTCCAGGACTTATAACGTACGTAAATAACTAGTACCGAATTTAAATAAGATAAATCAACTAAACAATGATTTAGTATTTAGTTACCATGGACACTCGATCATCATAGATGTCCATATTTTGAACTCGACTAATAGTTGCCATGGATACTCGTTTTTCATAGATGTCCATATTTTGAATTCGGAAATTTATTTTATACAATTATTTTCAAATTAAACTAATAATCCAATAATATTATTGCATAATGAAATAAAACATATTACGCTAAACGTCCTGGAAATGTTCTTACAGTCCCATATCGATATGTTCGATGATCCTCGATTCCTACGTCGCCTTGTCCGTAACGTCTTACTCGAATATGAAATTTCATTCCCAGGACTTATAACGCAAATAACTATTTTGGCCTCCTGAACTGTAAACGTATGTGCCAATTATCCATACATTAAAGGTAGCTTGATCTTTACAGACCATGCGTTAGCAAATGCGGTAAAATCACAAAAAAACACTGAGCGGTTAATTAAGTTTATGTAACAAAATACTTGTTACTCAAAAATGGTTCTAGATTTAATAGAAAGATTTAAGATTTAAATCACTATACCACCATTTATTGTAGGTTTGAAAACTGCAAATGTCATTTATTGCCAGAGATGCCAAATGTCAACAATACGAAGAAAATTTTAATAATTATTTGTTTAAATTTAAATATGGCGATCAGAGCAGACTATGTTTTTATTTATTTTAGAAAAAAATATTATTGAAAGCTTGTCAGCTAAAAAACTTTATACAAATCTCATGCGTTAAGTTATTTTACAGCGCGCCAACTAATAAGGCACTTACCCTACGGGCTCGTGTTTCAAACAAAGTTGTGGCGCTGTAAAATGAGACTTACCGCATTCGATTATAAATAGCTATTTAATTTGCTGAGTTTAAGTATAGGGTGATTTTTTAAACTCTTGCTATGAAAAGCAAAATCAGTGCCCTAGATTAGTCCAACTACTTATAAAGAATTCGGGTATTAATGACAACTATCAAATTTTAAGCTCTAAGTAGTACACCGTCCAATTCTGACGCTAGATTCTATGATTAAGGTTAAAGATCTAACTTGAAAATTTGATAGCTCTGAAAAACATGAACTAATCTACGGTACTGTTTTTGTTTTCCATAGCAACAGTTAATAAAAAATTTAAAAATTTGACTGCATTATCAATAGTTAGATAACAGAGCTTCTAAAGTTATTGAAAATATATAAAAGTGTAGAAACAACGTTTCCAATCAGCACGCCGGGTCAGGATACATTATTGCATTACACGATCTTAAGAAATGGCGTTATACCTATGTATATGAAAAGACTAATAACTACATACTACGACTAAGCTTAGAAAGACCAGGTAGGTGGTGTCCCAAGGCGCTAGCTTCCAGGCTCCTAATAACTAAGCAGTAGAGGAATCAGGTAAGCGGCACCCCTAGATGCTAGCTTCCTGAACCCCCTACCATTAAATAATAAAAAAGTTACTCACCAGGCTGGCCACGAGCAGTCAAGAAGTCAACTGCCTTGTGTCTCGTAGCAAGCCTGTTTATATACGGTATCCTCATGAATATTGCGGAAGCCGTTGATGCGTAAATAAATATATTAACTTTTATGACTGCATACATGATTATGTATTAACGTTTAGGACTGAATACATTATCATATTAATGTTAACACGTAGGTGCTACTCGAGTTTACGGTTCCATGTAGTCGTACTGCTTTGCTCAGCATGCAGGTGTGCCTCGGCGTAGGTTGAGGTTGGAAAGACGCGTGTAACCTTGGTAAACATTTATGTTAGTTGGAATTCAACTTGAGTAATAATGAATTAGTTAATTCTGAATTATTCCGTCTGTGACAATACCCTTAGTTACGAAAATCATTGCTGATACAGTTAGTACTGTGAAAAATCGATATTGTTACTGATTGTTATTAAATAGCAATATGAGTGGAAGAGTCAGCATTATATTGGCATTTTATTAAAACATACGTAAAATTACAGTATATAATTTATATCTAGTTTTAATTGCACATGTGTACTGCAATGATCTTAGTTGGCGATCACTACATTACTCCTGGCAAGGAAGACTTCAAAATAAACACAAGATAAGTAAACACGTTTTTGTCAAATCTTGAATATTATTTCATTTAATAATAATTGTTATAACAAAATATTGCAACACATATTGGTACATTGCTTCGCTCTACCAGATCGTTGCAGTACCTGGGTATTTCTTTATTATTACAGCGCACGAAATGTACTGTAATTAGGCCAATTTTATTTCATTAGATTTTTCCCTAGTCCCACTGTACATTTAAAAATAGTTTTATTTGATTTAAATCCTTTTTTCCATTTTATGATGCACAAACGTAACCAGTAAAAATAAAAACATTTAATCTTTATAGGTCATTTCAATTTATTGTTCTTGGAATTAAACTTCACAGTACAATAAGCACGCTGGTAGTAATGATGTCGAGCTTTACAAAATAAGGATTAGTGCAGCCTGCAATGCACAATTAAAACTGTTTCAGAAATTGCAGCAAATGTTTCTCTACCAGAACTTAGCAGAAGCTCAATTAATACTAGGGTTTATATAACAGCATATGTAGGTAGTAACTTTGTGATAACAAAACTGGTGGAAAATATTGTTCCTAAAGCAAGAAAATACACATTCACATTGTACCGAATTTCAATGAATTTAGACGATTCTTTTGGTTTTGACTTTTCAGATGAACGAGTTTTCATCTTTCTTTGATCGTTATCTTTTTGATGAAATATTTTATTCACTTCATTCTATCTCATTTTTGTATTACTTTTTAAATTTACTCATGTTTTTCTTTTTAATTGTTCTTGAAAACTCCACGCTTACTTTATGTACGTCAAACGGCTACTTGTTCTTTTCTCGAATTCACACTTCTGTAGAAATAAACCAATTATTTGATTAACTATGTGTGTTTACCAGTGGCGTGCTGTGAGAATTTAGGCTAGGGAAGCAACCCAATTTTAATTTTAATATACCTAGGTACAGGCGCAGATTCACGGGGGGCGAATTCCCCCTCCCAAATTTAGAAATAAGTATACATAGAATAGAAACAAATAATGTTTGTTTAATTATTATCTATTAAAACAATTATTTTTCCAAAAGTTTCCCCCTGAAAATAATTCTCTGGATCCGCCCCTGCTAGGTACAATAAAAAAACAATGTTATAATTATTAAGCTTAAAAGTTTTTCAAAGAAGAACTTTAAACTTTATACTTATGGAATTTGTTGACTATTATTCTTTATTTTAAAAAACTACTACTATGTATTTACACTGCAACTCGATTTTCCGGTCTTTCTTAGCAAAATACCGATGCAGGTTTTAATCTTTGTTGTTAAATTTGAAAGTTCTGGTTTTGATCTGCCTTTCTTAATAATTTGTAATTTCTCTCCAAAACTGTATGCAGAAAATTCTTTATTAATAATTTACAAACTGAACAAAAAAATCGTCCCGATTCGGATGTATCGAAAGTACTCGAACATTCAACCGAAGCAGCTGAATTTGCAGTCATGACGATAATGCAATTTTAAATTTGCATACAGAGCAAACTAAATAGAATTATTTGTCTTTAAAAAAATCCAATTTTTATAAATTGAAATAATAAAATGCGACAAAATACAGTGTCATTCGTAGATTTACATTACTTAAGTAACATTAAATTTAGCAAACACTAAATCGAACAAATAACCAAATTATAATAAATAAACATTTGGGCATGAAGCACACTAATGGCCAAACAATCCTAACAGCATCGTCTGTATCTCCACGCCAGTAATCAATGATCAAGGCTAGGAGAAGAGCAGTTATAAGCAACGAAATCAGTGCTTATATGCAGTGTATGTAACACATTTGAATCGGTATTACCTTTCCGTGCAAGTTTAATGAGCCTAATTTAAAATAGTACTCTAAATAATTATACTTTTTTCTGTACCGAATTGATATTGAGCTTTAAGTTGATTAAATGTTACAAATTTAAATAAATGATAACCATAATTTTATAAAAATATTTTTGTTAGCATTGGTTTTTATTTTTAATAAATTCTCAAGGGAAGCATTGCTTCCATTGCTTCCATGGACCGCACGCCACTGGTGTTTACACAAAGTATTTCCAGGTAATTTAAGGAATTAAACGTTCGAAATACGGTATTACATTAATTTTTGAAATATAATAAATTGTTCGCTAAGAACACGGCATTACGTCCGGAATAAGAGTTTTATTACCGATTCACGTTCAGTCTATCAACTGCCTGTTTTCGAAGCGTTCTTAGCCTATATATGTATATTTGTATATATTGCAGACGTATTTTATTTTAGTTTTTTAAGGATCATTGAAATTAAGGCTATCTTTAAACTGTCCCGAACCATCTCCTGGGAGGCAGCGGTAAAGGGACAACAAGAAGGGAACCTGTTGAACTAGTCCCCCATTACACTTTATTTTTGGAGAGGGGTATATTTAGAGAAACATTGAGATTTTTCATACCACAAACAGCATGCGTAAATGAATTAATATTAATAGTTGATTAATTAATATTAACTAATTAAATAAGTGAATGTACAGTAATTAGTAATTGTAAGAAATCTTCAAAAAGTAATAATAAATAAATTAATAAGAAAGAAACAAACAAAAAGGATTATAAATGACAGTCATTAAATAAGCAGACGTCAGCAGAGCATGTCTCCGTGGATGAATGACTGGCCCTCAGACTAGAGAACTCCGGTTCAAATACGATGCAGTTCGTATAACTTTTTTTAATAAAATATAAATAAACGTTTTTTTAATAATTATAATATTTATACATAACATAATAATTTACAATTAAATGCTAATATGGTAATGTATAATCAATTAGTTTTATTTTTAACATAAATATTATCCATATATTATGTAGTTTAAATAATAACTATAAAATTAAGGGATAATTTTATGTGATTATCCTTTTTTATAAATATTATAGTTAAAAAAAGTTGTTTATGAAATATATTAAATATCTTATTTAAAAAAATTGAAAGAACTGCATGGGATTTGTGGCAACCGTGGCTTTCTAGACGAAAATACAGAGACCCTCTCCACAGGGCTATACTATCTGTTGACATTGCTTGCTTCTTTAATGAAAGTCAATTATTATCCTTTTTTGTTTGTATATTTAAGGAATTGTTTATTTTATAAATAAACATAAAACAGAATAATTACATTTAGTTATCCCTTAATTTTATAGTCATTGTTTAAACTACATAATATTCTATAACAGTTAGTTAAAAATAAAACTAATTGATTAAACATTATCATATTAGTATTTAAATGTAAGTTATTCTGTTTTATATATATTATAATTATTAAAAAAAGGGTTTATTTATGAAATATGTTAAATATTTTATTAAAAAATATATATACAAACTGCATGGGATTTGAACCGCGGTTCTCTAGACCAGAGAGCCAGTCATTCATTCACGGAGCCGCGCTCTGTTGACGTTGTCTGCTTATTTAATGAGTGTCATTTATCATCCTTTTTTGTTTGTTTTTTTTATTAATTTATTCATTATTACTTTTTGATGATTTTCCACAATTACTAATGACTGTACATACACTTATTAATTGGTTAATATTCATTAATCAACAATTAATATTAATTTATTTACGCATGTAAACATGCTTTGAAATTTGAAATTTTGCAAGTTGACAAAGAGGGGAAATGAGTTGCCATGTCGAGGGCGCCACCGCTCAATGATTAATTAATTTTTGCGATTATACTTCTAACAAAAAAAATGGCATGTAGGATTATCCTCAGATTTTGCAAAGTGCTTAGTAAGTATATTTACAATGGCGCAGCAGAGTAAGTGGTCTAAAAAATCTGCTAATTCACAAATATGTTATGCCGATCATCGGTTTTTAAATTATTTTGATAATATTATTTACAATAACTAACAAAACTCAATGTAGCGCGATTCTATAAATAACAATACTTCGAAAAAACTTTGGTTTCTATAATCACTATCCCTTAAATTTATATTAGAAGTAAAGTCGTGTATATGTAGAAAGAACCGCTTCGCGAGCATTCAAAAGAGCCCTTAACTAAGGCAAAGAGAAAATATGCAAACTGACAGACGCATAGCTGGAGTTTGTGGCACCCCGGTGCAAGGTAGCGCAATGTCGCCCCTCATATGAAAAAGAAATGACTGACCAACCATATGTATTTGGTTTACCAAATCAAGTCCATGTTCACCCGACAAAATGTGCGAGCGAAATAAGTTAAGCTACACGTATGCCCCACAAGAAATGGTGAAACAAAGACTTAAAGATTATTTTTAGAAACGATAAGATAAATGTAAAATAAAATTCTTTTTAAGGGTTATTATTATTAACGGAAATAATATAATCAAAATAAAAAATCTTTCTTCTGGAAAATTACATATTAATTACATACATCAATAATAATCTAATTAACTTCCAATCCTGCAGGTAATAGAAGTAACAAGGAACATATTGTGGTAAGAGGTGGGTCAGATCTCACTAATTGAAACACATACCATAGTAAACTATCGATCTTTAGTAAAGTTACCTGTGCACTTAAGCAAATCAGAACTTGTGTGTGTATATTTAACTTACGTATAGTGATAGACTCCATAGACTACATAATTAAATTTTAATACTAAGGATCACAAATGCTTTTAGACAGTCGAAAGAACTGGATGATTTTCAAAAATCAATTAGATTTACAATGCACCAGAACTAAAAAATCATACTGTACAAGGCGTACAAGGTATCAGCTAAAAGACCAGTTAAAATGGAAGACAAAATTCATTACTTATGCAAAACCAATATCGATCATTCAAGATAAAGCTGGAAGGGAAGGTCTATTACAAAAATGAGCCATGGGGGAAAACCTTACATTAAGGAAAGGAGCAACTTCCTCGCATACTATTTTTTGATGTAGATATAGAAAGGTAGATAAGAAATGTATAATAAAATTGTGCATGTGTATAAATTAACACGTAAAATGCTTGATTTGTTTTTAGATTAGATTAGCGAGAAAACACTTAACAAAGGATGAAACTGCTTTTCTATCTAACTAGTAGGGTTTCCGTTAAACCGAAGCAACAATTAATCTAAACAAAATTGCTGCTGTTATCTTTTTGTAAATATCTTAAGAATTCATAAATAGTTTTAGAAAAGTGAATAACTCAGTAACGTAGCCTTTCAAATGCCCACCGCTAGAGGTAGAGTAACAATCAACATCAAGTAAGAAGTAAGGATATTTTAGAAATTAGATTTTGAAAAACATCTACTATCCATGTTTTTTCTAGAGTCCTCTGACTTTGAAAGCATATTGCTCGGGAACTACTGAACCGAAATAAATATTTTAAAAACGAGCAAATAGTAAATTCATTTCTACATACAACAGTAACATATTATATTTCTAACTGGTATACTTTTGTTTTTATCGGACGATACGCAATAAAAGGTACCCATTTTTAGGGACAATTTCATTTAAAGTAAGTTCACTAATTTTTTTCTCAGAAAGTATATGTCATATATCTATGAGATTTTTGTATGGGTTAGAAAGAAACCTTGCGGTTCTTATGCTATTAGTTTTCAGATAAAAAAGCATTTTATCTAAGATTTATTTGAAAAAATAGCAAACTATGCGTTCTTATTTATTAATAGAGATAGCGTCAGATTTCTTTCGCTAAATCAACACTTTTCATGTGTAGACATTATTGTTTTCAAAAAAATGTTCCTAATTTTAATAATAAAAATGCGGAAACAAAAAAACGATTTTTGATGACAAAAGCAGTTTCGACAAAAAACGGTTTTTTGTTATTGCACTTTTATTGTTAAAATTCGGAACATTTTTTTAAAGAAAATAATGTCTACACATGAAAAGTGTTGATTTAGCGAAAGAAATTTGACGCTATCTCTATTAATAAATAAGAACGCATAGTTTGCTATTTTTTCAAATAAATCTTAGATAAAACGCTTTTTTATCTGAAAATTAATAACATAAGAACCGCAAGGTTTCTTTCTAACCCATACAAAAATCTCATAGATATACTATGACATATACTTTCTGAGAAAAAAAATTTAACTCACTCTAATGAAATTGTCCCTAAAAATGGGTACCTTTTATTATGTATCGTCCATAAAAATAAAAGTATACCAGTTAGAATTATGATATTTTACTGTTATATGTAGAAATAAATTTACTATTTGCTCGTTTTTAAAATATTTAATTTGGTTCAGTAGTTTTTGAGCAATACGGTATCAAAGTCAGAGGACTCTAGAAAAAAAAATGGATAGCAATTGTCGTCGTAGCATTATTTTCTACACAAATAACCAGGAAAAGTTCACATTTCTCAAAACAATTTAAAAAAGTTCAAACTTCATTAGTGTATTTTTACTGCTTTAATTTTAAATTAAAATAATACCGCCAGGTTTTTAAAAACTTCATTATAACTGGTTTAGATTTTTAATTTAAGTTTAAAATAAAACCGCAGTTATGTTTAATCACTTGTTATATTTTTAAATATTAAATAATGATTTTGTCATTTAAATAGAAATTACTATAAGAAATTATTTCACTTTCTAATTTTAATATAATTTTAAACTAACTTTCATAAGCGCAAACATTTAACTTTCAACAAAAACATTTCCAATTCATTTTCAACAGTTATATTTGTGAAGACATTCCTAAAAGTAATCTGGCCATTGTTACATAGGTATTCGCGATTTAAGCTAACAGCGACGCGCCACCTAGTGGCAGTTTCTGCACCAGTCTAATGGGGATGGTCTGATAAACCGTGCATTGTGAGGTTGCAATAAAAAGTGAAATCTAGCGCTACCATCTACTAAAAATGAAACCGAGCAATAGAAATTGCTGCGTTTTCAACTGTTCTTCCAAAGCTGGGAGGGAAAAACATTTAAGTTTTCATAAATTTCCGAAAGCGGGAGAAAGTAAAGTGACAATAATAGGATCTAATGGAATTTCCGAAAAAATTGATAGAAGAAAAGCTTGGATAAAGGCCATTAGATCAAATAAACCTATCAGTGAACATATGAGTGTTTGTTCATTGCATTTTAAAAAGGATAATTTTTTTCCTGAGCTGTTATGTAAGTATTGAAACACAAGCTTAATATATCATAATTTGACGCATTCTTAATTGTTTTAGATGTACCTTCCAAACGAAAAGTTTTATTAAAAACAGCTGTACCATCTGAAAATTTACCATCTGCGAGCTTTGCTGCTCCTGTAAAACATCGGAAACAAAGAGTTAAAGAAAATGTACTGTCACAAGACATGGATCAAGAAGAAAAAATGATTGTCGATCAAAAAGAAGAAATGGTAATACATCAGAAAGAAGATAATTCAGAACCCCTAACGAAAGATGTGGGTGTGCAAGTTGACGAACATTCATTTACAGAACCAATAGTGTCTTTACTAGACTGTGATGTAAAAGTAAACACTATGACAGGGGTTAAAACAGTACAATTATTAAATGCTGTAGTCAACAGTGTTGAAAAAATTCATCGGCCTACGAGATTACGAAGATTTAGTGTTAGAGAAAGAGTAATACTAACTCTCATTAAATTAAAGTGTAATATGTTATTTGTCGTTCTAGCTATTCTTTTTAGAACAACATCAGGAACATGTAAAGCAATTTTTGCTGAAACTATTCCTTTATTGGCGTCAGTTATGTCATCGGTTATTATTTTTCCATCAAAAGAAGAGATTAGGCAAAATTTACCTCAGTGCTTCAAAGGTTTTGAAAACGTACGCGTTGTGCTAGATTGTACAGAGATCCCAATCCATATTCGAAAATGTTTACATTGTCGTTTAATAACATATTCTCACTATAAAGGAAAGCAAACAGTAAAGTTTATGACTGGTGTCAGTCCAGGAGGTTTAATTACTTATGTAAGTAAAGCTTATGGAGGAAGAGCTTCAGATAAAGCAATATTTGAGCAAAGTCAGTTGATAAAATTACTAGAACCTGGAGTAGATGCAATAATGGTGGATAAAGGATTTTTGATTGAACAAGTGACAACTGAGAATTTCATTAAACTAATTCGGCCTCCTTTTTTAAGAAAAAAATCACAGTTTAGTTCTTCTGAAGCAAGTTTCACGAGGAAGATTGCTGCAGCTCGTGTTCATATTGAACGCGTTAATCAAAGAATAAAATTATTTTCTATTCTTAATTGTTCGATCAGTACCAATTTATTGCTATATATTGATCAAATTTTTGTTACTATTTGTGGATTAGTTAATTTATCACCTCCTGTTCTGGATGACGATAAGTTTATGCAAAGTTGAATTAATTGTAGTTTGTAATATTGTGACAAATTTGTATAAATAAAAAATGGTTTCCAAAGTAGTTTGTTTTTTAATTTAGAATAAATATTTTCATATTATTTTTTAACTTAATCTAGAACAAATGTTATGCAGCATACAATTAAAGAATTTCTCTTTTAAATCTCGCAACATATTTGCAGTAAAACATTCATCGAAATCCACATTTATATTTAAAAAATCGTCTCCTTTTGATGAGTATACGATGAAGTCACATTTCTTCAAATTTAACACAGCCATCCCTAATTGCACTTGCCCGTAGTACTGGTGTCTTTTTTTTAAAACAGTCCTTCCATTTTTTGTTTCCAAGAAGGGACAACTTTGCAGTTCGGATGCATTTACTTCTCTACCTGTAACAATATCCTTTAATGAAGTAGTACACACACCCACCTAATGTAACCTACCTTTATATGGACATTTTATTTCCAGTAATTTCCAAGGCTGACCATTCTGCAAAATTATTCCATCTGGTGAGTAGCCTAAAAACGGATTTTGGGGCGACAATACAAGTCCACATTCCACTACTTTTAAAGAAAGAGTTCTACAGTAAGTGTCTCTAGCAACCGGTTCAAACTTTGTACCATGTTCAGTAAATTTACTGAAGAATGGTTTAGGCCAAAAATATTTAGCACACTTCTCAGTCCATTCATTTTTATTATAAGTATGAATTCCATAACATCGGGAACCTGTAATGCGGTACTGTCTCTCTTTGTTCCATTTTTCCTTTGATCTAAATGTTTCTTCACAAACAGCTCTAAAATCAGAGCAAGCAATTTTTGCTTCATAAGTGGCCTGGCAACATTCCCTCAAAGGTCCTATAACTAACTCTGCAGTTGATATCATGCATAAGGAGTGTGGAACAGAAGCCACTGCATTAATAATTTCAAAGTTTTTCCTCTTTGCTTGTTCGTTTAGAGCAGAGTCAGAATCAGTTTTTCTTTTTTGACCTCTAGTTCTAAAAAAATAACGTACAGGATTAGGCATTTCTAGTAAAAATAGTGTTAAGGTTAAAAAAAAAGTAATATTAGTCTAATTTATGTACACTGAAAAAAATATTCAGGTTAAATTAACCAAAAATGAGTTGCAGCAACCCGAAAATATGGTACAAAAAGTGACAACAATACTTATGGGTAACACGAACTATACGATTTTAGTAAAATGTGTTTGATTAAATTTACCCAATAAGGTTAAATCAATCACACTCCCATATGGTAGAAGCAACCGGTAAATAGTTAAATTTACCATACCGTGTTAGGTTGTTTCAGCCTTGCATATAGTTAAAATAGTCTTAATAGTATAGTTAGATATACGAAATGAAACAGTTAGAAATGAAGCTCATATAGTTAAATCAACCTAGTAGACTAGTAAAAGTAACTCACGATGTAATTGCATTAACTTGGCTTTTCTGGCTGATGTAATAATATTGGATAGTAAAAATACCTATATGTCAAGTTAATTCAGCATCTTTCTAAGGTGGAATCAGCTACATATAATAGCAGTCATGACCATTGCATATAACTAAAATACCACTCTGCTTAGTTGATTTTACCCATCGATTCAAGTTCACATTACTATATTTTCTGGTTGTTTCTACCAGATGACATTGGTGATTTAAACTCACTATTTTTGGTAGTTTGCCTAATTTTCTCTTCATAATCTCCAAATTTCCCCCACTCCCTAATTTTAAGTCTTATTTTAAGCTAATTCTAGGAGAAACCCTGTAATGATATGGGAGGAAAATACACATTGAAAATATAAATGTTTTCAATTTTTATGCCTCATTTCAATGTGTATTACCTTCATCTGCTATATAAGGTTTTCTCACAGAGATAGCTGAAAATATTTTCAGAAACTGGTGGAAATCTAGTAATTCTGAAGAGCAAATATGGCCAACTAGCAATAATAGTGAGTCCAAATCACCAATATCATACTTACACAAAAAAAGTCGAAAAGAAACAAATTCAATAAAAAAAACTGTTATTGTTCAAAAATGAAGGCAAGACAAATAAAATAAAACGATATTTAAATAAAAAACTTACATTAGAACGATTAATTATATTGTATTCATTATAGTCAACATCCGGAAATAATTATCCAAATAATTATAATTATGATAACATGTGACAATTATAAGTACAAATTAAAAATTCCAATAAAAATGTAAATCTAAAGACGCGACTTTTTTCCTTGGTTCCTCGCTTAGCTCTCGTCAACTATAAGGTGGCATAACCTCTTTCTGGCTGTCTGATCTAGGATACCTTTCTCGAAGTAAAGATCTAATAAGGTTCTGCCCTGTGGGGCTAGTTGGAGTGTTACAGCATACACTTCCTGCAATGAAAAGAGAACATTATTTAAATTTCAGAAATGATAAGTATGTCAAAAATATTGAAGTAAAAAATAATAGTCAAATCACTATAGTACAGTCTTACAAAAAATAGCGGAAAGTCGAGTTAAGTCCGTGGATTTTTGCATAGGGCTTCCTTGTGGATTGTTAAATCACCCCCTCAAAGTCAACACCTGTAGGTGGTGAGCTCGAAGAGATAATGAGGGTAAACCAGGTCCCCTAACGGTTTTTGTCGTTTTTCTCAAAACTATTAAGTTTATTGAGATGGAGATTAGGTAACATAATGCTTATTTAAATCCCTACCAAAAATGCTTTTTCGTACCTCGCCTTTGTTTTGTGTATTCGAAGAAAGAAGGTATGTCATACATGGATCAGCAAGTTGCACCAGTAAATTTGCTCAAGGAACATTCGGGCGTAACTTTTTTGGTCTAATATTCGTCATGAAGTAGCCAAGAAAAATTTGTTGAGATCCGGACGCGATCGTGGTCCAGTCATCTTTTACCTTAGCATCTCTTCGTCAAAACCCATCAGGCGAGGTTATCGATATTCTTGGTGTCAGTCGGCTGAGAAATTCGTATTAGCAAGTTAATTCTTAGGAGAGTACACTGTACCAGTTAATTTTTGTATCCAACCCAATAGGTACAGGGTGTTTCGCCTATTTTGAAATCCGAATTTTCTTTATTTATAAGACATTGGTATCGAGCAAATTTTTCTCTTGAATGATTTTTGATGTGAAATTGAAATACACGATTTAATTCCTGATTTGCTCGTATTGTACGGGCGCCACAGTAAGGCAACAGTTTCGTTTTAAATTGTATATTTCAGTTTTACAGCAAAAATCATTCCAGAAAACTTTACTGATCTTATAAATAAAGGAGATTAGGATTTCAAAACAAACGAAACACCTTTACATAATAGGTTGAATTAAAAAATTGACTAGTACAGTGTACTCTCCTAAGAATTAACTTGCCAAAACGAATTTTTCAGCCAACTGGCACCAAGAATATCGATAATCTCGCCTGATGGGTTTTGGCAAAGGGATTTAAATAAGCTTTATTTTACCTAATCTTCTTCATCTCGATAAACCTAAGTTTTCGAGAAAAACGACAAAAACCGTTAGGGGCGTGGTTTACCTTTATCTCTTCGAGCTCACCACCTACAGGTGTCTCTTACAATCTCGAGGTCAGGAATATTTTGAAAAGTGCCCCGAGTCACAGATGAAGAATAATTTTCTTTAAACATTCCTGATCGAGACAGAATTTCTGGTTACTAATTCAAGCGCGTGTGAGATTCGGTACGAAGATTTCACACCAAACTTCAAATTCAAAAAAATCAAATATGAAAATAAATTGTCAAGAACTTTCCAGTGTAATTACCTACTGTCAATCAAAATAAGACTAACCTAGTGGTCAAAAAATACTGGTATGGAATTTTCTAAGATATGTATTTCTGTTTAAAGAGGTTTAGATCGTTATACAGTGATCATGAAACAGTTGAACCAACTGGAGGCAGCGGTGAAACACTTTACCCTAAGCTATGTGTTAAATTACCGAAATATCACAACTATTCATACTCACACTTTCATTATTCCCTTCGACCTGGGAGATGGTGTAGGAATGCTGTATGTATCTGTGGCAGGATCCAAAGAAATAATATCCTGGCTGAAGGATGGATTAGAACTATAGGCGGCCTCAGATTGACTTTGAGTAGTGCTGGTGAACTGACCAACTGGTGATGGCAAGTCTCCAATATCTACGTTCTGAAGATCAGTCGTAGCAGCTGACTGAAAAGAACAATGTAATTCTGTTACTGTAATAAATAGTAATTATTAGTTCTTGAAGTTCAGTCTATAATACTACATTTCTTATGGCAACATTTCGAGAGCCCTCCCTTGCAGAGACCAGGTCCAGAAATGTTTATTTAAAAGGTTATTGCCCAAAAATTATTAAAAATCACGTTTTTACGTTGTAGATAATTAAATTTTAAAGTACTAACTATACTTTAAAGCGTACTAACCTTATTGACTGCAGTCCCTTGGAATGTAGATTTCCACTGCTATAGGTTAAACATAAAAACAGAGCGGTCCCCTGCAACCGGTATCAAATCTCGGGAGATAACTGCTGTCAGGCATTTCTCTAGTAACAATAAACAGCATAATTAATTTTCAATAACAATGAACTACTATCCATTTTTTTTCTAGAGTCCTCTGACTTTGAAAGCATATTGCTCGGGAACTAATGAACCAAATTAAATATTTTAAAAACGAGCAAGTAGTAAATTCATTTCTACATACAACAGTAAAATATTATATTTCTAACTGGTATACTTTTGTTTTTATCGGACGATACGCAATAAAAGATACCCATTTTTAGGGACAATTTCATTGAAGTAAGTTCACCAATTTTTTTCTCAGAAAGTATATGTCATATATCTATGAGATTTTTGTAGGGGTTAGAAAGAAACCTTGCGGTTCTTATACTATTGTTTTTCAGACAAAAAAGCGTTTTATTTAAGAGTTATGTGAAAAAAGCGAACAATGCGTTCTTGTTTATTAATATAGAGATAGCGTCAAAATTTTTTCGCTAAATCAACACTTTTTATGCGTAGACATTATTGTTTTTAAAAAAATGTTCCTAATTTTAATAATAAAAATGCGGAAACAAAATAACGATTTTTGATGATAAGCGATTTCGACAAAAAACGGGTTTTTTGTTATTGCACTTTCATTGTTAAAATTCGGAACATTTCTTTAAAGAAAATAATGTCTACATATGAAAAATGTTAATTTAGCGGAAAAAAATTGACGCTATCTCCATTAATAAACAAGAACGCATAGTTCGCTATTTTTTCATATATATCTTAAATAAAACACTTTTTTGTCCGAAAATTAATAGAATAACAACCGCAAGGTTGCTTTCTAACCCTTACAAAAATCTCATAGATATATGAGATATACTTTCTGAGAAAAAAAATATTTAACTCTCTCAATGAAATTTTCCCTAAAAATGGGTACCTTTTATTATGTATCGTCCGATAAAAATAAAAGTATATCAGTTAGAAATATGATATTTTACTGTTACATGTAGAAATAAATTTACTATTCGCTCGTTTTTCAAATATTTAATTTGCTTCAGTAGTTTTCGAGCAATACGGTATCAAAGTCAGAGGACTCTAGAAAAAGAAATGGATAGTAGTGAGAAGTTCAACTTATAAAGAATGAAATACGTTAAAATTATGCTTAAAAACAAATACTAGATAATTCAGAAGAATCAATCTTCAAACCTAGAAATTCGATGGGTTTGCTCTTTAAAAATTCGCTGAGACTTGAAAACCGGAAAAGTAACAAATTTTACGCGTTAATGACTGTGGAACAAGTTTATTAAAGTACATAAATACATAATTAAATTATGCTTAAAGACCAGACTCATTGTCAGATATCGAATTTTAAAATTTTTTTCTTGTCATTGTAAGACAGTTAAATATTATTGGTATCATGAACAAATAAAGTGACTTACCTTTGAAGGTGTCTATGTACTCCTAAAACCCTTCTGCCAATAAAGTTTATATTCACTTATAACAGCACTTGAGCACTCGATAAAATGAACTCGCGTTTGAAAGACACAATATAAAATGTCTTTTAATTTTCGCAGGCTAAAAAGCTGATGTAACATTTTTAATAGGAATGATATAAAACCAACTTCACAAATACACCCAACACAGACGTTTTATCAAAACATAAATGCATATTGTACGTGACTGATATATGTTATGGATATCAAATAACAAAGCTACTTTTGTTTTTATGTACGTATGTATGACATCATTATTCTAAATTCAACTTTATTTTACAGTGAAAACTACTATTTCAAATGGTAACCGTAAGGTTTGGTTTATTTTACCTGTTTATATAGTAGATTAAATCAATTTTTTAAGCTATTTTAGCCCGAGTTATAGACTGAAATAGCCCTGCTAACGTAAAATCCTTGTTAAGCTGACTACCCATACTAATGGTTGATTTTACTAGAAGCCCAGTAAGATCTGCCAAAGACCGATTGACCATAAACAAATAGTTCACTTTACAAATCGTTTGTTTATTTTGACCTAGATTTTTAGTTAACACTGCTAAAATTAAGTTAGAACAACAAAAAATCGGTTTACTATAATATAGTTAGTGATATTTTTCTCAGTGTACTTTTGAATCGTAAAAGCACTTTTTGGTGCCGCTCTTGTCAAGGTGTCTCTGATTCCAGCTACTACATCTGTGTCCAATTCCAAAGTAGTTGCACTTCTAATACAACCATTGTTTGCAAATGGTTCTGGCTTGTAGTTTTCCAAAGTTCTATCTTTTTGCTGTGTCCAATAGCATTTCAAGTCAGTGCTAGATAAATGCTCTAATTCCATTAAATCATTCCTGAAAAAGAAAAAAAGAACAAGCAGAAAAAAAATCTACAATAAGGTGAAGTTTTTAAATTGTTCAAAATTGCAATGGCCTTTTCAAATTGTCTTGATACAACCTAGCACAATACAGTAGTACTGCAGAAATGTGTTTGCATTTTTCACCCAATCCTGCCTTACAGGAACAAACCATCGACATGATTTTGCATCCATCATTGAGATCTATTGTCCCTTTAAATTCATGGGGTGGAGCCTTCAATTTCGACGTTTGTAAGCATAAGCCCAATATGCTTAACACATTTTCTTGAACATACATAAACAACAGTAGTTAATTGCACGTAAATTCGTGTGTACACTTACCTGAAACACCAATTATACCACACAATATTACGTGATGACTATTTAAAACTGCTTCTCCTTGAATAAAATTTCGTGAATTTGGAGTTGATTGTAAAAACTCAAACACTCTCGCTAATGTCAGTCTAGCGCTCATATTGACTTTTTTAACGAAAACTGCTAAAGATCTTTCAAAAACCTTTCAACCCACTTGCAATGTTTTTTGAGGTTAAGTATGCTATCCTTATTTGGCAGCCATGTTTGTGGCGGGAAAGTTAATTTAAATCGCGAATATTCGAATTAGGTTTTCCGTGACGTAACCGTGTTTTGTTTATTTTTGAAACAAACAGCAAAGTTAATGACATATTTTGATGTTATACTTGTGTGTAAATATCTCGAGAAATTCGTATCGCGCCAGAGCACCGTTGATTTGGATTTAGCTAGAGACCTTTCAATTAGAGTGTGGCCAATACGTTGCCAATGCGGTAGCCGCCATTTTATATCACAATAGGGTCAATGCCATGGAATTTGATATTTTATTGTTAATTCCTTGCAACAGGGTTGGGCAAAATTTGATTTTTATTTAAAAAAACCCAAAATCAGTTTATTTAAATCAGGCCAACCCTGCCTTGAAACGGTAACCCTTTTTTGACGTCATTTTCATTGACATTACTTTAATACTTCTTGTGAATTTTGATACAATAAAATTTAGTATGATAATATTGTCTTAAATTCATTAAATCGTAGCCACGCCACTGAATATTCATTGCTATCAACGCAGATAGTCCTAAAACATTGCATCTTTAAAATACCATTAAAAAAGTATCGAATTACATTTAGTTTATATCGCAAATCTAATTAGGACATCACATTTAAAACGGTTTCAAATCTAAGTTCATATTATTAATAAGTAGTAATGAATAAAACTTTATGTTCCATAATGAGTGTGGTTTTGCACTTTACTATTTTGCTCATCTCTGCTAATAATATAAATTGGTATTATACAACCATTGTTGTAAAGAATAAAAACGAATAACATAGAATATGAGCAAAAGAAATGGACAAAATAATATTGGTGTTTTTGCATTTTAACGCACTTGTTTCACTTTATACGCTTTATACAAAAATACACCATATGCATCGCAAACATTCAGTCTAATATTTGAAAGCAAGCTACATTTGTTTGCCAAAATCTGAAAAGGGATTTGGAAATATTAAAAGCTTGAGGAAGATTTCAATTCCGTAAGCTGAATATTACATAGAATATTGAATTTCTATATAATTTCAATTCCAGCTACTTCCTCCAAATATAATTTTCAAGATTTATTTATCGAAGAAATATAAAAACAAAATACTCTCTTTTATATTGGAGAACTCTTTCAACTAAATCTCACCTTTTGGGAAATATGTTGAATATTTCCAATATTTCGAAATATTTATACCATCCATATTAATTTACCCGGGGATTATAATAATAAAACAATTTACTTTACAAAAGTACCAGTGAACAGCTATAAAAGCATAATAAATATTACGAGCTTAGTCGTTAAGAAACTTAGAAAAGTAATTTCGTAAATTTAATCTTTTTGAATTTAAGATTTAAGAGTTCTTAGGAAGTAAACCAATTTAAATGTCTTGTGGTTCTTGTAGAATTTGAAGTGAAAATAGCTGGTTTTAATGAAAGAATAACAGTTTTAATAACACAGAGTTTTTAGATTTTTACTCTTTCTTTTGCATTTTTTGTATTAAAGTTCCCCTTATCAACTCGTAAAATAAATCAGATACCATCATTTTTAAATACTGTTCAAAACCTAATGACGTACATATTCCCAAGTAGGTAATTTATTCTGTTCACATACATATGGCGTCGACGTATTTCAAGAAAAAGTTTTAGGATGAGCTTAGAGCTACATACATTTTTTGTACATTTACTTCAGTTTTTAAAATCTCATTTATTTGAAAACTATAATATATGTTTATAGCAAACAACTTGTCAATTATTATATAAGTAATTATTGTATAAGTAAGTACCTACATACGTACCTATACAGCGTGGCCTACTGAAAACGAAATGAGCTCGTGTTGAGGTACTAAAACACAATTTTTCGAAAAACGGCCAAGGACATGTCATATGGCTATTTCTGTTCAAACATTTTTAACCTTCCAATAGGGGTGAGGTTCCCCCCAAAATTCTTTAAATGGCATGGTGTGGCAAAAGACACTATTTGAAAGCTCAATGAGTTTGCTTTACAGTAGTATTTTTATTGTTTGGATTCCGAGTATGATTCCTGCGAAAATGCAATTTAAGGAAACATTACAAATTCAAATTTAATTTCACATTTGGAGCTTTTGTCGAGTGATAACACGGCATTCGTTGACCATACGTTCTTCGTAAACTTAAAGGTGTTGTAAACCCGTTGCCGCCTGACTCGAGCGCGGCCGTGTGACGTCACTCGTGCAAGCGACTGAAGCACCTGCCATACGTATAGGGTGTACTTCTAGCTTATTTCAGTGTTTACTGTAATTTGTATTGATACGGTGTATTAATATACAATGGACAAAATTGCACCATATTCATTTGAGCCTACGAGGATTGATTCGGAGACTTCTGTTAACGATTTATCACAAAGTGAAGACAATATTAGAATTAGAAACGTCGCCTGGTGTAATTGTGAATTTTGTGCTCCTATGAGTACAAAGTATAAATCGTATTGCTGCGTGGAATCAAATAAAATTTCCAATTTAAAAGGCGGGTTACAGTGTATAACTTTGCACAATCTTTCCATAGTGTCACTACACTACATTAAATCTAGACACTTTGCAAGCTTCTCGCTACCAAATGCTATTACGAGCGGATCAAACGAATAGAAAACAATTTCAATAGTGTTAGAAAATAACTGTAGGCTGATAGTGTCGCTCATTGTTCGAAAGGCAGAAAAGTTTAGTCCATTTAGGTATATTGCAGCGGTTAGATGCACATTTCCAACAGCATAATAATTTTTAGTAGGCTGTGATTTCCAAATAAAAAAATGTCCATTGTCACATGTAAACTTCAATGACAGTAAAGAGCGTTTTACAGTTATATGAAAATGCATCCGCATTCACTGCAGTGCAGGAATTGAAAAATTTCCTTTAAACTTTGAAAATAAACGAAATAAATACTGCGTTTATTTTCCTGTTTTTTTATATGTCATATTTAAATCCCCATCAGATTCCCCACTACTGCCGGAATCAGAAAGTGAAAAATCAGATTCATGAAAACTAGTGTCGCGGTGATCGATGTTCTCTTGAATTTCCAAAATATTTCGTAATGTTTCTTGACCTAATTCACATTGTATACCAACACCAGTTTCTGGTCCCGATTCGCTATCGTCCATGATAATTCTCGATTGTTCTTCCGAATCATCGTCACGACTCGTAGATGCAACAGCTTCATGAACTAATTCTTTCCTTCTTTTTGCTTCAAGCCACTTACTCCTAGATAAATTACTATTTTCGCGTTTTCCATGTATATGTAATGACGGCACTGCACTCTTTTTTAACAGCATTTTTTAAACGTATCATTAATTTCCTTTTCATTAAACACGATTCTTCATAATCCGAATCCTGGAAATGCGCCGAACAAACTCGGCTTGTATTAGTTGGAATAAAATCAACCCTTTTCACGCTTTGCAACCATTGCCGGTAAATGCCAGGATTTTTATCTTTATTTGGAAAAGAAAAGAAATTATAATCGCCAGTCTTTTCAGTATTGTTGCACCCGAATATACAACACTGAGGCATGTTGTTTTAATGTTTTAACTACACAATATTAATAAGTAAATAAACTCTTTTTATTTTCCCGCAAACACGTGAAATGCACTCACTGATTTGTGATCGGATTTCTACTACCGAAGTAGTTTAGTATGCGGTGCATATTAGGCGCGTGCACATGTGACGTCACACGCTTCGGATCTTTCAACTTCAAAAATTAATTACAGGCTTATGTTTAAGAATTTAGAAATTTTACTTGCGAAATGACTATCTACATTTTTTGTTTAATTTATTAAGCCGAAGTTGTAAATCCTTTAAGCTTAACAACACCTTTAATTCGTTGTGTTAAATGCTCGAAAGGACCTAGTGGTACTTATATTACTAGATGGTTCGTTCTAAGAGGTGTTTGGCGTATTTTGATTTTTTTGATTGTTTATTTTTGTAACAGTGTACGTGTTCTTTATATCTTATATCGAAATTCTGAAGTGTTTGTCCAATGTAAACTTAGTTGCAAAAAGAACAATTTAAACGGTAAATGTCGGATTTCATAATATCGCGTGCTCTATTTTTAGCATTGAATAAAAATGAAAAAGCGTTGGTTATTGTAGGTTACCTATTTTGTAAATGTTGGTTTTTCAAATTATAGTTACAGTTATAGTATGTATATATGACCTGAAATAGATGCTTGCCGCATCAGGCGCCGTCTAGTCCACTGCTAAAAGGACCAGGTAGACACGGAAGGTACCGTCATGTATTCACCTTCCCCGAGACCGCCTCTAGTCGGGATTGACATACAGGAACCTGTAGGGGAATAAGCATCCCAATGCCGCCCGGTGATCTGTGGGGATCACTGGTGTTACTTATCATCACCCACATCGAGTTTGACTTCGAGAAACGCCCATCTCTCCGTCTCTAAGCAAACAGTATACTGGGTGAAATTCTATGGTGAAAGTTAAATAATTATATTGTAACTATATTATAATATTTTATTTCCAAATATTTTTATCAAATAGTTTTAATACTGTGGAGATTTATACACAGCAAAAAATCAGCCCCATGAACAATTTTTAGACTACTGAGTAAAGATCTTAGAGTTAAAATTTAGAGTAGAAAAACATTTTTTCACTCTATTAGAACAAAAATAACTCTTCACTACTGAAATAGATTTTCTCTATATTATTAATTAACTCTATATAGATTGAATATTAAATCTAATAGTATTCTACTTTAAAAGTATAACAAAATCCATTCTAATATTAATTTTTTAAGAGAAGAAAAACCGTTAAAAAGTGATCTAAATTGGTAAAAAAGATATTTGTTATTGTGGATGCTATCCTAGCTAGAGTAAATAAAGCGAATTGGCACCATATGCGTGTATTTATACACTTGACAATCTATTTGGCGAGAGAAGCGTGTGCTCATTAACGACACTAACAAAAAATGATGACAATCAGCTTTGTGCTATATTTGACTTCGTCTAGTTATAACTGCAGAATCTGCAGTGCTAGAATAACTGCAGTCACCAAAATCGGCAGGAATTTAAAGATTTTACAAATCTTTCACTAACTTAATGTAGCTGTACAATTTACAAAGTAATCACAACTAAGCAAAATTTAGAGATCAAATTTAAATTGACTATACTAAAAACAGGTATCTGTACATAAAAATAGTACCTATATTAAGTTTAGATTTGTACGATTTTAAAATTTCCGCTAATTCTAGTAACTTTTCAAATTGGAAAGTTTTAACAGTTAACTAGACACCAATTGATAGTGCAAATGTGTTCACGTCTTTTTACTGAGTGTGAATGTGAAACTTCGTAGTTTGTTTTAATAATAATTAATATAAGGTAACTTAAAACAATTTTATTTTTTAAATATTTTTAATACATGTATTATTTTATAGTCTTAGTGTTACTTATGATGAGTAAGACGGGTGCACTTGGAAACTTCACATGTTTCAATGCAGTTGTACTTTTTTTTTTAATTCATATTTAGTGTTTTATTTCCAAACAATAAACACAGATATTAAGAAATTAGATAAGTAAAAGCAATAATTATAATTGTATTTAATTTGCAGAACAAAACAGTAATTACATCATAATTGTAGTAGTTTTGAACTTTGCGAAGTTCACGGAGTGCTGCAAGGTAATCTCCTAATAGAGATTTCATGACAGTTCGCAGGGAGCACGAATAGTAGTTCACTCCAGCAACAATTAACAATCATACCATGGACCAAGAAAAACAATTTCGAAGTAAAGATTCCGGGGTGTCCTTTAACCAAAATAGAAGTGTCCCAACTGGGCTTGTATATATATTTTTTATAATACCTATATTATCTAGTACAAAGTACCTAGGATGCATTCAGATAACAGACTTACATGAAAACAACACGTAGTTAAAAAACGTAAACAAATAGAGTTAAAAGTAAACAAATTGCAATAGTTAATTGGTAGGATTGTAAGAAGTCCAAATTACCAATTGAAAACAAACTCTTAATCTATAAAACCATTCTTAACTTAACCCAATATGGATTTATGGTATTGAACTCTGGGGATGTACCAGCAAGTCGAACATGACAATAATACAGATAAACTCGCCACTAGAAGACTCACCACGTCAAAGATGAACTACCTGGTTCTTAGGCCAATTCACTGGCTCATAGAATACTGTTGTAATTCTGATTGCTAATTAATAAATAAATAAAAAAAATTATAATCCATGCAAGGAAATCCCTTATTTTTGGAAAAACGTGGAAAATATCCATAAACTGATATAAGGGAAATAAGTTTTGCATAACTAATTTGATTTCTAACATCAAACAGAAAAGAAACTGACATGTCGAAACCAAAGACTAACATGCCCTTTTTACTAAAATAATTTTTTGTAAAGAGAAAAGAATAAAATTATTATTAATTAAATAAAAAATTCATAAAAAAATTAAATACCGTGGAATGAGATTCTTTTGTATACCCAATGAATCTACATTGTATTTGCCTATTTAATAATAATAAAAATTACTATTACCCATAACATGGAAACAAGGCTCTATTTCAAGCAAAATTCTGTTAATTTTTTTCTAACTGGTTGAATTATTAACAGATATTCATTTAACGGTAATTTTTATGTTTCGTAGTGACCTCTATATAATGAACGATTTGTCTCTAATATGTATGCTTCTCTTCCAAATTTCTATAGTTGCCTAATTTTGTATCACCCTGTAATGTACAATCATAAGTACACTCACAAAATTACCGGTGAATTATACCCTAAAAAATGGAGGCAACTATGTTACCTCCATTTTTTGGGGTAAATTTACTTCAAAGTGTAATTTTCATAGGAAGTGAAAAATTTCAACATTAGGTTAAGTTTGCATTGTAATGTTTCCTTTTAAGTAAATTTACAGATTAAAATTACAATCTCAATGTAATTTTACATTTTAACATTAAAACACCTGTGTAAAGTTACATGACAAAGTTAATATTTCATGGCAATAGTACTTTTCAGGGTTCCTCAATTACAGTTATGCTAGTTTATTTCGAATTCTTCAATTTTTGATTCATCCTAGAAAAACATTAAATTAAATATTTTTATTTTATTGGTTTAAATTTGTAATTTTAACATATAGGTACTTACCGATTATTATTTTTTAACTTCTACTATAAAATAAAATTCTTCCCATCTTCGGTCATACGTGTAAATATTTGCCTTTAATAAATCCGCACTACACTACAACAAAAAACAAAATATTAATGAGCAATGAACACTTCGTTCGATATCGATAGAGTACGCCTCGCCGAAATCATAAAAGAATGGTACACACCATTCCGACCATTCCCCAAAAAGCCTATTTGGACTGTTCATAATGGATTCCTGAATTCTTTCACGAAACGAAGGTCACAAACAAGTGCGATCAGCGAAATAGCATCTCAACGGTTAAAAACATATTAAGGGTAAAATTACACTATTCTTGTTCAAGTTCATCTTATCTTTAATATTACACTAAAAATGAATTAAGTTATTGAGCAATTATAGATTTGTAAGGAAAAAATTGTCTGAGTTATGTAAATTTATATTATGGATAGTGATTTTAACCAGTTCAATGTAGTAGAATTACTTATATTTGTATAATTTTACATAATTACAGGGCATTTTACCACAAATAGTAAAACTACTATTAATGTATAGGTAAAATTAATTTTAGGGTAAAAATACCGCAAATAATAGCGAAAAGTTACCTCTTTCCCAAGGTAATTTTACCTCATTTTTTACAGTGTACGACTACAAACTGCCAAGCTGCATCTTATAATATTATTACTGAGTTTTATATTGTAAATTTTTCTTGAAATAGTAAGATTCTTGGTAGTGGCAGAGGTCATAAGTAATTATTACAAAAAAAACAATACTTTTCTTGTAAAGAGGAAAGAATTCAATTTCCAAACGGTGTTGTTTGTATACTTCATAGAACACTGAGAAGTTTTTTCTTGGTGTTCACCATTTTACAAGGAAAGGTTATTGAAAATTTTAAGTGACAAAAACAATAAACATCAAAGAAAACCTTTGGTATACTATTTCAAAGAAAAAAAGGAGAAAATAAAAGACCTTCTTATACAGACCAGTTGTTATGTTTTGGGTGGCTGTCAACTGTATTGTTTAAGTAAAAAAAAAAATCGTTTGTATAGGTCAATTTAAGGTGGCCGCAATTAAATATTCTTTGAAACTTCTGATGGAAAAAACAAGATAATATTGAATATTTACGGGTACGATTTATGATGCACTACTTCTATATCCGATTATTGTTAACTAACTAATGTTGGAAGGAAAGTTTTGCACATGTATTTTTTACGTTTAAAAGTGAAAAAGTTAAAAACTTAAATCTCTTTAAAATGGAGTTAGGTTATTTTTTTAAGTACATAGTAGGTATTACGATCTCGTTTCTCTAGAAATAAACTATTTTTGAATCAAAGGTGATAAATAGGTACTTTTTTCTTGAACCTTCTATGAAAAGCTGAATTCTAAGTAGTTAGTACAGTTTGACGACATGGCCAAATTTTAATGACCGAAACTTAACTAGCATAATTAATTGGCCTAATTATTTGATCTAATTAATATAGCTATATAATCTAATTTAATATTCGATTAAATATTTAAATAATTATATTTAAAAAGGGTTATATAACTCAGAGATGATCTAATTAAACAGTAATTAAATAATAAAATAAATACTTATTAGATTTAAAAGGGGGTTAATTATTACATGATTTAAATAATTAAATATGGAATAAATATAAACAGGGGTCAGGGACTTTTAAGGCGAGGGGTATTTACCAAACAACCCAGGTTCAGGTAAGGCACTTTTTAAATAGGATATAAGAATGGAACATTGAATGGAAATATGTAATTGCATTGTATATAGAAAAGGTTCATTAACAAGATATTATGTAAACATTTGATTAAATATTTTAATATTAAGAAGGGTAACAGGCCAACAAGGAACATTCGAATAACGGCTGAAAGCACACGCTCTTTAAATAGATTAATTGAGTATTATATTATACAGTGTGTAAATAAAGTAAGGAATAAAATTCATATTTTTTTCTATTATCACTGTTTGGAATAAAAGCTCGGACACGTCAATTTTATTGTTTTCCTGCGGATTTTATGGACGTCAATTTTAATTTCTTAGTTTACTACTGTGGGGCCTATGACGTCATCGACTTTTTTTTTAAATGGAACCCCCTTATTTTTTTGCTAGAAATGAAAAGTATATTTTTTTCTGAGTTCAGCAATACCTCATATGTGGTATTTAAAATTAGTATTTTTTGAAATATGGAGGACCGAATGTAATAACTTTCACGAAAATAGTCATTAAATTAGAAAAAGTCAGGCATTTACAGTTTAAATTGTTCTTTTTGTAGTTCGGTATATATTGGACAAACACTTCGAAATTTTGACATAAGATATAAAGAACACGTACGTCATTACAAAAATAAACATCCTGAAAAATCGAATTACGCCAAACACCTTTTAGAACAAAATCACACAATGACTCCTCAAAATAATATTAAATTCCTACATTTTTGTAATAACAAACGCAATTGTAATGTAATGTAACTTCCTGGAATATACCAGACGATTTACCATTAGCTGATCCTCAGTTCAATTTAGCTGATTCTGTCGATTTACTGATAGGAGCTAGTCTATTTTACAATTTGCTGTTAGATGGGAGATTTTCATTAGGTAAACATATGCCAGTTCTTCAAAACACAGTATTAGGCTATGTTATATCTGGACAAGTCCCTGTTTTCACTACAAAGACAAAATGCTATTTTGTAACAAATGAGATGCTACATCAAGATCTTCAACGATTCTGGACTATTGAGGAAATAAAGTATACTTCAACTCTTTCAGGCGATGATTTATTATGTGAAAAACATTTCGTAGAAAATGTTAGCCGTAGTAGTGATGGAAGATTTGTAGTTAAACTTCCTCTAAGATATTCTGCTACGCATTTAGGCGATTCAAAGAGGTTAGCTCTTAAACGATTGTATAACTTGGGACGTAGATTTCAGAGCAATGATTCTTTCAATGCACACTATATTTCATTTATGAACGAGTATTCTGAACTCGGACATATGTCACTAATTACCGATGATGCAATAAACTGCTACTTTCTTCCTCACCATGGAGTTCTTCGAGAAGAAAGCTTAACTACGAAGCTACGAGTAATATTCGATGGTTCCGCAGTTACATCATCTGGAAAATCTTTAAACGATTTACAATTCATTGGTCGCTCCATTCAAAATAATATCTTTGATATTCCGTGGCGATTTTGTCAACATGAAATTGTTGTAACTTCAGATATCGAGAAAATGTATAGGTGTATTTGGATTCATCCAGGCGATCGATTGCTCCAACAGATATTATGGAGAAGTAGCTTCGAACAGCCTATATTGACCTATCAGTTAAACACTGTTACTTATGGCACTGCTAGTGCACCCTATCTTGCAATTCGTTGCATAAGGCAATTAGCTGAAGACTTTAAAGCAGAATTTCCAGATTCATGTCAAATAATCTCCAATGATTTTTATGTTGACTATTTGATTACCGGGTTTGATTGTGAACAAACGGCAATCAATAAATGTAAGGAAATTCGTGACATTGTTAATTCAGCTTCTTTCAGTCTTCGAAAATGGAAATCCAATAGTTCTGAGATTCTTGATAACCTTCAGAACGATTCAGATGGTTTAAGTGTTCTCAATCCATCTGATTGTGAATCAACAAAAACTTTAGGTATTTTGTGGATTTGCTCGACAGATATGCTATCTTTTCGATTAACCGATTCTATAGCTTCTTCTTGCCCAACAAAGAGAGATATTCTCTCTTGCATAGCAAAGATTTATGATCCTCTGGGTTTGCTAAGCCCGACAATCATTTTGCTTAAGATTTTAATGCAGAAAATTTGGTCTATTAAATTGGATTGGAATGCCAATATTCCTTACAATTTGCAGTAAATTTGGAATAAATTTAAATCTCAATTGAACGAACTTAACAATTTAAAAATTCCAAGACATGTTCTTTGTCATAGCCCTGATATTAGTGTTGAATTGCATGGCTTTTGTGATGCTTCACAAAATGCTTATTGTGCTGCAATCTATTTTAGAAGTACTGATCAGGATCAAAATAATCACATTCATTTGCTGTGTGCTAAAACAAGGGTAGCTCCTGTCAAGGTATTGACAGTTCCTCGTCTCGAACTTTCTGGAGCCCTGCTATTATCTCGATTGGTAAAAACGGTTACCAAAGCTCTAAAACGTGATTTTAAACAATTTTTATGGTGCGATTCTCAAATTGTATTATATTGGATTAATTCTCAACCTTATTCTCTACAAACATTTGTTGCTAATAGAGTGCCACAAATTAAAACTTTAACTAATTGTAAGGACTGGCATTATATTAATACAAAGGACAATCCCTCAGATTTAGCAACTCGTGGTCTATTTCCGAGAGAGCTGATTAAATGCGATTTTTGGTGGTGTGGTCCTAATTTCCTGAAAAATGACAGCAATTGTAAAGAGCCATTACAGTTTCATCCATCTTTTACAGTTCCAGAAATGAAAGTGCAGTACAAAACCTTTACTGTTACTGACAATACCAATTTAAAGATTTTTGAAAAATTTTCAAATTTAAATAAACTTAAAAGAATTTTTGCATATTGTCTTCGATATGTTTGTAATGCACGTAAACCTAAAAATGAAAGAGAGTATGGTCCATTAAGTGTGAATGAACCAAACTCTATCATGGAAAATCTAGTCAGAATAGCTCAGTTTGAATGTTTTCCTAAGAAACTAAACAGTTTGAAATCCAATCTCTATTTAAAAAATAAGAATCGATTGCAATCTTTGAATATATTTCTTGACAATAGTGGTCTAATAAGGGTTGGAGGCAGATTGAGAAATTCAGATTTACATTATGATTCAAAACATCCTATTTTATTAGATGGTAAACACAGATTAACACGACTCATTTTCGAAGCAGAGCATTTCAGATTACTTCATGCTGGGCCGCAACTTCTATTAGCGTCAGTTCGTCAAAGGTATTGGCCTACTTCTGGTATGAGTGTTTCAAAATCGATTATTAGGCAATGCATGAAATGTTTTAAACACAAACCGACAATTATTCACCCTATTATGGCCGATTTACCCCAGCATAGAGTAAAAGTATCAAGTCCATTCTCTATTACTGGTCTAGACTATGCTGGACCATTTATTCTTAAAGACAGGAAAGGTAGGGGAAGTAAAACCTATAAGGCTTATTATTGTTTATTTATTTGTTTTATAAGTAAAGCGGTTCACTTAGAACTGGAAACATATCTGAATACCGAAAGCTTTCTTGCAACTCTTCGACGATTTTCGTCAAGACGCGGTACACCTACTCATCTATTCCGACAATGCCACTTCTTTGCTCTATAATTTTTTAACCAATTCTGAGAATGAAATAACAAAGCTTTGTGCAGATGAAAGTATTGTTTGGCATTTTATTCCTCCCGCTTCGCCAAATTTTGGCGGTTTATGGGAATCAAATATCAAGGGTGTTAAATACCATCTTTCGCGCGTAATTGGAGAAACTATTTTAACGTATCAAGAATTCTCTACGCTACTTGTACAAGTGGAAGCTATCCTAAATTCCCGACCATTATCTCCATTGTCATCTGATCCGAATGACTTAGAGCCCTTAACACCAGGTCATTTTATTATTGGAAGACCTCTAACTGCCGTGCCGGAACCAGAATTTCAAGAAAGTACTAAATTAAATCAATTGTCACGACTACAACTAATCCAACGAATGAACCAAGGCTTCTGGAACCAATGGTCCAGGCTATATTTTAATCAGCTGCAACAGCGCAATAAATGGAGATCCTCCTCAGAAAACCTTGGTGTTGGTCAATTGGCACTAATCAAAAGTGACAAGTTGCCTCCTTGCAATTGGCTACTAGGACGTGTACTCGAAGTGCATCCTGGCTGCGATGGAGTCGTGAGAGTAGTTACTTTAAGACAGTCAATGGAATTTGTCCGTTGCCAATAGAACACTACCATATAGAGTTCTTTGAGCGCCTTAACCGCTCAAAAGGGGGGAGTATGGACAATTATAAGTGGATTTATGTGTTATCCTAGTAACCAATTTGTTATTAAAAAATAAAATAAATATGTCAATTTCTAAGTTGTAAATTGCAATCTATTAAAAGTATTCTCTCAATTGCTTTTGCACCTGAACCTTAAGAAAATACAAATACAGTCCACTGATTCATTAGAATAGTATATTACATTACTAGTGTGGAAAGTGAAACTTTTCGCACGCACGAGTGTGAATTGACGCAATGGCGTAAGCCGAGTGCGGAAATCACACGAGTGCAGAAAAGTCACTTTTCAACGTGTAATGTACAATATTTTTCCTACAACCCCTTCAAATTTCAAATGTTTAAAAAATGTAGATTTTTTAAATTTTCAAGAATATAATTTTTGAAGATTTTAAAGCAAAATTTTTATGGTTAGGTTTAACAAAAAAAATCACACTTAAAGCTAATTTTCTTAAGCCATTTATTTTTAGGATATAAAGTTTAATTTTTTAAACAACTTAGTTTTACAATATGAATAATTATAACGAGATTTCTATCAAAACATTTCCAGAAAAATAAAATTAAGTTATCTTGATAACTTAATTTTATTTTTCTGGAGCTGAATAAAGTTAAATGTAAAAGTATTGTTATGACAATTGTTAAAGTGAATGGGTGTTTGTTAACATTTTATTTAATAGATTCTTTTACTAAATATAAATTTCAATTTTAAAAAATCATATTTTCATAACATTTAAACATAGTATAAAATTAAACCTTGGGTTTAGCAGCAAAGTTAATTAAATGAATTACTATTACAATTTATAATATAATTTGAGAGGCACATAATTTATTTTTTCTTTATATTTAATAATATCTTCATAATTAACAAATATAACTTCAACTATTTTAATAACATAATGCCATGTGTGAAAGAGGTTGCCTAACTAAATTATTACTTTTATTTTTCTCCCATTTGGCATCGCTGATTTTAATCTTGGCAAACTTGCTTCAATAATTTTCGTGTATTATAGTGAGGTTATGTTAGGTGTAATCTATTAGATATTTCTTTTTGATAGCTAAAATAACTAATTAAACAATAATTAAAGTTATATTTATAAGAAAAGAATAGATACATAATGGTTAAAATGCTTCTCAAAATTGGATTAAACATTAATGTCATCATTTTAATGTAAACAAAATTCATGGATTTCTAGGTATTGCTTAGCGTGACGTATTTTCATAACACACACGTGTGTTATGTTCCTAACATACGCGTGTTATATGACTCACTTTCTTAATGTCGGTAGCGTTTGCTATTGTTCACTTTCGTATGGGGTCGTAGGAAAAATCATTAACAACGCTGAACCACGTCGATTTTGTTTTTTAGAAATACACATTAATCTGTGCGATTCACCTTCCGACTTTCATTTGTTTCTAAGTTATGACGTCATCACAAAAAAATTTAAATGACAATATCGATTTTTAATAGTGAAATTCGATAGTGATTTTTCTTTCCTTTATGATCATGCAAATAAATCATAAGGTTGCATAACAAAGATTCTAAGAAAAATCGAGCTGAACATTTAATGTTGATCGATATTATCGTATTTAATAGGAAATAATTCTAAATTATCATATTAAAATACTACCACATAAAGTTAGATTAAATGTTCTTTAAATATAAGGGAAGAAAAATCACTATCGGATTCCACTACTAAAAATCTATATTGTCATTTAAATTTTTTGTGGAATGGATAAATTAAATGGATTATAATGATTTACATGTGCTAGATGTTTAATGGTTGAAATGTCTTTGTTAGAATCTGGCTGTGTGAGTAGAATACTTAAAGCTCTCTGTACCAAGAATCTGTAAGCTGCCAGTTTATGTGATTTGTGGTGACAGAAACCAATTGGTCCGTATGTGTTGGTTTTGTGGATATGGAAAATTCAAATACATTATGTGCGTTAATCTTGATAATTAAGTCTAAAAAGTTAATAGCCCTGTTTTGTTCTGTTTCTAAAGTAAACTTTATGGTTTGGTGGAGACTTTTAATAAGTTTTGTTTATTGTTTCCAGCCTTACTTTGTGGAACTCCATAATCATGAAATAATTAAAGATTAGTGAAAGTTTCACAGTTTTATTAAAATATAACCTGACCATATTGTTTCGACAGCTATGCTGTCATTATCAAAGGTAATATAATTATAAACAAACACGTCGGTAAGGTAGATACAAAAATAGGTAACTTGATAAAATAATAATAATAATCAGAATTAAATATCTAATACATCCAGTAACGGAGAATTACTGAGCTCAAGTTGTTCATTCATTAAAGGTACCCTGAGTTTGTGTTTGTATATCTCAAAGGCTTCTAAAATGTCTAATTTGCGTTTGTTATTACAAAAATGTAGGAATTTAATATTATTTTGAGGAGTCATTGTGTGATTTTGTTCTAAAAGGTGTTTGGCATAATTAGATTTTTCAGGATGTTTATTTTTGTAATGACGTTCGTGTTCTTTATATCTTATGTCAAAATTTGGAAGTGTTTGCCCAATATATATCGAACTACAAAAAGAACAATTTAAACGGTAAATGCCCGATTTCATGATATAATGCGTTCTGTCTTTAGCATTAAATAAAAATGAAAACGTGTTAGTGTTGGTTTTAAATGTTATTTTATAATTGTTGGTTTTTCTTAGTATATGTGCAATTTTTTCTGATATTTTGCCAAAATATGGTATAGATATGTAATTTGTGTCTTCTGTTTGATTGTCAATGGGATATATTCTTTTGATAGCTAACCTATAATCTTTTTGTTTAATTAAAGTGTCAATCATGTTCGGATTGTAATGGTTTGTATGTGCTAGTTGTTTAATGGTTGATATCTCTTTGCTAAAATTTGGCTTTGTTAGTGGAATAGTTAAAGCTCTGTGTACTAATGATCTGTAGGCTGCTATTTTATGTGTTTTATGGTGACAAGATTAATTTGGTATTGTTATGTCTATTTGTGTTGGTTTTCTGTATATGGAAAATTCAAATAGATTGTTTTTGAAATACTTTTAATAAAAATTAAAAATTCAGTGATAACCTCAAAAGAACTGTCAAAATGTCATCAACATAATGAAACCAAAATATAATGTGTTTAGAAAGATTTAATTCAAATATTTGATCTCCTAAATTATCTATAAACATTAAACATGTTAGCTAACAGAGGACTAACTGAATTCCCCATAGGCGATTATTGTGGAGGTATTCTGCTGGAGAACATGCTAGGAAACATCAAAGCTAACGAGTTCTGAATGTGGTGGAAGATATATGTTTTGTAGCTTATTTACTAATTCTAGTTAATTTATAACACAGTGTTTCGGTTTGTAACCTATCGTATAAATAATCTGGTTGAGTTTCTTGCACAAAATGTGATTAGGTGCATTGATATATGATACAACTGGTCTGATAGGCATATTCTGTTTATTATTCTGCATCGAATTAGGTGAAGAGATGTAGAAGATACTTGAACTTAAAAAAATGATTTCTTCTATATTTCCGCCCCTAGTAAACGCTTTTCTCCAACAGTGAGCATATATTGAACACAAAATGGAGGAAGGAATGGGATTTAAAATGAAGAAAGAATGGCAAATAAGAAAGTTCTGCACGGTTTTTGTACGTATGAATCTGTATTTAAAATAACAACAATTTTTTTGTTAACATGTAGGTGTGATTAATGATGCATAAGCTTCAATTAAAAACCGCGTTATGGTTTTTGACCGACCCTGCTCAGTCTTAAATATGAGTTCGAAACTTAAAGAAATGCGTCGAGATATTTTGCACGCTAAAAATCCCTAATAATGGATGATGAATCTATTTTAAGTTTGAGTTTGCTAATCAACCAGGTCCACAATTGCATACAGTAGTCGACAAGGAGAATGTACCGGATAATCTGAGACAAATCGCAATAAAAAATGTAGACCAAATCTAATTTGGCAGGTTACCTATATTAGTGTGGTTTTCGCCGTAAACCACTGTTTGATGAAGGTACAATCTCTCACGAAATTTGTGACTAAATGCTTGCTAAACGGCGCTGTCATTTAGTGCAGGAGCAATGATATGTGCTAAATCATGCTAAAGTAAGGTGTTTAGTCAGCCCTAGCAACGGCACATTATTCAAAATGCACTACAAAGTGGTTAGAAGACCATAATATCCATTAATTAAAAAAATAGAATCCTCCGATCACACCAGAACTTTGGTCAATTCAGAGGTACTGAGCGCTAATAAAAAAATATATTAAGAAAGAACGGAACCGCTACGAAATTTCTTCAAGAATTTCTCCCAGAGGATATCAGCAGCAAAAAGGTTGAAAACCGTAGTGCACAAAAATTAATGGCAGGTGTCTAGAGAAAAATTAGATTGTTTGGTAGAAAACCATTGGTTATCGAAAACTAAATTTATTATAATGTATGAGCCTAATGTAGTAAACATGTAGCAAATATCAATTAAAGCGAACTCTTCTCTATGTATTTTTAGCTTAAAGTTAGATCAAAGACCGTGCAAAACTTTCTGGCACAAGCCTTAAGTTGTAATCTTGTAATGCAAATATATATTGAAAAATCAATAAGGAAAAATGAAAATTGTGAAAAATTAACAAAATCGTGAAATTATCTAAAAATACTGTGAGTAGAAGGAAATATAGTCCTTATCTCCATTTAGCATGTTTGGGTGGTGGGGTATGCAGCTGTAACTCCTCCAGTTCAAGTTGCTTTCAGAAGTTCCTATGACGCTTGTTGGACAGTTGTCGTGACGGAAAGTAATCCATGTCTCAACGTCTTACAACTCCATTGATTGGAACCCAGCACACTTTCTGAAGAAATGCTCTCAAGGAATGCTGACGAACAGCTTATTCAGGAAGAGGAAGACCAGCCAAGTTGAAGCGACTCTGCACTAGAGATATTTGTGAACGTTGTATAACGCATTGCGTTCAGCGATCCCTTTCGACGGGACGAACCAGCATACAAAGGTGTAATTAATTTCTTGCAAGCAGCAACAACTTCATCTGCAGTTGCACAGTATTTTTTGAAGACCTGTACAGCCTGTCGTATGTCACCATTTTTTCCAAGAAGCTTGGCAAACATTTTACCTTACATAAACAATGAAAATGTAGAGTCGCGTCCGCTGAAGGCATGTAAATACAATATATTAGCTTTCTTAGACATTTTGAAGTGTGTTGGAGAAGAGAAGGCCTTTTCTGTAAACTGAGGTGAAAGCGCGGAAATTTGTGAATTTTAGCGAAAATATAGAAGAAATTATTTTCTTAAGCCCAAGTATCTTCTACGCCACTTTACCTAATATTTAAGCTCACGGACGAAATTGGTGTAAATTTCAAATTATTTTATTGACAAGTAAATAGAGAGATTAAAACAGTTTCCGTCTTTCCACGAATTATTTCAAAGCACAACCAATTGTTGATTTATCTTTACTGGCCTAGTAAGGAAGAAATGATAATAATAGTAAATTTTATTGAATTTTACGAAATTTCACCATGATTCTTAAAAGCCCTTTAAAAGTGTTGAAAATACACATTTATATGAACCTTTACCTATGACCCTGTGCATTTCCTAAAGTGTGTCGACTCTACACTGAGAAAAAGGTTTATTTCCAAATACAAAATGTATTTACTTAGGTACAATTGAGAGTTCTTTAATTAAAGCTAACAAATGTTTTTTAGTTTAATATTGCTGTTTTTAAAAGAACGAAACAAGACATTTTGCTTCAAGTTGGTACTGTATTTGAGTATAATTTATTTCAGTGTTGTAAATATTTTTTGACTTAACGCTATCAGTTTAGTTGACCAGCTCTTCATTTAAATAAAATGAATTATTATAACGGGACTGATTTAATGTGAAAGTTGCAACAAATGTTTAATAAAGTTCTCAGAACTAAATTATGAATTGCTGATATTCTATCTTTATTTACTGCAAGCTTGCGTTCCGTGCAGAATATAAACTATTTATTTAAATGAATTGCAGTTAATTTAGTTTTACGATCTCTTTGTTCATCAAATGTACGTTAAGATGACGCGTCCAAAAAGATTGCATCACAACATTTCGACCTTCACCAAGTTTGGAAGTTCTATTACACGGGTAGCAGTTGTAGTTAATTGTGATTACTGATTAAGTGTTTATTATTTCAATGAGTGACCAAAAAAGTTAAAATTCTTTTAATGTTAATTGGAACTGCAAAGAACAGCTAATTGATTATTTTAAAGGTAAGAAAAATTTGATTGATTAGTGCAATATTTAAGTAAGTCATTATGTAATTCTTATTAGAAGTACCAGTAACTAATCAAAGTACTAACTATATATTCAACTAATTTTTAAATAGTTTTATATTACACTGAAAGAAGGAAATTGTTAAATCAAAGAAGAAATCAGCATATTCTAAACTTTAAATGTGTGCAAAATAAAATGTTAATTTTGGTTTGTTTGTTCAACAATCTGCATCTTTTGGTTAAAGGTTTAAACTGTTTTAACATTCGTTTTAAACAAAATTAACATTGTTGATCTTATATTAAACAATTTCTAATGTTGTGAAAAATGTTTTTACCTCTTCGCTTTAAGTTTTAAGAAAATATAAATATCAAACAAAACAATTATATTTAATTATCATTAAAACTTCATTCAAAGCAACATTGGTAAGTGGTAGTCTTTTTGTTGTGTCAACAATAAATAATTTTTGAACAAGAAATTTTTGAATCAACATTTTCATTTCTCTCAGTGCATACATTTATCATGTTTGTTTAAATATTAGGAGTTTGCAGATTCGGGAATAGTGATGAAATTATCTTTTATACGAGTATCATCGTTGGTTCCACCGGCACCAGGAGAAAATGCAGTTCAAGCCAAGCAAGGTAACAGCAATTTTGGAATCCTACCACTCATGAAGCAAAGGCGGGGATTATTTTACAGGTGAAGGTACAAATATATTGCATTAAATCATAAAGTAATAAGTATGTCAACAATAAATAATTTTTGAACAAGAAATTTTTGAATCAACATTTTCATTTCTCTCAGTGTATACATTTATCATGTTTGTTTAAATATTAAGAGTTTGCAGATTCGCGAATAGTGATGAAATTATCACTTATAGGAGTATCATCGTTGGTTCCACCGGCACCAGGAGAAAA
The DNA here is from genome assembly GCA_929113105.1 of Agrypnus murinus. Taxonomy (NCBI): domain Eukaryota; kingdom Metazoa; phylum Arthropoda; class Insecta; order Coleoptera; family Elateridae; genus Agrypnus; species Agrypnus murinus. The sequence goes on from OV816024.1 coordinate 161,799,222, forward strand.
TGCAGTTCAAGCCAAGCAAGGTAACAGCAATTTTGGAATCCTACCACTCATGAACCAAAGGCGGGGATTATTTTACAGGTGAAGGTACAAATTATTGCATTAAATCAAAAAGTAATAAGTATCTTATTCATTATTTTTGTTACAGAATCCTGGTGCACACTGGATGTGTAAACATAAACAAGACTAAAATAAAATGTCCAAGTTTGGATTGACCTTTCAACAATTCATTATATGTTTGTAGTAGTGAGTCGTTCAATAACAGACATTCAAAAGGTTTATGTTGCCTATTTCAATAATACTTGATAAATATTATGTTGATGTTTCATTTATTCAATGATTTTCATTAATTATTGGCTAATTTCACGCCAAATCACCTAGAGCTATTTGCTTCAAGTCTTAAATTTTTTCAAATTTTTTTCTTGTATAGACACATAAATTATGAAATGACATTAAATTAATTTTTTCAGATTTCTTGGATGAAAACAGCCGAAGATTTTTGAAAATTTCGATATCTTTGCAAATACTGCTATCCTACGCTGCGCATCATCTGACTTATTGTCATTACTCTGTTTTTTCTGAGTTATCTGGCTCATCCAAGTGTCAGATTAAAAGCTAGTTTTTAGATCTTTCAATGAGTGACCAAAAAAGTTAAAATTCTTTTAATGTTAATTGGAACTGGAAAGAACAGCTAATTGATTATTTTAAAGGTAAGAAAAATTTGATTGATTAGTGCAATAACATCAAGTAACGTTCAAAGACATGCACAGTAGAAAAGCAAATTTTAGTGTTTTATACCTTTGAATCTTGTTTTATAGAATTACCTTAGCATATACGTGGCTTGGTTAAAAAACAAAAAGGGTGTTCTTTGTAGTTTTAAAAAAATTATTTTTGAAAAAAAATTGTTCTCAGAGCCTCCTCTTTTTCTACTGTTCAATGTCTGTTGCACGTTTCTTGATATACTCTGAAAGATCCAAAAACTAGTTTTAATCTGATACCTGAATTAGCCAGATAACATAAAAAATAAGGGAGTTATGACAATTTTAGTCAGATGATGCAAAGTGTGAGCAATGACGAACCTAAGGAGTTTTTTTTGGAGGGGGGTAACCTTAAAATTGCCAACTTATTAAGATGAAAATACCAACTACTAGTAAGAAAATATTTTTATTTGTACCTAACATTATATGAAGCAAAATTAGTATAAATCTTATTTTTATTTAAAACTCTCCAACGTGTACTATGTATGGCAATTAGATTAAATTTAAAAAAAATAAATTGTTTTGGACACATTTTCTTATCTTCTCATTTTTCTCAAATTGTGAAATTGCCAACTCTCGCTTAAAATTATCAACTTTGAGGGGGGAGCTTCCACTCCCACCCCCCCATGGGTTCGTTCCTTAGTGTGGGATAGCAGTATTTTCACCCAAAGAATTAGTTTAATGTCATTTCATAATTCAAGGGCATCTGATCAGAGGGGCGAATTGTGATTTTTTGTTTTGTAAGACATTAATCTGGTCATACAAAACATTCGCCTGTTTTGAGAAACAAAAGATCACAAATTTGGTGATACGCCCCTCTAATCTGATGCCCTCGAATGTATCTATGCAAGGAAAAAATGTGAACAAAATCTGAGATATCGAAGCACGGTCATGTTTTAAAATTAGGTGATTTGGCATGAAATTAGCCTATTACTAATGTAGAAAAATGTTTTGTATCTGTAAATTTGAAATAAAACACATTAAAGGTAAATCAGATGTTTTATTGTCTAAAAAGAATGGTGAAGTTTTGTGAACAAAACATGATTTCATTCAATTTTTATAAATAATTAAAAGAAGTAACAATAAATTCTATTAACAATTTGATTTAGTTGTGACATGCATACTTTAATTATGAATATTTTGCTTTCCTTGAGGTAAATAATAATTTAATTTCTTTTAAACTAGCCAACCTTGCAATAAAATTTTCATTAATGTAAAAGAACAAAAAATTTGGTTGTTACAAATAATCTCGAATTATGAAGAAATAATCCGAAGAATGAAACAATTCTGAAGCATACTTACGGGAAGACGGTCTACATTTCCTACAACCTAAGATTTAGTTGATCTAAATAATTAGTTCTATGTTACAACTATTTTACTTATGTTATGGCAAATAAGCCATAGGTTGTAGGAATTATATTTAGTTCTGTGAAACAAACAATATATTTGACTTAACTTTCCGCTTTGTTTCTTTAGAAACACTTATTTCAGTTACATAATTCTTGACTCTACTAAATTATTGCTTAATTGTAATATCGAACTTAAGCCTTTGGTTCATATAACTGTATCTTTCTTTCGCCGTATTCAACTTTAGTATTTGTTTACCTCAAATAAATTTTAGTTACATCTAATAAACCTTTTTCTCAGTGTAGTGAACAGTATAATTTTTCATAAAAATAGTTTTATACTTACGTTAGTAACTAATAGCTAGTTATTTTTCAAATAATCAATTACTGCAAAGTAATTATCATCTCCAATACATATAAGGCGGATATAGAAAAGAAATTGGAATATAAATTACATTTTCCAGAATAATGTTGGTTGAAAGCAGCCCCTTTTAATGCATGGCCGATTTAGTCAAGGAACACTACTTCAGTCAACAAAACGTCCTTTGCAAATAAATTGTCCACGTTTGCCCTAAGGTCATTTCTCAGTTTCCACTTGCCATCTTTTACATTTATCTTCATCACGCTTCGAGAATTTCGGTTTTCCTTAGGTCATTTTGTAGTTTACAAAATTTCATCTACCAGAGTGTATCTTAATATTAAGTAAATTTTACCTATAACCTATAACCTAGTACCTACAACCGAAACCTTTCAATAAACAGTTTTACGGAAAATCTTTTTTTATTCTGTTTCCAAGTTTTCAAAAGAGCAGTTTTATGCTTGAATGTAACAACGGCTATGTTAATGATAGGTTTTGTTTAATTCTACGGCACTAATTTGCTAAAAGCAGGATTTCTAATGCGATTGCGATAAAAACGCTTGAGTTCGTTATGCGGATGTAAAGTAAAAAGTAAAAAATCATCCCATCTCCCAAAATCCACTTCCGTGATGCTGCCAAGCGTATTTGAGTGCACACAAAATCCCAGAAGCCAAATGTTTCAGGTTTTATAGCCTGTCGCACTAGCTGAATGTCAAATACCTTAGTCGAATATATGTCGCATAAGTTTCTTTGTAAGAGAGCACAGCGTTAACGAAACAGATATTTTCAGGAGAAAAATTGGTGTTTTATAAATTTAGAATACACAATTAGTTTTGAATGAAAAGAACATTTAAGCTTATCTAATAATAATTCACTAGAACCTTCATAAAAACTCTCTAAGAAATTGAGTTAAATTTTAATTATTAAGGTAAATTACTTTTAGAATTGCAAATTCGAAAAAGAAGTTTTAGTTCTCTTCTCTTAAGTTTAATTTAATTGTGTAAAAACGACTTCAAAATTAAAAGTTAATACCAAATGAAAATAAGAAATGCAGATCAGATCTTACAATATTCCCAATTGGTTGAACTTAATAATATTGAAGCATCCGACCAAAATGAGATTTCCTAAGACCGAAAAAATATTCACAAAAAACAAAGAGCTTTTCGCTCTTACGAGTCCCATTTTCACCGAATTCTTCCGTAATCTTTCTTACGCCTTGAATAAACCGAATTTACGTTCCCTTCCCATCATACAAAATAGAAATAAGAACGTTACAGCATTAGAACTTTCCAAAAAGTTTTTTATTGTTTCATATTTTCTTTATTTTTGATTAGTGTATTATGTAAAATACTACAATAAAGCGTACCTATACCGTTACTATTATTCTAAGAGAAGAAATCAATTTTCAATATCTGGAAATTAGTAAGAGATTAGAGAGAACAACAAATACAAAGTTATAGAGAATGAATATACTATACTATAGAGAAATGAAACTATCTACGATAATACTAAAATAATAATACTAAATAATACCATCTGCTGATAACACTAATAATTGATATACCTAATTCTAATCTAGAATTATAGATGGCCTATATAAGACAAGGTCACTAGATGAGATTAGGTTATTAGACCATCTCATATAAGTCGTTGCAATAGTCACCATGTTGCCAGTCTCGGTGGATTAGTGGTTTGCATGTTTGCTTCATAATCCAAGGATCGCAAGTTCGATCCCCGGCCGAGCTGGTAATTTTTCATAGCGGAGAAAAATTAAAAACATGCCTTCTTCTCGGATAGGAAGTAAAACTGTAGGTCCCGTGTCAATGCGGTGTTTGGCACGTTAAAAATCCCTACTGGGGGTGGAAGTCCCCCCAGATTCGTCTAAATTCTAGTAGGGTCGGCCAAATGATCATAGCAATCGGTGCCATGAGGTACGAAGGATGCTTCGCCATCCTGATTCCTCGCCCAAAAACAAACAAACACCATGTTTGGGCCCACGACAGTTGTACATAATAGGTTATACTAGAGTTCCTAAATATAAACTAAGCTCTGTGTTATTTAGAGTTAAGTCACGCATGTCAAATTTTCCTAGTGACATTTCATATTTTGAAACTAGCTTTCAATTACCCGCAAGTTCATACGCATTTAGATGCAAAATTTGGATTTGCCCGAAATGACTGAAACAACTGGGATTCGTGGTGTACAAATGTTGAAACCTACACCTAAAAGGCCATGAAAATCCAAAAAGCAAAAAACAATCAATTCATTGGAAGCAAAAATAGAACCGTTTGAGACCAGTGAGTCAAAATACGCACTAGCAGTTTATTCGAACATTCCAATGTCATCAAAGAACCGCTACTAAGAAAAAGTAGACGTGATAAAAAATACATATTATTATTTCATGGTCTAGAAAGAGTATGGTGAAGACTGACAAACAAAAGAAATGTATCCTGTGTACACTCAAGTTCACCTTTTGAATAAGAAAAGTTGTGAAAGCTTTTTTATTATTAAATTAAACTGCATTTGCAAAACAAACATACTAAAATGTATAAAACATTTTTTAAAAACACAAAAAAGCAAGTTCTGCAGCAAACACCAGTAACGGTAGTATTTTAAGTTGCATCAGTACGTAATGTATACTGTACCGAATTGACTAGAATATCAAGTAGACTGACTGGCAAGTAGTGCAAAAAATTACTAGTCAGAACTTGCAGAAGTTTTGTTTGTTACATGAGTTACAGGAAAGTCACCTACCTACCTTGGTGACTAATGTCATTTTCATCCATCAGTTTATATACTAATGCAGATAAAATATTACTAACCGTAAAGCAGACACATATTTAGTTCTTTGAATAAGCCTTCATAACGATAGGCAAGGTAATGTTTCGTTTTCAAACAATATCACCAGCATTGAACATCAGAGTTCTCTTTTACAATTGTAATGTAATGTAATTGTACATGTATGAGAAATTGTAATGCCAGGCATTCTGCTCGTAAAGCCGTCTTCAGAGGAGATCTAACCTCTTGATAAAGTTTAGACATTTAGGCTACTACACGAGTCCAGAATAACTTAAGTTGAAATTTGTAAGAGCCGGTCATCTCCATTAAAAAACGTATAAAAGTCCCTGCAACAGACGCAGTGTACAAACTAAGAAGGCCGGGGACAAATGAAGCTCTCTATAGCATACCAAACGCATTGCTTGCGCAATGTTAAATAACATATGTTCATTAAAAATCCGCACAGTCAAATGTGCTTGGTAGTACTAGTCAGTGGCGGCTTGTGACTTTTTAGGAGTAAGGACTGCAGAAAAATAATTCTAAATCAAGAAGAAAATCTTTTAATGACGGAAAATAAAGTCCATGTGACAATTTTTGTAATTCACAAATTTGTTTATAACTTTAGGTCTAAAGTTGTTAATATTTTGAACCAAATCGTTTTCTATTGGTAACATTTTTTAGTTGACTAATAAAAATTTAATGTAATTTTTGCATTTTTGTAATTTTTTTATAATAAACATATTTAAAAATATTTGAATAAGTCAATTTTCTAAGCTACTGAAACATTAAAATACAAATTATTCGACGAACTTCGCGTAAAAACGTAAAGAAAGAAGTTATAATTAATTTAATTTGTTTAAAAGGCTAAGAAATAATGCCAAGAATAAATAACGGCCAGCGAATGGCACACCCAACAATGCGCTTATACTCTCGAGGAAAAAAATCGTACTCTTGAAAACGCACCGAAAATACCAAAATTTCAAACCGTCATAACTCGGCGGATTTTGAACGAAAATGGATGAACCTTTTCGTGTTAAGAAGTTTGAAGTGTCTAGTTTAAGGTCGTGTGAGTGAATGTTTTAAGGCCTTTCCGCCTCGCGCCACCTCCCGAAAAATAAAAAATGTTTTTGATTCAAAAAATGTCAAGCTTTAACAGCTTGTACGGTGTACCAAAGAAATCGTGGGCCATGTCGACCGCCAAAGCAATAAAGTTCAGTCCTTTTTCTGTAAAGTTTTCAAAATCTCGAGTACCTACGATGATTTGTCGCGGAGTTATGAATTTTTGAAATTTACCCTGCATTTTGTCGTGTGTTTTTCCTCTCTGCCAGCGACATTATTATCGGTTGAGTTTAAAATTTTCTTTTCCAAATTAAAACAATTTTGAAAAATGTTGAAATTTTTTTTAACTAATAAAAACATTTTTTTATTAATGTTCATTTTTTTAACGTATAACCGCCGACAGCGTTACCCGATGTGCAAGTGTCTAAATTAATGTTTTGATTTTTATTTAACTAATGTTTTGAGATTAATCAGTATCAGAAAGTTATTTGAAGCGATACAATACCGCAAGTAACGGACATTCAATGTGCACGAATTATTGCTCTTTTGGCGGTAGGAGTTAGTATTCGACACACACACACACACACACGATGTGCAAAACCTGACCGACAAACTCCTCGTGGTGCACATGGGTCAACGCTGATGTCAGCGGTTTCACGGTTTTAAAAATTAAAATTAATAAAAAAATGTTTTTATTAATTAAAAACATTACTACTAATTTTTTTTCGTTATTCCCTTAATTCTGATCTAGTTTACTATACTTTTGGCCATTGACCCTTTCATAGTCAATGTCTGTCGATGAGTCATATACCGTTGGAAAGTACTTAAAATTACCTTTCAAATGACGCATTTTGAGTGTCTCTCATTGGATATGTTTACAAGTGAGTTCTACATCGTATAATTAATGTAACTTGAAAACTTGGCTTAATATAATCTTGGTTTTAGAGGTCACAATGAATCACTTTGTGGAAACTTTCTTAATATTATTAATTTATTCTCAATGTATGATCTAACTTTCAAGGAGTTGGGATGGTAATGGGAATAGTAGGGAACTTTTCCAAGTTTGTCCGAAAGTTCCGAGGCCCCTACTTTCCAGTAGGGGCCCGCAAATATGTACTGCGCACAGGCCCTACCTCTTTAAGTTACGCCACTGTATCTATTACCGGTATTTTGCCATTCAATTAATAATCTCTAATTTAGATTTCTTTAGAAATGTATTCTATAGATACATACGAGTATAAGCAGTTCAACAGTTTTGCTGTAGGAACCATCTAATGAAAATAATCGCTAGTTTGTTGTCATCCGCTCTTCCTTATCAAATATGGCAAGGGGACTGTAAAAAGCTGAGGGTTGTTAAATTATTAAGAGTATTCTTCAATTTGCATAATATAGTATTGGAAAAAATGTATCGCATTAAACACTTTCCTTATTCCTAGCCAGGGGCGTGCTGGCCCACCGAGATACCTGGACAATTTCGTGCTTGGGTCGGGGTCTAATTTCGAAGTAATATTATTTCGGACATCTACGGGTTGTTTTAAAAGAAAAATTCAAGTAAACATAAATTATTTAATATGAAAAATAAGTTAGTAGTGCATTTTTGGTGAGTTACTAAACGCGTTCGTGTAGAATACTTTAAAGTCGTGGTCGGGTTCACAATTTATCGGTGTAACGGGTACATTTTCCAACAGTATTTTGTACGCAAAATTTAGCATTTATTCTTATTAAAAATCCTAGGTTCGGCTCTGTAAATTCCCATTCTTTTTAATATATAAGTGTTTAACAAAAATGGGGGCCGAAGCTTATGCAGTTTTAGAGAAAAGATCGATATTAGCTTTTTTAGATGCCGTGCGATAATTGGTTAAGTAAAAACAGGCGACTTGTTGTGATTGGTTACTTAAAAATCGATCGATATTTAGTTGTGAGTGAGACCTCGAGATTGGTTGATATTCCTACACGGAAATAAGAATGTATTTTCATGCGGAAATAATACCGCGGAGATCAGGGTTGTTGTAGCGTGGCTTCACTTAGCAGATTTGAAAAAGCACCCTTGCTGCGAATGGTCGATATTATGGGGTGTGCGGTTTTATCGTTCGAGTTTCGATCAATAACGATTGATCGATTTTGAAGTAGTGTTTATGGATTACTGTTCATTAATCCCTTAGAATTGAAAGACATTCTAGTTAAAGTGCATTACCGTTATAGTTATTTCGTTAAGTGCTAAATCCTTTTGAAAAGGTTTTATGTTCCGTTAAATTGTGTTTGAAGGACTTGTAATTACAACTACCTACTTCCTTTAATCTAATCTTCAGATAAGTGCAGTTACTAGCGAAAGAAGAAACATTTAAAGCGATCCTAAATTTAGTGAACGATTCTCGTGTGTTTGTAAATTAATGTTCCGCCTAAAGAATTTAAACGCATTTAGTGCTATAAGTGATTTAAAACAATTTGAAGCTTCAGAAACATTTTCGCTATTTTTCCGAGGGAAAATAATTACGATATTACGTAATAACAAATTAAAATCTTGTTTTCGTGCCTGACTCAATTGGTTTATGTAATCATATGGGCTGTCGATAATAATTAATTTGGATCGCGTTTTTGTATGGAGAATCCACAATTCAATACAACGCCGGGTTCAATGCCAATTTCCCCAAATGAAAGGCCGAATTTCCAATTTCTACTGGACTATATGTATGGTGTTCCATGAGTTTGATGGAAAATATTCAAGGTACTGTAGTTTTAAGGATTTGTTTGTAATTCAGTTAATTAAGAATCTCACAGTTAAGAATTTTTCTTTAGGGAGAGCTCTCTTCGTTATGTAAAAACGATCTTTAAACTTTAATTTAATTGCAATTCATTCATATTGATAACTGTCGAACTGATTTAATTTGTCTAATCTCATTTAGATATTTGTGTATAAATTTTTGTCCAGAAAAAGACCAGTCGATATAAATTTTTAATATTTGTGTTAATGCTTTGGAACAATATTTGTGGTCGATCTAATCAAATCTTTTTGAGTTATTTTCATAATTTAATGAAAAGTTCTAAATGAATTTTTATTGATTAATTTTGGTATAATTATAACCTAATAAATTTACGTTGGACTTGTAATAAATCTACGAGGTGTGTTTTATTTTTATCTATGCAAAGTTGTGTTTTAACCATTTTCCTTGTTAAATAAATGTTATTAATTCTAAACTGAATGATCTGAAAAACGGAACCATATTGGTTATGAATGCTTAAGTTCATTTCTTCAACAATTTTAAGTAAACAAAATTTTGTTTTAACTAAATATTCTATTCATTTTCTGGTTAATGAATTTAATAAATTTTAATGCTTATTCAATTAACATCTTTGAACGGTTAATTTGTAATTAACTAAGCTCAGAACCAGATGGCGCCCTTTTAAGTTTTTATTTGTGTTTGAACCCTTATCTATTCCTTTTCACAATTTATACAGCTGTGGAACCAATACCTACGACTTGATTAATTAATTTGTAAAGAGAGAGTTTAAATCTCAAGCTGTGGCAGATATTTGAGTTTTTAGTTACAGTAAGTATGAAGTATTTTTATAGCTTTTCTAGTTATTTTATTGTTATTTAGACCGGCAAAATAGCTCGTGTTTCACTGGCGCCCAATCGCGGGGCCTAGTTTTGTTGTGAGTATTTTAGTTTGTTTCACTGGCTTCAACGCGGGGCCTTTTATAGTTATTTTTTCGGGAGAAAAAAGCGTGTTTCATCGGATCAAACGCGGGTAAAACTTCCAAAATTTTAGTTTGTACCACAGTATAAACAACAAATAGAGTGCAATTAAAAAATAAGAGATATTTATTTTATTAGGAGTAGGTATAAGTTAAACTTTATATGACGAAGTATGGTATGGAAGTTTAAACGCCGAGCGAATAAAGCGTGATATTAAAATCGGAATATTAAAAAAAAAGAAAAGAAAACAGAAATACGGTAAATTGCCTTGCGTCGATAATGGTAGTCGCTATGGACGACATCATTTAAGATAACATAATGGTTATCTTCATATAGAGATAAAAATCATATAGAGTATAAAAATATTATACGCCGCTCAAACGGTATGGTGCCATAGAAATGCCACTAATACATTACCAACTGAATCATACGTATAAGTTCTTTGTTGTATGACGTTTGAAAATAAACAACTTTACGTATGAACTTAAAATAGAAATCAGAAAAGAAAAGCTCTACGTCAGCAATGTTAGAGTCTAGCTAAGATAAATTATCTGTATTTGTATGCAATCGGTACTGATAGTGATACGACAAACAGAGAAAGAAATCAATGCTTGTTATCATTATCATTTAGGCTCTCAAATGTTCAATATAGTTACTAAAACATCATTGAATGTCACAGTTGTAACATGTATTTCTTTTGCAATGTTTGTAAAAAGAAAAACATTACTTACCTTTATCTGCTATTCGAGTAGTGAAAGTCATGAAATTATTTGAAAAATTCGGGAGACCTTGGTACTAAAATGCTTATACCAGAAATTATTCGCGATATATACGCTAAAATTAAGAAACATGGGGCACTGAGCAGTAATACAGGCTCCTTAATCTAGGCTAGATTAACAAAAGTCTGATTTGAAATGTCATATTTGGCGCCAAAAGCGATACATGAATGCCGTTGTAAATTTGACTAACAATTTTAATTTTTAATAAGACTTTTCTTTAGGGATTACCAGAGGAAGGCGTAACCTTGCAAAATGTATAGTTGATGTTCAGTTTTGTGCGGTAGCACGTATAAAATTTCGAAGAGCGACTAGTACTCTTGCATAATTTTATAAACACGACCACACGGGATAGTGCACATAACTACCCATTTAGAAGGTTCTACCTCGTTCTGGACAGATTACTTATTTATGCATATGTAGCTATAGCTACATTTCAGGTAGGTACGTTTTTGCAAAAAAGTATGTACACAACACTATATGTGTTATATTTAATAGTTCCAACTTATGTATATAGAAGAGTTCATTTCCGTTGGGAATCATCTTGGATAGCTTGAAACGTTTAAAAATCCACAAACGAAATAGTGCCCCGCGATTGGGCGACAATTGAAACGTTTAAGTTTTGTCACACAAAATCAACAATAAAACTTATCATACTTACATTATCATAGATGCTCAAAATAGTTGCCACAGCTTGAGATTTAGCTCTATCTTACAAATTTATTATTCAGGTCGCAGGTATTGGTTCCACAGTTGTATAAATTATGAAAAGGAGTAGATAAGGGTTTCAGAACTCAAATAAAAACACTAAAAGGGCGCCATCTGATTATGAAGCTTAAAGATGTTAAATGAATAAGCTTTAAAAGATATTAAATTCACTAATCAGCAAATGAATTAAATAATTAAGATTGAAAACAAAAATTTTGTTTATGTTTAAAAATTTTGAAATAAAAAATAAAATGTTCATAATTACCTATATATGGTTCCGTTTAGATCCTCAATATAAACTGAAAACATTTATTAAATAATAAGAAAATAAGATAAAATGAAATAACAAACAAATAAATTATAAAAACACAGACAACATAAGTTTATTACACATGAAATCAACATTCGTAAATAGTTATCAAACCACATAGAAATAATTGAACCAGTATAATTCAAGAAGTTAGCATAAAATAATTTAATTGGCAAAAAAAGAAAAGATTTACTAATTGATCAAAATTATGGAAACATAACTCCGATGAAAATTCAACAAACAAATATCAGAAGGATATTACGCAAATTAGATCTATCTAAATATTATCAAGATTAATAGTTTTGAAATTCACTAGCCATAATGATTTAAATTTTAAATGCTAATGAGAGCTCTCTTCCTAAAGAAAATTACAAAGTTCCTTGCATAAAGGATTCGTAAACAAAATTACAATAATAAACAGTTTTCTATAAAGTACAGTATCTTAAATTTTATCCAACTAAACCTGACGGAAACAAACGGAACTAATCCATTAGAAATTGGAAAATTGCCTCTATTCTGGAAAACAGTAATTGATTCTAACTGGTCTGGAATTATTGTATTACGGTAGCAGGTCCCAAGGAAGAGATGCATTTTAAATACAGTCAATTGCCCATATAAATTCACGAACAGTCTTCATTAAGCACAAATTAAACAATCGAAGTATAGAAACTTAATTGATTTTATTCATAGGTAGCGCTTGCTACTTTTAAATTCTTCCCGTAAAGCACTAATTATTTGTCTTTAATAACCGAAAAACGGGAATCTGTCTTTAAATTATAGATCAATCTATAAAATTCTTATTACCCAAAACTGCACTAATTCGGAGCACAAACAGAGAGAGGTAATTGTTTTTAATAATTCCTCACGATAAAACAAACTACAGTTCTTTATTAGCGATACGGTAATAACAAATCTTTCGAACAAGATTTATCAGATCATAAACGACTTTCAAAAATTTCACTTCACAACGAAGATGAAGTAAACGGTACGGAACTGTATTTAGAAATTGCATCATTTCCAAACACTCACTAACAAATGGTAAATCGATAATATCGACCCAAGTCGACTGGTTTTTCATAAAGTTCTAACGGAAGAGTTTTTAAACATTAATTGATTGATTCATATAACGAAATTTATAAAGGCTGTACCCTGCCGAGGTCAGGGCACACAATTGCACAAAAACTTTAGTCGAACTGTCTTTTTAATTATTTAAACCAAAACGAAAATTCAATAATATCGATCTTCATTACTGGAAGATCAAACGGAAAAGTGGTGTGACTCGAAGCTCAAGCGGGAATCAAGTGACGCTACCCTGTCGCCGCGCGAAAGATTTTAACACTTGCGACTCTTATCTTCACGCGTAGAAATACATTTTTTTATGCCGTAGGGAAGTTTTTAGCTAGCATTCTGCGGGAATTTCGACCTAATGGATTAAAAAGTAGTAATCAAAAGAAATAGCGGGTAAACAACCCTTCCGTATGTTGTCTAGACTTGCAAGGAGTGCCATTTTCAGGGTTAATACGCAAGAAACCAAACTGAATTTCGACCACGTGCAAAAGTCACCTTCTGAACAAAAGAAGATTTGATCTCACATTCATACATTCCCAGAATATTGACCGAAATGTTTTTGTGAAATAAGATGACTAAACACGTCCCAAAGTTTATCAAGGTCTTTCTTTAATTTTCTCACAGTGTAACCAATGTTAGCATATATATGTAAACAAGCAAAATACAAGAAACATTAATTTTATGACTCGACGTCCTTTAAGTTTATACAAATTTAAAACAATCTTTCTTAAAATGTTCATTATAGAAAATATTTACATGGCAAAATTTTATTTCAAATAAAACACGGTCTTACAGGACCGAACTTTAGATTTTTGGTAAATATAAATGTAAAATTTTACATATTTGAGCCCGGTAGAAAATATACCGTTACAAGCTCAGCGGTAGAGCTTCTGTCCGGCAAGCAGAAAGTATTGGGTTTGATTCTCAGTCGGGGTCATAATTTTTCTACATTATTATAACATCTTAACATTTAAATTGAATCATAAATCTATGACAATCCCAAAAGTTAAATATTCAGTATCTATAATTAATCAATTCGAAAACGTGTAATCAATTTAAAAATAGATAGCACACATTTCGGCATTAATTTTGGGAGTAAAATAATAATAATTTTACTGAAAGTACTATTAAAGTGACCTGAACCTAAAGTTTCTTCCTAGCCTGGTCTGACATACCCAGCACGCCCCTGTTCTTAGCTAACATAAATATAAAATTCTTGATTGTTATTAAACACTTTAATTCCATTAACAAACAATGCAAAACCTTAAAAAATTAAAATGTTTTAAGATAATAATATCCTGATGGAAAAATTCAATTTTCCAAAGTGAAAAGTTATTGTAAGATGGAAAGGTATATTTATAGTTAACATAAACACACATTCTTTGTTAGACTTTAGTGTTCATATTATTAATGTGTTTTTGTTATCTAAAAGCCCGCAAGTTTATGTGTTTTATTTTTATAAACCATAATAATATAATACCTTATTATATGTATCCAAATATAGCAAGCAATGGTTGTTGTTTAGAAAGGAAAAAATAAATTTTAGAGTTGAAACTTCCGTTGAATTCTTGTCACGTTTTATATGCAATAACTAAAAAGTTATTTTGCTCCAAATTGTAGTCTTCCAATAATATCAACAAAAAGGAAACTACAGTTGATTTCCGAAACATAAACTGGAAGGAAATATTTGTTTTCTATGTAAACAAGAACACAAAAACAAAAATATATTTCCCATGTTTTTAATGTATATATCAAGCCCTATTTTAACCAAGCAAAGAAAAATTCTCTTTATTATATTGCTTGGAAGCTCATCAAACAGAAAACTTTCTCTGCTATTTGCCAAGTTTTCTTTTATATACTTGCCTCTGTTGATTAGAAGGCTAACAAAATCAAAATTCTTAGCGCACCAGAAAGATTTAACAGGACTGAATGGCTTGTAAGTTATTGCGTTAAATCTCGACCATATATGAGGAAAAAGTCCAGAAGGTGAATGAAATCGCAAAATGCTTCCGAAGGTTAATATATTATTAGGGTATGGGAATGACATAGAAAAAAGCTTATGAACGTTATTCATTTTGCTTTGGAAAGGATCAATACACGTTAGAGGTCGAAAGGTTTTACAAATGTAATACAAGTTAATCGTGCTTTTTCCAAAACAAGGAAGCCCAACTAATAAAAAATTCTGTGAACATTAGTACATATAAGATTCTTATCAAAAATAACATTCTAATTAACTTATTTTACAAATCAGAACGAAGCGTAACAAAAAAAGTCGTGTGTTTTTATGAATCGAAAAACTAGAAAAAATATAAAGTCAAAGCTTCAATATAAAAAAAAACATGCAAATCGGTTTTGTAGAACTAGTAAAGGCAAACTATGGTAAACACTAATTGATGAAACTAGCCAGCCGCTGCACACTGTTATAAGCGTGAGTAATTCCAAAAGTTAACATGCTGCGAGCTAAGGGGGCGCTCTAAGTGTATAGGTTTTTTCGAGTGTATGCAAATAAATATTTAAAATCTATAGTTAAAGACATGTAAATTAAAAAATTAAAATTAAATAGTGTTGACTAATCTACACAGTAAAAGCTTTTAATATAAAAAGGAATCATGCAAATCGATTTTGTAAAAGTCGTAAAGGTGAACTATGTCGGCATGCTGGGTTTATCTACACAACAGTCTCATGGTTAAACACCAATTGATGGAAGTGGTTAGTCGCCGCACACTTTTATAACCGTGAACAATTCCAAAAGTTAAAATGCTGCGAGCTAAGGGGGCGCTACAAGCGGATGGGTTTTCTAGATCATATGCAAATAAATATTTAAAAAAATAAAAAGTAACTAAAGTTAACTAATCTACGCAGTGAACACTTCAATATGAAAACGGAAAATCAAGTAAATCGGCCCAATATAACCCTAAAGAAAGTGGAACAAAACTAAGGCTTGTGCTTTGAATACAGGGTGTACCTATGGAAAGTTATAAGTGATGAAAGATAAGCGTTTGTTATTAATCAATAAAAATTAAAAAATGTTATTAAGATTTTAACAGTTTTGGTTGAAATCTGCATGAAATAATAAAAGTAAATACAGACCTGCTTTGTTTTAAGAATCTAATTTAAAGCCGAACGTCTTCAAAGAAAAAAAAATAAAGTTATACAGTGATAATAAGCTAAGGTCAGCGTTTCGGCATTTAATATGCTGACAAACCAGGAGCAACAGCTGACATAAACCGCTGTTTATGTCAGCCTGAACCGGGTTTTTTGTAAAGTACATTCATTTTGAATAATAAAACGAAAAAAAGTAATGTAAATGAAAAAGTGATAAATTATTACTCATAATTGTAAATTCATTGCTTATCAAATCTATGTAATTAGGAATAGAATTTAGTAATTACTGTAAATGATGGAATAAACACAAAAACATTACACAACGAGTTAAACAAAATAATGCATTTAACCCAAGTTCACTCAAAGATAACAGTATAGGTAATTCACAAGCTAGAAGGCACGATTGGTCGGCGTATTTTTTAAAAAGTGATGTTATTCTTGTAAGTAACAACTAATAACTGAACAAACGTACTTTCATTAGAAGCATGTTTGTGAATACGGACTTTTAAGGCCTCCAATTTTGTAATAATTAAATAATGATACAAATTAACATAACTGTAGAAACTCTAATAAGAAATCGTGGTAACAAGAAATTGTTAGAGCAAATGTTCAAAATGACCACCATTCATTTGCATACTACTTCGTAAATTACTTTGGACGTTATGTAAGTAGTTGGCATTGTGAATTTGGTTGGCAATATACAACAGGGGTTTACTTAAAATTTGAAAAGCGATTTTCTCGAAACCTAGCGGGAAGTGACCACATGATGATAAGGGAAATCATTACAGCTACCCCCCTTACAAGATTATTACTTATATTAGTTACACCCTGTATATAGCTTTTTCCTACTATACAAGTTAGGCAAAGAAGACGCTTTCTTTATTTTACTCAACAATTTTAGCTAACGATAATAAGAAAACACTTTTTGCTTCTTTGGCGTATTGTTTCTTTCTTTTATCAAGTTCGTTATAGCAGTTCATACTTGAAGTACACGGTTTTAGACATACTGAAGTTTTAATAAGCATACAAAGATGGCAAAGGAAAGATTGTAGTCTTTGATGAGTTCTACAATAGGGAAGACGCATATGTCGTTAATTGAGGAGATTCTTGCATTTTCAGAAACGTCATTACTAAATTAGTTAGAATATCAGTTATAAATGCATTAAACAATTACCAACTTTAAGTAATTAATTTTTGAAAACCTTGAAAATTTAAATAAATTTAAAATGCAATACTGGTGTCCTCTAATGGATGAAACTTTGTTACCTCTTACAGTTCCAAAGACAACCCACTGCTGGTGCTAATGAAACAGTTAAGAGTCCTGTATTACCCGTCAGTTTGAAAAATTTTTTATTTTCAAGTTCAAATATCGTCTACTTATTAACGAGTAATTAATATAATAATGTACGTTATGCTGTTGTGTAATTAACTGCCATAATTAAAGTGGTGTTAAATATTTCTGGTAATATTAATTGAAAATTCAGTTTATTGGTTTTCATCAGCGCCATCTAACGTTGAGTAGATCGTCAATATTGCTTCTTCACATTCACAGCGGTACCTACTTTTTTACATCAAATAGCTTTGAGGGAAGTTGCTCAAGGCCAAATTCGGTTTTAAATGAGGAGAATTTTTAAATTTAATTTTTTCAAATAAATTGATGGTTTTTAGAAATTCCGCTTATCTGGAAATATTTTTCTAACCAAAATGAACGAATACAAAAATTAAAAAAAATACGTGCGTCTTCCCTATTATTATTATAAAATATAAAAATGTTTTATGATAACAATGTGAATATATGTATCGTAAATAGACTGTAAGCTAACTTTAAACAAAATTATTATGAAAGCAACTGAACTTAAAATACTATCTATAGCTCTCAAATTAAATCAAAATAAAAAAACAAATAAAATCAAAGATATTAAATGTAGTTATAAAAGCTATGGAAGCACTTTAATATGAGCTATTACATGTAGGTACTGCAATTGTTAAATTCACGTGCATAAAGCTGATAGTATATTCAGAAAGCTAAAGACTGGAACAATTCTCAAAGTTAATCTAGAGTTATCGAAAGCTCCTCGAATTATTTACAAAATCCTTATATACACTCGAGGAAAAAAAACGCACCACTTGAAAACGCACCAAAAATACCAAAACTTCAAACCGTCATAACTCGGCGGATTTTGGACGAAAATGGATGCACCTTTGAGTGCTAAAAAGTTTAAAGTGTTTAGTTTAAGGGCGTGTGAGTGAATGTTACGTTTAAGCTTTTCCGCTCCCCGCCATCCTCCGAACAATAAAAAATGTTTTTGATTCAAAAAATGTCAAACTTTAACAGCTTGTACGGTGTACCAAAAAAATCGTGGACCCAATCGACCGCCAGGGCAATGAAGTTCAGCCCTTTTTCTGTAAAGTTCTTAAAACTTCAAGTGCCTACGATGACTTGGCGCGAAGTTATGAATTTTTGAAATTTACCCTGCATTTTGTCGGGAGTCTTTCGTCTTCTGCCAGCGACATTATTACCGGTTGAGTTTGAACATTTTTTCCCAAATTCAAAAGTTTTGAAAAAATTAGTAGTAATGTTTTTAATTAATAAAAACATTGTTTTTCTTAACTTTAATTTTTTTAACGTGTAACCGCCGACATCAGCGTTACCCGATGTGCACCATGAGGAAGTTGTCGGTCGGATTTTGCACATCGTATGTGTGTGTGTGTGTGTGTGTGTGTGTGTGTGTGTCGCATGCTAACTCCTACCTCCAAAAGAGCAACAATTCGTGCACGTTGAATGCCCGTTAATTGTGGCATTGTAACGCTTTGAATAACTTTCTGATACTGATTAATTTCAACATTAGTAAAATAAAAATCAAAACATTAATTTAGGCACTTGCACATCGGGTAACGTTGTCGGCGGTTACACGTTAAAAAAAATGAACGTTAATAAAAAAATGTTTTTATTAATTAAACATTTTTCAAAATATTTTGAATTTGGAAAAGAAAAGATTCAAACTCAACCGATAATAATGTCGCTGGCAGAAGAGGAAAAACACCCGACAAAATGCAGGGTAAATTTCAAAAATTCATAACTTTGCGCCAAAAAATCGTAAGCACCCGAAATTTTGAAAACCTAACAGAAAAAGGACTGAACTTTATTGCCTTGGCGGTCGATTGGGTCCACGATTTCTCTGGTACGCCGTACTGTTAAAGTTTGACATTTTTTTAATAAAAAACTTTTTTTTCTACGGACGATCGCAGAGGGCGGAAAGGCCTTTACGTAACATTCGCTCGCACACCCTTAAACTAGACACTTTAAACTGTTTAGTACTCAAAGGTTCATCCATTTTCGTCCAAAATCCGCCAAGTTATGACAGTTTGAAACTTTGGTATTTTTGGTGCGTTTTCAAGTGGTGCGTTTTTTTTCCTCGAGTGTAGCTTTTATATGTATAAATAGAAGAATACAGTATGTAATCAGAAACGCTAACAAAGGTAGCGGGAGCAAGCTCAGTGCGGGAATCGCAAGCACCGCACAACGGATGCGGCGATTGCAATTGTGGCAAATATAAGTATGACAATAAAATAATAGCACATCGTGTGTTTGCGATAACACACACTGCATATCAATAAATTATTAGTTATATATGCATTTCTCAATCACAGCTCTGTCAGAAACCACACACAGTTATTCTGAATCGTGCGGGCTCAACGACAATGACAACTGCGTTGGAAAACAAAAGATTTTGATTTTTAAAACATAACGTGCGATGCGACTACGCAAAATCGTGCAAATCGCAGAAACGCGATGTTTACTTTGAACCTCATAATTACTTTCTTTTTTTCCTGGTTTCCTCGTTTGCGATAAACCCATCGCACTCAACGCATCAAACGTACCGCCGTC
The DNA here is from genome assembly GCA_929113105.1 of Agrypnus murinus. NCBI lineage: Eukaryota > Metazoa > Arthropoda > Insecta > Coleoptera > Elateridae > Agrypnus > Agrypnus murinus. The sequence goes on from OV816024.1 coordinate 161,819,071, forward strand.
ACCGATTTACCTAGGACAGATTATACAATATACACCATGTAAAAAAGCCGCCCAGTACGGTCACTATTTCTGTCATTTTCTTTCAATGTCAATAACAGTGACAGAAATAGTAATCCGGTTAACCCGATTGAATTATCGTAAATGCCCAATGTAAATGTTATTCTCAAAACACCAATTCTCACTGCTCCAATAAATTAAATATTTGATAAATGACAATTATCTTTTCGGATTGTACCAATATAAACTAAATACTATTGAATCATGAAAAGATAAACTAATATGTGTCACCATAATCACCTTTTTTTAATTTTAAAATATTTGTTAAAATACTTTGCCACTGTAAACTCAATTATTGTAATAATAAGATTTTGACTATATAGTAATATTTAATTTATTCTTTTGTTTGCAGTAAATGTCACTTTGTTAAATTTCATGCACGACCTCCTCGATTCGATGTTTGACGTCTTTATACGGCCGAATCAAATTTTAAAAATAACCTTATGCACATGTTCTCCGCATGGCGCTAGGTACGAGGGGATTGGAGATCAGAACCGTGCCGGATATTTTAAAGTTAGCTTAGATCTCGACACTTTTGACAATTAAAATACTTCAAATCTATATATTTAAAACACAACACTTATTTTTGTTCCAGTTCGTTTGAGAGTTCCGCTGAGCCGATTTACGTCATTCTTTTTTTATATTGAAGCTTTCGCTGTGTAGATCAATCAACACTACTTAATTTTTATATTTCTTTAATTTTTATATTTTTTAATTAAATAAATGTAAAATGACTAATTCAAGACGCATGAAATCCCACATCCACTTGGCGCGCCATCTCAAAATCCATCGCGTCAACTTCTGGAACTACTTTTATAAACAGATCACGTCCATCACTAATATTAGATATGTGTTGCGGCTATTATCTCATTATCTCAATCTCTCATCTTGATATTTTTTAGATATTTAGTGGTTATATTTTATAATATTCAAAAAAACAATAGTAGACAAAACAAAAACAGTAGACAAAGATCAATTTAAAATGTCTGTAGTTATTTCTGTATTAATACACCAAAGTTTGAGTTTTTATCGTTTTTATGTAGTGTTGGCAAATATTTCCATGAGGAAATATGTTTTTGAAATATGCACTAATAGACGTGTACAAAAATGTTTTAAAGAAGATCGATTTTAGATTTTATTCTTACCATTTTGTGATTTCTACGCGTGCAGTATTTAACAGTACTACAATAAATTAATTCCAAGTGCTAGAAATAACGCATGCGGCTTTGGCTGCTGCAGCCCCTACAGTCTAGCCTTCCATCATCAATCATTGAGTGTTTAATAGGTATTCGAATTGGTCTGATGTATAGACAAACCCTTGCATGCCGCCATAGTTCTCCTTTATGAGTGCTACAAGACTGATCTGATAATTCTTTTTTATTAGCTTTGACATTTTATTTTCATTAGTCTTTAAATTTTTAAAACCATAAATTTAAAATACTTTGTTACTATTTAAAACACAAGACTTATTTTTGTTACGCTTCGTTTCAGAGTTCTACTGGGCCGATCTACGCAATTCTCAGTTAAAGGATTTGCGCTGGAGATTTGCTAGCTCTCCTTAGTTTTGCGATTTCTTAATTATTTATTTACATTTTTAAAAGCATTATCTGTAATCGATGCATTTCTATACGCTCGAGGCCGTATGTTTACTTACATAACTCGCTTCGTCACGTGTCGGAACTAAACATCCTCACTCTATCACAAACAATGCTTAGCCGAGTGTTAAAGTATTCAATGTAGAGCATTTTTACGAAATTCGATGCGAGTGTCTGTCTCTATCAGTTTTTTCGAAATTTTTTAATTCTCATCAGATTTGATTACTTGATGAGAAAGTAGAGTAGGAATGTCTGAAGAAACAAACTGAACTAGAAAGTTAGTATATTAAGCATATGATATATTAATTCAATGTAGAAGTTCCGTATGTATGGATGTATGTAAAACAAATCGGTGGGGAGGGGTAAGTCAGATCGGGTGATATGTCGGAAGAGAGGAGGGTAAGTTGGGAGAGGGGAACGTATGGCTTAGAATTTTCAACTGGTTATGTTTAGTTGCGTTTATTTAATCACTCATGAAAATTCGAAGGACTGTAATCACGCAACGAATGTTGTACATAAGGAAATCCCTCAATCACTTCAATCCTTTTGACCATCATATCTTGACGGGGTTTCCCTAGTAAAATATAATTTTTGGCAACGACAGTGGTTTATTTTAAGAGACGCATTTTTTACGAAAAATATTTTTTGTAGCGTTTCTAGAGTAGCGAAAACGTTGCCTTAAGGTCCAAGTATACCAAAAAAAATTGAACACTACATTCAAAAATTCTAAACAAAATCACAGTGGATTTACTTATATTACGAATAACTATAATATCAAATTTAAAAAAAAAACATTAGAAAGAGGCCATTTAGACATCCAAATATGTGCATAAATCTTAACCGCATAATCATCGTTGTTTTTATAAATAATATAATAATGTTATAACTTTGGTTTTAAATTAATACTCTAGGAATGTTAAAACTTACTTTCCTAACTTGTTTTGGAAAACGATGTTTATTAATTAAATTATTTCACATTTCTTAAGTAAAAAGAATTTTTAGAGAAACTGAAAGTTAACCAAGAAAATACCACTTAAGTTTCAAGTATGTGAACTATTTCCCCAAGATTTTAAGAAAATCGTTATGTCTAGTAATTAAATTATTGCCAAAAAACCTGCTTTTTTGGCAAAGAGCAGGTAATAATTTAGTCCGTAGACATACGACTTTCTTAAAGTATTGGGAAAATAGTTCAAATACTATGAAATTAAAGTGGTATTTTTTGATTAGCTTTGAATGTACAGTTTCTCTAAAATTAATTTTTCACATAAAACATGTGAAATAATTTAATTAATAAAGATTATTTTCCAAAATAAGTTAAGTAAGCAAGTTTTTAGCATTCCTAGAATATTACCTTAACACCAACGTTATCACATTATTATATTACAGTGAAGTCTCGCTAATTCGGACTAATTGAAACAGGGCCAATCCGAATCATCGCGGTTTTCGGATTACCGCGTCTGTAGAGTTACAATGTTTTATTTGTAAGTAAATGGAATTAAAACATTCTGCAAAAACATTTATTTAAAAGTAAATAAAACTACAAAAATATTTAACGCAAAACACTTTTAAAAACGTAAAAATAATGTTCCGCATTAATATGTCGTTAATAAAAAACGGCGGCGATTTTGTTTGTTTCGTGTTTTTTAAACTCAATACCTTACACTGAGAAAAGCGTTTAGTTTAAACAATTAAATTTATTCAATTCAAATAAATAGATAGTTAAAATCTGTTAAATCAAATTAAATTTAGTTTATTTAACTAAATATTTAGTTGAATTAAATACATTTAATTGGTCCTACTAAATGCTTTTCTCAGTGTAGATACGATTTTTCTTTTGAATCTTCCAGCATCACAATTGTTTCAATTTTTCTACCGCCCATTGCAAAGCCACGCTAATCGCTTTGCAACTGTTTTTAATCGACCTTGCTGCTTGCGAATCATTGAATAGCCTTTCCCCCGAGATTTTTAACAGACATAAATTGTGTCTTTTTAAAATTAAGTAACCAATCTTTACTTGCCCTGAAGTCATCCATTTTGAAAACATCTTTGATAAAGTTACAGCAGCATGCGGTGCATACGAAACAATGCAGTTGCGATACGACGTATGCGCTATCGGACTCGTACATATTGCGTGACAGCGCATACGTCGCATCGCGATTGCTTCACTGTTTCCTATGCACCACTGCACGCTTCTGAATAAAAATGCTTTGCCTTTTCGGTCAAAATTTCGGAAGTTCGGATTATCAAAACCTTTAAATCCGGATTACAATAGAATCAATGTAAATAAATTACTGATCCGGATTGTCGTGATATTCGGATTAACGTAGATTCGGATCAACGAGGCTTCACTGTATTTATGAAAAAAGCAACACAGGTTTTTTGGGTACACTTCGACCTTAAGTTGGTAGCAGTATTTCGTTTGTTGTTCTGATGAAACAAATTAATGCAGTAAATGACTTTGACTGAAATCTTGAGGTTATTTTTACAAATATTACAAATATATGTATATAAAACAATGGATGAAAATACTATTTATGAAACACTGAACGCATCAGACTCATTTAAAATGTAGCAGTAAAAAAATTCCGAATTATGTATCTTTTTATTTAAGACAATTGATTTTGTTTTCGAGATGTAAATTACGAGCGGCCAGTGGTGATGGATGTAGTTATATAAAGCATTTAAGTATCTCCCTCGTTTGTCGAAATGAGACGTTGTTAGTTTGCGAGCTATATCAAGCGTTCAATTGACAAATTCTTCGTATTTATTTATTTTGTTTTGGCAAAACTATCTTCGTAACAAATTTGAAACTTTAACGCTACAATCTTACAATGTCTACGTGAAATGTATAAATGATTATAATAAATGTATCAACAACTTACCATTTTGCATAAGAACGCGTGTTATTTTTAAATTGAATTTATGCATAAACAAACTTCCTAAACATTAAAGATTTTTCAGGAAATAATTTTGTACATTAAAATGTTTTTACGATTACCTGTCCTTATTGCAGATAGTTTTAGAAACCTTCAACAATTTTGTTCAGAACGTTATAAATGGAATATCGAGAATATCAATGCAAGGATGGTCGTTATCATACAAAGGCAATGACTATGAACTGTTTTATTGCTTCAAAGAACTCAGAAATTTAGTCTTATTAAGCTCTTACGCTTTAATTCACTTTTTTAATCAACTATGGTATACAATTAACTTACAAAATATTTGTCATAGACTCTGAGTGAAGAACGGCATTGTTCTGTGGAATCGAGGCAATGACCTGTTAGAAACTGCTATAATTAAATTGCAATGTGGACACTTCCATTCAAAGTTCATACCTTGAGCATTATATCGTTAACATAGTCGCAGAGATTATATACTGTACTACTCTGTAATTAGGTCTGGCTTTTGGTTTCTAGAAAGTTTTTAATTGCATTCAGAAGAGACAGTTGACATTAAATGCAATAACGAACTTAGAGGAAAATTGTAATTTCAAGTTTGCACACTGGGGTAAATAAAATAATGACGGTAAAACATATGCGATTTTAGATTTTTGTTTATTTTATCTACGGTCATACCAAAAGTGACCACTTTTTACACTGATTTTTATGTAAAAAGCTAACATTTATTGAGCTAATGTTATAAAATGTTTAGTGCATGCTAATGTCAACAAGAGATGTATGATAAATTAATGATTTATAAATATTTTACAAACTGGTTGCTTCTAAACACACTAATATATGTATACCATATATATGTATAATCGTTGAGTGAAGAGTTTTAAAGAGGCGCAATGTAATAGGGAAAGGCCGTGCCTGCATCGTCTCCACCCGCACTCCACTTAGCCCACGAACTTGAGTACTGTATAATACTACCACAGCGGACAATAATAGAACTATTCATTTAGAACGACTAGACCGGATCGTCAACATCAAACAAATCTTTAAATGTCAACTATAATATTCCCAATGGAGCAAAATGAAGCAAAAAATGTGCGTTTTGTTTTCAAAGTAGAACCAGATCAGACTTATAGGTTTTATAAAGTAAACAATTCTACATACGAAACGGTTATTTACAACATTTTATTACAGTACATTCTTTTTCTATTTCAAAAAACGTCAACAATTGATCATTTTTAAAAATCGTGCTTTTTAACCGTTACCGAATATTGTTTATTGATATCCTTAAATAGCAGTTAAAGTTAGCACTTCATCATGAATGTATTCATATTTTGACTATGCTAGAAAAATTCTTATTTGTGTGAATTTGTCTATACTTACAGCGAAGCAATTGAAGACAAGAGAATGCAGAAATTTTTAGAAAAAAATATTTGATCTAGGACCTATAGTTTTATAGTTATGAATAGTTTTGTGACGCACTAAACTGACAGCGGGTGATACTTTCGCAAGGCAGGCACGCGACTAGACCATTCGATAATCAATAATTTACTATAATTAGGTATTTATTGCATACGTGCCATAGTAACCTTTTTTGCTAGTTAAAAATTCTAGAACTAAATAATGTTTGTCATGTGTTGACAAAGCTCGAAAAGTTGCGTTTGTGCATTATTTTGCATTATTGGATAAAGGTTTTTTATTACAATACATTACAATGCATTACATATACATTATGAGTTACTTTTTTGTTTTGCCGAATTGTTAAATTATTCATTTTTGAAACGAGTGCTTTGGAAGCGAAATTGTCAATAATAGTAGATTATTGACCAGAGAATCAAGAAATTTTTAGAAAAAAAATTGATCCAGGATCTATAGTTTTATAGTTGAGTATTTTTGTAACGCACGAAATGACTAAACAGATCCATAGCGCGGAAGTAGAAAAGAGTACGTTGGAAACAAAATCGTAAATATTTTGCAAAGTTTACAATAAAAAATGAGAGCTTTAATTGGCATAACAACAAGTAAACTTTATTAGGCAGGTAGATAGGAACAAAAAATCTAATAAAATATTAATAACTTATTAATAAGACTTCTAAAAGATGTTGGAATTGACATTCTACCTCTATTTAAAAACAGCTCTGTTCGTTTTCTTAAATTATTAATTACTCTTCTAAGATAAATAAGAAGAAGGGGTGTAATTCTTCTTATTTCTTGTCAAGTCGAAATATTCCTTGTACACAACTCATTAAAGTTTGCGAAATTTTATCTTCCATTGTACCCATCAAAATCTAATCCAAGGGGAATAAACTATCACCATTATATAAAATGACTTCTCTGACATTGTGTGCTGGTGCACCGTCTTGTTGATACTACAGATTATTTAGATATGTAAGGAAAATGTTCTTGTCGCTGTAATCAGCAAGAAAAGTGCTCCAATAATATAAGTAACCATCAGCGGGCAAAGTCTCTTCGTAAATGTATCTTGTTCCCAAAGCACTTTTGTGATCTGTTTTTCAAAAATACCTACCTACCCAAACTACCTGGCAACATTAATTAGTTGTTAAAACTGTATTCCAACTTTACGGCAAGAAATAGGCAGGGATATAAGAAAAGCGAAAATAACTTAATAAAACTAGTAGAATTATAGTTAGATGTAGAAGGGGTGCAATTTGAATACCTTTTGTAAGTTTATTAAGAAGGTATTAATTTCCTAAATACTATTGTTTGATTGGATTCTTCGTTCCTATGTACATACCTAATAAAGTTTAGCTGCTGTTATGCCTATTATAAATGATTTGTTTTGTTTATTGTTGCTAGTCTTACTTTGTGGAATTTCATAATCATGAAATAAATAAAGATTACTAAAAAGTTTCACAGTATTTATTAAATTATAACCTGGCAATATTGTTTCGACAGCTAAGCTGTCATTATCAAAGGTGTTGCGTACGATGAACTTACTTGCTCTTTTTATTGGGTCGAGACTGAGGTTTGTTCAATTCTTTTGTAGATGAAGCTGTTTGCTGGTACTGTATTAGTTCTTCTATTAGTGATGCGGCTTTTTCTTAATTCTTCGCAATAAATGCTTTCTCAGCGTAAGTTTTTAATATTAACTTAATAAGTCACTTTTGTTTGTCACTCACTTTTCTTCTTCTGTTTTTTTTTTGATGAATGCGTTCTTTTTTAAGAAAACTTGATGTGTATATGTAATTTTAGCAATGTGCGTGTTAGTGTTAAATATAAATTTAGTGAAGCGCAACCATATTCCCCCCCGTATGTGGCTTGTCCTCATGACAAGGCAATAAATTAAATAGAAATGAAATCAATGAATAAATTAATAAACAAATGAACAAAAATTACAATAAATTAATCAGTGAAAACAAATTAAGCGCTATTTATTAGCAAAAATAAAAGTTCGAATAATTCAATAACAATAATAACAGTAAACCGTAATAAACAAAATATTATTGTGTAGGTAACGGACATATCCGAACAACTGGACGAGTATATACACCCGTTTTGGTTTTTACTCGAACAACTCGAGTAATATTATCCTTACCAGGATATACCTCCTGGATAACACCAAGTGGCCAGTGCAAGGGAGCAACATGGTCTTCTCTTACACAAACCACTGTACCCTTTACTATAGGAGGAGAAGCAGAATCCCATTTTCCTCGTGGTTGTAGCGTATGTAAATATTCTTTCCGCCATCGATTCCAATAATTTTGAATCAACTTATCTACCAGTTCGAATCGATTTAACCGATTATCAGAAATGTCGTTAAGATCAATGGCTGGCAAGGATTTAAGTGGCGTTAAATTAATAAAATGAGCAGGCGTAAGAGCTATTGGCTCGGCAGGATCTGTACTAAGGGAGCACAAAGGTCGACTATTGAGCAAGGCTTCTATTTGTGTTAATAAGGTACTCATTTCTTCGTACGTTAAAATATGATTGCCAAGAACTTTATACAAGTGTGTTTTGACAGCTTTAATATTGCTCTCCCAAATTCCACCAAAATGAGGAGACAATGGTGGATTAGTTCGAAATTCAATTTTTAAATTTGATAGCTCTCTAGTTATAGCAGTATTATGATTATTTGAATTTAATAAATGGTAAATTTCATCTAATTTGCGTTTAGCTCCTATAAAACAGGTGCCTCTGTCACTGTAAATAACAGAACAAGGTCCGCGGCGCGAAATAAAACGCTTAAAAGCACAAAGAAATGTATCTGTACTTAAATCAGAACACAATTCAATGTGTATAATAGCCTTTGTGACAAGACATATAAACAAACATATGTAAGCCTTTTGACTTTTAACGCCTTTGCGTTTAGCTAACGTTATATTAATTGGACCTGCGTAATCTACACCCGAATGACAGAAAGGCTTTACCTCCTGAACCCTAAACTTAGATAGATCAGCCATCAACGGAAATGTTGAAATTGGTCGTGTTCTGAAACAGACGTTACACGCTTGTGTAATTTTCCGCGCGCCTAGTATCCAATACTTTTGGCGAAGTAGCGAAAGTAATAAATGCGGGCCAGTATGAAGGTTATTAATATGGTAATATTGAATAAGTAATTCGGTGAATTTGTCTTTTGCGGGTAATAATATAGGATGCATTTGATCGAAGTCTAAATCAGCATTAGAAAGACGTCCACCTACACGGAGTACTCCATTACTCAAAAATGGTCGTAGTTTGCGTAATTGAGGAGAACAATTATTTGTATTGGTCAGTAAATCAATTTCAAGACCAAAGTGTTTATTTTGGATAAACTTAACAATAAATGTTTCAGCGTAATCGAGTTCGTGGACTGTAATATTGCGTGTGCGAAGAATTCTAAGAAAGCGTAGAACATAAATACAAATGCGTAGAAGTCGGGAAAAATTAGAAATACGTTCAATCAAATTAGTTAGGAAATGGACTTTATTATTCTTAACAATAACTAGAGCAGAAGTTTTCTGTTCTGGTAAATTAGTTGAATTCGGATTAAATGACTGAACGGGCCATTCTGAGCGTGGAAGCGTGGCCCACTGTGGGCCAAAGAAAAATATTGAATTGTCTAATAGTTTAATAGGTGTAATAGGCCTCGATATAACATCGCTAGGATTATCTGTTCCTGCAATATGAAACCAATGCCGCGAAGGCAGTAATTCTTGGATAGCGGCAATACGATTTGCAACCCAAGTTTGAAATCTGAATGCCGATGAATGCACCCAGGAAAGCGTAACCGTAGAATCAGAAAAAGCTAGCAATTCAGCAATAGTACAACGTTTGCTAATTGTATCTGAAACAGACTTAATTAGCGTAGCTAATAAAACAGCGGCGCATAACTCTAACCGTGCTAATGTTACCTTTTTCAAAGGAGCAATTTTAGACTTCGAACAGAGTAACTGCATGTGTCCAGATTCAGTTTGAGAATTAGCGACTCGAATGTAAACTGAGGCGCCATAGCAACGTTCACTTGCGTCAGAGAAACCTAATAATGAAATATGGCAGCTGTCTGTAACACCAATATGTCGCGGAATATGCAATTTCTCAATCAATGGAAGCTCATATAAAAATTGAGCATATAAACTGCGTATATTTTCGGGTACTTCTTCGTCCCATGATAAGTTTAATTTCCAACATTCTTGAACTAATAATTTAAGATAAGCTACACACGGGGACATCAGACCTAGAGGATCATACAGCCTTGCTACGACAGACAAAATATTGCGTTTAGTAAATTTTGCGTCAGGAACTTGAATGGAAAAATAAAAGTAGTCTTCGAAAGGTTTCCATTTTAAACCTACAATTTTAGTTGTAGTAGAATCTTTATCGAAATCTACAACAGTTGGCGTTCGTTTAGCTTCCGGGATATATTGCATAATTTCTGGAGAATTTGACAGCCATTTCACTATATTAAACCCTCCTGTAGAAAACATATCAACAATTTGTTTGTAAACCAGCTTAGCCTCTGAGATGTCCTTTACACTCCCTACATAGTCATCCATGTACATGTCCCTTGGAATGATATCACTAGCCAACTCAAAATTATTCTTTTCGTCTTGAGACAATTGCCTAACTACCCGCATCGCAAGATATGGCGATGACTTCACCCCGAATGAAACACGACTGAACTCGTAAGTGCAAATAGGCTCTGAAGAATTAAAACGAAAGAATATACGTTGAAATGCGCGATCATCTACGTGCAGCATCAATTGAAAATACATCTTTTCGATGTCTGCACATAATGCAATGGGAAATAGGCGTAAATTTATTAATAAATCGAAAATATTTGTTTGAAGATTAGGACCTGCGTGAAGAATGTCATTAAGCGATTTTCCTGAAGTTGTTTTACAACTAGCATCTAGTACAATGCGTGTCTTAGTAGTAAGCTTATCTTCGCGATATATTGCGTGATGTGGAATGTAATAACATTTATTATTTTTGGAACAGTTGTCAAGCTTGTATAAAAATCCTTTATCAATATATTCTTGGATCGTAGCGTTATAACCGGCTTTCAATTCAGCATTTGAATCGAGTTTTCTTTCCAAAGAAAGAAAGCGACGCATAGCTATCTGAGAAGAGTCACCTAGCTCATCAGTGCTATGTTTAAATGGTAAAGCCACAGTATAACGACCAGTGTCGTCTCGCGTACATGTTTGTATAAAAAATTGTTCACATTCGATCTCATCTGGACTAAAATGCGTTTTGTCTGGAACGTTTTCTACTTCCCAGAATGTATGTAATAGAGTTTCTAGAGAGGAGTCTAGAGTAGTACAAAATGAATATTGAGGGTCATTTAATTGTGTTTCGCATTGGCCATTACCCATAATAATAAATCCTAAAGTGGTCTCAATAGCGACTAATGAAGAAGAATCAGAACAGATTTTCTGCTGAAAACTTCAGCTCCTAAGAGTGCATCAATATTAGAAGAAACATGGAAGAATTTATCTGCCAGTTGCAAACTATTTAGATATGATACATTGTTTATGTTTACATTAAGATTAGGTAAAGGATCTGTAATTTGATCAATGACGAGCGCGTTTACTTCATATTTACATGAGGGGTAATACTGAGATTCAAATGTCAATGTAACACGTCCCTTAATTGGACGCGTGGATAGTCCTATACCATTAACTGATGAAAAAGTTCGATGTATGGTTAGACCTAAACGTCGACAACATTCTTCGGTAATGAAATTGCACATAGAACAGGTATCTATTAGCAAGCGTATCATCATGCGTCTACCTATGTTATTGTATGTGACAACTGAAGCAGTAGGTAAAACAACAGTATTCTGCTGATAAGAAGCAATTAAACTGACATTCTCGTTTACAATCGAACTGGAATTACCTTCAGTTGCGTTAGGTTGTTTAGAGTTAACTTCAGTTGTAGCGTTGATAGTGACAGGAGTAGAAGTTGCAGAAGCGAATCTATTCCAATAATCATTGTGCAACAATGTATGATGACTTTTGTTGCATTTATTGCAAAGACTTTCAGACTTGCAAAATTGTATTTTATGGAAACCTAAACAATTAACGCAGTAACCACTTTTGCGAACTAGGTTGTTTTTATCAGAGATGTTTAAATTCAAGAAATCCCTGCACCGATAAAGCGGGTGCCACTCATGTTTGCAAAGGATGCAAACTTTTGCAGGATTGTTATTAGGGTTCTTTTGAACAACAAGAGCATGTGTATTCGGTTTATATGGAAGCGCAGGCAATGCTGGCCTCGCAGTGTTTAAACTCGGTGTCTTATAATAAGGCAATAACGGAGGTTTAGGCGTATTAGCGTTTAATGTTTGAATGCGTGAACGAGACAATATCTTCGATTGTTGTTTAATAAATGTTTCAAGCGTAGTGAAAGTTGGTAAGCTTTCATTGCGATTATGCAACTCAAATGTGCATACAGTCTCTTTATCAAGACGTTTGAGCGCGAGATGCGTTATAAAGAAATCAGCAAGATCTGGTAATTGAATGCGTTTAAGTGCAGCAACGGCTGCGCAATACTTCTCAACAAATATATCTAAAGCAGCAGAAGTAGCGTTAGTTATAGGTTTAAAATTAATCATTTGATCGAAATACAGAGATGCTAAAAATCGCTTATCTTCATATTTGTCAATAAGCGTTTCCCAAATAATAGTGTAGTTGGAGGCCACGGGTAGAATACCAGCAACGGTAGCTAAAGCCTTTCCTGATAACTTAGAAACAAGGTAATTAACTTTTTGCGCGTCTGATAATAATTTATTATCATGGATCATGGATTTAAATTGTTCGTAAAATACATTCCACTGCATAGCATCACCATTAAATGCGTTTAATTCAAGAGCAGGCAACTTAAGTTTAGGTAGTTCGGGTTTCTTCTCAAAATTATAATTTTTATTTGTGGAAACAATAGTTTGTTCAGTATGTTTAATGTTGCAATATAATTCGTCAAAACACTCTACATGTTGAATGAAATTGAAAGGTTTCCCTGCCTCTTGTTGCAGAATACATAGTTGTTCCAAAACATCCATGTATTCCTTACGTACATTGTCTAAAGATTGAGTACGAATCAGAAATTGACCCTTAACAACTGCCGAGTCGATCTTGGTACTTAAATCGTATGCGTTTTGCAAAATGTTAAATAAGCTTTGTTGTTTTAGTAAAAGCATGTTAACTTTCGGGTTAACTACCTCAGTATCTTGGTTTGGCATTTTTAATTCGATATGAGAAAGAATATTTAACACAATGGAATTGAAATGTCAATTTCAAACCTTCAACCACGATGAAGACGTACACTGTCAAATTAATTAATGACAATTCTGAAATATGACAGATGAAAGTAAAATGAAAGATATGCAATAATATTTTTATTTAACGCGGTATTAATCAATTAAATAGCGTTTAATGAAAGTTAAATTAAATAGCGTGGAATAATAATAAATAAACTCAAACAGCTTAACAAAAAAAAAACAGTAAACAGCGCTACTTTATGTATCCCTTTTTGAATTTTAAAAAGTATGGCGTAAAATAGAATAAATATGATTGCGTATAATAAATGGAACTGAATACTTATGTAAGTATGGGTGATGTAAGAGTAGTATTTAATGTATGTCTCACTGCTTCTTCCAAATCCGGCTCGAAGGACCATCTAATGTTGCGTACGATGGACTTACTTGCTCTTTTTATTGGGTCGAGACTGAGGTTTGTTCAATTCTTTTGTAGATGAAGCTGTTTGCTGGTACTGTATTAGTTCTTCTATTAGTGATGCGGCTTTTTCTTAATTCTTCGCAATAAATGCTTTCTCAGCGTAAGTTTTTAATATTAACTTAATAAGTCACTTTTGTTTGTCACTCACTTTTCTTCTTCTGTTTTTTTTGATGAATGCGTTCTTTTTTAAGAAAACTTGATGTGTATATGTAATTTTAGCAATGTGCGTGAATACAAAATACCTACCTACCCAAACTACCTGGCAACATTAATTAGTTGTTAAAACTGTATTCCAACTTTACGGCAAGAAATAGGCAGGGATATAAGAAAAGCGAAAATAACTTAATAAAACTAGTAGAATTATAGTTAGATGTAGAAGGGGTGCAATTTGAATACCTTTTGTAAGTTTATTAAGAAGGTATTAATTTCCTAAATACTATTGTTTGATTGGATTCTTCGTTCCTATGTACATACCTAATAAAGTTTAGCTGCTGTTATGCCTATTATAAATGATTTGTTTTGTTTATTGTTGCTAGTCTTACTTTGTGGAATTTCATAATCATGAAATAAATAAAGATTACTCAAAAGTTTCACAGTATTTATTAGATTATAACCTGGCAATATTGTTTCGACAGCTAAGCTGTCATTATCAAAGGTGTTGCGTACGATGGACTTACTTGATCTTTTTATTGGGTCGAGACTGAGGTTTGTTCAATTCTTTTGTAGATGAAGCTGTTTGCTGGTACTGTATTAGTTCTTCTATTAGTGATGCGGCTTTTTCTTAATTCTTCGCAATAAATGCTTTCTCAGCGTAAGTTTTTAATATTAACTTAATAAGTCACTTTTGTTTGTCACTCACTTTTCTTCTTCTGTTTTTTTTGATGAATGCGTTCTTTTTTAAGAAAACTTGATGTGTATATGTAATTTTAGCAATGTGCGTGTTAGTGTTAAATATAAATTTAGTGAAGCGCAACCAAAAGGTAATATAAATATAAGCAAACACGTCGCTAAGGTAAATACAAAAAATAGGTAACTAGATAAAAAGGTAAAAATAAGAATTAAATATCTAACACTTTCAGTAACGGAGAATTACTGAGCTCAATCTGTTCATTCATTAAATGTACCCAGAGTTTGTGTTTGTATATCTCAAAACCTTCTAAAATGTCTAATTTGCGTTTGTTATTACAAAAATGTAGGAATTTAATATTATTTTGACGAGTCATAGCGTGATTTTGTTCTAAACGGTCTTGGCATAATTAATTTTTCAGAATGTATATTTCTTAGCAACGCACGTGCCCTTTATAATTATGACAAAATTTCGTGTTTGACCAATACATACCGCACTACAAAAAGAACAATTTAAATTTTTCCCCCAACCTTTCAATTGTCAAATAATAAAGGACTTTTATTTAAAGGACGTTACTAAGAGTAACGTCCCTTAAAATTTTTAAAGTCCGTTACCCTTAGTAACTGCCGCGAAGTTGCATTTAGCGTCCTCTATATGGCGTATGCGATGTGCTCATTTCGCGTACGGTTGCACATAATAGTATATTAAAGTATTAGTTTCATAAGACACGTTTTTAGCGCACGCGTCCGAGTTTAGAAAACGACCCGCTTAGCGGGGAGTTTTCTAAAGAGGACAAGTGCGCTAAAACGTCTTATAAAAAGAATACTTTATACTATTTTTGCTATTTGCGTTAGTTTGTTATTAAATAATTAAAAAAACTTAAATAAAATTTGTTAGGGATATTTTGGTAAGTAGCATAACAGTTGGAAACACTAGAAATTATTGAATTGTTTTTAGATAACCTCACTTAATCCGCGCGACGTAGAAATTCTCATTTTATCTCATATACACAAATACCGCTAGTAGCGGGCCGCTACTAAGCAGCAGGACCTCGTTCAAATTTGCCAGGTGTATTATACGTACAGTGACGGCCAAACAAATCTGGGCGCTTATTTGAGGTTATATAATTTTTTTTTGCAAATTTTTTAATTTATGGATCAGGCTTTTGATCTACTAATATACTATCTATACACAGTAGCGTCGCCTACCTAATAATTTCCAATGAGGCTTTGAATATAAGATTCTGAATTTTCATTATGATCCATTGAATAGCAATAATCTAAACCTCTTGCCCAGATTTTTTTGGCTGTAACTGTACTGTTGAAATGATTATAAATTCAAAGTAGAATGTATGCCAATATATTTCTAACATAAATAATTGCTACTTAATGAATTAAAAACTTGGATGAAATAAGAATAATTATATTTCATTTCGTAGAATAAATAC
Source organism: Agrypnus murinus (assembly GCA_929113105.1). Lineage (NCBI taxonomy): Eukaryota > Metazoa > Arthropoda > Insecta > Coleoptera > Elateridae > Agrypnus > Agrypnus murinus. The sequence continues at coordinate 161,835,087 of OV816024.1, forward strand.
CTTGTTTGTTAAAGAAATTAATGAGGTATAAATGCAATAGTATTTTCAGCAAAGAATGATTTTTGTTAACAAAAATAATTATTCATTGGATCTTTTGGATATTATAACTTATAAGGTAATGATATATAATTTTATAAAACTGAATTTTATTACGTTAAGTTTATCGTGAGCTATTGCATATACACAACACAATGCATCCCATATGATGACAGTATCAAAATTTACAATTTCGTTAATAATAAAGTAAAAACCGTTACGCCCTTAACAGGGCTATTTATTATGCGGCGCCATTATGTGGCCTGCAAGACTAGTTTTGCAAGCGTTGCTTTCCAGTTATAAGAGTTCACTGCGTAAATAAGATAAGTTTGACATTCTAAGAACAGCTGTCCAACAATGATATCAACTTTAAAAAATAAAATGTTACTGTTTACAATATTTTAAAAAATTTCATTAGAACACGCAAATATAAAATAGTATATTATATACCCAGGGACTAAAGTGCATCTTTTAATCCCGAATGAGAGTTTCACATGAGGGATTAAAAGGCACTTTAGTCCAGTGGTATATACGCTATTTTTTTGCACGTCCTGAAGGACTTAATCGCAAAAATTCAAAATTTCGAAAAATTTTTCCGAAAATTTCATTACATGTCATTCTGACAATTGAATTCTGCAAACGCCAAAATCACATAGTTTCTGGATAGTAAATCCTAACATGTACCGCGATTACTTTTTTTTGTTGTTTACTTGTTGTTGTCATGGAAACACTTTACTCCCTCAGGGAGTAAAAGTGCTACTTTACTCCCTCTTTTGGTGGACTACAGTAGAGCCTTATATATAGGACGTAAAAAATATTTTTTTTAGGTGCAACTCACATTCGAGTTTAGATGCACTTTAGTCCCTGGGTATATACTATTTCTACTGCCGCATTTTAATTGATTTATTAGACACTTACTACTTATACTATAATGAGATATATTAATATGCAGATTTTTCATTAAGATAGAAGTTTATGGCCAATAGAAATGCAACATCATGATAATATTTGGTCAATATCAAATATTGCCATGACCATCTGACACATATGAAATTTATCAATTTTGACAGTTCAGAGGTAGTGTTTACCTAGTTAAATATCCAAAAATTGAGTACAGCCAAACCAATAATTCAATTTTACCCCATCAACATCAACAAAATGCTATCCACCAATGCTGTTACAATTTCGACAAAAGCGTCGCAGTTGCATTTTAATAACTGTACCATTCAAGATATAACTATAAAACAAATAGAATGATTCTAAAATTTGTGACGTGTCCATGTTTGGTTTGTTATAAAGTTTCCATACATTTTTCCGTAGTTATAACTCATAATTTTTAATAATAAAAAGTATAATAACATTTGAAAATGCTTGTTTTTCATTATTATGAATGGTCGGTAGAAAAAATAATGTATGCAACTCATATTTAATGCCTATTAAGACACTCGTATTCATTACATAATTTTCACACTCGTGCCTTAATAGCTATCATTAAATGCGCATTGCATAATATACTATTATCTACTCCTATTGGGTTATATATTCACTATTCAACTGCCTTGAGGTTGCCATAGTGACTACCGAAGCAATGGTATCCAATTAGCCGATATTCTATGACTAATGTTTAACAATTATTGTTAATTTCATGGCGCAATTCTTGAACAGCTATAACCTACAGAAACACAAAGGCTATTTTTATATAAAGAAATACTTAACCTACCAAAATGTAGCTGTGCTGGAAGTATCAGCTTGATCCAAATAACACTGCTTTAGTTTTTGCCAGCTAGCCCCCAATAAGTCGGAGAGGGGCGGGGTAATACAAGATATAAAGGATAAAAAACAAGCGCCACTTCGTTTAAAAACAATGCTTATTACTAAAGCTTCAAGCTTATCAGACAAACGAAGAAATAGATCTACTAAAATATGGGCAACTTCCAATATTTTGGGCGTACCGTACATATATACTTACAAATGACGAACTGGAAAGCAATATTAAAATCATACAAATAAATAAATAATAAATAAATAAAACACAGGTAGTGAAATGTAAACTTTCTAAGTAGGGCTTTATTTTACTTGCAGCTATTTTCTATTGTGCAGATAAAAAAAAATGTAATGTTTAAATAAAAAAAAAGGTGAATGGTGATTTGTATCACAGTTGGTTGTACTTAAAACTACCCTACAACAATTCCACTACTCGAGATCTCGTGTTATTCTTAAAATTAACATGCATGAATAAATTGTAAACACATTGAATAAATATATACATATACATAAATAAAATGACACATAATACATACAAATTTAGACAAACATCCCACCATTCGAAGACCCACGGCTGTTTGATTTAAAGCCTTGCTTAGGGGTTTTCCGTTTCACCCTTCGATATCTATTGGTTTGTCCCGATGCGGTACATGTAGAGATGTAGGTACGGACACAATGGGGAAGAACCTTCTAATTAAAACCCACGGTCAGAGGGGCAGGAACACGAATACGCCAACGAACAACAAAACCCAAACGACAAAAAAAAGACCTACAAAGAAATCACCCTGTATATTGTATTAATTTTATATATTTGAGGATTTTTACCTTTCTATAAACTGAAAGGTCTTTTACAATACAATTCCCTCAAGGTGACGGCTAGGGAAATAATATTACCTAAAATAAAAAGAAATTTGTAAGATTTTAAGCGCATGGAAAGGAAACGAAAAGAATTTACCTAAAATGGTTTGCACTAGAACTTAATCCGTCAATTTGACGATTGATCGCATATAAATAATCAAGCGATCGTTCTGTTGAATGTGAGATTTATTCCGCTAAAGCGAATTATATATAAAACCAATTTCCTAATATATCTCGTACATTCAACTTCTACTGCCAAAAAGCCATTTTGTTACTTCCACTCTCCTATTGAGAAGGAACTTAAACGCGCCGGTGCGACTTTACTATAGACAGAAAGAAAGGGAAAACCAGTGACAACCAAACAACGGAGAAGCTCGGTTTTAAACAGTGACGTTAAAATACTCATTGTCACTCGCTTCTTTTTGAAACTTTGCGTTATAATTCTTTTTGAAAATTGTTATAGTCGTAGATAAAGTATAGTATTCAACTCGCTGTAATCGCAATAACTCACTTGGATAATTACTGCACTAGTCTGCGGCTGGCACTGCAAACTTCATTCGCGTGAGTTATTGCCTACATTACCACTCGATCAATAATCTACTATTATTGGCAATTTTGTTTCCAAAGCACTCGTTTCAAAAATGAATAATTTAACAATTCGGCAAAACAAAAAAGTAACTCATAATGTATATGTAATGCATTGTAATGTATTGTAATAAAAAACCTTTATCCAAAAATGCAAAATTCAATATAGCATTATAAAAACAAACGCAACTTTCCGAGCTTTGTCAGCACATGACAAACATTATTTAGTTCTAGAATTTTTAACTAGCAAAATAGGTTACTATGGCACGTATGCAATAAATACCTATACATATTGGCTTATCAATTGGCAGTTTTAAGACTTAATAAAACAATAAATATTTGTGTTAGCACGGCATTTAATTAAAAAAACTACCTTTTGCCTGTAAATTATTGATTATCGAATGGTAGTCGCGTGCCTGCCTTGCGAAAGTATCACCCGCTGTCAGTTTAGTGCGTCACAAAACTATTCATAACTATAAAACTATAGGTCCTAGATCAAATATTTTTTTCTAAAAATTTCTGCATTCTCTTGTCTTCAATTGCTTCGCTGTAAGTATAGACAAATTCACACAAATAAGAATTTTTCTAGCATAGTCAAAATATGAATACATTCATGATGAAGTGCTAACTTTAACTGCTATTTAAGGATACCAATAAACAATATTCGGTAACAGCACAGATACATGCGCTCACGTGTGTTCTTCAATTTAAAAAAAATCAATCCGATAGCTAGGTTACTTTTGAAGATATGACGATTTTAAGGTTAAAAAGCACGATTTTTAAAAATAATCAATTGTTGACGTTTTTTGAAATAGAAAACGAATGTACTGTAATAAAATGTTGTAAATAACCGTTTCGTATGTAGAATTGTTTACTTTATAAAACCTATAAGTCTGATCTGGTTCTACGTGGATTTTTTTTCAAATCAATTTATACTGAAACGGAAGCGGGGAACTGCGATATGTACTCTCCAACTGCAAACAAGATACTGAGATCTCGGTACCTATACGGATGTCGACTTTCTCGGTACAAAAATACACACAGCGCCGTCTAGATGTCGGCTATACTTTCGGTCACGGTTCTTGGTTAGGCGATTGCGCCTCTTTAAAACTCTTCACTCAACGGTATCATATATATGTAATATCAAATACAATGAATACTTTAGTAAAGCATTATAATCGTACATAAAACGTTGTAAGATATAAGTGTAAAAAATCTCTTCATTGCACTCACATCCTTTAAGACACTCGCTCGTACCTAGCTCGTGTGTTAAACCGTTCGAGCAATAAAGAATGACTTTTTACAGTTATATCTTAAATATCTATTATTATCAAACTGAGTGGGGTAATGAAATCATGATCATAATTGACTGGTTGCTATGGCTTCGAATTCTACGTTGCTCTGATTTAAAAAAATTCATGATGTACGTCAAAACACCATTTCAACTTATTAAATAATACAGTTTTCTTGAACTATTCTGTCGTAGATAAAAAGTTGTATCTTAACACGTGTGATAAAGTCTACTAACATACTCATGCTCTTACCCGACTCGTGCTAACGCCCTCGTCGTGCAACTCAACGCATTCGTATGTTAATAATGCTTTTATCCCACTAATAAGATAACTAGTTAACTATTTTATTATTAAGTTTTATATTTGAATAAAATATTTGCCCTTAGATTTATGCGACTATATGATATGATATTATAAAAATAAAGTATAATTTATTTGAATACTAAACAGAAACAGACAACAGATGCAATTGTAACAAAGGTGTAATGCACAACTCACTAGTTGCTTACCTTTAACTGAAATAAATGTTCTGACTAAATATATTATAGTTGTGAAAAGCCTTCCTTCCCACAGAGACCCCCTCAGGCGGGTCGCTTTAATAGTTTATCATATTCTTATTTAAGAACTTAAACTTTAAGATTTAAACTAAATTATTGTTTAACTAAATAGTATAAATCAAAATATAAATTTAAAAAAAATGCGAAAAATGAAAAATTAGTGTAACTAATATTCAGAAATAGGTACCATCCGCGTGTTTTTAGTAATATTTTGTCCATTCGCATTGAACATTTATAAGCCTAGTTTTTTGTTTTCTTTATTGGTTCTTTATTTTTATCTTTTGTTCCATTTACATGTTCTTAGTTATTTTCGTTTGTCACTTACGACATTTTCTGTCGGTCTTCTTTTGTTATATCTTCTTCTTTGGTTCATGTTTGATTTACTTTATCTTTATTACTCTGCTTTCTATCATCTCCAATTTTTTCACTAGCTTGCGAACTTTTACTGGAGTTTTGAGAAATAATTATTGTGTACTTGATGTATCATCTACTTTCTACAATATCTTCTAATTCTTTACTAACTGATTTAGTAAGAGATTGTGCATCTGATGTATCAAAACTAATACTTTGCAAAACATTTTTCCGTGTCAGATTTTTATAAATATGATTCTTCTGAAGTATGATTTTTCAAAAGTAATACCTTGTAAAAATTCTTCCATATAATCATTACTTGATTCATCCACATCTGAAGTTTGTGGTGGAAATAAAGTGATGATTCTATCCTTTCGAGTTATCGTATTATGTATATTTGCGTTCGAACATGAAAAAATCCGTACCAATTAATACCTACTGCAAACTTGAACACTGAAAGTATCAAAAAATAAATCTTCATTGTCGTACAGCATTGTAAAGTGGACTTTAAGATACGAAAACAGAACAGTATTTATTTGTGGATATTTGGCAATGTAGATTATAAGATACATTGTAAAAAAGTGCTTTTTTTCAAATATATATCAATGTTTTAGTGCATCATTTTATAGATAATATCAAAGAGGCATTCTTTATAAACAATATTGATGCATTTATTTTGAAACAAGAATAATTAGTTTAATAAATAAGAATCCAACAACTTACTCTGCATGATTCCTCCAGCTACAACGCAGAGTCACTTTACCTTTTGAGGTATAAAATATATATTTTGTCAGTAAGTGGCAGGGTTTTGTATGATTTCTTAAGAAATAATGTTAATTTGATATAATACATAACAATATCAAGTAAAACTTGAAATTCTGAATTATTGTAGACATATTAAGTTAATGTATCTTATAGGATACAACGTCAAATTAAGAGTTAATTATGAATTTATTTTTTTAAATATTTAAATGCAACAACAAAATTTGATTATTAGATTTACCAATTTTTTTAAATTTCTAGTACTTTGACGTTTCACAAAAATATCATTAGCTTCAAAATCTTGACATTGATTTGTTTACATTTTAACTCGTAGCATAATCTTAAATTATTGAATGCTCTCCAAAAGGTTGTACACTTCTTGAAAGATGAAATTGGAAAAAAATTATGGAAAAATCGCTTTCCTTTTTATATGATTTGGTTGAAACAATTGAATGCAACGTGATTTTTGCATGAATCAAATGAAACTTTGACAAGTGATTTTAACATAACCAGATTATTATTTATAAATTTTCTAAAATAATCTTACAGATAATCTTATAGTTAAAAAAATTCCCAATCTAATGGTATATAACACTCGTATGAACAAACATTAACTTTATAAATTAATGTTGATGAACACAATCTCCTAAAAAACTAAATAATGCCCTTATTTATTAAAACTTCTTTTTACATCTTTAACCCAGTAAAATAGAATCCGTTGATAGAAATAAATGTTGGAAAGCGGGAGGTCGTTTCGATCGCTTCATTTGACGTCAAGTATAAATATCCTAGGTTTGCACGGTCCCTCGACGCGAGCTTACCTGAGGGTATAAAAAGAACCACGAAATCTTCGGAACTTTTTTAGTTTTTCGCATATATAACTCCAAAGCGGTGCTTTCCAACGAAAACTTCACTATTACAAGAATTAAAGAGCATTAAATCCTGCGTCGGTTGAGTATCCAATACTTTAAATTTAGTCCAATGGTATGGTCGAAATTGACGGTCAAAAAACGACAATTTTACAAATTTTATATACTATAGTTCTTTAAAACATTGTTTTATAATTTCAAGCATCAACAACATGAAAATTCAAGCCAATTAACAATATTCATTGAACGTTCTAATATGCGCAACAACATTATATGTTGTTTATCTGATAACATTAATAAAAAGCAGCTCCTACATTTAAGATAGTAACAATTATGTAGTAATAAAGCTTTGCAAACCTCCAGCAAAATAATTTAATCAAAAGCTGTAAGATTTTAAAGTATAAGAGACTTAAACAAGTGAGGAATCTCGCTTGCATAAAAACACATTTTTCACTATTAATTGATAAGGTAATATAGTAAATACATACTTGTATACCTCCCTATCGCAGTACACATTGTCTGTTTTAGGTTAAATGTTACATTAAGATTAACCTAAATTTCATTAAATTAATAATTAGATAATCGTCTCCCACTTCGTTAATGAACAAGGAAAATTAACTAAATTCTATGGAAAAATCAGTTTACCAGTTATTCTTTATTTACTATAGTGTATAAGTGTGCATGCTAATCATAAATAGCCAAATTTTACTTCCTAAAAGAAAAATTACTGAAAGTTATTATTTTGGAACTTGAGGTTATGCAACCAATCTAACGTGCGCTTTAAAATTTCATAAATATGCTTATTTACAATTATGGTGTGGGTAAATTCCTTTTTCCCACGTCAAATATCATGACAATACGTATTTGTTTTGTGTGTATTTTTGCACAAACATACGTATTGGAATGGTATAGGTTAAATACAATTTAAATAAAAACCACCACTTCCACTGTGTATACAAACAAACTATTTGGCTTTCAGTTGTTCAGACAAGTCTTTTGTTCACTGTGGTATTTCATTGCCATTGTTTTTAATATTGATTGATTTGAAAGTGAAAATTTTAATAAAGTTAACTGATTAAAAATAGCTTATATTTTATAAACTTCGCTATTTATATTTTATAAATTCAGAACTTGTGTCTGCCTGTGTGAACCGTATTTGTTTAACTCGCAGCGAATACAAAACAGCTTGATCGTATACACTGATTTTGTTTATTGTTTCCAGCCTTATTTTGTGGAAGAGTTTCTCCGTTACTGGAAGTATTAGATGTTTAATTATGATTTTTATTATTAATTTTTATTATTATTATTATTATTTTATCTAGTTACCTATTTTGTATCTACCTTAGCGACGTGTTTGTTTATAATTATATTACCTTTGATAATGACAGCATAGCTGTCGAAACAATATTGTCAGGTATATTTTAATAAAACTGTGAAACTTTTAATAATCTTTATTTATTTCACACGTATACACTGATTGATTACACAGGCCCATAAAATAAAAAAAGTCTTGTAGTTGAAAGGTAAGGTACCATACCGTATGCTTTTTGGCGTGTTGAAAACGAATCCCAGGTCAGAATTGACCCATCACCCAAGGATTTTTTTTAAATGTATTTTTATAAATTTTTGAGGTGTTTTTTGAGGATATGTCGAAATCCTTGGGTGTTGGGCCAATTCTGACACCGGTGATTGCCGTAACATTGCCCATCCACATCTGTCTCATTTCCTTTCCTTAAAGATGTTTGCCACTCTTGAATGTACCTGTAATGTAATGTAAGTTTTTGTAAGAGTTACATAGCCAAATGTAAAAATTTACTGGAAATTCAAATCAAAAAGGATCTTTGACTAGCTTAGACGTTGTAAGCAAATTTGAGTTTAACTTAAAAATTAAACTTTGGTTTCTAATGGTGGTGAAAAAACTTATTTTATTATAAAGCATAAACACTAATAATGCATTGTAAAGACTGAGTTTATCACAACACTATATTTAACAGTGTCTTCTAAGCACACATTGTATTTGATTAATTGTCAATACGTACTACTTCGGAAATGATGTTAACTTTTTCTCGGCATAAAACGAAAAAGGTAACATTGTTACCGAAATACGTATTGGCAATTAGTCAAATACAATGCGTGGTTAGGAGATACCGTTTAATATAATAAAGCATAAAGTTTGGCTATTACACTTGACGCCCAGTTGTAGGAATAAATTTTAGAGGTTTCAACTTTGCATATACGACGTTGGCAAATGATAAACTGATTATTTTGTGCTAATGATAGCAATTGTGTCCAGTTACAGATTGATATACAGATACTGTTTTAGTTAACAATAAATCTCTGGAGACATTTTGCGCAACGATTTGAATAACTTTCTATATTAAGTAGTATTAAGAAAGATATTGTTAAATAATGTGGTTTAATAATAATAAAAAAAATTACGTTGATTATGATTATTAAAGTTAAAACGGAATTGATTCTGATAGTGTTTTAGTGTGTTAACAAACTCCCCCAACTTACCCCCCCCCCACCACCAACCTTGACTGACACTTCCTTCCTACCTTAGTTACCTTCGTCTTATTCCTTTTTCCGGCTTACTGCCCCAACTTATCTCTTACTCAGACTTACCTTCCCGCTTCCGGCTTACACTCCACCCGACTTACTCACCCACTCTTATCATAAGATTCTGCATTAAATTCATATATCATATACTTAATATAGCAGATTTCTAGACTTTCTCCGTCATTTTCTCCATGTCCCTAGAGATAAAACATTAATCCCCAGAATTGAAGTACTGCATCTGCATCTGCACGATGCGATGTTTCATAAAATTCTATTTGGAGGTTTCCTTGCACCGCTTCTTGCAAGGGCACTTTTGTTAATCTCGAGGCGCGAAGAAGCGGTGTGAGGAAATTTCCCTGCAGAATTTCCTGAGACTTGGCTTAGAGTAGGTGCCGGAGTAATACTTTAGCAATAGGAAAGAACCACCTCAAAGAACAAAAGAAAAATGCCGGTTAAGATAGCTTGAGACAAAATATTAAAAAAGAATACCCCACAAAATATATATTAAAATGAACATAGGTATCTTATAATTTATACAATTAATGATTGTATCTGGATACTAAAATGTGATGTTAGGTTAAGAATTATCCTATATTGCAAAAATATACTCATTTGTTTATATATTTGGTCATGTATTTATTTTTCATCTGGTCTACGAAGTAGCTGTTTCTTGTTGCAAGTGTGAATTATTACTCCTGCACCTACTCTATGCCAAGTTTCATGAGATTCTGTAGGGAAGTTTCCTTACACTGTCTCAGGGTTGACAAAAGTGCCCAAAGACCTTGCAAGAAGCAGTGTAAGGAACCCCCCTGATAGGATTTTATGGAACGTCGCATGGTGTAGATGCAGATGCAGTACTTCACTTCTTGGAATAAGAAAGAGTCACTTTCTATACTAGGCGGAAATTTCGGAGTAAAGATTGTGTGGTGACTTTTAACAAAAATGAAAGTAGACGAACTAATATGCGTCGAGGCTTGTAGAAAAATTACTTTATTATATTACTTCAGTGATTAACTAAATTGTTATTATAGTTTAATGTTTTCACTTTAAATGCTTAACTGTTGGCTCCAATTTATCGTTAATTGTAACCTTAACCACTAATTTTTAGTGCAAGGTACAGACAGGCATCTAAAACCTTATAGTAGATAACCCAGGAATGAGTAGGACGGCATACATAAACACTTTAATATAGTTCCTCCTCAGACAAAGTTGTACTTACGGAGAGGATCCCCGGTTTATCCTGCGTCGAATCTAGAAGGTAAATGAATATCTTGAAAAAAATTTCCGTTCATTGCATCCATCACGCAGACCTGAAACTTATTATGCTACTTGCTAATGTTTTTAATCACCTCTAACACATCACATTCCTTTTTTATACTATGCAATCATTCCAGTATTTTATGTACCCATTCTAGTAATTTCTCTCACCCACTTAAATATTTGGCCTTTTTTGATTAATATATTTGGAAATTTGATTGAGATGACCCCTCAGATTTTCCCTTTTCAACAAAGGTGTTACATTTCAGCTTTAAGTAACATATTTACTAAATTTTAGTTTTACATAAATAACAAAGTTTATTGAAAGTATTAAAAAAGGTATCATAAAGTGGTAATTCAATTTATCTTGAAATAGAATGAGATACACACAGCACTATATAATAATAGTTGCCCTATATTTTACATAGAGTGCTTCTTTACAAGCACAAGCAAATATCGTTTACAATTTATTAATAAGATACCGGGGCCGAAAAAATCACATCCTCTCAGTCACAAAAGTGCTATTTTGTTATAGAGATCCATTTCAATGCGCAATCAGTTATTTATTGTCTTTTATGTTCAACGCGTTGATAAATGTTTTAACGATTTTCGGATAAGCTTCAGCATTATCACTAATGGGTTAGGTTTTTGTTGTGCAGAGGTTGTTTTATTGCACTAATTCATAATTGATCATTATTACATTTTTTATATCAAATTTTCAGTAGAGCACTTATATTTATAACTCTCGGCCTACAGATATTGCGTTATACTTTTAAATAAAAAGACTTTGAAAGACAACGGTTTAAAATGAAACGGAAAACGTATCGACTATATAAAATAAAATATAGTATGCATAAGATACGTTTGAATGTATTTATATAGTTGCAAGAAAAATAAAATATGAGATACATCATATACGTCAAAACACGATCTGCTTCTTATTCTTATTGAACCCATTTCATTTCAAAATATACAAAGAATAATTTTTAGAATGCGAAATGCGAATGAAATATCTTTCGATATACAGGGTGGAAGCAGTTACGACTCGTTAACTTTAAGAGGTGATACAAGACATCAAAAGGAATTTTCTATGCTAATTAACTTTCGAGTAATTTACAAAAAACCTTTGCCATATCTAGCAACCTTGCTTAAGTATAATTGCATTATACAGCTAGGTTATGACATTGTTTTAGAAAATCAAACAAACAAACTGATGATTAGTTAGTAGGATTAGATTAGTCGGGTGACTAATTCTACGAAAATTGTAATCAGCACTGTTCTTCCGTAAACAAAATTTGTACGTGCTTAAAAATACGGTAACTCATTGTTATGAGTTACCGTAGGTATGTTTACCAACTTTAAAGATAAGGTAATAATTGACCTACATTTTATATTTATAAATTTCCGGGATATTTTCAAAATTTCTTGACGTATTTGTTTTTTAATAAAAAATACTATCTTTTGTAAAAAAAATTGATTAAGGCACCTAATTACCATAAAATTAAAGATTTTTATTAATGTAGCCCAAACAAAGTGTCATCAAAATCCCCTAACCTAATTACCTAATTTAAATTAGATAAATCTTCTCTTTAAAAGATATTTTCTTATAAAAATCATTTAGAACTGTTATTAAATAAACAAAGCTTTACTGACAAATTATTTTGAGTTCAACAAACTACAAACTCAGCATTATCTCATTCTAAAAGGGTATTATTTACACAACTGTGATCAGGCATTGGCCCAAATATTCTTCATTAAATTGTAAGGTTGTAAACAAAACGTGCTTTATTCCAAGTTAAACAAACTAGATCCCACATTCGAATTTTTGTCGGGCAGGTTTTTTTACTTTACAGGGTTGTCACGTTTCTTAATTGAGTAAAATAATAATAATAATTATTATTTATTTAATAATTAATGGGTTTTTACAACTACGTAAATTAATAGAAAAAATATATAATTTGTATTTTTTATACTAAAATATGGTATGTAGGTTCATATGGTATGTAGTTGGATATTTACTAGACCATCTACAAAGATAATCAATCTAGTGTGTAGATGATTTAAAAATATAAATGAATGTAAAAATTAATAACAATGTATATTAAGAAATTACAAAATTGGAATATAACAGGGTCTCATTAACAAATTTTCACATATGTTTTGATTCAAGAAATATTCTTTTATTTTTTTACAAAACTTTGTTTTAGGTAATAATTTAAAACTATCAGGGAGGGAGTTGATTATTTTTATTGATAAAAAAGTGAACATTCTTTGTGTATTTGTTTTATGACAAAACGGTATTTTATATTTCTCTTTTTGTTTTGGGTATATATATTTTTCAAGTTTTAATGTTGCTAAATGCCTCCTAAAAAATTTGCAGACATTAATACAGTATAGCTGTTTTAATGTAGGTATACTTAAACTTTTATAAGTTTCCATTGTATGTAAACCGTTGGTGTGATTTACACATCGTAGAAATGAATTTTGTAGTATTTCCAAAGAATGCAAATGGCTTTCATAAATCCCACCCCAGATTATATTTCCATAACTTAAAATTGATTGTACCAATGCAAAATATGGAGATCTTCTTAGGTAATGTGGAATAATACGTTTAATAAAATAAAATTTACTGAGAGCATATCGTAATTTAGAAATAATATATGAAGCGTGTTCCTTAAAAGTGAATTTAGAGTCGAATAATACGCCAAGATATTTTACTTTGTCTTTTCTTAAAATGGTAGGACAGTCACATGGGATTTGATACTGACATATATTTTTATGACATTGTATATGGTATGTATCAAAGTTATTAACAGGTCTTAAAGAAAAATCAATGTAATATGTTTTTCTGCATTTATTGCCATGCTATTTAAAGAATACCATTTATTAATTAATTTTAAATCTAGGTTAATATCGTTATAATTTTTATTCCACGTATTGGAATGGTAAATTAAAGCTGTGTCATCAGCAAATGTAAATAGTTTACCTATAAAATTGACATTGCACAAATCGTTAACATATATCAAGAATAATAGTGGCCCCAAAGTTGAACCTTGGGGAACTCCGGCTATTATTTTAGAGAAGCTACTTTGTATTGCATTGACTTTAGTACACTGTGATCTATTATCAAAGTAACTTTTAAACGAATTTAACATTGGTCCTCGGATACCAGCAGTATATAATTTCTGGATTATTCTTTCGTGCAATATTGAATCGAAAGCTTTTCTTATGTCAATACATAATCCCGTAACTTTGTCACTATTATCTAAATGATCAGATATATATTTTGAACAATTTACAAGAGCCAAATCAGTTCCTCTATTTTTCAAAAAACCATATTGATTTTCTGAAAAATACTCGTATTTCTCCAAAAAAGTAAACATTTGTTTTTCAGCTTTTTAAGCTTTTCAAAGATTTTTGAAAAAATTCATAAAAGAGCTATTGGCCTATAGTTTGTGGGTAGATCTTTAGCTCCACCTTTATGAATAGGAATAATTAGTGATACTTTCAAAGCATCTGGAAATACTGAAGTTTCTAAAGATAAGTTAAAAATATAAGTTAAAATAGGACTGATATAGTAAGCTATATTTTTCACTAATTTTGGTGATATTTCATCCAGTCCACTTGCTTTATGTATATTTAAATTAGTAATTATACTTTCAACTTCGTTTTTGTTGATTTGTAATAGTACAAATGTATTAGGTAAAGTTTGTTGTTCAAACATATTTTTGTTTTCATTTTGGGATATTTTACAATTTTCTGCTTGATGTAAGCCAACATTTGTAAAAAATGTATTCATAAGATTTGAAATATCTAGAGAATTACTATGTATGACATTATCTATCTTTATTCATTTAATTTTTTGTTTTACATTAAACTTATTTCCGCATAGTTCATTAAGAATTTTCCATTGATCTTTAATTGAACTATCTTTGATTGTCTCATTATAGTATGAAGATTTTCGTGCTAATATTAATTGCTTTATTTTTTGTTTATATGACCTATGTATACTTACCTCTTAATTCAATATCTTCCGGGTGTTTCTTGGATAATTTAAAAAGTCTATCTCTTTCTCTTATAGTTTTAAGTAAACCAACAGTCATCCATGGTTTTATTCTTTTCGTTTTAGAATTTATCTGCATAAATTTAGAAGATTCTTCAATATAAGTGTTTAAAGTTTGAATAAAACATTGATCTGCAACATTTACATCTTTTGAGGACAATACCTTACTCCAACTTTCATTCTCTAATAAAAGACGTAACTTCGTATAATCTGTTTTTTTAATTTTTGACCGATTAGCTTCCTCTGTACATTTAGGAATTATTTTTTCTTTAAAATCTAGAGAGATAGATGTTATGTAGTGGTCAGTAATATCTATCTGTATAACTGAAGAAGTTATGTAATAATTATTTTTGTTTCTAATTAACACATGATCAATACAAGTACCTGGATTGACTCGATCTGGTCTAGTTATGTCATTTATTATTGATATAAAACCATTTTCTCTCAATAAGTTTAAGTAACTATTTGTGTGTTTAGTCTTACCTATGAGATCTATATTTATATCCCCTAAAATAATTACAGTTTCCTTTTTAAATGTTTTTAAATATATTTCAAATTGATCAAGAAACTCGGTAACTGTACAATTATTTTGTAATCTATATAAAGCTATTAGGTCAAAGTTTATGTTTAAAAAACTAATCTTTAAGTGCAAGCAATCAGCACTTGTCATTTTAATTGAATAGCAATTATGAACACACACATTTTCCTCAATAAAAATTACCACTCCACCTGCCTTATATGAATTATTGCACTGATAATAGGAGTTGTAATTAGGAAGTTTATATAGATGAGTTTCATTATCATAGATGCAAATCTCCGTAAGAACTATTATGTTGGGTTTAGTTTTTAAGGATTCTAGATATATAAGAAAATTGTCAAAGTTTTGTCTCATACTTCTAATATTAAAATTTAGGCATGAAAAATTTGGTAATTTATTAAGAATATCGTTGACATCTTCATTTACATTAATAATTTTAGTAGGAGATATATTATCGAACTTTATGAAATCGAACATTAACATTAATTAATAATTAAGCTTTTCCAACTACATACCATATGGATATGCTAATTCCTAGCAAATTCATAAAGCTGCATTAAGTCTAACATTTTTACTGCTCTGCTTTCTTCAGTTTTTCTTACAAAAATGTTCCCATCTACAACCCAAGTGTACTTTAGTTTACCTTCTCTTCGCAAATCTCTTGCCTTTTTAAAGATAATTTCGTTCCCAAATGTTAAATCTTCATTAAAATATATTTGGTTATTGCCAAAGAAACCACAGTCTGACGCTACTAAATTCTTCATAATTTTTCTTTTCTTTAGAATTTCCTTCTTTCTACTTATAGAGGTCAAGCATAATAAAATAGGTGATCCCGTTTTCTTTGAGTTTAATTTTCTAATGTCTTTTATTTCATTCGCCTCTATCTCCACGTCAATCTTCTTTAAAGTATTAGATATTTTATTAAATAAGTTATCATTGTTTTCTGTATTAATTCCATTTACTATAAGATTACATTCTTTCTTCTCTTGCTCTAGGGTGTTTATACGACCCTTTAAAGTGCTAATTTCTTTTTTTAGAGATTTATGTTCTTCAGCAATTTTTTGAAGATTTTTGTTAATTTCCTTTAAGTTTTTTGATTGATCGTCATATTTCTCTGATATAAAATGTAAAGATGTTTTTAAATCTTCGTTATCTTGGTGCAATTTCTCAAGAACTTTAAAAATATCTTCTATTAAAAGTTTCTCTGAATCTTCATTTCTTACACATTTTTTACATATCCAGCTATAGTTACGTTGTTTGGTAATTAACGTATATTTCTTTTTAGTTATATTTTCACAGGAGATGTGGAATTTTCCTGTACATTTTTTGCATTTCAAAAAATTTTCATTTGTTAAAAGGACATTTTTACAATCTTCGCAGTTTTCCTTACTAGGACTCTTCTATCTTGCGTACAAATATCGGCGCCAAATCTGTGTAGGAAAGTTTGAGATAGGCGATTATTCATATTCCTTGATGTTCTTTGTAAAAATTCTTCTTCCACTAAACCACTATTAAAAATTAAATTAATTAATTCAATTAAAAATGAATTTTTAATTGAAAAAGAATACAATTTTCCGCGGAAACGACATACGATACGATAAAATGTTATTATAGACGGAGAGCCAGCAACGTATTTCGAGTTGTCATTTCAACAGTCGTGAAAATTTGGGTACTAAATCTTATATACCTGCTAAACACTAAAAGTCGATTCTGGCAGCCCCCTGCGGACGGGTTATACTACCCCAAAATTACTAAGAGGGCGAGAAATAAGATTCAATTTATTTAAAGTAACAGTCATGAAATTTCAGGAGGTTACTTTCGATAGTATTCTTTATTTATAAAAAATATTGCCAGAACATTTCCTTCCCTTCTAAATGTTGCCAGAACGCTGTAAATGTTGATTTAAAAAAGTGACAGTTTTGTTATTTTAAAAGTCTTGAAATTTTGACACAATAAATAAAGTAGGTATATGTAGGTTTACATGTTAGTGCGAGCGAGACAGTTATATAGCGGCCTGCGGGTTAGAAAGAGAATCTTATTTCTCGCCCTCTTAGTAATTCTGGGGTAGTACAACCCGGCCGCAGGGGGCTGCCAGAATTGACATTTAGTGTTCAGCAGGTATATAAGATTTACTACCCAAATTTTCACGACTGTTGAAATGACAACTCGAAATACAAATAACAAAGCTGTATTAGACTTTTTTGTTTGTTTTGATGTTTTCTATCACCCCTTAAAATTAACTGCTGCCACCCTGTATTTACTAGATATATGTATAATCGGAGTCATCAAAATATTAAGTAATACTGAAAAATAAAGTAAAGTTAGCTGAATTATTAAACGTATTTCATATTGCCAAAATAAACTAGATTTCAAAACTTCGTTCAGAAATATCGAGTGCGAATCTACTACCAACTATTGCTACCACAGAACAGCTGCGCACAATTTATTGAATTCTCACGAACATTTATCACATCCCTTGTTTGGAAACCCAGTAAAAGCTTTAGAAAAAATTTTCCTTGCCGGTATCCTTCTTGATATAAAAAATTATAGTGTTTATTCTGAAGCCAATATATTTAATTGACAACTCTGATAAGCATTTATTAGCACATGAACACGTATTTTGAATTATTTAAACGCTAGAAGCCACGCTTAAGCAAGAAACAATAAAGCAGCACTTCGGAACTTTGAAATGCTAATAACGTACAAAGACTGTTTCAACTATTCCATATTTGTAACACCAAGCAAATAGTTCTATAACAAAATTTTGTACAAAGTAGAACTTTGAACTTCGTACCCATCCAACAAACGGAAACTTTATTAAACTTGTTTCTAGCCAAATGTCACAACTGCATGTAAAACAAATTTGACATACACACTATTTAAAGTGATATTGCGGAAAGTTCACCGTTATACAAAATCGAAACTGCAAGGCTGTAACTAAAATTAATTATAACTGTATGGCTTCTATATTTTATTTTAGTTTATTATCTTTTATATTAATATTATATTAATATTAATCATATATTAATAGAATTGCAGATTTCTGTAATTCTATTAAAACTAGTTAGCCAAACAAGAAAACAAAAATGTTCTCAGCTTTGTTAAACGCAAAATGTTATGCAAGGGCCAAGAAGCTATGAAGCTTGTGCTGGAGGGAGGGGAAATTATTATTATTACGCAGGCCCATCGTGAGGCTGCATCCGACTTACAGATGTTATAGCACAAATGCCAGATTTGTGTTACAGCTAAGGAAAACTGCAAAAAACCTTAATCAGATCTACCGGCACTGGGATTCGATCCCGGTGGGCTTGGGTGACAGACGACTAGCGCGCTAGTCGCTTTTGTACCCAACTGTTTTCTCAAAAATTACTCCCAAATTTTTAACATTTTCTACTATAGGTTACATATTATATTCTACTATGGTACTTATCATGATATCATTTGAATGAGATTGGTAAGTCAGAGGTGAAAAGTGGGTATAAAATTGGGCCCAATACCTTGGGGTACACCTACGTGTTCTATTGGGATACGTCATTTCCAATTTTTGTTTGAAAATGAGGTAAGACTTTTTGGGGAAATGTTTTTTTGATTTTATATAGTAACATCTAGTAGACATCTAACATCACAGTAGAGAAGAATATAGTTTGTTTTGGAGTGCAGTGTGTATAGAATTAATTATGCGATGGCATTGCTGAATTGTGGAATGGCGATGGTAAAAACCAAATGATTCGGTAAAAACCAGTAGTGCATTGAGTTTTCATTCATTCGCGTTAAAAGTAATTTCAATAGCTTTGATATGACCGAGAGTAGGAGAATAGGTTGGTATCATTGGTTGTTATTGGGAGGTTTTCCCGGTTTTGGGGTCAGAGATTATTTGAGCAAATTTTAGTTAAAGTGACCAGTACGTTAACCTCATAATTCCATTAAACAGTTTTTTCAGAAATTTAATGCCTCATTCAATTAATTGCTTGAATATAATTGGTGTTATGAGGTCTTATCCTG
This sequence comes from Agrypnus murinus, assembly GCA_929113105.1. Lineage (NCBI taxonomy): Eukaryota > Metazoa > Arthropoda > Insecta > Coleoptera > Elateridae > Agrypnus > Agrypnus murinus. The sequence continues at coordinate 161,854,580 of OV816024.1, forward strand.
GCCACTTTTTGTAGTATAGCAATTTTATTTGATTTTCAATTTCTTTAATAGCAAGCTCCTGTATCGGTAATGGCAGCTGTAGTGGTATTTGAAGTTCATTTTCTATTTCATGATTGGTTTCGTCGGAATTTGGTATAAAAATTGAACCAGATAGCGTGCGAATGCATTAGCTTTCTCTTTCCCAGACGTTAACCAATTTCCTCCTCCATTTGGTGGTGGTATATGTGTTTTCGATCGGTTGATGCTCTAAGCGGCTTTCCAAATGGAATTTTTCCGAAGTGTATTGTTTAACTGGTCGAATTTATGTTTGTCGTCGATATTGTATGTACGCTGCCATATCGCCCTTGCACGTTGTTTTTCTTGAACTACATATCTAATTTCATGATTTCGTAACGAGTATTGAGACTGTTTCGGTAGATATTGGTAGGCTGAAAGGTGGCAATCTAGCCTTTTTACTGTGATTGTAAAATGGTGTGTGGCTTCTTTGATTTCATCTGTGGTTTTTAGACATATGTGACCGCGGACGAGAAAAGCGACCAAATCGTGCGAAAAATACCCATCTATCTCTTAAAAATACTTCTTGTACGCAAATGTTAGGTCCTTTCCCTTTCGAAATTAAATATGCTAGTAACTACTCTCAAGATCTTATAACCCTTTGAATAATATCGCAATTATATACTTGCTACCTCTTAATTTATTTGACCCGTAACTATCCGGAATTGTGCATAAAGTGAATTACCCGACCGTTACAGAAACACTTGTTGCTAGTTTCTATTCAAAACTGGAAGAAATGCGCCAATGAGCTAAGATTCTGAATAACAGTTGCCCATGCAAAGAAAGGATTTTCTATATTCGAATTAGAAGGTGATCAGTTTTTAGGGTACAATAACTAAACTGCAGATTATGACGCGAATAATATTATGCTAGAGGCCTGGGGACAATCGCATTGAAAAGAGCGGACATAATAATTCAAAATAGATATTTTGACGCAATAGGTCCTTTTTTTCGCCCGCGGTCACATATAGCATTGATATTTAAATGTTGCTCAACTTAGTGTTGAAACAAGTTCCAGTTGGTTTTCCTATCGGTGAATGTAACGGTAGGTTCTTTGATCTCCAACAGATCAGGAATTCTATATGACTACCCGTAGAAAGCTGTAATTTTTATCTAGCAGTAGTTGATACATTTCTCTACCTTTTGTTGTGGTGAGGCGTAAACCCCATTGCGTGTTCTTGACGTTAAGATCTCGATGCACGATGTGTCGTGCCTAGGGGGTAGTAGACCTCGGATACAGTTAGTGGAAGCTTTTGAACTTGAGCTGTCGTAGCTTATGGGAAGTTAGTATGATATGCTGGTAGTTCATAATGCAGAATTGAGCTCCGAATAATTATTGTTGAACTGGCTTTAGCAGTTTTGTCGGTGTGTGGATATATGGTATGGTATATATATTGTAATGTGGAATGTCTATATAGTATCTATCAGTTGGGTGTGATTCAGCCACTAGCTGCATGTCCATGTTACAGCGCTATAAAAACATATCAATTTCGAGATTTTTCTATATTATTCCATTGGCGCTCCACTAAGCAATCCATAAGAAATTCGCCATTATGAGATTAGTTTGTTGATAATGATGACTATAGTGAGAATGCTTAAAATCATATGTTTGTAGAGGTTGAATTATTGGCGGTTGCGGTTTGAGTTGAATTTTTTTGTAACTCTTGGTAGACGATGCAGCCTTTATAGTTGTGTAAAGTGAGAGCCCTAGCACAATACACATGTAGCTTGAGTACTTCTTAGCATAGGATTTTAAGAATCATAAGTATGTTTATTTTTAATGTTTAGTACATTTGTGTGGCCTAAGAAGTCTTTTAAAGTATCTCTTATTTCGTCTACTGGTGTTGTAAGATGGATATGATATCGGACTACTACTATTTCTTATTTATGGAACCTGAATTATTGTTTGTATCTGTAAGTAGTGGGTATTTGTTTATTACAGTTTATGATGCTTGGTTTAGCTATTTGTCGGTTGTTAATATATATTTTTTTCGTTTGGCGCCTTTCACTTTTTGCCATTTGGTCACCGAATCGTTGTCGTCTCCTTCAGACTATTCACTGTTCCATCTCGCTTTCTACATTTTCTTCAGTTTAATTTACCAGTGCAGTCGGATTGAGAGATAAATTTGTTTAAAATTTTAAAGTTGGGTGTAATAATGTATGATATGACTATAAGTGTTTTGTGGCGTGACAGCTTGAAATATTAATTGACTTTGAATGTTAGTATTCTGATATATAGCGTTTTAGAAAGTATTTTTAAGAGACAGATGGGGAATAATTAGGTGCTTGAGCCATGGGGGAATTTCATTTGGAAATTGTTAATGATTGTATATGGTGTTGTACGGTCCATTATAGCTGTTACCGGCCGGCAGCATAACTGCTGACATGTTAATTATTTTATTTACTAATTTTCTAGCTTACTAATTTACTGTAATTTTAATAAACTTAGAAAGGCAAAATAAAATAAATTTATATTTACGGTTATTCCGTTTGTGCTATTAGCTATGTTCCTATTATTAGGAACATTTAATATCGTAAGCTTGTATAGAGGCCAAGAATACGTCTTCACATTTTAAGAACCAAGTGGGAATTAATTCCTCCCAACTGGTGTTAAAAAGAATGCAGTTATGTGTTTTGGATACACATACAAAGTACCCCGGAGTGCGAAAATTAAAGTTTTTTTGCATTATAGAACTTGGATCCAGCAATAGTCTCTGGATATGGAATATAAATGTATTCTACCCGAGTGGAACTGACAAAAATCTAATTCTCAGACTCTGAATTCACGTGAATATGGAAATTAAATTCTCTTGACTCAGGCATTACTGTCTAGAACATTGAATTCTTTTACACTTAGGTATGGTGTTCCATTTAGGTAACAACTAGTCTGCCTATTTCAAACACATGAATAAGTAACTTAGAACTGTGTCATACCATAAATTACTTGGCGATTATAGCAACAAATAAGGCTACTACACTAGAACGGTTAACAGTTTGATTACTATTTGCTCAAAAGCAATGTTTCTCAACTGCTTGTTCTCTGTGCGTGTTTTCTATACATGTATTGCATGTAACGGACATAGTATAGGTTCTTACTGAACTGCATTTGCTACTGTACTGTAAACTATGAAAATAAAAAATCTACCAAATTGAATCATTTTGATAAAAGATAAATTAAATAATATGTGTTACTAAAAAATGTCATTATAGTGTATGATGGAAAGAAACTACTAATAGAAACTTACAATAAAAAGTGTCTCAATCATTATTATTTGGAAAAAGAATAACAAATATCCCGTTTCAAAAAATTTCAATTCATATTTATGGCTACCAGAATCCAGACTACTGGAAGTAGTTCAATTTTTCTTAAAGTACAAGTCAATTTCGGCGATCAAGGTAATTATCCAGCTAAGTTGAAAGAAGAAAAAGAAGAGATTGGAAAATCACTACATATTTATGCCAGTGAAAATAAGTGTAGTTATTTTTTAAACGCAGAACAAAGTGAGAGTGCAACCGTTATAATAAAATATTCAAAAGGAGCAGAAATTACTTACATTCATAGTCCTTTGGAAGTTCATAATTATAACGTCGGCCTTCTGAAATAAATTCCGTACTTTAACTATTGAAATTAAATTAATAAGAGCTAGTAACCTAAGAGAAAACCAAAAACATTTAAGTTATTTATTTAAAATCATATACAATATTAAAGAAAAGTTGGAGTTTTTATAATAAAAAAATTACTGACAAAATATTATCATCACTTATGTGATAAAACAGACATTATCGAATTTCATGCTTATATTAAAAGAAAGATGAATTTTTTGATTATAGACTATTCACTGCATAATAATATATAGTATGAGCAAAAAATAACTCCATCAAAGGTGCCATTGGAATTTTGAACTCATGTGTATTATAACACCAGAAAATTATAACAACTGTCACTGTCAAAGGACTTTGCTTATTTTGTATAATTTTCTGGAGTTAGAATACACATAAGTTTAAAATTCTAAAGGCACCTTTGATGGAGTTACTTTTTGCTCATACTATATATAATTTATAATTATCTATTAATCGTTAAGTTATTTTTTTATTATCTACAATATTCAAAACATGTTGGTTATTTGCGCTTATTAAGTTCGGCTATTCAGCATGAATTTTGTATTCAACATGTAAAATGTAGGATTCATGTATACGTACTTGATGATGCTGACTGTACAACAATTTTTTGTGTTAATAGAGTGCCACACCGTTGTGTTACAATCCAAGTAATCTACAAAATTGTAATTTTGTTTTACTGTTTAGTATCTACAAAGTAAATGTGAGATATACATTTTGATCCATAACAAAAATATAAATTACTAACCCAATTCAATTTACAAACCCTTGTTTTTATTACATAACCCGTGCTTTGATATTTACATAATTATCAAAGTTTAACTTTGTTTTTCCTAATATTCTTGGAATAAAAGGCTTGTTATTTGCATATTATGCAAAACTTCTTGGGATGTTTTTCATTTGTCATTTTTATTTAAACTGACAAATTCTAAATTATAAAATATGAAGAGAAGTGTAACTGTAAAAATTATTTTGTTACGTTACATGTTTTTTTAATGAGGTTGCCATTATGTTATACAATTTATTCGTAAAAGAACAAAGCAGCAAATATGTTTTGCTTTTAACTGCTCAAGTAATCTCAAGAAAAGATCAAACAACCAACTGCTCACCCATAAGTCAAGAGTTGATACACTCAGTCTCCCACACACTTTTTCCTCATTCACGAAAAGACTTTTTGCTATGACCCTATAGGAAACCTAGCAATATCGCACAATAAGATAGGCTATAAAGTTGGCAATATCAATCATCCTCTAAAAACAATTGATAAATGACGTTTGCGTGCAATATGAATAGTTTCCGCACACAAATGTCATTAGTTTCCGCACACTAATGTCACTACACGTCGCAAGATTTAAATTAGGTATTCCATATTTTATTAAACATCTTAGTACATATTTTCAATGTACTTTTTTTACTAAACATTAACTGATAGGGTAAGTTCGGCATTCAGATCTACTTAACTCGTAGCGCTCGGTTTCCATAGTATCAATTATTGCAAATAATTGTAACTATAACAATAGAACTTTTGGAGCAAAAAGACTCACAATGCCGAACTCACCCATAATAAAACATTAGAGCTGGCAAAGCAAGGGCAGCAGGCAACTAAGGACTGCGAATGATTTTCTGTTAGTGATATACAAGTTTTTCGCCTACCTACCGGATTCTTTATAAATGAACACCAAAAGTTACTACCGTAAAATATTAATAAATTAAAATAAGAATATGTTAAAATGACTTGCAATAATGAATGGAAACGAAAATAACACCAGATTTTTTCAATAATTTATTATTAAATTAATATAAAGATAAATAATTATAGCATATAGGTGGAATACAGGCCAGTGTTGCTTGAGTAGACGTAGGGTGCCGGCTATGTCAATGATCAAGAAAGCGTCATGTGAAACCCAACATGCGTGTGGTCGAGTTCAAGTTATTTAAAAGAGGGATGTTAGTTTCGTATGTCACATGTGCGTCTGCTGTTGTTGAGATAATTCGGTAAATGTAAACAGTAATAAATATAAAAGAAATTCTATAACACGTATTTATTAACAAGCCATTACTATAAATGTTATAAATGAAAAAAATTACTTTAATAATTGTTACTCTATAATAATTTCACTTTGTTTGTAGTTTAAGTTAAAAATCCAGATAAATCATGAAGGAAATTATAGTTTTTTTGGGGGATCGTAGGAAAAATAGTGTACATAACTCGCTAAAAAGTGTCTTTTGCACGCTCGTTTGATATCCGCACTCGGCTGGCGCCTCGTGCGTCTACATTCACACTCGTTATGTAATATGCTATTTGCAAACAAGTTGAAATTTCTGATATCTAAGATACCATGACTGCATTCATCTTTCTAGAGCAAATATCTTGTGTTTCAATAAAATTAGTTTTTAGTATTTGAATTTATCAGCATATTAAAGTAAAAGCAGTTTGTTAAACCATTTCAAGTTAAAGCTCTGGGTATAAATATATGTTCATTATATTTTTGCTATGATTGTAGACTTTCTAAACACCAATGGCGAATCCTTAAAATATATTAAGTTAAGGTTCACCGGCGGTTTGCTCACTTCAGCAGTTGTTTTTTGATGGTGGGTATTTAAACAACAAAATTACTTGTAAACTTGACTAAATTTTGGAAAATTCTTTGATTGCCTATTAGATAAACTAGAAGTGATACAAACTGATTCAACGCCGACTTCACAGTTTTAACTTAATAACAAACCAAAGAAAGCTAACTAAAGTTTCTTCGGTGTTTTGTGACTGTATGTGCGAGCGTTCGTTTGCACGCGTGTGCGTGTATGGGTGAGCGCGCGCGCGCGAGTGTATGTGTGAGTGTGAGCGCGTTCGTGGGAGTGCGCATAGTGCTTGTGTATGTATGAGATAGTTGTTCTGGGCTATGTATATTTTTACCAATATAATAACGGTAAAATAACAAAGGAAACATTGCGCAAGTATCATTTTAGGTACACTTAACTCGCGAAATCGTCAAAATATCTGGCTGGGGGTAGCTGTGCTTTCTTTCTATCAGCTTCCAACCCTTCCCCCGCATTTTGCTGGATATTCTTACGAGTGATGGTTGCTTGAGATTTCTTGTGTAGCACTACCTCTAGGTATTTTTTTAAGTACATTTAACTACCTGTCTGAAAACCTCGTTGGCTTACGAACTATTTCTTTATCTACCCCATTGTATCCTATAATTTTACTGTACTAACACGTTCATTATTGGTTAGGAAGAAACAAAAGTTAAGTCGTCCTAGTTTCGCCAATAGTTATACGTTTAACGGCTTCAACACGTGATTTTGTTTTCATAACATATTTTGTATTATAAGGTCAAATACAGTCAAGGAAAGCCACTGTCAAAATAATACTGTTTATAATTTTTTCTCAAGGCGTTGCCTAGTAAATAATAAAGTGTGTGAAAATAATAATTAATGCTTTAATTAATTAACCTTAATTTTTTGTAATATCAACGTATTGTTTTTTAAAATAATTGAAAGATTTCTTTTACTAGCATCTTATATTCCTGTAAAAGTTTTAAGTAAACATTTTTAATATTTTTTTACGAATATACACGATTAATTATATCACAGAAAATATTTTTAAAAACGGCAATGTAACAAACTACGTCTATCTAAAGATGGGAGATTTTATTACCGTACAAGAAATATGATTAGTAGTAGCACATTTGAAGTCATCAAGCGTCAAAATTGCACTGTTTGAATAATTGTTTAATTTTGTTATATACTTAATGTATCAAAGGAATCAAATTATTAAATTGTAACAAAATAACTGCTATAAAAGCAGTTATATGCCTATTAAGGCTGTTCACTTGTTAGAATTAATTTTGCTAAAGACATTGTGTAAAACAATCAGTTTGAATGTAATGTGCTTTCGAGTTTTTGTAGAGTCTTTTGTGAAATTGGCAACCTAGAAAAACTTTTGTAAATCTTTATGACAAAACTAAACCTATTCTGATATTATTAATATCTTCACATTTTTCTTACTGAAATTCTCCAGAAATCAGAGAAAACTGTTTTTATTTTCCCTCAGTCAGACTTATTATCATTGACACCACCCTCATCATACCAAAATATAAATATCAAAACTTGTGTAAATAGCCGTTAAAGTCTTAGTAATTAACACTGTTATCTAAGTACAAGGACCTTATCTCACAAGTACAAAAATATTCTTGTAGTTAATCTGTGCTTGTAAGTATTTTAAATCAGTTGTTACACACTTATTTTTTGTTATTAACAATTATAAACACGATTTCAAATTTGGAATTTGCGTTAAATTGTAAAAGAGAAAAACACGTTATCAGAACGAAATGTCACTGTCTTTGTTATCATTGCAATCTTTTACACAGCTTATAAATTACAGAGGGTGAACGGAAGTTAAAATAAAAATAGTAATAAATAGTATCAACAAAAACGTAATGAATTTCTATGAATTCTATAGGTAGCACTTCATGTGTTATAAAGATTTTTGTACTGTTTCTCGTTTTATTGCACTTCTTCCTGTAAAGTTGTCTAAAGAAATATTTTCTTTTTCCAGATCTTCAAACTACTGTAGTTTAGTTGCGACATCACTAAATGGCTGGTTGGTTGTGGCTGCAATCTCCCAATAAATGAAGGTATGACACTGAGTTTATATTTCCCGTATTTTGAAGTTTAATAAAGTTTATAAAGGCTAGTCTAAACACGTTGAAAAAGCCAAAATAAACATAGGTACATGTTCTCAAATTCAGAGTAGAGTCAATCCATATGAAGTGGTCAAAAAAAGATTAATTGGTTGACAATGAATAAATAACCTTATTTATTTAATAAAGCCATGGCAGCCATTTTTGTTTCACACGTATAGCCGTTTTTGCAATTTCAGAGGTTTACATAAACTCGATTATCTCAGATTCTATTTGTCCCCGGATATTCAAACAAGGCCAATCTTTTGAGCAAGGAACAAGCTAAGATTTTAGTCCGGTACATTTTTTTATCTCAGATTAAACCTAAGGGGTGAAGTTTGGTGTCGTACTAGGAGAAAAAAACTTTTTACGGTAAAGGAAAAAAATAAACTAATGGTATTTTTTTTTAAAGATCTCTATAAAAAATAAATGTTAGCCAAGTTTCAGACTTGAAACTTAAATCCTTCTCTTTGTAACATTTCATGTATTTACCAATTTTTGCACTTTCTCCCATATTCGAAGTCCATTATCTTCAATGAGCAAGCATGTAAAATTCTGAAATTGTGCTCAATTCAACTGCTTTATAATGAAAACTGGCAGCAAAAATTTACAGTTTTAGCTTGAATAAGTGTGAAATACAACACATCGAAGGTTAACTCGTAATTGGAATAACATTGTTTTATATTTATTACAACAGTAAGAAAATACATTTATTGGTTTCATACAGCGACTTGGACCCAAATGCAATTTTGGTATGGTTCTGGTTCTGGTGCAGAGTAGCAGAAATATAAGGGTTTGGGTTCTGATTCCGGTACTTGCTTTGAACAAATAAGGGTTCAGGGTACAACACAAATATAGGTTCTTGCAGTTTTGTAGGTTTCAATTCTGTCCAAGTTCCTGGTTCAGGCTTTTAATGAGATATGCACACACACAACATCATTGATACACGAAAAATACCAAAGGTTCTTGACATCAAGAGCTGTATTTCAGTCATTGCAGAACGACAACATTATCGCGTGTGCAAAGATATAAGTGTTGAACACAATGACTTCTTTATCCATTGTTATGAACCTTCTGGACCTAGAACGTCTTTCAAGCTGAGCTCCAGAGATGATACTTTGTACGACATGTTAAGGAGGCTTATTCGTGTAGAATTAACTATACAGCCACGGCTCACAACTATAACATTACACAAGAATTGTGTGATGAGATTTCACAGCTGCTGAGCAACCAAGTTAGCTTCTGGTTAATTAAATCTGAACAATACTGGTAAAAACTACATCTTTTAGAAATTATATTATTATTATTATAGGGCCTACGTAATAATAATATTCGCCCCCTCCCTCCCGCACAAGCTTATAGCTTCTGGGGCCTGGTTTCCAGGTTATGGGTTGTAGCAATTATTATTATTATATGTATTTGAAACCAATAAATGTAATTTCTTTTACTGTTATAAAGTGTAAAATATTGTTGTTATTCTGTTTATGAGTTAATTTTCCAAGGGCTATATTTGAACTATTAGTCAAGTCTATAACTCCAAATTTTTCAGTCACTTCATATAAGACTTGATTTGAACACAACTTCAGAATTTTGAATGCTTGCCCACTGGAGATACTGGGATTCGAATATGAGAAAAAATGTAAAAATTGACACAAATTCATGCAATTCTACAAACAGAAGGATTTAAATCTCAAGTCCGAAACTTGGCTAATGTTTAGTTTGTATAGAGATCTTTAAAAAAACTGACAATTTTGTTCTGCATTCCTGCAAAAAGTTTTTTTTTTTGAAAATTGACTTTTAATACATTATAATCCCCTAGTATCAGGACAAATTTTATCCTTTAAGGCTAATTTTAGATAAAAAGAAACGTACTGGACTAAAAGTTTAGCTTACTCCTTGCTGGAAAGATTGATTTTGTTTGAATCCCATAGGATAAATATAATCTGAAATAAACACGCTTCCGTAAACCTCTGAAATTGCAAAAAACAGCTGTTCGCGTGAAACAAAAATGACTGCAATAGCTAGAAAGATTTAAAAAAATTAAATAAGGCGATTTCTGAATTGTTATAAGTATATAGAATCACATATATACAAAATATGATATATTTTAAAAATGGGCAAGCAACTATACTTCAATCGTAAATACAAAAATGAGTCATTTTCATAATCACACCTGAATAAACAAATACGACCCGGGGTGAGAGGATAAGAATGCAAATTTCACGTTGCTAAGAATACAGTGACGTACGCTAGAATCAGCAGATTTTCATTGCTGATTTTACATTTATTTTTAATTAAAAACGGATTTGTTCCGCTACTGAATCTTTCTAGCTCATTTATTGTTTATTTTATAATTTTGTTTACAGCGTGGCCTTCGCGTAATTCTAGATGCTTTTTATATTTTTGCCCACGCGTTTGTAATGACTCATTTCTTATAGTTTTGGTCGAACCATAGTCCTGGACCACTTCATATAGATTGACCCAGTAGCGCACGCGATAATATTCGTATAGATGTCACTACTTTTTCTTTGTTTACTCCAAGTATTTATCAAAAGCTAAGGAAGTTGTTATAAGAATTAGGAACACATCTCTGGATCTACTATAAAATTGATGAACGATTTCTTGTATTAACAATACTTTATTTTTATGCCACAAGAGAGTACTAAATCGATAAAGTGGTAGCGACAGCTTTCTTTTATTTTTGATAGAAGCGCTCATGAACTTCTTAATAGCAGTATCAAACAATAACTAAATTAACCCCCATTAAAGAAATTTACAATTATTAGAACGTTGAATTTGCATTTTATTGTCATCTCAATATAATAAAATCGTTCATGGTTCCATAGCCTTGAGCACAATGATAATAAAACTAATACATACCAAAGCTATTCAATATCTTTTGAAATATCCCTTTAATAAAATGTAGCAGGATTCTCTTTTATTCGTATTTAGGATTTTTCAAAACAATATACAATCCATACAAAGAAAAAATGTCAAAGGTTGGAAATTGATTTTTTGATACAAATATTTAACAATTGATCATCTCGTTTAGAAATATCACGTTCCCAAGCAATTCTGTCACGGTCCGATTTGTTCAAATTAGTTAAACTCCTACTGAAAAGTACTCCCAAATAAGATTTGATTCAGGATAATTATAACACGGAACGTTATCGTACTAATACGTATAATTATATCTCGCGTTAATTCAATTAGTAGAAAGCAATTATCATTAACTTGAACACGTGAGTGTGCATAAACCCTGTTATGCAAATTTATGTAGTTAAACTTCTCTTGAAATTCTAACGAGTAAACCTTCACACATCTCATCTGACGTGATCATAAACATTTCATATCGTAGAACTTTGTAATTTCATTAACTTTGTTATTAAGATTTACTTTTTTACTTGGGAAGTGTGAAAACCACATATAAGAAACGTATTACTTATTAAAACAAGTTGTGAATTATGTTATTGGAAGTTTCTAAAAAAAAGGTATATTACCTGAAAAATTTAACAGTAATTTAAATAAAATTGTAAAAATCAAATTGCTAGTTAACTACTTTTTATATGTTTTTGAATAGATTAGAACTTATAAAATCATTAATTTTCTGGGCAGCACCTATCCATTATACATTATACTCCGGGGCCTGAAGGACAGGTCGCTAGAGTAGGTACATAGGTAATTAACAACTCTTTGAAACATCCTTATCAAATTAATTAAAAACCATTTTATGGGGTAACGTTTTTCACTTTTTCACTATAGTTGATGAGTATGCCGACTCCCAGTACTCCCATGTTTGGTAGCCACCAACGCTTTTTTTTATTTTTTATTCTGAATTGAAACCAGGTCTGAGACAGGTGTAATATACACGGTACGATACAATTCACATCAAGCTGGCAAGCATATGACATCAACTTACATACAATTGCCTTTATTATAATAGACCAGGGTGGCAAGATCCTAGGTAATCCTAGGCCTGCCTAAGTCAAAGCTCAGCCTTCCTTGAGATTGGACGTAGCCGTGCAGTACGCATGATGATACTTCCTCGGGAGACGGATCCTGGCGGGTGAGCACGTTAATGCATCTGCCACTAGCCTGGAAAGCTAGTATATGGTGGATAGCAACCTCACCCCTACCAGTGCTAACTACTAACTTCACATAAAAAAAGTTACGCATTAATGGAGCATATCTCAATTTCTTGCCGTATAGGGGTCAGTAAGCTTTCACGGCACATAAATCAGCAATGACACGACACACATACAAGCGAATAAGGTAGAAGACTAGTTGACATCTGCAAAAGTATGACCTCCACACGGCCTTGAGAGGTGCGCTTATAATTACTGATCTCATCGTATAAGCCCTGACGCACATCAATTGGACCAAACAAGCCAACAATATTTGTTTGACATTTTAAATTTTAATCTCTAATGAAAGTTTATTTGTTGCTACTAACATTCATAATCAAGAACATAATCATTTAATCACTCATAAAATTTGTTAAATGATAAATCTTAATTACCGGAAACATACAGTGGTCCCCCAATTTATGTATATTATAGATCAACCAAAAATACAAAAATGAGTCATCACAAACACGTGGGCGAATATGTAAAATGCATCTAAAATTACGCGAAGGCCACACTGTAATTTAAATGATAAAATAAACAATAAATAAGCTAGAAAGACTCAGTAGCGGAACAAACCCGTTTTTAATTAAAAATAAATGTAAAACAGCAATGAAAATTTGTTGGTTCTAGCGTACGTCACTGAATTCTTAGCAACGTGAAATTTGCACTCTTATCTTGAGCTCACCTCGGGTCGTATTTTTTTATTCCGGTGTGATTACGAAAATGACTCATTTCTTGTATTCTTGGTTGAAGTATAGGGCTCGTATGTATAAGCCAACTTGCCACAGTCCCAACTCAGTTGAAATTTTGGACTCATTAAAAATGATACTATGGAAGAATGGAAAGTGTTTGAACATTTTATAAGTATGTTGTCATTATTGCTTATAATATACATTGCTTCATCTTTGTCTTTGTTTTTATTTGGTGTTGTACCTCTTGCAACACCTTGCAAAAGCAAACGCGATTTTTTGGCAAAAAACCTATTTTTAGAATGTACACGTAAAGGTTTTAACATGTTTTTATTAGTTTTTGATTGACTGCGAAACTATTTGGTTTTCTTAACAGTGAGTTAGAGATCCGTCGATTTTGTAATGAAATACATATCGTAGTAAAGGCAACTCCTCGATATCTTGAAATTTGTTGATTTCTTAATAAAATAAATCCTAAACACGAGTATGGACTATGCAACCGGATACTCTATACAGAGATATTTAAAAAAAATTCATAGAGGACGCACAGTTCAGAGGTATTTCTTGCCAGTTGCTACAGTTATAGTATTAATATGATTAACGTTTTGTCCATTACTGATATGAGTAAAAATTTTGTTCACTTATCAGGCTAGGCTTCCGAGTATAAAGACCTTTAGGTCTCTTCTGACTGCAACAACGTCTGTAGGAAACAATATTAAGTATACAGATTTTTTCTCTCTCTCGAAAAGTATTTATCTTAGAACAAACAATTTTGTTTATATATTGCTCACAAGAAGACAGGGTTTCTGGGTGGCCTAGCTTTTTGTTACCAAACGTATTTTTGTTTTTTTCTAAACGAAATATTTTAAAATTGCAGAAAAGACGGTGTGGTCACATTTCTAAAAATCTCAAAAATTGTACAGATTCTTTGAACATTTCTGTATTTAAATGCAACACGGCAAGCGGAACGTTTTAATAGTTTTGGCAGGAGAACTTTTTAAAGAGCGCTTTGCAGGTAGTTGACATGTCATAGTCCACGACCAGTCGGCGCAACCTGCATTCGCTAGATAGGATTAATACTGTCCATAATACTAGTAGTCTGTTTTAACTAGTGTACATTATATCTATGTGGATATGATTCTACTGATTAGTTAATTACTTATGTATTTAAATCAATGTCTTCGGATGTGTTACATAAAATATTTTTCTTGCGGCTATAAAAGATGCTAAAATTACTGCAATATCTTTTTAATTTAAGTTTTATTAATCAGAACCTACAATCGAGATCGGTAATAGTTATTTATGGTACAAATGAGTTAAGTAAGATGATGATAATTTTGATATGAGTGGATAATATCATTAACTCACGTATGCCACAAGTTAAATATTGAATTTTGAAACTAACGTTTTTCTCGACTCGTTTTTAACGACAGCAATAAAAAAAGCCCCGCGATTGGGCGACGGTGAAACTAAAGCTTTCTACCCGATAAAACAGACAAAGCTTAAACTTTCTAACGAAAAGTTCACATTACTTAAACTAGTTTAGAACACAAAATACGGTACTTACTGTATATAAAATGCTCAAAGTTGCCGGCTTGAGATTTAGCTCTTTCTTACAAATTTGAATTTCAGGTCGTAGGTATTGGTTCTGCAGTTGTCTAATTATTAAGAGATGGATAAAGGTTTCAAAACACAATAACATACACTAGAAGGGCGCCATCTGATTATGAAGCTTAATAACAATAAATAAATAGATCAAGTAGATCAAATAAATCTAATAAATCTGTTTGAAATCACTAATCAGAAAATGAAATCAGACCGATATAAATTTAGTGCAAAATATTAGTTAATTTCAACAAAGACAAAAGTTTAATGATGATATGAATAAAAACCTTCATAATTATATGGTTCAGTCTTACTGGTCTTAATTAACTTTAAAATAATATTCATTTTAGAAAACACAAAAAAGAAAAAATATAAAAAAATTACGAATTTTGAACTCAAAAGTTCATGTACTAATTCCCTACCTAAGAGCTCTTGACTATTAAAATTTGTTAATGAATAAAAATTGTATACAAATTACATATAAATAAAGAAACAGACTATAGAAATATTACAAAGATCCAAGGAAATTCACATAAATCTTTAACATTAAAAAAAAGGAATTCATAATTCACAGTACCTGTAGTTATCGGTAATTTGCAAACCAAATTAACTCTAAATTGCACAATAATGACTCCTGCGCACACACAAAACAATCGCTGCTGAACGGAGAGAAACTGGAATGTTCGTAGATTTCTGCTTTCACATCATACAAATATGCAATGAATTAACCCTCGTAATGTCTGTATGAGGTGAACTATTATTCACAATCATGAAATAAATAAAGATTATTAAAAGTTTCACAGTTTTATTAAAATATACCTGACAATATTGTTTCGACAGCTATGCTGTCATTATCAAAGGTAATATAATTATAAACAAACACGTCGCTAAGGTAGATACAAAATAGGTAACTAGATAAAATAATATTAATAATAATAAAAATTAATAATAAAAATCATAATTAAACATCTAATACTTCCAGTAACGGAGAATTACTGAGCTCAAGTTGTTCATTCATTAAAGGTACCCTGAGTTTGTGTTTGTATATCTCAAAGGCTTCTAAAATGTCTAATTTGCGTTTGTTATTACAAAAATGTAGGAATTTAATATTATTTTGAGGAGTCATTGTGTGATTTTGTTCTAAAAGGTGTTTGGCGTAATTCGATTTTTCAGGATGTTTATTTTTGTAATGACGTACGTGTTCTTTATATCTTATGTCAAAATTTCGAAGTGTTTGTCCAATATAGACCGAACTACAAAAAGAACAATTTAAACGGTAAATGCCCGATTTCATGATATCATGTGTTCTGTCTTTAGCATTAAATAAAAATGAAAAAGTGTTAGTGTTGGTTTTAAATGTTATTTTATAATTGTTGGTTTTTCTTAGTATATGTGCAATTTTTTCTGATATTTTGCCAAAATATGGTATAGATATGTAATTTGTGTCTTCTGTTTGATTGTCAATGGGATATATTCTTTTGATAGCTAACCTATAATCTTTTTGTTTAATTAAAGTGTCAATCAT
Organism: Agrypnus murinus; assembly: GCA_929113105.1. NCBI lineage: Eukaryota > Metazoa > Arthropoda > Insecta > Coleoptera > Elateridae > Agrypnus > Agrypnus murinus. The sequence goes on from OV816024.1 coordinate 161,870,880, forward strand.
TTATTTAACTTAATTGTTCAACAGGGGCTCTGCCCTTCTTACAGAACAATAACATAATGTAATTATTAATTAATGTAAAAATTTGCATTCAATGTTAATATTAATTTAATAATAATAATTATAATAATAATAATAATAATAATATTTTCTTACAATAATAAAAAAGGAAATTAATACATGAATTGAGTTTTCTTTGAGTTTTAACTGTTGAAGCTGCATACCAAACTAATTACTTCAAACTTGTATAATTAGTAATTTTACTTACTAAAGTGGTCAAATATTATTTTTTTATATCTATTTAATGATATTGATAAATCTAAATCTGTAATATTTAATAATTCATTCATAAGTCGTAATATAGTAATCATGGGTGGAAGCAAGGTACTACGTAATTGCAGAGGAATGCGAAACATGACAGAAGAACGAATGGATCGTGGTGGAACTTTTATTTGTAATAAACTTAGCAGTTTGGGACTGTCTATAAGATTATTCCAGATTTTATAACATAAAATCGCGGAATTAAATTTCCTACGCGCTGCTAGGCTCAAGTAATTAAATTCTGTTTTAAGATCTTCTGAACGAACAGTTCGGTAATCTGGATATGTTCCATATTTTTTAAAGTATAAAAATCTTAAAAAACGCTTTTGAACTTTCTCAATCTTTTCAATTTGATACATGAGCATTGGATTCCAAATAGGTGATACATATTCTAATAGAGGTCTAACAAGAGCTTGATATAGCTTGGTTATAGTTTTTAAATTATTAAAGTTTAATGAATTTCTTAACACAAATCCTAATTTTTGTTGACTTTTTGCAACAATATTATCTATATGACGATTAAAATTCAGTTTTGTGTCATAAGTCACACCCAAATCTTTAATCTCTTCTACTCGTGTTAACATCTCACTGCCCAAAATATAATTGTTTGTGGTAGGTAAACGTCTGGATATACAGCTCATAATGAAGCATTTGTCAGTGTTCAGGTATAATTTGTTGTCAATACTCCAATTATATATTGCCTGGACATCTTCTTGTAAACATTGAAAATCAGTATTATTCTCAACGACTCTAGAAAACTTTAAGTCATCGGCAAATAGAAGAACTTTGGAATATTTGCAGGCTAAAGGTAAATCATTAATAAAGATTAAAAACAGTAAAGGCCCTAAATTTGAACCCTGAGGGACACCTGAATTTGCTGTGTATTTTCCAGACGTGTTACCTCCAAATCTTACATAAATTTTTCTAGAACAAAGGTAACTACTAAAAAATTGCAAAGTTGGTCCAAGTCCATAGTTGTATAACTTTTTTAATAATATGTCATGGTCAACGGTGTCAAAAGCTTTTCGAAAGTCAGTATATATAACGTCCACTTGTTTTTTACATTGTAATTTGGAGAGCACATCATTTGAAAATTCCAATAAATTAGTAGTAGTTGATTTTTTGGGCACAAAGCCATGTTGATGAATTGTAATGTAAGGTTTGATGTGAGAAAAGACTTTGGAGTAAATTATCTGCTCAAAGAGTTTTGCTGGAGCGGATAGTATAGCAATTGGCCTGTAGTTTTCGACAGCCTCTTTGGGACCAGACTTGTGTATCGGCGTTATATAGGATTCTTTCCATTTTTCTGGGAACGTATTAGTTTTTAAGGCTAAATTATAAATATATAAAAGAGGTATTTGCAACCATTCTCCACAAGCTTTTAGTATGTATGGCGGCATATTATCCGGTCCAACAGCTCTCTTTGGTTTTAAATTCTTAAGAGCATTATTGTAATCAACTTCTAGTAATTCAGTAAGTGTGAACAAATCGTTGGTACAAACTGATTGACAATCAAAATCTCGAACATTGTAGGTAGAAGGTTGAGTAGAGAAAACGGACTGAAAATAATTCGCAAATGCGTCAGCAACTTCTGCGGTGTTCAATTTGTCACCTCTGTGGGTGTAACTAGTGACACAACTACTATTTCTTTTTTTATATTTTATATAGTTCCAGAATTGATTTGTATTATTCATAATATGAGTTTCGATATTAGATAAGTAATTATGGTAAACAATAGAAGTAAGAGACTTTAACCTCCGTCTGCATTCTTTATATTGTTGTAAATAATTGTCTGAAAGATGTTTGAGTTTGTGATACCTGTTTTTTGCTTGTAATAACTGTATTATTTCGTTATTAAACCATGTAGGATATTTACTTTTATTTTAACTTTTGTTATTACTAGATTTTGGAATACAATCGTCAAAAATTAAATTGATGATGTTATAAAAACTATCTAAAGCTGAATTTACATTATTACAAGTTACTACAGCCGTCCAGTCCGCATTTCTTATTAGTGAAACTAATTGATAAAAGTCACCTTTTTTGAAGTTATATCGAACAACGTTTCTTTTTTGGTCTTGCTCTAAATCTCCATTATTCTGACTATTAATAAAAGTTACTACTAATGCAGGGTGATGTGGTACAACATTTAATAAGTTTTCTTCATCTTCTTTACGTACTTCATAACGAAATTTACTTATATCTTTTATTAAAATTAAATCGAGAAATCGATTATTTTCATTATGAATATTGTTTATTTGTTTAAAAGAGTTAAAGCTAATGAAATCAATAAAATCTCATGTTCGGATTATAATTATTTGCATGTGCTAGTTGTTTAATGGTTGATATCTCTTTGCTAAAATCTGATTTTGTTAGTGGAATAGTTAAAGCTCTGTGTACTAATGATCTGTATGCTGATATTTTATGTGTATTGTGGTGACAAGATTCATTTGGTATTGTTATGTCTGTTTGTGTTGGTTTTCTGTATATGGAAAATTCAAAAAGATTGTCTGCGTTAATCTTGATATTTAAGTCTAGAAAGTTTATAGCCCTGTTTTGTTCTGTTTCTAGTGTAAATTTTATATTAGGATGGATATTGTTTATAAGAATTAAAAATTCATTGATAACCTCAAAAGAACTGCCAAAACAAGCTAAAATGTCATCAACATAACGAAACCAGAAGATAATGTGTTTAGAGAGGTTTAATTCAAATATTCGATCTTCAAACTTGTCCATAAATATGTTAGCTAATAGAGGACTTAGAGAATTACCCATAGGTAAACCATCCTTTTGTAAATAAATTATGTTATTAAAAGTGAAATAATTTTGACTTATACAAAGGTCAAATAATTGAATTAACTCTAACCCTTTAACTAATTCTATATTACTATTGATCAAGAAACTATCTAATAGAGGAATACATTCTTGTGGGGGTAAATTAATAAAAACCCACAAATACCTAAACTGTATGGATTAGTCAAGACCCACAAACAGAATATGCCAATAAGACCAGTTGTATCATACATCAATGCACCTAATCACATTTTATCCAAAAAACTGAACCAGATTATTAACACGATAGGTTACAAATCGAAATACTCTGTTAGAAATTCATTAGAATTAGTAGATAAGCTGCAAAACATACATCTTCCACCACATTCAAAACTTGTTAGTTTTGATATTTGCAACATGTTCTCCAGAATACCCCCACAAGAATGTATTCCTCTATTAGATAGTTTCTTGATCAATAGTAATATAGAATTAGTTAAAAGGTTAGAGTTAATTCAATTATTTGACCTTTGTATAAGTCAAAATTATTTCACTTTTAATAACATAATTTATTTACAAAAGGATGGTTTACCTATGGGTAATTCTCTAAGTCCTCTATTAGCTAACATATTTATGGACAAGTTTGAAGATCGAATATTTGAATTAAACCTCTCTAAACACATTATCTTCTGGTTTCGTTATGTTGATGACATTTTAGCTTGTTTTGACAGTTCTTTTGAGGTTATCAATGAATTTTTAATTCTTATAAACAATATCCATCCTAATATAAAATTTACACTAGAAACAGAACAAAACAGGGCTATAAACTTTCTAGACTTAAATATCAAGATTAACGCAGACAATCTTTTTGAATTTTCCATATACAGAAAACCAACACAAACAGACATAACAATACCAAATGAATCTTGTCACCACAATACACATAAAATAGCAGCATACAGATCATTAGTACACAGAGCTTTAACTATTCCACTAACAAAATCAGATTATAGCAAAGAGATATCAACCATTAAACAACTAGCATATGCAAATCATTATAATCCGAACATGATTGACACTTTAATTAAACAAAAAGATTATAGGTTAGCTATCAAAAGAATATATCCCATTGCCAATCAAACAGAAGACACAAATTACATATCTATACCATATTTTGGCAAAATATCAGAAAAAATTGCACATATACTAAGAAAAACCAACAATTATAAAATAACATTTAAAACTAACACTAACACTTTTTCATTTTTATTTAATGCTAAAGACAGAACACATGATATCATGAAATCGGGCATTTACCGTTTAAATTGTTCTTTTTGTAGTTCGGTATATATTGGACAAACACTTCGAAATTTTGACATAAGATATTTCTTTATATATCGTAATTCGATTTTTCAGGATGTTTATTTTTGTAATGACGTACGTGTTCTACGTACGTCATTACAAAAATAAACATCCTGAAAAATCGAATTACGCCAAACACCTTTTAGAACAAAATCACACAATGACTCCTCAAAATAATATTAAATTCCTACATTTTTGTAATAACAAACGCAAATTAGACATTTTAGAAGCCTTTGAGATATACAAACACAAACTCAGGGTACCTTTAATGAATGAACAACTTGAGCTCAGTAATTCTCCGTTACTGGAAGTATTAGATGTTTAATTATGATTTTTATTATTATTTTTATTATTATTATTATTATTTTATCTAGTTACCTATTTTGTATCTACCTTAGCGACGTGTTTGTTTATAATTATATTACCTTTGATAATGACAGCATAGCTGTCGAAACAATATTGTCAGGTATATTTTAATAAAACTGTGAAACTTTTAATAATCTTTATTTATTTCATGATTATGGAGTTCCACAAAATAAGGCTGGAAACAATAAACAATATTATTCACAAATTCACCCAAAATAAAGTAACTAAATGCAACCATAAAACTTCTATAAGATTTGGTTATTGAATTAATTTTAAGAACCATCGGCAAATGTTCGTTATTTTTCTTAAAACAACCCATTTATTATTTAAATCCGAACTGAATTTATAAAGCACATAACTCGGATTTCATTATTGATCCGAGATTCCGATCACTGAAGATAAAGTCTGTAGTTATTAATTTTTTATCGGTATTTCGGTACGAGAACCAGTTTTGATATTTGCAACATGTTCTCCAGAATACAAGAATGTATTCCTTTATTAAATAGTTTCTTGATCAATAGTAATATAGAATTAGTTAAAAGGTTAGAGTTAATTCAATTATTTGACCTTTGTATAAGTCAAAATTATTTCACTTTTAATAACATAATTTATTTACAAAAAGATGGTTTACCTATGGGTAATTCTCTAAGTCCTCTATTAGCTAACATATTTATGGACAAGTTCGAAGATCGAATATTTGAATTAAACCTCTCTAAACACATTATCTTCTAGTTTCGTTATGTTGATGACATTTTAGCTTGTTTTGACAGTTCTTTTGAGGTTATCAATGAATTCTTATTAACAGTATCCACCCCAACATAAATTTTACACTAGAAACAGAACAAAACAGGGCTATAAACCTTCTAGACTTAAATATCAAGATTAACGCAGACAATCTATTTGAATTTTCCATATACAGAAAACCAACACAAACAGACATAACAATACCAAATGAATCTTGTCACCATAAAGCACATAAAATAGCAGCCTACAGATCATTAGTACACAGAGCTTTAACTATTCCACTAACAAAATCAGATTTTAGCAAAGAGATATCAACCATTAAACAACTAGCACATGCAAATCATTACAATCCGAACATGATTGACACTTTAATTAAACAAAAAGATTATAAGTTAGCTATCAAAAGAATATATCCCATTGACAATCAAACAGAAGACACAACAACTCACTTTCACTACCATAAATGATGATTATCTGTGCAGCTTCGCCGGTCTAACCCAATAAACATCTATTTTTAAATTTAAGATTAAAAACAACACATTTTCTGATTGGATACAAAAAGAAAACAGTAACAGCTTGATCTAGTAAACATTACTATTAAGGCTTGTGACAAAATGCTATTTAAGCTATTGCGTTATATTTTAGAGTGTTTGACGGCCACAAGAAAAATATTCTATGCAACACACCCGAAGAAATCGATTTAAATATATTAGTAATTAACTAATCAGTATAATCATATCCACACAGATATACATCTATCTTATGTACCCTAGTTAAGACAGACCGCTATAGTATTATGGACCGTATTATTACTAATTAAAAGGTAGCAACTGCGGATTGCGCCAACCGGCCGTAGGCTGTGGTGCGCCCACTGCCTGCAACGCGCTCTTTAAAAATTTCTCCTGTCAAAACTATTAAAACGCCCCGCTTGACGTTTTGAATTTAAATACAGAAATGTTCAAATAATCTGTAAATTTTTTGCAGATTTTTAAAAATGTGAATACACCGACTTTTCTGCAATTTTAAAATATTTTGTTTACAAAAAAAATAAAAATACGTTGGGTAACAAAAAATTATTAGACTGTCCAAAAGCCCGTTTCTTGTGGGCAATATTTAAAAAAATTGTTTGTTCTAGGATAAATACTTTTCTAGATATTAATATTTCTTTAAAGGCGTACAAGTAGTTTTGATAATTTTTTCAGTTTGAATATTTCCGAAGTTCTGCGTAATCTAGCAAATTCATAAATGAAAGTTCTTTAGTTGATTGCTACCTCATAGTTGAAAACCCTTGTAGAACCCATTAAATGTTTGGATGCTTTTATTATAAACATAATTTATTTAAAATTGGATAGCACATCCAAACAAAAATGGGAGTCCAAAGTTTCAAAAATCAGAAAATCTAAGAAATCTAATTGCCAAGATTTTATTGAATTGTTAAAGGATAGGTGCAATCTTTTAAAACCCCACTATAAATTGTCATATAAATTAAATTGATTTATGACTGATGGTTGTATAAAAGTAAGTCCATTTTTGAGAGTTATCTAGCAATCAACATTAGTAGGTTCCTGGTCAAAGTGTTAAGTTGTTGAACATTATTATTATTATGCTGTGTATACATACATTATTATGCTTACTTACTTGCATATTATAACTATAACCTTTCAGGTGTGTAATCATGTCACCATTTACAGATATTACTGTAATGATACCGTGGTGATCATTTATATGGCAAGAATATAACGATCTTGTCATATAAGTGATCACCACGGTATCATTATAATACTTTAAATTAAGTTATAATAATGTTGATTATATTTTTTGCTGAAGTCTTCAAAACGACAAAATTTAACTATTTTATCTACGACCACCATAGAAAGTTACACATTCCGCACAATCTGGTAACCGTGAAAATGACTAATTGCACACAATCTCTAAATTAGATGACCGTGAGAAATAACTTCTCACGATCACTAGTTCTATTAAAACGCCATAGATGTCAGCACTTGCAATATTATAATATTATTAATTATTTGAAATATAAAATGTTATAAATTTAAGTCAAAGATTACTTTATTATGTTTAATCATTGTTTTACATTAAATTATATTTTGAATGCAAATCCATCTAAAAAGATTATTGCTTCCGCGGGGGAATCGAACCCTGGACCGCCTGTTTGCTAAGCCAGACCTTATACCATTCAGTTATCTAGGCGTCTTGACATGATTATGGTTATTCTCATTATATAAAGTTATTAAAAATTGTTATTCAATTAACGTAAAATTCATTAATTGTTTACATTATTATATAATTGTTAATATAATATTATTCATTATTATTGCTAAATTGCAATAAAAACAATAAAAGGTTTTATAATTAGCTACACAATTCACAAATGCAAGTGCGATGGGTACACTTTTAAAGCTACCTTTCCTGTCATCACAATACCTGGAATGCGATAATATGTTGACATTTCGCGACATAGGGGTTTAATAACCTTGACAATTGAATCGTGATTGTTTATATAAAATTACTTTTTGAAAACGAGTACATACGATTATTTAGTTGTAAGTACTAAATAGCAGATTGACTGAAATCTTACAGATAGTAAACGTATTATTACTATTGTCTTTGAAATTTTATTATTTACTTTTGTCGTTTTCGAAATTCTGGATGTATCATGAATAAATTAGATAATGGGAAAATGTGGTGTACACTTGTATACCTCCATATATCGTGGAAACGCCTCACATTACATCTTTTAATTTATTGCCATGTTATTGAGATTTCACATAAAAAATATAAGTAACTAAAGTATAAGCATTCGTGTGATTGCGGCATTCAACTTCGTCTCGTACCGCAACTTCTTCACACTCGTGAGAAATTGTCACTTTTCTGCACTTGTAACACAATATACAATTACTAACGCAGACACTTACTTTATACTAGCAAAATAAATTAGCTGGAAGTTATTTTAATGAATTAAAAAACTGAATATATTTTTTAAAGTCTTTAAATGTTTGTGTCCTTAAAAAGCACAAAGAAGTTTGCGACCTATCTTTACTTTAACTTTCCAGTCCTTAGAGATTAACTAGTTTGTTGTGCCTTAAAAAAAGTATCGTATCGTATATTAAACATTACTTTATGTTATGTTTATTTAATTTTGAAGAAAGTCATAATCTTGAGATTAGAAATAGAAAAGATTTTTGAAGGTTTTTAAAATAAAGAATTACGAAGCATCTGCTTAAGATTTTGAATATTTTTTATTCATAATAAAAAAGGGTATCTAAAGTATCAATAACAACGTAAAAAGGGAAAGCGTTGGTAAAGAAGTAATAAAAATAAAGTTCGGTACTTAAGAAGTGATTTGTAAATAAAAAATTTTTAAGACACGTTTTTACACTTTATTTTTGATCCATTAGTCAATATTCCCAAAAGTTTTTTCTTAAATTTTCACGATGAAAGAGGAGTGAGCTCAAGTAAAAAATACAGTATAAAATTCCATAAGTTTGTATATTTTAAAAAAGTAAAAGTTGTTTGCCTAAATTGCCTTTGTTGGTTCAAACTTTATGAAAATAATTAACAAGCTTTTTATTAAATTTGTTTTGGGCTGTTTGTCTACAATATCGGTTTCAATTGCGGAAAATGTTCTGAAACTCTTTGCAAACGTTATCGGTTCATTCCACCCTTCTTCGTTCGTTTGCTTTACACTGTGTTCACACACTTGATCTGCTCCTTGCTTCACTTTAGAGTTGTTTACTTTCGAATACGTTAGACTCTTGAAAAGTATTAAACGCTATAAGATTTACATTCAGCCTACAACCTTTATTAGAAAATTTTGAGGTGGAACTAAAGAGTTGACAGCATCCGACCGTACGTCTTGATTTAATTTAGGAATTTTAACGAAAATAACAATTACAGTAATTTTGTTGCGAAAATAGTGGAGACAAAACATTTAATTAAAAAAAAATAAAAATATGTTACTGTTGGTCAAACATTTTTCGCTGTTACAATGTTTGTAGGAATGTACTTAGGGATAGCTATACTATATAAATATTCTCAAAACAAGCAATTGTGCCTAACTAAATTAACTCCACGTAAATAACATTTCGTAAATAGCTATCTTTCGGTTTCCTCTGACTATCTACCTTTGAAAATCGAAATGTGAAATTGAAATGTCCAACTTATCCAGACGTGACATATTTACAAACTTATGGATCTTCCAAAAGATGTCAGATATTTAGATTTAGCTACTACGTCTACTTCATTTGCTGAATGCTGTTGAATTGAGTGAATCATAAAACCAGGATTTGTATTATGTTTACCTCATCCAATTGAACTCAATGGCTACACAAAACCTGCCTCTTCTGCGTATAAAACTACCTATGTATATAGAGGTTATTTTATAAAGATTCAATATTTCGAATTATAAATTTCTATTCTAAATTCTCTCTGCATTTCTTGGTCGTTACATAATAAACCGTAATTGAACCTTAAATTAATTCATCAACTCATTTAACTACAAAAAAACTGAAACGCAGTTTACAGAACATCTCTTTTCTTTACAGATAAGTACCTAATGTGCGAACAGTAGGAATCGGAAAAATCTAAATTTTTAACCGGTACTTACGGAAATCGTAGTTATTATTACGTAATTATGTGCTTACTGGAATAAAATCCACTGCTGTATGGATTCTATTTTCTTTTACAGCTGACTATTTTTAAAATCCTTAAATGTTAAGTACAAGCATTGTGTTTTCATTCATGTGTCTCGGTATTCGGCGAGACAGCCAGCGCTACCTAGCGCTGGATGACCCAAACCCTATTGAACTACGCGATGTAAGAGAGGTGAGGATCCGAGCTTGAATTATTTTTTCGTATTTCAAAAGCAAACAAAGCAACAAGTTACTAAAGCTTACCCATTAGGGTACAAGGATGCCAGACGTCCCGGATTCTGCGGGATTGTCCCGCATTTAAGGCTCCCGTCCCGCGTCCCGCGATATAACCATATTGTCCCGCAAAGCAATGTTTCTTGTTATTAGATACTTCTACAGTCTGTTTTTTTGTAAACGATAATATAGGAAATTCAATAAGATTTTATCATTTTTTTTTCTAAATTTGTACCCTTGCAAATGTAAGTAGAAATTCTGATATCAATCGTAAGAAGAATTCATTTTACGTCAAAAACATATTAAACGTTATGAAGAAAACCAAAGACTATTTAAGAAAATACTTAAAAAGCTTATTGATTTATTGCTTTTGGTAATAGGCTATAAAGAAAAGTTGGAAGCTGTACGCCGATTTACGGTTTACGCATTAGATTCGTAATCAGAAATCGCGGGTTTAAGCCCCATCCTCGTATACTTTTTTGATTGTATTGCTTACTAATTATTAAAGTTTATTACAACTATTATTACTTTTATGCCCTTTTTTCATTTGCTTTTCTGATAGGTAATTAAAAATTTTACAAAAAGTAACGGTAAACCCCCGTAGCAAAATATCTAATAATAATTTTAATAATCTAATAATATACTAAAAAGAATATGTAGTAAGCAACACAATTAAAAAAATAGTATACAAGGATGGGCCTTGAACCCGCGATTTCTGATTACGAATTTGATGCGTTAACCGCTAGACCAATCGGCGTACAGCTTCCAACTTTTCTTTATAGCTTTTTACCAAAAGCAGTAAATCAATAAGCTTTTTAAATATTTTCCTAAATAGTTTTTGGTTTTCTTCATAAAGTTTAATATGTTTTTGATGTAAAATGAATTCTTCTTACGATTGATATCAGAATTTCTACTTACATTTGCAAGGGTACAAATATAAAAAAAATGATAAAATTTCATTGAATTTCCCATATTATCATTTACAAAAAACAGACTATATACGTAATCAACTTACAAAAAATCATACATACTTTCTTAAAAGTATAACATTAATAACAATATATATTACACCTTATTTTATTTATTACAATTTAAACATTTTACCAAAACAAAATACTAAATATATAAACTAATTAGATTAGTCATGTGGTCAGGTATATATCAAGTTTAGACGTGAAAACGTTGAATTTAAACATGATAAAAAAATATATTTTTTAAATAGACACTAAAACATTTTAATATCATAATAACAATAAGATTAAAAGTTTTGAGTTTATTATAAAAAATAAAAACAAAATTAAGTCTACGTTTAGTTTTAATAAAGATACGACAATTTTGATTTTCAGTTCATCATCCTTTCCGTAATTTGTTGAAAATTCATTCTTAAATGGTCGTTATCTTTGTTAAATAAACACAATTTTTTTATCTTTATATTAAAATTATTAGTATTTTATATTAAACTTATTGATCCCCTAATTAAAAATTAAAAAGATATTTATTCTATTTATATGTATTTTTTAAAATATTTATATTATTTTGGTTATTCATATATAAAAGCAATTTTAATTTGTAATTCTGGCTGTTTGTCAGTAATGTCAGTCTGTAGATGCCTAAAACATAATTATAATATGACATATCAAAAATTTAGAAACTATTTAAAACGGACGGTGCTGATATTTGAAAAAAATCAAATCCAATCTAAAGTACGTAGGGTAACCTTTAATGTAGAAAAAATATTTTTTAGGTGTTTATTTTAAAATATCTGACTTATGATTTGTTATTAAAAAAAATAAACGGGTTTTCCTAGAAAAATTATGAATTTTATTATTAAGTATTTAATTTGCCATACCATTTACTCAGCGGCGTAGTTAGCGCCTGTGCAGCCTGTGTGCGGCACAGGGGCGCCACAGTTAGGGTACGCCAGCCTCCTGACAGTAAAATATAATATAAATTAAATACAATATGTGCAAAGTTGGAATGAAATTTACTAATAAAATATAGCTTACATTTTTAATCCAACTTTTTTTCATATGAAGGGCGACCTTGCACAAGGGCGTCATAAACTCCAGCTACGCCTCTGCATTTACTGAATGTACAGTTACAGCCAAAAAAATCTGGGCAAGAGGTTTAGAATATTGTTATTCAATGAATCATAATGAAAATTCTGAATTCAAAGCCTCATTGGAAATTATTAAGTAGGCGACGCTACTGTGTATCGATAGTAACATTACTAGATCAAAAGCCTGATCTACAAACAAAAAATTTACAAAAAAAGGTTATGTAACCTCAAATAAGCGCCCAGATTTTTTTGGCCGTAACTGTACATTATATAGATTGCAAACAATGCGGGATATCAAAAAAAAGAAAAGTGTCCCGCGAAGTGCTAAATCAAATCTGACAACCCTGTTATGGTAAGCAGTTGGCACCTAGTATACATTAATTTGCAGTAATTGGCATTTTCACTACCTTGTTCCGCAGTATTGAAAAACCTAATGCTAAATACGACAAAGCCAAGATTTAGTACTTTTCAATTGTACATAAAATAAGATTTTGTGTATTCTTTGTAATATGTAAAAATAAATTGTTTTGTTAAGCATCTTTTAATTTTTAACAATTATATTGTTTTGTAGCTAACACATTTTGATAAACAAAAGTGCTTACCTATACAACTTATTTGCGCCTCAGCTCAGCTTAAATACGATAAAATCAGGAGTCTCTTCCTTTTGCGAGATTAAGGCAGATGATAGGTGGATTGGAGCATCATCAAATTCATAGAGATATGGATATATGGGCGCCAGCATAATTAATTTAATTTAATAAAGGAGTGACGTTCATGCTCCAAAATACGTATCTCTAGATCTTAAAATGAACCAGTCTCAATTATGCAAAGACCGATTTCCAATACTCCTGTCATTACACAGAAATAGCATATTATAGAAAGTAAGCAAGAAATAATACCATTTATTTATATATTTCACATAACAAAATCATCAAACAATAAAACAGAGAACTGGAAGGCCTTCAGTTGTTATTTAGATAATATCATAATGTGAATTATAATAATACAACTAAATTAACAATACTTTAAAAATTCTCACTATAATCTTTATTCGGTTTGAAGACTATTAATATTACTTGAAAAATATTAAATTCAGAATCTCCTAAAAATCTACTTATTCTCATATCAAAAGTTTTCTATGATTTAATGAACCCACCTGATGATTTCTATAAACTTAATTTGGTTTACCAACGTCAAATAACTCGTTGAAGATGTCAACCAGGTGCATCAGGTTATTGTGAGCCCCAGTAGGTTCCAGTGATTCACTTGTGGGGTTGCAAAATACTAGGTACTGCAAAACCATATTTGCCATTATTATCAAACAAACAAAGGTGAAGCTCGCAGTTTCCAGTTGATGGCAGGTCTGGATCAATATTCTCGAACTAAAATGTGGATCGATTTTCTTAAACTAAAGTCCGTACCGGCCTTTTTTTAACTAAAGTCCGTATTAGCTTTTTCCCTATAAATAATGATCGATAGTGTAAAGAAAAGTTTATTGCTCACATCAATAAAACAAGAAGAAACTTTAAATAAAATCAAAAGATAATTATTGCATTTTTAGATTCTAAAGGGATTCAAGATGGACGTTCCAAAGCGTAACTTCGTAGTACGGAGAAAACTATAATTCTGTTACTTTCCAAACTTTAAAACAACGATTTCGTACTTTTAATAAATCACAAAGCCATTCGATGCACAATAAAATTATAATTCACTCATAAAAGAGAATCTAATTATTTACCAATTAAAACCAAAATTTTAATCAACCACCAAACAAACATATCAACAAACGCATTCTCAAGAGAATTTTTACAAGACCCTGTTGTAGAATACAAACGGGGGAACGCGAGAAATCATTTCCCGCTAAAAGAAGTGTATGTGATTTTTTTTATTGCTTGTTAACGAATTAGAACGTCGGAAAATATTTATGCCCATATAGGGATTATTGAAAAAATCGATATTTGTAGTTGAAATACCAAACCTAGGTCGCGTTGCAATAAACATTGATAGTCGGATTTATTTTACTATACAAGGTATCTTACAAACAATAACCCAATAGTATTCTTATAACTATGCAAGGTGTTTTTAAAATAAAATAATAGACATATTGTGTGCAATGTTTATAGGAGCAATGGTCAAACTTTTAGGATAAGTTTCTTAAGTTATTAGAAATATAAAACGTTAGTAACATTTTTTGATTAAATGCGTTTGAGAAACCAAGTTTAGTACGGGGTTTTCAGAAAAATTGTACCAGTCAAAAAATCGAAAAATCGAAAATCAAAAAAATGAGTATTGTACCAAGTTAGTGATAAATGCAGACCTTCCAGAATTTAATTTATAATTTGTAACCAATAAAAAAACATTCTTCTCTGCATTACTCTTGATTTTCATACCATTTAAGATAATCTGAACAGTAAACTAAATATTTTAAAATTGGAAAGCACTAGTGGCTATTGCATAAGACAACAAAAACAAATTTCGTTTCTTACGTTTTTATGTAGACGGGGCACATTGTTTCGAATGTTTTTAACACAGCTTAAGCATCCCCTCTTTGTAAAATTTGCAAAATTCTTCAGTTAGAATTACAATTGTTATTTTAGATACTGTACATACTATTGTTCTAATGCAAACTAAATTAATATAAAAAAATACAATAAAAAATTGGCAAAAACCAAAAATTCCTAGTTATATAATTAACACCTGCTGATATAAAAATACTAATATATTCAAAGTCTCGTTCTTACATACACCTATAATTATTTTTCCATCCTACACAAACAAGAAAATGTGCTTTAATACCACAAGAAGAGTAAGGACATATGCATTTGTGGTACAGTCAGTCAAAATATCACGGTTTTAAGAGGGCCTAGACAAAAAGACACCTTGACACTAGTGATGGAAACTTGGGTGTCGAGTGTCGTGATACTATTCGTGGTCGTGACACTTGAAGTGTCGAACAGTATCGCTCTTATTAAAGTGTAATTCGAAGTTGCTTGATCATTCTTACAAAGAAATTAAAGGCAAATTTGTTGAACTGGCCAACAATCATTGAATGAGACGTACATATAAAAATATTTTGTTGCGGATTTTTCTCTTTTGTATTAGTATAATATTGACGGTGATAATTTTATCTTGGGTTTTCAGCAAAATAAATTAAAATCAATAATTGAAGTTGAATAAGTTCCTCATTACCTAATTATTATTTCAGCTTCTTATATTTATACCTTATAATGTATTTTGAAGAAAGACTACTGTCAAAACACCTGTAAATAAATACAACGATCATTAATTTTAATTAATTCAATTTATTTTGCTGAAAACCCAAAATTTTCAATCTTAACAAAAACACGTTCTCGACTAAAGACCAACGTCGTCAGCGAAATTACATTTTTAAATAGTTTTTATAATAAATCCAAAAAATAGACTTGAATTACAAGTTATTTATAGAATTTGTTTCTTTTCTTTTAAATTTCTGTTTCATAATATGTACTTGCTTTTATAAATAATTTAATGTCTTTTAATGTACTTAATGCATAAATATATAACCATAACAGAATTTACTCATATAATTGTTTTTTAATCCATAATTTGCTTATGATTTATGTAGCTATGAATCTTGACTGCTTCTCGTTTCAATTGGATTACATTTACACTAGCGCATGCATAATGTAAAGGCGAAGTGTCAAAGTATCATGAAGAGTCGACACTCCTCATGCCATATTTCGACACTCAAGTGTCGCGACACTCGAGTAGTATCGAGACCCCATCACTACTTGACACGTTTGCCACCCCCCTTGCCATAGATTTCGATTACACGTGTAAAAAAACAAAAGCACATTGAATTTTAATGGAACTCTTAATTCGAAAATTAATTACTAATTAATTTTGCTGCTATTATATTAGCAACTAATTTTCGAATGTGGTAATTAATTAGCAATTATATCGCAAGATATGGTAGCCTTTATTTCAATTTAATTGCTTTATTAGAACTCCAGCAAAACCGATTTTAAGCTGGCAAA
This sequence comes from Agrypnus murinus, assembly GCA_929113105.1. Lineage (NCBI taxonomy): Eukaryota > Metazoa > Arthropoda > Insecta > Coleoptera > Elateridae > Agrypnus > Agrypnus murinus. Next base: position 161,887,400 of record OV816024.1, read on the forward strand.
ACCCTGGATCTTTAAAGTACAAAAAAAGATTTTTTTACTAAATTAATTTTTTATGTCTATTTCTTTATTTTAATGTGGTGATTTATTAGCAATTAATTTTTCTGTTATGTTTAAGCTATTTTAAACATTAATTACTTATTTTTTCGATATGGTTTTGCTAGCTTGACGGACCCGTTTGAGATGTGAACCAACACACAAGTAGGTTGACTTCACGGACTTTGCTTCTTATTTTTAGTTCTTTTTTTTAGTTTTAGGATAAAATCTCATTAATTTCTCAGATATTTATCATATACATTTAAATTAGGTTTTGTTTTGTTTTGTGCAATTCGATTTTTGTAATTTGGTTTGGTTCTTGAACAAATATTATTATTATTATTATTATTATTATTATTATTATTATTATTATCCTCTAAAAGTTCTATAATTTGGGTTTCAACTTGCTCTAGGCTACTGTAGGAATACCTGTAACTATAAATTATTTTGGTCCTAGAGATTAAGATTAAAGTAGATAAATGTTATTATCGTCTCTATAAGAAAGAATTATTTAGCAGTTTCCACTCTTGTTTAAATTTATCAGCAAAAGGATGAACGCAGCTTAATTTGCTAGTGGTTTTTCACCACTCGACATAATTACCAAAAAGGAACTAATGAGCTTAGCACTACAGAAATTTCAAAATGAGTTCATTAATTCACTCTAGTAATACGTAGTGTATTCGTGAATTTTAATTGCCTGTATAATGTAGTCACATTATAAAGAAACGTGCTCAAGCATAAATGTTAAAAATGTATTCAATAATATTCAGTGTTTCCTAATTTAATAAAAAAAAATATCCCATCTGCTGTATGAAATAATCGGATTTTACTGTTTATTTTTGAAATCTAATTTTCAAATGTTTTTGAAATACAAAATTGAACTTTCCATCAGTAGTTTTTCGTAATAACACTTTAACATGATAGAAATTTTATAATAATTATTTCATTGTACAACGGAAGCATTCGGTTATTCAAACAAATCTTGTTTTAATATTTGAACACTTTAATGGATATTAGAGCATTAATAATGCCTACATTTTAGGAAACGCTACTATACTATGCATTTAAGCTGAGTTATGTATAGTATACTACAAATTAGGTAATATCGATTCGTAAATGGGTACGCTTTCGCTAATTCTCTCTTGGTAAAATAAAATGACTTTTAATCAAGAACATTTTATAATAAATTATTGTTTCTGTTCCATCAGCAAGTTGTTTTTCAAGGGTAGGCGCCATCCAGTGCGATTATTTTCACAGTTCATTAGGTAAATTAAATTATTTTCAGCTGAGAAAATTTATTGTTTTGAATTTTCTGCGAAAGTCACTAAATTAGCTAATAAGTTATATCAGGGACCCATTGTAGAAAGCACTGAAAAGCTAAATTGTGAAAAAGTGTTTCAAGAATAACTAAGTATAGTTACATTTTTAGCAACTTTTTATGTTGAACGTCTATTTGATTAAAGCAAAGATAAAAGTAGTTAGACTTTTAATGAATGCGGAACAAGTGTTAATTAGATCTGTTAATTCATTTGTTAATGTCGATTATTTCAAGTCGCGTTCTGTATCCTGACTGCTATCTTACAATGCGTCCATATACAATGAAAAACAGAAGGAAATATATTGAGTTATACTGTCTATTTTTATAAAAATAAAGATGTAGCAAAAAGAAAATATTATTTAGAAAAAAATTAAATCAATTATAACAAAGTTGTAATAGTTGTGTAAATAAATTAAACTATTACAAACAAACGCTAAACTAAATTTAAAAAATTTTTTCTTTGTTAGATTAATAAAATACTCGATTTCTAGACAAACTACATTTAATTTAACTGCATCAAGTACTTGCATATAATCTATAAACATATTATAGGTAACTACCCAAGTGCAAAATTTGATGCTGTTTTGTTTAATAACGTTAGAATATCAAAATTTTCAAAATAAGGTGCATTGCCCATTCGCCCCTAACGCACTATCTTTGTGAGGCCGAGTACCACAAACATGCGTTTGTGCTGCAATCGTCCATACAACAACAGAATAATAATGTCGTCTATTATATTTTCTAGTTACACACTTGGACCGCTTTTTGTGTTTCTTCTATTTGAACACGTATCTACTTTCTTAACTTCTTCTAATTATGATATTCTCGATCGCCGCCGGCTGCACTTGAGAGTCCTTCTGTGTCGATTAGGTAAGGCATGGTAGAATAAACAAAGATAGATTTATTCCTTAGTACGGATGTTTTTGAAAAATTGAATTTAAGGAATTCGTTAGAATCAATTAATTTGGAATGTGGTGGCATTTCATGCTCTTAATCAAGCAACGTTCAGAAACTATATCCCGCTCTCATTTCCTGCTTGAAGTTGAGAGCAGAATCCATTTGACGAAACATTGTGTTGTTAAAAATCAGCAAAAAATGCAAAAACCTACATAACATAATCTAATTAAGAAAGATAAAAATTTATGAAGGAAGAAGTATTCGTAGATATTGGGAAATACAGTGCAATTCTAAAGTATGGAATAAATTCGATAAAAGGGAAAGTATTGATTTTTGGAAACATTCCAAAAACACGTCAATTTTGTTTTTAAACTCCGTATTTTTTGACATAATACTCGAATATACAGGGTGATGTGTTTAAGTGTGGTGACGTCATCGGCATTTTTTCTAAGTAGCAACTTTTATTTTTTATTCCATATTCTGACACTTCATCTAATTACCAACATGGTAATGTAATAATTTTGTTACCTTACATAAAATTTTTTTTGAAACAAATAATTATGAAGACGGGAAAGTGCTATAGTCACCACAATTAAACACATCACCCTGTATATCCTATATGTCAAAAAGTGCGGGCTTTAAAAACAAAATTGACATGTTTTTGGAATTTCTCCAAAAATCAATACTTGCATTTAAGTGTGGTGGCTACTAGCACTTTCCCGTCTTCATAATTATTTTTTTCAAAAATTTCCTTATGTAAGGTAACAAACTTATTACACTACCATTTCGGCAATTGGATGAAGTGTCAGAATATGGAATAAAAAATGCAGATTGCCATTTAAAAGAAATGCCGCTGACGTCACCACACTTAAACGCATCACCCTGTATATTCGAATATTATATCAAAAAGTGCGGACTTTAAAAACAAAATTGACGTGTTTATGGGATTTTTCCAAAAATCAATACTTTCCCTTTTATCGAATTTATTCCATACTTTAGAATCGCACTGCATGTTAATGTAATAGTTTTTTTATTATGATCTTATTATGTTAATTATTTGATTCTATTGTATGTAGTTCGTTTGTTTTTATGTTCGTTTATGGCGCTGATTATTATGATCATTTTACCAACCCTACTAGAATTGGACCGAATTTGAGACTTTTTTATTATTTGTATTATCATGTGTAAACATTATATTTGGGTTTCTCTAAGAAGGAAGAATTTCACCCCAGCAGGTATTATTATCATGCGATCAAACATCACATTGACATCACATTAGTTCTTCTCCGTTCTAAGAAAATTACCAGCTTGGCTGAGTATCAAATCTACGACTCTTGAATTATTAGGTCAACTTGCTAACGAATCCACCAAAGCTGGCATTTTGTGTCAATATATTCAAATTAAAATTTTAATTCAAAATGTATAAATAGTTGGATGTGAATTTGAAGTTGCTACGGTCTAGAACCATCCCTGCATGTTTAATTGAGGTGTCTCATTTTTTATTATGTTTTGAGGGTATGAAAACTTGTATTGTATTCTGAACATAAACAACGCTTTATGATTTGAACGCTTTACTTGGACTACTTGTTCATATAGGAAAATTTAAATAGTACCATTAAGTTAATCTTATCTATTTAAGCTGTTACTTATTCTACCGGGAGTTATTTATTATCATTAATAATAAATAACTCCCGCACTCTGTTTTCATATAGTAGTGGCGCTTTTCTGGCCTTTAGTGCACTTTTATTAAAATGTGATAATGGGCCATATGCATAAACTGAAGTAAATGCTTTTACTTTATTAGTAAAAGGAAAAAGATATGATTTTTAATTAGTAAGATTCACTTATAGTAGAAGTGTTTGCTACATTTTATGCATAAGGCCCAATAACGTAGTATTACTCGCGTATGGTAATAAGTCCCTAGTTAAAACGTTCGTTAAATATCGTAGAATTTTTAAGAACAGTTTTTTATTTCTGGTCGCTTGAAACCATTGAAATATTTACCATATTAACCATATTTTTGAAACCATATATATAGAAAACCATCTTGAACATTTTAAAACATTCGCTACATATTCATTTGTAGATTCTTGGTATAACCAGGTAAGTGATTAAATAATTTGAAGAGAGCGATATAAGCACTATGTGATTTCAGAAATAGGTTATCGATAAAACGAAGGTTATATGCATAGTGTCTCCTGTTTCATTGAGTTTGTGGCGGTCAGATTTAATATAAATTACAGAATTATAAATATACATAGAAATAACTCGTAGTGTTATGGTAAAACATGCTATCTGCCTTTTTTCAAAATGCACTTTTTGGCATTAAACGGCCACAAATATAGTATACTTTAAGTTGATCAAAGGATATAGTTATCAAAAATTACTTTGAAAATCACTATGTATTATACATAGTGCTACATAGTGATACATGCTAATCTGCATTCACAATCATAAATACAAAATTATTTTTGCTTCTCCTGTAAAATCACAAAAATGGCAGATAACATGTTTTGCCATAACACTACTGAACTATTCAAATACCGAAGTCTGAGAAAATTGTTCTATAAACTTCATACACTTTTCTATAGGTTATTCGTATAATTTGTTTGTGAAGAATTAAGGTATCTTTTCAGCTCTAGAGTTGTCCCAGCAAACAATTCCATACTTCAAGACTGAATGCACCTAGGCATAATAATAAGATATAATGGGCATAATAACTATTAACTAGTTAAAGTTTTGTTCAGTTTATCAATATGAGCATGCCATGTCTTACAGGAGTCTATTATGATAACCAGAAACTTGATAGAACAACAATTTCCGAGACTTTTACCATTGTGCTTACCATACAGACTTTGTTGTTTATCAGTAGCAGAAAACAACATTACTTCAGTCTTATCAACATTCAACAGTAATTCATTATCAATACAGTATTTATGCATTTTATCCAGGCAGGTAGCGGCCTTGGTACTTAACTCGTTCATGTTGCTTGCCGATAAAATGACTGACATCATTAAGAACATAATAAAGAGGAGTGGCCCAAGAACACTGTCCTGTGGTACGCCAACACCACTGTAACCGAGATTCTAGTAGTACACTTATGGAGAAGATTTTTTTAAAGCCTTTTTTATTTGAGTATTATTTATTAATAATAGTTTTGTGGGTGGTTGTTGCTTTTATCTTTGAGGACGTTAGCAGGTACCAAGTAAGTTCCATTGTGATTCCATTCGTTAATAATAAGACAACCATAAGGAGCTACGTTAATTGCCTAATGGCTACTTATGCTTTTGAAAGTGCGAAGTTAGCATTCAAATACTTTTTTGTTGTAGGTACTGTTCTCTTTAATTAGTTTACCTATCAAAAACGAAGCCCACTGGAAACAAAGTTTTAAGTAACTAAATTTATTGGAAATAAACTTTAAATTTCAAATACTGATCTCCAGGTTTTTTGAGAAACAGTCACTTGTGATTTGATAGATACTTATTTTATTATGGCTCTTATTTAATTAAAACAAACTTGAAACTATTAAGTATATTTTCATATATTAAATATATCAAAATTCAGTACAACTGTTATTAAAGGTTTTTCGAAATCTGTCACAATTACTCCCAAGATAATAAAAAATGAACAAGAATAGAAAAATGTACAGTAAGCATAAATATAAAATCGTAAGAAATAATTTTGTAATAATTTGATTGGTATATATGTGATACATATATGTAGTAAGAAATTTACCTGGACAAAATACAGGGTGTTTTGAAAAATGTACCCGTCCCGTTAAAAGGCAATAGGGAAACACGTGTACAGTAACATCTTACTAACAATTTACTGAAATGTCCCTTTGAAATGATAACCCCCCTTATAAAAATAATAGGCACGCCACTGCAAAGTAGTAGATAAAATTGTATGAAAATTATGCCTATTAAATAGTACATACTTTTAAAAGTCATCAAAAAATAATCATAATAAACCCAAGCCGGATAAATGAATTCTTCTAATTGTAAGCAAAACAAAACATTAGGACGTGCTTTTAAAACGTTTTAGTTAAATAATAAACAAGTCATTTTGACCATCTGTAAATAACTGTTAATGACTCAGATCTTTGAAGCTTGTAATTTGCAGTATGCAGTTTGTTCTCAACTTTCTTTGTGTTAAGGTGGTCGTGAACTTGTGTTTCGATTACGTATTAATACACGTTTTAGAATTAATAACCTGAGTGAGGTGGTGTTAAGTAGATTAATTAATCGTAGTTAGTTACTGTTTAAATTATGGCAGAACCAAACACGCCTGCTGAATGAACGGAACTTTTCAAATCAACCATTTTCAGAAAGTACACTCCATATACCGCGAGTGCAATACTGTCAATGGCTATTGGAAGGCAAACAGGAAAATCCCTAGTTTGCACAAAATGTTTTACTGGGGCGGGTGTTTTTAATTCACACAAACGGTGAACTGGTGACTGGCGCCTACATTTTCAGGTCAATGAAGTGTTCGACGGACCACTATTGAGTACCACTACACTTTCCTCGACAGGTACGGGAGTTTTTGAACACATGTTATAAAGATTGTTTGCATCTAAACGGTAAGTTTTACTCATTTTGTTAAAATGACATTCGTAAAATAAAAAACAGGCAATGGAATTTCCGTCACAATTAGGCCAACGAACGTATGTTACATTTTATTTACCGACCTGAATAAATGATCACGTCATCAAGGTTGTGAGTCACTCGGCAACCGTTGCTGAAATTCAATTCTGTTGTTTCTGTAAATTGATACGTACGTAGCGGAGGTCAGTTATTAATTTAGTAGTGCAGACGTAAGATCATTGTTTGCTTTATCAGTAATTCTTGCTTAAAATCTTACAAACAATCCATAGTCGACTCGTGTCTTGCAAAAAATACGGAAAAATCCGAATTTTTTTTATTTCTTATTTTTATGTTATGAGTTTTGGGGTCTCTATATAGTCATCTTTCACCCCCTTAAAGCATTGCAAATTTATCCGGAACACCCTGTATGTGTAAAAAGAAATAAAATGCCATTCACAAAATAATGTTAGTATGATTAAGATTCCCGTATTATTATTGATATACAAATATTTGCAATTATACAGAATTTTCAATAAAAAAGTATTGTAGTAGTAGTGGCCGACCAACAAGACTTCTGTAATAAAAATGGTGCATGGTTTCATATTACAAAACAAACCAAAATAACCAAAACATTAAGAAATTATCAATCAAGCTGATTACAGTGGTGTAAAGTGACATAAACAGTTATACTCGTATATTCCCTAATAAATTGCTACTTTTTGTCTAAATTAAAATCAATAAATTAAAAATATTTTATAAAGCTGTAGTGTTTCAAACAATTGAATATAGCTGTATACGTTTTACAGGATAACATATCAAGAATTATCAATAACAAAGCGCGCACAAGATTTATAATATATATTGTAGGCCTCATACTTCAAACCAGTAGCGGACAATGCGCAAAAACGTCATTGGAGTATCACTTTCAATAGTCATCTATTAATTTTATAGTGATTACAATTAACAATAATAAATGTCCAATAATTATTTAAAACTTAATAAAGGTGGTTTATATATTATGAATCTTTTAAATAATAGATGTCAAATATTTTAAAAACAAACGATAAGAAATATTTATCTGTACTATAAAATCAGGGTGAACAGACAAGCAGTCGCTGGAGATGTCGGACTTCCGTAGTATCCGAGACTAGCCCGAAGACGGAGGGAGGCACTAGGATTCGAGACTAACTTGTGGGCAGACGACACGGCGTTCACCCTTAGAACTGTTCGTTGTCTACCCAATCTCAGGCTTGTCTGGGTAACGGATGACGCGATCAGAAAATCAGGTAACTCAGGTAGAGTTATGTCTAGGTCTTTCGGTTTACGTTTCACCGAAGTGTTTCTCGACCATGACTCTAAAACGTTGCGGAGGGAGCTCTGCTAACAAGAGGGTGCGGTGTGGGTGGATTGGATCTCACCTGACGTCAGGGTCTTTTATGGAGCTAAGTATCCCTCTGTCTGATCTAGACGAATAGAGGAGATTCAAGTGAGGTTTATCTCGGTCAGAGAGTTCACTCGCTAACCCATGAGAAACTGCAAGCCACCAGGTAGCGTTTCGGAGGTGACAGTATGGGATTCGGCATATGCTGTCAGTTCCAGCGTCGGATTCCCAGAAATCGTCTAGAGACCTACACTTAAAGTAGTTGATGCGAAGATACATAGTCTCTCACGTTCAAGACAACTTCACCTTAATGGGTACACACCGGGACGCTACTTTCATGGGCCCGAAAAGTAGCCTCGAAACGAAGCTCTGTTTGGGGTACACCAGGCCTACAACTGGGAGATAGCGGTGGCAAAACCATTTAAAAACCCAAGTCCCGCCACATTTGAGGTTGGATTCGATCAGGCCTGGCTCGGTGAAGGAACTTCAGGGTTCCGATGTACTGACCTAGGTTGGGGGAATAGTCCTAATGCTGGACGAGGCACTTGACCCCGTATGAAGAAGGACGGGAGGGTGCGGGCGGTTGAGCACGCGTTAAGTCAATCGCTCCGGTACTAACCTGGTTAGCTAGTGGTGGGTGGATAGGCAACCTCGCTCCGACCAGTGAGTAACTGGGAGCAATTGCTGTGCAATTGCGCGCCGATTGAGCGTATCTCAATTACTTCCTCCCAAGGGAAGGAACGTGGGGGTATGTTAACACGGGGACCCCACATAAAACATACATGTAATCATGTACTATAAAATAGGTACCTAAACTTTAACAACATTTATTAATACACAAAAACAACTATAAACTTTTTCGTTAAATATACACCGCTATTCTATACAGTATACAAACAAAGGTACGGTACTATAAGGTTTGGTTGCGTTAACTATGACATGGTGTGTACATACTATGATTTCCTGAAAGTGTGAAAGTTAAGAGGTTACCTATAATACATAAATCTTTAAGCTCACACACAAAAAAGTGTTCTAGGAACTATGTATAATTGTAATTTCCGAGTTTTTGATCAATCAACGCATGTACAGTTATTAATTAACACGCATGTAGCATTTTTGTGTTATAAATGTTTCCTCGTCGATTCACTCTGAAAGTTTGATTTTATTGACATTTAATAAGACTTACTGACTAGGTAATACTAGGCGTTAGTTAATTATGTTAAAGTATCACTTAAAAGTAATATTTTAAATTAGTAAGATTACTGATTTAGTAGTAACCTTAATCAGCTCCGCTTCGCTTCGGTTGTAAAACGTTAACCACGACGGTAAATATATGTATTACTTTTATCTAGTTGAGCAAACAATTATCATTTTAAATTTAGTTTTATAAGTATAACAACAATATTATTTTTAAGAACGGCGGAAGACAGAATTAGCCATTATTACAAAACTTTAAATTTTCAGTCTATTCTATATTTGGAAATTACATATATATAATGTGTTGATAAATAATTATAACAGGGCAAAATGGACATTTAATTAAGGAATTAGGTATCGAACTGTGTGTTATGGAACGGTATACAAAGTAGTGTGCGGGTAATTTATTGCTAAATTCAATATCATGTGGTGACTGTTCCAGGCTTCAACAGATATGGGTTAAGTATTAGTTTAGGGTTAAATCTACCCTCGTTGTCGAAATGAAGCAATCATTTGATATCATCTAAGTTTGAAATGTCGGCTATTAATCTTCTAGTAAATTAAAAAATACTATAGTGTTAGTTTAATTGTGAAAGGTAACGTATATTTGCCTGAAATTAAAAAGTAAGTATATTTTTTGTAAATATACTAGGACTTTTAACACGAAATTCTGAGCAGAAATTATTCATGCTACACATGCATTTTACCCATTAACAGTTAATTAATCTCTAAATTAGGTAACTAAAATAAGTGTCCCACATTGTACAGAGAAGATGAGTTTATCTTATTTCTTCCTTTAAAGCAGAATATCTAATATTTCTATTTCTATTCTATGCATTTTCATTTTAGCTACCGATCGTCCTTTTAACAACAAAAATTAAAAAATAAACTCAACCTTATTGCATATTTAACGTTGTTATAAGAAATTATGAGTAGTTAACCACGTTGAATAAATAATATCTTCTTATTAGATGTTTGCAAAACCGTTTTTCAATCTAAGCATTTATTTTGTTTGCAACTAATCGAGTTGTCCGTGCAGCCATAACAGACCTATTACGTCACTGGGCCATGAAAATATAAATAATATGTGCTCATAAAGGAATACGTGTCTATCATATGATAATCCCAGTGCATGCAGGGTATATATGTATTTGATTGCATATTCTAAAAAGAAGTTTTTTGCACATGTCTGTATTTGTGTCTGCAGACACGTATGTTATTATACAATATACAACAATAAATTCTAAAACACAAAGACGAAACAGAAACCAATATGTATTTCAAAATAAATAATAAGTACCAATAATAAGTTAATAAAACTTTCAAAATGTATACTGATTGTCTGCATTGAACAGCATTTGCATAATAAATGACCACAACACATATAAAGCACTGCTGTGTTAAACGCACCACACACTGGGCTCCGGGTTCAGGCTCCCCGAAGTGAGCCGCGTTTTGGCCTGGATTCTGGCCCGCGTTCTGAACCGGGAATGATGTAATGTTTAAATTTGGTGTAATTTATTACATATAACAACTTGCGCTTCAATTATTGCATTTCTTTTAAAACGTGTTTAACAAAACGAAAGAAATCATTATTGAGTTCATAATGAAATGTCTACTGAAATCTCTTTCTTTAATTAGAAGTATTTGGAAATAGCAATTAACAAAATCTTTCATAAACATAATAACATTGACATCCATCGGTGCAATTAAAAATAAACCCTTTATTATGAAACGAAAACTCTGGGTTTTAATAATTTAATTGCTAATTTAGTTCAAAAATGGATATAATTAACAATGTACGATGATTTACCATAAAGGTGAAATCATTTAAAACATTTTAAATACTAGTAATCCCAAATGTATTTTTGTCTAAATAATAATTTACAGTTGACAAGCGGTTTATTTTCACAGTTGCAGTTTGTAATTTTTAAAGTTGAACTTTAAAGAAAAGCGGATCTGAAAGATATCCTCTAATAACAAACCAATAAGGTTATTTTATTTGTCATGAAAAATTTTAAAGGGTGGCCCACGCAAGATGATCCTGTGCCTTATCTTGGAAACTGTAAAAGTTACGAAAAAATGTTAAATACCAAAGTTGGTTGGTGTAAAACAAGTTTTAATTTTATAATAGTTTTGTATATACAGGATGAGTCATATTGCTGTGGCTACTATCAACTTTTTTATTTTTAATGGAACACCCTGTATATTTTTACTGTTTTTGATTCTACACTTTATTTTAAGTAAGCTTGCCTAATGTATATATCAAAAGTCTGCACAGTTTCTGAGCAAATTCAGTTTTTGTTATTTTTTGAAAAATCCAAGTTTTTTCAAAAAATAAATTTACATAGTGCAAGTTACATTTAAACGATTATAATAATACACGATGCTTATATATATCTAAATCCGCGTTTCTGCATGAATGTATTACTAAATAGTATACAGGGTGTTCAAACTGATATACCAAAGGTATAAATCTTTAAACACGGAAATCTCACTTTTTTCAAATGGAACAGCCTGTATATTTAAATTGTATGTGATTTAATTTTTGATTCCCTACAAACTCATTTATATATATTTTATCTAAAAGCGAATAGTTTCCAAAAATGAAGTTTTCCTGTTCAAAGATTTATACTTTTGGTCAGTTTGCAAATTATCAGCGTTTTCCTGGTTCTCTAGATATTTTCCTTACTAATTTGGATGGAAAGATCTTCAGCGTTACAGACGCAGCTCTATCCATTGGCTAATCATGTTTTTGGATAAGAACTAAATTGACTATTTTCAGTTACTTTTGATTTCAATACTATCAGTATTTAATTATGTATTTAACCATTGTCATTTGTCCGATTTCCTTTTGGAACAGTATAAGTTCATTTTAAAATTATAGACTTCAGACTAGGTTATGATTTTACGGTTTTGTAACAGTTTAGTTCAACATTTTCATTATTAGTTATCATCTAAAAAAATAGTAGGATTCAACTGATTTTTACCGATGCAGAATGGGGTATATTAAAGAGCTATTATCAAATTGCTGAACAATAACTGTAAGATGTGTGTTAGAACATTTTTATTTCAAACAAACAGCAACAGATAAAAAGGATAAGAATAAATTACTACAGTAAAACATAAACTAGTGAACGATTATAATATATCTTCGACGTAACCTTCCTGCATTGCTATGTATATTGGATGACCATAGCGGTGACAAATGACAGTAGTTAAATACCGATACTCATTGAAATCGATAGTAACTGATAATAGTCAATCTAGTTCTTAACCAAAAAATGATTAACCAATAGATAGACCTGCTTCTGTAACGCTGAAAATCTTTCCATCCAAATTAACAGGAAAAATATCGAAAAAAAACAGGAAAACGCTGATAACTTTGAAACTGTTCACTGTTAGATAGAAAATATATACATGAATTGGTAGGGAATCAAAAACTAAATCACATAAAATTTAAATATAAAGGGTGTCCCATTTGAAAAAAGTGAGGGTTCCTGTTCAAAGATTTATACCTTTGGTATATCAGATTGAACACCCTGTATACTATACAGTAATAAATTTATGCAGAATCGCGGATTTAGATATATATAAGCATCGTGTATTATTATTATTTTTTTTTATTTGACGCCTACACTACGGGGGAACCAACATCTAAGGTCATCTGTCCCCCATCTAACATGCAACACGAATACACACATCCATAGTTGAGGTGACGGAATTTTCCAATTAGAAAAATCCCGCTGCCCCAAGTGAGATTCGAACCCACGACCATTGGAACACGAGTGATGCACTAACACCACTCGTCCACCGCCGGCCCCGTGTATTATTATAATCGTTTAAATGTAACTTGCACTATGTAAATTTATTTTTTGAAAAACTTGGATTTTTGATAAAATAACAGAAAAACTGAGTTTGCTCAGAAACTGTGCAGACTTTTGATAAATACATTAGGCATACATACTTAAAATAAAGTGTAGAATCAAAAACAGTAAAAATATACAGGGTGTTCCATTGAAAATAAAAAAGTTGATAGTAGCCACAGCAATATGACTCACCCTGTATATACAAAACTATTATAAAATTAAAATTTGTTTCACACCAACCAACTTTGATGTTTAACATTTTTTCGTAACTCTTACAGTTCCCAAGATAAGGTACAGGATCATCATGCGTGGCCACCCTGTACGATCCAATGCAATTACATGTACCTCGAAACGCGCGTTAGTATGGGGAATCTCGAGTCGCGCGTCATGACGCGCGACACATAAAAGCGCGCGTTAGCATGTGTACGCTTCTATTGCAACCCTATGTTGTCGCTAACGCGCGTTTCAAAACGCTCCATGTGAACAGGGTCTAAGTACGTTTTTAAACATAATATTTTCCCAAATCAAACGGACGATGATCACTTACCTATCGAATGTATTAAAAAAATAATGTTAATTATTGATGCTTACCTTTATGGTAAATCATCGTTCATTGTTAATTATATCCATGTTTTAACTAAATTGGGAATTAAATTAATAAAACCCAGAGTTTTCGTTTCTTAAAATAAAGGGTTTATTTTTAATTCCACCGATGGATGTCAATGTAATCTTGTTTATGAAATATTTTGTTAATTGCTATTTCGAAATACTTCTAATTAAAGAAAGAGATTTTAGTAGACATTTCATTATGAACTCAATAATGATTTCTTTCCTTTTTATAAACAACGTTTTAAAGAAATGCAATACTCGAAGCGCAAGTTGTTATATGTTATAAATCAGAGCAAATTTAAACATTACATCATTACCCGGTTCAGAACGGGGTTCAGAACGCGGTTCACGTCGGGGAGCCTGAACCCGGAAGCCAGTTTGTGGTTAACATTAGTTGTCTTTAACCCATTTAAAACCACTACTAAAGAAAAACTACAAATTAGCTTTTTTGGGTTTTGATATTTTTATTAACATTAACTGAAACGGTTTCATACAAAAAAGATAAATAGTATATTAGAACATAAAAAAATTTAACGTTGCGTAAACGCAACATTGGGTAGATAGCAGTTACGCCAATGCACAAAGGTTGACCGGGGACACAATGCCACCGTTGATACTACGCTGACTGGCGGTTTTAAACACTTTGCCGATCGACGGTACTAAGCCGACCCTTCAAATAAATTTTACTACTGGACACTTTCCCGACCGTAGACACTATGTCGACCGAAAGCTGTGGACACTTAGCTGACCGTGGAAAGTACGCCGACCGCATCTTGTGGACACTTTGCCAACCGTGGACACTATACCGACCGCAAGCAGTGGACACTTTGCCGACCGTGGACACTACGACGGCCGCAAACGGTGGATACTTTGCCGAACTTGGAGACGACGCCAACCCCTTAAATAAATATCGCTGCACACCTCACCGATGCTCGACACAGCGCCGATCACAAACGGGAGACCCTTAAGAGCCGCCCATAGTTACAATTCTGATGTGAATACATACATAAAGTTCCACTAAGACTAAAGCTAAAACTAATTAATCTGTTGGTCAATTTTGATATGGTTTTCACAAATATAATCTCTGAGATGTTTTCTACAATATGACCTTAGGTTGTCCACGATTGGTAAAGTGTCTACCGCTTGCGGTCGACATAGTGTCCGCTGCTTGCGACCGGCGTAGTGTTCAAGGTTGGCAAAGTGTCCACCGCTTGCTGTCAGCATAGTGCCCACGGTCGGAAAAGTGTCCACCGCTTGCGGGTGACGTAGTGTCCACGGTCGGAAGCAAGTGTCCAATAGCAAAATTTATTTTAAGAGTTGGCAAAGTGTCTAAAACGGTCAGTCAACGTAGTGCCCACGGTCGACAAAGTGTCCGCGGTCAAGGTTGTGTCCGATCGGCGTAGTATTTTATACTCTTTTTCGAATATAAATTTGCTTCTTGTGCAAGTATTTAATTACACAAGAACCAACACTGCAACCACAACAGATTGAAAGAGACTCACCATTTAACACTAGATATGCAGGAATTTTGAATAAAGCAGGGTAGGTATATTTGTATTCCTCATCAAGCCAATGTTGCGTTTACGCAACGCTCTAATTTATAATCACGTTTTTTGGAAACTATATAAGTTTTTGGCTTTTTAAATCTACAGTAACATTTTTTAGTCTTTCCAGAGCTATTCTAGATAAAAATTAAAATTTTTATTTGTAAGAGTAATTTTTTTAACGACGTTTCTGTCACCCATGTAATAGTATCCAAAATTTAATATATTCAGGCTGTAATTTTGATAAAATAGAAGCTGAATTTAAATAGAAAAAAATATGCTACATTTAATGTCATACTATAAAATCACACAGAAGTTAAAAAAACAGATATAAATTAGACCCAAATTAACTTTTTTTGGAAAAGCGTTTTTAAAAATGATACTTTATTTTAAAAACTCAAAAGATGAAGTCCAAGTTACAAAATGAACACAGTTTACTGTTAAGTACAATAAGATATTTATTCGTCGTGAAATTACACAATATGCACTTGCATATTCACTTAAATACTATTATACAAGTTCAACTTTAAACTGGTAATAATGATGTTCAGAAAGACCGAGGTAAACAGTAACCCTAGCTACCAGTTTCTACGGCTTTCTGGGTGAGTATGGCTTGAAGGAAGGTAAGCAATAACCCTGGTTATCAGTTTCTATCCCAAGCCCGTGGTAACTCAGACTGAGCTGTCCCACAAAGCTCTGGTCTTTATATACTCTTTCTGAGGGCGTAAAATCCTTCAGTTGAGCACACGTGGCCGTAGGTTGTGTTTGCTTCCTCTAGCATTTCGTAGAATGCATTAGATAAAGTTCTGAATACTGCAGCTGCTTCCGCTTTAGCATATAAAGGCGCTGGCCGTGGGTTGTGCACTGAATACTGCAGCTGCTTCCGCTTTAGCATATATGGGCGCACCGCCGCGAGGCGGTATCTTGCACGTGTGTTTATAATAAGGTCACACTTCTCTTTAGTAATGAATAAATGTTAACTTACAACATACTTAAAAAAAATTTCATCTGGAGTGTTGCGTTAATGCAACATTGGCTGTAAATGGGTTAAACTTTGAATATGATCTTAAAGTCTGTGATCTGATTTCGTTTCCTAGCATTACAATTGCACACTATAAATAATCGGTTGACGTCGATATAAAAACTATTCATATAATTTTTGATTGATGCTGGTAGTAGTATTTTGGTAGATAGTAGTTGGTTTGGTGGTAGTACGATTCCTAGTTGGTATAAACCAGTTCTCTACCTTTAGGTAAAGTCGGACGAAGTTCTGTCGGGGCTCACCAAGCCTTAATTATAGTAGGGCGGGGATGGCTACATTCGGGGACATTCTAAGCAGACGCAGTTTACAAGTCCCAACCACACTTAACTACAGTGGTTGGATTAGTCCGGACAGTGAAAGTCCGCAAGCTGGACTAGGGGTAATGGGACTCCCTCGGAGACGGACCCCGACGGGTGAGCACGTATATAGCTCCGGCACTAGCCTGTAGAGCTAGTAGAAGGTGAATAGGCAAACTCGCTCCCACTAGTGCGTACTGGTAGCTTTTACAAAAGTGACGCGCTAATTGAGCGTAACTCAATTCGTTGGACCCTAAGGGAGCCGTGGCCATTAAGCTTAACGCAGGTGGTTCACTATCAATTGGATTGGGTTAAGTGCTTGTAATGAATTTAAAAGTATAAAATATTAATAATGACAGATATTAAAGATATTACGTGTATTACATCAGCGCTTACTATTACCGTTTGGATGTTCTGTTAGCGAGCGACAAACGTATCCATGCAAGTGGTCCTGAAGCAATCGGTTAACATGTTTGCCGTTCGCTAACATAACATCGAAAAGAGTGCGTAATAACTGCCACTGGTGTATTAATTCTAAACAGTAAGTAGCGACATATGTAAGTACAGTTACAAGTAGGACTTGATTTATTGATAGTATATCGATTGTTATCGGTAATTATCGATCTATCAAATAACGATGTTAGTGGTTGAAAATATCAATTAATATTTATTTATCGATATTTATGTACCTATTGATATTTATAGACATATCGATATTTATCGATATTCATCGATATTTATCGATATATCTATATATTTATCGATATATCGACAATACTGATAACTTTTGGATATCGATATTATCGATAACACAGTGCGACAAATTTCAACTTTTGGTTCATGACATGGGATTTCTCTTCAGGAATGGAAAGATTAGGTGCCAAATAGCAATTGCCCAACGGCATTTTGCTAGGTTAGTTAAAATAAGAGAGTCCCCTATATTTATTTATCGATATTTATGTACCTATTGATATTTATAGACATATCGATATTTATCGATATTCATCGATATTTATCGATATATCTATATATTTATCGATATATCGACAATACTGATAACTTTTGGATATCGATATTATCGATAACACAGTGCGACAAATTTCAACTTTTGGTTCATGACATGGGATTTCTCTTCAGGAATGGAAAGATTAGGTGCCAAATAGCAATTGCCCAACGGCATTTTGCTAGGTTAGTTAAAATAAGAGTTTTTTAATTTTAAAGTTTGAGAACTATCAGGGTATCGGATTGGCTTGAAAAATTCGGAAAATTACCTAAAAATATAGTTTTCGATGTGTTTTTGGGCTTGTTTGAAAGGAAATTGAAAGTAGATACAAAAACGAACATATGTGAAATCCTTGAAACACCAGGGGTCGTTTTAAAATGCATTTAAAGCGCTAATTTGAAAGGGGAATGGGGTAGCGAGGTGGCAGAGGGCGTTCCTTTTTCATAAAAGCTTTTCTCCAATTGTCCCCTATTATACCGCAAAATGCCGGACTGAGAGTAATGTTTCTTCGTAGAAAAATGAGTTTTTGATTCAGAAGTATGAATCCATGTTCTTTATTTTGTTTCAATTTTGTTCAACAAATACAATGTTAACTTTACCTCTACTAATCTATTTGCTTCCTTTTGGGCGCTGGTTTCTCATTTTCGCTCTCCTCCCTGATTTGTATGTCTGAGCTGGATGCGTGGACATCATCTTCGCTGTCACTGTTTTCATTCTTGTCTTCGTTCCTTTCTTCTTCGCTATCCTCAGCGTCTCTCTTTAGCCGCCAACACATATCCCCTAACCTGGCATTCAATTTTTTGCCTCTGTACCGAATTTCCATAGGCATTGCAACCTAATGGAATCGCTCTCCAGGTTCACCAGACTCTGAAGCTAACTGCTTCTCAAAGTAGCCAAGGTGACTATTAAGGAAATGTATTTTGAGAGACATTGATATCTTCAATTTCTCAAATGCCTGTAACATATCAGCTATCAAGTCACGGTAATTTTCTGCCCGATGCTTTCCCAAGAAATGAAGAATCACGGCCTTAATGGCATTCCAAACAATCGACTGGTCCTCATTCAGATATTTGTCAAAATCCGAATTTTTCATAAGCTTGCGAATATCACGAAACTTGCATCTTTATAAGTATAAATTTATGCATTTTGAAACTGTAAGGTGAGTAATAACTTCTTCTTCTTGACTAATAAGTCAAAACAGTGAAATTGATACCTTCTTGTGACATCATCATTTCTTGCATCGTTATCAAGAAATTGGGATTGGACAGTCAGTTTTATGCACCCTTTCATTTTAGCTAATAGTATCGTAATGATTGTGTTGGGCAACCAGACGCTTATAATGCTTCGTACTTTTATCTTGTACATTTTTCACCATTTTTGACTTTCATACTGTGTTCATCCTGCATATTACACAGACATGTTTGAGCTTGCAGTACGACATGCAATATAAAAAATAAAAAAACGTTGAAGATAAAAAATGAATTCTGAAATCTAAATAATAATTTGTTTGTTGTTAAGAGAAATTAAAACAAATGAAAAAATGAATTTATTCCCCTTCAATTCAAAAAATCATTTTGCTAAAGAAGAAATATTGCTATCAGGCTGGAATTTTGCACTATAATAGAAAACACTAAAAAAAGTTTCTGTGAACTAAAACGCCTTCTGCCCCTCTCTACCCCATCCCCTTTTCAAATTAGCGCTTTAAATGCTTTTTAAAACGACCCCTGGTGATGCAAGAATTTCACTTAAGTTTGTTTTTGTCTATCTTTTTTATATATCTACTTTCTATTTCCTTTCAAACAAGTCCAAAAACACCTCGAAAACTATATTTTTAGGTAATTTTCCAAATTTTTCAAGCCAATCCGATACCCTGATAGTTCTCAATCTTTAAAATTGAAAAACTCTCTTATTTTAACTAACCTAGCAAATTGATATTTGGCACCTAATGTTGCCATTCCTGACGAGAAATCCCATGTCAAGAAAAGTGTGTCGCACAGTGTAATATAACTTTTTTGATATCATCCACTCCCTATAATAGTTTCCCATAAAATCTTGCTTTCGATTATGTAGAAAAGACTTCCCCTCGTAATCTGAATTATATAAAATACGACAGCCTTTTCGTTCTTATTTTACTATTTCTATACTTTTTAGCGGTCTTAATATCATTAAAGCGTAAAACAGATAATTTCAACTTATTGGCGAATTCACAACAAGCATTCAATAAGTACACACCAAATGAGGTTTTTGCTATCGATTTCTCCGTTTCTAACCTCTAACGAATATTCCTGCTTACTTGTTAAATGGTTTTTAAAGAAAAAATGCATACACTTCGTGGACAAACCAAATGATAATAATCTTTAACATAGCTATTTTATAGATAAATCTTATAAAACCTTAGATAAAATCAAAAAATCCTGTTAGAAAGTGTAAGTTTAATAAATATCTCCCACGTCCTGACTTAACGGTCATAATTTCTTTCATAAGATATTATTGGTGTATCAGCAAAAACACGAATTCCAGTTGGGTAACAGGTGTCCCTATATCTCTACAGTTCTATTAATAGGATCCTTCGCAAAGAAATAAATCTTATAATCTTGAAAGCTGAGAGTTATCAAATATACCTTGGGAGGTCAGTTTCTATGTTTTTTAAAGTTTTTATAGAATTTTTCTATTTTTTTATAGCAAATAATAATTTATTCCTATGTTGTAATAATATTTCGGTTGACTTCGGAACTAGAAATAGACGTAAGTAAAACAAGGTAATTTAAAAATGAAATTCGGATTAAGAAAAATGCAATAAAAACTAACTATAAAATAAGGGTATTATTTGTTTTGTTTTCCTCTTGTGGATCGCGAATGGGGGCACATTGTAGATATGAATTGACGAAAATTGAAGAAGATTTAAGAATAATATAATACATATCAAAGATACAAAGATGATAAAAGTTGGGACTTGCCTTTTTGTTTGAATGCAGGTGTAGACTCTAGGTAGGCACGGGTGAACATCCCACTTTATAGGAGGCTACCAAGCAGAGAATTCGAGGAGATGGATGGCTTTCCCAAGTCCTTGGACTTCTTTACTAGCGTATGGATCTCTTTTCTAACTGTAAATAATTCCAAATGTTAATAAATACAAAGTAATTCAAATTACGATCCTTTAGACGATTAAGGGAAAATTCAAAAATATAAGAGTAGGTATTTTCTCGAAATTAGAACACTTGAATTGTAATAAAAGCCCGGCCAAAATTATAAACATAAATTCCTTAGCAACCATAACCGGGCAACCGAAACTAACCTTTTCTTTATTGCGAGCGTTCTAAATTTGATAGATTAGAATTTCTAATTCTAGTCTTGAGATTAAATAATAATTGAAATGTGAATTGTTGCACTTGCCTTATTAATTAAAAGAAAAAATTAATTTCTCTAAACACTCTTGATATACAATGTGTCCACGGATTGAGTTCAGAAGAGGGGAAATATTTTTATTTTTAGTTTTTAATATTTTAATTTTCAAAAAATTAAAATAAACTAACGTTTTATTTTACCTGTTTCTTTTTATAGTCAATTTTCTGTGAAACCATATGAAGTTTTGCACTAAGTTCAAAATTTTAATAAAAAGCTAGTGGGTGACGTTTAGTCATTATTAAGCAATAATTCTCATGCAACAGTAATCGTTTATTTCTAATCAATAATAAAAATAATAAGGAAAAAATAACATTAAGTAGAAATGAACACCAACTATCCGAAGAAGCCTCCACCAACTTCAGAAAATTTCTACACTCTAATTCGAAATGATTTGTATACATTTCATAGCATGTCCGGGGTGATTTCATTTATGGCATTAATAACACAGCCCCACAAAAAATGTTCTGTCCTGGGATCGAGACTATGGTATTCGGATGCAGTTTTTGATGCTGAAACCGAATCCGACCTCAGAAAGTCAAATACACCCTCAAAGTCTTGCGCTAGAGCCAAAAACAATCCCCAAATGGAGTAAACCACTCCTGACATATGATGACAATAAATACATGCAAAAAATGGTTGAAAACCCCAAATGTTTTGTATTTGGAAATAAACCTCTGGTAGTAACCTCCGAGAATAAAGAGGCCGCGACCAAGCAATCGTGACGTCACGAAAACCGGCTGACAATTGCGAAACGTAAAATACCCAACATAAAGACACTTGTATATTTCTGAGTAAAACTGAATATTATTTCAAAAAAAGCACTTATATTATGATAAAAAACAATGAATAGGGTTTTCCACGTCACCGTTGAGGTACCCATGATAGACGCGTTGGATCTTATGGAGGCCTCGCCAATAGCCCTATCTCCATGCGTTAATGTGTTTTATAACTTCTTAACCATTAAATTTAATCAGTTTTCTCTTTGATAGATCCATGTTTTGGGTGTTAATTTTGTCGTTGATTATTTTTGAATAGTTATTGAGAAATATATTGGCAAGAATATGACAATTTTTTAACAATATCGACTTCAACGTTTTGCTACATAAAATACATTTCTCATTGATTTCGTGTACATATTTTCCAATTTTAACATTGTCAATTCCCGTAAAATAATCCTTTGTTTACCTGTCTTTAGAAATTCAGTTTCATATTTATCATATTATTGTTATAACCGATGACTCTGAGAAATGTTTAATACATACTACTGAATGTTTTGTTGGATTAAATGAGTCTCTATGAATGCATTTAATCCACGTTTTCTTCAACTCTTCATCTTTTGGAAAAGAAAAAACGGACACATACGTATGGGTACTATCGTAATTGCTTGAGCAATTAGGCACGCAACATTTATCAGGCATTTTTAATGAAATAAACAAGACTCACCCAAGTATCTCGTCAAACTGTTGGCTTTTTTGATTAACTAATCAAAATATTTATGAAATTGTATTTTATATCGGTAAACGACACAATACACAATCATATTATGAACGACACCAACCGAAAGTTATTTTATAAGTAATAAAACAGCTTTCAAATACAAAATTTATCAGCGGCCATTTCTGCCAACGCCCACACTCTATACGGCAATTGAGAAACAGTCTCTTTTCACTGATTTTATAAATTGTCTTCACATAAATCAGGTAAATCTGAAATTCTACACCTTTAATTTAACACTTTAACTTATTTGAACTTATTTAATGAGAGTTTTTGAAAGAAAAACTTCCGAAAAAAGTCTAGTTCACACGACTACGATCACGGCAAATCTAAACTGCAATGGCGTTTGACTTGTACGCATCGCCTGTCCCCGCAAGTCGCCAGCCGGCATTCGTGACGCCAGATCACGTGACACAAGCCTTGTTCGTGGCCTCTTTATTCTCGGAGGTTACGCTCTGGTATATGGCCAAAAACCCTCCCCCCTGAAGGGGTTAAACCACCCCAAAATGGGCCAAACCACCCCTTAGAACAAAATACAATAAATACATGCAAAAAATGATTGAAAACAGCAAATGTTTTGTTTTTAAAAATAGACTGTTGGTATATAGCCAACAACCCTCCTTCTTGAGGGGGTTAAACCACCCCAAAATAGGTCAAAGCCATCCCTTAGATTAAAATACAATAAATACACGCAAAAAATGATTGAAAACCGCAAATGTTTTATTTTTGGAAATAGACCTCTGGTATATGACCAACACCACCCCTTTTTAAAGGATGCTCCTTTAAACCACCCCAAAATGGGGTATAACCACCCCGTACATCAGGGTTACAATAAATAGATGAAGTACATAACGGGCAGCCAGTACGCCGATCGTTTAAAAATAAAAGGTAGCGCAAGATTTTGAGGGTGTATTTGCTTTTCTGAGGTCGGATTCGGTTTCAGCGTCAAAAACTGCATCCGAATACCATAGTCTCGATCCCAGGACAGAACATTTTTTGTGGGGCTGTGTAATTGCTTGTTTAAGATTTTTAATATTGTGGTCCATGTCTGTTTGGTAAACTTTCTGATTTAAATAGCTATAGGCCCCATAGAAAAAAATCCACAATTGTTAAGTCGGGCAGAAAGATTATTGGTCTATACCGTCCCATCCATCGTTCAGGAAAATATTCATCCAGCCATCCCCATCTGCCCCATTATCTGGCTAGCTAGTAATCCGGCCCCATCAGCTAAAGATAGTGCGGGAGAGATGGGGCGATTAATATTATACGTAGGCCCATCGTGTAGCTGTAACCGACTTACAAATGGTATAGCCCAAATCCCACATTTGTGTTACAGATAAGGAAAAACTGCAGAAAAACCTTAACCAGATTTGCTGGTCCCGGGAGTCGATCCGGGCCGCTTAGGTGAAAGTCTAGCATGTGCTAGACACTACACTACCGAGACTATTAATTTTCTTTAATTTTCTGGGGCAACAACAATAACAACGAAAACTTTTTATCTAGAATGACATTTTTCGATAAAACTAAAAATAATTTTTGTCCCCTCTTGTGAAATCAATTCGTGGACACACTGTGTTATTGATTGAGTAATTGTACATTGTGAATTTTTCGTGGCGTTTTTCAACTAGAAATATCTAATAATACAACAAAGAAGAAATATAACAAAGAAGCTTATTAAAAGTATTAAAGTTTATGGCACATTTGTAATAGCAACTAATTTAAGCTTTAAATTACAACATTAATCAGATCACGCGAACTACACATTCCGGGATATTATTCGGATGGGTAAAATATTCTGAAAGGGTAGTATGCATCCACGAAGCCTTAAGTGCCTAAATGTTAGCATGCCTTCCAGGTTAATTACGAATTCCTGCATTTGTGTAATGTTGCAGGGAACACCTATGTGTGCCTAGATAATCTGTAATTATCGTTACAATTGGACATGCAATAGAAATGCTTGCGTGCAAGAGTATTATTCTACAAATTATTACTATTTGCAAACCAGCTACGTTTTCTTTACAACAGATATATTTTTGTTACAACCTAAGGATCGGTTTTAAGAATTTGTGTTTATGTTAATTCCATATAAGGAACAATCTTTGTAGATTTATAATTTATTTACTGTGCTTTTAGTTGAATGGAATCAAAGGAAGATACTTTCACTTTAAGCTGTAAAACTATCAATTTTTAAACCTAAATTTTTAAATGTGCCTCTACATCTCTATAAATACTTTTTTAAGAAAATAATCTAGAACCCTTTATTTGACATTTTCTTTTTTGCCTATTCTACTATCAGAATCTGCCTATAAATAACTTTAGGTGAGCTTTAAGAGACCCACGTATACAATATTTTATTATTAAGCTCATGAAAAAGAAATTTGAAAATAAATCTAATTTACTGCAATGGCCCGGAAAATAATCTTCGCGTTAACCTAACGTGACAATAAACATTCACAGTTATTTTTGAGCGTATCCTTTCTCTTAAAATATTCACATAAAAAAGATCATGAAAGGGACTGGCATGAAAATTGCTGAAACCAAAAATGATGTACCTGACAACATAATAATGAAAAAATACACTGATCCTTACTTTTGTTGTAATTTTCATAAATCTCATATACCTAGGTGTGACAATATCCATATTTGTTTCACATTCATGAAATTCTTTATAAAAACGCAAATTACACTGGGATAAGTAAATATACTATATGTTTTTTGGTAGATTTTATAGTTAGACATCCTAATTTACGTTTTTAAACCAAAGGGCGGATATAAATCCTCAAAACTAATTATTCGTTCTTTCGCTAACGGTAACTATAGTAATACTCTGTGACTAAAAGAAAATGTCCGATACTTTGCAAGGATTTAAGGTGAAGTATTTCAAGGAAGAAAGCATTTAAATGTCAGGTTCAACTTTAAAGCTTCAACAAAGAGCTGATTGGGTAATCTTATTGAAGTTAGAAATTCTACAAAATTTACTTTTGTACAATAATATGTTATTACGATAACATGGCGGTAATTCGCTGCTCAGATTGAAGTTTTTTTTGTTGTAAATTATAGACGGTAGCTAAGGACTAGAATATATGACGATTCATCAAAGGATCAGCTTGCCGTTGGCGTCGAATGGATTCTCCACAGGATCAATTTTCTGTACAATCAGTTCGTTATAAAACATTCAAACTGTATGCTATTACTGAATTAATTTAGTTACTACTGCTGAGAGAATTTAGCTTTATTTTTCAAATTAAAAAAATATGATAACTTCTGCAACCAAAGCAAACAATGACAAATAAATATTACAAAAATATCATTTGTATTTATTTGTAAAGTTTTAAACAATCAGAGGGCGTTGTAGATTATAATGCCCTGGTTGTTATGGGTTGTTTATATAGCTATTTCATACGAAATAATTATAACATAATTATATTATGTAATTATGTAATTATGTATTATTTCATAATGTACGTTCTATAGTTAGGTGAAACATAATAGTTATTTATCTTATTAGTGGGATAAAGGCATTATTAACATACAAAAGCGTTGACTCGTACGGCGAGGGTGTTAGCCCGAGTCGGGTAAGAGCATGAGTATGTTAGTAGGCCTTATCACACGTGTTAAGATGCCACTTAATTAAATAAAACTGCCACTTAACTAATAATAATTAAAGAAAACCGTATTATTTGATAAGTTGAAACAGTTTTTTGACGTACATTATGAATTTTTTTATTTAAAATCAGAGCAGCTTAGAATTCGAAACCATAGCAACCAAGCAATTATGATCATGATTTCCTTATCCCACTCAGTGTGATAAGTGATAATAAACTTCATTATATAACTCAAATACTATTGACAGATTCTAGCGTGTATATTTTAGGAGACTTTAATTTATTTAGTGCATCCGAAATAGTAAGAATGCAGCATGATCAATTTTTGGAACTACATGGCCTTGTTCAGTTTAATAATGTCTTAAATTTAAATAATCGAGTGCTTGATTTAGTTTTAGGTAGAGAGAACGTAGCGGTACAACATTCTGCTCCTTTGATTCCTGAGGATGCTCATCATCCTTCACTTGTATGCATTGTCGGGTATATAAAGGATAGATCTTTGCGGATGGAAAGACCGAAATATGCGCAGTATAACTTCAAAAGAGGATTTTCTTCGGATGTACAATGAGTTAAGTATGATTGATTGAAATGTAGGAGGGTCGTCAGACGGTAACTTTGAGACGGGTAAATTTTACAGTCAGTTCTATTCTGTTCTTGATAAGTGTGTTCCCAAAACGAATTCCCGAAAAAGATCTTACCTTGTTTGGTACACTGCTTCGGACTATATTCGGGATGTGGAAATCAATATTAAAAATGATCCAAAGACTTTCTGGACTTTCTTAAGAACTGTTAAAAAATCTCACAAAGTCATGTATAATAATGAAGCGTTGCAAAACAGGACAGGCATTGCCAATGCATTTGCAGAATATTTCCAGACAGTTTTCCATACTATACCTTCAACATACAATGTTTCTTTTCATAACGAATCGACACCGATAAATAATAACACCCTCGATTTGCCATATATTACCATAGCAGATGTTAAAGAAGCCATTAAAAATTAGCTCCAAAACGTTCAATAGGGCCGGATGGAATACCTCCGTACATATACAAAGCCTGTTCCGATTTTCTCGTCGATCCTCTCTGTACTATATTTACTATTATTCTAGAAACCAATCAATTCCCAAGCTGTTGAAAGGTCACTAAGGTATGCCCTATATTTAAGAGTGGTGATAAGTTACATTGTACAAATTACAGGCCAATTTCTTTGCGTTCTGTTCCCTGTAAGATTTTTGAAAGTATTTTGTACAAGTATATCTGGCTACAGTTTAAGCAAAGTATTTCAGAATTTCAACATGGTTTTACGCCAAACCGTTCAATTGTGACCAACCTATTAAACTTCTCACAAACAGTAGTAGATACTATGAATGACGGCCTTCAGCTGGACGTTATATATACAGACCTATCCAAGGCGTTTGATCGAGTTCACCACGACACGCTTTTGGATAAGTTACATAAACTAGGACTATCCAATTCCCTTTTAAATCTATTCGCTTCGTATCTTAGTGACAGAAAGCAGTATGTGGTCTATGATGGTTGTGCATCCGTAGAATATCAAGCAACTTCAGGAGTGCCACAAGGCTCTAACTTAGGTCCTTTGTTATTCTTAATTATAATAAATGATCTTCCTAACTGTTTAAAAAACGCTAGATGTCAAATATTTGCAGACGATTTTAAAATATATAAGTCAATATCTTCTGTTTGTGATTGCCTGCAACTACAGAATGATTTAAATAATGTAGAGGAGTGGTGTGCAAACAATCATTTCGACTTAAATGTTAATAAATGCTTTAGCATGACGTATACACGTAAGTTAGTTCCTATTATTTTTCAATATACTATTAATAATAATACATTGTCGCGAACCGAGAAGATAAAGAATCTAGGAGTACTTTTCGATAGTAAACTAACATTCAATGAACAAATATTGAATTGTATTAAAAAGTCTTATCAAGCACTTGGATTTATATTGCGCAACTCTTCCCAGTTCAGGAACGTTTCGTCATTTATCTACTTGTATAATGCATATGTGAGACCACATCTTGAGTATGCTTCTATCATTTGGTCACCGTATTACACGTATTACAAAAACGAATTAGAAAAGGTAGAAAAAAAATTTCTCAAGTTTTTATTTTATAAGAAATATCATTTTTATCCTTTCTTCTCTCCATATGCCGATTTATTGGAAGAATTTAGTTTTGAAATTGTCAATCATAAAGTAGACTCAATTGAAATCCTACAAACCCTCCGCTTTTTTATACCTTCTCGCAATTATAGACAAGTACCAACATTTAGTATACCAATAAGAGATAGGAATTACTCTTTTTATTCTCCTTTACTAAGAATGATGAGAATTATTAATGTCTGCAATAATGTAGACATATTTTTTGTTTCATTAAAAGAGTTGAAAATCAAGGTCATGTAAGTTCTAAATTCTTCAGCTGTAAGTCTTTAACACATATAATCATTTGTTACATAACTGTGTACATTAATTAAACTGTGGTAGTTCTCCACATTATATTTCAGTTTAATTCTAAAAATTATTATTTAATTACTTATTTTGTAGTTATGTATTCATATAATTTGTATACTATTACTGTATGAATGTAACCTATTATTAGGCTATAAGCCTGTTGGTTACTTACTTACAAATAAATAAATAAATAAATAAATAAATGACATAATGAGTTCTCATCCAAGCAGACGTAGATAATATAATATTAAAGAACGAGTTTCATAGGGCAAGATTTATTGCACGAGTTCAAATTTAGTAAACGAGCCTTCTAAACGAGTTTTCTAAAGGACGAGTAATGATTTATGAAACGAGTTTTTTTATGCTATTTTTTCTACTTTGCACCATTTATTCCCTGTTTAAATTTAAAAAAAATCGTAATTTCAAAATTTAGGGACTTTTGTGGTAATTGACACTGTGACATTTGAAAATTCAAAGTTTTAGAGTGAAGTTATTGTAATTTTCTGCTTTTTCATTTTTTTTCAATGGTACCAACTTTGGAAAAGTTGGTTTAAAGCACTCAAATGAGCTATTAACGCACTGTTTTGGGTGCTTTAACAGCTTTATTGTAGACGCAAAATAGAAAATAGTTATTTATGTACTAAGGGCGTTAAGATGATGATAGCGTCATGTGCCTAAAGGGCCCTAAGGATGGAAGTCGCCTAATGGGCAGTATCATCTAGTAATGCTCGTGGTGCACACTAACTTTTATTTTCCACAAGAATATGAACAAGTAGAAAATTAATTATAATTTATAATTGTTGACGTTGCCAAGGACGTTGTTTATATTTATAAAACTAGAAATTTTTATATTTGTCGAATAGTAAACAACTTTTATTAAATTTGCAAAAACCAAACAAAGATATGAAATTTTAAATTTAAATGTTTTTGTTGTTAGTTGTTACCAATACGATAACAAAAAAGTCCTAATAGCACATGTCATCTAAAGAATAAATTATTAATTGTATTTAAGAAATTTCTGCAGAGGTCGGCACAAAAGAATTCATGGATGACGCACCCAAAGACTGCATTGCAAATACACGTTATTTGTTGTGTTGCAACACACTCGTACACAAACATAGTAGAGTATAGTTTTTGGCCTAATGATCCAAATTACTATTAATCGTAACGCCGGTTTCAATTACAAAATAAAGACGAGCGGGCGTTATAGACTATAACGCCCGCTTATAATGCCCTGATTGTTAGAGAATTGTTTATATAATTCGTACCACAGATATAATTGACAAATAATATGCAAGTTAAACATAAATACGTTTATGTCCGGTCGGGCGATTATGACCTATTTAGCGGCCTGTTTTTAGAGCGTAAGTTGCTAAATTAGAGCTCTAGGGCTCTAAAACTTTTTAGAGCCCGCTAGAAAAATAGTTACCCTTGTTTACGCCGCCTCCATAGTAGCAACAGTAATTATATACCATTGCACTTACCTACTTGAAGTTTTATCACTGCAACTATAGTCTCGCCAAAAAATGAAGGATTTAAGATTACCTATATCACGAGCGCAGAATTGTAAAAAGCATCTCAAATCACGCAGTGTCCACCTCATGATCACGTGGTCGACCCGAAAAATGTATCTGATAACAGAAACAACTGATAAACTGGAATGATTCAGTAGCGTCACAAAATGTCCTTTACGAAGGCCAACATTGATGCTTAATGTTGTATTCGATTATAATCGAATACACGTACAAAATAGGGAAAATGAAATTAATTTATACTATAAGAACAATTATTATTAACGTCCAAGTTTAATTATTTCATTCCACCTATAAAATACTATTTGACTCACAGTTAGGCATATTTTTGTTTTCTATGTAACATGTATGCAAGTAAACGGCAAAAAATATAAATTAAATTAAACATATGAAAGCAGAAATATTGTTATAAACAAAAATTCTTAAGAACTACTATAATAGTTAAGTAATTCCTTTACAACAGTAACAAATTGTTTATACATTAATTGTTTTATTGGTTATTTGAAATTGGTAAATTATTATACATTACGATTCCTAACATATAAAAAGGATTGCCATCATTTAGTATCAGTTTTATGCACTTAAAAATGTAAATTAACACCAGTTATGATTTTGTGTAGTTATGATTATTGATTGATTCCCTATTTTTTACTTTTAACGATTTATAGTTAAAATTTTTGCAATTACTTTTCTTTAAATGTATTCATTACCCTATGCCATTTAAAACGTAATGAGATTTTTAATTATAAATCGTTATTAAGGTTGAATAGATACTTCAACAATGATAAATTTACATAATGTTAAAAAGTACTATCCGAACGTACGCTACTGACTTTTTTAAAACGTCTCTAGTAACACAATACTCTGCTTACATTCTTAGCTTATCGTAATGTTCTCACAGCTGATGTGCACGCGTTCATTTAAATCCCTCCTTATTTTAAAATTAAATATTAATTTAAACTTAAGCCGGACATAAACTAACGTATGCATTTTGGGCTTAATTAATGTTTTAGCACCCTTTATCATCTTAACTGACTCTGCGGGCTCTAACACACTCAATTAAGCTCTTAATACATAATATACTATTATGTCCGGTCGGACGATTTTGGTCGGTTTATGGGCCTGTTTTTAGATCGTAAGTTGCTCGATTAGAGCTTTAGGGCTGTAATATTTTTTTGAGCCCGCTCAAGAGTGTTTAGAGCTAGAAAATGGCTAACCTTGTTTACGCCGCGTCGTTTCCATAGTAATAATAGTAACTAAGACCACTGCACCTACCTACTTGAAGTTTTGTACTTTCCAATTATTTTTATTTTAAAACTAAATATTAATTTAAACTTAAACCCGGACATAAACTAACATATGCATTTCGGGCTTAATTAGTGTTTTAGAGCCCATTATCGTCTTAGCGCCTTCGGCTTTCGCCTCAGGAGCTAACTGACTGCGGGCTCTAACTATTAACTTGCCGTTAAAAAAACCTCAACCTATATAAACTAAAATATTAAAATTTGCAAAATACAGTTTAATTCGCAGATTTACATTGCTTAAGTAACATTTAACCGACGCTAAATCGAATAAATAAATTGTCTGAGCACGGAGCGCCCTAAAAATAACATGACCTTACGATGTGCGATGTTAACCGTAACACCACAACACACCGTTCCAATAACGAAAGCGAGAATTGAGAAGTGCAGTAAAAAATGAATCAGTTGCTTATATGCATTATATGAAATACATTTGAATCTGTATTGCCTTTCCGTGCAAGTTTAATGACTCTAATTAAAAATAGTACCTACTCTAATTATACTTTTTCCTGTAAAGAAATGATGAGCTTTAAGTTGATTAAATATTACAAATTTAAATAAACGATAACCATAAAATGGATAAAGGATAAAGAATTTTATTCACACTCATTTATTAATATTAAACTCTTGGTTCCAATTTTTTGGTAATTTTGACCGTCATATTACACTCGTAGTTGATTAAGACAAAAATTGATATAACAGCCGAAATTATCTAGAAAATTGGAACAAATAGTATTATTATATTTATAACTAGCATAACTCTAATTGAAAAAACGGACTTTTCTCTCGTCGCTTCAGCTATTCATGCAGTAAGAAAATAGATCAACTTACAAAAGTTGAGCTGCTGGTAACGCCGCCGTCGGCAATCTGCATGCATACCATATACCCCGCATCATTGGTAGGTGCAAATAATTACTTATGTCTCCGTAAAAGCTGTTTAATTTCGAGAATCTCTGAATAGATTTTAATTTAATTCCGTTTTCACCGTTCGATAGCTTCTTTCTTGGAAAATGTTTAGTTAAATAAAGATTGTTAAATAAAGGTCTTTCGAGGGTCGTGACAAAATGTAAAAGTAATAATCAATAAAATTAGCAAAACCAACACAAAATGCCTTACGCTGCGAAAACAGTAATGTAGGACATACACGGTCTTCCCCGACGACGTCGGCGAAGACGTCGACGACGACGTCGGGGACAAGGTCGAGATAATGAGGTAATGTATACATTTACTGTAATTTATAGCTGGACTATATATAATAAAATTATGAGTATCGTATTTCTTTAAAACATCAAAATGAAAGAAAGCATTATTGATAATAATCATTCATAATAAAATGTGTACTGAATCTCTTTATTTAATTAGACGTATTTCGAAATAGCTTATGCAATTAACAAAAGTCTTCATAAACGTAATAACCTTGACGTCACCCGTCGGTGGAATTACAAATCAATCTTTTATTATGAAACGAAAACTTTAGTTTTTTTTTATTTCATTGTTAATTTAGTTTAAAAATGGATATAATTAATTAACGCAGGATTTAGGATTCCGAGTTCCAGTGTGCAAACGATGTACAATTTTCCGAAACCAAAAGGAAGATTATCACTTACCAAAGAACAATGGTAAAAATCTGCTGATTTTATTCACATGAATCATAATGCTGATTCTGGTAAAATAAACAATTTGTCACATCTATTAAAAAAGGCCGTTTAATAAATTGAACCGAATTTGATATAAACTGATTCACCGAATGAAAAACTGTTGAATAGTTAAGTTGGCTAAATATTTAATACTGTAGTTTCAACATTTATAAAATATTGTACATAAATAAAATTAATCTTTCAAAAACTATAAAATTCTCGGTACTTATTTCCTATTATACAAGAAAATAGATGTCAGATGTTCAGGTGACAATTATTAGTAGTACAGATTGTAATTATCTTCCAAAGTTATCAGGTTATGACCCATATTGTAAACATGATTTGTAAAATTAAGAATCAGTTTACATCAAATTCGGTTGAATTTATTAAACGGTCTATACAAATGCAACAAAATATTTATTTTACTAGAATCAGCACATTCTTGATGAACAACGAAAAAAATGATATTTGATACCTATATAATAATTTGTCCAATGACCTCTCCTACACCAAAATCGCAGATTTTTACCAGTGTTCTTTTACGGAAAGTCCTTTATAGGAAATTATTGTACATCGTTTGCGCACCAGAACTCAAAATCCTAAATCCTGCGTTAATTATATTCATTTTTAAACTAAATTAAGAATGAAATAAATAAAAAACAAGAGTTTTCGTTTAATAAAGAGTTGATTTGTAATTCCGTAATACCGATGGATATCAATATTATTCCGCTTATGAAAAGTTTTGTTAATTGCATAAGCTATTTCGAAATACATTAAAGAAAGAGATTCAGTACGCATTGTATTATGCTCAATAATGCTTTCTTTCATTTTGATGTTTTAAAGAAATACGATATTCATAATTTTATTATACACAGTCCAGCTGGAAGTTACAAGTTGTTTATGCATTAAATTACAGTAAATGTAAACATTACATCATTATCTCGACCTTGTCCCCGACGTTTTCGCCGACGTCGTCGGGGAAGACCGTGTATGTCCTACATATAACAGATAACGGCAAACTGTCAGCAAACACATTGTAGGTCTTAAAAATATCTACAAGAATGTCCCTGGTGGCATATATGTACCTCTTACAGATTACCCACAATCAAGGTTTCTTTAATAATTATTTTTTCGAGAAACTCTTTTCCCTGTGGATGTTGTCTTACTCCCCCACCCCTGGATGAAACACCGGTAATTTCTGCATTTCTTAGAATTGCTTCAAGTATAATCTGTGAAAATTTGAGGATTGTAGCTTACGTCATTCGAGAGATATATGTATAGCCATAATGACTTTTAGTAAAACGCCTTCCCCTGCGACCCCCTTAGATCTTTAGGATTAAAAATATACTCATGCACCTTTGGGATAAGGCCCACTTGCCTGTAAAATTTCGGCTTACTAAGTCTTCTAGTTATCGAGATATTTTTCGGTAGACATCCGACATCGGAACTGGCTATTATTATGTTTGGTAATCCAAGGGTCGTAGGTTCGATCCCGATCTGAAACCCGCAGGGCCCGTGTCAATGTAGTGTTTGACACGTTAGGGGTGGGATGAACTGGGAGTAAATTTCCTTCAGATTTTTCGCCCAAAAACAAACAATAAAAATTAAACATACATACAGGCATTGGGGACCGTCTTCAAATTTTCAGCAAACTACGATCAATTCTGTATAATCAGAATTGCACATCAATCTCTTGCAGGTGTGCAGTATGCACAGGGAATAAGAGTTTGTTGTTAACATTCTACTTAAATTTTCTAAATAACAAATGTATTACCTATTATATTTATTTATACAATAAATATATTTATGTATAAGTTGTTAATAGTACAATATATTTGTATTATTCATATCTGCAACACTACATTTAATAGAGTTACGTTATATGAATAGAAATTCATTTTCATTACCAAACAGAATATGTATAATGCATAAAATAACAATGATAATATTCTATTGTACATTATAATTATGAAACTTCATCGAAAAGTAGTATTTGCTCATACCTAACATTCATAATCTGATATTTTGTCAGTTATGTATTTTGCAGTATTCAACAAAGTAAGGGGAATTAAATTCCAGCAAAATAACAGTTTTCCAAATCCAGGAATTTAATAGTTTTCATCAGCTGGCTATGTATTCATTTCATAAATGTGCACACCGTGCATGAAATAAACTTTAATGCTTTCATCGTATAAATGACAGGGTGTTGATTTATGTTTGGATTGCATGTGGAGATGGTACATCATAAACAGGCATTACGTGCATTATGTAAACTATTAAATAACTATAACAATGATCTTAAATTTCATATTTTCAAGTACAAGGACAATTTTAGAAACGAATACTATCTATCATAAACGTATACTACACGGTTAGATTAATGCAGGTAGTATTTTCCGTATAAGGACATTCGTTAATTACTCAACTGTTATTTTAAATAAATACTATTAAAACCGGCGGTTTGTAGAAAAAGACAGATCACTAAAAAACAAGTTAGAAATATAATATTAGTTGAAGAAAGAAACAAAAAGCAAGAAATAGAGAAAATAAGATAAAGAAACAAATAAAGAAAATCAAAGAAGAAATAAAAGATAAAAAACTTTCTTTATTCCTAGTCATTGAGTAGACAATTATTAATCTATTAATATTACATATTTCAGCATTAAATGGTTCTTTCGCAACTTTTATTAGGACAATACAGTTCAATACAACTAGATGCTTATTATATAGTTTTGGTAAATATTTATTAAATACCAAAATATAATTTTCTACACAAAGATGATCGATAACACTGTGCTACAAATTAAAAAAATATATACAAGACCTCCCTCCTACATAACTGTTTTGATATTGAAGAATAAACACTTTTTATAATTGAAAAATTTTGTGTGCAAGATCCAGTTTTGGTGCCTTGCACTACTCTAATGACCAAAACTTAGCTATTTCTTATCACATGAAAATATTTTCTCTACTGGAAGGATAAGAAGCGTAGCTTTACAAAACTCCAAAAATACTCCAAAACATCGGTAAAGAAATGACTGAGTTATAACCTAAAACAGACACGAAAAACTTGTTTTGTACGGCCTATATGTAAAGCTCTACTTCACTCCTTCAAAAGAAGCTGTAAAGTAGCTGTTTTACTCCATAGGGAGTGAAGTAAAATAATCGCCTTATCTCCTAGGGAAAAGCTAATCTACTATGATAAAATTATTTGATTTTGGTGTTAAATAATTTCAATTGTCAGAATGACATTTAACAGTATTTTCGGAAATTTTGGAGATTTTGCGATTAAGTCCTTTAGGTCGTGCAAAAAATAGCGTATACACCACAGAACTAAAGAGCCTTACTCTCGCGTGAGTTTATTAGCCTCGCTTGCGCTCGAGAAAATAAACTTCATATTCAGGATTACAAGACATATAGAATATAATATTTTCAGAAATGTTTCAGTGATGAAGTTTATAAAAGAATCTATCAAATATTTTTAGAAAAACCTAAATTTATAGTTAATAGTCTAGTTAATCTGTCAGAAAAGCAGGCCTTCCCTTAGAAAAGATCGGGTAGTTCTGAGTTTTGGATATGCTTTGTATGTTGAGTCCTTATTAAAAAGCCAAGTTTACGACCTTAGCGCACCACCGCCATATTGTAAAACAATGAAAATTTCGACATTTCTTCGGTTCTCGAAGAATATCTTGAGTATGCACATCTCTATTTGCAAGACATGTTAACATAATTGGAAGAAAGAATGAATGTTGCTGAATACAATAAGTTTGCAACTGAAGGATATTTCACCATCACCTCTTTGCCTGATTTTTCATACAAAAGTCTAACCAAAACGCTGAAATGTTGAATGACTACAAACCAAGTTTAAATATTAATTAATGATTAATAATTTTATTAAAATCAAACATATAGTTATTATTTAAATAAATGTAGACAAGTATTGTTTCAATTGAAATAAATATATTGGAGCTAATTAAATACAATTTTTGTCAGTTGCCTAAATTTTCCAGGTTAAAGAGGTGTTTTGAAAACAGACTGTACAGCGTGCATATATTGGTTTGGTATCTCGGTAGAGCATTCGAAATCACTAATGTACATTAAATTTCAATAATCGATGTTTCCGTGTAAGTAAAGTGGACCACAGATCAGGCTCCGCGTTCTGGTCCCCGACGTGAACCCAGGTTCTCACCCGGGACGTGATCCGGTTAATGACCGGACGTTTACATTTGATGTAATTTATTGCATAAACAAATTGGGGTTCGAGATTGTTTGTTTAATAAAATTATGCGTAGTGTATTTCTTTAAACCGTGTATATCGAAATGAAAGAAATAATTATTGAGTTCTTAATATTAGTATTATGCAGCCAATAATGGCTTTCATTGTGATCAAAATGTTTTAACGAAATACGATATTTATAATTTTATTTTATAAACCACCTCGAAGCTCAACTTATTTATGCAATAAATTACAGCAAACTTAAACATTGAGTCATTACCCGGTTCACATCCTGAGTAAGACCTACCTTCACGTCGAGGACCAGAACGCGGAGTCTAATCTGTGGTCTACTTAAGCTTCAAGCCGTTCTTATATGTTCTGTCAAGCTTTAGGACTATTCCCCCAACCTAGGTTATCCCGATCTCCCAGTTATAGGCCTGGTGTGCCCCTGACAGAGCTTCGTTTCGAGGTTACTTTATAGGGCCCATCAAAGTAGCGTCCCGGTATGTACCCGTTAAGGTGAAGTTGTCTTGAACGTGAGAGGCTATGTATCTTCGCATCAACGTCCTTTAACTGTAGGTCTCTAAACGATTTCTGGGCTCGATCCGACGGCTGGAACTGACAGTAATTACCGTACCCCATACTGTCACCTCCGAAACGCTACCTGGTAGCTTGCAGTTTCTCATAGGTCAGCGAGCGAACTCCCTGACCGAGATAAACCCCACTTGAATCTCCTCCAATTGTCTAGACCAGACAGCGGGATACTTAGCTCCATAAAACGCAACGTTTTAGGGTCATCGTCGAGAAACACTTCGGTGAAACGTGAACCGAAACACCTAGGCATAGCTCTACCACACATTTCCTTCTGATCGCGTCATCCGTTGCCCAGACAGGCCTGGAATTGGTAGACAACGACCAGTTCTAAGGGTGAACGCCGTGTGGTCTGCCCACAAGCTAGTCTCGAATCCTAGTGCCTCCCGACACCTCTAACGACTGCCCTCCCTCCGTCTTCGGGCTAGTCTCGGATACTATGGAAGTCCGACATCTCAACGACTGCTTGTACGTTCACCCTCAAGAAATCACAGTCAGCATCAAGGAAAAGTAAGTTTCCAGTCGGAAATAATAAGGTATCGTTTTCTAGAACCTTACTTTTTTTAAAAACATTTTACCGCCGTTTTGAGTTAGCTCATACACTTCTTTATACAAACAATGAAGATGGCGATGTGTCCCACCAATGAAGCATTTCATTTCAACACCATGGAGCTCCTCTCCATTTTGCCACATAAGTCCGGCAGTTTTCTTGATTATATGTTCCCTGATAAAAGGCTACGAGAACCGATTGAAGATCCAAGCGGCAATGAACGTCGCTGAATTTCCTCCAGGAGTCATTTAAAACGCAAGTTTACGTTAATAGATCAAGCAATGTAGACGGCGTAAAATTTAAAGTATTGGATTTGTGTAAAAGTGGAAAATATCGGTCTGGAAATTATTAAATTACAAAGTGCAACAGCGTGTGCCGGTCAATGTCAACCAGTCTACGGGAGACGACCTGAAACAACGTTGCCAACCATACTACTATTAGTTAGTAAGCGCACTTTAATTTGTGTTAATGTTAATGTATAAAAATAATTAATATTATTATTATTATTATTATTATTTGGTTTTTGCTCAAAAAATTTGTTATGCGAGGTACTCATTTTTCTACATGTCCTTTTATAGAGAGGAAACCTAACAGAATTTGAGGAAAAAACGAATGATGGCGTCATAAGACAAAAACAATGCCCATAAAAAAGAAACTTCCAGTCAGGCGCTTTTTTAAAGATAAAATTTGTCCTGTAACGGGTTTTCCACAAAAACCTTATATTAAGAAATTAAAAAATTTACACTCAACTTCATCACCACTCTGTATTCCGCATTAGTTTCAGTGGCGGATTTAGGCA
Organism: Agrypnus murinus; assembly: GCA_929113105.1. Classification (NCBI taxonomy): domain Eukaryota; kingdom Metazoa; phylum Arthropoda; class Insecta; order Coleoptera; family Elateridae; genus Agrypnus; species Agrypnus murinus. The sequence goes on from OV816024.1 coordinate 161,926,778, forward strand.
CAAGCGTTGGAAGCGGCTGCTTCAGGCCCCACAAGTCAGGGGGGCCCGCAGAAGCCTCCTGCCAAGGACTGCACCGGAAACGCGACAAATAAAAATTATTGGCGTGGGAATTCACTTTCTCGAAAAAAGTGAAACAAGAAACAGATCATATAGTGTACAGGCTGGTAAAAAAAAGTGTACGGTTGACGCATTAGAGTTTCGTATGAAAAGGCAAGCTCTCAAGAGCGATAGGAAAAATATTGTAACGGAGTATACTGTTTCACAGCAGACCTGCGAGGAATTTATCGTCTCTGTCGGTTCGAATGCTGGTCTTCTCGCACAATCAGCGCGGTCATCCGACTACTATGATGACTAATTTCTTGAATTAATGGTTTCTGATAGACTTTCGGTGAACAGTAGCGAATTTACGCACAAGCGGTGGAAGTGATCGCTCCAGGCCCCACGAGTCAGGGGGCCCCGCATAGAACCCTTGCCCAGGATCGCAATGAACATGCGACAAATAAAAATCATTGGCATGGGAACTCACTTTGTTGAGAATAGTGAAACATGTGAGAACAACAGTTCATATTGTGTACAGGCGGGTAAAAAAGGTGTACGGCCGACGCAATAGAGTTTCGTGCGAAAAGTCAAGCATTCAGAGTGATAAGTAAAATTTTGTAACGGAATATACAGTTTTGCAGCAGACCTGGAAGGAGTGTATCTCCGTCGCTCCGAATGGCTTGCCTTCAATGCCTTCTAGCAAACTCTGCGCGGTCGTCCGACTTACATTCGGGGAAGGGTCTGTTCGGTTTGTACAACCTAGAACGCTACAATTCGGGATTATAAAGTCTTTTAAGCTGTCTTTTATCACTTTTAAGCACTGGAGAAATCCATAAACTCATTGTTCCTAATCTTTAAACTGTACGGAAATGACCACGGGGAATGATTTCGCATTTTCAGTAGTTCTATTAAAATGCCATAAATGTCAATACATGCAATATTTCTAATTATTTGAAATATACAAAGTTATAACTTTTAGATAAAGATTAATTTAATGTGTAAAAGTTAAAAATTGTTAATGGACGACTATTATACTCACAATTTTATAGTGATATGTGTATAAATTACAGACGGCACCTTAAGACAGCTGTTTCGAGCTTTTGGTTCTCCTCAGTTAGGGGCAACTCGTTTGTGATTTATACACATATCACTATAGAATTGTGAGTATAATAGTCGTTCGTTAACAAAACTCACTTTATTAAAACACGTTTGTGTTCATTTTGTATTTTATTTACGTTAATTTAATTAATGTTTTACTTTAAATTATATTTTGAATGCAAATCCATCTAGAAGAAATTATCAACCTAGCCGGAAATTGAACCGTGGGCCTTCCACTTTCTGAGCGACATCTCTACCTCTGAGCTACTGTGTCGATTACCAGCATATAAGTTATTATTACCATATAAAGTTATTATAAAAATTGTTGTTGAATTAACGTACGATATATCCTTCTGATAACTTTAATCCGTACATTTAGAATAACCGGTCTATTACATGGAAATCTAAAAATGTTTTGAGAATTTTTATTTCAAATTACATACATTCAAATAATGAATTAGGTATTCAATGTATTTGTAAAATTGAGGTTATGATTTACTTACATTAACAAAAAAAAGCAGCGGCGGCACAACACGACGTCCAAAATACATTTAAAAACGTGTCTATGACATTTAAAAAATTGAAGACACCAACAAAACTACTATTATTAATTTAAATAATTGTTCAAATTTCAGTATTAATTTTAAACAATAAACGGCTATTACATTGAGTTATACGCATTTCTTAATTTTTACAACTAACACCTGTTTTCCATAAACTGTGGGCCTTGTCTACTTTTGACACTCCAGCATCTCAATCTCATTCTAGGTTAAATATTTTTCCTAGCTTTTGGTGTTTTATTACGTTTTTGTGGTCATAGAAAACGTATAGTGTGTAACACGTACAAAAACGCCAATTTCACACTCGTGTGACTGCGGCATGAAACGAAGTCGGATTATTTAAAAAATCTTGGGGAGGAAATTTCCTCCATCCCCCCACCGTGAATTAACGCTTGATATTAATAAATATATGTACTTAATCTTTGATAAAAAAATAAAAGGTATTTGAATTGTAATAATTGATTTATACTATGGGGCCCCATTTGTACCGCTTCAGGCCCCTTAAGTGTTAAATCCGCCACTGATTAGTTTACAATAATTTATTTCCTACTCTCAAAAAGTTCTCTGCAAACCGCCACTGAATTGGTCCCACTTCTTTGTACTTGTTCTAGATTGCCTTTTATAAACAATATGATACGGTTGACGAAACACCAAAGACTATTACAAAGACATTTGATATAAAAATATTTTTCCTATCCAATCGCTTTACTTTAAATCTTTACTTCAAAGTATTTTGTTATTTTTTTCTATTCTTTTTTATCCAATAAAAAGCTTCTAAATTTGCTTTTCAAAACTCATTTCTTCAACAATAACATTTAAAAACTTTTCCGTGTAGCTTATGAAAAGAAGACGTGGCGGACATTTAGAAGACGGTTTTTTATTGCAAAGACAGCGGGTGTGTCACTCTGGAAAAACTGGGCTTATAGATGAACACCACTCAATTTTCACTTCCAGTTGTCCAGTTAAGTTCTAAAACGTGAGGACGCTTTTAACGAATAAATAAAATTGTTAAAGTGCCCGAAAGCCAGGTTTTTATATAAGATAGGGCTATGTAATTAATAGTTTTAAAAAATATTAGACAGCTAAATTGATTTTCAGACTGTTCCAATAATTCTACAATTTCCGTTACAAGTATTACATTTTTTAGCTACTACATCTGGTATTTGATTTAGATGAGTAGAAAATCCGTTTGAAAAGTTGAGACAGGTGAGTAAAATATTTTGACAGTTTATTGTATAACATGATTGATTGCCGAATAAAATTACTTTTCAATCCTAAATATAATGCTCCAAGGTCAACAATAAAATTTAAAAAATACAATATTGGGTCTTCTTTTTGCATTGGAGTGTTGTACTTTGTACTTATTACATGCGCTCGATAATATCGTATTTGAACTCAGTGGCGGCGTTTGCACCCAAAGAAAAATTTTATGGGCTATATGACATTCCATAACCTATGTTCATAGCCCGGTCATGTTTTACAAGAGAAGTACCCGAGGTGTGTACCCCCGTTTTTGATGAAATTTTGCATAGACGTAATTCCTGTGAAAATATTAAAAACGTCTTTTTCCTAGCTGCTGTTATATACTTTAATAATAATAAGAATTGTCTTTTATTATGACAACATAGATACATACAATCTAACTTAAATAAATACATACATACATTGTAAGACAAAACATAAACTACAATTGTACCCCTATCGCCATAATTGGGTGCAGTTCAGATCTATGAAGTGTAAATACAACATAGTCTGCTCTTCCACTTAACCCTAATGATAACATAAACAATTTTATAATAAAAAGAAAGGAAAGGCCTGGGGAGATTTAAGTTAAATTTACTTTTAAAATTTGATTTTATTCTAAGGGTGCATGAATGATGAACATGAAAGAAATGAATGTGGACTTCCTTCGTCACCTCTTTCAGACGAAGTCCAAATGCGAGAGTGTGCGCAGATTATATGAGAATATAAGTGTTCCTGTCGCTGTTCCTCCGGTGTCGTGGTCACCAATTTCGAGGATTCCAGATTTGGATGTGGTGCAAGAAAGAGCGCTATCGCCCCGTTCTTCGACATCCACAATGGATATTGAGAACAGAGCAGTATTGCCTCGCCCGTCCACATCCAAAATAGGGGTGGATGGAGGTGACGATGATGAGAAATAGAAGCGGGAATGACCCGCTACCCCTGTCAGCTGGAAAGGTGTGCGTTCCTGCTCTGGTTTATACATTGATAGAAAACGACGCAGAGCAGTGGCAATTAGAAAGGTGAAGCAGCTGAGAGGGGTAGCGAGTAAGTATGAAAGGATGTTTAAGGACTCTTGGTTTGATGATCTGTGTGAGTATGTGAGTTGTAAAAGACTGCATAAAAGGTGTATGAAAGAGTTGAATGAGTGGTTGAAAGTCCTTAGAGAGTTACAGAGATGAATGTAAAGGTTGGTGTGTGTGTGTGTGTGTGTGACGATGCACTTTCTCGTCGAGTAACTATCCATATGTATTAGATTAATTGTGAAAAGTGTAATAAATCCTTTTCGAGAAAGGATGCCCTTAAACGCCACCTACAAAAATATTTGCACGGGTAACACTGGGGAAGGTCCAGCTCCAAAACGAGCACGAATGGTTCCACCTGCAGGTAAGGTTTTTTGATAAATACTCTTTAGATTTTTTTATGCTGAGTATGATATCTTTTAGCGCTGGTCTTCTGTGAACCGTGCAGGGAAAGTATGCCGCGTACCAGCTATCCAACGCATGCGCGAACTAATGTTCACAAGGAAAAAGCTGCCCGAGCATTAGATGGGGAAGAGGAGATAGCTGTTATGGAGTCTGCATTTAAGTCTCGTATTGCTAGCTACAGAATCTCCACTAATGAACATCATGTGGATACGTCAGAGTTTATGGAGGATATTAAAGCTAAAGTGTTCAAAGTTCTGAGGAATGAGGTGAATAAGAATACCTCGATAAAAGTAAATGTCGAGTTATTTGGATATTACGTTCTCGAAGCCAAGGGTTTGGAAGATACCAAGTCCTTCAACACAAAGAATTCTGTTATCAGTCCAGGTTCTGATTTAGAAGGATATTACGAAAATATCACTGAAATATTGGCTACTAAGTCTGAGGAATTTGCAGAGCGAGAGTCAGGTATGACGTTTAAAACGATGTGGAAGTAAAAATTTATGTGTTTCGTTTATGTTTCCAGGTTGGACGTTAGTTAGATGGCTGTTTTTAGAAGTAAACGTTAATAAGTTTAACCCTCTACGTGCTTCTTCTTACATCCCCCTACCCCCGCAGATGCGAACAAAGGGAGCTGTCATTAACGTGCAGAATAATGATGAACGATGCTTCGAATGATGCATAGAGATGATATTTACAGTGTTTAATATAAGTTTTAAAATTGCACGTATAAAGCGAGTATAGTAATGGTCCAAGAATTGAGCCTCGAGGGACCCCAGCTACAATTGATAACGGAACAGATGTTTCACCCTTTAAAGTAACTTTTTGAACGCAATTGGTTAAGTAAGATTACATAAGTCCTGAAGCACTTCAATAAAACCAATAAACTGCAGAATGCTGATTAACATTTTATCAGAGATAGTATCAAACGCTTTAAAATAATCTAACATGACTACTACAGATAAAATCTATCTCTATCGGCAGCAGATAGTACATCATCAGTAATGCTTAGAAGAGCAGTGGAGCAGCTGTATCCTTTTCGAAAACCTGACTGTGTTTCAGGTAGAATGTGATGCAAAGTGACATGAGATTCTAACTGTTTCGTTATTATTGTTTCAATAATTTTAGACAAAACGGGCAAAATGCTTATATCCCTTAAAAGTTTTTATTTATGTTTCCAAAAGTATTAACGATAGAAAAAGGGTAATTCAAATAAAAATGAAAATTGAATGATTTTTAGGTAATTAGATTCTGTGGCTAATTAATTTTGTTGTATTGGGGAAACCATCTGTTCATTTAAGTCTATAAAATGCAAAACGTCTTTACATAAGTACCATGTCCATACTACCTAACCTTAATAGCTATTTGTTTAATTAGTACAAAAAATGAATTTTTTGGGACGGACAAGAAAGTTTCCGGACGACACGTTAACGGAGTCCCAAAAACGCATTTTTTATATAAATTAAGCATTCTATTTTTTCTCCAACCGCTTTTAACTAGTAAACTCCTTGAGAGGACAGTTTATAACAAACAACATAACGTTAAGCTACTTTTTATTTACTGTGACTTTTCAAGGAATTCTTATTTCCGGGTAAACAAGGGCAATTGTAATATAATTATGAAATACTCACAAATATGTAATCTTCACTTTTATTTTACTGAAAATTCTAGAAACTTCCGACAGGCGAGGAACAGAGATATGCGTTAAGTGAAATATAGTTAGGATTTAAATAGAAACACCGAATTTCTGTTATGTCTTAAGAAATTAATTTAATAATATTATATTAACAATACCAAAAAACAGATAAATGATTATTATTTAATTGAAGATTTCTATTTATTTCGCATTATTGCTATAAAATAAAATGTTTTAGACCACCGCGAGAAATAGGACACGCCTAACATCAGATTACTTTTTGCCCTAGTGCGAAAAGTGATTACCTTCTGTGCAAGTGCTACGGTAACGAGTACCAGTGGTCTACCTTTTATATAAAATAATTTGATATTATAGTGTTATATTCGTGCGGTTGGGGAAAAAAATTATTTTTCATTTCGCCTTTTCTACAACGAATAAAAAATAAAATATCCGTTGATTTAAAAATATTGACTTTTATTGTACTCCAACTTTAAAGTTACAAAAGTGACCCAGTTGAGTAAAATAAAATGACACTGCCTATTAGTTTTGACAAAAGTAGATATACATTTGTAAACATCAGAGGAATCAAGGTTGACAGAACAAGGTTGCCAAATTTCAAAAAAGTACTTTAGTTCAAAGAGTTTAGAAAATATATTTAAATGTGTTAAATGTACAAATAACATCAACAAAAACAAAGAGTAAGTAGTGCAGGATCTCTCCTAAATTTTCTTAAAAGAAAACGAGGTGGTCAAGACGTAACATGGTATTACAACGAAACAAAAATATTCTTCATACACCAACAAAACAAATGTAACTAATCGAAATAAATAAAGTAGAACAATGAAAACTGACAAATTAATGAAAATTATAAACAAAATGAGAGCAGAAATGGAAACTGGTTTGAAAGAAAATTTAGGAGATTAGAATGAAGACTTTAAAATAAAGGAAGAATTTTGGATACAGGAGAATGAATAAATGAAACAAAGAGTAGATATACATATAGAAAGGAAAATTGGAAAAAGAGAGTAAATACCAAAATATGATAATAAAGGGACTGAAAGTTAAAAAAATCTAATCCAATAATTCTTAAGAAAAAGTATAAATGTCAATACAGAAGTAGTAAAGGCCTTCAAAATAGATAAAAATCAATAGCAATAATAATGAAAATTAAATAGAGAAAATAGAAAACAGCAGTAATGAAAAACAATAAAAAGGAAAAAAGATGGCGACTGAAAGTGATCGAACTCGAAAGAGAAATACAAGGTACACGCAACAAAGCAATTTGCTAAGTAAAAAAGGGCATCGGGAAAAAGAGCCGAATAAACTGAGCATAGAAAATGGAAAGAAGACAATTCCGTATCCTCTTTCTCCAATGATTAATGAATTTACGCTACCGGAAAGATTAATGAGTACACTGTAGATACCTTAAATTCAAATAGTTACACAGGAACGAGGATTCCAAAAATTACTATCAAAAATTTAAGAAGAAAAAGGAAAGAAAATACTTGTGCAAAGAATACAGGGTATATATAAAGAACTTTTAAAATAATAATAACATAGTATACAATAAAATTAAAATCTTTTAGTAGGTACAGTTTGTATTTGTCAGGTTCATTGAAAAAAACCTAAGTTACATACCTTTGACTCTTATTTATCTTATTTAAAAGGTTTAGAACAATTGATCCCATAAGTGATTTGAGTTTTTTAATAAACGTATGCTAATTTGCACCTGCTGTCTAGTAATAATTAGAGTCCTCTATGAACGTTAACCAACGTAGGAACTCTAGTAAACCGAAATCAGACGAGCGCACACTGGTTTGTTGCCATATATCCTAGAAGGACAAAATTCAAATCTATATTATAAAATGTGGTTTATGTTAGATCATAAAGAACATTGTAGGTAGCTAAACTGTAATAATAGAATCCCGTTATTGCATTCCTAAACTTAGTAATAAAGGGTCAAAGTTACCTAATACAGGTAGGAAAATTTCCGTTTCTTTATCAGTTGCAATTGTGTACTAGTTCAGTTACAGCCCCTTGTGTATTTTAGAGTGGTTTACATTATTTTAGTTATGAACGTTAAAATTAAAAGTATGTAACACTATTACATCTATATTTTAGACTATTAGGTTAATTTGTTATGTTAAGTTGTTATCATGTTCTTTAATGAAAGCCAATGATCAAATTATCAATAAGTGTAAGAAGTTCGATAATTTCCCTAAGGATTTTCTTTGTGTTTACACCCAACTACATTAATAATTTTTTTTTATCATTACTACATTTCTCTACTATCATTTTGTGCATAGTTTATATTGAAGTACATTGCATAAAGCAGACTTTTATTTTTTTTTAGATGAGGGGTGTAGAATCTCTCGACGCGAATTTTGTGAACTATTTTTTCAATATCGAAAAAAATCTTAGAAACTTGAAAATATTTGATTGTCTTATGTAAGGAGTTCGGATGGTCAAAAAAATCACATAACATTAATAGTTTTATTATTGAAAACGAACTACAAATTTTCTAATGACATCCCAATAACAAAATACAAACATGACTACTAGGAAAAACAACTGAATATATAATTGTAGCGCAAGAGAGAAAGTGCGTTACGTCCGGTGGCGCGAATGTTAAATTTATTTGTTTTTTTGGGATCTTGCGTTTACTACACTTAATAAAAAATTTAAATTACATTATGTTTCTGATCAATGTGTAAAATATATTAAAAATAAAATAGCGCTATATTCACTAAGAATTTCAGAAAAAATTAATAAGTGTGGAAGATCGCGTGCAAAGTTTTTTGAAAAACTTGAATCGTGGTTGAATGCAGGAAATTTTACTGTCAACGCGCAAAGGAAAATTCGACAAAAAGATGATAAAGCTTTAATGCACAATTGCAAAGCTCTAATTCAAACTCAACTGAGAAAGGAATTAGGCTTAATTGTAGATAGGCCAAAGCCGTCATGTGGATCAACAAATGATGCCAATACTGCCCGCAAGTTTTTTAGAAATCCTGATTCTCAAATTACTGGATTGGATGTAGAGTTGATAAAAAAAATTCATTTTCTATTGCAAGATTTATCATCTGGCTGTGAAATAGATGATGTGAAATTTGAAAAATACGCCGAGGAAACAAGAACAAAATATTTAGAGTTGTATTCTTGGCACAAAATGCCATAAGTGACACTGCATAAAATATCGATGCATGGTGGAACGATTATAAAAACAAGCTTGCTTCCTGTTGGACAGTGTTGTCTGAAGAAGCTGAGAAAGCAAGGCATAAGGACTGTAGAAGATTTAGGGAACATAATACCAGAAAAACATCTCGGATTAATACTAACAGAGATTTATTGTCGATGCTTTAAATTACATCCGATCCAGTAATTAATAGTTTTAGAGACACTCCAAGAAAGACCTCTTTAGCACTGTCAGTGGAGGCCAAAGAAATGCTTAAAAGCACGGAAGAGCCCTCTAAAATAAGCATTAATAAAAAAGTTGAAGTTGATGAAAATCATGAGATGTACATTGTAGAAGATTCTACAGAAGTACAAAGCAGAGATGACGATTATTCAGATAAAGAAGCAATGTAATTAATTATCATATAACGAGTGATTCAAAACTCTTGACGTTTAGTAGGCCTTGGATTGTACAATGTATGTCACATATTCTTTCAGATGAATGAACGAAACGGATGCGAACTGTAATTAATTAATTAATTAAGTAGACGACAAGCAGCTTTTGAATACATTCACTGCCCTATTTCAAATTGCTCTCCTGTTCAAAAACATGCTTCAATAAGGAATTTTTGTGCTTTTCGGAAAACATGCATATTGCTCTTTACTACAATCAAAAGTCATCGGGTTTTAATAATTATTGTAATTTTAATATGTTCTTATTAAATAATATAGAAAACGGAAAAAGTTTTTCAGTCCAAATATTACTAGACTCCGAGAGTTTTGAATCACTCTATATATATTTATATGTTATTTCATTATTCCTTCTATATATTGTTTTTATGTTGTTTTTTAAGCAGTTATTTAAGTTTTGTTTTGTAGTGTTTTGTTTTACATTTTAAACGATTTGTTTTGACTTCTACTAACACATTATATTTTAATATAACCTTAATTAAATTACCTTAAAACGATTACAATGTTGGAAACAGAAAAACAAAACTATAATTAAAGTATATTTTTCTGAAATCGTCAAGAAAGCTTGTCATGACAGAACTCAGGTTGGTCATGAAAGTGTCACTTTAAAGACTAGTCACTTTCATGATTTTTACAAGACTCCTGTCACTTTACAAGACTCATCTGTCATTTTTAGACTGCAATTGAATTAGAAATCGTCACTTATCTTATGAAACGTTTATTTAATATAATTAAAAACACTAACAATCAAATACAACAAAATATTTTTGATTTGTTGTTGATTCATTGTCATGGATATTAACTTCTCATACGACTCTGATGTTGATATATTTTTTCAGTTTAAATCTATTTTTAGTTTTGAAAAACGATTTCAGAAAAAGTATAATACATCACTGGTCATGAAAGTGTCTCTGCTTGACTCGGAGGCTTTAAAGAGATACTCGGATGCTACGCATCCTCGTACTCTTCAATAAGCCTCCTCTTCTGCAAAGTTTCACTTTCATGACTTGTAATGTAATACACTATTAAATAGATATCAATTAATAATGTCACCTGAACGTGATACAGTGTAAAATGTTTTTGTCCGTCTAGCTTGTATGGAACGAATCAGTGTGGAGCGTCTCGCGCCTCATGCGATCTGGCGTTTGTTTGACATCGCAGGATTTGACATTTCACAATTTGTTTGCTACCAAGGTCAAACACAAAATTAATGGCGCCAATTTTAAAATTTACTTGCCGATAGCTTCCAGAAAATACCTACTTTAAATTCCCTGTAAAATAAATATGTTTTATGTATATAAATTAAGTTGAGAAATGTGTCCTGGCTAAAAGGATTTATGCAAAATATTAAAGAAATCTGAAAAACGTAATACTATCCTTTGATAATAACCTCAGAGGAGATTGAAATTTGTTTTTTACAAATTAAAAAAAGTGCTTAAGAAAAGTCAACTTTCATTATTATCAATATGCAAAAATCAGATTTATCATCCCTTTTGCCATCAAGGGCAAAAATATGTTTAAGAAAACAGGATAGGTATTTATTAGGTTATGTCATTAATTTTAATTTAACAGTAAAATTTATTATTATTTCAGTGAGTATGATGAGTATCTAACTATTTTAAAAAGCTGGAAAATGAAGCCCCCAGACGTAGCAAATAGATATTTACAAAAGATCCCTCTAATAAATGGAATTGATACATACACTATAAGAGAAGATCAAGTTAGTTACGCTGCTGCTATGTTTCCCACCTGTGTCAGGTATTGACATAGTTATCTTGTTTTAACAAGTTTTTATACCAATCAGCAAATGAAAGCCTATAAGAGCTTAACATCTTATAAATATTTTGAGGCTGGCTTCGTGTTGAAATGTGGGTCATTCTAGATCAATGAAAAAATAGTCACTGCAAATGTAAGTAGTAATAGATGTAAAAGTGTTTAGAATTTTTAGGTAAAACATTCACAATGACTGAACGAGCATGCATTAAAAGTATGGTGTATGTGCAATGCTGCTGATGGTGGCGTTAATACTCCACATTGTACATGCATGGCAGGTGCAAGCGACGTCTGTAGGCATGTTGAATCTCTGCTGTATGCTGTAAAATATATTCATTTAAACATCGCTTAAACTTCTAGTACAGATGTAAGATCTTTATGGAATGTACCAACAAGTAAAGTTGAAAGTCGTTCAATTCGAGACATTAACTTTGGCAGAAGTATTGCTAGTGCTACAGTCAATGTGGGAGATATTGTGCCTCTTAACGGAAGCCAAATAATAAATCTACTTTTGAACTTACGCAATGCTGGAAGTAATGCCGTTCTGGAACGTGTTACAGAACCTTTTGCAAGTGAGATTGCAGAATCACTTCTAAGATATATTCCTGTAAATCCTTACAAGGAATTATACAATAATGAATATGAACATTTAAATATAATTTTAAGTTGAAGTGTAGTTTTAAACCTTATTTTTAAATAAACAAGTAAAATTTCTAGTTTCATTTTTTTATTGTAAAAGATATATTTACAGTTTTCACTTAACATTAATATACCGGGTACCACACGGGAGTATTTTAGGACCCCTTTTGTTTAGTCTATATATTAACGATGTTAGTAATGTCATTATAAATGTAAATTTCATTTGCTGACAACATGGTTGTGTACATTAGTGGGAGGAATAATATTGGTATTCAAAGGGAAATAAAACTAAATTGTTAATTATTGGTAAAGGGACTGGATATCTAAAGGTATTTAATAATTTTGGAGTTAATGTATTAACATTAACTCCAAAATTATTAAGATAGTAAGATCGTAGAAACACTAGAGTCATAAATATTTGAGTATTATTATTGATAAAAAATTAAAATTTGATGAACACATTAATTACATTTGTAAAAAGATTTAAAAGAAATGGGGTTTTGGGAAGATGTAGTGATTATTTGTCAACTTGATCAAAAAGATTGGTTTTTAATACTAATACATTTTTGTTTTGCTGCTACTGTTTTATATATGGGGAATAAAAGAGACTTGAATTACAACTACTACAAAATAAAGCAATGAGAGTAATACTTAATTGCAATAGATATACTAGAGTGGAATACATGAGTACATTAGGGTGGGTTAACATTGAAACTTTTATTAAAATTCATTATTATCGATCGTCTTGTACATAAAATGGAATTAGGGTTATTACAATATCTGACTGACTATTTCATTCATAACGTTATGAACCAATAAGAATATGCACTTTTCCTTAGATACCACGTATTCGCAACGGTTATATTGCGGTAACTATGACGAATCGAATATACGAATCTTTGTATAATCGCTGTAATACAAACCTTTGTATATTCACCCACATGAGACTCAATTCTTAAATTCCCAGATATCCATGAAAACTCCATAACAGTCAAATAATTTATTAGCAAACAACGCAATTTTTTTCTAATTGTGCGTTTTAGACTGGTTTTTGTTTTTGTTGCAAAATGAATCGTTTTGGAACAAACTCTACAGAAAATATCGATGAACTAATTCAAAATAGTAAACCGGCAATTGTACGTTCAATATAAATAATAAATAAATATTAAAGTTGTTAGTATATTTTTTATTCATGAAATAGTCTACTTGTATACAACTCGACGATCAACAATACTCGAAACTCGACATATTGCCTAAAAAAACGCAGGCAATATGTCTCGTATACTCGAGTATTTTCGATCGTCTTGTATAATATATGACAATTTAATATTAGTAAATGATATTCACAATACTAGGTTTAACAATAATTTTTATTTAAGTCGAAGAAATCCATCAAAAGCACAAAATTCAACTTTTTATAATGGAATTATTCTTTATAATCAATTGCCTGAACGCATCAAAGGATTAATTAAAAATGTTTAAAAGTGAAAGAATTCTTTATATTTGTCATCTAGTCATATATACAACACATATGTATAACTTCCAAAAAGCAAATATCCCTCGATATCATATCTGTAAATTCAAAATATGCATTAACCTTCCGACGCTTTTTCCTTCGTTCGTATTTTTCCTGTTTGGTTGTTATTGCTGTACCTGCTGTTTCACAGCCCAAATGAATACTGGGAACCCAATCAGGATTTAAATTGTCTTCTGAATGAGCTGGTTTTCCTAAAAAAAATGCAAATTAGAACATTTTTTAATTTTAGATGTGTTCTAAGTTTCAGAATGAAATATGTTATATTCATACCTGAAATAAAGTGCTTGGAACACACTCTTGTATATTTTCAGCTAAATCAGCTTAATAGCATTTAGCCATTGTCTTCTTCGTTCAACAGCTAAATCGTTTAGATGTTGTTTATGTTTATATGCAGTAACAGCAGGAATTCTAAAAAATCTAACTACATCTCTATTTGATCTATTGCTACACCCAACTACTGCACAAAATTAAGGCATTTTAAAACTCTTTTGTTCTACAAATATAATTAAAATTATTTATAAGTTACTTCAATGCCATACACAACAAACCTTTGTTTGTCCTCCAGGAGCCATATTGAATTTTATTTGTCAGCTGGTTGAATTGCTCTATTGTCAAATCCTGTGATGTGAAATGGATGTCAAATAAACGTCGGATCGCATGTGGCGCGAGATGCTCGTGAAATCAGCACCAACCAACGAGTGTTGACTGCAACTACTGCGCTCGATGAATCAGTTTTAAGTGGTTGCCAATGTAGAAACTCTCTCTTGTATTATGATCAAAACCTTCAGGTACCTCGAATTCGTTCATAAAGATTTGTTTCGATATTGCTAAACTTGCAACAAATTGAAAAAATTAAAACGTAGAGTTTTTTTATTGTTACCACGGTAACTTTATACAGCATTCTAGTTTACCAAAAAGATTGTACATAGTGAAAATAAATCATTGACTAAGGGCCGGTATTATAAAACTTTTTATTTCATTTCGTATTTCAAACAATTGAATATATATCACAATTAGTAAAATAAAGTATATCTTTATCTCCGTTGTCAATGACACCGGAGTTCAAGACGTTCTTGATCTCCGTTGTTGTTGGCAACGTAAATCATTTGAGGTTTTACATAACAGCCACACGTGACATGCTGCTTTACAAATCTCCTTGGTTACGCGTATAACGACACAGACAAGGCAACTTGCTTCTTTGTACAATAAATTCGAATTAATTTTAAAAGTGAGAAATTAGGATTGAAATACGAAATAAAATAAAACAACTTATGCAATACGGAGATTAAGCTTCTTGAAATCCTCGAAGATGTTATAATGCCTCGGGTGGCGCCTCGGCGTTATAATACATCTTCTCGGATTTAAAGTATCGCTTGATCTCCTAATTACATAATATATATTACTTCCTAGATAAAATTTACTTTGAGAGTAAATTAATATATTCCGTCAATTTAATATGCAAATTGACAGAATAAATTAATTTACTGTCAAAGTAAATTTTATCTAGGAAGTAAAAAGTTTTATAATACCGGCCCTAAACTAAAGCAGAATACGAATCAATACGAGCAAAGCGTTTGTGTCTTAGTTTATTTTTTTTGTTATTGAGGTTACATTTATTTAACATACAGATCGCCCAACTTTTCACGGAAAGCAAGAATTGTATAAGCTGGACAACGAGGGAAATATATTTCTCGTAAGAGCAACAAAAGGTCAATCGGTATTCAAAAACCTAATTTTAGCATAATTATATAAATTTTGCAGTGAGATATTCCTGAATTATAAAAAACATTGTCTCAAAAAGAATTAAGAATCAGTTTTTGTTTTACAATAATTTCAACTACCACATATAGTATAAATATAGAGCAACATATGATAAATAAACGTACTAACGAAAGCGAAGATTTCTAGAAATAAACCTTTTGAAAGTAAAGCAAGAAAAAGTGTATATTCGAAATTAACTTAAAACAAATGCAAAGCATATTTTTTAGATTTAAACTTAAGTGTATAAAGTTGGAACCTACCACGTAGGAATATGTGAAAATATAAAATACCGCCTCAAAGTTTTGCTCTTGAATTTATTACTGTTCCCCTATGTATAAGATTGAAATATGTAAAAGTTAGAGCGTGCTAGGAACGGTAACCTGAAATTGATTTGTAACGGTACACTTTTTTCAGGTTGTTTGTTTTTACATGGAACGGCAAACATCATTTGCACGTTTAGTTGAAAGTAAGGGTAGAATAATTGACAAAAAGATTGTTAGTCAGGTAACACAAAATACATTACGATATAATGACAAATACAACATTTTTTAATAACACCATTCCGATTGTTATAAGGACAATAATTGAGTTGCAAAATCGAAAAAACTGCTAAAATCGTGTGCTTTTTGAAGTTGTCATAAAAATTAAATGCCAGGTATGCAAAACTTTTTGTTTAACACGGTTTTATACGTCTACTTCACCTAAAACTTTATTAGTTTGCAAAGCTATTTGAAGCTTTGAATACTATTGTCTATTGTCAACAATAATAATCCGCACCTACCTACATGTAATGTTGTTAGAAACTTTCTCCAATAAGACGCAAATTTATCAATCTCTTCTCTCTAAACTACTAATAGTTTTTATAACCGTTTGGATACGTAAGGTAGTCCCGGTTAGGTTGTACCTCAGTATTATATCGAGATAACTAATAGATAAAATAACTATGTCTATATCTAGATGTACCCAAGGTCTACTACCGTAAGACTCCTTAATAAACATGATAGATGATAGCTAGCATCATTAGTCTTAATAGGGTCGTTTCACAATTTTGAAACTTAACGTTTTTATATTCTATAGAGTTAGTAATAACTAGACGTATTTTTTTCAAAATTTTTAACGCAGCCGTTAGCGAGATATGCAATTTACAATTTTAAATTTTTCTGTCCTTTTCTAGTACAACAACGTCATAGTCCTCGTATACGCTGTATTGAAACAAATATGTAAGACGAAAGTATTAAGACGTCAGCGGTGTAGAAAAGGACGGAAAATATTTAAACTTTAAATTCGTTTTATTAAATTATCGTAATGCATTTATCGATTTTATGTGGACCTATACATTAGATAACAGTTATAATAATATACCAGTTGGAATGCGCATTGCCATGACAAACAAAAACGACTGTATACAGGGGCGGATCGACCTATCGGGCGATCGGGCATCGCCCGATGGGCCGATAGTTCTTTTTGGGCCGACGCGACAGCCGCTACCCACAACGAAAAAATAAAATTTAAAAAATTGTTATTATGCTGTTGCATAATAACAGTTTTTACTGCTGCAAACGATAGCTTTTGAACAAAAGACAAAGTTTTAAAGTTTTTGGTATTAAATTATAAAGTACAGTCAAACTCGGTCACCCTCACATTAAAAAGATTCCGAATTCCGGGAATAATGTACCTGAATCATAAAAATAAGTAGGATTAAAAATGCAAAGCAAAATTGTAAGTGAAAGTAAACGGAATTTTGCACAGTTCTTTGTTCTTTGCAAAGATAGAGTTCTTTAACTTGATGGAGTCTCGCATGAGACTTTTGAATTTCTTAGCAGCAAAATTTTGCGAGTTAACGCTGAAGCCAGGGTAGTCAGCATTCATGAAGAACTTCTAGATTTTGCTTCCAAATTTGACAATTTGAAGAAAGGTCTTACAGAAGACACTGAGATTAGTCTAGAAGTAATAAATAACGAATATGACGATTATGAAAATAATGGTGATATGGATTCAGAATTTTGCAGACCAAACGTGACTACAGAACACATTAGTACTTGTAAGAATTGTGTCTTATGCTGCTATATCATATTAAAAAAGTATAATTTATATTCAGATGCATATTCAGTATTACTATCTACTTGTTACAAATATTTACTGACTCTTCCAATATCCCAAGTTTCATGCGAACGAAGTTTCTCGAACCTGAAATTTATAAAAAGTCGATTGCGATCAACTTTATCTGGAAACAAATTAGAAGCATTTATGCTGATGAACTGTGAACCAGACATTATAGCAAACTTGTCAGAGGGACAAATAATTAATGGCCTGGCAAATCATAGCAAGATATATGGAAATATCCTCAAATATCTATGAATTATGATTAATTTTACGATATTATTTTTGTAATCTTGCACTTACGGTTTTTCTTGCATTTTTTATTAATACTGTATTTTTATTTTCGATATTAATATTAGAAAAAATAAATTAAATAAGTTTATCTATATATATAAAAGGGAAAGATTGTCTGTATATATGTATGCGATTTTCTCCGCAACCACTGGACCGATTTGGATGAAATTGGTATCATTGGAAAGGTCTTGGCCCAGAATAGAAAATAAGACCAAATTGGACTCTGATCGGCCATCGTGGTCCGAAATAACAGCGAAAACCCCATATATGGAAGTTAAAAATGGGTACTGAGATTGATGTGACAAGAAAATATATATAGATATGTTGTCAATTGTCAAATTTGGTAATTTGACAATTACAAAAAGTAAAAACATGTAATTTCAATAAAGCGTAGCAAAGCGCGCCGGGTATTTGCTAGTTTAAATATACTTCGGCCTTATATGTACTTATTTAAATATACTATACCCGAGTCCCGGGCCGATTCATCCAAATCGCCCGGGTCGATTCAATCCTTCGATCCGCCCCTGGAGATGCACTTAGACTAATGGTCGGTTTCACAAAGCCTGATTAATTTCTGAATAATTTAATTGTCACTAAATTCGAAATTCAGAAATTTTAAGAGATCTGAAATTTTACCCAATTATATTTCTAGATTTTAAATTTAATCACAATTAAGTTAATCAGAATTTTATCAAGCTTTTTGAAACCAGCCTTAAAACTGCCAAGGGTCCAAGGGCCGAGTCCCGGGCCGATTCATCCAAATCGCCCGGGCCGATTCAATCCTTCGATCCGCCCCTGACTGTATACCTAATAAACTAATTTATTTTTGAAAACTAATGTTGACGTAACACATTAGTTGTCATAAAAACTAAAATTCTAAGTCCTAAAACTTTTCGTAAAAAAAAGTTGCTAAAAATGTTTATTTTTTCGTAAATTTTTAAAAAATACAAAATATTTCATTTTTCAAAGATTTACCGAAATTTTCGGTGGTCATTTTGACCACTTTCCCGAAGAGATACAAAAAATGTTTCAACCAAAAGTTTCTTAGAATTTAATGTACTATAAGATTCCAAAAAGAAAAATTCAAAAAAGTCAACAGGGAAAAAGGCGACAGACAGACAGACTTCACGAATTCAGAGACGAACGTTTTGTTCGTCGATAAACATATGGGCACGGAGCACACTAAAAATAACGACCTTACAATGTCAACTGCATCGTCCGTATAATCAAGGCAAGCAGAAGAGCAGTAGGCAACGAAATCAGTGCTTATATGCAGTGTATGTAACAGATGTAACACATTTGAATCGGTATTACCTTTCAACCCCGATTTTACCGTGCAAGTTTAATGAGCCTAATTTAAAATAGTACTCTAAATAATTATACTTTTTGGTCTACGGAATTGATATTGAGCTTTAAGTTGATTAAATATTTTTTTATTTTATTTTTAATAAATTCTTAAAGGAAGCATTGCTTCCTAGTATAGTTCCTGTACGAGTATTATAATACAGGCACTCTATGGTCTATATCAGTGGTGGCGAACCTATGACCCGCGGGTCAGACACTGACCCACGAAGGCTTTTTAAATGACCCACGCGTTGATTTTTATAAACTTATTTTTTATATCATAAAAGAGAAAACAGCCAATCGAAAATATTAAAAAAAAATAAAGTATTGAGATTATATAGAATCATCAGATTGAAAATTTACTTAACGAATTGTAATTTCAGACCATTTTAAACGCTACAATTTGATCATACGCTCAGATTTAATAGATTCATGCAATAAGAGAAAGATAGGCATGCTAGGATACTAGGTTTATTTAATCTAAAGGCTACAGGCTAGGTTACAGATAAATTTATCAATTTTAAATAGACTTTATAAAAGGAAGAGGATATTGCAGACTTAACCTCAAATTTCACAAAAGGTATTGAATTTATAAAAGGATATAATTCAATTATGTTTTTTATAGTAGAAAGTAGGGTCGGCCAAATGATCATAGCAATCGGTGCCATGAGGTACGAAGGATGCTCCGCCATCCTGATTCCTCGCCCACAAACAAACAAACAAACATGTTGTATGTAACCTAGGTTACATGTTTTGAATAGTTTATTCGCTTTTGTAAAAGGTTTTATCAACAGTAAAAACACAAGAGCTTTTTTTTTATCGGATAAATTTCTTTTTGTAACGAAATAATTTTGCAAATCAGTAATTTTACGAGAAAAACTGACATGGCAAAATCGCGAGACCGAAGGTCGAGCGATTTTGCCAAATGTCAGTTTTTCGAGCAAAATTACTGATGGAAAAATTTTGAGTTAAAAAGAAATTTATCCTTAAAAGAAAAGCTCGAGTGTTTTTTGGCAAGATAAATTAACGACTGAATATATGAATGAAAACAACAATAATTATTTTTATTGATACAATTAAATTATTTGAATGAACAGTTATTAAATACACAATTTTTATAAATTGTTTGGTTTGGTGTACTGATTTCAAAATTTTCTTCTCTGTATCAAGTATCAACAATACTTAATAATTATGACTGACAGGGCAGACATTAAAGTGACGTAAGCATACTAGATGTAGTCTGGTTATGAGGAACAGGCGTTTTTATCGGTGATAAAAAAGGATGCACCTTTTTTATCGCTGTCAAAATGACAAAACTGTCATCATTAAATGACACATTTTATATAGGAGTTAATTTATCTTCTTATTAGATTTGAGGTTTGTCGTTGAGTAACGCAAAACTAGTTTTCTATCGCAAATAAGACTAAGTCAGTTTTGGGTACATATTTCACTGGAAATAGTTAAATCAAATCAATATTTTGATGTTTATAATGTTACAATTAACTTACTAATTCTTAAAAGAAAGAAAGAAAGAAAGAAAGAAAGAGAAAATTCTTAGTGAAAGATTTAAGGTCAAATATGTCGAGATATCAGCTGTGCTGATATTCTTTGGTTTTTCCAAATTTTTGAGTTTATTTTGATATTTTGCACTATTGTTTGGATGCAGGCACCTGGAGTACTTTATTCTGGACAAGTTTAATTCACATTTGAATTCATTTGTTCTTTTTTATTCTATACTTGTAAAAGCATCGTTTGTTATCTGAAACGTTGTGAACAGACTTTTAAGTTAAGTTTTTTTAGTATGTAATTTAATTTGTGTAAACTAATGTTTCGCGTAACTTGTGTAACTATTTAAATAGTTGATCTACAGGGATAGCTGGAGGGTTTTCAATGTAATTTAGTTGCTATGAGATCGGTGACAGCTGATCGTTTTTATTGATTTTCTTTATTATTGTTCAATTTAGACCATAAGTATCTTATGTCATTTTAATCGTCTCTTTGCCAGCTACCTGTCTGTCTTTGTAGAATTAAGATTAGTGTTAATTATAAACATATGTTCGGATTAGTGACGTCATGATAAATGTTGACGTTCAAATGTTTTTGAAAATTCCGTTGTGCCATCAAATGTTTGGCAAAAAAACATAAATGGACCTCGAAAAAAGAACAAATTCAGTCGATCAAATGCTTTGGTTGAAACCACGCTCGGCTCGTATAGAAATCCTAAAAATAAAGTTAGGTTATGAAGAATCATATGTTTTTCCGTTTGTAAACAAACTTCGATTACATTAGATTTGGATATCTACCTGTTATATAAATCAAAGAAGATTATTTTTATTTTTCAAAACAAATATTTGAAATTATGTTCGAATACATATTATTTTAAAAACGAGAAAGAATTTAATATTGGAAAAGTTTTTATATCGATATGTATGGATTTGGTTATCGACAGATATCGACTGATTGGAATGAACACTGCTTTACCGATCGTACAACAGTTTAAACATTTAAGTGGATTAATTGCTATTTGGTGCGCCAGTTTACATATACAAGGTTGGTCGAAATAAGAATTATTGCCCATTGGGAATAATTCATTAAAACAATTTTATTTCATTTTTAAACATTTTTACGAAGTTATTTGTGACTAAAGTTTGCTGTTTTAACAAAACTTTAAAATCAATTGTTCATTTGTAAATATTGTTCTTGGTTGTTTATTGAATTAAATTTATTTGATGCTAGTCTGTTTAAATGAATGCGGCTGCAACCCCCGTTGTCAGGTTAGCATCTACCAAAATTTCATTTAAACAAACTAAAGGAAGATTTTCCTTAATGATTTTTTCTGAAGGAATTTAGTTTCATTTTGATAAAATATTTATTTATGTGTTTAATAAAATAAAGATCTGTGGTTTTTAATTTGTAAATGTGTTTATTTTAGTTTGATGTGGATGCAACTATAAACTTATTTATGCAGAATTTAAAACTACTGCTTGTCCAGGTGTGGAATTTCAAGTGCAGTGGTAGTAAGTTTATCTTTCCCGAAACGGGTATTAATAAGATCAATAATTTGCTTATCTCATGCTCAATCGAGACAAAACTGAGTCAGTCTATTGGGTAAAAGAAAAGCTTTGGGTTGTTATATTTTCATTTTATTAATGCTAGCCAAAATCAAATAAAGCATTTATTTTATTTATTTAGAAATTTCATCTTATAGTCTGTTTGCCCAGAAAGTGGGGCTTTCTTAAATATTATTCATCTCAGTATAAATATCTAATGTCGAGTTTTGCTCTGCACTTGCAAAAGTAAAAGTTGTAAAACAAAAAGGAAACGTAAACCTGTTTAAAGGATATTAAAAGTGAGAACCAAAAAAAGGGTCAACTGTCAAGTTCTTCTGTTAACAAGTTTTCGGTGTTTTTAAATTATTGGTACCCTTTTTACCCCACCCCCTTCCCAGTGACGCTACTGACTTAATGACCCACGGGATAGTATTAGAATAATGAACAAGATTTAACCCACTTCTCAAAAGGGTTCGCCATCACTGGTCTATATCCTTATAGCGCCATCCCCACCAAGCATCCCCACAGCATGGTTGTCATAGTAATCAGATATCAACTTTTATTAGAACAAATAGTTAAAATTTAAAGGACGACAGTTTAAAGATTATTATTTTTAGTTGTTACAGGTTGTAATATGCTTGTAATTCCATTAAACTTCATAATACACTAAATCTATATCCTTGTTATACAGTGCTAAAAATCAATTTTATAATTTGAACCAAAATGTGAACGTTTTTAGATGTGCCCATATTGCACTAATCAATTCTCTCAAAAAAATAATATGTGGTTATATTGCACGCGCGCAGTAAGAAAATGAAAAGGTAATTATGGTTTAAATATCTTTATTGAAAAAAATTGCAATACAAACTATCGTAAATACATACTAGGTTATTTTAAATAAATGTAAGAAAACACAATAATTAGTTATACATTATTCATTTGCATAGTAAGAAAGAAGAAATATATTCACCATCACAAAATTAATTTTCCTCTTCATTATCGTTTTTATTATCAACTTCATTATTCATTTTACATGATAATAAATTTTCATAATAAGAATGATGAATTTTTTCAATTAAGTTTTGTTTACAGAGATCCAGTAAGTGTTGTTTAGTTTTTACTGAAGCTGACTTTGGGTCTTTATTAAGCCAGCCGTAGTTTTTTACACCGAGTGCTTGGAATATTACGTCCTCGCCGTGTTTTGAAATTATATCTACTTCTTCATAGTAATTATCAAAATTAGAATTGTAGAAAAATTTAGTAGTCAAATTTTTGTTTACATTCAGTTTATTTTATTTCGGCCCATATAAATCTTTTTCACGTTTCATGTTTTCAGACAAGTTTTGCCAATCTGCTCGTTTAATATTTTAAAATCAGAAAAGTCGTTAGTTGTCATTTCTTTTACGAAATAGGGTTTCCCTTGTTTGATAATTGGGGGCCATTGCGCAAGAACATAAATTGGTCCCGATCTAAGTGCCTTTTTCTTTTGACGTTCAATGCATGAATGCATCGAGTCGCCCTCATTTTGGGTATGACGTGTTTTCAAGAACTTGTGGGAAATAGTTTCACTGTTAAAATTGTTGATGGCGTAAAGGTACATTGACAATATGGATTTATTTTTGTTTTGTTGACCAGAGCAGTTATCGGAATAAAAAAATCACTGTCTTATTGTCGCAATAGCGCTGTAGGTAATTCAGATGGCATGATGCTATATCGTTAGCTCCTCGATGAGCAATGGGCTCATGCCAAAAGTAGCAAAACCCAGACTTGGTAGGTATAGTATATAAATTGTAAAATTACAACAATTTAAGCGCACTTAAAATAATAAGTTGATATTTCTCCACTCGGAGTCGGCAAAACAGCAAGTGTAAGATTAGAATCGTCTTTAGAGCCATCTTCTTTTGGCAATCCTAATCACTTTTTCGGTAATCGAATTCTTGGTTTTGGTAGTGATGTTTATGTACTTGGGAATAACCTGACGTTTCAAACATTCTTGGTTAAATCAAACATTCTGACTTGCGATTCCGTGTTTGATCATAAGTTTCTTGTATAACTTGGCTTGTTCTTCTAACGAAAACGAAATAATATTGTTTCCAGCCTTACTTTGTGGAACTCCATAATATAAAACAGGGCTATAAACTTCCTAGACTTAACTATCAAGATTAACGCACACAATCTACTTGAATTTTCCATATACAGAAAACCAACACAAACACATAACAATACCAAATGAATCTTGTCACCATAAAGCACATAAAATAGCAGCCTACAGATCATTAGTACACAGAGCTTTAACTATTCCACTAACAAAGTCAGATTTTAGCAAAACTATATCAACCATTAAACAACTAGCACATGCAAATCATTACAATCTGAACATGATTGACACTTTAATTAAATAAAAAGATTATAGGTTAGCTATCAAAAGAATATATCCCATTGACAATCAAACAGAAGATACAAATTACATATCTATACCATATTTTGGCAAAATATCAGAAAAAATTGCTCATATACTAAGAAAAACTAACAATTATGAAATAACATTTAAAACCAACACTAATTCATTTTTATTTACTGCTAAAAACAGAACACATGATATCATGAAATCGGGCATTTACCGTTTAAATTGTTCTTTTTGTAGTTCGGTATATATTGGACAAACACTTCGAAATATTGACATAAGATATAAAGAACACCTACGTCATTTCAAACATAAACATCCTGAAAAATCTAATTATGCCAAACACCTTTTAGAACAAAATCACACAATGACTCCTCGAAATAATATTAAATTCCTACATTTTTGTAATAACAAACGCAAATTAGACATTTTAGAAGCCTTTGAGATATACAAACACAAACTCAGGGAACCTTTACTGAATGAACAACTTGAGCTCAGTAATTCTCCGTTACTGGAAGTGTTAGATATTTAACTCTGATTATTTTTATCTTTTTTATCTTTTTATCTAGTTACCTATTTTTGTATCTACCTTAGCGACGTGTTTGTTTATATTTATATTACCTTTGATAATGACAGCTTAACTGGCGAAACAATATTGTCAGGTTATATTTTAATAAATACTGTAAAACTTTTACTAATCTTTATTTATTTCATGATTATGGAGTTCCACAAAGTAAGGCTGGAAACAATAAACAAAAGAAAGATGGACATTATAAGCGGCAGGTCGTATATTGCTTCAGATAGAACTAGCCAACAACATAATTATTTGTTCTAACTATATGACTTTAAAACAGACTTACGTCATTTTCTACATGGCCAATCTTGAGATGAACTGTTTTGGAACACAGGATTATAACGTTCGGTATAAAAAAATTACTACTTATTGTGTATAATAAACGATATTTTTATTTATGCGAGGTAAATAAAGAAAACCACTTATTTTTATTGTTACCTCAAAATTTCTTTGTTCGTCTTCAGATGGATCGTTCCTGTTATCTTTTAAACAATAACTTGTTCGATTTTCCTATTAATAATTAAACAAAAATTAAACATGGTTTTGATTACTGCAATATAAAAGCGGTCTTGTTCTTTCTTATTTGTGATGTAATTTCAATGGCAACCAAAGGTTCTAGTGTTCTTGATAGACATGAGTTTTCAGAACAAGACGGTGGAGCTTCAATAGGATGATTTTGCTAAAACAGAAGCACGCTTTATTAAATAAATATCCTAACTTCACCCTTATTTTTATAAAACTCACCACTTTTTCGGCAAGTCTTAGTGCCCTTCTAACAAATTGCCTTATTATGGATGACATTACATTACTTTTACGAAAAATTTACAAATTACCTGACATCTTTAAATGCAAACTATAATACCAATACAAGAACTCAATGCATATGTAAGAAGCACTGAAACAAATTATTTATTTATTCAAATTACCTGTCAATGCAACAGAGACGCAAGTAGTGTTTCACATCTGTTGTTATTACTAATTTGCTCATCCATAAAACAATATCGCTGCAAGTGTACTATGATGCATTATTAGTCCGAAATTCTTCAATAACATAGTGCCATATGTGACATATAATGCGTTATAACATTACAAATTTTAGATCTTAAGTACAATAATGTCACATTTGTATGATGTGGCTATATTACTCAAAATGTTCTTACAGAGCAATACAACATTATGTGACTTTAAAAATCGGTTGTCTTAGATACATGTGGCGTTATCGCATTACATGCAGGACTTGAATAGGAAATGTGCAGGAAAGTGCAGTATGACCATAACTCTAAATCGGCAAAATTTGCACTTGTGTCCCTATTGAAGTGGATGTGCGCAGTTTTGACCGATTCTTATGGGGGTTAGGGGGTTGTTGGTTGTGACGACAATTTAGTTCTAAGCAAATAATCATTATCCTTATTACTCAGTATATTGAAAAGCAATTTCATAAACTTTAACTAACGCCGTACTCCTTACGCTAGGCAGTAAATTTATTAAATTAATGCAGTTAGCTGCTCATCCCTTAGCAAGCGATGTCCATGTTTGGCAGGACAACTAGACAGTTGTTAAGTTACAATTACAATGTCGTGGAATATTGATGAAGAGAAAGAGGGTTTAAATGGTTTAATACAGTGACAACTTGACGTATTTCATTTCATTTTCTTTGAAAACTTCTAGTTCATTAGTTTATCAATAGTAACTCAAATCTGCCAAGATTATACACTATATTTAATATGCCAATATAACTTTTCCAATACATTATTATTTTACTACTCAAAAGTTCATCCTGAACGAATAACAATGAAAATAAAATATTTATTTGAATCAACGTTTCCTCCATCGTTCTTATGGATACTCCAGAGAAAACTGAGATAATTTCATAATTACTTTTCAAAATATATTTTTTCTTGGGTAATATAATAGAGTAGCCAAAGATTTTTTTCCCATTCATCATTCGCCATTTTCACATTTTGTAAGCACAAGTGTAACTAACAGAATTATTGCATTAAACCTTTACATTAATCATCTTCAACTTTGAACATATTTCTCTTGCTTTACAAGAAACAATTTCGTGTGATATATATTATTAATTACAGCTAAATAGCAGCATTTGTACTAGGGTACGCATTAAAGACAATTGCTTAGATTAACTAATTAGTCTTTGAAAATCAGTTAATTAGTTTTCCATCTTTCACAGCTGACTGACAACGAGCTTAGATAAAACCAGGCTAGTGGAAGGAATCCTACAGGAACGCAATTTCCCCTGCGTTAATACCAATAACAGAGAGACACATTAGACGTATATCTGTCTGTTCCCTGTTAAAATGTCAAGTTAGGAATTCGATTTAAAAAATTCTCATTTATATTCTATTTTACGTGGAAATTAGTAGGTATCAAGTAAATGTACGTTTTACGTGTAATAATTTTCATTATTATATCGAAAACCCCAAAATTCCGATAGTTCCATTGTACACGAAGAATCGGTATTATACTTCCATGCTATAAAAATATAGTTTTCGCTATAGCTGAATCTTTAGAATGAAAATAATTCTGATCTAGTAACAGCATAGCATTTAGCAGAATAATACAGTTACTGAAAGTAATGGTTACATTTCTAACATAATTAAGGCCAACGCAGTCTACATTACTCCTTTATTATTCCCGCTTTGTGGTTTATATCAGCATTTCTCAACCTGTGGTTCTTGTCATAAGACTTAATGGTGTTGGTGAAATAAACAAATGCTATACGATATTTTTAATTATTTTAATTATTAATACCACAATATTTATCACATGACTAGCAGAGAGTGGTACCCTGCAGAGTATTGGAGTTTAATTTACAAGGTTGCATTTACACGTAAATCCGAGCTCGAAGCCTCGTCCTTTAGAGTCTCACTCTGTAGCACTCAAAGAATACCAGATAAAGGAGTAGCATTTTGACAACTTAGTGCAGATCAAAATTCCTAGTCTCATTTTTTATTAAAAGAAGTACTGTCTGTTTCGGTATAATTTAAAAGTAATCTAGAAACTATTTAAGAGTGTTGGTAATAATAGTAATATAAAACGATTTTACTTTAACAAAAAAATGTTACTATATATGCATTTTTAAAAGTGGAATGTATAGCATAGTGGTTCGCTTGTTTATCGACATTTGAAATCAAAAATTGAAGGAATTTTCGTTTATTCGACAACCTGAAACCAATCTTAAGGAAAGGTTGACGTTTGTTGTACCATTGGGGAAACCCTCACATTCAGCTATTTATTGAAAGAAATGACAATTAAAAACCACACAACAATGAGTATAATGAGCAACTGACTTTGAGTACTGTGGTGATCAGCATGCCTTGGATAACGATTAGTATACAAGGCAACAATAAGTAAACCAGAAACGAATAATTCAATCGTTTTCAGAATCAGCACATCTAACCCACAAAACCAAGAAAATAAAGATTTCATGAATACAACAACAGCTTTTTATTAACGTCGTAAAGCAATACTAGAGTACTAACAGTTATAATCTTGTATAAGAAATCAACCGAGTCATTTTGTAAGGAACAAGAAAATTAGTGAAGCTGCCCAACTGCATTTGCTTCCATAGTTGGACTAAATGGTTGGTCTCAGCATGAACCAGAAGGGTGCAATGGTTATGTCTGATGTGAGAAAGTTAACTATAATTATCTACGGGAGTAGATGGGTGTGAAATGATATAGGGGAAGAGGGGAAACACTGTTACATGTACTACAGTGTTACACTTAATGTTTTTAGGATTGCTTTATATTAAACATTGTTCATACATATTTTCATGTTAGAAGTACTTTGGTGTTAACCAAGTGTAGGTGCATTTTGGTTAATATTCACTGATAGGTTTTCAAGAAATTAATGTACGTATATTTTTTAATATCAAAAGTAATTATGTCAAGTAAAATACATTTACTTCAGGATTAAATTAATTAAAGCTAGATTATTAAAAATTTATTTATAAGTAGTTTGTAAGCTTATTATAACTTAACCTCAAAACTGTTTGTGCCCTTATTAACTATTCGAGTATAGATTTTTGATGATTGGAGTACAGTGTTACAGTGGATGGTGGGGTTCGGTGTAACATTATTTATGTAACACTTGTGCAGAGAGTGATGAGTCCAAGTTGCATATAAGTGACAAAGATACATTATTCCATTCAAATGATATCGATGTTGGAAAGTTTGTAGTAATACAAGAAGAAACTACAATAAAACACAAAATTTTGTCAATTAGGGAAATTACACGTAAAACGAATACAGAAGTTAATCCAACTTATAAATTCGTAAATACAACGCAAGAATATAAGAATTTTAAGTTGTTTTATTAACTCGGTACCCCACTATTAGGAAACAGTGTTACACAGAGCACCAAGTTGAATAAATCTTAATTTCTCTAAAAGTTGAAATAATCAAAGCAAGTTAAATGTAAAAGTTGAAACAAGATTAAGATTAAACTAAATTAAGAGTTACGAATCGTAACTCTTAGACTAGGAAGAGAATAAATTTTAATTTTTTTATTTGGTTTTGAATTATATCAAAAAATATTTTTTGTGTAACCCTGTTTCCCCTCTTCCCCTACATTTAACAATATATGAGTCAAAAAGCCACGTGATGGATAAGTTTCATCTTTTTTGAACTCCGAATATTTTAAAAATTTTCGTTTAATCTATTCGATAGATCGATACGTGTGATATATTCTGGCAACCAAATAACGGAAATTTATTCTAGTTTAGAACGGACAAGAGCAGCATACGATATTCTAAGTGTATCTGGGTCTGTAAAATCTTGAGTCAAACATACAATATGTTTTCAAAGAATTTACTGTTATTGACTCGATATGATTAACAACAGATTTTCAACAGAAAAGTTTTCCATCAAATAGTACACCAATATTACGAAAAATAGTAAGTCTAGATATAATATCTTATCATCAATTTTATATTAAATTGTTTCAAGTTAATGTCAAATTTCGGAACAATGATATCACATGGCATTTACTGATGTTAAACACCTATCTAAATTATTATCCAAGTACCAACTATATGAGTATTCTCTCAAAGTTGTTTGTGGACGTTGATAGTCGCTCAAATTCTCCAGTATTGAGTATATTTTCACATCGTCTGCGTACAAAGAAAAATCAACGTCTAAATTGTCACCAGTGGCGTTAATAAAAATGTTTAGAAATAAGGGACCCAAAACGGTACCCGAGGGAATTCCAGATATTCCGAGGTATTCGTCAGATTTATGACGATACAATGCAAATAAGATTTGAAAAATGTATTGTATATTTAGATTGTCATTTGAGAACCATCCTACCTCTGTATATCTTTTTATTTGTAATCGGATTAATACCAAATTTTGGTTGGTTATATATTTTCGTGAAGTACTATTTTCGTTTCCCTTTTCAAAAAGTGGTGTATATAAAATTTTTGTATACGATTTTTGTGAATGTATAATTTATTTCAATCGATAGTTACAAAAATTTATCTCTAAGTTTGGATCGAATTTCATTTAACATGTATCATGCCTGCAACATGTGAGCCATAATTTTGTTTCTGGGACGGCTATGAATAAGATAGATAGACATAGCAGTCATATATCTCAGTTCTCAGATATGACTGCTACGTTTATCTCTCATTCATGGCCATTTCAGAAACAAAACTTTGTGGATTACATGATACAAGTTGAACAGAAAAGCTTGTGTTAAACCTCATAATCAGCTAAATTTTACTTGGTGATGTCCTTTGTTTTTAATTTAATAGATATATTTCTTTATTTTAGGAGATAATAAGCCGTTACTATATTATTTCTAATGTTTCTTATATATTTATTAATTATAAGATTATTTTAAAGCAACTCTTTTCGTAAGTAAAGATGGTCGTATTTTTGCGTAACTTTGCGGTAGCACAGCTTTAAAACTACTACAGTCTGCAAGTTTAGATTTTTACTGCAGATTTATCCCTAAGACTATATTGTTGTGTTAAAATATTAGACTTTAGGACCTGTCCCTTTGGAGATATTAGGCCTAAAAGTCTGACAATTTTAAGGTTTGGGCTATGTTTGAAGGATCGCAGAAAAAAAGGACGAGAATCTCAGGTTTCAAAATTGATGAATTAATAGTCCAAATAGATACACGTAAGCATAAAAAATTCTAAGTCTGAGACTTACTATTCTTAAGAAAAATTATGCTGAAAATCAGGAATTTGAACGAAACCTTTAAACATTTTGTAATGGCCATTTCATGCATTTTCACAAGGGATCGTTAAAACTTTAATTGTCAGAAACGTAGGGCAATTCATGTATAAATTATTTGAACACGATAGCTCTAATAGTAAATCTATCTAATCTATTAAATCTTTTAAATCTAAGAATCTATTAAATTTTCCGTAAATGTCAATTTTGGTCAAAAATGCTGTCCAGAGCCGAAGAAAATGGCGGCTACAAGAATACCAAGCTTTAAGGCTATTTTTAAATGTCAATATATTAGGAATATTCTATGCAAAATATAAACAATATCTAAAAATGTCAACGAACAGTCACTAGGTGATCTAGAATGGATTGACCCTATATTAACAATTAGAATCATCATCACGAATTAAAAAAAGGGTTGCTTATTCCCACTAAGAATGTTTCCTCCAATATCTCCAATAGAAAGCAAAAATTTAATACAGTTTCTTTTCCATTAAATAAGTCATAAAATAATTCATTGAAATCCAGGAAACACAACATAGAACATACAAGCTTAATACAAACAACTCAACACACTATTGTTATTCAAATACTGTAGGCTTGCCATAATGTACTTAAGCTTAGCACTACATTTCTGAATGTCTTTGATATGCTAGAAATATTGAAATTTTGTAAATTTTTGGATCCTCTTTGTAAACTGTTACATATGTATGTAGATTTGCATGTATCGAAAATACATTCTTTAACTATTATCTGTAATGTGTCCACGCCAAAACCTTTCTAAGTTCTATGTCATTAACGAGCATCGTTTCCCACATTACCTCTTGTAATGAGATCATACAGTACTATCATAATTCAGAAATAGTATATTTTAATAATCTACTATATACCAATAGCAAAAGTACCACACATACGTTTTAGTTTATCTACATGAATTAATGTCATTTGCCTTTTACTTATTACCAGTTTTATTGCAACTTATAAAGGTGTCAATAGCAACTAAATAACGTTAAAGTTTGAAGTGACACTTAAGCCTTCCGTAGATTTTAAGTTTCTGGTAATTTTACAAAATTCTTCTCCTTGATTTTTATTCTTCTAATTTATACACGTGGCTAATTCTATACCAAATCACATAATTTAAAAACATAACGTGCTTCGATATCTCAGATTTTGTTCATTTTTTTCCTATACATATGAATTAACATTAAATTAATTTTTTCAGATTTTCTGGATGAAAAATGTTCAACTAGAAATTTCGATTTTTATGCAAATTCTGCTACCCGACACTCTACATCATATAACTAAAATGGTCATAACTTGCTTATTTCTTGAGTAATCTGGCTCATTCAGGTGTCAATTAAAGCTAGTTTTTGGTTCTTTTCGAGTATATCAAGAAACGTTCAAAGACATTGCACAGTAGAAAAGCAGCAGGTTCCGAATACAAATTTTAGTGTTTTTACAAATCTTAACATTGCTTTTGTGTTACAATTATCACCCCTTTGAAACTTTTTTAATAGAATCATCTTAGCATATACTTGGTATGGTTAAAAAATAAAAAGGGTTTTTTGTAGTTTTAAAAAAAAATATTTTTGAAGAGGTTTGCCTTTAGAGCCTGCTACTTTTTTACTGTGCAATGTCTTTGCACGTTTCTTGATATACTCTAATTGAAAGATCCAAAAAAAGCTTTAATCTGACCGAATCAGATAACTTAGATAATAAGGGAGTTATAACAACTTCTGTTAAATGATGTCCTGTGTGCATACAGAGTTTCAAATGCAAATACTGCTATTCGGCACTTAGCATCATCTAACTAAAATTTTCATAACTCCCTTAATTTTTTAGTTATTCAGCTCATTCAGGTGTCAGATTGAAGTTAGTTTTATATCTTTCAGAATATACCAAGAAACGTGAAATACATTGCACTGTACAAAGGTAGCAGGCTTTAAAGGCAAGTTTTTCCAAAAATAATTTTTTTTCCAAAACTAGAAAAAACACCCTTTTATTTTTTAACTATACCAAGTATATACTAAGATGATTTTATAAAAAAAGTTTCAAAAGGATGCTAGTTGTAACACAAGAGCAATGTCAAGATTTGTAAAAACACTAAAATTTTCCTTCGGAGCCTGCTACTTATCTACTGTGCGATGTCTTTGAAAGTTTCTTACTATACTCTAAAAGATCAAAAAACTAACTTTAATCTGACACCTGGATGAGCCAGATAACTCAAAAAATAAGGGAGTTATGACATGTTTAGTTAGATGATGTAGAGTGACGGGTAGCAAAATTTCCCCTGCTTCGGCCATTTTGAATCCAAAAAAATCTGGAAATAATAATTTAATGTCATTTCATATGTATCTATGGAAGGAAAGAATTTGAACAAAATCTGAGACATTAAAGGACATGTATTACATTTATACTTTTTTCTACATACAGCTCCTCGGTGGTTTGTGTATAGCGTAGTCATTTTGCTTTCTACTAGCAGTTGATATTAGTCGAACCATAATTTTTGTATTCGTTTTCAGCTACTGTTTTATTGTTATTAAAATAAGTGATTCTGACTTCCCTTTACAAACTAGAGGAGTAAGCTTGACTACACCGAGAAAAGCATTTAGTAGGACCAATTAAATTTATTTAATTCAACTAAATATTTAGTTAAATAAACTAAATTTTATTTGATTTAACTAAATATTTAGTTGAATTAAATAAATTTAATTGTGCCAACTAAATGCTTTTCTCGGTGTAGGAGTTCAATGCTCATTCATGCATTTTACATACGACAATTTACTAATAATTGATTTTATATAATTATATTCTAACATTTTTAATTAAATATAATTAAAGAATATGATTAAAGCGTATCTTTTCATTGATATTATTATTTTACATTTTCAGAATCAATCGTTTATGTTCATTTAAAAGACTGGTTTAAATAATAATAGCTTTCCAGTTCGTATTATTAAAACTGCAATAAAACATTTTTCCATTATTAAGCTCAAGTTGTTACATAATCTATAATGATAATCAGTTTAGAGTTGAAAATTGAAAGAATTCCTTAAATTACTACTTAACAAATTATTTATAATACATATTTATCTTAGTTATTATAATGTTAAATCTAAATCATGATAATAACAGCATAACAGCAAATAAATTTGTATAGATTGATTAAAAAAGTTAGTGAGGTGTTTGAAGCAATATCTACTACTTGAATTTTGTGCCGGTTGCTGAACACATCTTAAACTTTGGGAGTTAATAGGATCTGCCTGTCACGAACCTTTTTTTCTGGAAAACGAATAAACTTCAAAGTTTTCCTTATAAGAAATTCTGTTTTCTGCGCGAACAGAAAAAAATTCTTTGTGTCAAAAGATCAGTAGGATTTCTAAACAAAATTGTTTAGGTATTTTTAAGTGTACTACATGAACCAGTATTTGTTGCATTGCATAAAAGTAATACCGCCACTGTCAAGTCCCGAACAAAGTTGCAGAAAGAAACAAAATGTAATAAAGAGAATTAGTTCAGTTGATGGACAGTCGCTACTGGAATGACAATTCTACAACCATCCAATGCTTACTGTTTTGTAAATAATTTAGTTACATATTGGAAGGTTAAGTTTTATTTGTAGAAGATTAAAATAAACCAAATACTTGTTAAAGAAAAACGAAACACACATCAATACACTGTAGTTACGTAATTATACTACTTTTCAAATTCTCCTTAAACAGACATATGAAAATTATGATGATTTTAAGAGTCCGTTCATTCACTTGGAATTAATCCAGTTTTCGCTCTACGCTCTTAACGTTTTTCTGCAAAACAAATGAGTCTATTGATTTCAAATAAAAAAATTATTTAAGATACATCTTTTTTCTATGTCCGCCTTGTAATACTTTTCGATATTTTTCTTTTGTTTTTGAAATATACATGAGTAATATGTGCTAAAATTTCTGATTTCTACGAGATATTTACTGTAAATAGAACAATTAAAACAAAAACCAATTACAAGAGGGGCATAAAGGAATATCCCAGCTTTCCAATGATACCAAACCTACACTGATTTCATAAAAATTACTTGAGATTTTATACTAATTTCTAAACGTCTTTGCGAACTTTCGACATGATTTGTATACACTAATGTAATGCACGCGACCCCCGAGCGCATCTTGAGCTGTATGCCGTAAACAGACTCTTAATGAAAGAGATACATACATACATTCTATAATTTCACGGCTAATAATGCCAATTCAGAAAACCAAAGAAAAACTGATCACAAACCGATTTTGATTCAAACTAATTGGAAGTTGTTGAATAAAGCCACGGAGGACAAGGTTAGAGCAAAAATAAGTAAATTTGTCCAAAACTATAATGTTCCAAAAAATATTATATGGCATAATTTGAAACAATTATTATTTAAACAGCTATAAGGTAAAACTTGATAAATCACGACTTTTGAGACTTTAAATACTCTTTTAGTACTTACTTTTGAAAATTGTTTGCTTGCTTGCATTTGTAATTTCCAATACCTACACCGTTTGCAAAGCGCTTGAACTGCCCTACAGGGTACCTTTTTTTATAAAATTTAAGAAATACTACTTGTTACTTAAAGAAAGTCTTTGTAAAAAAAAAAGTACTCGTCTTAAAATATTTTAGTACTTTCATGGTACTAGAGTCCCTTCATTCGCTTGTAATGAATCCATATTCGACGAACAAAAAGTTCGTCTCTGAATTCGTGAAGTCTGTCTGTCTGTCGGTCCGTCGCCTTTTTCCCTGTTGACTTTTTTGAATTTTTCTTTTTGGAATCTTACATTTGGGATCTTACATCAAATTCTAAGAAACTTTTGGTTGAAACATTTTTTCTATCTCTTCGGAAAAGTGGTCAAAATGACCACCGAAAATTTCGGTAAATTTTTGAAAAATGAAAAATTTTGTATTTTTTAAAATTTACGAAAAAATAAACATTTTTAGCAACAAAAAAAATTCGAAAAATTTTAGGACTTAGAATTTTAGTTTTTATGACAACTAATGTGTTACGTGAACATTAGTTTTCAAAAATAAATTAGTTTATTATAAGTATACAGTTGTTTTTGTTCGTCATGGCTATGCTAGCTCTGCGCATTCTCGCTAGTTTTTTCTACGCTCTTAACGTTTTTCTGTAAAATAAATGAATGTGTCTATTGACTTTAAATAAAAAATGAGTTAAGATACATCATTTTTTCTAGGGGGTAGTATAGTCTATAGTTCTATAGTTCTAGGAGGTGAATAGTATACGTAAGAAATAAGTGCTATTGTTGATTCCTATGAGAGTTCCTGTATACAGAATAACTAAAACGAAAATCCATTATAAGGATATAAAGGTATATCCCAGCTTTCCAATGATACCAAACCTACACTGATTTCATAAAATTTCTTATGTCCCAATTGCAAGTTTTAGGGAATTTCGTTGCATTATTCAATCAGAATATCAACGAATATAAATGTAATATTTCTGAATTGAACGCGAACCCGTGCTACCGTATTGATAACATTTCTGATATTCCTGAGTGTGCTACTAAAAATCTGCAACAAACCATTTCGAACCTCGAATCAAATCAAGAATTTCCCAAGAATTAGGAGAGAAAATAACCTTATTATTTATAGTAGTATTTTCCATCTTTATCGTATGGTGGACTGGTAGAATTGCCAAAATACTTAGCAGAGTCCAGAAAAATTTCAATGTTGCAATATCACCAAAAAGGACTTATTGAAAGATTTTTTCTGCTTTCATTCGATAAAATGTTACCACAAATAACACATTGTAGTTTTGGCAAAATCTGATTCCGGATATAAAATAAATGCATATTTAAATAATCGACGTTATACTTCCAATACAAAAACTCTTTTACTTTTTCTCTGGTACAGACCATGAAGCTCTGACTTATTTTTACTATTAGCAGAGGGCGAACTAGATGGGGTTAGTGTAGCATCAGTTTTGCGAAAACAACACCTAACAAAATACAACGGTACAGGTACAGGTCAAACTAGTACGGAAATGCTATATGCGACTGCAATATATTTTTAAATGTGGAGTGCGGGATTACAGCCGCGTCTAGCATTTGCATTTAATCAACAGTGCAGTTGTGAGATCAGACTTCTGTTTAACTGCTACTGGAGTTGTGAGATCAGCGCGTGGGATGGGCTGAGGGTTCTTGTTCCTCACTTGGTGAATTTCCTTGTGCTACTGGTTCTTGTTTATTGCTTTATGAATTTTCTTGGTCTTGTTCCTGAATTGGCGAATTGCTTGGTCAAGGTTCGAAGAACCGGCCTTATTGATAGTCTATTCTAAACTTGCTAAAAGCTTTAAAATGGAGTTGATAATTTAGGCA
This sequence comes from Agrypnus murinus, assembly GCA_929113105.1. Taxonomy (NCBI): domain Eukaryota; kingdom Metazoa; phylum Arthropoda; class Insecta; order Coleoptera; family Elateridae; genus Agrypnus; species Agrypnus murinus. The sequence continues at coordinate 161,964,457 of OV816024.1, forward strand.
CTCGCCAGCTTATTTAATCGGTGAGGAAATTCGATTTAAAAATATGCCCGTTGTAAAGTTTTCATTTTTCCCATTTTTATTTTTACAGCACTGCCTTCTAACTAAATTAAAGACAGGGAAAATGCAAAATACACATGGTTCATCTACGAGTATTTTTTAACTTTCGAAAGTACTTCCGCATGCCATTGAGCGAATAAACAGATAATTCAATTAGGTTGCTGGAATATCAACTATTTTCATGGATATGAATACGACCTAAAAATTCACGACCTTCCTAAATTTAAATCTGATTAGTCGAGTCTTGATCTCAAGGAAAAGTAAATACACCGTACATCCTTGGCTAATATTTCTCTTAAAATGGATAACAACCCATATAAGAAATAACAAAGGACCCGCGGTTGGCGCAGATTTGGAACGATGCTTATCATTTTTTTCTAGTGTATTTTCAGATGCTCGCCCCGCCAATGAAAATCAACCCGTTTCCTTAGTCGGTAGTTGCATACAGCTGAATGATATTACTGAAAAGGATATTCTTAACGCAGTAAAAAAACTTAAAAACAAAATGACAACTGGAGTTGATAATATCCCTAGTTTTTTAATTAAAGATTGCATATATGCATTTATAGAACCGCTTTTAGCTATATATAATTTGATAATTAAAACCAAATCATTCCCAGAAATATGGAAAACAAGTAGAATATGCCCGGTTTTTAAATCAGGAGATCCAACATTAATAAATAATTACAGGCCTATGTCTATTATTTGTAATTTTGGCAAGTTGTTTGAAATAATATTATATAATACCGTATATAGGGAAGTTAAAACAAGAATCTCCATCAATCAGCATGGGTTTATGGAAAAAAGATCCACCACCACCAACTTAGCTTGTCTAACACAATATATATGTGAAACTTTGGATCAAAATGGGCAAGTGGACGTGATATACACTGACATACAAAAAGCTTTTGATAAAATAAATCATACTTTACTGTTAGCTAAATTAAAAAATATCGGTCTGTCGGAATCTTTATTACAATTAATGGACTCTTATTTACGCAATAGACAAGCTTTTGTTAGTTACGGTGGTTATAAATCAAATGTATTCATACCAACGTCAGGAGTTCCGCAGGGATCCAATTTGGGACCCTTATTGTTTATAATATTTATAAATGATCTATCTTTACTGCTAAAATTACCTCACTTACTTTTCGCCGATGATCTGAAATTATTTTGTAGCATTACAGAGTGGAATGACTGTGTTCGATTACAAAATGAAATTACAGTAGTTAACGATTGGTGCAAAATTAATTGCTTAACAGTTAATGCCAATAAATGTAAGTCAATGACATTTTGTAGAAAATTTTATTCAATTACATATACATATGAAATAGGTCAAGTCAATTTAGAAAGATGTGAAAATTTTAAAGATTTAGGTGTTATCTTTGATCCAAAACTTACCTTTATTAAGCATATTGATGTAGTTACTTCAAGTGCTTCAAAAATCTTAGGTTACTGTGTCAGGAATTGGAGGAACTTCGCCAATACTAAAATCTTGCAAATACTGTATATAACATTGGTTCGAAGTAAACTAGAGTATGCTTCTCTCATATGGTCACCTATTTACCAAGTACATGTTGAACGATTAGAATGAGTTCAACGTAAATTTTTAAAATATATATATTATAAATCTCATGGACAATACCTCGAGAGAGGTTTCGATCACTCTGTTTTGCTTCAAACTTTTAATATGGATACTCTTCAACTTAGACGAAATTATAAATCAATAGCGACTGTTTATAAAATTTTGAATAATTTAATTGATTGCCCTCACCTGATAGAAAAATTGAATATACACATTCCAAGATTAAACGCTGGTAATGAAAATTACTTTTATTTAGCTGCAGGTCATACTAACATTATAAATATGTCACCTGTATTCAAAATGTGCTCTATTTATAACATTATTTCCACTTTTTCTGACATCAACTTTGATGGACTAAAAACACTAATTACCAAGTACAAAGAACATCATTAATGGTAAAACATGCTCTGTCGACATTATTGTATTAGTTTATGTATTTATCATTGTTTCTGTTATTGGGTGTTAACCTGTAGAAATAAAGATTATTATTATTATTATTATCAACTCTGGTACAAGCCTGAAATCCAAGACTGGTCCATGACTGGTATAAAATCGGGATGATAACTTCGTGCCAAGCTTGGTTATCAGTCATGGCCCTAGATTGGTGATACATCTTGGCCCAATAATGAAAACCAATACAGTGCCGATGCTAATACTGAGTCTTGGCACAAGGTAAAGAACCAATATTGGACCACTCTTAATATTAATATGGTATCAAGACTGATAATCAGTGATAGCATAGGTTCGGAATCCAACGGTAGCCCCAGGTTATTACTTACCTTGAGTATGAGACCAACCTAATATTTAATACTGTACTATAGCTTATTAATACGTGTAGGAAATAACTTTAATGAAGAAAACAAATTAATACGAAAATTCTAAATTATTACCAATTATTTTAATTCATTCAATTATTAGTAACATAACAACGTAACTTAAAGATTTTCTGACACGAGAACAAACATGAGACTGATTTTATATGAAATTAATAATATTTTAGGTGTTAAGCAAATAAATTAAAAAAAAATGGTTTAAAAAATTAATACAAGTGTTAAAGCTAATAAATACAACACTATTAGGGTTCAAACTAATCGCTTATATTATAACTTCATTCGACCTCAAAGAGCTCGCAATAAATACTGACTACTCCTTTCATAATGAATTTGTTATATTATATAGAATCTTTTATGTAAGTACAGGTGACTTAATATGGTTAGGTAATGTATGATTAATAATAATGAATAATAGCTTAAATAACTAACACAAGTTGAATTTTTACTACTAAAAATTGTATTTATTCTTATTAGCGTAGCTTTTTCTTAAATAAACACGTTCTATTTCATAAAAATTATTTTATTAATAATATTACAAAACGGTTAAACGTAACATCACTCATGGTAGGCGGATGAACACTGACTAATAAGCCGCTAAAAGGCTTCCCCTTACAGCTGCCGGATTACTTACTTTTCATGTCTGTGCTTGTTTCGAAGAAACGAAGCGCGTAAAAATTTGAAAGCTGAATTTATATTTAGTAATAATAATTATAATCTATGTAGGTATTTTAGTTTAACTTTTCTCACATTTTTCTCTTAATTAATTACTAGCTGATATGATAAAGACAGAAAGCTTCACAAGCTTGATTTGGTAGAATATGTGAAGATTGGCCCAAACTTGGTTCAAGGTTAAGAAACCAAGTCTAAAAACACTAAAATTGGTTGAGGCTTGGGCAAACACTAAGAAGCCGAGACTAGGGCGCTGAAGGTTGCCTCTGACTTGGGCAGAGATTAGACAACCTAGCATTGGTAGCTAGGCGTTGGTTGACCCTTGGGCCACCACAAGGCAGCCGAGGCGTGGGGTCTGAAGGTTGGCCTAGGCTTGGACCAATGTTGAAATAACGACATTTGATTATCCAATATTCAGCCAAGCTGGGGCCTATTGTCAAGACTGGCAGTTCCTACATGGGAAAGTGTATCATAATTCAGAATAACCATTAAATGGGCAGGCTCAGGGACGAACCCATGGGGGGGATGGGGGGGAAGTTCCCCCCAAAGTTGTAAATTTGGAGCAAAAGTTGGTAATTTTAAAATTTGTATTTAGATACATAATACATAGTATGTCAGCAAAGTTGCAGTTGCACTAGATTTTGAAAATAATGAGACAAATGCGGATGCGGTATGCGAACTACTACATATATTTTTCAATTTTATTCTAATAGTTTTTTTAACAGAGAGACAATTCTAACTTGGTCGAAAGCTGTGTCGGTAAATACGCAAAACTTATTGAAGATGCAAGTGATGAAATGAACGTTATGAAATGAATGCGTCAACCTTTAAAAAGTCATAACTAAAGAAATTATTTAATTAGTTTGGGACCGCATCAACCTGTATTAAATCGATTTCCAAGTGATGGAAAAGATCGATTTAATATGATGATCGAATATGACTTTATAGAATATAGTACCACCAAAGATGCAGCGTTTTGCTATGTTTGTTTTCTTTTCCTAGTGATGTTCGGAGAGAATAGGCAGAAAGTGCTTGGGTATCGGAAGGTGTTCGATCTTGGGGGAAAATGAAAAGTATTGGAAAATGTGTTAAAGGAAAACTAGATAAACATTTTTCATCTGAAGCTCATAAATCAGCACTTTTGGACTATTCTCATTTTTTAATAAAGACAAACCACCTTGATGTCCTATTAGATAAAGATAAAAGGAATGCATTAATAGAAGAAGAACTGTTAAAATCATACAATCAAGGGGTCATAAAGATTCTTTTACAAATCTCTAGAACTCTAGCTAGGCAGGGACTCGCCTTTAGAGGTACGGGCGATGACGAAAATGGCAACTTTTATCAAATTGTAGATTTAGTGGCCAGGAATAATCCAGAGTTAAAGTACTGGATTGATAATTCGAAATTTCGGCCATATCACGTACCTCAGTGCAAGATCGCAAAATGAATTTATTTAATTAATTGGGAGTGAAGTTAGAAAAGAGGTATCAAGGGAAATATTAATTGAAAGTCCATTTTTTACTGTTGTGGCAGACACAACACCCGACTGTTCACACAAAGACATGCTTTCAGTTGTCGTTCGTAGTGTTGATGAGAATGGACGTCCTAGAGAAAGACTTACAGATATTCTGGAAGCTAAAGATAAGACAGGTTTAGAACTTGCAAAAGCAATTCTCAGTAGCCTTAATAATATGAATATAGATACAAAAAAGGTCGCTTTTCAATCGTATGATTTTGCATCTTCAATGTCCGGAGTTAAAATGGGAACTCAGCAAAAACTTTCTGAATTGGGAGCATTCTGTGTTTTATATTGATTGTCAGGCCCACAGAACCAATACTGAGGTCGAGCACAGTATAAACGAAAGCAAAATTATTGCAGATTTGTTCGATGGCTTAGAGGAATTGTATGGTTTTTTCTGGCAGCACAAAGCGTTTTCAGCTGTTAAAAAATAGACTTGAACACGTTGAAAATGCACTACAACTAAAAACCCTGTTAAAAACTCGATGGGCTGCACGTGCTGAAAGTATTGAAGCTGTAAATAATTCCTTAGAGGAAATAGTAGACTTGCTTCAAGAAATAGCAGATTCAAGCGACAATCAGGAGGAAGGAGCATACGGACTTAAAAAAAAATGTTATCATTCGATGTCATTGTGGCTTTAATGTTTATGAAAATATTCATATACACTGAAAGATAAATTAAATGAGACTCGTATAGGTATTCTAATTCAAATAAAACCGACGAATTTGATGAAAATTGAAAATAAATTGCATTAAAAATATTTCAGTTTAAGTTTAAGTTCGGTCCTGATATATTTAGGCGACCCAACAATCACCTGTGCGCGCAGCTGATTTTTTAAGTACCTATACGAGTCTCATTTAATTTGTCTTTCAGTTTACAAAGCTAAAAATCTTAACAGAAAGTTTGGAGTCTCCAGAATTAAACATTATAGATGTGACTGTTTTCATAAATGCGACGACAAAATCGTTTGATTTAATAAGAAACAGTGAGTCAGAGATTAACAATTTAATTGATAGTGCCAAAATATTCGCCGCTCATCTTAATATTGACCCGAAGAGTGACTTTACGAAACGACATCATAGGCCGCGTATGTCTACAAGGAGGATTGACGATCACCCAGAAAATCAAACAGAGTTTGATATTAATACTTTTTATCGCCATGAATTTATAAAAGTATTGGACACAGCACACAGCTATATCATTACTGACAACGAATATTGAAGCCTACATAAAGAATCTGCAGCCTATATTTAATATTTTCAAATTACCTGCAAACACAGAAAATGCTACCTTAGATAATTTTATTGCAGTTTTGCAAATGTTTCCAGATCAAGAAAATACACCTAATGTGTTCGCCCTTCAATCCGAAATTGAGATTTTACTGGATAACTGTGCAGAATGCGAAAATATGAATGAGATAATTACAAAAGCATGTCAGTTAAAACACCTTAAGTTGGCATTTGTAGTACTAATTCAATTTACATTAACCAATGGGTATACTACGGCAACAAACGAACGCAAGTTCAGTATTTTAGAATTAATCAAAAATGATATTAGGTCTAGAATGGGCGATGAACGTTTACGAGATCTATTGACTATTAAAAGTGAAATTAGTATATTACATAACGAGAGTGGAAAGTGGCATTTTTCGTACGAGTGTGAAATTTACGGAAATCACACGAGTAAGAAACACACTTTCCACCGAGTTATGTACACTATTTTTCCTACGACCAGAAAAATACAGTTTTTCAAAGAAAAAATTATTTTAATGCTAACAAAAAACAATTTACATTTTATTTAGTAATTTTATTTTTATCATTATTTTCAGTACCAATAAAGTTTATAACTATATGATTATTGTAACAATTTGTGAAGTTAATTGGGGAAAGCGTGTGTGTAAGTGCGTTTTGAATATTGTCAGTATTATTGTTTTATCCGTAAAGGGATTATTATAACAATTAGTTAAATTTCTTGGAATTTGAGAGTTGTGAAAAGGTGTTTGTAAAAATGAGTTTTCAATATTTTAACCATTTTAAAAATTTAAAAGATTTAAACCAAAGAAAAATTTACAGTTAACTACTAACAATGATAAATTAGCCTTTATACTTATGGCGTCTTTAAACAAAAGACTATCATCCGCATATTGAACATTATACAAAGCCGTCTCTGATTATTTATTTATTTGAAATATTTTTAGAAATTAATTATACTCTAAGTAATTATTAAAACTTTTTAACAATAAATCTAAAAAATATGAATTAAAACTTACATTAGCAATTTAAATTAAAATATATTGTTGGAAATGGAAACAAGATTAAAATTATTATTTTGCAGTGAAAAGTTGTTTTGGTGTAATGACAATTGGTGCAGTGAAAATATGTCAAATATCCCTCAATATACGAGGGTAGATCAGTATTTACGGTCCCTGACATAGTAGGCTTTGCATGATATCGTCACTCATTTTTCTATGAGAACTGTCATTACTAATTATTTGTTGTGTCAAGTTTTGCGTAGGTGCGTGTTGTTCTTTGAAAGTTATTAATAATTAAGCTGGTCGATAACAGACAATTTCTAAAAATGGAAAAAAGTGAAGTCAGAGCGGTGATAAAGTATTTGCAAAAAAAGGATTAACACCTACTGAAATTCACAAGGATATGACAGACGTTTTAGGGGACTCTGCCCCTTCTTACCAAGTGGTGAAAAATATGTCTCGTGAGTTTAGATTAGGCAGAAAAACTTGCGAACATGCGAAAGGTGCGGGACGTCCAGTCTGTGTCACCGTTGACAAAAACATCAATTTGATCCATGATATGGTAATGGCAGATAGAAGACTGACTATTCGCCATATCGCGGAAATAACGAACATCTCTTATGCGTCAGTTGAAAATATTTTAAGAAATGTTCTTGATCTCAGAAAAATTTCGGCGCGTTGGGTTACAAAGATGCTGACCGTCGATCAGAAACGCTCTAGAGTGCTGCATTCGGAAGCCAATTTGGAGTACCTGAAGGCCAATAGGAAGCTATTTCTCACTCGCTTTGTGACTGTGGATGAAACATGGGTGCACCATTTTGATCCTGAGACGAAAAGACAAAGTATGGAGTGGCATCACAGAGGTTCTCCACCTCCACGCAAATTTCGAGTTCAACGGGCGGCTGGAAAGATTATGGCCACAGTGTTCTGGGATGCAGAAGGAATTTTGATGATCGATTATTTGCAGCGTGGACACACAATAACGGGTTCTTATTATGCAGGGTTAATTCCAAAATTGCGCGAAAGCATCGACCGAAAAAGACCAGGAAAGTTGGCACACAAAATTTTGTTCCATCAGGACAACGCTCCAGTCCACAAGAGCTGCATTGTCATGGCTGCCATACAGAACGCTGGCTTTGAAATCCTAGAACACCCTCCATATTTACCAGACCTGGCACCCAGTGATTACCATCTATTTCCAAAATTAAAGGAAAACCTGCGTGGAAAAAAATATGGAGACGATAATGAAGTTATGACCGCAGTAAATGGCTGGTTTGAGGAGCAACCGGAAAACTTCTTCCTGAAAGGCATTGAAGCATTGGAACATCGGTGGACCAAGTGCATTGAAGTCCAGGGAGATTATGTTGAGAAATAAATAAATAATGTTTTAAAAATTCTTTCTCTTTCTATATCAGGGACCGTAAATATTGATCTTCCCTCGTATCTAATCAATAGTTTTTCATGAAATAAATACAGCTAGAATTAATTAATTATCGTGTTAGTAGATGATTAATGTATCAAAATAGTCAAAAAATATAAGCAGGTTCTTATTACTTATATAATTTGCTATTTACTGCATAGATTTCGACCGTGAGATTTGCGAACGTAAATCGCACAGCAGAAAGTAAAATCACTAGTGAGTTTTACTTTCGTGTGTTATGTTCGGTTTTCTAGGCAACTTGATTGTGCGATATGAGCTACTTTCTAATATGGTCGTAGGAAATTTAGTATATTACATTACTAGTGTGGAAAGTGAAACTTTTCGTACGCACGAGTGTGAATTGACGCACGAGGCGTAAGCCGAGTGCGGAAATCACACGAGTGCAGAAAAGTTACATTCCAACGTGTAATGTACAATATTTTTCCTACGACCCCCCCAAATTTCAAATGTTTAAAAAATTTTGATTTTTTAAACATTTCAAATTTCAGAAAATGCACCAGGTTCTTCTACGTTTCATATAAATGAAAATTCCAATATTATTAATGTAGTTGCTAATGGCATAACCGCACAATCGCACTTGGATGTTGCAACTACAGAAGTAACAAAGGATGTCAACGATGTTTTGAAAATGGTTGAGTTTAATAATTGTAAGATTGATAAATTAGATATACATATTGTAAAAAAATTATGAATTGTTAATTATTTTAAAAATACATTTCTTTTGACAAAATGGAAATTCAATTATGCGTGGATGAAAACGCGTGAGCAAAAATGCGTGAGCAAAAGTAGACGTGAGCGAAAGTGAAACCTTCACATGCTGGTAACTATGGCTACAGACCTACTTTCTAAGGAGGTATCGAACAAAAGACATTACAGACTCGCGTTGTATGGAATCAGTATGTAAATCTTGGAGCATATTAATAGTTATTTACGTGCCAAGCTTTGTAAATTAATCTTTACGGGTGAGCTGGAAAGTTTGTGGGACAAGCGACGAAGGAGCGAGCCTCCATAATCCAGCGAGCCCAGTAACGATTAATTGCAAAGCGTGTCGCGTACAAACTTTTATTTCCACCTTCACCAGCATTTTTCATGAATTGTACATTTTTTATAAAAAGACATTTTGGAATCAAAGGCGGTAGTACAATTTATAGCTAGGCGTTGCCATGGTGTTGTGGTTAAGCAACACACTGGTTGCCATAGCTTTTTGTTGATGAGCATTGTAAAACTTTACAGGTTTCTTTTAGAAGCCCGTGAAGTTTTACGTGGCTGTGGCTGTAATTACACATTTACTTAGCTGCTTAAAGACCTGTAAAGTGTCATTTACATAGAAGGGGGAAATAAAAAAATAGAAGAGTTCATTTAAAATAAAATATGATTGTGTAAAATACTAGTGTATGCATGTATTCATATAATGGTCGAAACAAACAAAAATATTTTTTGCACTCACTACATGTAAAACATCAAATCTAGTATGTGCATACATGCATGGAAAAATTGAAATTGCGCACTCGTGCTTGCAAAAACTCACAAAAAACACTGCGTTAATGAGGACTCTCACTACAAATCCAGTTTTATTGGGGTAAAGTTCAGTTAATGAGATAGTACTTTACCTAATTATTCAAGCAAAATTCGTTTGAAAACACTAAAAAACCTTTAATTCAAATTGGCAAATGACATTTAAAAGAAAGAGCATTTGATCTACGACGGAGAGAAAGTTACCTACTAGTCACTGCCCACTGGTCATCGGTGCCTACCGTTATACATGCAATGTGCCTACTCGCGTACTGTTGAATGATAATAATATGTATAATTATTCATAATACTAATTACTGTTTTATTAATAAAGTGAATAAAGTCCAAAAAATTTATAGAAGCACTTTATTACTAATGATGAAAGGTAATCTATCTAAAATCTGAATGAAAACATACAAACATAACCTATTATGTCAATTTTTTTAGCTGACTCACAATAATTATTGTTATTAACTATGTTAATATTTACACTGCAGTTGTCAAGTCTTCCAAATGATACCCCAGGAACCGCAAACTGAGCAGCATTAGAAACACATGAACTAGATGAAGACTGCATTGTTACCGTAGATGTGGGGACAGATGGTAACCCAGACTGTGTCAGAGTCAGAGTCTGGGCCACATTAATTTTATTTTGGACACAATCCTCAATATAACCCTCCGCCACAGCCGAAGAACGCCAACCTCCATGGCGTTTGATCATTAATAAGTCGCCCCCTTTGTTGGCCAATAAAGTTGCACTGCTGCGTCTGAAGCAGTGTCCAGTATATTTTTCAGGCTCCTCTAGTTTTAAAAATTTTGCAATATGATAAGGTATTTTACCAAAGGTATTAATTCCAACTGGTGAGTTGATGCATTTACCATAACGGTAAGTATAAAATACTCTTTGATTTTGAGTTGTGACATGGCTTCGCACAGTGATGTATTTTTGAACAATATTTACCCATTCGGGCTTAGAAATAGCAAATGAACGACATTTGTATGTTTTAGTTTCCGGAACATCAACCACCATAATATCATCTTTTAAGGTGACATGGCTCATCAACATTTTAGACAACTCATCTCTTCTGAGTGCTCCAGAAATTCCCATCACTAGTGCTGCCTAAATCAGAAGAAATTTAAAATTTGACTTACAAAAAGTAGACAAGTTATACCTTCATCAATAGATATTCACCATCTGGTGCCTCATTAAGAAATTTATTTATCTCTTGTTCTTGTAAAACTTTGGATTTTTTAGGATCGTGATGTTCAGTCTTTCTCTTAATGTACGCAATCAATTTGGGGAACTTTGATATATCTATATTGTGTTTAACATTTAAGCATGATTTTAACATGCTGTACAAAGACCATAATGATTTTTTTTCGCCAAGTTCTTGGAAATAGGCTAACAGGCAATTTTCAGAGTATTTTGTTACCTGTTTACTTTCACACCATGTTATAAATTTTTTGTATTGTCCTTCATACCGATCTCTTGATTTTGTAGGAAGTAAATTATTCACCACCGTATTCGCAACTTCTCGAATCTCGGGGGGAGTCAAAGAAATTCCTTCATTATCGCACATCGTTTTTATAAGAACAATGAAAAGAAATTGATAAAAGACAATGAGACGCCAAACTTGCAAATTGACAGAGTTGTGAAAAATTATGGTCATGGCCTTCTAGTTAAATTTCAACACATTTTAATCGAAATTGGCAGTAGTTCAAAGTTACGTAAGTAGTAAATTTAAAATACATTTCAAAAATTCGTGCAAAAAATAGAATACATGATTCGTGCGTTAACAGAATTTACAAATTCGTGCCGATTGCTTTCCCCTCGTGTGCTACGCACACTCGGGTAGCAAAAATCGGCACTCATTTGTAAAATGTCTGTTACCGCACTTAACATGTAAATTACTATTCTTACTCGTAGTTGGTATTTTCATCGTCATAAGTTGGCAATTTTAAGGTTAGCCCCCCCTCAAAAAATACTCCTTCGGTTCGTCCCTGGGCAGGCTATGCAGGGAAGTGGACGATCACTTTCAGCAATGTCACTTTGTTTGAAGGAAAGCATTGCAAAGTTCTGCCCAATTCTTAGCAACTTCCAAGTTGTTCTCGTTGAACAGTGGTGTAATTACCGCCGGTCCGGCCGGTGCAAGGAGCTCCATGTCCATTTTTGAAGCAATATTGTTGATATTTATTTTTCAAGATTTTAATTGCTCAATTTTTGATTCATTGTATATCATCATGGGGCCCCTATTATAAAATGTTCAATTTAAACTAATAAACTAATAACATATTTTTGTATAACATAGACTAAGGGCATAAAAAGTTTTTATTTTACGAAGTTCAAGCCATTTTCTGAAAGCCACCCTTTAAGGCCCCATTACATGTCATTTAAGAAGTTTCCTCGAAACATCAGTTACCCTAAAATTTGAAATTCCGACGATAGTTGTTAGTTTAAACAGTAGGAAAATTATATTTGATATCTTTGGCCTCCCATTGTTTGATGTTTAATTCAAATTTTACAATTGAAAATATGTTTTTTAACTGTTTAATTATGTGCGAAATTCAATAGGCCAGAAGGGACCTAGATGTATAGGACCCGGGGCCCCGGAAGAGATAGTTTTGCCACTGCAGTTAAAGCGAATTAAATGGCGAATTAGACTTTTCTCGGGTGCGAATTGCGTTTCAAATGACAGTAGTCTTTATTTACATGACTATTTTAGGTTAATTCTAATTGTTAATTAGGTTGCTTTGTTAAGTCTACTAATGGATAATCATCTAATACCAAATGACTTCACTATAATCCTACTGTACTGCGGTACTAATCGAATATATAATTATAGTATTTGTGCAAATAATATATTTTCGGAATGTGACACGTTAGATGACTGAAAAGATTACTGATTGTAAGATTGCTTGCAGTTGAATCTGGCCAAAGAAGGAAATATAAGGACACTACAAAAGTTTGTCGTGAAGCAAGGTTTGGCTAATGGATGGAATTTCTTTATATTGAAACTATATCCCCAAATGGCCAGTATAAATTTTGGTATTTAGCTTTTCAGATTTAAAAAGCTAAAATCAAGATTTGTGGTTTAAGGACACTCTGAGGTCGGTATCAAAGGCAAGCGTGTCATTTGCTTATTAGGTAATCCCTGACTGAATTTCTGGCAACTTTCCATTTAAACGAATACCATGTAGAATCTTAAGAGGAATTCAGAACTTCAGCGTTTTACGTATTTGTGGGATGCATTAAAGATACTCTAATAGCGAAGTCGATAAGCTTAAAGCTTATTATCTAGATGTGCTTTGAATATTCATATAAAAGTGTACGGATATCGGATAACTTTCAAAGTAAATAAATAAATAGTTTTTGCTACTTATAAAAAAACTTGTATTTTCAGTGTTTCTACTTTCTAGGGACACGAAGGCATGTACTTTCCAAAAATATACGCAATTCCATTATAAAGAATGAAATGGCAGTGTATCCAAGATATACAGCAACATTCGTGGACAATATTTCTGCTTTATATCTAGATACTAAAATATTGCCACAACTTTTTTATACACTGCTTGAAAATCCACGTTGTTCATATAATCCACATTATATTCTGGCAGTAACCTCATGTAAAGATGGAACTGACCTGACCTTTGTTATATAACTTTCACAAGAACACGAACATAAACAGGGCTGTAAATCCGCGTCTAAAGCGCCTTAGTCTGACTACAAGGCTTTTATGTCTATAGTGGTTGTTACTACTATTATACGTCCTTTTATAGTTTTTCTTTTTATTCTCGAAAATAAAGAGAATCTGGACACGCACAGGAATGCCCACTTTTCTTCCAAGAATATTCGAGTTCACGATTTGTTACATGAATTCCTAAATCCCTTACCTAACAATAGTGGAAAAAATACTACTAACTAAATTAATTTTTTGTGGAGATATTTTAGTTCAATTTTTATTTGTTCAAAAGCGGTAATTCTATAATTCTGTAACTAAGGGGAAGTACTAAAAGTACTTCTCCGGTAGCAGGATATATTCAATGTTTGTCAAACATAGAAAACAACAGATTTTAATTGTACAAGATGAAGGGAGAACCTATGCGTTAATTTTAAGGGGTAATAATATATTATTGCCCCTTAAAATTATAAAATACATCAAAAGGAACAAAAAACATTTTATACCTTACAATTTTGTTCTAGAACGACGTACGAATGGACGGACGTTTTTTCGCATAATCAATCGTTTACGCGTAAAATCGGCTTCTCTTTTCATTTAAAAATTCGTTTTACTCAATTAGAAAGTGGCAAGCCTGCAATGTGTGTAATACAATCTACTCGATATTCGCCTTATGTCACATAATGCTGAGGTTTGTAGTTTGTTGAACTTGAAACAATTTGTCACTAAAGCACGATCGATGATGCTATTACTATACCTTACAATTTAATAAAGAATCTGGGTCAAAGTCTGATACACGACTGTGTAAATAATACCATTTTAGGGTGAGATAAGAAAAATTATTTAAGAGTGTTTTGAGTTACCCTTGTTTAAGCAATTAAGTATTTCCGACTAAAGGACGTCCCAGAGATATACGTTAATGTGGAATTCGGTATTTTGACGTCCTGCAATGTTGTCGCTGTGAAAGAAACATCTGGCTCTTTCTTACTCTGTTGTACTGTATGTTGTCTTATTCTTTTTCGCTGATATTGAATTTAAGGCGAAACGAATCGTTAGACATATTTATGACGCTTTAAAAATTTGGTGTTCGTAATATTGTTATGGAAGTAGGGAAGAAACGTTAGAATTCCTTTCGTATCCGAAGTACTTATTAAATATAAGTAGATACATGTATCAATCTGAAGTATTGATATCCAATTAAATTAAATAAAATATGTTGCAGCCAAAATGACTCATTCAACAAAATAATTTTTTTATTTCTCTTACGCCAATTTCAAACAAATTTTTTTTTCGTTATTCCTAATATTATGTATCTATATAATCTCTTGCGGTAGGTAATTATAAAAGTCTAGGAGTGAGATAAGTATAAGTTCTTTGTCCTCCGGATTTAGTTGATAATGGAGTCTTAAAAGTAAATAGTTTTGTTCTAGTTTCATAGTTATGATCAATTATGATCAAGTTTTGTTTATTTTGATATGTATATAAGACTACTATTAAAAAAATATCTGAAGAGAATGTAGTATTTTAGCTTCTTGGTAAAAACATTCTCATGAGCAAGTGGGTTCTTTATTTAAAATAATACGCACAAATTTTTTTGAATGATTTGAAATTGTGTTACGTAATTATTAACCCAAATTAATCAATCCTGGAATAATTAATTAATCTAGTAATTCCGTAAGATGTATTTTCCACGTTTCCGTTAAAATTAAACAATCTAATTCTGTTTGTAATTGACTTAAATATATTTTTAATTCGTCGAAATTTTTATTTATGCTACGAATATTCATATGATATAAATTAAATTTCTCAATATTTGGAAATATATTATTAATTGCTAATGGACCATAGATTTCAATTGCTTCAATTGATACCAAGTTTACATCCGTAATAAATTGGTTCATGGACCTATTTAAAAGAATTGTATATTTTATTTTATTTGAGTAAGTAAATTAAATCACTGAAGAAAATTTGATTGCAATTCAAGAATTTGTTTAACTTATTTCTCCTTTAATCAAAACAAGGAAAAAATGCAATTTAAATTTAAAACTAAAGATGAGTAATGTACATAAGTAATAAACGGTATATTATAGTGCTTACATGTCGCTTTACAGCAAAACAAGGGTCATTCAACAAGTGTACTACACAATAAATAAGCTGATCGGTTTGTTGATATTAAAGGATTTGAATTCAAAAACAAGGTCAGGCGCGTCATATGCGTAATGCTATTACTATAATATGGTAATGGTTTAATCTGAATTACTCAAAGCTGAGAAAAATAGAAAAAAATTATTAAGAAGTTGTTGTTCCTTTTCATGTCTTCTATCACCCCTTAAAATTAACGCATCGTATCTTCTTATACGCTGTATAAATATTAAACTTAGATGGTGTTTAAATAAATATTATTGTAAGCATTTTTAATGTGATGTATTATATGAATGTATCCCATAAATATAACTAGAAACTCTTAAAGTAGCCAATTGATAAAATTTTAATTTTATTAAGATATTATTTTATATCAATAAAGTTACATAAAACAAACATTTAAAATTAAAAAATCACCATTTTACCAAATACACTGTCTTATTTCATTTTTAATCACCCAAGAATTATTACCAGCTTATTTGCTGGTAATGTCAGCAAACACACACAGCCACCTGTTATCATTTTAATTTGATTTTAACCGTTAACAAGCGTGGCGAAAAGTCAACGCTCAGCGCCGATTGTCGAAACCAACCGAATCTACTTATGAAGATCACCGAATTGATCTTAAAATTTAAAAATATTAAATTTTAACAATAAAACGCCTAAAACATTTAAAAAATTAAATTAAAGTTTTTAGACGTTTTTGTACTATACACTTTACATTATTTTACGTTAGTTTTAAGTTAAACATTGATAAGCTATGTATTCTTTACATTATTTACATAATATATCCTAAATTGCCAGCTTTGGTGGATTATTGGTTTGTATGTTTGCTTCGTATCTAAGGGTTGCAAGTTTGTTCCCCGGTCGAGCTGGTGATGTTTCATAGCGGAGAAAGATTAATCGTCCATATAATCAGTAATTGGTGCCAGACACGAAGGACGCTCCACCACGCCGGTTCCTCGCACATATAGTTTTCAAAATATATGTTAAATATTTATAAAATATGAAGATTAAATATGAATTTTTGCTCAAAATGAAACATTTATTAAATATTTTAATTAAGTTAAATTGCCTGTTGTTTCATTTGCATATTAAATTAAATAAATTAAAATTGTACACTGTAAATACAAAATAAAAGATTCTTTCAATTTTAAAAACGTAGGTTAGTTGATTAATATTTTGCAGGGGATCGATCGTTTTTACGTAAAGCCGCGGCCCAAACGCGACCTCCGGCCGTGCCGGATGTAAGATCCCATACAAGTTTACTTGTATCCAGTGCGAGTTCGAGAAAATACTAATCTCCTCGAGGCCGATTGATCGTTTTCCTTTGATGAAGTGCGCTTAAGTCAGTTTAATTAGTTTTTCGTGATGTGCGCGGTTACATGTGCAGATGAAACATATTCATGTTCATGTTCTTCTGAGATTATTATTAAACACGTTTTGATATTGGTCAGTTTTTTGCGGTCGATGCTAAATGGACAGTGATTCTTCGGAGTGAACTTGTGATCCCCTCTCTCCTTCCAGTTGATATAATAATGGCCGATAACGCAAAGAAAAAGAGGGAAAGTGGAGCGGAAGAATAGAGAGAAAAGAAATGTAAATTATTAGAAAGCAGCGCTGCCAAATGTCCGGAAATCAACGGTATTTCTTCTTCTCGTCCTACTGTATCTACTTCTAAAGACGAGGGACCTGAATTTGATATTGATCCTGAATCTATTAAGGAAACTGACAAGGCCGCTGTTTCGGATGATCACGATGCGGAGAAACAGAAAGAGCGTTTATACAAGAATATACTGCAACAACTCATACCTAAAGAAGATTTTGGGGAAGAAATTGCCCGTGATGATCAACCTACGGATGAAACTTCGGAAGCGGAAGATATTCCAATTATTTTCTGTTCTGATAAAAATAATTTTCATCAGAGAATTCAGGATCACAAAAAGTCTACGTCGCATTATCATGTGCCCACGCATATTTATTGTATTTGAAGAAAGTAATTATCGAACACTTAGTTACTGGCAGCCAAGTGTCATTGAGACTTGAGCAAGTGAAAAAAAGAAGAGAAGTAGTGGAGTGAATTATTGACAGCGAGAGATTCATTGGGAGAAGATGTTTAAGTTACCGAGGAAAAGCTGAAGCAGCCTACACTTTAGAAAATGATTTTTTCCGGTTATCTAGAGTCAATGCAACGCTTTGTTTTTTCAAAATTAAATTTGAAGGGATATGATTTAAAAGTGCTTAAAATTGCGTCTTAAGGAGACCAAATTTCAAAAATGTATCGAGGAAGGTCTCCGGATCCCCCTTCTCTGGGGGTGTCCTCGCCAGACCCCACAGTAGGGCTGGTACCGACTCTACTTCCCCGGTAAATTTTTTGAGTCCCAATCCGACCCAGCTAACATTTAACGTCTATACTACTTAATCAATTCTAAGAATACGTTAAACACAAACTGTTTTTTCTGCATATTGATTATGAAAGCTGGCTTTTTTTAACGAAAAATCGTAATGAAAGTAGCACTTTTTTTCAGTATTTTTTAATTGTGTTTGTAAAAAACAAACATCAATCTTCTTAGAGATTATTGTCAAAGAATACTATGTTATTCTGATTTTTCTAAAATTTTACATAAATGCATAGATTTTAGGACAAATTTCGTTTACTTACATACAATATGCAAAAAAATGTCGTTTACAACAAGCTATGAAAGTCTCTTTTTTTTAGACGAAGCTCTCGTTTATCAATACTGCAAATTCGTGAAAAAAAGTATGACCTTCGTAGCTAGTTGTACAATATACTTCTTGGTTTACTGATTTAATACTTAATTAATAGCTTATTTTATAAATCTCGTGTTTGCTTATATTGGTGGTTGTAATTCGTGGACATCTACAGCCAGCGAATATGTAAGCTTTCTTATACCAATTATTTCACTTTAAAATATTCTTCCAAACTACATTTTCATTGACCTGTTACATATCGTCGACGTTAATGCATACTGGCATAACTGTTTTTTACCAGCTTTACAGGAGCGCTGTTTAAATGCTTATAAAAACTTTATTACAGATGATATGAACTTAATTCTCTGAAATGTTTTAGCTAGTAATGTTGCTAGTTACAATATTTCAGAGAACTCATTATGCTATATGTAATAAAGTTTTTATAAGCATTTAAACCGCGCTCCTGTAACATTGCTAAAAAGTAGTTACGTCAGTATGCATTGACAGCAACGATCCCAAGCAGCATTTTTAGTCGTCGCTACGTACCAGCAACTACCGGTGGAACTATTAAGTTTTAGCCACTAGTCACAAGCACGTAATTGCTACGGTTTTGTTACGTGCCTGGAACCAAAATGGGGAACAATTTTTGGGTAGCAGGTACGTGGCGTCGTAGTAATTGCTACTTTCGTGGAACTTCTTTTCTCTTTGACACATCGTGTCGCGTGGTTGCTCTCTCTTGCTCTTGCAACTTAACAAATATTGTATCATTTTCTATACTATATAATGCTGGATCGTGTCACAAAATGAATTACCAGTTTATTTGTAATACGTACTTAATACAAAGAGCGATGAAATGTTTGATTATTTTGTCATTCCAGTACACCAAAATTATAAACCATTGCAACTTTTCTGTTAAATATGATGATGATAGATCGAAAAATAACAACGCGCCTTCTTTAAATATATTTTTTAGTAAAAAAATGTCTTTAATAAAACATGATAAATATACACGAAATACTTATAAGTTGATACACATGATAGAAACCATTTTTATATTATTCCTGTTATGTTCTTTTATGTGTTTAAATAAAAGATACTCAATTATTGTCATTAATTAACTTTATTAATATTGAGTGAGCAGGGCGAATTACATACACAATGCATAGACTGTAGAAGACGTGTATCCTCCAAGCCGGCTCGAGTGTTACTAACGCTCGCCCAGGGAACGGACCAGGATTGGTTAGTTACATCACTACAAATAAATGTTGCCAACTTCAAGCTACATACATAACAATCCCTAAGGCACAATTTGGCACCAATTTGTTATTTTTATTGAAGGTTATATAGTAAAACATCTATTAACAATCATAACAAATTGCAAATTGATTAATGATTATTGATTAATCCAACATTTTACAAGTAAATATGGAGATGGAGTAGTTTACGAAAAATTACTTTAATGTGATTCTCCTGGGTAGCAAAAACGTAAGTGTTACATTCAATACTACTGTAAGGTTTTAAAAACTTTAAAGTAGCTTCGGACAAGTTACTGCTACAATCATAATACCACTTTGAAGTTGCAACGACTTTAAAGTAAGTATACTAAGTGGCAATACCGTTCCACATACTTTAATAGTTACTCAGAAGTAATGAAACTACATAGTTCAAATAAATAGTAGAAACAACTACACAATTACTAAAATATTCCGAATTGAAGAAATTAAACCTATAAAGTCATAAATTTAGTTGCAGTTACGTAACAACTACTCAATCAAAGTTCCGATCTCAGTTACTGCTACTTAAATGCTGCTTGGGATATGTGGTACATTTTCTGTTCCCTTTTAAATTGAATACTTGCCTTTCTCATTTTAGCGATGGGTTTTAACACAAATATAGTTAATATGTCAGGTGTGGTGATTAAATAGATAAATTCAAACAAAATGAATAATATATTTATTTAATACACAGTATATAAAAACGAAAAGCAGGAGAGTTTTAGAACCAACAGCTTCACTAACAAAATGTAAATAATTTCTTTGCCGTATTAAGGCAGCTTTGAGCATAGCTTTGTAAAAATGTCAACCTCTGGTTGTAATACGTATGTATACATATCTATTTGTTTGTCGGTAAATCTACCATTAAACAAGTGTATAAAGTTTACCGAAAATCCCTTAATAAGTTTACTGTAATCCTTTCCTTTCTTTGTAACAGTCAAATATTTATTGGAGCTGCTAAATGTTTATTTATAAACATTTAATTAACTATATTTTATATTATTTAAATATATTGTTAATAATCTATATACAATTGACTATTTATTATAACATTTATAAAATTTTTGGAATTAATATAATTAGTTCAGTTCACCAAAACTCGAGTTAACTCATGTTACAATATGCAACATGCCCAAAAAGTATTAAATAAACTATAATATAATAATTGTTTACAAACAAATTGCTAACTGTCAGTTATATCTTATTTTTGTTTGATAATCTTTGCTGAAGTCATGTTTTATTAATACTTATATTATTAGTTCATACATGTACGTACATACAAAAATAGCGTTTATTACGGTTACGTCAGTCGTTGAAGCTTTATAAGGTTTCGAGGTAACTTGGTACTTTTGGAGGAAAGACAGTAAAGGAAAACTGTGGAAGGCAGTTCAAATTGTGAGTGTTGATGCTTTGCAGAAACACGTACTGAACTGACCCCTCATACAAGGTGCATTCTTTTATTAAGAAAAATCAAGCACGTGAATATGAAAAAGACAAAGATGCTGTTACCAAGCACGTTAATGCTGAAGTTTCCCTTTTACAGATTGATTTTTCGAAGAATTACACATACTTAGCTCAGGATGAAGTCAAAGTTTCCATTGAGTTCAACTCCAAATTACTCTGTTTACGATTTCTTTTTGGCGCTTAGGGCATTTCCCAATTGTCATTGTTTTTGACAATCTACATCACAACAATCTATATCACTATCCCCTTGTTTGAGAGAAGATCAAAGACGAAAATCATTTGGAACTATTTCGCCAGTTCACATAGCAAAGGACCAGTTGATAGGATTGGCGGTGCATTAAGACGTGTCATAAGAAGTAAAGTAATCAGTCGTAACAGCCAAAGTTATAGAGATGACTGAAACAAAGATTCAAGATCTACCCTCCGACATGAAATTACACAAAATATTTGAAGAGGCTCCTCCAATATAAGGATAAAAACCCACAATATTATATACAAAGGATGGTGAGGTATTAACTGAAATCAATATCAACTGATTCAACAACTATAATCTATAAAGAAGAACTTTTTTATAAAATGGTGTATAGATTCGACGATTCTGTCAGTCCAGATGATGTTATACCATACATCAGTTAAAAAAAACAATAGTATAATAAATACATACTAACTATGTAAGGTTTCCCTTTCTTTTTGCTTATAGTTACTATATTATAAGAATTATGAAGATAGACACTGAATAATATTGACTGCTTGATAAAGTAACGTGAGTTACCAACACCATTGTAACATGAGTGACCAGCGTTTAATAGTTTAAAAAATAATGTTGTTATTAATATAGATTCTATATATTATTAATCAACTTGTATTTTATTAATAAATACATATTTGGTTTTCAATTTGTTTTAATACCTCAAACAGAACAGAGTTTCAGACGAATTCATACATAAAGAGGAAGCTATGTAGCTAAATGTAACATGAGTTACTGGAGACATATCACGAAATTAATACAAATCCTTACTTGTCCAACTAATTATAAATATATATCTTAGCTCTTTGTTATCACAGAATAGTAATTTCTCTTGTGTTAGAAAATCATAATCATAAACTTAAATAAAATACTCCTATATTACAATTGAAGATGGGAGTAAAATGTAACATGAGTTACCATGGACAGGCCCTACATGATTTCATAGCAATCGATGCTTCTGAGTTATGCCGCCGGAATACACACGTTAATTTATTTTCTTCAAGACGATTCTGTTCTACAAAAAAAAACTTTTTGCATTTTTCTAAGGAAAACAGTTGCGATTCTTATAGTAATTTGTGTGCTGAATTCGAATCTGTATTTATACTTTCTCTCTGTTAGGAATAACTTACGAGTTATGGGAATTTAAGCATTTGTAATATTATTGACTTTTATTCTACATTAGTCTCTGTAATAAAGTTAACAAAAACTGTGATATATGAAAAAATAGCAATGTATATTCTTAAAGTTTCACTGGCCTTATTTTTGTCTTTTGTAGTGTACGTCTGTTGTCTCTATTATCATTTTATTTTTTGTTTAATTTATCCTTTTCGGATTATTTGAGCCTACAGTACATCAAAAACCAGCGTTTTCGAATCTTTCAAGTGAAATTAGAATAGACCCTTGCGCGCTAGAGCAATTTAAGCAACATACTCATCCTCAGAATTAAAAACTCTACCGGGATCACCCTGTCTGGTTCTTGTTATAAACAAAATTTTTTTTCTGTAGACCGGTGAATATGAGTGACATTACGACTTCGTACCCTTATACAAGATATAAGGGTAATCTTTAAGAAAAGATTGTGCCTAACAGTAAAATTTTGACTTTAGATTTGAATTTCCCCCATCAAGTAAGTTCCTTTAGAAACACGACATTTAATAAAAAATATAAAAGAATTATTTTTGTTTTCAAGCTTTTGCTAGGCCATAAACACAATTCATTATCATTGTCTTAAACATTTCAAATAAATTAAAAATCAATTCCAAAAATAAAAGATAAAATTCCAGGAGAATTGAATATTCAAAAACACAGTTATTAGTCCGGTCAAAATAGACGGAAAAATAGTGGTAGGTTTACATTAATTCGCATAGAGGTGAAAATTGGTACAGGTCTTAGGTACACTATTACAAATAAAATTTTAAAAATCCCCACCGATCCTACGTCTGATAAAAAACTTATTCAAGGTCAAAGGTCAAAAGTATCGGTTTTTTGCATTTTTCTCGTAAACCGTAAGTGTTATTATAAAAATAGGTCAGACAAAAGTTGTAGATTATGCAATTATCTACAAAAATTGTTCTTATACGTTTTGTCCTACGAATCACCATTCCTGAGATATCGCGATTCTAAAAGTTGAAGAAGTCGTATTCTACATAATACGCACACATTTCCGCACCACCTGTGAAATGGCGCATTTTTTTAACGTGGTTTCGCCGTAGGCATACTTCACAATCTATTGTGATTTAGTTTTATTAAATAATATTAAAAAATATTCTATTATGTAACTAAAAAATGGTACTATTGGAAATGATTCAAGTGGCACGAATTATTGCTGATTTCGGGAAAGTTTTAGTCTGACTGATAATCTTCAAATGCTACTTCAACAGTAATGTCTTCTTCGCTTTCTTCTTCTTGCTGGATATCTGTTAATTGTTCTAAGAAAGATGCATCAGTTGCCTCCTCATTGATATTATAAAAATCCTCATATGTTGCATTTGATTCAACATTGGAGCAAGACTGGCCTTGCCAATTGGTACATACTGGTGAACAAAATAATCCGACATTTTTACAGCCACAATTTGCACTACAACCTTTTTTGCAATTGCAAAAAAATAAGCACGTGCATTCACTGCAAAGGAACGTTCAACACTAAAAGTATTTAAAGGCGGCGTAGACGAGCATATTATTATTTTCGATTTTTCAAATGGTGATATCTCAGGAATAGTGATTCGTAGGACAAAAAGTATAAGAACAATTTTTGTAGATAATTGCATGACCTACAACTTTTGTCTGGGCTATTTTTATAATAACACTTAGCGTTTACGAGAAAAATGCAAAAAACAGATACTTTTGAACTTTGACCTTGAATAAGTTTTTTAGCAGACGTAGGATCGGTGGGGATTTTTAGAATTTTATTTGTAATAGTGTACCTAAGAGCTGTACCAATTTTCAGCTCTATGCGAATTAATGTAAATTGAATTGTCTATTTTGACCGGACTATATCTACTTATTCTAATTTAAAATGGCTATAACAAGATCCACTCAGAAACATCAAAACAAAAACCACCTTATAAATCGGTAATTTGAAAATCTACTCTGGTGTTATTTATTTTTAAAAAATCAAATCAACTAAATTATTCTTTAAAACTGAAAATCATAAAATGCACTATTTTAAATATTTAGTTCTCGCACAAGAAACTCGTCGTTTTTGCTGTTGCTCGTCATTTGAAGTTGAGTGAAACTATTACAGCACAAGTCCAATGGACTATTCCGGTTAGGTAAATCTAACCGTAAAGAAAGAAAGTGAGATCTTAATTTTATAAGAACTTTATACTCGTACTTAACGGTGGAAGTTAGTAAAAAAGTTGGATGGAACTCAATTGCTATGTAATTTAACTTTCTTGAAATTTCGTGTTCTTGTTATAAACTAGAATAGGTTACCCTTATAAAATTTGCATAACTTAATTCTTTAAATTTGTGTTTCACCCTTGGTTTAAATAGTTAAAAGTTATGTTTCTTTTTAAATAATTAAATAAAGCTGTGACATATATTTATGTATTCTTATACCGTAGTAAGAAGAATTATTTGGAATATATTATGTAATGTTAGCGGAAATGTAATTTTGACTATAGTGTTATTGCAAATATAGTATGAATGAATTAAATGTCTCCAGGTATAGCCATTTCTAGATCGAATCTGATATTTTTCGTAATATAAAAAAATTAGCGGTGGTTGGTGGTAAGCATTTTAATGAACAAGCTCGACTAAGTTGAACTTGTTATTATATACGCCACAATGTAATAAAATTGAAAAGATCATTGTTGTGATTTACTTCATAAATATTACTTGTAAATATCAAGCAATAGTTTTTATGTAATAAGGCAGAGAAATTCTTTATACTATAGCAAAGAAATATTAAAAATAGCTCGCAAGCAAAAAACTTTCACGTTAACGAACAAACTACAAATACATCTACATCAGATTGGCGCCTTCGGAAGGGTTAACACTGAACTACACTTTACCGGAATTGTCGGATTTTTTTTATTGTTACTATTTGCGTCACGGTAAACGGCAGGTAGTTACGAGGTCACTAAGCTTTCTACTAAAATACTATTTCTTAGAATACCTTTGATTTTAACAATGGTTTTTGGAGTTTTGACCAGCTAGAATCAGGTTACAGCCCTGTGTGCGGCGGTAGACGAGTGGTGGTAGTGCACGACTCGTATACCAAAGACCATGGGTTCAGGTTCCACTTGAGCTGGCAGGATTTTTAATTGAGGAATTCGACCACCAACCAGTGGCGTGCGGTGAGAATTTAGGCTAGGGAAGCAACCACGATTTTAATTATAATACACCTAAGTACAGGCGCGGATTAACGGGGAGGGAATAACCCCCCCCAATTTAGAAATAAGTTTACATAGAATAGAAACAAATAATGTTTGTTTAATTATTATTTATTAAAACAATTATTTTTCCAAAGATTTCCCCCTCAAAATACTTCTCTGGATCCGCTCCCTGCTAGGTACAATAAAAAACAGTGTTATAATTATTAAGCTTAAAAGTTTTTCAAAGAAGCACTTTTACACTTTATACTTATGGAATTTGTTTACTATCATTCTTTATTTAAAAAAAAACTACTACTATGTATCAATTTTCCGGTCTTAGCAAAATACCGGTACAGGTTTTAATCTTTGTTGTTAAATTTGAAAGTTCTGGTTTTGATCTGCCTTTCTTAATAATTTGTAATTTCTCTCCAAAACTGTATGCGAAAAATTCTTTATTAATAATTTGCAAACTGAACAAAAAATCGTCCCGATTCGGCTATATCGAAGGTACTCGAATCTTTTACCGAAGCAGCTGAATTTGCAGTCGTAACGATAATGCAATTTTAAATTTGCTTACAGGCAAACTAAATAGAATTATTTGTCTTTAAAAAAATCCAACTTACAACTTACTTACTACAAATTAAAATAATAAAATGCGACAAAATACAGTCTCATTCGCAGATTCACATTACTTAAGTAACATTAAATTTAACAAACACTAAATCGAACAAATGACCAAATTATAATAAATAAACATTTGGGCATGAAGCACACTAAAAATCACCGCTAAACAATGCTCACCAGCTAAACAGCATCGTCTACTATATCACCCCACGCCCGCTGATTCACGCCAAGGCTAAGAGAAGAGCATTTATAAACAGTGCTTATATGCAGTGTATGTAACACATTTGAATCGGTATTACCTTTCCGTGCAAGTTTAATGAGCCTAATTTACTCTTAATAATTATACTTTTTGCTGTACGGAATTGATGTTGAGCTTTAATAGTTGATTAAATATTACAAATTTAAATAAACGATTACCATAATTTTATAAAAATATTTTTGTTAGCATTGGTTTTTATTTTTAATAAATTCTCAAGGGAAGCATTGCTTCCCTTGCTTTCATGGACCGCACGCCACTGCCACCAACTATGGGCGTATGTGATTTGTCTTTGCATCTTACATGATTCCCCCAAAGTATGTGTAAATATGTCACTAATTGCAAATAAACTTGGTTTCTATACTTTTTTCAATAAATAATTGATTCTTTTTTCATAAAATTGTTGATCTCTTCATTATAACATAAGATTTTATTATAATATAATTGGAAATATTATTTTATTAAATGTGACATGCGTAAGCTAGTTTATTTGAGAAATTACATTACATGCAGATTTATACTGCGGGGCAATCTATTGGCCATAATTAAACTAACTATCTACCATTTGAAAACAGTAATAAGAAAACTAACATCAACGAGCTAACATCAAAGGAGCTGACTGCTTTTAACAATACTGGATATTCTCCCTGTTGATATTCTAAGAAACTATATATTTAATGTTCTAGAACACCAAGGAAGGATTTGATTAATGTAGTTGGGGGGTCATTATTCTTTAAATGCAAATACCAACTTTGGCATTGCCAAATTTTACTGAGGTTCCTTTCTTATTCCAAAATGATTCAAAAAACTTAAGGTATAATGATTTTTAGGTCTAGAATATCCAAACAAAACATTGTGAATCATGTCTGTTATATAGATGGCTTTGAATACAACCTTGTTTTAAATAACAGGCAGCCAAAGAATATCGATTCCATTTTATTTTAAATCATTTAAGTTTTATTTGTCTCAAATATTCGTAAATGCGAAAATTATGGGCCAATGATTGAGCCACAGCAGACGAAGAACCAACTTTCTCTTATTGTATCAAAGATCAAAACATTTATCAGAAATCAGTTATTTTGTGAATGTAGTATTTCTGTAGAAATACTTCAGGGGAAATTCATCCCTACAGAAGTAGGTTCTCTATTTGCAATTTCTTTTAGTTAAGTTTAGTTTAGTTTCTTTTACAGGATTCATAAACACATCATGATGATGATGATTCTAGTTCTGTTGTAAAGAAGCTTCTAGAAATAGGTCGAAGGTCGTTAACATCTGTTGCAGAAATTTATAATTTTTTTTTCTAATTTCAATAGAGTCTAGCTCGTTACAAAGCCAGATGCTACAACTTCCTTATTGAAAATGTTGCAAACGATAACTTGTGATTCACTAAGCAATAAGTGAGATTTAAGTAAAACAGTATGTAGAATTTAACTGTTTAATAAATCATTACAAATAATTGGCAGCATTTCCATCAAGGAACCATAAAATCAAAAGTAGTTTTTCTACTATGCGTTTATATCAAGGCTCATTCAGAACCGTAAGTAGTGCTGAACTAGCTCATTTGAGTTTCGAATTAGAACTAGTGTAATTTAGTTTTTCGAGGTTGTCAGTCATGAACCATGACAAATGAAATGTCATTGAAATCATTGTTAAATTAAAATTTAAATTTTCAAATGTCAAAATTTTACATTTATCGATTGTTGGTACCAACCACGATAAAATTCCTCAAATTTTAAAAGTGCTAATTTTTATTTTAAAACGGATAAAATTAGTAAAAAAGAGGTGCAAAGTACAAAAAATAGTATAAAGAACTCGTTTTATAAGACATTTATTGCACTCATGCTTTAAAAAACTCCCGCTACACGGTCGTTTTTTAAACTAGCATTCGTGCAATAAATCATGTATAAAACTTGTTTTTTAATATACTATTTTGGTCGATGTTTAAGGAAGCAGTATATAGATAGCAGGTTACTCCTTTTTGATGACACATCGAAATACGAGTATATCAAAATATTCTATATGATCAGAAGTAATTATGAACATTCTATAGAGACAGGTTTGCATAGAAAATACCCTTGTATTATAAATATTCTTCGTCGAATATCTCGAAACTGTTAAAAATAGCGTGTTACT
Organism: Agrypnus murinus; assembly: GCA_929113105.1. Lineage (NCBI taxonomy): Eukaryota > Metazoa > Arthropoda > Insecta > Coleoptera > Elateridae > Agrypnus > Agrypnus murinus. Next base: position 161,993,176 of record OV816024.1, read on the forward strand.
ATATAGTTTAGATATTTCTGTTCTATTATTTGATGACACATTAAAATATATAATGTGTGAGCAACGGGATTTTGATTCAGACTTGGCCCTGAAAGAAAGAGATAGACATATTGGTCATGTGCAATTTTGAATCGAATCGTATGAATAGGGCCTTTCGTTACAGAAATATTAGTGGCGCATGCGCCGCGCGAAAGTGAATTTTATGAATGTTTGCAGAAATGTGGCAACATTGGCGATTGCGATTAACTGACAACTGTCAAACGTATTAGGTTAAATGGTGAAAACGGTGAAAATAATAAAAATAATATTGCACTTGCTCTTGCACATGCATTAGTAATTCGCGATTCTCGGCAGTTACATAAGAAAAATGTGCATTAGTAATGTTTAATAAGAAGCAACAATTTTATACTAACCTCACAATCAGTTCGTTTTTATTTCCCCTTGTGCAAACATTTCTACACTTTAAAAACCGTTGAAGCTGCAATTTTGTCAGTTCTGATGGTCTCTTATTTCCCAATGAAGCACCAGGCACGTCATTTTCATTTAAAGTAACACTATAAAAAGGCAAGGAAGTAGCCATCTTTTTGTTGTTGTGTTTGTTTCAAATGACAGTTGACGATGTCCTGCTGGACAATGTTGCCAGATCATTTTTTTGACTCAAACGCGCTCTATGAACCGTTTAGGTAACTATGCAGTTTCAACAACTGAGCATGCGCACTCGTTGCTACGAAAGGCCATATTAGTTTATTTAAAAATTTTAAACTGTCACTTTTTGAAAAGAGCTGTCAGATTAACTGTTTTTGAAAAAAAAATCTGTAAAAATCAGTTTTTAATAATGACATTCATATTTAATGAAGTACAAAAGAGAAATATGGTGGAGATTTATCTAACACAGGATTAGCAACAAAATTAGAAATTAATAACACACCTTGTATCCTCCATAATGTTATTGCATTGTGTAGAGATGTAGGTGGGGGCCATATAACTCATCTTCCTTAATAAATTTTTAATTTAATTGTATTATTTAAAAATTTCTTTATTAAAGATTGTTGAGAGCTCCAAAATCAGAACTAAAATGCTACGCGTGCGCGCCATTTAAAGTAGGTCTGTCAGTTTAGTGACTGAGAGTAGTTCTCAATGATTTGTAGTAGTTCTACCACCTACATAATAGTATTTTACATTCTTAGCAAGGTAAACCTGTTTTTACTGGTTTATAGATAGAATAGCGATAGAAGGAGATGATCGCCGAGCCGACAGGCGAGCCTGTCATCTTCATGAGCCAGTAAAAACAGTTACCTTGCGTATAATGTACCGTGATATCAAAAATTATCTTGGTCAAGGGTGGTTATGGAATATAAAACGGTTGTCTTAGTTTGAGTTTTTGCATCTTTATTAGTCAATTATCATTATTATTAAGTCAAACTAAGACAACCGTTTTGTATTCCATAACCACCCTTGACCAAGGTAATTTCTGATATCACGGTACAATATTTTATTTGTTATTCATTCGTAAACACACAACATTTATTGTATATATAAAACCTGGTCTTCTGACACTTTTGACAAACAAAATGTGACACTTTTTTAATAATTTTATGGAGTGGAAGTGTGTGTAGACGTAGATGTTATTATGCCAATTGATCTATAAATGTCATATTCTACTAACTTGTAAAACTTTTACAAGTCAGCTGTCAGCTTTACAAGTGAGTAGCTCGTAAACGTAATGTTTCGTTGTTTGTGTTGAGTTATGTTAAATGACGTTTACGAGTGAGTAACAAATAAAATAAAAAAATGTAAAAAATTTATAAAAAGCGAACACACACACAGAGACTTTTGTGGATTCATAAACTTAACTTCGTTTGATGAAAATAGCTAAATTTACAAAATATTTGTAATCGTGCGTGCACTTGTTGTTTTTGGCTGATTCAAGACACTTTGAGGAAGCATAATCTAAGAAAAGAACTGTCACCGAGTTCAGTCTAAGTCTTGATTGATCATAATCTGCTAATTGCTAATGCGTGGGACATAATTCACCTACATTTTTATATATATGAAAGATATATGAAGCCAGAATGCTCAATGATTTTGATAAGTACCAGGGCTAAAAGTTTACAACAGACTTTGTACCTGAGTGAATGTCAAGAAGAGGATGTTATTAGCATAATCTTTGCTGGAGCATAAACTAAAAAACTAACAATTAATTATCTCGACACTTATAATAGTGTAAGGAAGAGTTTACGCAATGCAAACATCCACGCTTGCCAATGCCAAAAAAATCAGCAACGTTCACTCACCTGCAGGTAAGGTGATGGCCACAATTTTTTGGGTTTTGGAAGAAACTTTGCTAATCGATTATCTTTTACATAACACTGCTATTAACGGAGTTAACTATAGATAAAATCTTAAAACTTTAAATTTTAAAGAAATTGCAAGATTCCATAAAAAACCGTCCTGGAAAATGTCGCAACCAAATATAAGACTCAGTTGTTCATTATGTCATAATGGATATAGTTATTAAGGTTCTAAGAGCTCAACTGCTCTGCCTGCAGTTGAAATTTCGCACTTTCCGACTATTTTCTTTTTAGAAATAAAAAAAAGTTACGAAGACAGTAGTTTTCAGACGACGAAGAATTGAAGTTGAAAGTGGAAAGGTTTATTACAGAGTAATATAAAAAGTTATTTTTGACTTGTATTAGCTAATTTTAAAATGTAAAGTGTATCTTGTTTTGGAAGGAGATTATTATTATTGGAACATAAGTAGCACCATTACGTTGTCATTTTCTTCACAATTAGGTACCTTATTTAACAATCTCTCCTCGTGTATTGCATCGTGTTCAATTTGTGCATTGAGATGTACACTAAACAGGGTGTAACTAATATAATTAGAAACCTCGTAATGGGGTAACTGTAATGATTTAGAACATAGTTTCCTTATCAACATGTGGTCGATTCCTGCTAGTTTTCGAGAAAATCTCATTTTAGATTTTAAGTATGCCCAGTGTACTCACATTACAGCAAAAATACGAAACAAGCAAAAAAATATGTTTTTAATTTACTTTTTAAAAAATTTAAAAAAAATTAAAACCTTAAATTTTATTTCTACTTTCAACAAGCTCTACACAACGGTCTTTAACAATTTATAATAAGCAGAGATATTACTTACAATATTTACTTTTGCTAATGTAATGGTATCATTTTGATACGAAAATAGGTATTTCTAATATATGAATACACAATATCCGTTCATCTATCTAAGCCCTCCTATGCGCAGATAGACATATCGGAAATCACTACATTCCCCATTACGGAAATGTTCGTTAGGATTGAAGATTTAGGAATGTTAAACTCGACATGAAATATATTACAAAACTGAACAAGTCTAGATTTCGTGTGCTTGTCTTACATGCAATGTTGCTAATTTTGGATAGTTAAACGAAAATAAATTTTTCTCTAACCTTTAAGGTCTTTTCTTTTAATGCTTTTAATTTGTCATTAAATTTGATGTTTTTGTTACTAATATAAAAATGCACGTAAAATATATTATGAATGCACAGTGACATCAAAAAAAATTATTGCAGGGGACAGTTGGTCATAGAACTACTTCCAGAAATAACTATATTATGGCAACCATTTTAAAGTTTTTATTTTGTACTTAAAAAAATAATATTTCGCACTCGGATTAAAAGTGACTCTGCCTCGCAATCAAACAAATTGCCACTTTTAATCCTAAAACACAATACACCTACTATTTTCTACTTTGTACGGGTGTTTGCTTATACATTCAAAATTTATATTATTTAATACTATAATTTTCTGGATAATTCTGTGAGTAAGAAAAGATTTACAAAAGACATCAATTTTAATTTACCTTTTTAAATCCCAAAAATGAATAATCAATAAATATATCTAATAAACGTCAAGCCTAACCCAAATTTTATCTTAAATTCGATAAAATTTCATGAAGCGTAGCTCAAATATCAACTAATAAGTTACTCCGAGCGACCAGATTGATCGTCATTGTGATTGTAGGCTTGGCTTCTATCCAGAGCAGTAAAGCTGCAAAGCTTCCTGGAGGTAAGAAGCTTTACAACGTTATCTATCTGATATTATGTATATGCCGCCTGTGAAATTCTTTGCATGATTATTAGTCTAGCGCTTTAGCAAAACTTTATAAAAAAAATTAATAAGTAATTATATTTATGTTACAACAAAACATATATCTGCCTTGTTACTATAATTCTGCATAGTTATACTTTAGTTTTTCATTATATGTATATTGTCTCTTAAGACAAAGATCTTGATGGCATAGTAAACAAAAAATTGCAGAAGTTTTATGTTCCATTCCAAATTCATCGCCTTGAACGGATCGTAAAAGTCTCACGCAATGGGTTTCTTTCTATCCGATATAAAATAATGGATAACACTGCAAAAATCTTTATAAATTTATAACTTAAATCCGGACCAAAAGGGAATCAAAATAGTATGTTTCGCATTAATTTACAGCCTTACCATTTTAATCGTATCGAAAAGATTGGTTTAACAAGAAATATGTTATAGATTATCTCAGTAACCCCATGTTAGAAAAAACAGCGATAGAATACGCAGAGAGTGAAAAAGGGTTTTTGCAAAGATGGACACATCTACAGATACCCCTGTAAATTACGTTCTTCGGCAAAATACTTCATTATCAAAAGAGAAAAAAATAAACCGAATCCTTGTTTATTGTTGTAGAAAGTTGGAAATTTACTTTTAAATGAAATAGACATTAAGATTAAAAACCACAGCGTAATAATTTAAAAACTGAAATTACTGCGGTTTTGTTTTATCTGATGAATAATCACTCAAATTATTAAAACTTGACAGAAGATTAAAAGACGAAAATTTGCCTGTAATAAGATAAACTGAATATGTAGGGCCAACCTAAAATATCCACAAAATTAATATTTCAAAGATTAAAGCCCTAGATCGTTTGCTAAAACTCATGGAATGGGTGTCACTTTAAAATTTAAAACGTTTCTCTTTAGTTTATGAGAAATCATAAGCTTTAGGTGTGAATTTAAATCTTTTTCCGTGGGTGATAAGGTGAAATCAACGATTACTATACTTGTATACTTCAACCGTGAACACAAGAAACGCGTCCGTCATTTTCGTAATCACACCGGAATAAACAAATACGATCCGAGGTGAAATAAGATAAGAGTGCAAATTTCACATTACTAGAAATTCAGTAACGTAACCTAGGACCAACAGACTTTGGTCACTGATTTTACTTTTATTTTTAATTAAAATCAGTTTGTTCCGCTACTGAAGCTTTCTAGCTCATTTATTGTTTATTTTATCATTTAGATTACAGCGTGGCCTTCGCGTAATTCTAGATGCATTTTATATTTTCGCACACGTGATTTGTGATGACTAATCTATTGTATTTATGGTTGAACTACAAAATACTGAACCCCAAAAGGAACTATTGATACAGCATCTTGTCAGTTATTTGAACAATATTAATTGTGGTTTCATTCTTTGTCAACAATCAAAATATATATTTCTCTGTTAAACAAGGAATTTCATGCAAATGTATTTAGAAGGGGGTCCCAATCTTTAGAATGTCACTCACACGTCGAATCTTCGTACAGCATATTTGCTTAGTCATGTAAATGATTGCAAATAATACATTCTAAGATAAATGTAAACATTTTCGACAGTAATAATAAGTTCTATCAAGATATAGTTAATTGTATATGTTTTTATATTTGATCCTACGTATTAATCCTTCCCCGGACGAAATGTTAAAAGAATAATTGTTATAGACACTTATGTACAGTCATATTAGCAAATGTCTTGTCCCGAGTAAGGACGTTGCTGCTTTAAGAATCGAAATACCCCTTATACTGTGTACGAAAGAGACCGAATTAAACAGAGATGGACAACTACCTGGGCAAGATATTTAAATTCTTTTTGAACTCACTATCTAGAAAGCAGTGTTCGACGCACTGTCTAGTCAACCGGGAACACTTGTTTCCCGGTTAAGTAAACCGGGAAACACTCAGTGGTGCCAACTGCCAACCCTTGCAAAATTTAAATACCTTTTTTACTGCAAAATTTCTGCCGAAAAACAATCTGTCACATTTGTCAATTGCAGTCATGACTTGCTTTGGTTTATTTTTTTAAATAAAAGTTGTGAAATCAGATAAAAATTTTATTTGACATTTATAACAATGACTACGTTCGTTTCAAAAAGTATTGTACAATTCTCTTGCGTGAACAATGTTCCCGCGTTCACGCATATGAAGGCCCTCGCTCCCTTCGGTCGCTCGTGCTTCAAAACTGCGTTCACGCGGGAACATTGTGTTCCCGCACTCGTATCGTAAATAACTATTAAAGCTTTTTTGAAAACACGCGTGTAAAAACTCTTGTTACTCATTCTATTCAAAATTTCTTTGACACACTTTATAAAATAGTCCTTTTAAATAGAAGCATCTACTAGTTAATAGTTATTTAACAAAGTTATATAGCGTGTTTATGTTTCATTCTTTACCTTTAATAAAAAATAACTAAACGAAAATAATAATGAAAACAATCATCAAAAAATAGAGGCTTAGGGGTATTCTAGATAATTAAATAATCGCAGAAATTAATGTAAGCGATAAATAAAAATAAAGTAATAATATAGGCATCTATTTATGTAAATACGTTAAAATTTTAAAAAGTTATTAAATATTCAGTTATTTTAATACAAATACTACAAACTAAGAAAAAACTAGAAACATAGATATAGTCAGTACTAAAAACAATACAGTCACAAAACAAAAATTAAGAAACACCCTTGACAAAGCATAGACACCTTAGATCATATATATCCTTAATATCTGTTTACCTAAAATTTTTAGAAAATATTTATGGAAGATTACAGATTTTTTTTAAATCCCGCCTCCTTTTAAGTAGATTAGTCAATGGGTCTAATTTTTCTCTCTAACACATTATTCTGTCAATTACCCATCTCTTTCTTGCATGTATTACCTGAGTGCAAAAGTTGACCCTTTCTCATAAACATTCCACTAACTACTTTCAAGATACAATCCTGTGAATATACCCAAACTGTATTTATTATTAACTTAATTTATTTGACCGGCAACTACTGGGAATTTTACCTCAAGGTGAATAAACCGGCCCTTAATGCTTAAAGATGCCTTGTTTGAATGCCCAATCTGATTCTACTTTGGAAACTCGGGGAATGATTATTAGTTTTTATTATTTATTATTTTTACTAATTTTTGCAATAAAAACTGATTACAGTTAGTACTAAAAATTTAGTTTTTTTTAGTGTTTACAAAATAATTAAACTTTGTAAATAAACAAATCAAACTCGTAAATAAATTAATAGAGTTCATAATAAAGTAGAAAAAAGCATACGATATTTATTTCTTAAAATAGAAGAAATGATAGTAGAAGTGAAACGGCTGTTTTGTATTCCAGTAAAAAAAGAAACTCACTTGAAAATATCAGTTTTTATTACTCTATTGTTGTTATACAAAGCCACTCTAGGTAGGGTAGCAACCTTTAAAACTGGTTAGATTTGCTGTGTTGTTTGTAAACAAAAGAAGCTATGCACCGAAACGTACGTCGTTTCTTTTACCAGAATTGTTAAATGTGTTGCCTGCTCGGGACAAGACATTTGCTAATGACTGTACGTAAGTCTTTTAAATATTTAATTTGAATACACTGAAGGTGCACAGGTGCAGGCAAAGCTGCAAATCATTATAAAAGATTTCAAGTACCGATCTTTAGACAGTAAAAAATAAGAACTTAGGCTTGTTTTGTACAAAAACTGGCTCTACTAATAAGTAAAAAACGGACCTTTAAATACGGATGCATGTAAAGTAGTACCGTTTGTGTATATAGCGCTAACTGTTCTGTTTCTGGTAAACCATTATTAAAAGAAATCAAATTCAGTTTTGTGCCTTAACTTGTAACTTCCGCTAATTTTAAATAGAATGTACACACTGCATTTTCTATTTATACATCCTGTTCAATTGTTTCGTTGTATGGGAATTTATAATATTTTATATTATAATACGAAACCCAAACAAAACGCAGACGTGCAATTTCCTAACGTATTTGTAATTTATGTTGTAAAAGTATTCTATCTAGAACAAGAGGAAGTAGTAATGCTTTCATGCCTATAGGAAGTTATGAGCTTAGAGTCATACAGAATACTAAGCTCGCGCATTAAGCTATTCTATGGGGTTCTAGAATAATGGGAAAACCTACTTGATATTCTAGTCATGCATTTAGTTAAAAGCATCGTGCTTCCTCAGAAATGAATTCCAATACTTTAAAGTTAAGAAAACGAATAATTACCTACATCAAAAGAATTTTACACATATAATAATTGACAGAGAAAATAAGGGCAGAAAATACTCACTGCCAATTTTGTTCACGAACTGTGGAAACTATTCGTCAAACGCAGTTTCTAAATAGAGCCATTTCAATGATGTATGCGGCAAGTTCAACAGTGTATAAAGGAAAACGGAAAGGGAGAAGCTAGAAAGTTACTTACAGCAGTAAAATTATAATGAAAAATAAGACATTTTCTGCTCTAAATGCTAAAAGAAAATCATCTCTATCTCTATAAATTTTATATTTGAATTTACCTAATGTATGTAAATACAAAAAACTTTTTGAAATGTTTTACGTTTATGGGCACTGCTCATCCATCTTGCAAAGTATAAAAATATCTTACTTACTTAGTATTAAAAAGATAAATATGTAAATTTTACGTTTATTCCTTCAAAAATTCTGTATCTTTTTGTTTTGAGCTATGTAGTTTACGTCTTTTTTGTAAATATTTTCAAACTTAAACAAAGTAGAATTTTAGATAACAATGAGAGCTAGACACGACAGATTAATTAAGTAATTGAAGTTGAATACCATGAAAAGAATTTCACAACTTCTAACAATTACTTGCGACGACATTGACATGACGATTAGGTAATTTTGAGTTTGTTCGTTGCAAAATATCTGGATGCATACAGATTATTACATAATAGAAATATCTTGGATGGAACGTAAAAGTAAATTCAGAATTCACCGTTATGTCAGTAGCAAATAAGCTGCTAGAACGGTATCCATAGACAGATTGTTAAATTAGCTTCCACTGGTTGTTATTAGTGAATTGAATAGTTTAATCTTTGAACATATCATCAATTAGAATTACGAGACATATACTAAAATAAACAGAGGTGATCAATAAATACATTTCCAAATAAAATTTCCATTAAAGTAGATTTATCATTACTAGGTATAGGATTTGTATGCACTTAAAAATCATGAAATATGCGTTTATTAGAAATTTTTAATAAATATATGCACTTTCATTATTAAAAAAACACCTGTTTAGCGTTATTTACATTTTATTTACAGAAATTATTTTAATTAGACATCCTATGCAATAATTTAATTAATTATATTTTCTAAACATAGAGCGTTACAGTTCACAATGACGTACATTTTTAAATTTTCAAAAGTAAACATATGCCTATTATCCCTAAATATTGTTTTATATTTTGAGAAACTCCGTTCCACATCGCTAGACGTAATTGGGGCATACTTAAAATTGTTTAATTCTACAAGCGAATAATATTTTAGCTCGTCTAAAATGTCTTGGCCAGATAATGCATCGTTTATGCTTTTAATTAAGTGAAAACCAGGATTTTTGTCTATAACGGATTTAAGTTTTTGTTTTATAGTCAAACCCTTTGGCCCTTTTACTTTATTCAAAGAAACACCTAATAATTTTACATGCTCAAGAGATTCATCTAATGAATTTCCCTGACTTCTAATTTCTGAATTACTTTAGCTAAACGCACAAAGTTTGTCAAAACAAACAATAATTCTGCCCTCACCTCCTTAGTATTAAAATCGTGTTTATTAAGTTTATTTACAATTGCTTTAATAATATAAAAATAAGTTGCATAATATTCTGCTGCAGAAAGCCAAGTACCCCACCTTGTTATTACAGGCTCAGGTGTGAGAGGCACTTCTTGAGCAGTTTCCCTAAATATTTGTATGCGATTTGGAGCTTTACAAACAATTTTTTTTACATCTGAAATTATAGAGTTTACGTTAGGATTTATTTCCCGCACTTTTTCCGCAACTCTATGCATTGCATGGGCAAGATAAGTTAAGTGGATCATTTTTTCATAAGAACTTGTAAGCCTGCTCCAGCCTTGATCATGTACGGTGCCGCGTCGGTGACGAACAGGAGTACTTTGTTGTACTGTATGCCGTCCGGCCACAAAATAGCCATCGAATCATTAAACAATTTTGCCACAGAACAATGATTGGTGCTCTTGAAAACGTCCATTGCTAATAGATAGGATTTGGGATTGTTCTCCGAATTTAAAACGCCAATTATAACGTTAGCCACGTATCTGAAAACAAAAATTTGATTTTTATTTTATCGAACTACATAATTAGTCTGTTACAAACAATTAGCGCAAAACAGTTATTTAAAAAAAATTATATTTTAATCAAGCAAAAGTATTGTTGTAAATATGTAAATAACAAAATAGAAAATAAAACATCCGTAAATTGCTCTTCTGTCTTTAATTAGTTAAATTTTACTAACAAAACGAAGGAAATGAAGTTTCTACGCATCTTCCAGTAGTGTCAGTAGATTCGTCAATGGAAACCCATATGGTGTTATTCGCTACATGTTTTCTAATTGATTTTATGGTCCCTTCGTATAAACGAAGTAAATAATTTTTCCTGAGTGTAGACTCGTCAGGTATTGGCATTTTTGAAATTTCTTCCAGAAAATTACGAAATGCTGAGTGATTAATTTTACTTAACGGGATATCTGCAGCCACTAATGCACTACATAGTTTTTTATTAAATTCGATCGATTTGCTGGACTCACCGCGCGACTTATTAAGGTCACAGTGTTTGTTTTTTTGATTTCAATGCAACACACTTTTGATGTCGAACCGTGTTCAGATGTTGTGTAACTTGAAAGCGTTTCGTTGCAGTCACTTTATCGTTGCACACTGTACAATACACCTTATCGTCAGTTGTAAGAACACTGAAATCCTTAACATAACTTCGAAGTGTAACAGACACAGACCGTTTTTCTTTACCCATCTTTACACTCTAAAATTTCAAACTGAAATGCAGTTTGCAATTTCTGAACTGTCTTAATTGAAAGATTACAAGATTAGTAAACAAAAGTACAGGCAAATGTTTCTATGAACAGGAAGTTATCAAAGGGTTTTTGCAATTTCCTAATACCTATTTATCACAATACCGCAGGATGAGAGTATTTAAATTTTAGTTGAAACTTTTTCTTTCTTAGAAAATATTAACAAGTACACAGATGGTTAAGGCAGTAAAATATTTTAAAGCCTAGTATTTAACAATAAGCTTAAATTATGGGTTTCTCCTAGACTCAACTAAGCCGCCCTTGGTTGGTTGTTTAAAATGGTAAAATTATTTAAAAAATATTAGAAATTTCATAATTAAAGCATGTAAAACGCTCAAAAAGTGGTAAAATATGCATACTCGTTCAAAAATGCTAAAATATGCATGCATTTATAAAAAACACCTAAATATGCATCTATATGCACTTTCAAATTGACATATGTGATTCATATGTGGCTTAAACATGTAGTAATATAACTCTGCAAAAGTTTGCTATAAGCAGAAAAAACATGCGAATGCATAGAAATCCTATACCTAATCATTACTATTAACATGCATTAACACTAGAGTTGTTTGTTTATTTTATAATGAATCTTTCTTAAAGATTTTGGCATCATCGCAAGCTCATAAGTAATAAATCTAATATAAAGAAACTGTAGTCTGAGAAATCATTAAAAAATAGTATATTATATAATGATGGTTATTAATATATGAGTATGACGTTTACAACACGAGCGGAGCGAGTGTGTAATTCATACGACGGGTCATATCTTGCGATCGAGGAGACCAGTTAATAGGCGAGCTCGACCAATCCACCTGTTCTCAAACACCTCAGTTAAATAATTGAGAGCATATCTTGTATAATAAGGTGGTGCCCCATCCTGCTGCAGCCACATGCCAGGATTTATGTTTAATAATTCAACTCGTTTTTTAAGAAATTTATTAATTAATTTAAATAGACATTAAATAAATTGAAATCAAATGGCAAATTATTATTTTTTATATCTAACCTAATAATAATTAATAAATTATGTAACCAGTCGAGAAAATTCCGTAATTTTGTGTAAACATTCATAGGTTTTTACGGAGATTCGAATTACAAAAAGAAAGATGTATCATTTTATTTAAAATTCTGAAGTTACCTTCCCACTTTTAAAAATGAGAAGGGGTAAAAATTTAAAAGCTACATAAAATGTGTCCTCCCTGTCCCGCATTGATTTCAGATAGAAGCCGTTTTTGAGATATCCACGTGTAACACTTTAAAATCTTCACCCTGTATAGTAACTAAATTAGAGCATGAAAGTAGAAAAATATGTTTATGTCGTCATAACATAATAATTGTACGTTTGCTTACCTGATCGCCAACTTTCAATTTTAATTTTATCCTAACACAAATATCAATATCACAATATCAAAAACAGAACTGGTACTTTCCCATTCTTTAATGTAACTGAGATTTATGATAGAAAGAAAATAGTAGGGTAGAAATGAGAATTCTGTATCCCCAAGTAACTCAAAATGATGTGATTTCTAAGTACCTTGGCTTTCTAGATCCCCTGCCCCCATCACTTTTTAAAAGTTAGAGTAAATTCAAGGTGATATATTGTCTAGACCACACCCTATCTATTAAAGGTCACTCATATTCAATTAAGTGAGAAAAAGAAAAGAGTGTTCACTCTGATAAATGAGAAGGGCGTCAACACAGTGGCGGGGCAAGGCGTGGGCGATGTGGGCCACCGCCCACTGCCTCGCGCCCCAAGGGGGCCTCGCATCGCCAAATAACATACTATTTATTCTGAAATCCGGACACTTCGCCCACTTGCCTCTTAGTACCATATTGGCCAACGCACTTCACCCAATTTTTGAAATGTATCACATTGCTCAACATGACCAAAGTGGTCATGTTGGTCATGTGAGTCATGGCCCAACTTTCCACGAGAGACACAATACCCAACAGGACCACATCACCCATCTTTTCGCTAGTGACAAAATGCCCACCACGACTTTGCCACCTTTGCCGACCACTTTGCCAAACTCTCGTATAGACCCACAATGCCCAAAATGGGACCACAACGCCAAAGATTCGTTCGTCAGAAACCGAACGAACCGAAACCGGTTTACTGAACACATACATAAAGTGTTGAATAATAGTAGCGCAGTTGTGCGATCACAATTTAACCGAATTAGTTATTTGTATATCAAACCGCAAAATGTCTTTTTAACGTACCAAGAGAATCATTGTCGACAGGTTGCTTGCGGCCGAGGCAGGACATTCTCGTGGACGCTAAATAGTTTCGCAGGCAAGGTATACACAATAGTTGATGTGAAAGCGTAAAAAATATATGCAATTGCAAATTCCATTACTTTAAAAAACCCAACAGTTTAATTAATTATAATTAAAGAGGCGGCTTGCATTTTACAGCGTTTCTACGGAAAGACAAATAAAACAATTTGTAAAAATTGTAAAAGTAAGTTGCACAAAAATAATATTTAAATGACATAAATTATGTTATATACTAATATTTTTATCAATAAAATATACTAATCTCTTCGTTTAACCTTATATTCTTCTTCTACATGCCGTTCTCTGTTGCAGAGCGTTGGCATTTCCCTCCTATACTTGTATTGTGGGTGTTCAGTAATCACAAGTATAGGGAACCTACAGCTTAAAGTGGACTCCGAACCACCCCAAGTACATAGTACTTGCACATTTTTACTAATTTCAGGGAAATTTCAGGTAAAATATACCTCGGTGGTTTGCCATTGCCTTCCGAGGGAGATGCGATTTTTAAAAATCTGGTGATGTATGGGTCGAGGTTCGAACCCGGGTCCCTTGGTCCATAGTCCCGCACGCAACTAACCGAGCCACAATCGCTCTTTTTACCTTGTATAGTATGCCTAAATATCTGATGTTAAATTGGTAAATTGTGGCCGCACAACGTCACTACTATTATTCAACAACCGCACCGAGCTACTGTATTATCTCGGCTGGGAATCGAACTCAGGAGCTTCCGCTATCCAGGCGGCATCTCTACTTCTGAACTACCTGAGATGACTATCAGTAGAGTGACAAATTTTCCCTATATAAATTAGATATGTAGCAAACATACCAAGTAACTAGACGCCCATTCCGTCTCAAAACAGATAGGTGGTGCCGGTCAAAGTCATCAATCTTGACGGAATTTTAGTATGTTATTCTTTGTTAAAAATAAAAGGATTCCTATTTCTTCAAACTTCTGGGTCGCAAATAACTTTACCGTTTAAAACTGTTTTTTTAATGTTCCATAAACTAATATTTTAATCCAGTTTGATTTGTCTGAAAGGTAATTTTTTTCTCTAAATTCTAACACCTAAATTATCTTTGTACCATGTACCTGAAGAAAGATATAGTTATGGTTGTTTATTTTTGAAAAGGACCAACTTTGACCTCTTGTATCAAAAAAACCAACTTCAAAAATTCTGAAATTTTAATATTGTGTTCTGATTCACTTGAACTATCTTTTACATAATTACCAATTACATCATCTTACTGGTTCATTAAAAAAATTTAATTACCCGTAGACGGATAAATCGTGCCTATCCTTACTTACGTAAATTCGCATAGTAATTTTTATTTCTCTGGATCAAGTGAACAAATTAATAAATCAAGCTGCAAGCCTTCATGCCATGTATCAGTAGTTATACAGGGTGATTTAGAAACAACTGATATCCTTTAAATAGTAGGTAGAGGGGAGGCAGTAGTGCTAATTTACCTTGACAAGTATAGGTCAAAAACGAATAGTTTTCCAGAAAATGAATTTTAAAGTTTAAGGAATTTTGGATCCAAAAGGATCCAAGGTCAGTACCGGATCCAAAATTCATGAATTTGTATCCTTCAGTATCTATCCTTCAGTATCCTTCGTTAGTTCTATACAGGGTGATTCCGAAATAAAGGTAATTCTTTAAATGGTAGGTAGAGAGGCGGCAGTAGAGCTAATTTACCTTGATCCAAAAGGATCCAAGGTCAGAACCGGATCCAAAATTCATGAATTTGTATCCTTCAGTATCTATCCTTCAGTATCCTTCGTTAGTTCTATACAGGGTGATTCAGAAATAAAGGCAATTCTTTAAATGGTAGGTAGAGAGGCGGCAGTAGAGCTAATTTACCTTGATCCAAAAGGATCCAAGGTCAGAACCGGATCCAAAATTCATGAATTTGTATCCTTCAGTATCTATCCTTCAGTATCCTTCGTTAGTTCTATACAGGGTGATTCAGAAATAAAGGTAATTCTTTAAATGGTAGGTAGAGAGGCGGCAGTAGAGCTAATTTACCTTGATCCAAAAGGATCCAAGGTCAGAACTGGATACATCCCAATTACCCCATATGTTTAATTTGTCCTGGTTATAAGTAAGATAATGCAACTGATATTCATTTGTGGAAAAGATACGTAGCAGCTTTTTTGAGATACCGTCGGTCAAAGTTGACTAAATACATATAATATACGAGCACCTTGTACTCACATTACATTAAATTATATTAGTTACACTTTGTCAGTATATTTTAATTTTTTGCTGTAAACTGGTAAAAAGCATATTTTTTCAAAAACTGGAACGCGGAACAAATTGTTAAAAATCGGAACTGTCCAGTCATAAGGTCACCCTAGGTATGCAGTCTGCAGTCGAAAAGGGGGGGGCTCGCAAAATTCATCTTGCCCACATTCAATTTTGGTCTTGCCTCGCCACTGCGTCAACATAACAGTATGGACCATTGTTATGATGCAACAGAAAAGCATTTCTCCACTTCTACTTTTTTGTCGCACACATTGTTCTATAAATGCACCGGTACATGTACACACCACAGAATACAAATTTCAAACTCAAATCGAAACAAACAATCAACACTATCAGATAACAATGTCTTGCCTTCAAGGATAAGGCAAGTCTGATGTGTTTTACTCTATACAGTCTACCCCATTAATCTATATTCTATGTACCGAAACCGAAATCATTCTGAAACAACTTTCCACAAATACAAAAAGTCGCTGGTTTATTCTATCAGATTAATGATTTTTTATTCAATTATTTATTTTTTTGTTATGAAATAAATAAAGATTATTAAAAGTTTCACAGTTTTATTAAAATACAACCTGACAATATTGTTTCGACAGCTATGCTGTCATTATCAAAGGTAATATAATTATAAACAAACACGTCGCTAAGGTAGATACAAAAATAGGTAACTAGATAAATAGATAAAAATAATCAGAATTAAATATCTAATACTTCCAGTAACGGAGAATTACTGAGCTCAAGTTGTTCATTCATTAAAGGTACCTACCCTGAGTTTGTGTTTGTATATCTTAAAGGCTTCTAAAATGTCTAATTTGCGTTTGTTATTACAAAAATGTAGGAATTTAATATTATTTTGAGGAGTCATTGTGTGATTTTGTTCTAAAAGGTGTTTGGCGTAATTTGATTTTTCAGGATGTTTATTTTTGTAATGACGTACGTGTTCTTTATAAATAATTTTTTTCAATAAACAAAATTATTTATTTATTTAATACAAAATCTCTAAAAAATAATCCCGAAGTCCACGGTAGAACGAACTGACAAGCCAGTATTATTACGTAAGTAAAGTTAATTATTACAGATCTACAATAACATCTACTGGAGCTTAGCTATAGAATATCGAATCCAGACAGAAGCAACCACAACGAAGCGCTGGTATGGGTCCCGGGACAGACGCCTTCAGTCACCGAAGTTTGAGACCTTCAGCTTAGAAAGGTTCGCCACGCACAACCTCACCTCCAGCCTCCAGCTGAATTTATAACCTAGAAATCTCCGAGTGTCCCGTTCGACGGAAGCTTGGTCTACGGCGAATCATTTCTCGGCTACGTGATTTTGAGAGCCGTTTTGTTCTCACAAAATATCTCACTTTGGTTCACATCATTAATATATTTTTTACTTGCTTAATTTAACTTTCCTAACTTTACCTCTATTATTTGTATCACTTTAACCACATTACGGCCTCTGCTAACAACAACACTTTTCCCAGTGGGGGGGTGTGCAAATGATTACCAACCAGCAAGCCAGCACCTTATGCCATCCCCAACAACATAACTACCGTGGAGAATGCTCAGCTGTCCTCTCTACTGCAATTCCATTACTATTCACTCTTCATTCTTTAAAATTATATTGACGCAATGGTTTGTAGAAATTGATGAAGTTCTAGAAAACTCTCAAATTTTTTATTTAATCTTTTATTACAATATCAGCATATCATTTAACTTTTTTTGTTTGTAACTGTGCCATTTAAAGCACGTTAGGAGAGTTAGAGAGATTTATTAGGCTATGTTAATAAAATGTAGCAAATGCTTTTACTGCTATTAATAAAAGATAACAGATATTATTTTTAATTAATAAGAATAGGATGTATAGTAAAAGCTTTTACTACATTTTATTCACATGACCCATTTTCTCATAAAGCTTTAGTTAAAATTTTCCAACGAAACAGACCTACTGAAACGTTTATTCATATTTTGGTTAATTTAGTCAGAAATTTATTGTGCCTATACATTTAGAAAATATAATTTGCTGAAAGACACTAAATTTAGGAGATTTTCAATAAAGACCAAATTTCAATTATAAATTGGACCATAAATCAGCCTTTACATATAAACAGGTGCAATGTTAACCACGCTGGTCTTATGTTTGGCAAACGATAAATCTCGTTTTAGTAAATAGATCTTAAAAATTTAAATTTATAGTATTCCAGCAAAATCATACCTAAGGGAAACTCAGCTTTTCAGGATTTACTGAAATCCCAGTAAAGCACTGAGGCATAAAGTGTCGTTCCTGTTTACTCTTCACTAAACATTTCAATGAATATATCTCATATACATTTTTCAGAAGCTTTTATACAATTTTGTTTGTTCAACTTATATGTAAATTCAACTTATAAAATATTGGTAAACTTGTCAGTTACAGAAGTTGAACTCGGTTTTGCTTTATGTTAAATACATAAACATACCCTAATAAAGTTCTAACATTTCGAAAAATTGATATTTGAAGTTTGTTTAGTACTCATAATCAGAATAACATTTGAAAAGAACTTTAGACTTTAATAATTGAAGATCACTTGAATTAATCAATTTATATTTAATATTGTAAGCGTATCGTCTCTCGGAACATGCATACTTAAGTTTTCCTTTTTTTCAGGTTTCTAAAGCTTAAATGAAGACAATAAGAGCCTGACCTTTCAAAATGTCCGACAAGGGAGTTGTTCAAGCGACGGTTGCCACTTCGAGTCACACGAGTCCTCATAACAAGAGACCTACTTTTATCTACCCAACAGGTACCTATTACAACACAATATAATTTAGAATTCTAAAAGTAGACAGAAATAGCTTAAAGTTAGTTTTATTAACTTTTCATGTTACGACCTATAAATTTACAACACTTACATTTCAAGAGATGATCATGAATATAGACTTATGTTATTTTGAATAATACTTTAAACTTTCAAACTTACAGCAAACTTTAAAGACATTTGTCGGTTTACCTTTTGTTGATACCAAGAAGATAATATAGATTTTAGGTAGTTCAAAGTTTTCAAGTTAATCAATCTGTACGAGCCACCAACTACATCAATTTCCCTTAATAACATTACTATAAATAAAGTTTCAGGTTATTTGAATGCATTTTAGATGTAGCTACTGTAACCAAAAGTTTTAGACGAATGACTGGAATTCTGTTTCCGGTACATCGATCGCATCGGGGGTCAAAGGGTTATCAATTTAAAGTTTAGATCAAGAGGCGTCGATTGGTACCTCCAAATTATCAAGATTACCTAACCTTATAACAGAACTTTTTACTTACTCTACTGAAAATACTAAAATTACTGAACACAAAATATTTAAACATTACTTACTGAAAACCAAGAACGATACTTACTGTACTTACTTATGCACCTACGGAGATCTTTTTTTTTGTTGACAAATTATCATTCAGGGGTAACTACTGGTTTCTTAAGCTCATAGATTGTAAAGAAGAAATAAGCTTTTAGGAATAATAAAAAATATGGGCGCCATTAACTTGAAGTCATTACTCTATCATCGAAATCCACAAGTGAAAAAAGATTACGATTAAATTGATTGAATTGAACTAATCTTAGTTAGTCAGGTTGTCGTTAAAGCAGGTTAATGTAACAGAATAGCTTCAACAAATGATTAAGCCAACATTATCACAACCATGTCTAGTTTTAATTCTCATTTATTCCTAGATCAAAAATTCTGATTTATAAAAAACACTAGAATCATATATTATTAATATGATAAGAGGTCTTACTAACTTACTAACTAAAAGACGACTTACTTAAGAAATAATGTTCATCAGCTAATCCTTAATAGATTGTAAAATCTATATAAACACACTAAATCTCACAACACTAAAGTGCCTTTTTATTCACTTTTAAACTACCGACACCAAGTGCCTTACTCATGTAGAATGAATCCTGATAAAGATGTTGCAGATAGTAATTGAATTTAAAAACAAGAGTTTGCTGGAATTACATATGTCTGTAATGACTTGGCACTTGCCACTCAGTACTAAAAGTTTTAAACTCATATAATCCCAATAAAAACGTCCGTTATTTACAAGTTTTCATTGTTGACACAAATTTAATTACCAGACGGCTGCATTTCTTTAACTCGGTAATCCCACAATATAAGTGTTTCGATGGAAAACAGAAGATGAAGATTATTAGTTTTAATGTTCAAATTATTATTAAATGCCCTTCACAAATCGTCAGCTAACGACGCACTGCTTTAATTATAAATTCGTTAACCAAAGTGCTAAACTTTAAATTTAAATTCAATTGAATTTCCTTCACTAATCTTTAACTAACGGCACACTGTATTATTTGTTAATTTTATTAACACGAAAGACTAAACGGTAATATAAAGCACTTAAGCTTTCCAGTACTGTAAACGGAACGAAAAACACAAAACGATATCGGAAACAACTATTTGCACTTATAAGACCGTATCATATTCTACTTTTAATTTTGTAACTGTAATTTATAAAACGCAGACAAACGCAGAACGCCATAATAGGGTATGGAACAACCACCCGCAGCTCGGGCTCGAAAGCCGCTGAGAGACTCTCTGTTTTGGGGGTGCAAAACTATTTTCTTGCTAATATTTTTAAGAAAGGGAAAAATAACCACCCTATCGAAATTTAAAGTTATACACATTGCACCAATAAGAAAAATCCTTCTAGAATATTTTTAATTTTATTTTATTGAGACGAAAGAATAAACTTCTCGTTAGAGGTTCGATAAAAAATAGACCAGACTTGCTTTTATCTGTAGATTGTTTGAAGAATATGTTTAGCAAACATGAAATAAGCACGTAGCAGAAACATAAATTTGGTTTAAATGCACTTGTACGGGTCATTTTATCTATATGATAATTTTTATCTTGATATTTTGTTGCTAGAAACTAACTTATCTGCGTGAGAAACCCTTCTACAGCTGCTTCTAAACTAACGAAAAACATTATTATGATCGGAATAAAATCTGCAATTTTAAGCTGACAACAATATATTCATATATACAGGGCCATACTAAGATTATTTTTAATAAATACATTTTCCAATGTATTAAAATGGATTGTGAAATCTTAACACGTTACAACCTCTACCATACCATAACCTTTCACCTAAACTAACTTCTAATCTAATCTAACCTACCTTAGGTTAACTACAACGTTACTAACTAACTACTTTAGGTTAAGTTAAGCTGGGTTAACTTTAGGTTTGAGGATAATTAGCTAAGGTTAGATGCAGTTGGAACACATTAAAAAATAAAATGCTAGTAACAGTAGCAGTCAGAGCATACGAAAACCCGAGGCTCTCTCAATGCAACATACTATGATGATATGTTGCTGTAATGTGTGCGTACAAGCGTGATAGCGAAATACCGGTTCCATTGCCGGTACCCGGATTCGACGTATGATCGCTACTGATCAACAGTAAACAAAACAGAGTAAAAATGTAAGAATAAGATTTCACTCTGTGTGATTGGTAAGCTCTATTAATAATGTGTTTTTGAAAATTATACATTGATTGTCATGATTGTTTTACGTGGGGTACCCGTGTAAACATACCCCCACGTTCCCTTCCAGAAGGAAGTGATTGGGATACGTCCAATCAGCGCGCAAGTTGCATAACCGACAGTACAGCAATTGCTACCAGATCAGCTCATTGGTCGGAGCGAGGTTGCCTATCCACCCTCTACTAGCTATGGCAGGCATAGTACCGGAGCGATTGACTTACGTCACGTGCTCACACGCCGGTACCGAAGTACCTCGTCCAGCAATAGGACTATTTCCCAGCTATGTGCTCTTGCAAAGTGGGACCACTGCCCGATCGAATCCAACCTCAATTGTGGCGGGACTTGGTTTTTTAATGGTTTTGCCAACCCGATCTACCAATTTTAGGCTTGGTGGACTCTCGACATAGCTTCGTTTAAGTCTACACGTTATAGACTCCCGGTGTGTACCCGTTTAGGTGAAGTTGTCTTGATTGTGAAAGGCTATGTATTCGCTTCAACTCTCCTTAAGTGTAATGGCTTTCAGAGCTTCTCTCAATCACTTTTACCTGGCAGCCTGCAGTTTCTCATGTGCCTTCGCTATAAACAGCGGGATAAACCTCACTTCGCTTCTCCGCACTTAAGATTCAGTCAAACAGCGGGTTCCTTTGGTGACCATAAATGACCTCGGTCATGCAGCGGGTTCCTTGGTGACCATAAATGACCTCGGTCAAGCAGCGGGTTCCTTGGTGACCATAATTGACCTTATCCCAGGCGAGATCCGAATCCGCCCACACCGGTCTCATCTACCAGGGCTCCCCCTGATCGGTATGAGTTACCGTCGAGAATTCTCACGAAAATCTCTACCACACACTTAATCTGACAGCTTCATCTGTTGCCCTTTATAGGGATAGGGTAGAAGACAGCCAGTTTTATGGGTGAACGTCGTGTGGTCTCCCGAACACCCGTGAAAATTATACAGTGGCTACTCTACCTAGAGTACATTTGCTAGAGTACCGTGAAACAGGGCTACTTTGAACAGGAGTATAACTTTGAACAATTAGACGCCATTTTTAGTTATTTCTGTAACTTACACATTATGACTTATTTCAGTTATCCAAATTATATGACCTATTGATAAATATATTAGTTAACATGTACTAACCTATTAGCCCATGTATTGAAATCCGCATTCAATGAAAAAAATTAAATATTATCAGCTGTTAAAAAGTATCGAAAAACTTTTATTAGTACCAGCATGGTAACTTAACAAACATGGTTTCGCGATATCTCAGTGCGTAACGAAATCGGATATAAACCATTAGCTGTCGCATATTTTCTAAAAACTCTCTTTAAAATAAAAATAAATAATAATAAACAAATTACTGTGCTAATTTTTGGCACTGGAGGGGTAACTTTGAACAACATGTTTTAACGGTTTTATTCGTAAATCAAACGTTTATCCAGTTGTTTATGTCTGTTAGCGTGCTCTGTTAGTCGTCCCTAGATCGTCAAATAAGAAGGTGTGTTACGTCGCGCTGCGAAAACTCATGCGATTTATGTCCGTAGTATTTTAGTTAACAGTTAAGTTTGTAACAATGCGAGTTTATACCAAACAGTTAGGTGCAAGACGTTACAAGGATTACTCCAGAGAAGTGCTGGAACAGGCTTTGGGTGAAATTAGAAAAAAAAGTTATCCCTTAACCAGGCTGCAAAGAAATATAAAATTGCCAAAGGGACCTTAAGTTATAAGAACCAGACCAAGCATACTAGTAGGGTTGGACTGTTCTAACTTTAGATGAAGAAAGTGTCATTGTTAAAACACTTCTAAAAACTGCCGAATGGGGATATCCGATTAGCAATGATAACTTACGCCACATTTTACAGTCACATTTTAACAGAATGGGGAAAACTACAAGGTTTAGAAACAACTTGCCTGGCAAACATTGGATAAGAAGTTTTTTTGAAAGACACAAAAATCTAATATGTTTTAGAAAAGCCCAAAATATAAATCCGAATCGCGCTGCTTTATGCAGAGAAGTATTTGATACCTATTTCGATAATCTTGAGAAGTCACTAGAAGGCGTTTCTCCCGAAAATATTTATAATTTCGACGAGACTAACTTAAGCAACGAGCCTGGTTCAACAAAGTGTTTCTTTAAAAGAGGAGTGAAGTACCCAGAAAGGGTTATGCCTCATTCCAAATCAAATATATCACTAATGTTTTGTGGAAACGCAAAAGGAGAATTACTTCCCTTGTATGTCGTATATAAAGCCGGAAATATGTGGAGCTCTTGGACAGAAGACGGTCCAGATAAATGCAGGTACAACCGCACTTCTCATGGTTGGTTTGACCCTGTGACTTTTGTCGACTGGTTCCAAAGTATTTTTCTACCTTACGTGAAACACCAGCCAGGACCTAAATTGTTAATTGGAGACAATTTAGCCAGCCATTTCTCTGAGGAGGCAGTAGAGCTCGCTGTGGCCAATGACATTAGATTTGTTTGTCTTCCCCCTAATGCCACACATATAGCTCAACCATTGGATGTGGCATATTTCGCTCCATTAAAGAAAAAGTGGAGGAGCATCTTAGCAGATTTTAAAATGTCCTCCGGAAAAGTTGGTTTACAAAAAGATACATTTCCTGCACTGTTGAAGAAATTGATGGATGGAATACAAGAATCTGGCAAGGAAAACCTTGTGAGCGGATTCAGGGCTACTGGAATATGGCCATTAAGCAGGGAGACGTTGATTACCAAACTACCATCTTCCACAGACCCTATGGGTTCGGAGAACGATTTTAATGACAGTGTCCTTAGTTTTTTGGAAAAACACGATTATCCGAGAAACGAAAAATTGTCAGGAAAAAGAAAGTTAATGTAGAACCCGGGAAAAGCATAACTGTAGAGGATTTTGAAATAGGAGAAGGATCGGGTATACAGAAAACTAAGAAAAACAGTAGAAAACAGAGAAGTGATGATGAATTTCAATTGCAAGAGGAGTCCGATGATGATGAATCTTTTTTCGACAATTTAATACAGGAACATACTCAAAATGAATTAGAGGAGAATGAACTTTTAAACACAGTCGTCACCGAAGGGAGTTTTATACTGGACAAGTTTGCTACGAAAAAGACCATAAAATATTATGTTGGACAGATATTAGAAATATGTGGTCCGGAATATGACGTAAAATTTCTGAGACATGAAAAAGAGAACGTCTTTGTTTGGCCTCTGGTAAAACTTTTACATATAAAATTTTCGCACATAGGTATTTACAAATTTTTTTTTCAACAGGTTGAAGACAAATCACTTATTGCAACCACAGATGTTGAAAGAAACCTGCCAAATCCCACCACAGACCGCCGAGGACGACTCAATACACTACCTATATAATTTTTTCTGCTTATTTCAATGATGGGGTTATTTTGAACGAATTAGCCTCGTGAACAGAAATATCACATAAAAACAAAAACTGTTCAAAGTTTCCCCCAAGGCCGGGTAACTTTGAACACAACTTTTTTATTTTTTAAAAAGCTAGGTATAACTTTTACTGTGGAATGATAGTGATAATCAGGATCCTTGTGTGCACCTTAGTTATTCTAATTTTTTTCGTACTTAAAACAATTTTTTCAAACATTTTAGAAGTAAAACCTCGTAAAAGTGTTCAAAGTAGCCCCGTTTCACGGTAGTAGGTTCATTTATGCGCATATGTTGTTACGTTTTCTGCAGTTTGTAATCGTAAAAACTGTAATAGTACAGTAAACATGGATAATACGATACAGTATGAAATAAATACTTTTTTCGTTGACCGTTTGTTAATGTCAATATTAATGAATGATTTTTTCTAAAAAAGGATGTATTAATGGACGTCATTAATACACTCTTTTTTATTAAGTAACTGTTTTGTGAAAAAAGGATGCATTAATGGACCTCATTAATACACTCTTTTTCATTAATAAACCCGTTTGTGATTTTGACGTTTTGATGATGTTTTACTTTGGGCAACCAGATATACGCACAAGTTTGGATTCGGTATTATTTGAAATTTTCTATCTTAAAATCGAAGAATTTTACGGTCAACGAAAAACTGTTGTAATCAATTCGTTTGTTAATGAGCAACTAATGATCTCAACTATTAAAGGCACTCACTCCCTATCGCTCGTTCGTGCTTTAAACAGTTTCGATCATTAATCGCTTTCATTAACAAACTAATTTATTAAATAACTATTTCGGTAATGAATAATTGTAACGATTACTTTTGAAAGAATGTAATGAGTATGTAATGGTAATGAATTCCTTTTTTGTTAATAAAAATAAAAGATTTTATTAATTTTTCCATTACATGTCTAAGAAGAAATCAAGTTTAGTTTGGAAAAGACGAAAAATGTTTTGTTATACAATATTTTTGGATGTAGCACAAATATTCGATAAAGTATGGCATCAAGGCTTGTTACACAAACTGAATGCATACTTACAAAAACAATATGGTCAGCTTATCAGCTCATACATCTAAGAAACATTGTTTAGAGTAAAGCAAGGAGATTATTCTGATCTGAAAGACAATAAAGACTATTCCTGTCCCAGGTACAAGGCTTGCTCGATATATATTGCGAATTGGCAACCCTGCTTTTGCTAGGTGCAATCTGACATTTGCAACATAAAGTTTGAGATTTTTGACGGCATACTTATTCAAAACGTTTTGTCATACGGACGCTATTTGTTTTATTTACATTGAGTTGAAAATTTCCTTTCGGCCAAAAAATGGAATTAACTCGTGAACATTTTCGTGCTATGATTTTCTACGACTTCCGACGTGGATTATCACGACAACAGTGCGTCGATCAACTTATTTTAACTTTTGGTGATGAAGCCCCACACAGAACAACTGTATATCGTTGGTTAAATGAATTTAATCGTGGTCGTAGTTCGCTGGCAGATGAATCTAAAGAAGGTCGTCCAAAATCGGTTGTGGTGCCAGCAAACATCGATGCAGTGCGCGAACTGATAAAACAAGATCGTCATGTGACTTATCGTGAAATTCAGGCATCCTTAGGCGTTAGCATGACTAGCATACATTCGATATTGCATGAACATTTCGCCGTGGAAAAGCTGTGTGTATTATAATTCCACATAAGTTAACAGTCGCTCAAAAAAAGGCTCGTGTCGATTGGGCGAAAAAAATTCTCGAAAAATACAACCACGGTGCTTCAAAAACCGTTTATAACATCGTCACAGGTGACAAATCTTGGATTTATGCGTATGAGCCCGAAAGTAAACAGCAGTCGACTGTATGGGTCTTCCAAGATGAGCCAAACCCAACAAAAGTCGTTCGCGCACTAAGCACTTCGAAGCAAATGGTCGCCTGTTTTTTTGGAAAAACGACATGTCGCTACCGTGGTTTTAGAGGATCGTAGAACAGTCAATTCAGAATGGTACACAACAATTTGCTTACCAGAAATCTTCGAAGAAATAAGAAAAAACAACGCGCGACGCCGGATCATTCTACACCATGACAATGCGAGCTCACACACATCAACGCAAACAACTGGTTTTTTTGAGCACTCAAAACGTCGAATTGATGGGTTATCCGCCGTATAGTCCCGATTTGGCACCTAACGATTTCTTTTTGTTCCCACACGTGAAAAAGAAACTGCGTGGACAACGATTTTCGACGCCGGAAGAGGTGGTTGATGCATTCAAAACCCATGTGTCGGAGGTACCTGCTTCTCTATGGAAAAAATTCTACGAAATTTGGTTTCAACGTATCCAAAAGTGTATTGATCATCGGGGAGAATATTTTGAAAAACAATAAAAAAGTTTATTAATTTTTTAATTAACACAGAAACAATATTCTAATATAAACACAAGACTGTATTCCTTTGTTAGATAATTTCCTAGTTAATAGTAATGTAGAATTAGTAAAAAGATTAGAGTTAATTCAATTATTTGATCTTTGTATCAGTCAAAATTATTTCACTTTTAATAATATAATAAAACTTACAGAAGGATGGTTTACCTATGGGTATTCTCTGAGTCCTCTATTAGCTAACATATTTATGGATAATTTGGAAGATCGAATAATGAATTAGATCTTTCTAAACACATTATTTTTTGGTTTCGTTACGTTGATGGCATTTTAGCTTGTTTTGACAGTTCTTTTGTGGTTATCAATGAATTTTTAATTCTTATTAACAGTCTTAACACAAACATCACGTTTACACTAGAAACAGAACAAAATAGAGCTATTAATTTGTTGGATTTAACTATTACAATTAATACAAACAATGAATTTGATTTTTCCATATACAGAAAACCCACAAGCACAGACGTCACTATTCCTAACGATTCATGTCATCATAAAATGCATAAACTAGCGGCTTATAGATCTTTAGTACACCGAGCTTTAACTACTGCAATGAAACGATCACATGTTGATAAAGAAATTTCAATCATCAAACAATTAGCACATGCCATTATAACCATAACATGATTGACACTTTAATTCAACAAAAAGATTATAGGTTAGCTATCAAAAGAATATTTCCAATTGACACTCAAATACAAGACACAAACAACATATCAATACCATACTTTGGCAAGATATCAGAACAAATTGCAACTATAATAAGAAAAACCACCAGTTACAAAATAACCTACAAAACTAACACCAACACTTTTTATTTAATGCTAAAGACAAAACACAAGATACCATGAAATCCGGCATTTACCGTTTGAATTGTTCTTTTTGTAACTCGGTTTATATTGGACAAACACTTTCGAAATTTCGACATAAGATACAAAGAATACGTACGCTCTTATAGACTTAAACATCCAGAAAAATCGAATTATGCCAAACACATTTTGGAACAGAACCACCCAATGACACCTCAAAACCACATTAAATTTTTACATTTTTGCAACAACAAACACAAATTAGACATTTTAGAAGCTTTTGAAGCATTCTAGAAGCAGCCGGAGACAGCATAGAAGAAGGAACGGAAAAACTACAAAGAGCCCCGTCAAAAAGGTCAGTCTGTGGACCACATAGTGGCTAATAAAACTAATAAAGCTAAGTCGATACACGTCAACTTTACCAACAGAAGAATCCAATATTTACGGGTGATCAACAATATTATTATACACACCCAAATACAGCAAAATATTGCGAAATTACTAGATTGCTGCAAAGCCCACGTTAAAAAGATAAGAGAAGAGTTTAAGAACAAATTCAGAATAATGTATTGGTTGATAGAAAGAAATTCCAGTATGTTAACATACATTACATACTATATAATAAACACATACCCAGATTTTAAAACCAGTACAAGCATTGCCTGAATACGGTTCCAAAATAAAATACTGAGAAATATCGTAGATGCACCTTGGTATACAAGGTGTCCCACAATGCTGTTTACACGCAATATCTCCGTTATTTGAACAGATAAAGAAATCAACCAAAAACTATTGTGAATGACTCAAAACGTCCCTTCAGAAAACATCCTTAAATGCTGGTTACATAACAATGTTTAAGAGATCATGCCGGCTTGATTAATTTTTCAAATTGCACGCTCTGTTTTTTTTCACGGAAATGTATTCTTCTCTTCATTCTGCATACGGTAGTATGCCGTACTTAATTACCTAATGTGTATTTAGAGGTTGAAAAAAAAAAAAAAAAAAAAATATATATATATATATATATATATATATATATATATATATAAAAGAGATATATTATTTAAAATTCTAAACATAAATATAATCACTATTATTATATTATTATACTCATATGGCGGCCATAAAACGTCTGTTGTTTTCAAATCGTCAGCCAACACGTGGATACTTCTTCCATGCTTTTCGATGACTTGTATGTAATGCTATCCTAATTTGTTTTACCAACACCGACACAAAAACTGCAAGAAATGCCTAAAAATAAAATATCACAAACATATATTTTTTTAATGAAATATATACACATAAAGCAGCTGAAAGGAAATCAAGATCAACCAACTTTTTACACGTATTCGGCACCTCCTCCATTGTGTTGTTTTTCACGATCTTTACCGATACCGGTCACGTGATGCTAGAACAGTCGGAGTTTGAATTTTTTTAAACGTATGCACCACATCTGTTTATTTTGTTTATATGTAAAAATGATTGAGCCTGCAACAAAGCTAAATCTTAAGTAATATTTTAGCGCTATGTGCAAGATATTTTTAGGTTTATTTTATTTATTCAAATTCAATGAATATACCTATTGTAAATTTATTGTAAAAATTTTGTGAAAATATTCAGCAAAATTCTGGTTAAAATTTCCACAAATCTCGTATATGTAAAACGGGTCTTGCCTACATTTTTTAAGGATATTTGTCGACGTCATTGAGACGTCATAGCTCTACATTCGTCGTACTGGTATGGCGTCATTATCACGTTATAATTGGAAATTCGTCATCAGCGACCAAACATGTCTAAAATATCACGTAAATAAGACGGCACTCTGCTTACTGGGTACTTTATCCAGTTCTGAACAAAATGTCACGTCAAAAATAGAACGTGGAATTTAAACACACCTCAATAATTAGACCAATTTTTCAGGTTTTATATAATAGGATACTGCGCAATGTACCCAGTGCACAATGGTTTACAGGAACTTCACACTTCAAATAACACAAAAAGATCGAAATTCCCATAATTAGCAATTTATACCCAAATTGTTAAAAAATACATCAAAACAGTAATTAGTGAATAATTATGCTAAAATAAAGACCATAACGATATCAGATGTAATACTTGTAGTTGTCAGTGGCGTAGGAAGTGTAAAATGACTGGTATTGCTGAACCATACGTACCAAAAAAAGATTATAATCATGGGATCGTGGGATGCGCAATAGATATAAAAGAAAAGTGAGTTGCAGCCGTCTACACGTGTTTCTCACTTTTTAGTGCTCATCAGGACGACATAGAATGAAATACAAGCAACGAGTTCAAGAAGATGTACAACACAAGGTTTCACAGATAGCAACCAACTACACATTTGCGAAGGCACTGAATTTTCAGTGTTTTTCAACCACAACAAACGTGGTGACTTTTGTTGTCTTCTATCTATGAAACCTTGTGTTCTACATATTGTTGAATTCGTTGCTTTTTTATTTCATTCTATCTGCTATGCCGTCCTAATCAGCACAAAGAAATGCGAAACGTGTGTAGACGGCTGCAACTCACGTTTTCTTTTATATCTATTGCGCGATATCCCATGATTATAACCTTTTTTGTATGTCCCATTCTTGGTTATACTCATATAGACTATATAATTTTAAAAATAACTTACTTTTATAGGGATGTATGGAAGTAGGAATTGCTAAAATAGTATCCATCTATGAATTCATCGCATGTTATAATTTTTTTATAGAATATAAACCATTTCACACATCCCATTTCACTTCATTAGGGCTTTAGTAAGGCTATAGAACTACATACTTTACATTACAAAATACATTTTACAATGTCAGAAAATGCGTCAAACGTGTATACTCGGAACTATGTCCTATGACTATTTATTTCAGTTGAACTTTCATTCAAAAAACGTTTCACAGATGCAGTCTGTGAAAGAATGCAATAACTTTCATGTAAAACGATTTTCAATTTCGTAAAAAAATATAACATAAAATACAGAAATAAATATAGTTAGAAGTGAGTGAAATGGTTGCTGAGCAATACAAAAAATACGATTGGTATAACTTTGGCAACATGAGCACATAGGTTCCTGCGCCACTGGTAGTTGTACGTAGATACATGAATTTGCAATGAATAGCACTTATTGCTAGTACAGAATTGATGTATATAAAAAAAAATAATATTGTAATACTGCTATAAAAATAGAAGTATGTATTTTGTTTGACGCTAGTACTTTTGTGTATATGTACGGATTTTAAAAACGATGAATTTTTGATGTTACTTGACGCTGCCGTTCTAACCTTTCTTACTTACAATATATTTATAAGAGAGAGCGAAGAGTGGTAGGCAAGTATGAGAAAAAGCAATATTTAAAAATAACCTGTCACTTCACTGTTTGTTACTTCATGCAAAGCATTGAAGTGATAACTTGACGGTTAGCTGAGATGATGAATAAAAAAGCTTCTTTAAACCTTCTTATAAGGGTGGAGTATCCATAAGAAATACTTCCAGCAAATTCTACAAAAGGCTGTTATATATAAAATTATATTAAATAAAATTTATTTACTTTCTCTAATTAGGTGGCTGAATGAGCTTATTAACAAACTGAAAACAGTGCGTTAAGAGAGCTTAACGTATTCTTTTTGGAGATTTTTATTTTACGATGACGTATATTAATGAGTGTATGACTAACATGTCATGTATTAGTTTTTTGCTAGGTAACAGTTACTTATGGTACTAGTAAGTTTTTAAGTAAGATATTATCCACAAATGAAAGACTGATTAGGCCCGAGTGGGTTCATTTTCTGAATGAATAATATCATTAACTTACGTGTGCCATACAACGTTTTATCCAACGTCTGTTTATCTAAGTTCTAATATTGAATTTGAAATGGAATTCCTCTTCTATGCTTATACTATTAACTTCATAAAAGATTTAACTTCGGAAATGTTAATGTGGATATCTAGAAAATATTCTTGTATATACAGGGTGTGTCACAAAAGTATAGCAAAGAAAAGGTGAGTTTTTTACGTGGAATACCCTGTATATGTTTACATAAATATTTGAATTTAACATAGAATTCCCTTTCTAACCATCTTTGAGTTTTTAATTTCCGTTTCAGCGTTGCCAAGTAGAGTTATCTTGACTTAGTTTTCTTAAGCGGCAAATTATTTTACATGTTACTGTCTGCTGTTTATCTAACAGATATGTTTTTAACTTAAAACAAAAAATAGATTGTTTAACAAGACATTAAGATTGTAATTGTAGTGAGTTCTTCAACATTGGTTGTTATTAACAGTTATCTTCGTTTTTGTTGCATTATTGTTGCTACATTGTAATGCATTCGCATTTTAGTTTTTTGAAACAATTATCAATTATTCAAGGATGTACTTGAGCGTATGGCATGCGCTAGCAGGGAAATGACGGAAATCGTTTGTTGGCATTAAGAATCTATGCGCAGAAATTCCCGGATTCCGAAACTAAAAGATAAATTTGAAAGAACAGGTAATGTGGAATGTGAGAAATGTACAAAAAACCCTAGAGTGTTGACCGAACAGAACATGCTATCCGTTACATTATCTACTGCTGGGAAATCCGCATTGCAAGAAAATGAAAATTTCTTTAAACTTGTTCTTCTTTTATACCGTAAACCCACACTTAGTCCAAATCAATTACTTCCAACATAAATGGAGCCTAATTGTTTGGGGAGGCATTGCACATAATTCTGTTGTTGGATCGCATTTTTGAGGAGCGATTAACTGGAAATGTTTTTTATCAATTTTTAATTTTCCCCGTCTTATAGCGGATGTTCCTGAAGAAATTAGAAATGAATGTGGTTTCAGATAGATGGAGCTACACCACATTTCTTTTATAGTCCAGTCAATTTAGAACAAATCTTAACTTTTTGTGGTTCCATATTCGTCATGGAGTAGTTGAGAAAAATTCGTTAAGGGCCGAACGCAACCGCTGTCCAGTCATCTTTTACCTTAGCATCTTTTCGGTGATATTATCGTTATCCTTGGTGACAGTTGGATGAAAGTTTAGTATTGGCAAGTTAATTTTTCAGCAGAGTACATTGTGTTAGTCAAATTTTGTATCCAACCCAATACGTACAGGGTGTTTCACCTTTTTTTGAAATCCCTCTAATTTCTTTTACTTCTAAGATCGCGGTATCGAGTAAATTTTTTCTTAAATGATTTTTGTCGTAATATTGAAATACAGGATTTAATTCTTTACCTGCTTTATTGTAGGGGTGCCACATGGCAGCACTTTGGTTTTAAACGGAACACTCTCTACTTTTAATCATGTACGAGGGTGGTTTGATAAGTCAGTGACTTTTTGAACTTCCCGCACCGTAATTGTAAATGCAACACTGCTCCCGTCAACTGTCATCTATGAATAGATTACTGTAAAATTTTGAGAAGGCTGCGCCATTTAGTTTGTGTTTGACAGCCATTGAAAGCAAACAACCTCGTGAATTTTCACGAAAATGGAAAAAAGTGAATTTCGTGTGCTGATTAAGCATTATTTTTTGCGTAAAAAACCATCACCGAAACCAAGGAAAGGCTTGATAAATACTATGGGGACCCTGCACCATCATTTCCAATGGTTAAGAAGTGGTTTACTGAGTTTCGTTGTGGTCGTACCAGCACAACTGACGCCGAACGTTCAGGTTGCCCAAAAGAGGTCGTCACGCCAGAAATCGTCGATAAATTCCATTGAATGATATTGGACGATCGGAGAATAAAGTGCGTGAGGTGACTGAGGCTGTAGGCATCTCAACTGAGCAGGTACATCACATTTTACATGAATATTTGGACATGAAAAAGCTATCCGCGCGATGGGTGCCGCGGTTGCTCACACTCAAAGAGTTATTGCGGAGTTTCGTTACCGTAGACGAAACATGGATCCATCACACTACGCCAGAGACCAAGGAACAATCAAGACAGTGGGTTTCTCCGGGTGAACGTGCACCAAAGAAGGCCAAGGTGGGTCTGTCGGCCAACTAGGTCATGGCCACAGATTTTTGGGATGCACGCGGTATCGTTCACATCGATTACCTTGAAAAGGGTAAAACGATCACCGGCAAATTTTATTCAGAGCTTTTGGACAGATTCGATATTGATTTGAAGCAGAAACGACCGCATTTGGCGAAGAAAAAAGTGCTGTTCCATCAAGACAATGCACGGGTGCACACGTGTGTAGTCACCATGGCAAAAATCCATAAATTGGGCTAAGAACTGCAACCCCATCCAGCATTTTCTCCAGATTTAGCCACCTGTGACTATTTCCTGTTTCCAAACCTGAAGAAATGGCTGGGCGGTACGAGATTTGGGTCGAATGAAGAGGTCGTCACTGAAACAAACGCCTATTTTGAGGGCCTTGAGAAAACCTATTATTTGGAAGGAATAAGAAAATTGGAAAAACGCTGGACTAAATGTATCGAGCTAAAAGGAGACTATGTTGAGAAATAAAACGCTAATTTGCCGAAATCTTTTATTCAAAAAGTCACTGACTTATCAAACAACCCTCGTATTTATTTGCCTTATTTATGTATGTAAATGTAATTTTAAAAATCTATAGATGTCTTAAACTTGTTGAACTGTCAATCAAGATACTAATGCAGAATGTTTTGTATCTTAAAACGTCTGTTCACAGATAATTATGAAGATTTTGTTCCACAGCAGGTAAGGAGTTAAACCTGTATTTCAATTTTACAGCAAAAATCATTCAAGAAAACATTTATTCGATACCAAAATCTTAGAAATAAAGGAAATTAGAAGGATTTCAAAAAAGACGAAACACCAGTGGCGTGCGATCCATGGACACAATGGAAGCAATCCTTTTTTATGAGATTACATAAGTTAAGTTTATGGTTAATATTTATTTACTAAATTTATTATTTAATTAATTATTATTTATTTATTAAATTTGTAATATTTGTAATATTTCGTGCTGCAGAAATACGAAGAGTACCTAAGATTACCTACTATTTTAGGGTCATTAAACTTGCACAGAACAGTAATGCAAATTCAAATGTACTACATATACGTGCATATAAGCAATGACTCATTTGCTTACTGCACTTAGCGTTTAGCGGGTGGTGCACTGTGGTGATGCGGTTGGCATTGTAGGATCATAATGCTCGGTGGTCAGATAAATTTGATTATTTATTCCTTTTAGTGTTAATTGTTACTTATAAAACAATGTATATCTGGGAATGATACTGAATTTAAGAAAATTTTATAACTTTAACTTATATTATATAGAATTATTTCATAGACGGAAATAATTGTATTTAGTCTGAGTAGCCTAGGTAAAATATGACTGGACCACGATCGCGTCCGACTCTCAACGAATTTTTCTTAACTACTTCATGACGAATACGAGACCACAAAAAGTCAGGTTCGTTCCTTCGTCAGTTCAAGTTCCTTGAGCAAATTTACTGGTGCAAATTGCTAATTTATGTATGACATATCTTCTTTCTTCGATAACACAAAAAGAAGGCGAGGGACGTTTCGAAACAGGCTAGAAACTTGCATAAATAACAACGGGCGGCATTTTGAGCATACATAGTGAGCATACGTATGAAAACTCAATAAACAGCTTCCTATTGGAAGTTAAAAAGTTACTTTTAGGTAGTGACTACGTCTGAAATACAGTTTCTCAAACTTTCTATTCTGATTAAGTTTAGATTTTAATTTTTGTAAATATAAGTTTGTCGCATTGAAACATTATTATAGCTCTGTAAAAATTGAAAATAAATATTGTCTTGGTTAATAAATTTTATTTGATTACCAAACTAGCACGGAAGTGATGCAGCCCTCAACTAGATATGTATGTACTACTTCTCAAGTGCTCAGGTGATTAATTAAATTTAAATTTTAAAATTTAAAAACAGGATATTTTATGTACTGTTGTACCGTACCTATTAACAAATGTGAATGTTAGAAGTAGTTGAAGTTAAAAAGATAAGATTTTAGATAACTGACACAGCAAAATGTATGATAATTTGCCATTTAAGAAGAACAAGTCAAGATGTCTCTAAAAATATTGATTTTAGGTCTAGGACATTATTTGCAAAAAGTGTGGAGAATTGATGTGCCAGTTTGAAAATAATATAATATACAGGTTTTCCATTTAAAGAGTTAAAAAAGCCTTTTTTGAAATGTATAAACTTCGCGTCTTTATAAAAAACAGCCTGTGCATTATAATTAATCTTTATAGCACTGTCATTTATGTAGGACCCTGGACTATATAACTGCAAAACATGTTTATTTTACTCTTTTTAATAGTAATACAATAAACTATTTCGTTACGGTAGACCGCTGCAACGGAAATTAAAAAGTCAAAGATTGTTAGAAAGAGAATTTTATATTAAATTCAAGTATATAAAAATATAAAAATCAACCTTTTCTTTGCTATACTTTTGTGACACACCCTGTATATATGAGAATATGTTCTAGATACTATGCATCATAGTACCACATTAACATTTCCCAGTTAGATTTTTCATAAGATTAATAGTATAAGCATAGGAGAGAAATCACGTACTAAATCAACACCCTGTATATAATATAATAATATCGTTTACTGTCTCCAGCCTTACTTTGGGGTAATTCCATGTCAAGTGATCCAAGGAGTTGTAACTCACCCTTCTTGATTTATTTCAAATTTGGCACAACTGTTATACTCCTAAAGATAAGTAAAAATCTAAAATATTATATTTTTAACTCAAGTGATTCTTGAGTTGTGCTCTTCTAAAGTGTACAAAAATGAATGATTTTGAGCATGTTGGCGTTTACGTTTTCCTTTATAACTTTTGATAGAAATAAAATAAAGGAATGAAACAAAGACTGTTTTAAAGTCCGTCATTTGGGCTTTAAGATGATTTGAATGTGCACTTTAATGTGAAGAAATAATTTATATTGCCCCCCTGAAGTCTTTAACCTTGAATTTCTCAGAAAACATATGATTTAAAATTCTGAAAAAATTGAACATAGAGTTGCATATCTTCTAAATATATGCCAAATTTCAACTTGGGATCTCAATGGGATCCTTACTAAATCTTAACAAAATAGAAATGTCCAACATTTTACCATTAATAATGTTTTCTGAGAAATTCAAGGTTAAAGACTTCAGGGGCGCAATATAAATTATTTCTTCACATTAAAGTGCAACCAATCATCTTAAAGTCCCATGGACTTTAAAGCAGTCTTTGTTTCATTCGTTTATTTTATTTCTATCAAAAGTTATAAAGGAAAACGTAAACGCCAACATGCCAACAAAACAAAGAGGGCGATGGTCAAAACTTCCAAAAATTGGATCAGTTGATGTGGAATTACCCTTTGTGGAACTCCATAATCATAATATAATATAATAATAATCTAAAGAGATAATATTACAATAAAAATGAAACGAAATCCTTCTTGGTTAGGTTAATCATGTAATTTAATTTATGAAGCTGCTTTGCTTTTAAAATGTTATGAGCCCTATGAACAGGTGAAAAGAATTGAATCAAATTAGCAACTAAAGTGTTTATTTTTACCTAAATGTTTGAAGTTTATTATTAAATTATATAGTTTCCAATTTGAACACATACTCGTGTCCATTACCTCCATATAAATACATGATTTTTCTAGTTATTACAATAGTTTAGAAATTGTACAAAAATTAAACATTTATTTGCATTTTTTTGCACTTTCTGATAAAGTTCTGACTCTGAGTTCAAAACTTTTTAATAGAATATTATATATGTTTTAAATTATACATTACAACTGTATTATTCTTTGCAGTATCACCGGAAACAGTCGTCATTCCGATAGTATCCTGTATCTTCGGATTTCCTCTATTAGCACTTCTAGTGATATGCTGCCTACGTAGAAGAGCAAAATTAGCACGTGAACAAGCACGTAGACGCGACATTGAACATGGTACATTTTCTATTATCAGGTTCAGCCCAATACACTACTTAGGTAACTAGCACTCTGTTACTTTCTGTTTCCTAATTTTTATTTCATTTTAGTTCAAAATTTATTATTTTCGTTATTTATTTTGGTTTAAAATACAATTTACACATGAATTAGGTAGATTCTATTGACAACAAAAACTGTTAATAATATCGAATCTTTTTGTTTTATGGATTATATAATTTGCGATCGTTTTTATTAAAAATGGGTTAGAAAAGAATTATTTTGATTTTCTACAATATACACGTAGTTCTCATAATTAGTTTAGCAAACTAGATCGTCTCAAGGTGTAAAACAGGTAAATATCATTATTTTGTTACTACGTATTTACTAGTGCTCCTTAAGTAAGAAGTGACACTATCAAAAAACTGAAAGAGACTTTTTGCTAATGTTTTCTATACTTTGTGAAAGAATAATGTTTTTTTATTTTTGTAGAGCTATTTAAATGTAAGAACCTGAACGTAGAGTTAGATTTACTATGACACGACCGAATGAATTCATATACTGTAAGGAGTATTCTTGGAATCATTGCATGTTCGTGTTTTTGCATGTTTTGAATGGAAATGACATATGAATTTGAACTTGAACTAATTTGTTATTTTACTAATTTCTGTACTCTAGCTGCAGGAACAATATCTATGTTTCTTAAGGCTGTTTCTTGAGCAAGGTGAAGTAACAATATTTAATCTTTCGTTTGGTATTTGCTTAGGCTCATGCATACAAGCGCAAGACGTCAACTGGATGAACATATGTATTTAGACTTGTTTATCAGACTCTTTTGCACACTTATTACACGATACTTCTAAAGTTGAAATCTGCAAGAGAAGAAAACCATCTATGGACTCACTGACTATGAACTAAACTTATGATGTGAGACAAGTCTGTCTTTGTAACTATCATATATCATTCCGTTTAGATGTTAATTCAAATATTCCATTCGTTTTTAAATAAGTATTAATTTCGAGAACCTAGATTTTGAGGCCTGAGATGTATCGTATGAATTATGAGGGAAAAACTGAACAAAAATGGTATTACTTGCAATGTAACGAATTTCTTTAGACATGACCTTTAACCTGACGCACGTGAGAAAATAGAGAGAAAAGAAAATTGATTCCTTTGATGGAGATGGAAGCCAATAACAAGACGCATTGTTGCAAGAATCAGGCAATATTCAAAGCAAGCCTAAATAGACTTCTAAATAATTATAGGGAAATGTTTTATTTCAAACGATTAACGAAGAATTAATTAAAAAAACTTTGATTTTTATATGAAATACTGAGTAGTCTGCTAATATACGCTAACCAAACCATACTGCTATTGCAGAGTCAGTATCTACCTATTACGTGCCTCGACTATTAACATTCTCTGAATATTCTATTAATCCAATACATTTTTTCTGTCCTTCTTTCTTGAAAAAGTCTCTTGCAGTAAGTATCAAAATGACAAGCTTATCAGCTGGGCATGCTAGTTTTCCCTGAAATTAGGATTCTTTTTTACTATATTTCGAAGTGAAGCTCCCGAAAGCTCCAGTGCTTGACTGATAGCATTATTGACAATGATTGATATTTCAACAAAGTCAATTGTGGTTTTGCAAGATTGTTTCTGTAGATGAATTGAATGAACTGGATTATTTTGCTTCAAATATACAGCATGGAAGGGGTTAGGACGCATTAATTTTAAGGGGTGATAGAAGACATCCAAAGGAACAAAAAAGTCTTGTATAACTTTGTTCTAGAACTTTTTACTACTACTTTTTCAGAAAAAAATAATAAAGTTCGAAACTTTAACATCATTTTGTCGCGTTAATAATAGTACTTTGCTTATGGGGCTTTGTCGGCAGATGCATCTCATCTATCACAATAACAAACCTTAATAATATTTTACAGTATCGTATGTCGTTTCCGCGTAAAATTGAATTCTTTTTACGATTAAAAGTTTATTTTACTCAATTAAGAAACGTGACAACCCTGCAAAATTTGTAATAAAATTTGCTCCTCATTCGCACAAAATGCTGATGTGGATGTTTGTAGAACTTGAAAAAAGCACGTTTTGTTTACAACCTTGCAATTTAATAAAGAATATTTGGGTCAATGCCTGATCACAGCTGTGTAAATAATACCCTTTTAGAGTGAGATAATACTGAGTTTGTAGTTTGTTGATCTTCGAAATAATAATTTGCCAATAAAGCACGAGTTGCTGTTTATCTAATAACACTTTTTAATGATTTTATAAGAGAATATCTTTTAAAGAGAAGATTTATCTAATCAAATAAATTAGGTAATTAGGTTAAGGAATTTTGTTGACACCTTGTTTTGGCTATATTAAAAAAATTTAATTTTATGGTACTTAGGTGCCTTAATCAAAATTTTTTACAAAAGGTAATATTTTTTAATAAAAAAACAAATACGTCAAAAATTTTGAAAATATTCCGGAAATTAATAAATATCAAATGTAGGTCAATTATTGTCTTATTTTTACAGTTGGTTTGTTATGAATCAGCGTGTTTTTAACGTACAACGTACAAATCTTGTTTACGGAAGAACAGTGCCGATTACAATTTTCGTAGAATTAGTCACCCGACTAATCTGCTTCGGATGTTTATTATTTTTAAACAACGGCTGTCATCATCAGTTTGTTTGTTTGATTTTCTAAAACAAGGTCAGGGCCCATCTGCGATTATGCTTAAGCAAGGTTGCCAGATGTGGCAATAGTTTTTTCTAAATTACTCGAAAGCTAATTAACATAGAAAAATATTTTTGTTGCTTTTGATGTCTTCTATCACCCCTTAAAATTAATGCGTCGTAACTGCTTCCACCGTGTAGATAAAGTAGTTTAAGTTATTTTAATGGCAAACAAATAGTTTCCTATCACTACAATGAATACTATGAACAGCCTACACAAGACTAAAACACGACAGCAAAATTAACGCCTACAACACTACTGCAAAGGCTCTATTGTGTGACTCCGGAGAAGAAAATTCTAGATAAAGCATAGTTCAAAGAATTGGGACTACATCTTCTTTAGTGTATAAAAGCGCCGTTAGTGGCGAGAATTGAAAACTAACAGGCAGGAAAAAAGACATCGTTTGTTTACAACATTTTGTCGTTTAATCGTTGAAAATTTTGTAGTGGTTGCTCAACCTTTTCGATTTTTTCTGAAATGGAAATTGAGAAAACAAAACTAATTGTGAACGAATATTTGGAAAATTTCTCTTGGTCCAGATCAATCATGCTAAGTCATTGATCTGCTCAAAAACCACTGTTTGCAAAGTTATAAAACGATACAAGGGGAATCCATTACCCGTGGAAAGGAAAACGCAAGAAAACCCAAAAGCATGGCACGATGCATCAAGAATTGGAAAAGAAGGTTTTGAGATCGGTCAAACGTACTCCAGTGTTCTATGATTATGACATAGCTCAAAAACTCGATAACAGTCGCAGCATCGTGAGAAGAATTCGCCTTTATGATGCTTACACAGATTATCATGCATAATTGGACTATAGAACTAAAGTAACAAGCGAAAACACTTGCCCAGTTGCTATGTGACGGAGTTTTGGCAAAATTTAATGGATGCTTCTTGATGGACAACTAAACGTTTATAAAACTAAATCTCAAACAATTACTCGACCAAAAATATTACTTGACCGTTGCTAGAGGAAACGTTCTGGAAAAGTTCAAGTTTGTGAAGGTGGAAAAATTTGCAAAAAACATATGATTCAGCAAGGGATCTGTAGTTGCGGACTTAAGGCAGAAACTTTTGTTACATCATCAACAATGACATCAAATATTTATAAAGACGAGTACCGAAAGAAATGTACCCTGACGTTCATACACAACTATCGTTGTCCGGTGAAGCTTTGGCCAGATTTAGCTAGCTACTCCAAAAAGGTGTTGGAGTGGTATGCACCAATCAGATTGACTGCATACCTAGAGGAATGAATATTCCCAATGGTCCACAGTTTCGACCAATCAAATAATTTTGGGCAATTGTGAAAGGTTGAAGAAAGATGATGGAATCGTCAAATATGCAAATTCGTTGCGATTCAGATGGAAGCAATTTGCTGAAAAAGTCGATAAAGGCGTTGTTCGTAAGTTAATGGGACCTGGGACCCATAAAAAGACATGTCCGCAATTTCATACATAACAGTGAAATTTAAATAATTTGTATATTTTAAAAGAAAACTGCAAGAAATGTTCTTTAATTTAAGGCATTACATGTTTTGTTTTGATGTCTACCTGAAAATTAGGAACCATTTGTTT
This sequence comes from Agrypnus murinus, assembly GCA_929113105.1. NCBI lineage: Eukaryota > Metazoa > Arthropoda > Insecta > Coleoptera > Elateridae > Agrypnus > Agrypnus murinus. The sequence goes on from OV816024.1 coordinate 162,035,344, forward strand.
CACGTATACCAATTCTATATGAACTATGGTTTATGGCATCATATTGCGTTATGATTTGTTTTAAGCGTGTGTTTCATAAACTTCTTCGTTTGAAAAGCAATGACAGTGCATATGTTGACGAGTTCTGGTAAGAATACAATACATGGAAGTTTCCTTTTCGCGGTATCGCATGGTCTGGTAATATTTTTCGCAGAATAATCGTTGTTGCACTATCTATGTGAGATTTCTGAAAACATATTAGATTGAATCTTCAACAACATAGTTGCAACTTCAAGAATTTGCGCTGTATATAAACACGTATAAAGAATCTTAAGAAATAATCTATTTGCACCATACAATCATCTTCTACCACATAAGTCTTGGTTTTAAGAATTGAGCTGTTTGACTTGAGGAGACTGTTAGTTTTTCCAATACCTAAAGTTTTATCTATCCCACAATGAAAAATGCAGTCTGCAAAAAAAGAAACAAATTGAAGAAGCTGCATACAAAAAATCATAATGGATTTTTCATTATTATTTTGTTTGTAGGTCATAGCAGATCAAAGTGAAAATGTTGCACATTTCACACACAACTTTAAAGAACCACTGCTTTTTTAATTATTCTGATGGCTTTTGTCAAGCATAAAAGCAGTCTGTATAAACTGAAGCATGTTAAGTGAGTACAAAACAATTTATTGCTGTGACTAGTTTTGTAAAGAAGAAGTCTGCAGACTTGCTTCATGTTTTTCATTGCTCTATAGGATATAAAGCTGAGACAGCTACACGAAACAAATCAACTGGAATCATACCATAATGGAGGCTGTTGAAACACCAAAGGTCCGATTTCGAAATACATCTCTTGTATTAGCAGTTCTTTTCGCAAAATATTACATATTACTGCTACCTCCACATTACTGACAAAAAGAAACGCTGCAAGTGCTATATCACTTTCTCTCGTATTTTTGTTGTCAGTTCATCGCGACTAAAATATATCGTGATATCTTCATAGCATGTATTAGTAAATATGATACACTATAGAAAGAAATATAAAACTGCCGATACTTCGTCTTGCACCAAGGTAGTGGTTAGTATAGAGCCGGCTCTAATTAAAATATTTTTACACATTTGAACACTCCGTGAGCGTGATTTAGATAATGTATCCTAGCATCATCTATAAATGTATTGCATTCCTAAGGTTGTTCTTAATTCTTCCGCCCACGTTGAATAATCAAAAAGAAAATTTTTGGTAGCTTTTAGAAGTCAAATGAGATATTCTGTAAAAGAGTAAACCATGAGTAAACAGTCAAATCCCAAAGTTTTAGTTACTTTATACGAAAAATGTTTTCATGCTTTTCTTGCAGAGTCTTTTCAGGAACATTGTCTCGGATAGTCTCAAGTTATAATAGTACTTTTTCAGAATTGCCAGTCTCGGTGGATTAGTAGTTTGCATGTTTGCTTCATAATCCAAAGATCGCAGGTTCGGTCCCCGGCCGAACTGGTAATTTTTCATAGCGGAGAAAAATTTAAAACATGCCTTCTTTAGGGTCGGCCAAATGATCATAGCAATCGGTGCCATGAGGTACGAAGGATGCTCCGCCATCATGATTCCTCGCCCAAAAACAAACAAACAAACAAACTTTTCAGAATTACTATCTCATCTACATGTTTAACTGCATGTTTATCATGAAAAACTTATTGTTAGTGCCACCGAAGATATTCTTAGTGCCTTTTAGTACACACTGTACATCAGCTTTCTCAAACAAATAGCAAGATAATAGAGCTTGGATCCAACGACGTTAATAGTGCCTAGTTTTACTAATTTCAAATACTGCACTGTCCAGAAGAAATGCAAGAAGTTTCGTTAGAAGCAATACATCATTTTCGAGATTTTAAAAACAGAAAAGCCTTCAGTAGTTCATTATGCTTAAGTCAAGACGACTAATTCTTTCGAATTCATACTCAATAACTTAGACTCTTGGAAAATTTGATGAAGACATGCCATAATACGACATAGGAACTAAAAACTTTGAAAGAAGCGTTAAATGGATGTGGCAGGCTGTAATACACAAAAATAATCTTTACTATTTTAGAAGAAATATTCGATTATGCTTGCTCCTACTTATGTTCTTCAGCTCTAAATTAAAGCAATTTTTTGATTATTGGACTACCCTATCCCCTACCTCTTCTAGTCACCCTACCTCAACAACTTAAAATTGTTTCAAATAAGTTATGTAGTCTCCTTCAATTGTCGATGAAATTACTTACAATCAACACATTTCTATTTTAGAACCTGGTCATGAATGGCACTATAGAAAAACATTTTGGATCCTTAAAGGGTGTGACACATTAAAACCTCTGATTTTGAGCGTGAGCGCCATCCTAGACGTGCATCGCAGCTTATAAATCAAAGATCATGCAGTAATTTGTGAATTGTCAGTAGAATAAAAAGCAGGAATCTTTACGTGTCATTTTTTCAAGAACGGAAACAAGAAATCGAAACAGAATAAAATATTTAAACGCAATAATCTATGGGATTTATTGAACTTTGATATTTTTTATTTAAGAAAAATATCTTGACATTTAACAAATTGAAAACCTCAGTTTGTACGACCTCGGTCAAAAAGACAGAAAAATAAAGATTATTTTTCTTAAAAAAAAGTTTTCTCCTAGACACATCCAATTTACAACAAGTTTCATTTATCACCATTCTCTTTCTAAAAAAAGAAGACCCGTCAAACAAAATCGAAACGGAGAAAGAAACTTTTACTACGAAAAGTTTCTTAGTTAATGTAAGTTTAATAAATTATGACTTTATGAATAAACCGACCGATTTTCGGTAATTCCTTTTATAAAAGAAAGAATTTTCAAAATGAAAACCTTCATTCATTTTACCTGTCGATAACATTCGCATCAGTGGAAATGAAAACAATAACGAACGCATATAAGCATGAAATAACGTGTAGTTTTCATCAAAACTGAACCTGCATCTTAACTACTTTAGGCGCCGAAACTTTCTTAAACTTTCCAACTTTTCTAAATACTTTAAAACAACAAAAGCTACCAAAATAAGAAAACTTCTTACAAGGCACTGAAGAAGTCTCTTTCAGAGTAGTTGTACTCTAAGCTTTTAGTCTCACACACAACACGGCTTCCTTGAAAAACAAGTTTTCTAAATGATTTTATGAGAAATACATTAAACATTCACTTTTACTATACATAATTGTTAGTTATACACTAAACAAATACCTCTAGGTACACTTACAGTGTATATAATGTTACATTTTAGACAGACTATTAATTTAAAGCTATACTGCATAAAATAACAGGTCGTTCTTCCCGAGCGGTTTCTTTACGTTCAGAAAGAGCTATGAGCAGGGGTTTTCCATCTCTTGAATTGGATACTGTATTAGAAGAGCGATCCGATCCGGAACCAGAGGCAACCGTCGTGGAATTGGTTACCCCTGATCGTGATTCTGACAGCTAGCAGTTGGAACAGCACTTAAGTGCTGCCGACAGGTAATATTTTACTTAGGTACGGTATTTTGTTATTATAAATGAGATAATAAGTGAAAATTTACTCTTTTTTAATTTGTACATTTGTATGTTTTTGACATTTTTGTTAGAAATTGTAGCAGTTGAAACATTAAAAAGCTGAAAAGTAAATTATTACAAACTAACTAGTTATTTATCTAAACAGTGCCTATTTTATGGATCGAATTATAAGTTTATTGAACGAGAGAAAGTTGAGAGTACGAATTGCATACAATTATCTTTTTGGACACCAGTCATATTAATCGAAAACTTAATACAATTTTGTTGAATCTGACATTAAAAAATTAACTAGCATACATTTGTTAAAAATAAATCAATTTTTATAGTTGATACTCTTACATAACCAAAAGACCAAGAAATGATAGTATAGCTTATAGCAATTTGCAGATGTTACGATTCAATAAAACTCATTTTATTCGTTTCACTTTACACACTGAAAGCAATAAATGTATCTAAAACGTAAAACTTTACCTACTGTTGTGAGGGCGTAAAGTTCAACTTTACGCACTATTTTGCGGGCGTAAGCTTCAACCTTATGTGCTGTTGTCCAAAAAATCTTTTTTGATAACAAAGTTTTACTCCAGCTTTATACAGTGACTGACAAAAAGTATGCACCATATAGGTGCAGTTGGAAGCTTTTTATTTTCCATTTCTAGAAAAAGATTATTCTTGATGATAAAAGTATCTGCTTCTTTTAGAACACTAGAAAATGTTAATAAATTCGATCCCGCGATTATGATATTCGAGGTAAGTCCAAAAACCTGAAATCAGGCCAAGAGTAAACTACATTTAAATTAAAAAATTGCGGTAAATGTTATTAAGAAAACTTATTTCTAATAATATCTTATCCTTAAACCCCCATTATCATGATCCAACCTTGACAAAAAGTTTCTCTTCCATTTTCAATTTTTCTAAATTCGACTGCTTTATAAACGAACTGTTTGTAGCATAGATTATTCTACCAAATATAGAACCAGACACTAAAATGAATACGTGAAATCAATATTTAACGTTTATTTTACCACTGCATTATTTTTCCTAACACATTTCTATAGATTTTGATGCACACGATTTGAAATGATTTTTTTGATTTGTAAATCTTTTTTGTGTTTGAGTTATATATTAAAGTAGTGCTATAATAATTAATTTATGACTATGTGATTAATTTTAAACAACAATTGAATTCACAAAATTTGATAATGAAAAAAATTTCTTTTCAAGGTCAGGCCTTGGAAAGTGAAATTTGAGTATAGAATACCATAAGTTTCTTAATAACATTTTCACTTTTTTTTAATGTTTTATAAATAAGCCAAAGACTTTTATCAAGAATAAATATTTCTTAGAAATTGCAAATAGAAAAGTTTTCCATGTGTGCATACCTTTTGCCGATCATTGTCGACACGGTGCCTTAGCACGGAATGATCGGACTTTGCCAGTAGTTAGATAATAATAATCATTAAAAAAAATCCTATATACTATTTTTGTCGTACTTCTATACTTTTGAAGAAAAACAGCTTCGAAGTTCAGCCCAATGTTTTCAAATTGAATAGTAAGAATATATACATTATACATTGACACGTATTTTGAAGTTCAAGTAGGTTAAACAATACTGTTTCGTTTCTAAGATGTGCGTGGTAACTCGTAATAAAGTAACAAACCTGTTTTCACAGATAACTTCAAATTCTTTTAATAGGCACATTAACCCCTATCTTTTCATAGCTATATTAATTTTGTTTGCAGTAAATCAAATAAGTGGAATTATAATAAAGAGGTTGCAATTAACAACAAGGAGATGTTTGCAAACAGCTGCTGTAAGGTAATCAGCAGAAACGAGAAATATTTGCTGATAAGCTGATAAAACAAACAGGTGGTGCAGTGGAGCACCTGGTAAGTCATCCGGTTTCTTTATAAACTAAATGAACATGAACATATAAAATTGTTTGAACGATTATCTAAATGTATTAAGTTCTTGTTATTTGCCACTTTATTTACGAAACAAGCTTAGGGACATGAAAATCTCACATTTAAATTATTATTTGCATGTGTTTATTCCATTTATAAATAAATCGCTACTTTGGACACACATTGCATTATTTAACATTAATTTCTTTATCAATTTTTAATTCTCGTCTTTGGTAACCAGGAACGAAACCATGCGGGTGATGGGAGGGGAAGCTCCCCCCCAAAGTTGACAATTTTGAGCAAGAATTGGCAGTTTTAAAATTTGTGTTTAGATATCATTATATAGAGTTGAGAAAAATGAGAAAATAAGAAAATGTATGCAAAACAATTTAATTTTTATATCTAATTGCCATGCGTACAGAAAGTGTTTAATTTTGTAACCCTTAATGCAGTTTGCAAATTGTAGTTTATGAAATGTGAAACCGTCGCAGCTATTCAGTAAAACAGGCCGTTTTGATTTATTAATCAAAATACAACCTAATACAACTTAAATGACCCCATATACGGTGTGAGAATAAAGTAACGCCTACAATTAATATTTTCTTTATGGGTAAGTATATTGAAAAATCCTAGAGCACGTCGATTATCTATTACACGATTAGTGAAATCACGAAAAAAGTTGGACGTTTCCATTTAAATTAAAATTTAAAGGTTTAGGGTACTTTTTTAGGTACAAGGTACTTTTGAAAGTGTTTCGAATTTGTTTAATTCAATGTAGTGTGCATTTAAATCAAAAACTTATTTCGGGGGTTGATTTAAATAGTTTTATTGCTAATTTAAAAGTAAAATTAACGTTATTGAAATGGTAGATTGTAATTAATTTTAAAAGTACCAATATTTACTTTTAAATGCAGTGCTTTTTATATGAATGTCAGGTTGTTTTTAATTTAATAATATGCTGTTTTCCTTTTAAATGCAACATTATTTTAAGTGGTGAATTGAATGCATTATATACTTTCAGTAAAAAATACCCTACTGTTATTAATGCTTTATTGACATCACACCACACCTAGTACAAAAATAAAAAGTAAACATCTTTTATTATTAAAATAAAACAATAACTTATAAAAAATACAGAACATAAACAGTTTGCTTATACATAAAAAAAATTTAAAAACATTTTTTGGTAACATTTGGTGTATATTATGCATCGGAGAACTTATGAAAAAAGTTAATGATTCTAATAATATATTATTTGATGGTGATTCTGCTTTATAGAATAGGTAATGTTAATATATGGCACGTGCACTAACATAAAACACTTGTTGCGAATTTTTTTCCATTTTGTTCGGTACGTAAAACAACGATTAAACCAACTTAACTGTGTGCACATTTTAACGATAGAAATGAAAATGCCGAATTATCTGAAATTAAAAGAATTGCTGTCAAAACAAAGTCAAATATCTTATTTCAAACTTTTGTTTTAAAACCACACCCACTTGAATGAAAACCCCCTATTTACTTTAAAAGTAGTTATTATGTCTATTTATGCGTGAATATCTGCTATTTGTGTATTGGCTACCCATTTTTGTGACCAACAAAAAATATAAGAATAAGTGATGTTTTATTATCTAAAAAGTAATTCCTATTTTCACACTAATTTAAAGTGGGCCAGTAATTATTACGCATTTTCGGAGTTGATGGTGACCAGGGGAAAATTGCAACCCAGGGGGGTTGCACAAGAACCAGCGTACTGACAATATGAAGAGAAGGGTGACGCTAAATCAAACCAAAATAGACAAGGTTCCTAATAATATAACCAAAATAAAACTACATACAGTATTACAATAGAGCTTATTTCGTAATAACAACTTAAAAAGAACCTGGGGAAAGACACCAGGGAAGTGGCAGATTCACATAGAACTTGCCCTAAAGAACCAGGAGAGACACACCAGGGAAATGACGGATTCACATAGAACTTAAAATAATACCCAAATGCAAAATAGGATAATTTTCATTTTGTATTATTTTAATTATTTCTTTCATGTGTCTTTAGGTATGAGGAGTGAAGAAGTAATTCATTAAATCTATTAGATTTATACGTACCAGAATAAAGACAGCGTTCACTGTCACACCAGCACTTGTACACCAAACACGTCATCAACTGTCCCTAATGCTATGTAAAATAACACAATCGGTTAACGGTAACCAACTACCCTATTGAACGCTCGGCGTAATTAGGGTTAGGACATTGTCGGATGTATATAAAAACAGGATTTTTGGAAATATAGAAAAGCAGGGTAGGGGACATTAAATTTATAGACAATGAAGAAATTTTCAATAATTTAACTTTGTATTAATCTTCATTATTTCCTACCTTCTAGTGATACTAAGAAACTTTCTGGTTTAATAATACCAACGATTGGATATTGAAAAGTGAGTAGTTAACAAAGAAATTAAACTTTTATACATAAATCGGGTAAAAAGACATGACAGGGTAGAGACATTTTCAGCATTCGAATATTTTTGCTAGAAAATTGTAAATACTTTTCCTCTTAAACTCCAACGTGCCTAATAGTACAAAACTATTGCTACCTTATGAATATTTTATGTATAATATAAATTACAGTTTATTAAATATTTGTGGAGACACTAAAATAAAATAGCAGATATTCACCCGTATAACAAGAGCACGTACACTTCAATTCAACGATTTTATAAATAAATGCAACTTATATTTGAGAAATATGTTTAATAACTCTTGATTTCAAAGCAAAACCAAATACTACATACCTTGTTTGAAAACATATACTTTATTTCAGAAGTAAAAGATTTTTATTTTAAATTGAATTTTAATTTCTTAAATTGAATTTTAAATTCTTGAATTTTAATATACCTGCAGTGGCGTGCGGTCCATGGAAGCAAGGGAAAAGAATTTATTAAAATTAAAAAACAATGCTAACAAAAATAGTTTTATAAAATTATGGTTATCGTTTATTTAAATTTCTAATGTTTAATCAACTTAAAGCTCAATATCAATTCCGTACAGCAAAAGGTAAAATTAGGGCAAGTTGTATAAATGTGGTTTAACAGTACAATCGTTGTCTAGGATATTAAGCCTAGTTTAAAGTTAAGCTGTGTTTATACAACCCGCCCTTAGAGTACTATTTTAAATTAGGCTCATAACTTGCGCGGAGATGTAATACCGATTCAAATGTGTTACATACACTGCATATAAGTACTGATTTCGTTGCTTACTGCACTTCTTTCTTTCGGTAGTTAACATCGTATAAGGTCGAGTTATTTTTATTAGCGTGCTCCGTGATCAGATGTTTATCATAATTTGGTTATTTGCTCTATTTTTCCTGTTTGTTAAATGTTACTTAAGCACTGTAAATCTGCGAATGAGACTATATTTTGGAACATTTTATTATTTTAATTTATATAAGTTGGGATTTTTTTAAAGACAAATAATTCTATTTAGTTTGTTCTGTATGCAACATTTAAACTTGCTTTATCGTCATGACTGCAAATTCAGCTGCTTCGGTGGAAGGTTCGAGTACTTCCGATACATCCGAATCGCGACGATTTTGTTGTTCAAAAGTACTTTTATTAAATAAAGAATTTTCTACATACAGTTTCGGAGGAAATTACAAATTGTTGAGAAAGGCAGACCAAAACCAGAACTTTTAAATTTAACAACAAAGATAAAACCTACACCAAGTATTTTACTAAAAAAGACCGGAAAATCAGGTTGCATTATAAATAAATAGTAGTACTATTTTTTAAATAAAGAATAATAGTCAACAAATCCCATAAGTATAAAAGACACATTCTTTTGCATATTGTGATTAAATCTAAACAATCATAAAAATTTCAAAATGCTTTGTCACAAAAGAACGTTGGCAATAGTTACAAGTTTGGACACAGCACTTTTTATGATTCAGTCATGTCAATCAGAATTTCTACGATTCAAAGGGGCAAGGGGATTACCAATCATGCTAAAAATATTTTACTGGGTGGGGGTTAGTCAGTATTCAAAAGAACGAGATGTGCTAAAAAATTACCAATCCGATTAATCATTATAGAGCAAAATAATATGTATTACTAAAACGTAAAAGTTCTTCTTTAAAAAACTTTTTAAGCTTAATAATTATAACACTGTTTTTTTATTGTACCTAGCAGGGGCGTATCCAGAGAATTATTTTGAGGGGGGAATTTTTGAAAAAATAATTGTTTTAATAAATGATAATTAAACAAACATTATTTGTTTCTATTCTATGTATACTTATTTCTAAATTTGGGAGGGATAGAATTTCCCCCATCCCCCCATGTGAATCCGCGCCTGTACCTATTATAGATATATTAAAATTAAAATCGTGGTTGATTCCCTAGCCTAAATTCTCACCGCACGCCACTGTATACCTGCATTTAAAAAATTCAGCATTTAAAAGAAAGCATTTGCAGTTTAAACAAGGAATTTATAATTAACATAAAAGTAAACTGAATTTTAAATTAAAAAATGAGTTGAAAGTAGTCAACAAAAGCAGAATCTAGCCACTTCATTTAAATCTACTTGTATTTATTTGAACGTCGAAAGTAAGGATTTTTGTTATAAAAACTGAAATTTCTTTCAGTGTATAGAAAATCGACGTGTTTTAGAATTTTTCAATAAACGTACCCATAAAAAATATCAATTTTATGCGTTACTTTATACTCACACTGTATATTATATCGTACTATTGTATGTTTGCACTTTTTGCATTTGTTATCACCAAATAATACAGTTGAATAACATTGATGGCAGCGATCAAGTAGAAGAGAAATCAGTATGTAAATCTTGGAGCATATTCAAAAATAGAATATATGCCTTTTAAATAAAAATAAGGTTTGTGTAAAATACTAGTTTTTCTTCATATAATATTAGGTACAAATAAAAATATTTTTATACTCAACTTCACCGTAATAAGTTGGCAAGTTTAAGGTTAGTCCCCCTCCCCAAAAAAAACTCTTTAGATTCGTCCCTGAAGGTAATTTGTTATTATAATAAGCAGTCGCTCATCCAGAGAACTATTTGGGGGGGGGGGAATTTTTGGAAAATGGAAAAAAATTGTTTTAATAGTTAATAATTAAATAAACATTATTTGTTACTATCCTATATATATATTTATTTATAAAATTTTAGGTGGGGAGATTTTCTCCATTCCTCCCCCCCGTGTATCCGCGCCTGTAAAAACATTTAAAACATAATGCGTCCATAAAACAAATGCATAAACGATAAAAAAGAACAGTCTCGCGCCTTTGTGGAAAATATTAATTAATCTTTATTGATTTATTTCATAAAAAAGAAATTTGTTTTTGGATCATTTTAATTTTAATGTTATTTCATAGCATCTTTTTTTCTTAAATTCAAAGTTTAAACGTAATTAAAATACTAGTAAAATGAAATGTTAATGGCTATAATTTACTATTATAAAAGTTTCTTTTCAATACTATACCGTCAGTTACTTACGCACATTTCGTCTGCTGAACTGGTGACATTCCATTCAATATTAAGTTTCAAAATAATAAGTTTACTGTACCAATTCTTTAATGTAATAATCCTGACTTTCAGCATGTCACTTACAAGATCATATATTGTCTTGATTAGTTGACAACAGTGTAAATTTCAATCAGAAATTCGAAAAGTCCACGTTTATCACCGACCTAGTGCCATAAACGCTTTTCTAGAAACATTGTGCTAGATTTGTCGGATTTTCAAATGCATTTAATCAAAAAATATTACTAAGGTTCAATGTTTCTAATAACTTGAGAAGCTTATCCTCAAAATCAGATCACTCCGTATTGAGGCACTGTGTATAGTACATCAACTGCTGCAAAAGTGCATGCTTGTTTCACGTATAACATTATTATTTCTGCACTCAATATTTTTTTAACTGAATATGTACCTACTTTATACTCGTGCAAATTGCTGCTATAAAACGGATAAAAAATAAGAATGGCCCTTCAAGAAGCCTTAATTTGAAAAACACACAAGAGGCTATTATCAGCAATCGTATTTGCAATGATTAAGTATTTTTGGTAGTTCATCTTTAAATACATGTTAAGAGTTTCTAATGAGACTTTTGATATGGTGTCGCTGGCTAGACACTGTGGCATCGTTATTTATTGTCCGATTTTAATGGAACAAACACCGAATGATAAATCTGCTATACCTACGTAAATAAACATAAAAAATTGTATAATGTGGATAAGGGGAGATACGACAATCTTAAACTATTACTTTTTTAAATTGCAACCTATTGTTTTAAGTTTAGTATTTGAACGTAAACGTCATGTTACAAGAATGTGCTGAAAAAAATCACAGAATGGAAATGAAAACAAATTTTGACGGTTTGCAAATTTATTTTATTTCTACCATCATGATATTTGATTTTGTCTATCGATTTTGTGTACTTTTTCATTCGCGGGGGAATAAGGTGGATAAAAACTGAAAGCCTAATTCATTAACATTTTTGCCATGGCGACAACGCTCGTGGACGGATGTGCATTTTCCCGGTAGAAAATGATCTTTCTCTCTAAGCCAGGCCACTTTTCCTGGTTTTTAACAGAGTTGATCCAGGAGCCCTGTGTAATATTTTGCTGTAATTGTTTAGCCTTTAGGAAGATAGTCAATTAGTGGAATGCCTTGATAATCCCAAAATATAGAAGCCATAATTATTCTTGTTGGAGGAACAGCCTTTGCCATCTTTGCTGGAGGGAAACCACTATGTTCTTTTGTTACGGGTAATTACATACAAAATCCAGTTTATTCTTCTGAAAACCTGTATACGCTCACGAGAGATTTTTGATCAATAGTGAGCAATCGCAATACCCACCTTGTCGATAGTTTTTCATGCCCAATTTTAATGTTTAAAACGTACGTTGGCCATTCCATTTGGTATTGTTGTTGATTTTTACGTCCACTGCGGAGCGTCTTGAATGCTTGTACGATCACATTTATATTTTCGAATGCATTTATCGACGGTGGGAAATGCAGGAACAGATTATTCAGAACACTTTTCATCTCATTGGGAATATCGGTTGTAATTATATCTTTGAAAATAAAGTATTGAGTTATACCCAGAATTTCAACAGTTTCTATTTTTAATATGAAAAATATGTTATGGTTCACTTGCGTATTATTTGTTGTTTATACCTGTGATACAAACTATATAAACAAGTCTAAAACAACCAGGGCATTATAAGCGGGTATTATAGTTTATAACTCCCGCTCGTCGTTTACTTTGCAATCGGAGTCAATTGTTCATTCGTTGAGAACACCTTTCTTAACTCACTTGCACCATAATAACTATTATTAGAACATTTTATACCGTATGTCCATTTTCAAAATGCATCGTAAATAAATCATAAGGGATAACATCATAATTACTTAAGCATACATACAACGTTCCTGCTCCTCTGAAAGAATCATATTATCAACTATTGTAAAAATTGCAATAAATCGCAAAATTTAGATTTTTGAAAACACAGCAAAAAGTGTTTTAAAGCTTCATCATATTATTTTATTCCTAAATTGCAGAAAGCGTATGAAATTGTTGCTAAAAACAGTAGATAGGATTAAGGTCCTTTCTGCACAAAATAGTGTGTTTTGATATAGAGAAGCATGAAAAGTGACTTAAGCCCTTTTTGCGATAGCGATACAATTAGAACGTCCCTAAAGTTGCGAACCACTAACAGCTCAACTTCCTGCTCCAAGATTTCTGTAAACTGTTTGGATTTTCAAATGACCTCTCGGTAATATCCCGCTGTTGGTATTACCAACGCCACCAGCTTTCAGTATCTATATCTACAGTCAAATTCGGCAGCAGCAACAACGGCAATACAGCAACAGTGAGCAATATCTTTATATGTGAAACTAATTGACGACACTAGTATTATGTCACTATTAGTCGACCAGTTTTTGTGCCAATATGGTAAAATCATTTTTCTTATCAATTATGATTCCCTCTACATTGTTTTATCAATGGTCTTCTATCGATTTCATATACTAGATATTTACTTGTAAGGCGATTTTTAAATTATACATGATTTCCATTTCCATTATAGTAACACCCAATGGACCAACGGGAACTTTTGTTTTCTTCCATCCAAACATTCCTAACATTTGCTCAACATCTTGGTTTGCTCTTTCTACTGACCTTGGCTTTGAGAGTGCCTGGGACTTCCATGTACGATTTTGGAATCAGGCCATAGCTAAACTAATTATTTTATTACTTGGGCAGTAAATTCCTGTATATTATCAGTCTGAAATACTTCTATTCTGCGTTATACGTATACTTCAACTGCCAGTCTTGAAATATTACACTTGCTTTCAAAACTTTCGCGTACACACTCAAAATCAAGTAACAATAATATTGCAAAATTGTAGCTGTGTGAATGGGTAATTTTAAAATTAGGTTAAAAATGACACAAAGTAACTTTTACAAAACAAATACCTAATTCGGCAGTAATTAGTGTTTGAAGATAACAAATTTATTTAAAACGAATATAACAATAAATACAAATATTTTATATATACAATATTTTATATATACAAAACATGATTTTGACTTTTCAAAAATTTAAATGTCAAAGTTGATTAATTACAACCCTGATTTAATACAGCGAAAAATAGGTGTACGCGAAAGTTTTGAAAGCAAGTGTACATTTCTTTTTTAAATTCTGAAGCATTTTATCCCTTCCCCCGTGACCTGTCGCTTAGAGTTGTTCATCAATTTTATAAAAAATTCTTCAATTAATATAACATAAATTAGGTCGTTGTCCACAGATATTGTTTTTAAAATAACCTTTGATACGACGGATATCTCCAGGAGATCATATGTTTTGCCATAATATTTTGCTTGTGCTAAGAGGGTCTGAGTATTCTTCTGAAGTTGTTTTGAACGGTAACTTTTTAAAATTTCAATAATTTCATTGGTTCGTTGCAGGTTCCACAGATTTTCTATTGATGTTTGCATTACTTTGCATTCAGCCGTAAATAAAATGCATCTTTATCTACCACGGTGTTTCTAATAATGAAGAGTCGTAGTGTAGATATTACAAGTATTAGATAAAGTGAGTATTAACTTACATAATCACAACACTGCTAACATAACCATTAGGTAAATATAACCTCAAATAAGAATTAAAACTCGATTTTCCTAAAAACGATTCTGGCAAATACGATTTACTTAGGATAATAGCCTTTCAATGGAAATACATGTTATGAAGCTATTTGCCAAGGCAGGTACTACTGACCTAGGTCTGGGCAAACGCTATTTACCTGAAATTACTGTTTGCTTGCGATACTTACACAAAGAGAGCTGTGCAAGGCTGCATTAAGAGATAAAAAGGCTATTTTTTAAAATGTACTGTCAAGATATAAATATCTTTTCTTAGAAACTTCCATTTTGCATATATATTTTTTGTGCTATTTTATGTAATATTAAACTGTTTGATAGTATAGTATTATATAACTGTATCATGTACAGTAACTGCTGTGTCTTTTGCAGATCTCCATTGTGGACAGCGTTAACTCATGCCCATTCTCTTGTAATAGATGATTCTGATAGATGACATGAAGATAAAGAAGAACATATTCCTGATCCAGTCATTCCCCATATAATACCTCTACCTTTTGTACGTGGACATTAATGGTTTCAATCTAAAACACAAACTTGTTCAAGGATGTAGTCAACATAACTAAACTAACCACAACTAAACTTTTATTGAAGAACTTTAATGGCGGACTTGAAAGGGTTATTCTTGGTGTTTCTTAATTTTCAGAACTGAGTTAGAATTAAATGATAAAAAATATTAAATAAATAAATTAATGCAAATTAATGAAATATGAATAATATGTAATGGACTGTTTTACTTATGTACAATTAGTTCATAAGATATGTTATATATTTTTAAATAGTTTAATATAAAACTGCTTAATCCAGCTGAACCAAAACATCAGGAATAGGTTATAAATTGATACTTAGAGGAAATGCACAAATATATAAGTAGTTCATTCTAGTTTGCTTTGTATATTTGGAATAATATGTGAAGAACTTATACTATAACATACTACAAAATTTTGAAAAATACAGATAAGTAAGAACCGATTGTAACCATTGTTATGTATTTGATGATCGACTAAAATATTACTGTTACTGAACTGACATATACATATTTCAAAATTGCTGCTGTTCAAATTGGGGGAAACTGTGCATCCGCATATTTTAAATTTAAAGCAATTTTCAATATTTTTAAATATGTCTTTTTTATGCTCCTCAAATAACTTTACAGAGACTGTATATTTTTATATTTTCTTTATTAAGTTATGTTTGCATATCTTCTCCGAGTTATATTCCGAGAATATATATTTTGGTTTTTATGGAAGTTTTTACGTCAGAGATGACGCCTTTTGTTTGTGAATGCTAAGATGATAAAGTTTTTGTTTCGACAGGAAATTTTAACGACGTTTCTGTTTGGACCGGCGCGTCATTTTGATATCAATGAAAGAACTTTGTATTTCACATAATTCACAGATTTCCGTTTTTTTAATATAAGAGCCCAGCATCAAAAGCCAGTGATTCTTAGCTTTTTCAAATTCATGAACATCTCTACTACAGTTTCTTCGTAGAACAATAAAAATAATGACGTGTCCTATTACGTGTTTCCCATCTTCCTTCTTGCAACTCTGTATCATTATCAAAATGTAATAACTTTGAGAATGGTACAGCCGTACAGCTTGTATTCTGTTATCTGTGAAACCTATAATTAATTGTTTTTATTTTTATGACGTAAGCCTTATGTTTATGTAAAAATCTGTTCCTTTATACTGAGTCTTTTGTAGAATTTCTATTAGAAATTTTATCACTTCTTCGCAACGATTCTTTTCAGGGTTATAAAACATAAAAAAGGTTCCGTAGTCTTGTGTACATTGGAAAAACAGGGTGGTCGGTTCAAACAAGATTTCCGAACGTACATGATGTCAGATCGTGTGTTCTATCTGCGGTCTCTTCAATGAATTATCGATTATTATATAAATGTCTTTGATCTTTCGTACCGGGAAGTTCAAAAAAGTTGCCAAGATTTATAAATATTGTTGCATTTTCAATCGGATTATCTATTTGAAGGCCAGTTAGAAATCAGTTATCATAACAGTTCCCGCCGTGGAGGTTGGTAGTTTTCGCATTTAACATAAGTAGTTCACACATTAAGTTATTGTGCCTTCCTATTTATCGTTCTTTTTGATAAAAAGGTTTTTAGAGTTTCTTGCTTGATTTTGTATCCTTTTAATTGTGATTTTAACGGTGTTTCCCTAAGAACATTCTCTTAAGTTTATTCTGAACTAGGCTTTCTTCTAAAGAAGTAACCATACAATGAGGGCAAAACATTGAGTTTTTCTTTGTTCGTAGTATGACACCGTGCAAATCGGAAATTCTTCTTTGTTCGTAATAAATTTATTTTGTTAATATTTTGCATATAGATAGATGCTTTGATTTTATACATGCAGTGCATGCTATTAACATTAGTCTTCGTCTAAGATATATCAAGTGCAAGATGGCTGTTTATGTTATATTTTACCTAGGGGTATATTTAGGGGGGCGGTTTATCGAGCTGAAGTCACTCCCCCCCCCCGAAAACTGTTTAATAGGAATCGGAAATTCTTCTTTGTTCGTAATAAATTTATTTTGTTAATATTTTGCATATAGATAGATGCTTTGATTTTATACATGCAGCGCATGCTATTAACATTAGTCTTCGTCTAAGATATATCAAGTGCAAGATGGCTGTTTATGTTATATTTTACCTAGGGGTATATTTAGGGGGGCGGTTTATCGAGCTGAAGTCACTCCCCCCCCCCGAAAACTGTTTAATAGTCTAGGTCATTTATGTACCAAAACTGTGGTTTCCCATAAAAACCGAAAATTTAGTAGTATACCTCGAAAGAATTCCTAAATACGCCACTGATTTTACCAATGCTCACTGCATATTTTGTCGTGTTCTGTTGATCAGAGATCTTTCCAAGTTAATAACATGTGTAATAGCATAAAAATATTATATCTCGATCGTTACGTAATTTCTTAAGTATAAGTCTTCACAAACATCCACTATCTAACTTTAAGTTATATATATTTAATTGCTACATATGTATACCGTGACTGAATCCCGTAGTAGATACATACAGCGAGAGATTGCTTAAACCGCTCCCGGTCGGCCTGGCATCTCAACGGGTCTCTTCGCTCGCTTCAACCGTAATGTGTACACACTACGGGGTTCAGGCACGGTATGTAGACGCAGTTGCTGCAGCTAAAAGGTAGATTTATAGTTAGGTGTAAACGCAATCAGAGCAAAGATAAAAACAGATTGATGTCTCCATTTATTGATTTTCTAGCTACATTTATGTAACAGTGTATCAAAAATATTCAAACGTATTCTGGTCTCTTCTTTTTTAAAATCCGGACTGAAAATAAATGTTTCTCATATTGTCCTATTGAATTTTTTTCTCAAAGATGTAGGTATATTAAAGCAGATATTGTATACGGACTACAGTTTTAGTTTCTTAAATATTAATATTTTGAATCTTTTCTGATAAGATTGTACATAACCTGTAAAGCTTTCTGTATATTTTGGCTGCATATATGATGCTTTTCATGTCTTTCTGTTGTATCACAATAAGAATTTTACTTCCAAGTCATGGATATTGTCTGTATTGCGTTACACAAAACTATAAATTATACTCAAAACTAGTAGGGTCCAAAATATAACAGATCACCAAGTAATTTAAGTTTGTTTTGCTTAATAAATAAAATAGAAAGTAAACTTAAAAAATATAAACGATTATAACACTTAATACAGTTATTATACTGTTATTGACCAATTGTTATTGTTTTCGAGTAAATGTGAAGATACAAGATTATTCACATAACGAGTAAACCTATTTTTAATTGCTTATAAAACTTTTAGATTAAATACATTTTAGGAAACTATACTGAAACTTAAATTAATAGATTTGACATTTTTCTCATTATACAAGAAAATCGCAAGAGGCATATATTGCCGGCTAAAGCTCCAGAAAGGTTAAAGCTATTCAAGTCCTATAAGGTCGACTAAAACCTGGCGCATGTTCTTGGCTTAAAACGATCAAGATTAATACAGATTTTGAAAAAGGATTTTAAACTTACATTGATATAATGTATTAAACTTCCAAAAATTGATGGTGATCATTTTTTTCTTACTAAAAAGTCGAATAAATAATAATACCTAGTATACGGCGGTGTTTTTCTTAACGACAACCTGATATAGATGTTTATGTGGTTGTCGAGACCGACTGCTCAACGTACCCATCTGACAGCACGGTCTGTGTACTGAGGCTATACATGGACGAGGAAAATCCTCTTGTTGGTTCCGGGAATCAACCGGGCAGCCTGAGTAAGAGTTGGACTCCGCGATTACCTGGATTACCGCGCGGCCGTCCACTTCACTAAGAATAACTCTTAATAACTGTATCAGAATTGTCACTGCATAGCAAAAATAGAATGGTGGGAGTAGTATAGTATACAGTCAATTCCGAACATACCTGCACATGCTTTTAAAAAATTTAATTTAGATTTTATTGAGTCCAGCCTTACTTCAGGAAACTCCATATTCATGAAATAAGATAAAACAATTATTAAACAGTTTCACAATTAAATATTTATTACCAGACAATTAGTCCGATAGAAATGTATCGTTATCAAAGGTAAAAAAATAAACAAAATACGTTGCTATGGTAATATACGATGTAATGATATCACTTTTGTGTACTTACTTGATACGGCCTAGATACAGAAAAGGATGGTAGGGGAAGAGGTGGAACGGTGTTACACAAAAAATATTTTTGATATAATTCAGGACCAAATAAAAATTTTGTGATTTATTCTCTTCCTAGTTTGAGAGTTTGGAATCTTGTTTCAACTTTTACATTTAACTTGCTTTAATTATTTCAACTTTTAGCGAAATTAAAATTTATTCAACTTGGTGCTCTGTGTAAAACTGTGTCCTAATAGTGGGGTACAGAGTTTCAAGAAAAGGTTAACAATGTTAATGTTAATAAAACAACTTAAAATTCTTATATTCTTGCGTTGTACATACAAATTTAAGTTGGATTAATTTCTGTAGTCATTTTACATGTATTCTCCCTAATTTACAAAATTATGTGTTTTATTGTGGCCTCTTCTTGTATTACCAAAGTTTCCAACATCGATATCATTTGAATGGAATAATGTATCTTCGTCACTTAGATGCAACTTCGACTGATCACTGTCTGCACAAGTGTTACATAAATAATGTTACACCGAACCCCACTATCCACTGTAACACTGTAGCCCAATCATGAAAAATCTATACTCGAATCGTTAATAAGGGCACAAACAGTTTTAAGGTTAAGTTCGTGCTTCTCCGGCGTAAATAAGCTTACAAACTACTTACAAATAAATTTTTAATAATCTAGCTTTAATTAATTTAATCCTGAAGTAAATTGTATTTTACTTGAAATAATTACTTTTGTTATTAAAAAATATACATACCTTAATTTCTTGAAAACCTATCAGTGAATATTAACCAAAATGCACCTGCAGTTGGTTAACACCAAAGTACTTCTAACATGAAAATATGAACATGTTTAATATAAAGCAATCCTAAAAACATTAAGTGCAACACTGTAGTACGAGTAACACTGTTCCCCCTCTCCCCCTATACAGTATTTTCGATATATTTTATATCGTGACAAATGTCTGGTAATAAATATTCGTAAAGCTATTTAATGACTGTTTTATTTTATTTCATTGCAAGATTTTACATCCATGATAAAAAAAATCTCAAACTTTCCAATATGCAGCTCTAGTATAGCTTCTTAGGATGTTTTTAAATTAAAAGTTTTATAAGCATCTAAAAGTAGATATACTCATGTGGATAACCTGTTATTTGGAAATAGTCTTTAACTTACTATAGTTCAGATTTATCCATTATAAAGCTTTTTCAAAGAAAGTGTCAAAACCATCAAGCTGTTAAAACATTCTACTATTCACTCAAGTCTACGATACCGAAAGTTTTTGGATAAATATTAACACAGAGTTAAATACTTTTCTTAACAATTATACATGTTCACTTTTGTGGGCTTTAATCGGCACTGCCTAGACGAAGCGAAAAGGATAGATAATTTCAACATTAACTAATTACAATTAATTAAAGTGCAATAATGAGCAAATTAACATGAATGTTGTTATGCAGTGCTATTAAATTAAAATGCAATATCCTTTATTATTCTATATTGCATTTGAAAATAACCAAGTAAATGCAATAGGTTAAATTGTTTGGTTATTGCAAGTACGTATGCATTTTACCACGAACAGACGTAGTTTGTTATAAAAAAATACACATTTGCAGCTATCATTTTACAATAAATGCTATTTTTAGTTACGTTTGTATTTTTTACTAAGTTCAATTAGTATTAAATTATCCCTAAATGAAACGAAAAGGTTTTAGCGCATTTTCAGTATTTATAGAATGTTTGATTGCATCAACATACAATAAATTCAATGGTTTGATAAGATTATTTTAAAATGCAATATAGGGAGTATAGTATATTGCAGTTTAATTTAATAGCTCTATATATAAGAAATCTTTATTTAATGCAGCTTTCTCTCCTTCGCCAATGGAAGCCCGCAAAAAAGTTCAACATTACTAATCACTAAATAGAGCTATATTTTGTATGTTTACACTTTTACTTAGTTATTAGCATTTATTTTTTATGTTGCCTTTTCCTAAGTAAACAACTAGTTCTTAATATTTAACATAGTAAGTTATTACGTATCTAATTAATTATACAGTATATTATGTATATCGTGTTTTGATCAATCTTATGATATTTGACCTACAAAGTCTTTATTTTTTAAAATACTGCTTAGTAGATTTTCGTTGCAGTACCGCAACTTATGTATATTTACAATCCCTAAAAGAAACGTAAAATCTGAATAGACAATTATAATCTTCATAAATAATTATTTTTATACTTGTTGTCCTCTACTTACAAAGTCTACGTATGTATAAGGATCACTTCATTACTTATAGAGAAAATTGTTGTAAACCATAAACATGCTTCTTGTTCCAGACCATTTTCCAGCTTCATTTTCGCATAGTTTGCTATTATACTATACAATCATATTCTTAAATAACCCTTTAATAAATTATAAAATTTTAAGAACCATGTCCTATTTTTGAGTTCACCTTGTTGTATTTACCAGTAACTGTATTCTGAAAAATACTGTATATTTTTGTTTTTGGAAATACATTTGGATATATGTTCTACCAGTTTTATACATCATTATTTTCCTCCTTAACAATTTCCTAAACATGAACCCTGATTTTATCAAAAGAACCATCCGAAAAAACTTTTTTTGGAGTGATTGAACTGCATTCAGCTGCTTTTAATAAGTTATTAACTATGTCATGTTTTTTAATAGTATTTGCATGGTAGATATATTGGATATATGCAGAGAGTCCTCAAGAATTATAGTGTTATACAAATACAAACTGGTCTACTATATATTAGAATATAATCTAATTTATCTCTCGGAAAAATAAAATTCACTGCTTATAAGTTCAAGTTGGCAGGCATATTTCAGTTCAGTTACAAATTTGATGACTAGCAACCCTCTAGGTTTAGTCTTTAACAGGGGCAGTACGATATGTAACTCATTTTCTCCCTACATGTTGTCCCTTAGATACGTTGAGGGGCTTATGCAAGTTAGTGACAGTGCAAGATATTTAGACTGTCTCAAAGTAGGTTTGGTACGATTCACACTATAACAATTTTGCTATTAGTTCCTAGTACTATATAACTCCACAAAAGTCGCTAAATCTGGTTGCCTTTAGTTACCCTTGGTGTAACCGAATATATTATAATTATTTACTCTTCAACATATTTTCAAACGCACTACATTAAGATAGTTCTTACTTTGAAAAGTTCTCAAATTGACTGTTGACAGAAAAAAATAGCAGTGTGTAACAAAGCCCGCATAATGCCTTTACTGTACTCGAAGACTTAGAGGACTCACCTATGGCTTGTCGTGGTACTTATCTACAAGTCCAGTAAAATAAACATTCCAGACTTGTTACGTAAATGTTAAATATAATAACATTACTACACCTATTACATGTAATAAAGAATGAATTCTCGTCATATCTGAAATTATGGCACACTTTTATCTAATTGTTGTAAATTGGTACAATCAGTAAATTATGGTACAAGTACCATAATTATGGTACAGTTGGCAACACTGCCCTGGACGGACAACAATGCGTCTTCCTCGCACAATCGGTAATATCGTAATTCTGTAATAATATCCATTGTTTTTAGAGTCACTGCATCTAGTCAGACAAACCATATTGGCGAATCAGAGTAGGGCAAACAACCCCATTTTGTGGCGAGAAAAGCCGGAAATTATTAATTATTATTATCCCCATTGAATTTAATTAAATCCACGTTTAGTTTAAAAGGTTTTTCTACATAGTTTTCATTCTGACAGCCCCAAATTGTAATATGCCAAATACGTAAGATGCGATTTTAATTTACGGATTACTAGATTTCACACTTCCTTTATCTCAATATGGCGTCGATTGCGGAACTCTGATACGCCAAGTTGACCCGGCTGACTAGATGTAGTGACTCTAATTGTTTAACGAGGTGACATCTAGTAGATTTCAAAGCAATTCCATATTAAAAATTAGTTTTATTATGTTCGGCGGTTTATTTCAAATTTAAGATTCTACACATTTTTGTATTATAAAATCATAAAAATATGAAAATAGTATCTGCACAATACAGATACTCAGATATTACAGAAAATGTACCTAGATCCAAATACAGTTACAAAATTTTAAAACTATCTAGATATGTATCTAGGTACCATAAAAGTATCTAGATACTGTATCTAGATACTTGTATCTAGATATATTACAACACTGCTTACATATGCGATAAAAGGCAACTGATGGCAAACTGTTATATTTAAAATTATAACAGGCAACATTCATTTGTTCACTCGCAGATTTTGTATACAGCATACCCTAGCAGCATTTTTAGTCATCGCTACGTACCAGCAACTACCGGTGGAACTATTAAGTTTTTGCCACTAGTCACAAGCACGTAATTGCTACGGTTTTGTTACGTACCTGGAACCAGAATGGGGAACAATTTTTAGGTAGCAGATACGTTGCAGTAACCTGTCTGAAACTTGTCCAGCTACGTAGCGGGAATGGGGCGGCGTAGTAATTGCTACTTTCGTGGAACTTCTTTTCTCTTTGACACAATAAAAGTAAATCATAAGTAAATCAAAAGTAAAAAAAAACAAGGAAATACGTATTTCTGCATTTAATCTCATACGGCTTATTAAAAAAAATAACAAATTAACGCAAACAAGGCCTAGTGTTCGATTCCCACTGGATCCGTAACTTTTTTTAAATTAGTTTTTCAGTAAAAATGCATCCATGTTTACTGGGCTTTTCTTAGACTTTTAAATAATTCAATAAAAATTATTACGATTATAAGTCGTGTATTGCCTAGATCCTAGATCGTCATTGTAACTCTCTCTAATTATTACGCAGAAAATTGGAACAAGAACCTAGAAATAATATATAGTTAAGAGTTACCATAAATTTAATAAGATGATGTATTTATTTATCTCCTATATAATAATAGCCAGTTCCGATGTTCGGTGTCCGATGTCCGAACTCCAACGAAAAATATCTCGAAAACCAAAAGACTTAGGAAGCTGAGATTTTACAGGCAGGTGGGCCTTACCCCAAAGGGGTGCCTAGTATATTTTTAATCATAAAAACCTGAGGGGGTTGCAGGGGGGGCATTTCTTAAAAATCATTAAGGCTATATATCTCTTGAATGGCGTAAGCTGCAAACTTCAAATTTTCACAGATTATATTTGAAGAAATTCTGAAGATAAAAAAATACACAAAAATTACCTACATTTTATCCAGGGGCGGAGTAAAGCAACATTCCAGAGGGAGAAGAGTTTTCCGCAAAAATAACTATTATAAAAATCTTGATTGTGAGTAATCTGTAAGAGATACGTATATGCCATCGGACTTTTTTGCAGACCTTTTCGCTGCAATTCGTTCGCTTATAGTTTGGCATTATCTGTTACCATTTTCACAGCGTAATGCGTTTTGTCCCTGTTAGAGTCAATTTTGCTAAGTATGTATTTCATACTTTGCTTATTACTAGGCTGTCCAAAAATCCTCTCAATAATCTGTGTATATAGAAACCTTTGCTAAGAAATAAGCTATCAAATGGTGAAAACGGCATCAAAACCTATTCAGTGGTTCTCGAGATTCACCGGTTTTGACAAAAACTGGGCTTACAAAAACTACAAAGTTAATTGGGGCACGCACTGATTGTCAGCGACTGGCGCGTTTTCATCAGAACGGTGCCTCCACACGCCGCGCCGTTGATTTTCCAAGGAATATTATGCTATAAAGTACTACATAAGTATATAATTAAAATAACTATATTATGTATTCTCTTTGAACACACCTACCATTCGTTTAAAGTTATTTTGAAAAAAAGGGCAACTTATGTGTTTTTAGAGCATTTATTTGAGCAAAAAAAGTGTGGGACTTGTTCATTATGAATCAAACGTGATTATATTAAATTATAGTTACATGTTATGATCCGATTGACATTATTATTAAGGAAAATAAAAACTCCACTGCAGTAGCACATCCTGAGCTACCGGGATCCCAAAAAAAGAACTTTTATAAGTAGATCTGTTTTCTTAGATCGTGGATAGCTGACATGATCAGAAGGGGACCGTTGATTTTTCAACGGGTATTATGTTAGTATTAGAATAATTGACATAATGTTTAGCATTTATTGCTTTTTAAATTATACCTAAAAAATGAATCAAAAACTTTAAACCTGCGAATTTACATTTTGAAATCGGCGACACGTCAACTGTAGGTCCCCTTGTAAGTGGCAATACCGTTCCACATACTTTAAAGGTTACTCAGAAGTAATGGAACTGCATAGTTCCAATAAATAGTAGAAACAACTACATAATTACTAAAATAATCCGAACTGAAGTAATTAAACCTATAAAGTCATAAATTTAGTTGTAGTTACGTAAAAACTACTCAATCAAAGTGCTGATCTCAGTTAGTGCTACTTACATGCTGCTTGGGTATGAGTTTATCATGCTTGAGGAGATTTGTGAATTTTAAAAGGTGATAAAATGTTGCCGTATGATTATTGTACGTCATTACCATCCCTTGTTTTATATTATAGAATTAAGTGCTGCAAGACGAGACTATAATTATGATTCCATCATCACAGATGTCCTTGTAAAACTTTAGTCTGTTAAACGTGTTGAATATTACTTCACTTTTTTAAACTATCTAAAACTGTAAAAATGTCATTATCAAATGGATGGTAATGACAAAGTTATACATAATAGTTATTAAGATAATGGACGCAACAAACGCATAGTTATTAGTTTTGGAAGAAACTGTCGGTCCGGTGCCTGTTGGTCACCTGCCGCCGGCTGGCAGTATAGGGTGAATGAGTATCATGTTTTGTTGGTCCGATGGCTGTTGGTAGCCTGCCGTATAATGAGAATCAGTCTTATGTAGCACATACACGGTCTTCCCCGACGACGTCGACGAAAACGTCGGCGACGACGTCGGGGACAAGGTCGAGATAATGAGGTAATGTTTACATTTACTGTAATTTATAGCTGGACTGTATATAATAAAATTATGAGTATCGTATGTCTTTAAAACATCAAAATGAAAGAAAGCATTATTGATAATAATCAAGACGTATTTCGAAATAGCATATGCAATTAACAAAAGTCTTCATAAACGTAATAACCTTGACGTCACCCATCGGTGGAATTACAAATCAATCTTTTATTATGAAACGAAAACTTTAGTTTTTTTTTCATTGTTAATTTAGTTTAAAAATGGATATAATTAATTATCGCAGGATTTAGGATTCCGAGTTCCAGTGTGCAAACGATGTACAATTTTCCGAAACCAAAAGGAAGATTATCACTTACCAAAGAACAATGGTAAAAATCTGCTGATTTTTATCATATCTGTCATCTTTTATTAATAGTAGTAAAAGCATTTGCTACATTTTATTCACATGAATCATAATGCTGATTCTGGTAAAATAGATGTTTTGTCACATCTATTAAATACGTCCGTTTACCTTCCAAGGTTATCAGGTTATGACCCATATTGTAATAGTATATTAAAGTATTAGTTTCATAAGACGCGTTTTTAGCGCACGCGTCCGAGTTTAGAAAACGACCAGCGAAGCGGGGAGTTTTCTAACGGACAAGTGCGCTAAAACGCCTTATGAAACGAATACTTTATACTATTTTTTATACTTGCGTCGTTATTTCGTTAATTATTAAAAAATAAATTAGTTTTAAATAAGATTTGTTAGTGAAATTTTGTTAAGTACTTTTGACAGTTGGCTACACTGAAAATTCAACTTCAGCATTTGTTATTTAAATTGTTTTGTTTTTATAAAATTAATTTAGTTTCTGTGACAAGAAGGTAAAATGGTCAGATATTCTCTCCCTGCATCTTATTAAAAAAATTAACTTATCTTAATTAATCTTAATCTTATTAAAATATTGGAATTTAACCATATTGATAGATTTATAACAACTGCAGAAAATAACCAACATTTAGCTATGAAAGTAAGTAAAATTTTGTGCTAAATACTTTCAATTTTTAATATATTTCAATTATTTAAGGTTGCATTAATAATAGGATTCTGTGGTGCCTGCCGAAGAGATGAATTGACCAACATGTTATTAGACGATATTGTGGTCAAAGATGATGTGTTCACTGTGACTGTAACAAAAACAAAAAATAAAGTTCGAAGAGAATTCTTAATGACAGAGAAACTGTGGATTGATTTAATTAAGCAATATTTGAGCCTAAGGCCTAAGAAAATAAACCACAGGCGGTTTTTTATAACCTACCGCAATGGAAAATGTATTTCTACTCCTATCGGTATAAACACCATGGGAAAAGTTCCTTTTATTATTGCCACTTATTTGCATTTAGCCAACCCGAAGCTTTTTACAGGTCATTGCTTTCGACGTTCAAGTGCTTCCCAATTGGCAAACAAAGGTGGCGATTTAATAACTATAAAACGGCATGGAGGTTGGAAGTCTTCAGCTGTGGCTGAGGGCTGTATTGATGCTTCAGTTAAAAAAAATGGAGGTAGCTGAATTGCTATCTAATAAGCCATGTACTTCCACTTCAACGGCTCAAGTGGTAATTGACCAGTCTTCCACTGCTTCATTTTTACATGAAGAATCACACACTTTTAGCAGCAACCCACGAGTCAACAAAACATTGTTGAGGGGCAAAATTTACCTTCATTTAAGATTAATGCCCAGGACACTTCTGCTGTTACAATCAAAGTGTATAATAACTGTACTTTTAATACAAAAGATGTATAAAGAATAATTTGTGAATTTATTAAATAATTTTTAATTTAATTAATTTATTTTGTGTATGTTTATTTTATATTTTAAAAGTTTGGCATTTTATCACATAACAACATAACCGCACTTTTAAATATAATAAGTTTGACATTTAAGAACAGCTGTTAGGTGCTACCAACTTTAAAAAACAAAATTTTACTGTTTCCAGTACTCTAATAAATCTCATTAGGACACGCAAATGCGTGTCCTAATGGAGTTCATTAGGACACGCAAGTATAAAAACATGATTTGTAAAATTAAGAATCAGTTTACATCAAATTCGGTTGAGTTTATTAAACGGTCTCTACAAATGCAACAATAGTTATTTGTATAATAAGCATAGAAAGTTGAATTTGCTGCACCGAGTGCGATGATTGCAACCCGACCGGAGGGAGGGTTGCAAGAGCACGAGGTCAGCAAATGACTTTCTATGCGCATTATTTACATTATTTTCTCTACGAGAAATTAAATAAATTAAATTAAAAAGTATAACAATAAATAATTTAGTAATTCAGAAATAACCGAAAGCAAGTAATGTACTATTGATTTCATAATGATCTAGGACAGCAAGGCTAATATGATGCTATTTTTCAATTTTTTCTTAGTGTAAATGCATAGGATAAAATAATAAAAAATAACATCGTATTAGCCTTGCTGTCCTAGATCATTATGAAATCAATAGTACAATCTAGTTGCTGTGAATAGGGTTGTTTTGTTAAGACTTACTAAATGTCAGTTTGATAAAAGTTGGCACTCCCTGCGGTTGCTATAGAAAAACAATAAAGCAACAGTTTATTTACAATCATAAAGCCGGATTAAACCTTAATCAAGTATTGTGGTTTAAAAGTGATAAGAAAATGCAAGAAAATATAGAAGATATAAAGTTACCATCATTTATAGAAGAAGCAGCAAATGTGGCAACACTAGATCTACTTCCAAAAAATTCAAGAGCAAGATATATAAATTCATATGAGAAGTTTAAACAATGGTATGATGAAAAAAAGTTTATAAAAAGAGGATAAATATTTTTTCCTACGACCCCATACGAAAGTGAACAATAGCAAACGCTACCGATATTAAGAAAGTGAGTCATATAACACGCGTATGTTAGGAACATAACACACGTGTGTGTTATGAAAATACGTCACGCTAAGCAATATCTAGAAATCCATGAATTTTGTTTACATTAAAATGATGACATTAATGTTTAATCCAATTTTGAGAAGCATTTTAACCATTATGTATCTATTCTTTTCTTATAAATATAACTTTAATTAATGTTTAATTAGTTATTTTAGCTATCAAAAAGAAATATCTAATAGATTACACCTAACGTAACCTCACTATAATACATGCTTTAAAATCTTCAAAAATTATATTCTTGAAAATTTAAAAAAATCAAAATTTTTTAAACATTTGAAATTTGGGGGGTCGTAGGAAAAATATTGTACATTACACGTTGGAAAGTAACTTTTCTGCACTCGTGTGATTTCCGCACTCGGCTTACGCCTCGTGCGTCAATTCACACTCGTGCGTACGAAAAGTTTCACTTTCCACACTAGTAATGTAATATACTATATCCAACACCTCTATATAAATACCATGTTTACTATGGTCATTTTAAATAAGGATAGCGATTGTTTACTCTTATCTTACATTATAACCTACGTTGCCCCTAGCAACGTGGGTTATTTTTAAAAAACTCACTCCTTCAAAGATAACAACCAATCACCAGCTTGCGTTACTTAATATTATTAAAATCCAGTCATCGTGCTAGAGTATTACCGTCAAAACTACAGACTAACTATACATTGCAAATTCGATGTTTAAACTTAAATAAAGAGGTGTTGGATAAAATTTTGTATGGCACGCGTGAGTTAAGGATATTATCCACTCAGAAAAATTAACCCTCTCGGGCCTGCCGGCCCTCGAGGGTAAATTTTTCGTTCGTGGATAATATCTTACTTAACTCACTTGTACCATAAATAACTATTATTTTACTAGAATCAGCACATTCTTGATGAACAACACGAACAAAATGATATTTGATACCTATATAATAATTAGTCCATTGACCTCTCCTATACCAAAATCAGCAGATTTTTACCAGTGTTCTTTTACCGAAAGTCCTTTATAGGAAATCATTGTACATCGTTTGCGCACCAGAACTCAGAATCCTAAATCTGCGTTAATTATATCAATTTTTAAACTAAATTAAGAATGAAATAAATAAAAAACAAGAGTTTTCGTTTCCTAATAAACAGTTGATTTGTAATTCTACCGATGGATATCAATATTATTCCGCTTATGAAAAATTTTGTTAATTGCATAAGCTATTTCGAAATACTTTAAAGAAAGAGATTCAGTACGCATTGTATTATGCTCAATAATACTTTCTTTCATTTTGATGTTTTAAAGACATACGATATTCATAATTTTATTATATACAGTGCAGCTATAAATTATAATAAATGTAAACATTACCTCGACATTGTCCCCGACGTCGTCGACGACGTTTTCACCGACGTCGTCGGGGAAGACCGTGTCCTACATTAAAAAGTATCGTTAATTATTATCATTCTAAATAATCTGATTATTATTGATGTTATTTTTATAAATTTTTAACCTTGTACTTTTAATTAATGAATATTATTTTAGATGTTATTTCATATTTAAATAATAGCAGTGCGTACTTACTCAGCGGTATTTTACTGCGTAGCGTTTAAAACAAAACTCGGGGAATACCCGAACTTAATCCAGCATCATTCTTAAAAATC
This sequence comes from Agrypnus murinus, assembly GCA_929113105.1. Taxonomy (NCBI): domain Eukaryota; kingdom Metazoa; phylum Arthropoda; class Insecta; order Coleoptera; family Elateridae; genus Agrypnus; species Agrypnus murinus. The sequence continues at coordinate 162,066,154 of OV816024.1, forward strand.
ATAAACATCACGAATAGTTCAACGGCAGATTCGTCAGACGATGGGATAACAGTGAGAGTGACCGCAAGCGTCAGTGGTTGTTTTAGTTTTGTTAAGATAAGAAGTTGCACACTATACCAAAATCAATTTGTGTTTCAGGTAATAATTATTTACTTTATAATATTTTGAGCTGTAATTACGCCAGATCTTCGCGCCTCGCTTAAATGCGGATTTTCCCTTGCTATACAATGTAAATGATCGAAATTAATTAATAAATGAATGTATATGTATGTTGGTTTACTCTATTTAGACTAAAGCAAAGATTTGCAAGTTAGGTGTCCTTGAGGAATATTCCTGCGTTGTCGCCAAATATTTTATAAACTATATGTTACAAATTATGGTTTATTAAAAGCACAGCGTATTGTAGAAAAGAAAAGACCGTTAAAAGCAACAGGTAAGAAGATATAATAATCTTTATTCAAAGTCATTGAGATGACACAATTAATCGATTAATGGTATTAACATTAATAAAATATATGTATCTCACATGGATAATTGATAATAATAACTGTTTGATAATTTTTTTTTAATGAAAAGGTTAAGTACAATGTTGTTGACAATAGGAATCCAATATAAATGTTTATTCAATGAAAAACTTTTATAAACATGTAATGCATAATTTTATCATATATAATATCACAAGTGGACTGATTTTTTCCGACAAAATTTGTCGTTTCAGATATGAGTAGCTTTGCAACGAAAATTACACGAGTCGACGCAGGAGATGAGTGTAATTTTCCAAAAGCAAAAGCTACGAATGTCTTAAACGATAAATTTTGCAAGAAAAAATTAGACCACGAGTTGTATTCGGCTTGACAATCCACCGAGCAAATTTTTATTTAGCGTGTGTAGTTAATATTAATTAAATTAAATTTGACATTTCATTTTGACAAGTGGTTTTTTCTTAGTGAAAAAAGCCACTAGTGGTTTTTTCACTATAAAAATAATTTCATTGGTCCCAATTTGAAAAATTCTGTAATCTGATTGGTTAAAAATTTTCGAGTTGGATTGTCACTAATAATAATCCAGTAAATAAATTTTATTCCATTTAGAGATATTTCCACCTTGTATTATATAGTTAGTATTTTTTGTTTAGCTTTAAATTAAACAATTGCAGTCATAAAGGGATATAAAGATATTGTTTGATTGAATCAAATTGATTTTTTCTAACCTGTTACTTTTAGTAGTGCAACACCCGCAAGTCGAAACTTCAAGTTTCTTCACACATTATACTTATTTTGAAATAAAAATAACCATCTATCGACATCGGAAAGAATATTAAAAACATTTTTAAGATTTGTTTTATTTTATTTAAAACCTGAATCTAAATAGATCTTTAACTCTGAAATACTATCGTGGGGTGTTTCGGCACCCTAATGCACAATTTTTTGCTTAATATCTTCTAAATTATTATAGTATACTCGCGCTCTTCAGCTTCTGAAAAGGTATTCTTTTACAAGAATTTCAAAGCCTTTAACATGTTACAAATCACGGTCTACAGTTTTCTATAAATTGAAATTGAAAAAATATGTCTAATAATTAGGCACTGAAACGCCCAAAAATGTCAACAGATAATTTTTATATTTGATGATAATGCCATTTTATCTTTATCAGGAAATCAAAAATCACACCTTGGGGCACCATCCAACAAAAAATTAGTTCACGAAAAGCATATTTTTAGTTTAAAACATTTTTTTATATTTGCGTGTGCTAATGGCTTCATTAGGACACGCATTTTGCGTGTCCTAATGAAATTTTTAGAATACTGTAAACAGTAACATTTTGTTTTTTAAAGTTTATATCACTGTTAGACAGCTGTTCTTAGAATGTCAGAGTTATCTTATTTACGCAGTGAACTCTTATAACTGAAATGCAACACTTGCAAAACTAGTCTTGCAGGCCACATAAATGCGCCGAATAATAAATAGCCCTGTTAAGGGCGTAACGGTTTTTACTTTATTATTAACGAAATTGTAAATTTTGATACTGTCATCATATGGGATGAATTGTGTTGTGTATATGCAATAGCTCACGATAAACTTAACGTAATAAAATTCAGTTTTATAAAATTATACATATATCTTTACCTTATAAGTTATAATATCCAAAAGATCCAATGAATAATTATTTTTGTTAACAAAAATCATTCTTTGCTGAAAATACTACAAATAAGGTGTTTATTCTATGAAATGAAATATAATTATTCTTATTTCATCCAAGTTTTTAATTCATTAAGTAGCAATTATTTATGTCACAAATATATTGGCATACATTCTACTTTGATTTATAATAATTTTCAACAGTACGTATAATACATCTGGCAAATTTGAACGAGGTCCTGCTGCTTAGTAGCGGCCTGCTACTAGCGGGCTTTGTGTATATGACATAAGAATGAGAATTTCTACGTCGCGCGGATTAAGCGAGGTTATGTAAAAAACAATTCAATAATTTCTGGTGTTGCCAACTGTTATGCTACTTACCAAAATATCCCTAACAAATTTTATTTAAAACTAAGTAATTGTTTTAATTATTTAATAACAACCTAACGCAAATAGAAAAAATAGTATAAAGTATTCGTTTCATAAGACGTTTTAGCGCACTTGTCCTCTTTAGAAAACGACACGCGTCTTATGAAACTAATACTTTAATATACTATTTTTATGTGCACATGTATTTTTATAAAAAAAATTTATACTTTTATGTGTCTCGTCAGTAGTAACCTAAATACTTGTTTTATTACTTTTTCTTTAATACGTTTTCTGTTCATGAATAATTTATAGGTAAAAAACATACATACATACATAATCCATTCCCCTTTTACCGCATTTCGCAGTGTCGGGGTTCCATACAAACTCTTATGGGAGTGCAACGGAGGTAATGGAGCTATTGTAGCGAATACATTACGCTCCCCCATATTTTATCAGTCATACAACTTTCATACCTTAACCTAAGGAGCTCAACCACGATAGTACAAAATTTTTTAAATTCAGTCGCAACCGAGGTTTGAACCCCTGTCCCTCTAAACGAGAGGTAGGATCTCTACCACTCGACTTCGGAGGGCCTAGGTAAAAAACATATATTTAAAAACAAATTAAAAAAATATATATACATACCTAAAAAGTAATTAATCGTAAATTTTAACATGTATAACACATGTGGGTCATTCCATATGAAATCATCAAATTTAAAAAAAATTGGTTGCTACACCATTTTTGATTTTGATGAAAATGGGCTAGCTTGTTACCCAAGCCTTTAGATGAAAGAAAATATATTTTTTAAATTTTTACTGGCAATTGTTTGATAATAGCGGCCCTTTTTCATCAGCGGTGTTTACCAATTCCAGAGGTTTATGCATTTGATCACAGCTTGTTGTCCAGTTGACCAATTTGGAGTGTTTTTATGTCATTTTAAAGCTTTTTAAGATATGCGCATTTTATTTATATATTTACAATTATTTATATATTTACAATTTGATAGTAACTTATTTTTCCAAGATGGCGTCTGTGAGCGTTTGCCATTGAAATTGTTATTTTTTCCTGTTTTGTACCCCATGCTGCACTCCCCAGGCTAAATTGACAGATCTGGTTTATTGTGTACATTATCTCTACATAGTAATCTCTACGTAGTATAATAAGTACATACAAAATTATCTTCATTAAAACCCTGCTTATTTAAAAAAATGCCTTCAAAGTTGACAAAAAGAAAAATGTTATGAAAATTATTAAAATTTGGAACCCAAAAAAGTTATGTGGGGGACCAAATAAAATGTTGAGATTTTTGTAATAGATAGTCTTTATAGGTACCTGTATTGGGAACTTGGGTTCATTCTGTTATTTTTACCCACTTCTTTAATAGACCTTTGAAAACGCAAAAAAGTCATTTTTGATGTTGCGTCTTGAGGTGAGTTGGTTAAACCAAGGTATCTCTATATAATATTTTTAGGACTCTAATTGGTTCCAAATTTGTAAATACTATGTGGGACTGCATACATAGTAACCAGTTTAAAGTATGAAGTGTTTGTGTTTGCTCGATATATCAAAACGTAGAATTAATGGTAGCGTCCTGCAAAACCCCAATGTCATGATTGTTTGTGATACTTCAAATGCAAGTTGTATGCTTTCACATTGTCAGGAGTGTCCTAGAATTGAAACGGTGTATAGAAACATTTGTGATACTAATGAAATATTGACTGAAATTAAGTACAATCAGTATCCACACACACTTGTCACACTTTAGATGATTTTAAAGAAAAGTTGATAAAATTAAAAATCCATTTTATTACAAAATGTCAGTCTCAGTTTTTGAAAACTAAAAAAGAAGACATTACTGCTTCTGAGTATATATTTTTAGGGAATTTTTCTGAAAATTAGGCATTAGTGGTGCAAGATGAAGTGCAGTCTTTTCATTGGGTTAATAAGCAAGCCACACTACATCCATTTGTAGTATGTATATTTTAAAGACAACAATTCTATAAAATCAGAAACATTGTGTATTATTAGTGATAGTTGGTACACAATACTGTGGCAGTTCATGCTTTCCAAAAAATCTTAATTTGTCATTTAAAATTAAAAGGTTGGTCACAAAGGCAAGTTTACAAAGAACAGTAATTAACTACATACTGTCACCACAAGCTATGTTTGATTTCTGTTCAAGTAAGATTCCTGGTATAAATTTTCTTTTTATATCCTCTAAAGACATTGAGTGTGGAAACAAGTTACTTGAAAAGCGATTTGAGAAAGCTGCGATTATTCCTAATACCAGACTGTTTCACAATTGTAGCAGTCAATAAACATTTTAATAATTTTACACAATACTATTAATAAACTAAGTGAGACATTGCCAGTGCTTTTTATTGACAGTGTTTGATATACTTAATTTGGATGCAGAATTTTAGTGCCGAGTTCCAGTTCTTGTTATTTCTATTTCCACAAGTATATTTAATAACTGCATTTAAAAGATTAAGATTATCTAATTTAACCAGCATAGCTTATATTGTATACATTTTTGAACCAAAACTTTTTTGTTCATTAGTTAGTTATGATATCTTGAATCACATTCATATTTTTTGGAATGCAGTAAGTTTTCACATTAAATGTATATTCTTCATAATTGAAGCTGGTTACTATTATTCAGTATCACATATTTAGTATTTACAAATATAGAAACGATTAAAGTCCTAAAAATATTATACAGAGATACCTTGGTTTAACCAACACACCTCAAGACACAACACCAAAAATGAGTTTTTTTGAATTTTCAAAGGTCAGTATTAGGTAAAGAAAGGAGTAAAAATAACAGAATGAACCCAAGTTACCTATACAGATACCCACAAAGACTTCCTATTACAAAAATTCCAACATTTTATTTGGTCCCCCACATAACTTTTTTGGGCTCCAAATTTTAATAATTTTCATTTTTTGTCAACTTTGAAGGTATTTTTTTAAATAAGCAGGGCTCTAAAGAAGATAATTTTGTATGTACTTATTATACTATATGCAGAGATAATGTACACAAAAAAACCATATCTGTAAATTTAGCCTGAGTAGTGCAGCATGGGATACAAATCAGCAAAAACAGCAATTTCATCTTGGAAAAATAAGTTACTATCAAATTGTAAATATATAAGTAAAATGCTCATATCTTAAGCTTTAAAATGACATAGAAATATTCCAAATTGGTCAACTGCACAACAAGCTGTGATCAAATGCATAAACCTCTGGAATTGGTAAAATTTGTTGACACCGTTGATGAAAAATGGCCGCCTTTATCAAACAGTTGCCAGTAAAAATTTAAAAAATATATATTCTTTCATCTAAAGGATAGGGTAACAAACTAGCCCATTTTTATAATAATCAAAAATGGTGCAGCTTCACGCACTTGATGATTTCACATGGAATGACCCATTTATAAAAACTAGAACACAACACTATCCAACTCATGCACAACCCCTTCGATCCTAATGAGTTCGTTCAGCGTTTGTTATAAGTTTGCGTTGTTAGTTAATAATAAATTTAGTATAGGAAATGGAATTGTACAAAAAAGAAAAAGCATGATTAATAAACGTTATTGGTAAGTATATTACCTAAAAACAAAAAAAAATATGAAAAAGCATCTATTATCACAAAAAAAAACTTGCTATAAAGAGTGTGGGGTGTTCATACACCCCATGATAGTATAATACGTTACTTGAAGATTAATAATATTGGTAATTAATTTATGATTGCACATTTCATGATAATTTCTTCGAGTCAGCAATTTCCGGCGGACGTGAATCTTGCGAATGTGCTTAATATGCTGATGATTCATAATTTTACCATTAATAAATATATTTATTATACCAACCGGTGTCTGGTTTATTTCAATCGATTGAAACATGGTTTTAATTTTTAAGTATTTAACGATCAGAACTCATAGTCATCTCATAATGATGGTAGTGAGTAGTGACCCTGGATAAGAAAACCAAACTTAGAATTCAAAAATAGATTTTTCGGTTTATGATAGATTTGGCCAATGTGGACCTGTACTTTCACATAAAACCCGAGTGGTAAACCCGCTTACCCGAGTGATAAACTCCCTACTACCAAAAATTATATACACGTATTGCGGTTTTACTGCAATATCTGCCTTTATTTCCGTATTCTCACTTGTTGTTCCCGTTTCCCGTATTGCCCTTTTTACTCGTTTATTATTTTCGTTTGTATTGTCTCTATTTCCGTATTTATTTTTGTATTGCTACATTAATTTCCCTACCACCATGTTTATTTCCGTATCCCATACATGATCTTAGCAGTGGGTATATTTGAAGGAAACTTTATTTACTAATTTTATTGGTAATTTTGGAAGAAATCGTAGCTCGAAGAAGAAAAAGGTAAACGAAATTCCTCACAAATAAAAGATGATCTGTAAAAAGCAGTTTTTTATTCAGTCATATACATTACATCTTTTAAGTGCTGTTATGCAGAGCACGCACGGTCGTCCGCGACCAGGTCGGGGACGTGGTCCGGATAATGATGGAATGTTTAGCTTTGCTGTAATTTATTGCATAAACAACTTGGGCTTCGAGATGGTTTGTATAATAGAATTATAAGTATCGTATTTTGTTAAAACTTTTTTATCACAATGAAAGACATTATTGACTGCATAATATTAAATACTTCTAAATAAAGAAAGAGATTTCAGTACACATTTTATTATGAACTCAATAATTATTTCTTTCATTTCGATATACACGTTTCAAGGAAATACGGTACTTATAATTTTATTATACAAACCAGCTCGAAGCCCAACTTTCTTATGTAATAAATTACAGCAAATTTAAATATTTCCTCATTATCCGGACCACATCCCAGACGTGGTCGGCGATGTGGTCGCGGATGACCGTGTGTGCTCTACATAAAAGTAAGTGAAAACCGAATACATGAAAAGAAGAACTTTAAAAATTTTATCATCAGATAGACTCTAAGCATTACAAAAAACACATTGAAATAAGTAACAAAAATTAATTTGAAAAATAAGAATCTCAAAGTACGGGAATCAATAAAATTCAAAACGAATTAACAAAAACTGACTCGAAATTACTTTCGAGGATTTCATCGATTTTGTTGTAAGCGAACAATCGGTCTCGAGCGTATAGAAATATATCGATTACGAGTACAAATAACTTTTTAAAAATATAAATACTAATTAAAAAAAATCACAGCACTAAAAATATCTGGCATCTTCAACTTGGAATTGCATAGATCGGCTCAGAGAACTTTTAGAGTAGAACTCTCAAACGAAGCGTAACAATTCTATTCTCTTATCATTCATGTAGTAATCTTATTAAAATGTTAAATTATATCCAAATTCGTGATAATATGTCGGTACCTTAACATAGAACTAACTATTTACTTATTTTGAATTGATTTTTGTCTACTATTGTAAGATTTTTATATTTTTTGAGTTTAATCACCACTGGAATATAAGATTATAACCGCTAGAAATTGCTACAGCACATATCGACGACTTCAACTACTAGACGGTAGTGATAGAAGTGGTTTGTCTATTAAGCGTAATTCCAAAAGTTAACGTAAGTTAAAAGTTAAAGTAAAGTTAAGTTAAGATTTAAAAATATAAAAATAAAAAATACGTAGCGTTGGCTAATTTACACAGCGAAAGCTTCAATGTAAAAGAAAATCACGTAAATCGGCCCAGTAGAACCCTCAAACGACCTGGAACAAAAAACAGGCTTGTTTTGAATCGGCTGCAGTCCTTACAGTCTATTCCTAACCTTCCATTATTGAGTGTTTAATATTTGAATTGCTCTGATGTATAAACAAACCCTTGCATGCCGTCATAGTTATTCTTTACGAGTTCTACAAGGCCGATTTGCTACTTCTTTTTTATAAGCATTGACAGTATATTTTCTTTAGTCTTGATATTTTTAAAACCATGAATTTAAAATACTTTATGCCTAATCTATCTAACCTAGTGTAACAAGAGAGAAAAAGAAAGAACCTCTTTTCAAACAACAAATGGAATATTCTACAGCATTCGAGAGAATGACGCATCGCACCAAGCATGTAAACCAGACGCGGTTTATCTAACGCCTTCTAGAAAAACATGGTATGTTCGAGCGACTTCTAGAACATTTATAGGAGGATATAAAATCGACGTCGCGGATAAAAGAAGCAGTCAACAGCGAGTAATAAAACGTGTATCACGAAATAAATAGTAAAGATAAATGTTGTATTAGAAATTCATAGTTTGTAAATAATAGTTTTAATGGTTTATAATCATAGCGTTAATTTATAGTGTATTCATTAGTGTTTGTAAATAAATATTTCTTATTAATAGACGATTTAACCAGCACTTTTGTTATTATTTGAAAAAGAACGTTACAGTGGTGTCAGGTGTGGGTTTAAAATAAATAAAATCGCGTAATAATTAAATAAAGTGCTGTGAGAATAAATTTTTAGTGTTAAAATTAATTTCAACAAACAATTAAAATGGTGATGAAACTATTAAAAGATCTCTTAGTGATAGATTTAAAACGGGAATTGGACGAGAGGGACTTGGATAGTAATGGAAAGAAAGAAGTTTTAATAAATCGGCTAAGAGAATGGCTTTTGGAGCAGCAAGAAGACCCTGAAAGTTTCCTCTTCGAAATACCTGGACCCGCAATTGATACTAATTTGTTATTAAGTAAAATGGAAGAGAATTCTAGAATGTTAAAAGAGGAATTACTGGAAAAGTCGGAAGAGAATTCTAGAAAGTCTGAAGAGAATTCTAGAATGTTAAAAGAGGAATTACTAGAAAAGTCGGAAGAGAATTCTAGAAAGTCTGAAGAGAATTCTAGAATGTTAAAAGAGGAATTACTGGAAAAGTCGGAAGAGAATTCTAGAATGTTAAAAGAGGAACTATTGGAAAAGTCCGAAGAGAATGCTAGAAAACTAATGGAAAATACTAAAGCACTGGAAGAAAAAATTTTGGAAGGTTCTGGGCAGTCCGAAGAAAATACTAGAATGCTTAAAGAAGAATTACTGGAAAAACACGAAGAGAATTCTAGAAGGTTTGCAGAATTATTAGAAAAGTCTGAAGAGAGTTCTAGAAGGCTTAAAGGAGAATTGCTGGAAAATGTCAAAGCGTTGGAAGATAAAGTTTTCGAAGAATTGTTGGAAAACTCCAGTGCGTTACGACTATTAGAAATGAAATTGGAAAAACAGGATAGGGTAATAAAGATGGTAGAAGAGAAAATGGCCCAAATGCAATTACCACCAACAGCTGAGAAAGATAGCGTAACTAAACTGTTGGAAGAGAGAATTAGTCAACTACGGTTTTCCTCAACTTCTGAGTGGCCGTTTAATGAAGAAAAGGAACAATTTAAAGAAGAAAAGGGGCCTGCCGTAGGGATAAAAGTAAAACCACCCACGTTCGATGGAAAGATACCTTGGTCCACCTACTACAAACAATTTGAGGCGGCCGCTGGGGCCAACGGATGGACACGCAAGGAAAAGGCCGTTTCTTTAACTGTGGCTTTGCGTGGAGACGCGTTGAACGTCCTGCAAACAATCCCAGCAGGACAGGAAAATGATTACCAGTTGTTAGTTTCTAGATTGGAGATGAGATATGGAGACGCGCATCTACAACAGGTGTATCACGCGCAAGTGAAGAATCGTATCCAGAAGAATGGAGAAAGCCTGCAGGAGTTTGAAGCCGATGTTGCGCGGCTTGTCCGATTGGCGTACCCTACGGCACCCGATTCATTTCTGGGACAACTCGCTGTGCAGACCTTCATTGATGGGTTAAGAGACGGGGAAACACAACAATCATTGAGGCTGGCACGACCAAGAACAACTGATGATGCACTCGCTCACGCCTTAGAATTTGAAGCTGCAAAACAAGCGTCCCGAGGTCACGGGCGTGTTCGGACCGTTGTGGAAGAAGATGAAGGTTCTAAAGATCGTCTAGAAGAATTATTAATGAGAGTTCTTCAGAAGGAAGAGAACCGTAAAAAGAATTCTCAAGAAGTTCGAGGACCCCGTTGCTGGAACTGCGGTGAACAAGGGCACATACGACGCCGCTGCCCTAAACCCAAAATAAGGGAAGTACAACCGTCGAAAAAGTTAAAGGGGGTTGGCAAGAGGGGGCGAACGTTGACCATGAGTGAAGAAACCCCGGAGATCACCATTCATGCCGTAACATCAAAGAATAGTACCAGTAGTTTGTTCGTAGATGGAAAAATTGCTAATCGAACTGTTCCACTACTTATTGATACGGGGGCGACAAAATCCATCATACGCGCTAATGTTCTACGAACAAGTATGAAGCTGTTACAGACAACTACTCAACTCCGTACAGCAACAGGTGAAGTGATACCAACACGCGGAGTGGTGAAGATGAAGATTGGCATTGGAAGTGAAGAACGTGATCATGAGGTGCTGGTAGCCGACATCATTGACGAATTCATCTTGGGAATGGACCTCCTGAGAAAATTTGGTTTTACATTGGACTTGAAGGAGGGTGTTTTGAAGGTTGGTAACGAAGAACTTCCGTTGCACCCACGAGAAGATCCTGTCGTACGGGTTTTGCTGACAGAAGATGTGATATTGCCGGGTCAAAGCGAGATGGTTGTCGAGACAGGTTTGGATGGAGATCTTCGGGTAGGATGTGTGCGAATAATGGACCCTTTTTGTGATAAGAAGATCCATAGTGGCATACTGGTGGGAAAAGCGCTGATCAAGGTTGGAAAGACTGTACCGGTGAGACTTATGAACATTAATGTGGATCCGGTGACATTGAAGAAGAGTACCCTTGTGGGACAGTGTGTGCCAGTATTCCGAGTAGCCAGGTGTATGGCTGATGTTCCAAAACCAGCGCCCAAAGACCATGGTGGAAAATTAGTGGGTATGGTTACTAGTTCGTGCGAAGACCTTAACAGAACGGAAGTGAAAGAGGTACAGGGTTTGGTTCACCGATACCAAGATATCTTCGCTCTTGACGATAGCCAGAAGGGACGAACAAATATAGTAAAACATAAAATCAATACAGGTAACTCTATGCCTGTCCGTCAGCAGCCGAGGCGTCTACCTCTAGCAAGGCGAGCAGAAGCCGAAAAGATTATTACCGATATGGAAGAACAAGGGGTCATCGAGCCATCCAACAGTCCATGGGCATCACCGGTGGTCCTGGTCAGTAAGAAGGACGGGTCAACGAGATTTTGTGTGGACTATCGGCAGCTCAATGATGTGACCAAGAAAGACAGCTATCCCTTACCACGCATCGATGACACGTTAGATACCCTGTCTGGTTCACGATGGTTTTCGACTTTGGACTTGAAGAGTGGTTATTGGCAAGTTGAAATGGAACCTGAAGACCGGGAGAAGACCGCGTTCACTATTGGTTCCGGACTATGGCAGTTTACAGTTATGCCTTTCGGTCTATGTAACGCTCCGGCCACCTTTGAGCCTCTAATGGAGACCATCCTGAGAGGGCTGTCGTGGAAGACCTGCCTGGTATACCTAGATGATGTGATTGTAGTCGGAAAATCATTCAACGAACATTTGAAAAATCTAGAGGAAGTGTTCCGAAGACTACGTGGAGCCAATCTGAAACTGAGTCCGAAAAAGTGCCACATATTCAGAAAGGAAGTGAAATATCTCGGGCACGTCGTATCACAAAATGGAGTGGCAGACGACCCCGATAAGATTCGTGCAGTTCAAGAGTGGCCAACACCGAGAGATAAACACCAAGTTCGTAGTTTTCTTGGGTTATGTACCTACTACAGGCGTTTCGTTCCTGGGTTTGCCAATATAGCGAAGCCCCTGACAAGGTTAACTGAAGATGGGAGCGAGTATGTTTGGAGCGGAGAGTGTGAAACAGCTTTCCAACAGTTGAAGCGTGCCCTGACAACAGCACCAATATTGAGCTATCCACGGACAGAAGGGAAATTCATACTTGACACAGATGCAAGTAATTTGGCCATTGGGGGTGTACTTTCTCAGATACAGGATGGACAAGAAAAGGTCATCGGCTATTTTAGTAAGGTTTTATCGAAAGCCGAAAGGAATTATTGTGTGACCAGAAAAGAACTATTGGCCGTCGTGAAGTCCGTTGAGCACTTCTACAAATACTTGTACGGACGGAAGTTTTTATTGAGGACGGACCATGCAGCGTTGAAATGGCTTCTACAATTCCGTAATCCTGAAGGCCAGGTCGCAAGGTGGATCGAACGATTACAAGGATACGACTTTGACACCGAACATCGAGCGGGCACTAGTCATCGAAATGCCGATGCTCTTTCAAGAAGACCCTGTCCAACGGATTGCCGTCATTGCTCTCGTTTGGAAGAGAGGGTTTGCCAAGTATTAAGGACTACCATCGTCAACGACAATTGGTTGCCGGAAAATTGCAACGACAGCAGGAGGCTGATCCCGAACTAAAAATGGTACTGGAATGGAAGCGCGTGGGACAAAGGCCTGCCTGGGAGGCCATCAGCCCTTTCAACAGAACGCTCAAAGCATATTGGGCCCAATGGGAGTTCTTGAGGGTGGAAGACGATCTCCTGAAGCGAGTACTAGAGAGTGAAGATGGCACCACCATTAGGTCTCAGTTCGTGGTTCCAAGAAGCCGAGTGGCTACAGTATTGCGACATCTCCATGACGGTGCCTCAGGAGGACACTTCGGTGTGAAAAAGACTTTGGAGAAAGTTAGGGAGCGTTTTTATTAGGTCAACTGTAAAGAAGACGTGAAGGAGTGGTGCCGGAAATGTGAACTATGTGCCACTGGTAACGGACCCTTGGGGAAACGAAGAGCACCTATGAGGCAGTACAATGTGGGTAGTCCTCTGGAAAGAATAGCTATAGATATTGCCGGACCATTTCCCGAAACCGACGATGGGAATAAATACATATTAGTGGCAATGGACTATTTTACCAAATGGCCAGAAGCATATGCCCTACCAAACCAGGAAGCTGCGACTGTTGCTGACGTACTAGTCAAAGAGTTTTTCAGTCGCTTCGGAGTGCCCATGGAGCTGCATTCGGATCAAGGCCGCAACTTTGAGTCTGTACTGTTTGGAGAAGTCTGTCGATTGTTGGGCATTTGCTAGACTCGGACCACACCGTTACATCCGCAGTCCGATGGAATGGTAGAACGCATGAATCGTACAATGGGCAAATATTTGGCCAAGGTCGTCTCCGATCATCAACGAGACTGGGACCAATACCTGCATCTGTTCCTGATGGCTTATCGTGCATCGGTCCACGAAACAACCGGTCAGTCACCAGCGTCTGTGATGTTTGGACGCGAGTTACGGTTACCGTGTGATCTGGAATTTGGGTCTCCACCTATAGAGCAGGAGGTAGCCGGGAATGATTATGTCATCAACTTAAAGAAGAAGTTGGAGGATATTCACGACCGAACCCGAAACAATAGTCGAATCGCGAGTGACCGGATGAAGGCTACGTACGATGTGAGAGCCCAAGAAGGAGGATTTCAACCTGGAGAGCTTGTCTGGTTATACAACCCGCAAAGACGTCGTGGCTATTCTCCAAAGTTACAGCGGAATTGGGAGGGCCCATACCAGGTGAAGAAACGAATAAATGACTTGATTTATCGCATCCAGAAATTGCCAAGAGGGAAACCAAAGGTGGTACACTCCAATCGTCTGGCGCACTATGAGGGAAATAATGACGCAGTCCCGGATCGGGAAGATGAAGCTGAGGTGGCTATCAATACCGTAAGGCCTGGAGATGATCAGCCAACCTTCAGAGAATTTATGGCTGCGTTTTCTGGAACTAGAAAAGCGCGATTCGGAGTCACGACTGAGATGCAACAAGATCTCTTCCGGGTCCCTGGTGATTATTCCATTGCCCACTGTGTCTCCGAGGATCTCCGTATGTCCAGGGGGATCGCAGTAGTGTTTAGAAATAAATTTGGACGGCTGAATGAACTTCGAGAACAGAATCCCTCTGTTGGTAAATCCTTACGCTTGCCTGATCATGACCGATCCATTTACTACCAAGCAGTTTTACTACCAGAAACCGAGTTACGTCGACTTGTGGAGGGCATTATGGAATTTGAGGATCGAATTGCTTACCAGGGGTATTAACAAATTGGCAGTTCCCAAACTCGGCTGTGGGCGGGACCAGCTGGATTGGAGAATCGTTAGAAACATGCTGGAAGTTGTCTTTAGAGGTACGGACGTCAAGATCTTCGTCTGCAGTTTTGACCCACAGCCCGCATTAAGGCCAACGAAGAGTGTAGACTGTTATTTCTACCGTAATGGAACGTGTAGTCGAGGTGAAGACTGTCGATATCGTCATGACCCGTTCTACAGGAACCAGAGCATAAAACCTGTTCTGGGACAGAACAGACTTGAAGAGGGGGGCAGTGTAACAAGAGAGAAAAAGAAAGAACCTCTTTTCAAACAACAAATGGAATATTCTACAGCATTCGAGAGAATGACGCATCGCACCAAGCATGTAAACCAGACGCGGTTTATCTAACGCCTTCTAGAAAAACATGGTATGTTCAAGCGACTTCTAGAACATTTATAGGAGGATATAAAATCGACGTCGCGGTTAAAAGAAGCAGTCAACAGCGAGTAATAAAACGTGTATCACGAAATAAATAGTAAAGATAAATGTTGTATTAGAAATTCATAGTTTGTAATAATAGTTTTAATGGTTTATAATCATAGCGTTAATTTATAGTGTATTCATTAGTGTTTGTAAATAAATATTTCTTATTAATAGACGATTTAACCAGCACTTTTGTTATTATTTGAAAAAGAACGTTACACTATTTAAAACTCAAAATTTATTTTTGTTACGTTTCGTTTCAGAGTTCTACGCAATTTCAAGTTAAAGGTGTTACGCTGTAGGTTTGCCAGCTTTCCTTAGTTTTACGATTTTATAGTTAGGTACAGTCAAAACTGCTAAAGTGACCATCTCTATATTGTGATTACCTGCTTAAAATGACCCGTATTCCTTGGCCCCTGCTAAAATAATATCTTTTTAATGTAACTTTTTCTGTATAAAGTGACCACTTATCTATTGTGACCAATGACCACCATTTACAAAGTATTTGGATAGACATTATCTCTTTAAAGTGACCATTCTTTAAGAAATTTCATGAAGGTACTGTAGCGGTGGTTTAACACTAATGTAGTGTTAGGGCTACTTATATGTATCTCTTGTAGGAGGTAATAAAACACAAGTAATAACTTTTATGAGATATTCGACTTGTTTATTATTCTTGTTTCCTAGTACCATTCCGTATCTACGCAATGAATGCAAGTTGTGAGCCATTCACAACATTTACCCCGCCCGGTCTGAAACGAGGGTAATACATGAAAAGGAAAAAATACGGAATGGTATTTTGGAGAAAAAATGGAGTATTTTAAAGGAACTTGAATAAAGTTGTAAAATGCTCCAGCTACAAAAACTCCACTAGGTAGTATACAATAAAAAACTTAAGTTAACTAACAATACGGAACATTCGACGGCAACTCTTGGAACCTGTAAACAGAAAGAAAAAACAAAAAAGTGTTCAAATTTTCAAAGTCAACAGATAAAAGGTTTTCAAAAGATGCCTTCGCGTAGCATTTGAAATCAGTTCATTGTTGGCTTAACATTATAAAGTAACTAATCTAAAAAATATGCAGGCTTTAGCCTATCTAAAGAGATAGGGCCAGTGTGATTTTCTAAAGTGGCGTATTTAACTGTCCGTTCTAACACTTTATAGGGGCCTAAGTAACTGTCTTTCATGCCCAGAGTGTGCGTGTCAATACGAACGTACACGTGTGTGCAGTTGGTCAAGTCGCTGGGGACGAAGGACTGATCGGAATACGTTTTTGTAAAAAAATGCTTCTGCTGCCTCATAAGACGTTTGAGATTGGCTATGAAATTAGGGAGGTTCATGTCGTTAGCCAGTTGTTCTTCTTCAAAGAAATCTCCAGGTAGTCGTAAAGGGGTAGCATACAGGATTTCTGCAGGAGAAACATTAACTTGCGATTTCAGGGTTGCACGTAAGCTCAAGAGAATCCAAGGGAGATTAGTTAACCAGGAGGAAGTCCCTGTAGTTTGAATGGATTGCTTGAGTGTCCGATTAAAACGTTCGATAACGCCCTGACTAATCGGATGGAAGGCCTTGCATTTGACGTGTTTAATTCCTAACATGGCCATGAAGTTGATCCATGCATGAGAAAGGAATATTCTTGCATTGTCCGTGGTGAGATACTTGGGAATTCCAAAGCGGGACACCCACGTGTCGACAAATGCAGTGATTACTGACTCCACGGAAGAATTCTTCAGAGGAATTTCTTCCGGCCACCGACTGTAGCAGTCAATAATGGTAAGGAGGAATTTATAACCTCCCGAAGAAGGAAGGTGTACTAGGTCGAGATGGACCTTAGTAAAACGTTCATCTGGTTCTACAATAGATTGTAGAGGGGTTTTCGTATGACGCCGACTTTATGCTTCTGACATTCAGCACAAGGTATGACCCACTTCTGAATATCGTGGTGCATAGATGGCCACAGATATCGCTGAGTAATCAATCTTTTAGTAACAGGGATGCCAGGATGGGCGATGTTGTGTAGTTGTTGGAATAAGGGATACCTGAATTTGAGCGGGATATAGGGTCGTGGTTGGCCTATACTAACATCCACCCAGAGGTTTGATTTGTTGGCAGTTTGAAGGGAAATGAATTGAAAATTACTACGAGATCGGAGCTGGTTTAACTCGGGATCTTGTTCTTGAGATAGAGCGACTTCGTCGTAATTAAGATCAGATCCAGATAATAAGATTAACTCTTGCCAGAGCGTCCGCCGGAATATTCTCATGACCTTTGATATATTGAAGGTCAGTTGTGAATTGAGAAATAAACTCTAGTTGTCGAAACTCACGTGGTAAAAATTGATCACCATTATTTTTGATCGCTGTACACAAAGGTTTGTGATCCGTAAAGATTTGAAAGTCTGTGCACTCAACGTAGTAACGAAACTTCTTTAAAGCAAAGTATATTGCAAGAAGTTCCCGAGAAAAAATACTGTACTTTTGCTCTGTGGTGGTTAACTTCCGGGAACAGAAAGCTAGTGGTTTCCACATGCCATCTTCAAACTGTTGTAATACTCTAGCTATAGTGGAAGACGAACTTTCTGCAGCTATACTAAGAGGGTTATTAATTCGCGGATGTACCAATAAAATAGCGGTAATCGAAGCATTCTTCGCGTGCCTAAAGGCTTCTATTTGCTCATGATTTAACTGGACAGGCTTTAGCGAAGTTTTACCAGGAATAACTATAGAGGTTAACGGTGCCAAAATTTTCGCACAGTTTGTTACAAATTTATGGTAATACGAAATTAAGCCAATAAAATTGCAGAGTGCTTTCTGACTTGAAGGCAATGGACAATCAATTATAGCCTGGACTTTGGAAGCCATTGGTTTGATACCGCGTGTATTAACGTGATGTCCTAAAAAATCGAGCTCATTGTCTCCAAAGAGACACTTTGGTAGGTTTATAATTAGGCCATTGTCTTTTAATCGGGAAAACACTTGGTGTAAATGCTCAACATGTTGCTGCGAATCAGCACTAAAGACTAGGATATCGTCTAGGTATGAAAAACAAAAAGGGAAGCCCTGATAATACAGTGTCCATGAAACGACTCCAGGTGCTGGCTGCATTCCGTAGTCCGAAACACATCCGTTTGAACTCAAAGAGCCCCAGAGGTGTGATAATAGCAGTCTTGTGAATGTCCTCAGCTGCGATTGGTATTGCGAAGTAGGCCTTTTGGAGGTCTAGCTTCGAGAATATGGTTGCGCCAGCAAGTTTTCTTGTAAAGTCCGTTAAAAAAGGGATTGGGTAACGATCTGGTACTGTCACTGAATTGAGTTTCTTATAATCGCCAACCAAGCGATAACTGTCTGTTGGGGCGATGGGGTTGATGACCTGGTCGTCACCAGGAGGTAGCGTCTCTGCTGTGCCCACTGCGCGCTTCCCGACGATGTGAATTGGCGTAGCGTAGCTAGTTGATGACCGCTGTACTACGTCAGCGTCCAAGAGCTCATTAAGATGATCTTCTAGAAAAGAAAAATGATTAGGGTTCAATTTGCGACAGCGTGCTTTAACCGGAGGGCCGGTCGTGTCAATGTGATGGACTACAGTATGTTTTACGGGTTGATGGTAGTCGAACTTACGCAAAAGTTCCGGGAAGTGCGTGTTTAGAATTTTCCTCTAAACATCAAGATCGCTAGACATGTTGTTAACAGTACCTGAAGATGGTACGTCAATTGGTGAAGGTAAGTGAAGAAAAAGGGAAGAAATCGCAGGAGTAACGATTGACTCGTAAGGAGGAGTCAAAACATTAGCCTGTGCAGAAAATAGTTTGCGTTTAGTGCCAGTCTTAACTGGGGGATTTGTGGAACCTCGACTGCGGGTTCGTGCGAGCTTGACATCTGTCTTGCAAATGACTCGTCGAGAAAAGCAGTCAATGGTTAGGTTGTGTTGCTGTAAAAAATCCAGGCCTAGAATGGCTGTAGATATGTCAGCGACATAAAATTTCCAGGGGCATGGCTGTAGGCCAGGAATCGGGAAATGTAACCTCAAAGTTACAATACCTGTCACAGGAATTGACGATTTGTTCACGGCCATAAATGAAAGGTTGGCAGGCGTGATGGTTTGGTTACAGGAAACTGCAACGTGGGTGGGTAAAATGGAATAATCAGCACCAGTGTCAACCACAAAATTAATTTTGTAGGTTAGGTCCTGTAAAAAGATTGAAGAATAAGTTATTGGTAAAGAAGAAGTTGGAGGGATTGAATTAACCCTGCATGGCCCTCCCTGGAGGCCAGGAGACTGCGAAGTTAGTTTTTTTGTTTGGTATGAACAATTTCCCGTACAATTAATTACGTGCATTATTTTGAAAGCGTCTGTGATAATAGCACGGTTGCAATTGTGAATTGGCATTGCCCGAAGGCATGGAACGGCGTTTATTGAAATGCTGAGAATTTTGGGGGTTCGGAGAGATGGTGGGAGATACAGGGGATTGTCGCTTGTTCATGGTAGAAAGCTCATTGGAAATGGTAGTAAGATTAGTCGTCAAATTGTCTAGCTTAGCTTCTAATGCAGGAGTAGTTAAAGGTTGTGGTGCCTGTTACATAGAATAAATTAAATCTAATTTTTCTACAAAGGATATTAACGGTAAGTCATTGAAATTTAAGGATTGAATCTTAAGTTCTGATGGTAGTTTAGCTATTAAAAAATCTTTGGTTAATTCCTCAGTCATATCCAGATCAATTGCCAATTTTTGGATATTAAAAAGTAGTTCTTTGACACTACCAGAGAATTTAAGAGTCTCCAAAAGGTTATTAATTCGAGATTCTCGTGGTCCTAGGACAGATTTTATCACTGCCCGTTTCAAGGTAGTGTATGGTCGTTGTCTAGGGGGGTTAATGGTCAGGTCGCGATGAGCTCCTAAAACGTCGAAAGGTAAGTTTAGTGTTAATAAGTTATATTTGGCGAGCTCATCATTGATCAGCATACGAGTAAAGTATCTTTCTACCAAAATAAAATATAGGTCGATATCGTTACTCGTAAAAATTGGAAATGGAACTTTGACAGTCGCCATTTGAAATATTAAATTAGTAAGTAAAAATAATTTGAGACTTATCGGATGAGAAGGAGCACTAGTTCCGGTTCCAACGGTCACCTCTAACCAGCCACGACAAGTCACGCAAGCGAAGCAGGTAGCAGGATCTCACGATGACAGAAGTCGAGTAGTAGCTGATGACAGACGATGAAGGGAGAACTAGCAGTTGTTCACCTGGAGAATTCAGGGCAGCAGGCAAAGACCAGTGCTGCTAAATTCTTCTTCAGGAACGTAGGGTCACCAAATGTAGTGATGGTTTAACACTAATGTAGTGTTAGGGCTACTTATATGTATCTCTTGTAGGAGGTAATAAAACACAAGTAATAACTTTTATGAGATATTTATCGACTTGTTTATTATTCTTGTTGCCTAGTACCATTCCGTATCTACGCAATGAATGCAAGTTGTGAGCCATTCACAACAGTACTTACCTAAAACATCTGGTTTGTATGTATAATGACAAATGCTAGCAATATTTCCTAGAAATATTGAGCTACCTGTCAATAATCTCCAACAAAGAGTTTATTGTGATAAATTCTAAGAATGACATAGACATTCCCAAGTTGAACTTAGGGGCCTTCTTCCTAAAAGATAACGGTCAATTTGAGAAGCTATTTAGTATGGTTTTTATTTACGCTTGTTATTTGAAACTTTCTATTTGTCATCATTATGTCTATTCACTTACACTACAGTATTCGGTATCTCTATGTTTTATTACATTGAGTTAAACCAGTACCAACACCTAACACCTAACATTTCGCAGAACATAAGCATGAGCATAACACCATAATCTCGATCTTGAGCATATAAGTATTTATTATTTTACTCGAGTTTTACAAACACTTTAGGTATAATACATGCAAAATTTCGTAACATATTACAATATAATAAAATACATATACATACAGGGTGTTCCGGAGAAATATGCAATGATTTAAGGGGGTGAAAGGTCATAAAATAAAAATAAGAAATAAAAAAAAATTCAGTCACGAGTCGACTATGGATTGTTTGTAAGATTTTGACCCTGAATTACTGATAAAGCAAACAATGATTTCACAACTGCACTACTAAATTAATAACTGACCTCCGCTACGTACATATCAATTTACAGAAACAACAGAATTGAATTTCAGCAGCGGTTGCCGAGTGACTCACTACCTTGATGACTTGATCATTTATTAAGGTCGGTAAATAAAATGTAACATACGTTCGTTGACCTAATTGTGATGGAAACATTGCCTGTTTTTCATTTTACGAATGTCATTTTAACAAAATGAGTAAAACTTACCGTTTAGATACAAACAATCTTTATAACATGTGTTCAAAAACTCCCGTACCTGTCGAGCAAAGTGTAGTGGTGCTTAATAGTGGTCCGTCGAACACTTCATTGACCTGAAAATTTAGGCGCCAGTCATCGTTGGAGCAGAATAAAAGGTCCTTATGTAGCTGTTGTGTGAATTAAAAACACCCGCCCGAGTAAAACATTTTGTGCAAACTAGGGATTTTCCTGTTTGCCTTCCAATAGCCATTGTCAAAATTGCACTCGCGGTATATGGAGTGTACTTTCTGAAAATGGTTGATTTGAAAAGTTCCGTTCATTCAGCAGGCGTGTTTGATTCTGCCATAATTTAAACAGTAACTAACTACGATTAATTAATCTACTTAACACCACCTCACTCAGGTTATTAATTCTAAAACGTGTATTAATACGTAATCGAAACTCAAGTTCACGACCACCTTAACACAAAGAAAGTTGAGAACAAACTGCATACTGCAAATTACAAGCTTCAAAGATCTGAGTCATTAACAGTTATTTACAGATGGTCAAAATGACTTGTTTATTATTTAACTAAAACGTTTTAAAAGCACGTCCTAATGTTTTGATTTGCTTACAATTTCGAAGAATTCATTTATCCGGCTTGGGTTTATTATGATTATTTTTTGATGACTTTTAAAAGTATGTACTATTTAATAGGCATAATTTTCATACAATTTTATCTACTACTTTGCAGTGGTGTGCCTATTATTTTTATAAGGGGGGTTGTCATTTCAAAGGGGCATTTCAGGAAATTGTTAGTAAGATGTTACTCTACACATGTTTCTCTATTGCCCTTTAACGGGAAAGGCATCTTGTCCAAAACACCCTGTATAACAATAAATATTTATAATATACAAAATATAATAATTTGAAATAATAATGCAATTTGAAATGTTTGAGTCAAACCATTTTGATTTAAATGCGTACATAAATATAGATACATATTACTAAATATAAAATTTATCATAAAAATTATTTTTCATTTTTTTAAATTCCAAGAAGCAGGTTGTTTCCGACAACAGTTATACATTTGTTTTGTGTCCAATGGATAATTCAGGAATTTATTTTTATGTACCTATTATTATAAAATTATAACGGTACCCGGTAATTGAATTCCATTAACAAAAACATTTGTATATAAGTAGA
The DNA here is from genome assembly GCA_929113105.1 of Agrypnus murinus. Lineage (NCBI taxonomy): Eukaryota > Metazoa > Arthropoda > Insecta > Coleoptera > Elateridae > Agrypnus > Agrypnus murinus. Next base: position 162,088,788 of record OV816024.1, read on the forward strand.
ATCTTTAAGGACAACTTTGTTAAATCCTGTATGGTAATTGTTTCTTTTTCTTAGAATGCAGTCTGTTATTCCTTGTCGGTATACCTTTGGCGGCAGTTTGGTAGCTCTCAAGTTTTCTTGTGTCAAAAAATGTTTAGTGTAAAGCAGTTCAAATAAAGAAACTCATGGGTGAAGACCTATTTATTAGACTCACCAAGTTTAATTTTGTATCTTCAACATTATTTATTATAGTTGAAATAAACTATGTAAAATACATTAATTGTGTTTTTACTTTTATAAATTAATCAGCGGTGTTACAAGTCAGTAACACAGGTATTCATTATAGATTTATAGAACTTATTTAATTTTGGAACCATTATTTGTAACAAAACGCATCATCTTTATAGTATATTTTTTGGAATAGCATTTTCTTTGGAGTCCAAACTACAAAATAACAATACTTACGACCACTTTTATAAATTTGGCCCTGAACTTGAAAATAATAATAATTTTCATTACGTTTTAACTCCATTTCATCATTTTGATTTAGAACTGCAAATTTAATTTTCTTTGTCATGATGTCCTCGCGGGGAGTCGAATATCTTGCATTATATAGGCATTTAATTTCAATGATCCCGTCATCACCCACAAAACCATCAGGACTCGCAACAAGGAACAGATATTTTTCGTAAATGCCAATCTTTTTACTAATTAAATTTTCAAATGACATTAATGCATTTTTTCATTTTCTATTCCATACCATATTCGATGCATGTATTTCCAGTAAACATTGAATTTAAAATATTGGCAACAATTTTTGATCTACTGGTTTTTTCTCCGAAATTTGAAGCAGTAAGGCATTTTAATCTTCTTGCATCCACAAAGTACCACTAGAACGATGTTCAACAGTTTTTAAAGATATATCTAAAATTTCTTCTTTTCACTTAACTTTCAAGAAACTGTTGATTTTTTTAATTATATTCCTGAATATCTATTTCGATGTGTGGTTGATCTGCATTTGTACCATAGTTAGTATCACATTTACTTTTATTTATATTTCTTTTAAAAATAACTTTTCTTTTGCTAAGTCCCGTTTCACATGGACGCTGACCGTCAGCGAGCTGAGGGTACGCCTCGCGTTTTGTTTTCACATGCTCAGGATGAAAATTGATATCAAAGCTGGACTATTAGGCCGCTCCCACACTGAAGCAATAAGCAATTAGCAATTGCAAACACGCAATATTAGCGCCATGGCGTTGTTTACATTGAATTTAATCAGAAGTCTCACATTGGAACAACTTATTATCGCTTCTACAAAAACGTTGCCGGTTGCGTTAATATTTGTTGCCGGCGATATGCGCTACATGTGGAAAGCCGATTTTATCGTGTCAATATAGAGCAATACTTGCATTATTATTACAAATAGAGAGTGGGATTTTTATACAACAGACATGACGATTCATCATTTGTTAGAAACATAAAGACGTGTATAAAAAACTTATTATTTATGCTATTAGTATATTAGGAATACTTGTAAATTATTAATTTTTTATTATTTACTGGAACTATTAGTTTTATGATTGTGGCCGAAATATAAGTCAAGGTTATGAGGTCAGTAGCTGATGTAATTAAAGACGGTCTAAATAAGAAATGTGCATATATTTAGCATAAAAAGAAGAAGATTTATTATTGTTATTTGGAATTTTTGCTAGTGATTTTCCTAGTTCGGAACTAGATTAATTTGGTTTCTTACTAGAAACAACATCTTTCCCACCAAAAACCTTTCTAAACCAATTGTTGAAAAAATTTAAATTAAGTGTTTAAATAAATGTTAAAAGATGAAAGAGGGGAATTTTTCCTTCATTCCTGTACCTAACACGGCTATTAAAATGCAAATTTAGAGTTAGGATTCATTGACAACCATCTTGAATTTTCTGACAAACATTACTTCACAAAAATTCAAATAAAAACATTTTAACATTTTGCTACATCCTTTTCTTATCACAAAATTAATCCTAAGATCCTATCAAACAAAAATTGCATAAATCTTGACACAAGTCATTTTGCAAATTCATATTTATTTTTAACCTACAATTAAATAATATGGGAATCAAGAAGTGAACAAAATGGCAGTCGTAAACTTGTATACAAGATCTCGTCTACTAATCTATTCTTTATCCTGCTGTAATATCTAATCATAAAATTAAGATTCTGTAATTAAACTAATAACCATGTAATCAGGAAACATTTTAAAAATAAATCATTATTTTTTCAAAACTGCGACGTAGTTTTTATAATAAATTGATGTATATCTGTATGCGAACGCAAACATGTGCGCCATATACAGCATGCAGATGCAGTGGATCTTAAATATCATAAATCTTGCCAATATTACTTATTTTCTTGCTAGTCTTGGAGTAAGTGTAGCAGTTGATTTTTCTTCACAAACATATTTATTCTTAGTGTCAAATAGGCCAGACTATTTAACTAGACTACAAGTCTAGATAAATATGAACTGCTTTCTAAATAGCTAACATAGAAACAGTAGTACACGTAGTAATGTAATAAGATGTTCTAAAATACCACAAACAATCCAGTGTAATTTTTTTAATAAACAAGCTTTGGATGGCAATTCCTTTAACAAGGATGGCAAGTGAATTCCTTATTATGGGGATCATGAGCATGAAAACATAATTTTTCAACAGGATAGGCACCTGCTTACCGTTATCGGAACAGAAGAGCAGGGTTGGTAGCGTCACAAACCCCAACCTTAGACTGGCCATTATGCTCTCCGGACATTAACCCAATGAAAAACGTGTGGGACATTAAGTAATGTCACTATCAATGAGCTTAATCATCTCGTCTTAAGCATGAATAATCGAATTTTACAAATCATTAACCATAATGGTGGTGCTACTGATTATCAATTTAATGATCTTCTATGGTTTTGATAATTTAATGTTTAATAAATGGTGAATTTTAATTAGTGAACTTATTTCAATTTCCAATTTACAAACATTTAAAACTTTTCACTTTTATCTTCAAATGTTATTACCTTTTGTACCAAACATGCAGATGTTTTGAAAAGGTAGGAGAACACATAAAAATGTTTAGTAAATAAGCCTTTAAAGTGGTTTTACGGTAAGATACGTTTTAACAAAAATATTTCAAAAATTATATGGATATTCTAGGTGAACCTATATCAATTTCCAGGTCTGTAGTAATAAAAAATGTGTAAATATGTTTTTTATTCCACCTTATTAATTAGAATTGAAGTACTAAATAGCCCATTAAGATAGGCTTAATGGTTATCATTCTTTATGTGTCATACATAACAGCAGCTAATTAATTAACAAGACCTAATAAGTGCTATTCGAAGATTGTATTGTGTTAAAGGCATAAGCCACAACATACAATTAGGGCATAATCAACTAACAGCAAGCTGACTTCTTTTCACTGGTTACCTTATTATTTTATGTTTATACTAATTAAATTTAATTGAAGGTCTCAATAGAAGAATTAGGTATCTTCTAATTTTATAAGATCTTAAATAGGGAGAATGAAAGATACGAACCGTAAAATAAAGATACCCGATTTCTTCTTTGAAGCCTTTAATTGCAGTAGTTATTATTTTTCTTGGCCTTAATATATACTTATTTAATTTTTAGGAAAATTCAGTGATGGCTTCAGAGTTACTATTACAAGAAATAGTAGAGATGATGCGCTGTGAGATATGCAAGACTCACCTTCGTCCATCGATTTACTATTGTAGAGATAACACAAATATATGCGAATCTTGTGAGATGATTCTGACTGATTCAGATGAAATTATTGGAATAAATAAACAATTAGAAAACATTGGGTCTCTTTTGAAGTTCCCTTGCTGTTTTGCAAATATTGGATGTAGAGTTTTTATACTTTGGTCTGAAGCTAAATTGCATGAAAGTGAATGTCCATTCAGACAATTTGACTGTCCTGCCTGTTCACAGTGGAAAGGTACAGCAGAAAATTTAAAAACTCATACAGACAGCACTCATCGAAATCTCATTCTCAATACAGGATATACTAACTTCTCTTTGATAAATAACCAAAATGTCTATTTCATTAGAAGCCTTGGAGAACAATATGTGTTGTTTTACAATTGTGACACCGATTCTGGACTTCTTTGGTTTACATTAAAATACATAGGACCCCTAGAACATGCAAAACATCGTCATTTTAAATTAATTTTAGAACATGAAGATGGCATCTATTATGAAAGAAAGCAAGTAGAATCTGCTATAGATTGGAATATCAATGAAGATATAGCAATCAAGATAGACCTTTGTGTTCTAAGAATGAAACTGCAACTAAAAAGTGAGAATGTAGTGAGGTTTAGAACAGAGGTATACTCTCGTATTCCCTTATATAATGGAAGTGTTGATGAAGATTTATTACGTGATGTAGAATGTCCTGTGTGCCAGGATTACATGACTGCACCTATCAAACAATGCATTGCTGGTCATAGTATCTGTAATTATTGCAGGCCAAAGTTGAAAGCTTGCCCAGTATGCAAACAAGATATGAGTGAAGTTCGAAATTTTGCTTTAGAATCTGTATGTTCTAAAATGTATTTTAAATGCATGTATGCTGATGATGGATGCATATTTGCCTCTTTACCAAAGGATATTTTTGAACATGAAAGCAACTGCGATTATGGGTTTTTTGATTGTCCTTTTAAAGCTTTTATTGGTAGCTGTACATGGCGTGGAAAGCTAGATCAGATGAGTTCACATACTTTGGAGGAACACGGATGGAAGTTTTAAATTATAGAATTTTATTTGTTACAGTTAAGCTACTTTTAATTTTTTATTCTTCACACAAGGACATGTTCATTTGTTAAAGTAAAGGTAAAATATGTAATGGAACACCAATTCCTCTTGAACAGTCTATATTACCAACCTAATGGATATGATATCTGATTCATTCTTTCCCATCTTCTTAATTTTCAAAGCTACTGTAATAATTTTGACTATGTTAGAGTGAACAGGACTCATAGTATTTATTTATATTACAAAGTATGATGGCATGCAATCATTTATGTGTCCAACTAACGCTGCCTATACTAGGGACAGTTAAATAAAAAACTGGCATTTACAGTGCCTTCCAGTTGCAGCTTGAATATTTAGTTTTGTATTTTTTTAACCTTATTTGTTAAAAAGTGGGTTTTCATTTATGTTTGTAGACTTTGTTTTTCTTAGATGCTAAGTTTCTACTAAGTTAATAATTTAGTTTTTTGTAAAAGTATAATGTTGAAGTTAAGCATTTCTTACCTACAATTATTACTTAAGACGTTTTTTTATCTATGTTATTTACATTTTGCATGTATTTTATTTTTTAATACCATCAATAAATATTAACTAACTTTGTGAAATAAAAAAATTTATTTATTATCCTTTCAGTATATATAAAGTGTAAGTTGGGAAATTCTGTGGTTTTTAACATTTGTGTATTTTTAATATGCAGATGACATCATTAGATGTCATCATCACTATCTTCTGCAGCAGCGTGCAGTGCATACGAAACAGTGGAAGCAGTCCCGATACGACGTATGCGCTATTACGCTCATACGCAATGTGTACGAGCGTGATAGAGCATACATCATATCGGGACTGCTTCCACTGTCTCGTATGCACGGCACGCTGCTGATCTTCTGGCATAATGTTATTTGGTGGTTTATGTATTTAAGCAGAACTGCAGATGAGAGGGGCACTGATGAGTCCAAGGGTTGGATGAAACAATTGTTGAGTGTTTTGTTTGAAATTATGCATCTCTCATAATATTCAAGTGAGCTTTTACGTCATTATTATATATAAATAGTATACTGTGTTACAAGTGCAGAAAAGTGCCAATTTCTCACGAGTGTGAAGATTTTGCGGCATGAGACGTAGTCGAATGCCGCAATCACACGAGTGAGAAATTGGTGTTTTTGCACGCGTTACACACTATACTTGATCTACGAAAACAAAAAAAGTAATAAACCACCAACAGCTAAGAAAGTTTTTTAACCTAGAATTTATACTCGCATTCATATTTTTTACGTGAAATATTTGGCAATAAATTAAGAGATGTAATGTGAGCCGCTTCCACGATGTTTGGAGGTGTACGAGTGTACACCCCAATTGTCCTTCATCGGATTCACTCATGATACATCTAGAATTTTAAAAACGACAAAAGTAAACATTAAATTTGTAAAGACAATAGTAATAATACGTTTACAATTTGTATAATTTCAGTCAATCTACTATTTAGTACTTACAGCTAAATAATCATACGTATGTACTCGTTTTCAAAAAATAATTTATATGTACAAAAATCACAATTCAATTGTCAAGGTTATTAACCTCTGCGCAAAATGTCAAATATTCTCGCATTATGTAGCAAATTATAAATGTTTTCAATGTTTTTATTGTAATTTAGCAATAATAATAAATAAAATTACATTAAAAATTATATAATAATGTAGAACATTAATTAATTTTACGTTTTAATTGAATAACAATCATTGTAACTTTATATAATGAGAAAAAAACATCATTGAAAGGCGTCTCGGTAGCTCAATGGTTACGCTGTAGCTACTAACCGAGCGATCCGGGTTCAATTCCCCGGGTCTGTCTGACTTCGAAATATAATTTAATGTAAAATATTAATTAAACAAAATAAATTAACCTTTATCTAAAATTTATAACATTTTATATTTCAAATAATTAATAATATTATAAATATTGCAAGTGGTGACATCTATGGCGTTTTAATAGAACTACTTATTATTGAGAACTCCTTCCTCACATACTTTACCGTTGAGTTTGGAGATTGTTTGCAATTGGTCGTTTTCACGGTTACTAGATTGTGCGGAATATGTAACTTTCTATGGTGGTCGTAGATAAACGATATAGTACAAGCCTAGACCACCCTAATACACTGTTACCTTTTGAAATTTCTGTTATTTTGCAGTTAGTGTACAGGGTGCCTCATAAGAAGCACATCAAACACGGTAAGTAGTTGGCCATAGATAAGACTTTTTATAATACAATTTTATGAGCTCAGCCTCTCAGATGATAATTCTGCGAACGCCGATAATTAAGAAAAGGATATTGATGTAGGTCGGAATCATTGTAAACGATGACATTAAACGACGTAAAATTCACCAGACATTAAATCTGGAGTTATCATTACTAAAATATTTAATTAATGTAGTCAAAACAAAGCGTCATTCGTCCGGGGGATCTCCTCATCGCATCACGGATATTGGAATTTGTAAAGTGATTTTCATATAAAACCGAATGCCTTTTCTGCTTTTTAAATTAAATTCAAAGCCGCCCACACTAATAAAATCCCCTTTAATCTAATTAACTTAACTAATTAGTAACTAAAAACGTTCAAACAAAAAAATGTTACGGCAGCAATTGGATAAGAACTGGAACAGAAAAAGCGATTATGCAGGTAAAGAGAAAAACCAACTTGAAGAACTAGATGATTTATTTGACATCACATATGCACTAGTAATGATGAAGATCTTAGAAGACAAAGATACGATCCTACTGCCTGTGAAAACAGGTTGGAATCCAGAAAGAAGGAAATAAAATGAAAAAGAAGGGGCTAAAAGATTAGACAGGCAGATCAATTTAGACATACCAGAACCTTCAATAAGAGAATAAACTGAATACTGATGTAGGTAAGGTTAAGAAGTGAAATTCAGTAGCGCAGGAAGTGCAAAATAACTGGTATTGCTGAACCATACGTGCAAAAAAAAGGTTATAATCATGGGATATCGTGCAATAGATATAGAAAAAAGTGGATTGCAGCCGTTTACACGTGTTACGCACTTATGAATGCTCATCAGGACGGCATAGCAGATAGAAAGAAATAAAAGCAATGAATTCAAGAAGATGTACAACACAAGGTTTCACAGATAGCAGCCAACCACACATTTGCGAAGACACTGGATTTTCAGTGCAACAACAAACGTGACGTTTGTTGCGATTGGCTGCTGTCTGTGAAACCTTGGGTTGTACATCTTCTTGAATTCGTTGCTTTTATTTCATTCTATTTGCTATATCGTCCTAATGATCACTAATAAGTGTGAAACACGTGTAGACGGCTGCAACTAACTTTTTCTTTTATATCTATTGCGCGATATCTGATGATTATAACCTTTTTTTGTATATCCCATTTTTGATCATACTCATATAGACTGTATAATTTTAAAAAGAACTTATCTTTATAGGGATATATGGAAGCAGGTCTAAATAGAATTTCTTAAGAAACGCATTGAACATCTATGAATTAAACGCATATTATAATAATTGCCAATTTTTGTATAGAAAATAAACCATTTCATACATCCCATTTCACTTCATTATGGCTTCAGTAAGGGTATAGTAAAGGTAAACTACATACTTTACATTACATTCATTACAAAGTACATTTTACAGTGTCAGAAAATTCATCAAACGTGTATACTCGTAACGATGTCCTATGACTATTTATTTCAGTTGAACTTTTATTCAGAAAACGTTGCACAGGTGCAGTCTGTGAAAGAATGCAATGCAATTCTTGTGAAAGGATTTTCAATTTCGTAAAAAAATATAACATAAAATATAGAAATAAACATAGCTAGAATTGAGTGAAATGGTATTGCTCAGCAATACCAAAAGTACGATTGGTATTGCTTTGGCAACATAAGCATATAGATTCCTGCGCCACTGATGAAATTTACGTAATGTTTTCAACAGACAAGTAAATCTTTTTAGACGAATTTTTCCATCCTTTAACTTTAGAAGCATCAGATAATGAAGAGAGTGAAAGAAACTTTTTGGTTTTAGACCGCAAGGACATAACTTACAGATTTCTCAACCTAACAACTACTAAGATTTAAGCTTTATTAATTTGTTCATTTCTACTCAGCATCAGGACTCACCTTCTTGTTCTAGGGCCTTTAAAAACTACAGGGTAAGCCACAGACAAAATAAACTGAAAGGTAAACAGATGAAAAACACAAAGGCTGTAGTCGTCTTAGTTATAACTACAAAATTAATTTGGTGATGGGTAAAAAGATTTCAATGGATTCGTATGTTTTTATAGTACTAAAAGATGCATTAGATTTTGCAGTTATATTTATGAGATCGGCAACTAAAGGCTAAAAGTATTACTGCAGAGGTCTCCGACCGTTTATAAATGTAGAACATTGCTGGTAAAGCATAAGGTAATACATGTGAAACAATCTTTTATCTGCACGAGAACAGAACTATAAAAGGCCCCGCGATTGGGCGCCAATGAAACATACTAAATTCTGGCCCACATTGGACCGTCAATGAAACAATAGTTTTTTCTCCCGAAAAAATAACTATAAAAGCTATAAAAATACACTCATACTTACTGTAACTAAAAAACTCAAATGTCTGCCACAGCTTGAGATTTAAACTCTTTCTTACAAATTAATTAGTCAAGTCGTAGGTATTGGTTCCACAGCTGTATAAATTGTGAAAAGGAATAGATAGGGGTTTAAACACCAATAAAAAATGAAAAGGGCGCCATCTGGTTATGATGCTTTAAGTTATATTTATAATTATTCATAGATATTAATTGACTTATCAAGATGTTAATTAAATAAGCATTAAAATTGTTAAATTCATTAACCAGAAAATGAATAAAATATTTAGTTGAAACAAAAAAATTTTGTTTACTTACAATTGTTGAAGAAATGAAACTAAGCCTTCATAACTAATATGATTCCGTTTTGTAGATCCATCAGTTTTGCATTAATAACATTTATTAACAAAAGAATGGTTGAAACACACATAACAAAGATAAACAAATAAAACACACCTTGTATATTTATTACTAATCCAATCTAGATTTATTGGATTATAATTATGTCCAAAAGTTAATCAATAAAAAAAATTCACCAAGAACTTTTCATTTAATAAAGAAAACAAACAGGAAAACTTATTGGATTGACCACAAAATTATTCAAAAGCCATACTACCAATATTAGAAATTTACATTGACTGATCATGATCGCAAAATATTTCAAAAGAATCGATTAGATCAACCACAAAAATTGTTCAAAACACATTAATTTAAATATTAACCTTTGTATTGACTGAGCTTTTTCTGGACAAAATTTATAAACAAATCTCTAAAGGAGATTAGACAAATTAAATCAGTTCACAGTATCAATATAAATGAATTGTAATTAAGTTAAAGTTTAAAGATTTTTAAATAACTATGAGAGCTCTCTCAAAAGAAAATTCTTAATTGACTGGATTACAAACAAATCCTTAAGACTACAGTACCTTGCATATTTTCCATCAAACTTATGGAACACCATACATAAAGTCCAGTAGAAATTGGAAATTCGGCCTTTCATTTGAGGAAATTGTGATAAATCTCGCCGTTGCATCGAAGTATAGATTCTGCATACCAAAACGTGATCCAATCTTAATTGATAATATCAGCCCATATGGTTTCATAAACCAATAAAGTCAAGCACGAAGAAAATAACCAAGATTTTAATTTGTGCTTACTTAATAACGTCTTTAATTTTCACCCAGAAAAACTAATGGAACTGTTCTGGAGCTTCCAGTTATTTTAATTCACTTATTGCATTAATTACGCTCAAATCCTTTAAGAGGATTTTTAATTTTACAAAAGCACAGGAATCGGTCACTACTTTTAGGATTGCGTTAAATAATTCTTCTTTGTAAACACTCTCTGGTCTTAAAACCACACGAAACGAAATAAATGTTTTGCTCAACTAATTCTTCCTACGACGTAAAACGCATTTAATTTTAAAACTTTCACAATTCACAAAAGAGCATTAAAACTATACAGAACGGTAAATAGAATCTCTTTCAATTCTAAAGGATTAATAAACTGTAATCCGTTAACATTGATTCAAAAGCAATCAATCATTATTGATCGATAATATAACTGCGCACCTAGGTCGAATCGTGACATCGACCGTTCGCTAGCAGGGTGCTATCGTCAAAACTCTCCGTCAAAACTGAGCGAAGCCTTTTTATTAACTTTCAACCATTCGCTACGCGACAAAACATCTGTGTTTATGCGGCAAGGGCGTTTGTTACGTGGCCTACTATAGGATTTTAGACCTTACGTGTAAAAAGCAACACCAAAATTCTGCGCGCCAAAACACACGTGTGGAATGCTACTGCTATCGAGACGAAATTTCTACGCCGCATTGACTTAAAATTTAGAACGCAAATAACAGACAAAGTAAAGTGTATTTACGAATCGTATACACTCAAAATGTTTACCGAAATATTTCTATAAATGAGATGACTAGCGCTTCTCATGGGTTCTTTTCAAGGCTTTCTGTCTGAAGCAATTGATATTATAATAAAATGCCAGGTAGCAAAATACGGAAAAAACGACATCATTATGACGTTACATTCTTTAATTACAGCAAATATTAAACATTCCCTTCCTATAAATGCTTTCTGTAGGAAATGTTTGCCTGATGAACTGCATATTTAAATAAAGCGAGATCCACAGGACCGAACTTAGGATTTTTAACAAGAATTAATACAAAATTCTATATACTAAAGGCCGGTGGAAAATGTACCCATTACACATGGTAAAACATAAATATGCCTTAAGGGGGGCACGATTGCGCAACTTACCGAACTGATTCTAGAATAAGTGATGAAACGTGAATCACCCTGTATTTGTCTCTTAAAACGGGTAGAAGCAATAATAATCTGGTGTGTAGTGTCCCATTCTTCAAAGAAACAAGTAAAATCGTTTAAGCCTGGAGAGATGATACACAGCGACGTTTGTGGTTCGACAAATATTGCATCGGTCGCAGGTTCCAGGTATTTTTTATTATTTAAAGATGAATGTAGTGGTTTTCGCACAGTTTACTTTCTTCAGCACAAATCGGAAGTTTTCACCAAATTTAAAGAGTTTGAGTCTCTTGTTTCAAGTAATACTAAAAACAAAGTAAAAGTATTGCGTTCAGATAACGGCACTGAGTATTTCTCAAATGAGTTTTTCAGTTTTCTTAGAGAAAAGAGAACTATTCATGAAACTTCGTCGCCTTATATTCATGAACAAAATGGGCGAGCGAAACGCGAAATACTCACTCTTGTTAATTGTGCAAGATCAATGCTTATTGTGAAAGATGTTTCCCAAATGCTTTGGAGTGAAGCTGTTAAAACAGCAAGTTATGTTCTAAACAGCATAGTATCAAAGTAATGTGATGGTGTTACACCATATGAAAAATGGTTTGGCCGGAAGCCTGAGATGAAACTTACAAATTCACGATTTATGATATAATCATCAATAGGTATAGGATTTCTATGCATTTGCATGTTTTTTCTGCTTATAGCAAACATATGCAGAGTTATATTTCTACATGTTTAAGCCACATATGAATCACATATGTCAATTTGAAAGTGCATATAAATGCATATTTAGGTGTTTTTTATAAATGCATGCATATTTTAGCATTTTTGAACGAGTGTGCATATTTTACCACTTTTTGGTCGTTTTACATGCTTTAATTATGAAATTTCTAATATTTTTTAAATAATTTTAGCATTTTAGACAACCAACCAAGGGCGGCTTAGTTGAGTCTAGGGGAAACCTATAATTTAAGCTTATTGTTAAATACTAGGCTTTAAAATATTTTACTGCCTTAACCATCTGGGTACCTACTTGTTAATATTTTCTAAGGAAAAAGTTTCAACTAAAATTTAAATACTTACATCCTGCGGTATTGAGATAAATAGGTATTAGGAAATTCCAAAGACCCTTTGACAACTTCCTGTTCATAGAATAATTTGCCTGGACTTTTGTTTACTAATCTTGTAATCTTTCAATTAAGATGTAGTTCAGAAATTGCAAATTGCATTTCAGTTTGAAATTTTAGAGTGTAAGGATGGGTAAAGAAAAACGGTCTGTGTCTGTTGCACTTCGAAGTTATGTTAAGGAATTCAGTGTTCTTACAACTGACGATAAGGTGTTGTATTGTACAGTGTGCGACGATAAAGTGACTGCAACGAAACGCTTTCAAGTTACACAACATCTGAACACGGTTCAACATCAAAAGTGTGTTGCCCTGAAATCAAAAAAACAAACATTGTTACCGGGGTACCTTAATAATTCGCGCGGTGAGTCCAGCAAATCGATCGAATTTAATAAAAAACTATGTAGTGCATTAGTGGCTGCAGATATCCCGTTAAGTAAAATTAATCACTCAGCATTTCGTAATTTTCTGGAAGAAATTTCAAAAATGCCAATACCCGACGAGTCTACACTCAGGAAAAACTATTTACCTCGTTTATACGAAGAGACCATAAAATTAATTAGAAAACATGTAGCGAATAACTACATATGGGTTTCCATTGACGAATCTACTGACACTATTGGAAGGTGCGTAGAAACTTCATTTCCTTCATTTTGTTAGTAAAATTTAATTAATTAAAGACAGCAGAGCAATTTACGGATGTTTTATTTTCTATTTTGTTAGTTACATATTTAATCACAATATTTTTGCTTGATTAAAATATAATTTTTTTTAAATAACTGTTTTGCGCTAATTGTTTGTAACAGACTAATTATGTAGTTCGATAAAATAAAAATCAAATTTTTGTTTTCAGATACGTGGCTAACGTTATAATTGGCGTTTTAAATTCGGAGAACAATCCCAAATCCTATCTATTAGCAATGGACGTTTTCAAGAGCACCAATCATTGTTCTGTGGCAAAATTGTTTAATGATTCGATGGCTATTTTGTGGCCGGACGGCATACAGTACAACAAAGTACTCCTGTTCGTCACCTACGCGGCACCGTACATTATCAAGGCTGGAGCAGGCTTACAAGTTCTGTACGAAAAAATGATCCACTTAACTTGTCTTGCCCATGCAATGCATAGAGTTGCGGAAAAAGTGCGGGAAATATATCCTAACGTAAACTCTATAATTTCAGATGTAAAAAAATTGTTTGTAAAGCTCCATATCGCATACAAATATTTAGGGAAACTGCTCAAGAAGTGCCTCTCCCAACTGAGCCTGTAATAACAAGGTGGGGTACTTAGCTTTCTGCAGCAGAATATTATGCAACTTATTTTGATATTAAAGCATTTGTAAATAAACTTAATAAACACGATACACTATGCATACAAACCGCACAGGATGCTTTTAATACTAAGGAGGTGAGGGCAGAATTATTGTTTGTTTTGACAAATCTTTTGCGTTTAGCTAAAGTAATTCAGAAATTAGAAAGTCAGGGAAATTCATTAGTGAATCTCTTGAGCATGTAGAATTGTTAGGTGTTTCTTTGAATAAAGTAAAAGGGCCAAAGGGTTTGACTATAAAAATTTAAATCCGTTATAGTCAAAAATCCTGGTTTTCACTTAATTAAAAGCATAAAGATGCATTATCTGGCCAAGACATTTTACTAAGCTAAAACATTATTCGCTTGTAGAATTAAACAATTTTAAGTATGCCCCAATTACGTCTTGCGATGTGGAACGGAGTTTCTCAAAATATAAAATAATATTTAGGGATAATACGCATATGTTTACTTTTGAAAATTTAAAAATGTACGTCATTGTGAACTGTAACGCTCTATGTTTAGAAAATGTAATTAATTAGATTATTGCATAGGATGTCTAATTAAAATAATTTCTGTAAATAAAATGTAAATAACGCTAAACAGGTGTTTTTTTAATAATGAAAGTGCATATATTTATTAAAAATTTCTAATAAACGCATACTTCATGATTTTTAAGTGCATATTTCACGTTTTTATAGTGCATAAGTGCATGCATATTTCAGCATTTTTAAGTGCATACAAATCCTATACCTAATCATCAAAATTGCAATTCGTAAAAAGTTAAATACCACTATGATGTAAAAGAACTACTAGTAACAGCAAAATTCAAAAAAATAATTATGTGTTATATAAGGCGCGGATTTACGGGGAAATCTCTCCCCCAAATTTTATAAATAAATCAGTGGCGTGCGGTCCATGGAAGCAATGCTTCCCTTAAGAATTTATTAAAAATAAAAAACAATGTTAACAAAAATATTTTTATAAAATTATGGTTATCGTTTATTTAAATTTGTAATATTTAATCAGCTTAAAGCTCAATATCAATTCCTTACATCAAAAAGTATAATTATTTAGACTACTATTTTAAATTAAGCTTATTAAACTTGCGCGGAAAGGTAATACCGATTCAAATGTGTTACATACACTGCATATAATCACTGATTTCGTTGCTTATTGCACTTCTCCCCGCCAGCCGGCCAGTCAGGCCTTCGTTAGTCAACGGATGTCTTGTACAGTTGCGATCATTCGCTAAGGAACGATGAAAAAATAATGATTGCTGATTTTTTAGTTTTCTGTATAACATACGTTGCAACTCGTCCTGATTTATGAACTGGGCAATAATAATGTTAAAAATTGAAATGTTTTGAATACCATATAATCTTACATTTATATTGTACAAAAAACTGGAAAATCGGCGGTTATGATTTTTGCATCGTTCCTTAGCGAATGATTGCAACTGTACATCGTAGTAAGGTCACGTTACTTTTAGTGTGCTCCATGCCCAAATTGTTTATTTATTATAATTTGCTTATTTGTTCGATTTAGTCTTTGTTAAATGTAAATCTGCGAATGAGACTGTATTTTGAAACATTTTATTATTTCAATTTCTATAAGTTAGATTCTTTTTAAAGACAAATAATTCTATTTAGTTTGTTCTGTGTGCAAATTTAACATTGCATTATCGTCATGACTGCAAATTCAGCTGCTTCGGTTGAAGGTTCGAGTACTTCCGATACAACCGAATCGCTCGTTTTTGCGGTTCAGTTTGTAAATAATTAGATTTTTTTTCATACAGTTTTGGAGGGAAATTACAAATTGTTGAGAAAAGCAGATCAAAACCAGAACTTTCAAATTTAACAACAAATATTAAAACCTGCACCAAGTATTTTGCTAAAAAAGACCGGAAAATCGAGTCGCATTATAAATAGTAGTACTTTTTTAAATAAAGAATAATTGTCAACAAATTCCATAAGTATAAAAGTTCTTCTTTGAAAAACTTTTAATCTTAATAATTATAACACTGTTTTTTATTGTACCTAGCAGTGGCGGATCCAGAGGATTATTTGGAGGGGGGGCATTTTTTGAAAATAATTGTTTTAAATAAATTAATAATAATTACTATACAAACATTATTTGTTTTTTATCCTATGTATATTTATTTATAAATGTTATATATTGCACAATATTTAATAAACATTAACTACTTTTACATTCAAAATTTATTTAACTATAATACTAAAGTATATATCAAAACTTTGGGGGGATTCCCCCCCCCCCGTGGATCCGCGCCTGTACCTAGGTATATTAAATTTAAAATCGTAGTTGCTTCCCTGGCCTAAATTCTCACCGCACGCCACTGAAATAAATATACTGTTTAGTGTTTTATTATTTGTATTGGTTAGATTTGTACAAACAATAAAACTTGATAAAGTTATATTTCTTTCTTTCTGGCAAAATTTATATTTTTTAATTATAAGAAATTTATTTTAAAAGGAATAAAGTAGCAGAAATGGTTTTGTGTAATTTATTATTGAGTTTACCTGCTATAATACAAAAGTTTATTTAAAATGTTTACAATAATATTTACAAACTAGTCTGAGCAAAGCAAAGCCAGAAGCATTTTATTTAGTTTTTATTATTACAAATCACACATGTTTAATAAGACATTAAATTATAAGCTCTGGTAACATTTTTGTTTTAATAAAAATTTAAAAAATTATGATATTTAATTTAAATAGTTTTGTAGAGCGTATTATGATTATTGATTACATTATTTTATGTAAAAAGGGAATTTTTACATTGTTTTAAGTTGTGTAATTTCTTCTTTATAATTTGGCTGTTGACATAAAAATAATAAAAAGGGATAAGAATAAAAATACAATAAAATAAAATTGTTATCAAAAATGTTTGGAAAGAGTTTGAAAGGATAGTGTAGAGGATAGGTAGTGCACATCAAATAGAAAAGACATGCCCGTAAATTGTAGTGTTAAAAATATTTGTTTGAATTTATAAATTAAAATATTGATGATTAGTTTATGTAAGAAGTAATTTTACTAGTACATAATGTAGTGGCGAAGATATAATATTGTGCTATGAAAATAGTTTTAAAGTTATGTGATGATTCGAGGAAAAGTGGATTAAGTTAATGAAGATAAATAAACAGTGCTAGTGGTGATTAAATGCAGAAAGTAAATGTTTATTTTTTAATTGGTAATTGTTTTTTTAAGTTTTGTTGCATAAGAATTAAGAATGGCTCAATGATAAAATTGAAAACTGGTAGTTTATAAAAATTTGGAATATTTTTTTCATAGAAGGTTATTTTGTTTGTGAAAAGTCTTAACGTTAAATAAAAATTAATTTTAATTGTCAAAAGGTTTGTTATTGAATTAAGAAATTCTGAATAAGTCACACTAAAAAAAAATAAAATTAAGAATACTTACAAAAGTGGATCATCCTGGAGCCATCGTTGAATGCAGAGTGTATTCAGAGGTGTTGTTAAAATAAGCAGGGACGTTTTTAAGCCAGCAAATGTAAGTAGTCAACAATATGTAGGTACATAGGCGCCGACTATGTGGTGACTCGAAAGCTGTGGCCCTCATTAAAATAATTTAATGATGACAGCCCTCATTAACATGGTTAATATGAGGGTGGTTTGAAGACTAACTTGGTTTGGCATTACAGATAAATTTTAGCAAGTTAAAATGTATTTATTTTTTTACATCATCTCTCCTAAACTCATCAATTTACCTCAACATCTCCCTAATTTTGCAATTTCTTCGCGGAAGCTGTTCACAAAGTTTATTACTTTTTCAGTTGACTTTTACCAGCTAGAAAAGTTTTAAGCTTTGGGAGGAAATGGAAGTCGGAGGGATTCAAGTAAGGGGAATAAAGAGGAGGAAAGCTAGTTTAAATTTTAAATTGGCCAATTTTTGTCGAGCAACAGTGCATTATCATGGTGATACGGAGTTTTGTTGCTATTAAAGGACGTTTTCCAATATCTCTACCTTTGATCTCTCCAAAAGTGCAGCGCAATATCCTCCGGTAACATTGTTTCCTTTTTGAAGATAATCAAGCAAGATAATTTCCTTTGCATACCAAAAAAACGCTGCCATCATTGTCCCAGTAGAATTTACTGTTTGGCGTCGTGCAACTGATTGTTTTGATTGGATTGAATGCTTTATTTTGTTTCCCATGTGTTATTTTCTGAAGACTGTGTCGAGCAGATTAGACGGAACCAGTAAGATCTTGTACATTGAAGTGAAACAATCAAAAAACACAAAACTCTAATAAAACACATATTAGCAATAAAATACGATTCGTTTTTTGGCAAAATAAACAGACAAAACAAAACAAACATTTCGAGGGATGCAGCACACCCAAGAATACTTGGCACGGGCTGCCACTGAATATTTATACATAAATGCAGACTGTGTTTCATACGTTAGTTTTGGTACACAACTGCCAGCCCTCATTAAAATTTTGGAAAGTCGGCGCCTATGAATCTGTACCATATTTTTTTTTATTTTTGTGTCTCCAAAGCAAAGAAATAAAATTATTTATTTGTGTAAGTTGTAAGAGGTGTTGCAGAGCAGTAATTTAATTTCTCGTACCCTTACAATTTTAAAAGACCCTGAAAGAGTCTGTAGTCTCTTGTTCTGTGTAGCTCAGCTGGCACATTTGAGTAATTTTAGTCAAGAACACAATACATATAATAGAAACAAATAATGTTTGTTTAATTATTAATTATTTTTCAAAATTCCCCCTCCCCCAAAATAATTCTCGGGATCTGCCCCTGATTATATGCATCAAGAAATAAAAAAATTTGGAAAAAATAAATCAAAAATAAACAAGCTGCAATACCCGAACCAAACTCAAAAGCATTAGCACGAGAAAACAAATTTTTAAGTTGTTAATTTAATTTTTTACTTTTTCACTACGAGATTGGAAACTGGTGTCATAGATCTTTTTCTACATTTTGATGCACCACCTGAATATAAAATAAAAATTTGAAAATTCCAAAATACCAGTTGGACGGACTGACAGACACACATTTATTTATTTGAAAAATACAAATTTTACAATTTAATTTTAAACCTAATCCTAATAATAAGAATACAAAACACAAACAACACAAAAAACAGCCTTGGTAGTGTAATGTCTGGCGTGCCGGACTTTCACCCAGGCGGCCCGGTTGTAGCAATTATTATTATTATTATTATTATAAAATAAGATAATCTGTAAGGGAAAACTAACTTATCGTAATCAAAAAATTAAATTGGTAGTTTTACAAAAGGTACCTAAGTACATAATAAATATACTTGTATGTACCAATATTAAACATACATATTTCATATTTGTTAAATACATGTACTATAAAACAAAAGCAAAAAATAAGTAAAAAAGTCTTAACAAGGAGTTAAAAATGAAGTGAGAATTTGTTTATTAGTGAGTATAGATCCAACTATGTCTAATGTTAACAAAAAAAGATTTGTCATTTGAAGAAATTTTCAAACGTTTTGAATTCTATTGATAAATATCTTTTACATTCATTTCTAAATTTATTTATATTTTTTATACATTTTAATGTATTAAGAATCTTATTATAGATTTTAGGTCCTAAATAGGCTATATTTTTTAGATTTAAGTTATGTTCTTGTTCATTCTAGCACGTGTGTGATATAGTGATGTACACTGCTTTCTGCCGTTTTGTTTTTGTGAATAAACATTGTTACTGTAATCATATACAGAGTTCTTATGTTACAAATACCTCTTGAAAATAGCAATTCTGTAGCAATTATGTAACAATACATTTTTGAATAATGTTTAATTTATAAAGAGCATTGTTATATAATCCACCCCAAACCAAAATACCATACCTAATTATGGATTCGACAAGACTTTTATATATCATGGTAAGGATTTTTATATTTAAGATTTCCCTGAGAATATAAAATTTAATGAATTATACTACGAATTGTATTCGAGAGATATTCCATATGAGGTTGCCATTTTAAAAATTTGTCAATTATTATACCAAGGTATTTAATTTGTGAAAGTTCATTGATTTGTTGGTCATTAACAATAATATTTGCAAAATCAGGTCTGTTTGCATTTGTTAATGAAAACGCGATATAATTTGTCTTTGTTAAATTTAAAGTTAGTCTAAAATATTCTAACCAATTTTTAGACGATTTTTCATTTTGTCTTTTACCTCTTGCCAAGTGTTACCATTGAGAAAACTAGAACAGTATCATCTGCATATGATGTTATCGAGCCATTTACTTCAAGTGATAAAAAACTGTGTATATAAGCCAAAAATAAAATAGGTCCAAGGACTGTGCTCTGTGGCACACCGGTTTTAATAGTTCGTTTATCACTTAAAGTGTTATTAATTTTAACTACTTGTACCCTTTCCTAAGGTAGTTTTGAAACAAATCTAACACAGTTCCCCTGACTCCGTAATGCCATAAGACATCAAGAAGTTTATCATGAGAAACCGTGTCAAAAACTTTGACGAAATCTAAAAAATTGCAGCACATTTTTTCCCAGTATTTAGGTTGTTTGTAATTTCTGATGTTAACCGATACATAGCATCTTCTGTACTCCGTCCTTGAATGAAACCATACTGATTTTCTGCAAAAATGTTATTGTCATTTAGGAAGCTGAATAATCTTTGTTTTAAACATTTTACAAATAATTTTGTAAAATTGCTTAGTAAACTGATTGGTCTATAGTTACTTATTAATATTTTTGGTCCACTTTTATGAATAGGAGTGATTACTGCTATTTTGAAGTGAAAAGGTATAATTCCTGTTACAAAAATTCTATTTATTATATGCTGCAATGCTTGCATAATCAGATTGTGGGTCTGTTTTATTAAATTAGTTGTAATTCCATCCGGACCTGGTGAACCTGTTGTTTTTAAATGAGAGATGTGTTTAATTAGTTCATTTTCATTTACTGGAGATAAAAACATGGAACTTTGTGAAGTATATTCTATATATATATATATATATATCGGATTATTAGATACAGGTATTGATTTGGCCATTTTATTACCAATATTTACAAAATAATCATTACAGTGGTTCGCTATATCTAACTCATTTTCAAAGGTGATACCTTGATCATTTATTTTTGTATGGTTTGTGTTTGATACATTTTCATACGTAGCATTTTTAATTATATCATATATTTTTTCATATTGCCTTTATTATTATTTATTTGATTCTTATAGTAGTCATTTTTTTGTTTTTCAATAATTTTGTTTAAAGTATTTTGATATTTTTTGTATTCATCTTTATAAGTAGATATGAAACTATTATATGATGATTCAGGATCAGGATCGTTTAAAATGTTAGTCCAGTCATGTGTATTTAAAAAGGTTTTAAATTTTTGAAGATCAAGTTTACTTTTTTTTATTTCAGCACAATTATTGTTATCTTTATTATTTTTTGAAACAATATTAAGCATAATTGGTCCATGATCAGTCATGTGAGAAAAAAGATTATAGCTAACCTATAATCTTTTTGTTTAATTAAAGTATCAATCATGTTATGGTGATAATGGTTTGCATCTGCTAATTGTTTGACGATTGAAATTTCTTCATCAAAATGTGATCATTCCATTGGAGTAGTTAAAGCTCAGTGTACTAAAGACTTATCAGCTGCTAATTTGTGCATTTTCTGATTAAAACTTGTTAGTTTTGATTTTTCTAGCATGTTTTCGAGAATTCCACCAGAAGATTGTATTCTTGTTAGATAATTTCCTAGTTAATAGTAATATAATGTAGAATTAGTAAAAAGATTAGAGTTAATTCAATTACTTAATCTTTGTATCAGTCAAATTTATTTCACCTTTAATAACAAAAAGATGGTTTAGGAGAGTGTTGTACCTTGAACCATTTTTTTTTAGTTTTTGTGGTTACTTCTATATGATAAAATTATGCATGAACATTTTCTTGGCAGTCTTTTCTTTTAATATTTGCAACTAGTATATTTAAATTAATTTACTTAATTGCCGAAAAGGATAAAGAAAAAAGTGATTTGGTCCAAGGTACAAACATGTGTTGTACCTTGGATCAATCAATTTGTGGGATGTATGGTTAGTAGTAGCAGCCCATTCTCCTTTGCAGACTGATTGCGGCAATCGAGATGTGCGATTCGAGGTTATCCAATTGAATATTAACAGCACTTTTTCATCGACAGTTGGCCTTACATGAAATATACTGCTTTAAATATTCTACGAATAAACTTTCATTTATCCACCCTGATGGATTTGCAATCCCCTATAGTTCCGGCCTTTCAGCTTTTCAGCAAAGTGGACAGTTTCGTTGTTACTACGGAAACGACATTGCTCAAATATTTCGTAAACGTCAAGTAAACAAAACCAATGTGGCATTTTGCATACAGATATTAATGAAAAAATGTCATTATATTTTGACAGCTGTAGAAAAGGTACTTTTTTCTCATTATTTTAAAAGACTGAAGGAAGTAACATTGTTTTGATGTTAAATATGACAACTAAAAGTCATGTAAGCCAAAATCTGGTCACTAAAAATTATAGATACAATTAAAATGGCATTGATTTGAAATTAAATAATAATTTTGTTATATATAAGATACAACATCCTAAAAATTGTAATATTTTTATTTCAATTGGCATTGGCTCCATACGGTATATTAGGCACCTGTTTACGAACTTCACTGATCAACTTCTGCACAAGATTTTGTCAACTTATTATTATTAACTAATTACGCAGTCTGTTAATAACATTCAGTTATTATTTCTAGGTTGTCTTACAACACAGTTTTGAAGTTTTGTGTGCCTAGGTGCATTTACTTAATAGTTGCCAATACGCGAGTGGACACCATCCATCAATTCATTTAAAACAGTACCATTCAATTTTAGACCTCTAAAATAATACAAAGTTTCAGTAAATAGTTTATATACGAAATTACATAATGAAAAAAATTAAATTAAAAACGTAAAATTTTCATAGCTTTTGAAAAATGCGGTATAGCATACATCATAGCTGCTTCTCCGCAGTATCGAAATGTAAAGACATAGGATTAAATCTTTCAGGTAATTGGCATTGAGCTAGTATAAGATGGTTGCTAAAAACGTAATGTATGGTTTGATGCGTTCTTTGTTTAACACGGCGTTTCCACATGTAATTCGGAACACAACTTAACCTTACTAATAAAAAAATTAATTTTAATAAATTTAATTTTAAAAATCTCTTAAAGCAGTGATAAGTCGTTTTGATTTTGAAATACACAGAGTTTGACAATAAATATCTACTAGTTTATTTATAAAACTCATTTTATTACTGTGAACAGGTTTTTCAAATGCAAAATTGATCTGGTTATTTTTAAAGAAAAGTACAAATAATTTCGTGCCCAAGCCTTGAAGAGATGCGTGTTAGCAAGGGTCGAAGATAATTAATAAACTACGAATTCAAATAACAAATCAACAACAGTCCGATTTATTATTCTACACACAGCAATAATCTATTGTATTCATAACAATTAACTCTGTAACGTTTCTCCTCTCTTGTGCGGCGCTCATAAGTTATCGGCCGCTCTTAGCCCCGCGTGTCCGCTCCTCTTGTATTAAGTCACCTCGTGGCTTATCGCTTACTGCTAAAATGTGTATTACAAAATCTTCTTGCAAACAAGATCCCAAATTCTTCAACAATTTACTATTAAAAAATATTAAAAACACCTGATTTATTTACACAAAATTTACAAAAACAAAAACAATGAAAATATAACCTAACAAACACGTGCATAGACAGACAAATCAATGACAACGTAAAGTAAACAACAAGCCAATGCCACAATGCTGGTCGCATCTGGCAAATGCGCATTTTCAGCTAGTCGCGTACAAGCTAGCAGTTATGACGTATACAGAGCGGAAAAATTACTCATTTAAATTTAAAGCAATTTTTAGGAATTTTTTTTATGCCTAAAGCATAGCCAGAGGAAAATTATTTGCTGATATTCTACTTTACTAGTAGGTGTTGACTTCAATAAAATTTAAAAAAAAGTAATTCCTGAAGCCTATTGTTTTAGCTAGCCATATTTTGGCGTGCACAACTTGTAAAAGGTTCACATCTTAATTAAATATTGCAAAATAGTTATTTGTATAACAAGTTGTAAAAAGTGTCTGAGCTTTTCAGTAGTTGTGAAAAAAAAAGAACATCGTTATGACATTGAAAATGAGCACTAAAAAGTAATATCATTTTAGTTGATAATTACCAAGATATAGTTGCACCACTGAATATAGGTAAAATCAGAAATAAGTTTTGGGAAATAATTTACTTTATGTATTTGTTTCTATTGTTAAATATTTGTCAGGTTTTGCATTGACTACATTTAACAATAAAGTATCTAATTACAGCAATTATTCAGTAGCCTCATATGTTACACATCATTTTACAATTAATTATGTTTCAGGTTTTGTTTTAAATATATATTTCATAATTAATACATATAAAAGAAGAAATGTTTGTAACCTACTTTTGCAGCACAATAATGTTATTTTATAAGGCTTAAGGGAAACAAGACAAATTCCTTAAGCACCAAAATAACTTAATTAAAAATAATAATCACAGAATATCTAAAAGTAACAATAACAATTAATTTATTTCATATACTACTGTTTTTATTGGAAGGTATATCCGCCACCTGAACTAGATTGCGACGGGCCTAACTGCGATGGATCTTCCAATGGTGGTAATTGTGGTTGAAATTGTTCTGCTGATAACCTAGTAAACATTATTCCTACACCCTCTATTAGAGCTAATAACATTCCTCCAATAAAAGCACTACCAGCCATAGCAGGTAAACCATTTCTTGCCGCTAAAATGCCTCCTGTGGCTGCCCCACTTATGATTGAATTCCATGGATCTTCCTTTTTTCTAATGTGAATCAATGCACAATCAATAGTAGAAAACATACCACCCCATACTGCAAAGTTGCCAGCAATAATAGGTGACCTTTGTTTTATTGCAGTAAGACTACCCACCTAAAAAATATAAAGCAAAATATTATGACTGTTAAGTTGAAAACTGCGAGAATTCTAATTTTGTTCAAATTTCAACAACTTGAAGATGTAGAAGACAATTTTTAATCAAAAAATAATAATAATTAAGTATTTTTATTCCCATAATTTTAAACAGATTGCAAATAAAATTGATCGCATGCACCATGCACCCTTGAAACATCTCTGTACAGCACTTTATAAAAGTGCATTTGAGCTACAGTTAAACAGTTCTACAATGTAAACTTAAAGCATCTTACAGATTAGACAAGTTTTAGTGGTTTAATGGCACCCAAAATCAAGTTTATTTTTGATCTCTCTGTATAAATAACTTATCTGTAAAACTTCTACATTGAACTATGACAGAAAATTCAAAGAAATCAAGAAAGCTCGTAAAAGATATAAGAAATGAAAGCAAGAAAGTAGAAATCAACTATCAAAAAATAACTGTAGGAAACAATGTTTGACTATGAAACAAAGAGAAAAAAGCCAAAAAACTAACTAATAGAACAAAATCGGACTGCTATACCGGGCATTCCAAATGCTCTTTACACGCAATATCTTCCTTGCTTGAAAAGCTAAAGAAATCAACCAAAAGCAATTGTGAATGACTCAAAATGGTCCTTCAGAAAACATCCCTAAATGCTGGTTGCATAGCAATATTTATGAGATCATGCCAAGTTGATTAATTTTTCAAATTGCAACCTCGATTTTCTTCACGGAAATGTATTCTTCACTTCATTCTGCATACCATAGTATGCCGTATTTAATTATCTAATGTCCATTTTGCGGTTTAAAAAATATTTGTTATAAATTGTACGAACTTATCTTAAACTTAAATCAAATGTTCAAAATGCCCTCCTGTGGACTCTACACAGGCTTCAAAGCGCCTCAGCAGTTCCCTTATAGACACGGCTCTAATCATAATATTTTTTGAATAAATAATTTAGTTAGTGAATATGAAGTGTACAAATTATAAAAATATATTTTTTTCAACCCCTAAATGCAAGCTAGATAATTAAGTAAGGTATACAACCATATACATAATGAAGTGAAGAATACATTTCCGTGAAAAAAATAGAGGGTGCAATATGAAGAATTAATCAACTTGGCATGATCTCTTAAACGTTACTATGCAACCAGTGTTTAAGTATGTTTCCTGAAGGGTCATTTTTAGTCATTCATAATAGTTAGTGGTTGATTTCTTTATGAAATAAGGGAGATATTGGGTGTAAAGAGCATTTTGGGACACACGGTATATGATGGCCGGTTTGAAACAAGGAATACAAATATGATAACAAAATAAGTACAGACACAATTAAACATAGAACAAAAGCAAAACAAGAATAATACAAGCTGTCCCGTTAAAAACGAAACCACTGCAATACTTGGGTTGTTGGAATGTGCAAACACTAATGCAACCTGAAAAGCTCAATCAAGTTCAGAAAGAAATTAAAAATGTACAAAATAGCAATATTAGGTTTAGGTGAGGCAAGGTGGAAAGGGGTAGGTAAACTGAAAAGCAAAAATAATAATAATCATATACTCTAGTAAAACAGAAGAAAAGGCAAAACATGAAAATGGCACTGCAATTTTAATATCGTCAGAAATAGAAAAAGCACTTTTAGAGTGGCAAGGTGTTTCTGACCGCATTATCTTTTAGTTAGATTATTTCCATCATTGATGTTATTTTAGATACATTTGGTTGCTTACATGCTAAAAATACTAATTACTACCTACCGCTATATTTAATCTGTAAGTACAGGTATAAATCAATTTAGTTTACATTACTTCTAATAAAATTACAACAGTTTCGCTTAAATTCTCTATTATTTTTTTAATTTTTAACATCCTGTGGTAGTTCATTATATAATTTTAACCCCTTATAGAATACATTATTTTGTGAGGATGATTTTGTATGCAACGGTAATCTAAATTCATTAATATTTCGAGTGTTATATTCATGGTATTCCCTGTTATACGTCATGAATTTTGACATGTAATGTGGTAACTGCCCGTTCATTATTCTAAAAAATTAAAAATAGAGTTTTATAATAAATTCTTTTGTCTTATGGTGAAAAAATTTAGCATATCCAGCATAAAGGATATTCTAGTTCTTCTGTTACAACTCAGAATAATCCTCATAGCTCTGTTTTGTAATTTCTGAAGTCTTTGCATATCAGTTTCCTTTATTAGGAATAGAATCGAGGCACTCTCAATACTCTTATATACTAATATTCTAGACCATATGTTTAATTTATTGCTTAATCTACCTAAGAAACCTATCTTTTTAGCTGTCTTCTTTACAACATAATCTACATGTTTGCTAAATTTTAGTCTATTATCTATTATAATTCCTAAATATTTCATTTCATCAACAATTTCTATATTTTCTCCATCAATGTTTACCCCATCCGTTAAATTAGAGCATACCTTGTTTGATATTATCATAGCTTTAGTTTTTGATGTATTAAGTTTTAGTTTATTGAGTTTTAACCAACTTGTTATATTTGTCATGTCTGAATTTACCTTTTGTATCGCTAGTTTAACATCTATGTCCGATGCTGTTATTAAGGTATCATCTGCAAACAGATTTATATCACAGGCATTAAGTTGCGTGTCTATATCATTGATATAAAGTATAAATAGTAATGGACCTAAGATTGACCCTTGCGGTACCCCCAGATTGCATTGTCTTTTGGATGAATTGACTTCATTAAACCTGGTAATTTGATGTCTATTAGTTAAATAACTTCTAAACCATCGATTGGCTGAACCTTTAATCCCGTATCTTTCCATTTTTCTTAATAAGATATCCCTATCAATTGTTTCAAATGCTCTTTTTAAGTCCAAAAAGACCGCAACTATTTCCTTATTTTTATCCATTTGTTCCTTCCATTTTGCTATGATCATATTTAATGATGTTTCACAAGAGTGATGTTTTCTGAAACCTGATTGGTATTCCAAAAGCAATTTATTATTTTCAAGATAATCTACTAATTGAATTTTAACAATTTGCTCCATAATTTTTTCTAATGTGGGTAACATATTTATGGGTCTATACTTATCGCATTTATTAGTCCCTGCAATTTTCGGCACCGGAATAACTATAGCCGTTTTCCAATTTTGCGGAAATTTTGAAGTTTCAAATGATCTATTGATTATGTTTACCAACACGTCTCCTATAATAGGCATCAAATCTTTAATTATATTTATTGTGATTCCGTCCGTCGAACTTTTATTTTTTATACCGCTAATGACTTTTTGAAGATCTTGAACTGAAATTGGAGAAAAGTTAAAAATTGCCTCACAGTTTCTTCCTATATTATTGAAATTGATTAAACTATTGCTGCTAATACTCGAATGAATTTGTTCAATGCTGCTAATAAAATAATCATTAAAATTTTTAGCAATTGCTTCTGGATCATCAATTTGTTTTTCATTAAAAGTGATATAATTAGAGCTACATTTTTTTTATTATTTAATAGGCCTTTCAACATTTTCCATAATCTGCCCGAATCATATTTAAGCTTATCGATCTCGCATTCGTAATATTGAGATTTACTGTTTCTAACTGTTTTATTGTAAATGTTTTTTGCTAATCTGTAGTCTTTCCAGTCTGTTACGTCATCTGTTAATCTAGCTATCTGACACAAATAATCTCGCTGACTTTTAAGAAATTTGAGTTCTTGTGTATACCATTTGTTTTATATGGATCAGGTTTAAAGGAAAATACTTCAATCTAATAATTATCAGCAATTATGCACCAATGAACGAAGGGAACAAAGATAGCTTTTACAAAGAGTTGTAAGAAACATTTGAAAAACTACAAAACATGTACAGAAGGGAGTTAACAAGCTTTGCTTAATAAACGAACTCGTAATTGTAGGCAGTTTATTTAAATACGAAGTTATACATAAAACAACGTGGAAAGAAATGTAAGAAACCAAATCGATCATATTTTAATCGAAAAAGATGGCGAAATTGGCTCCAAGATGTCAGAGTAATGAGAGATGCAGATGTTGGTTCTGACCACTTCTTAGTGAGAGGAAAAAATTAAATGAAATTAATGGCATAAAAGAACACTGCTCCCATAGAAAACAATATAATACACAACTTTTAAAGAATAACGAAATGCAAGAGAAATTTCAGAAGGAATTAAAAACCAAATTCAAAAAAATAACTTCAAAAACAAAGGAATAGAAAAGTGCTGGGAAAAATTCAAGAAGATAATGATAAACTTGACAGAAAAAAATTTCTTTTTTAAATGAAAGTAAATTCAATATAACAGAACGTGTTTCTGCATTTAATCTAATGTGACACAAATTAACGCATACAAGAACAAGATGCAAGATATTAACTTGGTACATATAAAAGAATTCGCCTAAGGGAAAGGCACGGTGGCTGAAAAGTACAGTAACCACCTATAAACAGATTTCCGCGGGTTCTATTTCTGCCAACTGCATAACTTTTTTTTTAGATTATTTTTAATAAAATTACATCCTGTTTACAATTGGATTATTTCGTAAAATTAATTCAATAAAATTTTTGAATCGGAAATTGAAATCGCCGTCACGTCAGCTCCCCTTGTTGAACAATAACTATAAAATTAAGGTATAATTTTATGCATTTTATGTAATAATTTTTTTTGTAAATGTTATATTTACAAAAAAA
This sequence comes from Agrypnus murinus, assembly GCA_929113105.1. Lineage (NCBI taxonomy): Eukaryota > Metazoa > Arthropoda > Insecta > Coleoptera > Elateridae > Agrypnus > Agrypnus murinus. The sequence goes on from OV816024.1 coordinate 162,118,609, forward strand.
AAGTTTATTTATAAAATATATTAATTAATAATTATAAAAAAATTTTTGCATTAGCTAAGATTTGAACTCTCGTTCGCTTATTCGAAACTAGTACGCATAATCGAATGCAGCATTCGACTATGGAGCTGTTTTCACACATTTCTTCTTTAATGAATGTCCATTTATTATACCTTTTTGGTTGGTTCTTTTTTGTTATTACTTGCTTTTTGATTCTTTTTTTATAATATTACTAATTACAGTACATTTACTTATCAATTAATTAACATGAACTAATCAACAATTAATATTAATTCATCTACGCAAATAACTTGTCATGCACATCACTATTTATTTATTTATTTATTCATACAATTACTCAACAGGTACAAGACCCAATTGTAGAGTAAGAAACGTAACGTATACTATACACAATAATAAAACAAAAGATATCAAATTATACTATGCCTATTGTAGTAGTAATACTAAAAAAAGAAGAAAAAAACAACCATATATACTATATCTAACATTTCGTTCTATAAGCCCATCAATGTACACCAACAGTGAAAAAAGATAAAAAAGAGGTATAACTACAGAGTAAATAGTTTAATAATAGTAAAATATTAAATTAAAGTCTTTAGGTATGAACAAATCTTGTTTTTAAATAATCTTTCATTCAGATTATAATCACAATCCTTACTAATTGCATTATACGCTTTACAAATTCTATACATTGGAGATGACATCATTATATTTGTAGAAGCCCTAGGTAAATAAAAGAATGCAGTATTTCTATTATTTAGTCTTGAAACAATTATATTCAGGTTACTTAATAATAACTCACTACAATCTATTTCATAATTCAATAGTTTATGTACAAAGCAACAGTTGCAGTCTATCTTCCAAGCTCAACATATTGTCTTACAACGCCCTATGTTCCAAGGCCATACATACATAAGTCACATGACATGACCAAAACAATTGCTTTCACATAGCACTGTATAAGATATATTAACATAACCTAGAGTTCCTAAATGGAATTGTTATAAGAGTCAGGACAATGTCGAGACTCGTAGTATTTCACTTTTAAAATAATATGAAATTATGCAAGAAGAAACAACAAAATATGATGTTTTTATGAAAACATTTATTTAAAAAATGAACAAAATATGATATGAGGATATGAACAATATAAAACATATTTCTTATACCAGGCGACACAGGGGGGAGACCCAAGCAAATATCTTCTTTGTTTATTGTTTATAAGTGGATTTAGATGGAATTTAGTAGAGATATTAGTAAATTTCGATTTCGTCACATACAGATCCAAGGTGACCGGCTTACGGTTTTGTCGGAAACAATCCCAAATCTTGATTCTTAAACCCTGTATATTCTTGCTTATTTGGATTGTACGGGTGAAAATTAGTATAAACCTGTTGCCAAATTAAAATTATCTAGACAAGTTTTTCAAAATATGTCAAGGGGAGTCGAATGGTAAACTTCAAATTAACAACCAGTCCTGGGAGTCAAAATTTACTAATGGGAGGTCTACGACAGATCCATTAATTAATGAGTTTAGAAGATGTAATTTTAAGATTTAATTTCTAAGCTAAGGTTTGGTTTAAGTTGGTTAAGTTAGGTTAGATTAAAAGGTGGGCAGATAAATAAATCTTTAAAACTCGTTAAAATTCAATGACCCATAGACTTTAATGTTACATGATTTTCCATAGACCTCTATGTTGAACTTAACTATACCTTTTGACCTCTAAAGCTGTCTTTTAATTTAAAGGTAAGAATAAGCTTTCGATTGATACCTCCCATTATCATCACCAGAGTTCCGCCCGAACTCATGAATGAATCAAACGAATGAAACATGATTGTATCACTAAACAAGCAGATGCAATGTTGTAAAGTGCTATTATTGCAAGCGCAAGGCAAAGACAGCAACATCTGGTGGGTGAGGTTGATGTTGTGATGAGACAAGAGCAACGAAATGGCTCTCAAAGAATGAAGGGGAGGGGGAGACTAATTAGTGATTAGCCGGCGTTTGAGGGACAACGCGTGTATTTCCGACTTAATAAATTTTTCTGGCAGCCCTGGATGGAAGCCAAACTCCAGCAAAAAAGCGAAACCAGCACATAGTGCAGTCATAGGTATAAAGCACAATGATGGATAGTGTGAGTTGATTGGTTAAACGAACTTCACAATAATACAGCTGCATTTAAGCAAAGTTTGAGATCACGGGGGAGAGGTACTGAGATATCGCATTGGGATCACACAATTACATGGTCAATCATCACATGATTCTCAATGCGATGATCTGGAAACCAAACTTCGACCCTTTTTTAAACGCATTAGTTCACTATATCTCGTTTCAAAATGAAATTTGGAAAAAAAATGAAAGGCGGTACGTAAATGTAATCATATGCCACTTTACAATCTTCAACATATTTATTATGATTGTCTTATGAAAAATTAGGGTTTTTCTTAAAGTATATGAATAAATATGAAGTCATGTCCAGAATATAAGATTTTTAGAAAATATGAAGCGACTATGGACCCTGCAATGTATATATCTTTCTCTCTCTCCAATTCTTTACATATTGGTTAGTTATGCGGCAGGTACATTGTATTTAGAAGATCTACAAATAAGAGTTTTTATTGTTTTAGTAGCTTAATCACTAATAAGGAATTAACAAACTGTGATGATTTTTTTATCATCAAGCAAGAAGCACAATAGGTTGCTTCAACCTTTTAGTTCGTTTGTTCAGGTTTCTACTTTTAACAGGTTTTTTACCAGTTGCACATCTGATTTAACATCGAAATCTTTTCATTTGATTCAATATTATTTCTGTTTTGAAAACTCTTATTTTGTGCCTTAAATAAAGTAAGATAATAATATATCAGTGTTTCAAGCTTGGATATTTGGCAGTTTTTTGATGTTTATAAATTATTTATGACAGTTTAGGTTATGTCACCTCTGCCTGTAAACAAATAGAACCTATTTTCTACTTCCAAGAGTTCATTGGTGTTACCTGCCATTTTCCTTGTGTAATTAAGACTTTTACACTTGTTTTGGCTTAATTTTTTTTATTCAAGTAATTTAATTATTTAATTAACAATATTAACATAAGATTAGGTATTTTAGATACTCTTTTAATTTTTCTACTTATGTATTTATTTATTTCCTTTTGCAATCAGTTTATATCTTCCATAATTTTATTTATAACAAATACTTTAATATTATGAATACCGGAAATTCCATATGAAAATAGGCAGCATTTTAAAGCACCATCTTCACAGATGGATGTGCAACTAATAAATGTTTTTTCTGTGAGAAACCTGCAGCAAATTAAAAAAAATACTATTTTTGATAGGTAGTGGTTTATTATTTGTATGCTAGTCTACATCAAGCTTTACAACTTATCTAAACTATTCAACCTTTCATTAGAATGACTATTTTTTAATTACTTTCCAAATATTTTTAAAAAGTCAGGTTTAGTTGCATACCCCACTGCAAGAGACTATTAAATTTGGTGTTCACTTTTTAAAATAAGTTTCCGGTATTAATAATATTAAAGTATTTGTTTATAATCTTCTAACATTATTTTTACATGCCGCCTCTGTTATTTTGCTTATGATTTGCTTTACCCATAGTTCACCACTGTTCCCTATTTACTTGAATTTCAGACATATGTCGTCAAGGTTCTATTATTAATTTTTTGAGAGATTTAGGAATTTTATCAGAGAAGAAGAGTATTGTATTGCAGGGTCATTTCAGTATGGTAAGGTACGCGAAGACTACTTTGCATTTACAGGGCCTTGTGAGCTCCTTTATATAATCTTTTTAATGAAAATATTCGGAAAATATTCATTATTTGAAGATCTAGCTTCAACTTTTTTTTCTGCTTGGATGTTTTGAGAGCCCACATTTCTCCACGGCGTAAGTAAATATCATATCATGTAGCCATTTTGTAAAACTTTCTTTAACACCTTTAAAATTTGACGATTTTGATTTTTTAAAGAAAATATAATTATAAAATATAAACTGATTTTTACAAATTCATACCATACTTTAGATAACGTAAACTACAATTGATAACATCTCAGTAGCAAAAAGTATTTATTTAATGCTTTGTTTTAGTGTAGAATTATAGATGTCAAAGGATTATTTCGTTTCTTTAGAATTACTATTTCAAGTTTTAATGTATTTTCTAAATACCTACTTTTCAGTTATGATTAAAAAGTGAAGTAAATATATACTTAACAATATAAACTTACAAGTCTTCTATTAAAACCAGAAGGTGCATTCCGAAAACCCTTTATACTTTGAAAAACACCACCACCAATTAGACCCATCGTAAAAGCACCTCCACAATCATCTACAATTCGCCATGGGCATGGTTCTCTGCTGTATTCTTCCATATTAAGTATTTAATAATTATAAGTGTACTTCAACCTAAAAAATTACACAACTTTAGGGCAAAAATAGTAATAACATAACCTCAAACTTTAAAGTACCGAAAATGTGGAAAACATCAAAACCCAAATAATTCCGGCTTACCTCAAATGAGCAAAAGTAAAAATCTAAATCTTCTACCGTAAGGTAATCTAAAATGTGATTAACATGTGCGAAATATTAATTTTTAGCTGCAAAAGCTATTACAACATTTGACTTATCCAAGTTCAGGTGCATGAAGTGACATGACAGAGATAATTATCCATTTATTTAAATTTTAAGATTTAGGCATATTAATATAAATGTGCTAAGTATAAAATATAATATTAATTATAATTTTCCAATTAGTTAATTAGGTATTTTTGTTGATCGAATCATTTTCACAAAAAGATTTATTCTGTGCTTGATTTCTATTCCAAATGGCGCGACTTTTAAAATAATGACGCGCTAAAAATAAATGCTAGTCGTTCTATTTTAAAATGTCTAAAAATAAAATCATCTCAAATATTTCAGTTACGTAAACCAAAAATCTTGTTACTTACACTTTTGGGCATTTATTACAATGTCAACAGAATTTGGAGTTTCAGGGGATAGCCCTAATAACCCAGAAGAATGCCCTGCTCCTCCTTGCAAGGTAAATAATTATAAGTCGTTATAAGTACATTATATAAAGCTATTTATCGCCATTGTTTAATGGTTTTCAAAAGTTTTGTATTATAATTATTTATAAAAACAATTAATGCTTAATTTACTATAGAATGACACTAACGTAGAAGGTCCAGAACAGCCTTGTTCCGAGAAAGAAAGAGAGCTGCAAAATCAGATAGCACAGTATGAAATTGCTTTAGGGCAGGAAAAGTGTAAGAATGCATTATTACAAAAAGATCTTCAGGTAATCTTCATTATTAATATTAAAGTATGTTTTTAATTTTTAATTGTTTCTGCAGGCAACAACAGAAGAACGCGATAATCTAAAAACCCAAGTAACAAAATTAGAAAAAGATCTTGCAATGAGTTCTTTAAAAGGTACAAGCGATAAAAATGCAGATAGCAATGATATGGTAACCAAAGCTAGAAGTGTTATTTTTGAAAAAACCAAGATGTGTAAAAATCAAGAACTGCAGATTGAAGCCTTAACTCAGCAAGTTTCATCATTAAAGGAGATTGTAGCCATCTCCAAAGATATGCTTGACATTCGAAATATTGAAGTTAAGCAATTACAAGATAAATTAACTTGTTTGGAATTACAATTTACTGCAGAAAAGGATCGACAGACTCTTTTGCACACAAAGCTCGAGAGAATGGTGAAGTTAAATGAAGAATTGAAAACAGAATATCAAACTCAGTTAGCATTATTTACTGAACTGAAGAAAGCTTATAATACCCACAAAAGTTTAACTGTATCACCAGAAAATCAGGATCATGTTAATAATGAGCCAACAAATCTAAATGAGCAACAATCTTAAATTTTGTACATTATTCTACCCTGTATAAGTTTTAATATACTCCTATACTGAATGATTTCTTTTGATATTAAAACAATTAACTACAATAACATTATTGAAATGCTACAAATATTTATTTATTTAGGGAAACTCTTTACACAGATAATCGTCCAATTATGTAAAGTATCTACAACTACCATATAAATTATACATACCTATACAAAAGTAATGGACCTGATATTGAGCGTGGTATACTATATATACATAACATAAAATAATAGTTCTAGGCGTATTGTATTGTAATGTAGCAGTCTGTCTTGTTTGTGCAAATGGTACTCCAAAATTAATTTTTAAAAGTAATTTCTGATCGTCAATTAAACCATTAATTATTTTATGTAAAAAACAAAGTTGTGAATCTTTCCTCCTTTTTTCCTACGACTCTATTTAGAAATAATTCAGTAACTCTGAATAAGACCCTTCAAACGTTTTCAGTTCTTGTTTAAAGTAACAATATTTTAAAAATTTCTTTTGGACTTTTTCTATTTTTAAGATTTGGTATGTGTAGTAAGGGTTCCATACGATAGACATATATTCTAACTTTGATGTTACCAAAATGCTAAATACAATATTTAGACTATGTATGTTTTGAAAGTCTTTAGTGATTCTAATTAAAAAGCCTAAATTTTTACAGCATTGATTTACAATGCTCTCAATATGACTTGCAAATGTTAATTTTGAATCATAGATTATGCCGAGATCTTTTATTTCAGTTTTAGTTTCAAGCGCTGTACCATTAATTGTATATTGAAAGCTACAAGGGTTATTTTTTCTTGTAAAAGTCATTTATTAGTATTAAAAGATAATCTATTTCGAATGGACCAATTATAAACTGAATGAAGATCATTTTGAAGTGCAATACAATCATCTATCAATTTTATTTCTTTGGAAATTTTAAAATCATCGGCGTAGATTAAATAATCCGAATTTCTTACTTCATTTGCAATGTCGTTTATAAATAATAAAAATAACAGGGGGCCCAGGTTTGATCCTTGGGGCACCCCTGAAGTTACTGAAAATGTATGAGATTTATATCCAAAATATTCAACAAACTGTTTTCTGTCACATAAGTAGGAATTAAACAATTTTAATAATTTTTCGGTGAAGCCAATAATAGATAATTTATTTAATAGTAATCTAATGTCTACCCTATCGAAAGCCTTACAGAAATCTGTATAGACAACATCTAGTTGATTTCTGCATTCCAGAATGCCAACTGCTTTTTGCGTAAAGTTAAATAAATTAGTAGTGGCGGACCTCCCTTTCATAAATCCGTGTTGATTTAAATCAATATTATTTTTTACATAATGAAATATATTACTATAAAGTACTGATTCAAATACCTTAGCAAATTGCGATAAGGTACATATCGGCCTATAATTTTCAATTGAAGTTCTGTCTCCAGATTTTGGACGTAGACCAGGTCAAAGGAAATACACCTGTTTCTAATGCACATTTAAATATATCTGTTAAGGCATCAATAAAGAATTCGGAGCAAGCTTTTATCACATAAACCAGAATACCATCCGGTCCTACCGATTTAGTGTTCTTTAATAATTTAATAGCTTTTAGGATTTCATCTTTAGTGATTATAGTGATATTAATGATAGTATTATTTGAAAATTTCGTGGTATTATTTGAATCATTAGTAAATGGTAGATAAAGACTGTGAAAATAATTTGCAAATTCATTAACAATGTGTTGACTGTCTTCAAGTTTTTTCTTATTAATATGCATGGTGTGAGGTATGTTTTGTTTTTTTTATTTTTTATATAATTCCACAATTAAGTAATTGTGTCTGTACGGATTGAACATAAGCGTTATACGCAGTTTGGATTAGTTGCTTAGTTTTTCTTCTGTAACTCTTATATTCGGTATAGTATTGTTCAATTTTTGTCTTTTGGTATTTTAATCTATATTTTTCTAAGTTTTATAGTTTTAATAATTTCTTTATTGAACCAAATAGGGTATTTATTTTTGTTTTTTAATTCGTGGTACTGTTTGTTCAAATATGTCATATAATATGTTATAAAATATTTCAACTTTATAGTTAACATCATTTGTTCGATGCAATACAGACCAATTCACCTCTTTAATTAAATCATACATTAATCTAAAATTAGCCTTTTGAAAGTTATAAATATAAAATGTTGTTAACCTCTATTTCGTTAGTTTTATTTAAGCCAAAATTAACATCAATTGATAGAACCGGATGATACCTGTCTTATTCTTCTGTTAATAAATTCATTTCTCTTGTGACAACACAATTTACATTAGCCAAGACCACATCCAAAACACGCCCAACTCAATTCAATATACAATTTTTTTGAATTAAATTCATAAAGTTAATATATTTTTGTATTAGTTTTGAATTTTGCGATTTTAAATTATTTTGAAAGTCAATAAGTTCTGGAATTTTCATATCACCTAATACCAACAAATGTGAATCCAACAAAATATATGAATCAAATGCAAATTAATAATGTTCTAATTTCCTTGGAGTATTGTTACCACCCTCGTGTGGTTTTACTTGTGGTTGCAACTATATTACCTTATTTAACCTTTACTTACAGTCTCAAACTGTAGTTTATACAACACACACTTCCTTCAAAGGTCTTGGTTCTTGCACTCAAAGTAGGTACAGATGAGTGAATGAATAGAACTAGAACAAACAATCAAACATACTTAATTGCCATAATTGTTACATCAAACATTTTGTGTTCAGGCATCAGTTATGACTACGACTAAAGATCAATATAAAAAAATCTCTAATATTACAATGAAATATGGTTTTATGCTATTGTGAAGGTTACATTCCATTAAGAAATAACAACACATACTTTGAAAGTGATTTCCAACATATTTAATTGCCAGAGCTTTTCTAACAGTATGATACTTTACTTTCAGTCAATTTTCTTAATGATATTGTTTTTACAATTTTAGCAACGTTAATTACATTTTTAAAATATGCATATTTAAAACTATATTATATCTGAATCACCATTTTTGTTCAGTTAATTTAAGATCTAATTTCACCTCTAATTTCAAATTAGAGGTGAAAAGATAGAGATACTAGAAAAATTTAAATATTTAGGAGTAATAGTTGACAAGAATATTTAAAGTTTAAAGGCCAAGTTAATTATATTTGTAACAAGATCTCAAAAAAATTGGTGTTTTAAGTAGAGTAAGTAACTTTTTAAGCACATATAGTAAACAATTGTGTTATAATTGTATAATTCTCCCGCATTTTACTTTTTGCAGTTCCATTTTGTATACATCATCACAGATGAACAAAAATAGATTGCAGGTAATACAAAACACATCCATGAAAATAATTTTGAGATGTGATAAATACACAAGAGTTACATTCATGGAACTGGATGAATTTTGAAAATTTTCTTTTGTTTCGCGTTTTGGTATTTCTACATAAAATAAATTTAAATATTTTAGCACCATATTATAATAATTGTCTAATTAAATTTAATCAAGTTCACAGCTAAATTACAAGAGGAAACGATAATTCCCACATAGCAAATAAAAATTGCAGCACACTTTCAAAAATTTGCCTTTGCAAACCAAAATATTTGCAAAAAAGTTGTCTTGCAAACATGAATATTTGCATAAAATTTTCGGAAAAGATTGAAGTTTCCCCTTGACAAACTTGCAACAAATTTGTTCAAAATATTTGAAAAAAACTTGTCACTGCAAACTTTCAGCAAATTATAAAAATAAAATTTGTTAAAAAATATTTACCAAAAATTTAGTTTAGTTTATATAATTACGAAAACTGTAATATTATCAATTGCTACGAGTATGGAGGAACGCTTATGGAAAAAATAAACAGAAAAGATTTGTTTATAAATCGTATATTTATAGAATATATTATTATCATTTGTTGTTATCATCCGTGTGTGATCCATTACCTCCACATCGGCTGTTTACTCATTTTGTTCCCTGAAACACAAAATTGTAATGGCTTGTAATTTTTTTATTTACTTTGATAATCCATAGTAATGTATAAGGTATACTAATGCTGTGCACATGGACGAAAGAATTCAACAAGATATATAAAATATAAATTTAACAAGATACGCCTAATAATAATACACTTAAGCAAAAATAATATTAACTAGGTAAGTAATAAAACATTCCGTGCTTACCAAATCCATTGAGAAGAGTTGTTTCACTTGTTCAATTTAGTTTTCACATTTCACCAGATAACTATAACCACAAATAATCACAATGTAAAATGGCAAATTAACGACCACTAATGCCTATTTAGAGCGTGGGCAAACACTCAACTATCTTCGACACGCGCATCTTTGTCAAGACAAGCGAAAACAAATTTGCTACAAAATTGCTAACGCAAATTTATGTTCGCAATTGAAAGTTGAGCAAAAGGCAAATTTGCTAAAAAACTAAAGAAGGGATTTTTTTTAAGTGCATCTTATATATTTTCTCACTCTTTTAATGATTCTAAAAATACAATACTGTAGAGTACAGAACCCAGTTGGTTCATTGCTATTTAGTTATTTATTATATCACACTCAGATACATATTTAATTTAAACAAACCAGATTGCTGACAACTTTTATTTAAGTTTTAGAATATTTATATAGAAGCAATAATATTACACTGTTTGTTTGTAGACTTTACTTTATTCAACTTGTATTTGAATATGGGTGAATATGATTGGGTACCTCTATCCAGTAAGCAACAAACTGCCTATTTCTGTTTAAGTAATATTTATTCCATACATATTGACACAGGTAGTTAGAGAGCCACAATAGAAAATAATTGCTGTATTGATACCAAGGTACCACTGCCAGAATCATTAGATAATAATTGCACGTAGGTGCCAGACCACCCTTAACATGCACAAGTGTGAGGGTCACATGACATACTTTTTACCACTTGGTTTTTTGTACTAACTTCTTGCATGATATGATAAGGAATAACACACCATCATTACCAGAAGCATGGGAGAGTTGTGCGTGACCACCGCCAGCCCACTATTAATACAGTATCTATTAACATGCATTAAGTGGGAGGGTCATGTGACATACTTTTAAGAGTCTGGCATTTGATTGGTTGCTAAATTGAGATGCATTTTGTGCAGATTAGAGTTCCTAAATGAAAACTTTAGCTGTGCTATTTTAGAGTTTGATTTGACACGGATGTCAAAATCTATCTCTTTCTAAGCCAAAACTAAGCTGTCTGAAACAAAGATACCTTTTTCTCTCTTTTTACTTTAGTGACAACATTCAGCAGCTGTCAGTTATAAATTTTAGGTTATGCTGTCATGTTTATTTTTATGCATGTAAATTTTTTTAAAGTGCACATTATCATTTATTTATTGTTTGTAGAGAATTTTTAAAACTACTATAGTACATATATCAATTTTACGACAGCTTTTAATAAAGTATTAATTGTACCGAATTTCAGATTTATATAATTGTCATACTGACAGTTTAATTTATTAAAAACTAATTTTCATGATTGCCAATCTCCTAATAAATAGTTTCAAAATATGAAATGTCACTAGGAAAATTTGACATTGTGACTTAACTCTAATTAACACAGAGCTCAGTTCATATTTAGGAACCCTAATGCAAATATGTAATTACCAAAAGAAAAACAAAAAAAGAAAAGTTTGAAGAAATTTGGTTTTAACAATTCTGGGTACTTTAATTTGTATCCTGTTATTCTGGAATTTGGTATTTAGGTACTACATTTTATATATATCAAACATCAATTTTAATTTATTTTTTTTATTTTTTAAGAATTATTATTTTTGGTAGCACATATGTTGTTTTTTTTAATATTTCATTTAAATGAATGAAATATGAAAATGAATCAAAATATCCGAAAAATTAGTACTATGTCTGCACATTAAAAGAAACCAGTTCTACATCCTAGTTTATGAGAAAATGCTGTTTTGCAAATAAAGGTCAAAAAAACAATTGTTAGTTAGTTGCAGATTAGTAAACAGGGAGTCCTCTGGCTGTAGAATAATACCACCAATTCAAACAAAATCCAATTAGAACATCGTCAAAACCGTGTCTATGGGAGACTCAGTAATATGTTAAAACTTTAAAGTCAATTATCTCGAAATGGATATTTTTCAATTACTAACTTTGAGGTTGTTTTAAATTTTAAAAAATGCTGATTTGTGTATGTATTTCTTCCAGTGTTTTATCTTGTGTTCAACTCAATACTGTCCCAACAATGTGGTCCCTATTCATGTGCAGTGATATCAAACATATTGTTAATCTCCACTATCTATCTTCACTACTCATTTTCTATATCATCATCATTCTCATCAATCCTGATCAAAGTCTCCAGGGTCACGAAGTTCTAAAATTAATAGTTTCGGAGTTACAGAGCAGGAAAAGCAGGAAAAATTCATACTTTGGTTAAGGATTTTTAACACGTACAGCCTCGGTAACGTCATTTTTTTGTGTATATTTTTTATTTTTGTTTTGATTAACACAGGCAATTATGTTGTTTTGCTTTTGTATGAATTATGTGAAATTATACCGGGTGTCCCATTACATTTTACCCTCTTTATAAACCTGTGTAACTTTTGAATTAATTGAGATAATGAAATGCGGTGTTCACTAGTATTCTTATTTTTTTAAGTATCTGTCTTTTTTTCTAACTGCCTGTTTAATCGGAAATGACATAGCGTATTTTCGGGGATCGGGCAACTTTGTGATTTCAAATGGAACACCCTGTATATTTTTCATAGTTGTGAAACCCATTGTTCCCCTTTCCGAAAATACCAGTCATGGTTATTACACAGGGTGATAGTTTTATATGCTCTTAAAATGAATACCGTATGTTATAGAAATGCTACGAAAAAAGATATGTCTTTAACAGCATTACCCTTGAAGTGTTAAGTAGAAGTTATGGCATATCTTGGTAAACCGAATAAATAAATGTATCCAAGTTGATGGACGGTATTTTGAACATCTTTTATAACTAACTAATGTTTAATGATTTGTTTATTTCTTACTTGATTAATGTTTAATAAGCATCCTGTTACCCTTTTTTAGATCGGGGTTTCATATGTACATTTTGAATATCAGCAATTGAAGTAACATGTAATTGTCAATAAACTAATTTGACGTTTACAGTGATGTTTTCTTTTATTTCCATAGTCTACTTTCTGAATCATTATATCTTTTTTGTAGCATTTCAATAACATGCGGTATTCACTTTAAGGGCTTATAAAACCATCACCCTGTATAATAACCATGACAAGTCTGGTACTTTTAGAAAGGGGGGCAATGAGCTTTTCAACTGTGAAAAAATATACAGGGTGTTCCATTTGAAATCACAAAGTTGCTTAATCCCCCGAAAATACGCTACACCATTTCCGGATAAACCGGAAGTGGGTAAAACAGAGGATACTCAGAAAAAACTTTAAAACTAAAAAGAAGACTGGTAAACACCGTATTTCATTATCTCAATTAGTTCAAAAATTATATAGGTTTATAAAGGATCAAAATATAATACGACAGCCGGTATAATTTCACACGATGCAATGTGACGTGGGGTTTTCGTGACTGGAGGACGTAGTCAGAGGTAGAGAGAAAAATAAACACAAGGCATAGAAAACAACTATGTACTAACAACAAAACAATAGGATACAAAAGATTACAAACATTGGTTATACAGTGTGAGGACGTACATGTCCTCCTAAAACTAACATAATCTTGAGGGTGGTCGGAACCAACCCTGCTCTAGCACTAGGTCTACAAACTAAGCACTAGGATATCAGGTAATCGGCATCCGAAGATGCTAGATTCTAGATATTCCTAGATTACAGCTAAGCGTGAGGAAACCTGGTCACAATTTCCCCATAAATAAGCAGAGAGGGTTGTAGCGCACTCACTCAACTAAGAAAACTAAGCCATAATTAATTAAAAGACACTTACCTGCTTGTTTCTTAATGAGGCTTCTTCTGAGTCTTGGCACAGACTGCCTTTCAAGCCAAACAAGCGGGTTTATATACTGCTGAATGCGGAAGCCTTACTGTATAATTGAATAAATTAAGTGGGATGAGAAGAATATATGAATGCATAATGAGATGCAAACTGTATATATTATTTCTAATGAGATGCAAACTGCATGTATTATTTCCAAGGATATGCAGACTGTATAAATTACTTCTAACTCATGTGCGCGCATAGGAAGAGCCGCTACTTAACCTTGATGTTATATTTGCATTAAATGCATGTAAGTTGAAATGTTACAAAAAGGATTTCATTTAAAATAATTCCGTTTGTGACAAGACAGCATAATTATCTGTGTTAATTGAAACAAAAGCAAAAAATATACACAAAAAAATGACGTTACCGAGGCTGTACATGTTAAAAATCCATAAACCAAAGTATGAGTTTTTCCTGCCTTTCGTACTCTGTAACTCTGAAACTATTAATTTTAGAGCTTCGTGACCTTGGAGACTTTTGATCAGGATGATATAAACTACAACATATAAAAATTTCAGTCAATTTGTCTGAGCTTGCTAGATAATATTGTTTTATTAATTGGAGTAATCAGAATACAAAGCCATACTAGCCATCAATACTATTTCATGTTTTTCTTGAAAATCTTATGTAAGAGTATTTATTATAGAAAAGAGAACACAACACTCATCGACTTCAGAAAAAAAATTTGTTATGTAATTTAAAAAGTTTGATGACGTCATCACTCTCTCGCCGATTTAGTAAATACAAAATTTCCTAAACCAGAACATAGAGAACTTTATGCTATTTATTTATTCAAGGACCAAACCAAATTACAAAAATCGAATTTCACAAAACAAAACCAAACTTAATTTAAGTGTATATGATAAATATATGAGATTTTATTCTAAAACTAAAAAAAAAAAAAGAATAATAGTGAGAAAAAAATTTTTAATTATAAGAGATAGTGAAACATCAATCATAAGGTTGCATAACAAAAATTCTGAGAAAAATCGATCTGATATATTGATACCATAATGTCAATAACATTAAATGTTCAGATCGATTTTTCTCAGAAATTTTGTTATGCAACCTTACGCTTTATTTGCATGATCATAAAGGGAAGAGAAATAACTAACGGATTCCACTACTAAAAATCTATATTGTCATTTAAAATTTTTGTGATGACATCACAACTAACAAACATTTACAAAGTTCAACTCGATTTTTCTCAGAATTTTTGTTATGCAACCTTATGATTTATTTGCATGATCATAAAGGGAAGGAAAATCACTATCGGATTCCACTATAAGAAATCTATATTGTCATTAAAATTCTTTTGTGATAACGTCATAACTTAGAAACAAATGACAGTCGGATGGTGAATTGCACATATTAATGTGTATTTCTAAAAAACAAAATTGATGTGTTTCAGCGTTTTTAGAAAAACCGGTTGAGTTCGCTTTTTTTTTTAATATTCCATACTTTAATTCCACCCTGTATATAACTGATGTTTTTTAGATACATTATCCAGAAATTCAAGATTTTGGTTAATTATTATATTAGCTGTCTGATATTCTTTACAATCAAATACAAATTTAATTTGAGTATCGTAAGCATACTGAAAAACGTTGTCATCTTTTATACAGTCCATGAATTTTGAGGTATATATAGAAGAAAAAACAGGCCCTAATATTGAACACTGTGGTACACCACAAGTAATGTTTCCAGTGCCCGGTTTTCCTCTATTAGCATGCATAAATTGCTTTCGGTCAATTAAATAACTTTTAAAAAATTTCACTGCATCATCAGAACAACCAATAAAATGTAATATACTACAAAAGAGCAGTTTATAATTGATGGTATCAAACGCCTTTGAGTAGTCTATCAACACCAACGCCACAGTTTTGCCTTGCTAATTACCTATAAATATATCATCGGTAACATCCAACAGTGCAGTAGTGCAACTGATTGCCGTTCGGGGAGTATATTAAATTCTTATAGAAATGAACATAGTTGAAATTTCATTTTTTCAGTAATTTTAAACAAGACTCATAGAAGAGATATTGGTCGCAGCTTAGCAACATTTGACACACTTTTTTCCTTAGGGAGCAATATGATTTTTAAGAAACTTTCCATGCACTAGGAAATGTACCATTTACTATACTTGTATTAATGATGTAAGTAATGGTGAGTAAGATAAGAAAGAAATGCATTTTATCAATATATCAGTCTCTTCCAATAACACTGTCCGGTACAGCCTTAACTGTACTTGGGTACAGTGGCGTAGTAACACCTTTTGGGGCCTGGGGCGGATTCTTCCTCAGGGCCCTCATGAATCTCTTCAAATATAGGTACTATATACCGCGTTCCCATAGGCGACCGGAAGGGGGGGCAAAGAGAGGCACTTGCCCCCCCCCTGGAAGTGAACAATTTGAATTTTATTGAAACTTTTTTATAATATGTCGTTTTTTCTAGGCTTGCCCCCCCCTAGCATGTCGTTTATTCTAGGTTTGTCTCCCCCTAGCATGCCGTTCATTCTAGACTTCCCCCCCTGGACAAATTCTTGCGGGCGCCTATGAGCGTTCTGCAACCTTTTTTATTTAGGGACCCAAAAATATCAATAAAATAAGGCAAGCTATACGAGAGGGAGAGAGGGGACTTAAAATTACAGGACCTTATAGCATATATTTTTAACCTGAACCTAAATGATATAATAAAAATGATGACGTCAGGGAAAGTAGATATTAGATACTTAATTTTAAAGAAAAACACAATTTGCGTGTGTTAAGAATCGCGGGAGAAAAGCTGTTCAATGATTCGCATGCAGTGAAGCCCTTTAAGAAACAGTTGCAAAGTGGTGGCTTTGCAATGGGCGGTAGGAAATTTGAAACAATTGTGATGCCGGAAGATTAAAAAAAATCATAACTAACGTATTAAGTTCAAAAAACGGAACAAGCAAAAATTACCGCATTTTTTGTTAACAACATAATAATGCGGAATATTATTTTTTGTGTTTTTAAAGCAGTTTTTGCGTAAATATTTTCGTAGTTTTATTTATTTTTAAATAAATGTTTTTGCAGAATGTTTTAATTGCATTTATGTACAAATATAACATTGTAACTCTGCAGACGCAGTAATCCGGAAACCACGATGATTCGGATTGCCCGTTTTAATTAGTCCGAATTAGCGAGACTTCACTGTACTTGCTATTTACTGTATCTGAAAATCAATTTCGGTTTTCTAAACATTAAAGCTTGCCTTTTCATGTTTTTGTAATTTACTGCAAGTTGTAGGTTCTAATACAAAAAAAGTATTTTTGATATTAAATTTGACATCATTGATTTACAGAGGGCATTTTCTTTAGGACATTTATTTTTAGAATTCATACATGTGGTTAAATTTTATTGTATAAAACATTGTATGTTATTTGATATGTAAGGAATTGAAACCTTTCATGCCACAAAAAACAAAATTGCCTGAAAAATATTGAGCTATATGGGTCCAAAGATATATTAGAGAAACCTCTCTGAGATTTTTTGCTACTTTAGTAGTCATCAATGAATTCCAATAGGGATACCTTTAGTTTTATAACTTGATCTCTATGTTGAAATAATTTGTGATATTATCATTTCGTTTGAATAATGTTGGGTATCAATTTTCCACTTACATTTCTGGTCAATAAGGAGTGAAAAAATAAAAGTTCCTAACGTAAGTATAAAATCATTATTCCAACTGTGTTGAGAAGAGTCTCTCCCTAATGTTCTCTTTGAGGTTTAATTCTCTTACTACTTTGAATTTAACATGAACCATAAATATTTACAATTTCAGTTTCCTTCAACGAAATATTCAACAATTTACAAAATTGTGAAATAAATTATGTAAGATTCTTTTTTTAGGCGAGGTAGTGGGAAAAATAAACTATGGATGTATTTTCTAATAACATAGGCCCTTATATACACTAAGTTTGTAGCATATTAATTATACTGAAGAAAATTTAGAACAAATTGTAATTGTAAAAGTTAATAGTTCACTTGTTTTTAAGGATCAGGACTAACATTGCAACTGTTTATAATTATCAATAATCACTAGCGTGCTCATCTCTCACCCAAGCGGTCCGGGTTGAACTCTTAGTACCAGCAGATCTAGATAAGGGTTTATGCAGTTTTCCTTAGCTGTAACACAAATATGGGATTTGTGCTATACCATCTGTTAAGTTGGCTGCAGATGCACGTTGGGCTGCAAAATAGTCATAATCCCCTCCCCTACAAGCTTCATAGCTTCTGGGGCCTGGTTCGCCAGGTAATACATAGTAGCAATTATTATTATATAAAATATATGACAGTAATTATAAACACTTATATTCGAAGTGAGTACATGTTCCTAAATAGAAAACTATTCTTAAAAATTAGATATCATATACTAGTTGAATTGAAATAATATTGAAACAAATGCATGTGCTGACATTATCTACTGCAGATGAGATAGAGCAATTCAGGTAGGTATTATGAACCCATTTTATTTCAACTAATACTTGTTTAATAATTGTGTTGAATAATTGTAATATTTATATAATGTTTCCAACATTATCAGTTTTAATACTTTATGGAATTTTAAAGTGTACAAAATATTAAGAGATATAATCAAGGATCAGTATTTAAATATCATTTTTATTTTGTTCATCCTTTAGCTCTTTAACACTGATTCTCTTATCATTAAATCTCTGGTCGCCTTAATAAAGTAAAAAATAGGAAATATACAAAAACATAGTAAAGGCAGAAAGGATGGTAAGTGCAATTTAAAAATAGAACATATTGATTTATTAAACAAATAAACATAGAACAATTGTAAATGTACACAAGTTTGGGGTTATTAACTACAATTCAATTCTTTTTATCTGTAGAAAGTTGCTTAATAATACGTGTATGATTAATTTTTAAAATATAAGCTTTACAATAATTTACAACTTAAAACCTAATATTCTAGCAAGCTTTTTACAGATAGTCAATTGATCTTTGATTTATAATCAAAAAGTACTTAAATTATTTGTCAACGTTTTATTAACAAGAGTAGAGTTAAAAATCACTATCTACACAAGATGTCTGTAAAAATAAAAGATAGTAATTAGGGAAATGTTAATAAAAGATCTTGATACATGGTAAGTATACTGAGTGCATACAGAGAGGTGTAACATGAGGAATTATTTGCTTTGTTTTTATGATTTATAGGTAGTTGCTGGAATGCAAGTCTTTGATGATATTTTTCAGTAAAACGTATTAAGATCACCACTAGACCTATTCTAGAAAATGTTTGTTCAAAAATAGGCAAGAAATCTTATCCTTAATGCAAAAGTTCTATGTTAATTGAGTCCCTAAACCAAATATATTTTTACATTTTTTTCCAATCAATAAATATAAAATAAACATTTCCTCGCATTACATCTATCTGTAACATTGCTGTTACAAAACATTGGACTAATTGTTTCAAGTTAATTAAATTAGTATTAAATTAAACTTCTTTTAGTGTTATACAAATTATTTAAAAAAGTTTCAAGTTTCCATTCTCATTACTTCAACCTATTAATTTATTTACACAGAGTGGATTTGATGCTTTTTTTTAATGAAAATTTTGAACATTATGAACTATAAATAGTGATATATAACAACAAAGCCAATAAATAAATAACATCAAAGAAAGAAATATTACATGGAAATGTAATTATGAACACATTTGAAAATATATTGGTTGTGAAGTGATATTAATCAAAATGCAAGTTAACTCTAACTTTTCTTAATCAAAATCTCTAACCTTAAGTTTGTTAGTAAAATGACCTCAGTTTTCTCTTTGCACGATCCCTTTCCATTTCAGCTACATCCTTTATAATACTAGTTTTTGAGATGTCGATATTCAAACAATATCAAATCCACTCTGTATATAAGACATTTTTTCAGACATCTAATATAACACAAGAGTGTTTATAAATATTTCACTCACATACTCAATCTAGGAAAATATAGAAATAAATCAGATACCTTAAGTACAATTCATTGGACATGATGTAAGCTTCCAGAGTTTCACATCGCATATTGATATAATGTTTGCAAGATTTTTTGTAAGACGTTTTCAGTTTTTCAATAAAACATAAAAGTGACACTTGAAAACTTTGTATGGAATAGTAAAGTGAGTAGCAAAAATGGCAAAAGTCCATTATCATCATTACAGGTTTTAATAACTTATATGTTGCTAACAATCTGTTAGAAGCAGTAATACATCCACTGTGCTGTGCATTTTGTGCACTCTATGATAGGAGACTTCTTTTAAAAAACGGAAAACAAAACTTTTATAATAAACTTGAATATACAGCCTTGGTAGTGTAATGTCTAGCATGCCGGACTTTCACGCAGGCGGCCCGGGGTCGACTCCCGGTGCCGGCAAATCTGGTTAAGGTTTTCTGCAGTTTTCCTTAGCTGTGACACAAATGTGGGATTTGCGCTGTTCCATCTGTAAGTCAGCTGCAGCCGCACATAGGGCCTACGTAATAATAATAATAATCGCCCCCTCCCTCCCGGACAAGCTTATAGCTTCTGGGGCCTGGTTTCCAGGTGATGGGTTGTAGCAATTACTATTATTATTATTATACAGGTTCAATCAAAGCCTGGAATAAATTTTTCCAGAGGATTTGGTTTGGAATGATGTAAAAATTGAATTTGGACTAAATATCGTATGATCAAAAAGTCTTTGGATCACAATAGCCATGGAATGTAAAAACCATCAATAAAATTATTTACTTCTACTGCCCGTAGTTTTTGTGAACTGTACAGAGTAGCGCTAATGGAGACACAGCCACCTGTGTCAAGAAAATATGACGGGCTGACACCGCTAAACAGAGCCCCATAGTACACAAAAAATGTTAGGTTAGCATACACTATTATTATTTCTTGTGCTTGCAGTTATTTTAAGTTTTACTTAATAACATTTATAAAAAGAACACAGAATGGAATTTATTTGATCTATTATCTATTGACATGACAGTTGTGAAGTAAATGTCAAAAATAATAGAAATAAATAATTTCATAGATAGCTTGTTCATTTCATGGCAACCCTGATCCAAAGACTTTTGATTATACTATATGTGTTCTATTGAAACAATGAATCCTTTTTATTTCTCGTTTTTGTAATGCTGTGAGATCTAAAACAAGTGAAATTTTTTGAGAAAAGTGTGCATTTAGAATGCACTGGTTTCGATTTGGAAAAGCAAAAAACTTTTGAGTTGGCATGTAGATTGATACTGAAAATAAACAGTGAATTTGGACATTTGTTTGTTGTTTCATGTACAATGGGCCAATAATAAATATATCCTTTATGCTATTTCTTGGAACTGTGTAACATAAGTCTATTATTGCATTGAATGTATGAACTGTAAAACATTTATGTTTAAGTCGGAAAGTGACATAAACTAAGTTTAAAATGTGGACAAGTTTTCATACTACTAATAATAATCATAATTCTACAATTCTTTCTATTAAAATTGTGTACAAATAGTTATTTTAATTTGTAAATATGCTGGATAAAATTCAGTATGGCAAGAAAATCATTAACCATTCAATTCATAAGCATATTGGGATGTGGCAAAGATTCATTCCAATTCCATTTTACTGACATTTCAAAAATTATAAAATATAATTATTTTACTTAAAATAAAAATAATAAAATATTAAGTAATACAAATATTAAATTTAATAGTCAAAATGACAATCAGCATTAAAATACAACACAGCAAAAACAACTGCTAAAAATGACGCCATCAACTAGCGCATATCGAAGACATTTCGATGTTCTACAATGTTACCTATATTTATTAGCACGTCCCAACATCATCTATTCATATTTTCTCCTTCAATGTCACATGTAAAATGCCCTATAAATTTTGAATAGTGTACAATTCTAGTCAGTGAACTAGATTGATAGACAATGCGTTCACTTATGTTAGAAGCAATGGGTTTACATATTAAATATAAATAGAAATTATATAAATTAAATATAAAATGTTGGCCATCAACTAGTTCGCTGACTAGATAGATGGCAGTTATTTCACATAAACCAAGAAGCTACTAAAAAGGTAATTCAATGCATTATTTCAAATGCAAAATTATTATGCATAGTTATTGTACTTTAGATAAATCAAATTATTCTACAATATTTATAATATACAAAAGTATAATATAATTTTTACATTTATAAACACTCTTTGCTTTTATAGTAAGATAAGATATCAAAACTTCTAAATAATTATAGAAACCTCAAAATTCTATAATTTGAGCAACATTATAAGAAACTTCAAAATCTGAAGAGAGTAAATAGAAGTACATCAACAATAATTGTACTACAAAGAGAAGTAACAATAGTTTTTTTATATAATAGAAATTCGTGAACAGAGAATTTAATTCTCAAATTTGTTAATCAAAGTATAAAATAAATATTTTGTTATTTAAAGTAGAAACTTTTAAATTATATAAATCAGTATTACAATCTAGCTAATACATTTTGTTCCTAAGAAATCTTTGAAATAGTCTGTCAATTTGATACTTAAATTAATATTGCAATTTTATATGGCTTAATATAAACCTATTAAAGATGCAATAAATATTATTATGAAAAGTTAGAAATCTACAATAGAATATTAGAATCCCAATACTCTTTAATGATTTTAATGGTTTGCTCAACTTAAAATGATATGTTCAAATCAATGTTTCTCACATAGTGAACCTTAGATCAATTTATAGTTTTTCATTAAAATATACATAGAAATAAAAGATAAGAACAGATTCTTTTTTACTGCTTTTCCAACAATAATGTCCCTACAATATTTTAATTTTTAAGGCCAATTTGACACTGCAAGTTTTGCTATAAAAATTAAATATTTTTATTATCAAAGATGAATATAATTACTTAATTCTGATGTTAAAATTAAAATCAAATCTTTACTGTGTTTGCCAATGCCTCAATACATTTTTGTATGAAGCATATGCATAAAACATAGTTAAAATTGTTATGCAAAGTTTTGCTAGTGTTGGTAAATTTCTGAAAATTTATTTTTTAGAAACTTTCCATGAAAAATTTTCCAGAAACTTATTGAAATGGCAAATGTCAAAGTTAATAGATTTTTTATTTAAAAAAACACATACATACATACATAATCCATTCCCCCTTTTTACGTATTTTGCAGTGTCGGGGTTTCACACAAACTCTTATGGGAGTGCAACGGAGGTAATGGAGCTATTGTAGCATGTACATTACGCTCCCCCATACTTTACCACTCATACAACTTTCATACCTTATCCTAAGGAGCTCAACCACGATTGTACTATATTTTTTAAAGTCAGTCGCAACCGAAGTTTGAACCCCTGTCCCTCTGAACGAGAGGTAGGATCTCTACCACTCAACCACGGAGGGCCTAAAAAAAAACACAAAAATCAAAAATCCATTACAAGGAAAAATGAAAAAACAAATAATAAATAATTATAAAACTTAATATGGCACACTAACAATCCTCATGAAATTTACCGTTATCACCGATGATAGATGAATGATGATAATAGTTTTATTTTATTAATTTTGGTGTTTTGAACTAAAAATTACAAATTGCAAAAAGACGATGTAAAACGTTTAAATGAGGTTATAAACGACAAAAATTAAAATGCGCTAGTGTACATTAAGTCAAGGTTAAGGCGGAAATTTATGAATGGTTGATTCTCGAAATATTTCCAAACTGCAATTTTTGCAATATTTAGCAAACACTACTTTTTCATAAACCTTCATCTTAACCCAACTTTCGAAATTGTCGGTTGCTTTACAAAAAAGGTTTTTGTATTATTGTTTTTAGTTTACACCATTAAAAAAAACATCACACTAAAACACCAAGTTGATATTTTCACCATTTATGGTTGAGAGAGATTGCACATGAACAATCAGACTTTTGATTGATTTGTGTGCAGATTTGTTGTCATTTCTCGAAATTGTATTAAAAGAAATTTAGAACTTTTCTCAAATCCTGTAACAATTTTTATTATTGTTTGACACTCAAATTAGAACTACAAAACTTATAAAAGATTTTATATAAAATCTTGGATGGTATCAAATGGACCCAACAGCACTTAAACATATAACAAAAATTCCCTATTAAAAAAAAACATGCTTTTTAAATAAAGAGATAAAGCTGTTTCACTACTATATTTGAAATGATTGGATATGATTTCTTGTATTATAACAATTATTTCTTTATTTTTGTTTAACTAGAGAAATTGTATAAAAAACCATTGACACATTCTAAAAGTGAAAGTTATCATACAAGCTTTGCAGCTCTGTTAAAATGTAGGAGTATGTATTGTTAGAAAAACAAAAGAATTTTTGTTAAAATTGTCTTAGAATGGATCCTTGTAACAAAAACCTCATAAATGCTGCTACAAAAATTTGTGAGTAGAATGAATACTGTGAACATTTATGTGTTAAAACCATCAAATGCTATAATCTTTCAATGCGGTCCCTCTACCACTATTATATGTAAGATGCATATGTGCTCGGGTGCTTGCTTTTTTATAGAAATCAGTATGACCTCAATGTGGGTGATTGCTTCACTGTTCGTCTATGTCAAGATTTAGCTGAATTTTAATTATTTTTCATACTTTATTGCATATCAGATAAGTATGAAATAAAATAACTAATAAAAGATTCACAAGATTTATTGATATTTTTATACCTAACAATTGTATGTGCTATGCAACAAATTTGATCCCCAGCTGCCTACTCCATTTTGCTGTCTGCTGTTATTTACTTACATGAAAAGCTGATCTTGCTATATATAGCTTCCTCTTCTTCTAAGGTAAGGCACACATTCAGATGGAGGTGAAGTAGAGCAGCAAAGCACAGATTTTTATATTCAGTAGGTTACAATCTCTAACATACAGTGTGTTCATTTGAAAACTTCCCACCTTGAATAATATCTCCTAAACTATACAAAATATCAATTTCAGCAAAAACACGTTAATTTATTTTTAGGACAATTAAATCTAGAATTGTCAAGATTTTGCATCTCACCACCAACTTTAAAATGTTGAGTGGCAACCCCCCCCCCCCCCATTGTGACGACTCATTTTAAAGAGAATAAAAAAGGAATCTTTTGGCAGAAAAAATAGATTGCTGAGATACAGTGAAAGGTTTTCTAATAACCCTCCTTCAATATCATTTAAATTATTTCACATACAAACATCTGACTTTTGTCAATTCAGCTCTTTACTTACAGCCAACTCTAGTTTATTACTTTATAATATTATTATAAATAATTTTATATTATTATATCATAATAATAGTTATTCGATTTATTAATTGATTATAATAATATATATTTAACAAAAAGACTGAGCACTTTCACTTAAATTCCGACCGTAATGTTTCCAATTTGTTTATACTGTAAATGTGTTTATGTGATATTTATTTTTTTCATTCTGATAACTAAGAGGGCAAGTAATATAGGTATAACTGTGTTGAACAATTGCAATCTTTATACTACTGTATACAACATTATCAGTTTTATTAGTTAAAGGAATTTAAAAGCTGTCAAAACTTATATTTTTAAAATGATATGATATAATCAAGGATCAGTGTTTTAATACCATTTTTATTTTGCACTCCTTTAGCATTTTTAACATTTATTGTTCTCTTCTTATCATTAAATTTTATTAAGATCTTTTTAATTTTTGCAATGCAGTTGTGTACCATTTCTACTACTATTGTCTACCATAGTATAGCATTTACATTTAGTATTTATTTTTTTATTATTATTTATGATCTACATTAAGTATTATGGTTATCTTTCTGCTGTTTGTACTTTAATAAAACAATACACTAAGAAAACTTGAAGATAGTTTTTTAATAATTTTAAACTGAGAAGTTTGATTTAGGGAGATCTTATTGAATCATAAAAAACTAAAAATGAACTATTTGTATTTTATTAGAAATTATGTCATCTTGTACAAAAATAAATATTGTAAATACACGTCTCTATTCCAAGGCATTCCAGTTAGCCCAAACTTAAACCCCTACATCGGTCTTCTGTCGGAAACTATTAGGTTTATTGAAATGGAGGAACTTTCGAACTAACTTTTTGTGGTCTCATATTCGTAATGAAGTAGCTCAGATAACTTCGTTGAGAGCTGGACGCAATTGTGGTCCAGTCATTTTTTTGCTTAGCAGCTCTTTGGCAAAATCCATCAGGAAATATTATCGTTATTCTTGATGGCAGTCGGATGAAATTCTCATATTGGCAA
The DNA here is from genome assembly GCA_929113105.1 of Agrypnus murinus. Taxonomy (NCBI): domain Eukaryota; kingdom Metazoa; phylum Arthropoda; class Insecta; order Coleoptera; family Elateridae; genus Agrypnus; species Agrypnus murinus. Next base: position 162,144,842 of record OV816024.1, read on the forward strand.
GATAATTCTTAGGAGAGTCCACTGTAGTAGTTAATTTTTTTTATCCAACCTAATACGTACAGGGTGTTTTTAAATTCTAATTTCCTTTATTTATAAGATCTTGGTATCGAGTAAATTCTTTTCTTGAATGATTTTTACCGTAAAATCTAAATAAACAATTAAACTCCTGACTTTCTTTAAATTGTAGGAGGCGCCACAAGACAATATTTTCGTTTTAAATCGTTAGGGGGCGTGGTTTACCTTCATTAACAGCTCACCTACAGGTGGTGACTTTTAAGGACCTGGCCAGACTACTACTTTTAGTCGCTTTGTCACTGTTACTAAAAAGTCGTTCAAAATAGAACTACAGTATTTTAACGGAGTCGACCACACAGGCGACTGTTTAGAAGCTGTGACAAAAAAGATGCAACATGTTTCATTCTAGTCGCTGATGCTGGCGATTAAACTGACGCTAGACACTGTCGCAGTCAATTGGAACACATGCTCTCATATGTATGCAGACAGACGGGCTACTATTTTGTCGCAACTTCCCTCAGCAGTTCTCGTGTTCTTGTCGGTATTTTGTATTTTTCAGACAAAATTCAGTAAAATGGCAGAAATGGACACGGAAGCATTGATAGTCAAAGTGGAAAAACGACCAGTGTATATAAGGTGTGTTTGTAGGAGTAGAATAATGATAATAAATGGTTGGAAAATACAGTAGAATCTCGTTATAATTCGAATTTGAAGGAGTTAAAAAACTTAATTAATAAATATTCCAATTAAGGATTTTGTGAAAATGAATAATGGAATAATGGAACACTAATGTCTAAACTAAAAACGCAATTTTCTATAATCGGCGTTATTTAACTTCTTCACCTGGTTTATTTTAAATAAATATACACATATATATCTTTTGTAGATGTATTAATTTATCACAATTATGATGTAGTTATAGTCCACGAGTTCCTTATATAATTTGCTAAAGCTGTTTTTTATTTTAAGGCCTTTAGGAGACGGAAGGATTAAAAAATAATTCTTAACTCTTTTGTGGACCAATATTTTGATTTATTCTAATATTAACTGCTGACGATTGGGGCCGTTTACCGACTCATTATCAAAGCTAAAATACATCACCAATTACTATTATGAAATTATTTGAAATTGGACAATAGCCAAAAAACTTCTCACTGTCATTTAATAAGCTCCACAAAATTCATTTTCATACTAAAAATTGGAAAGGAAAAAGTCTGGTGTCAAAGGCTATTTTTTAGTCGCAGCTAAGATTTGTCGCTCGTGTGAATGGTTAAGCGACTAGCTACACTTCTGTCCCAGCTACATATTTGTCGCTCGTGTGGTTGGATACGCGATTAATCGCAAGAAGCCGCGACTAGCGATTTTTCTGTCGCACGTCTTAAAGTCGCTTGTCTGGCCGGGCCCTAAGGGATTAGTTAACAACCCACAAGGAAGGCCTATGCAAAAACCCAAGGACTTACCTCAACTTTCCGCTACTTTTCTAATTTTATTATATTGGATTATTGGTGGAATAAGCATTTTTCAATAATAGAGGACTGGCAAAATATGAAAACAAAAAAATACACCACTAATAATAAAGTTCAACGATTTTAGAAATGGTATATATACTAGCTTCGCAGTAGATCGCAGAGGTATACATTGCAATACCTTTTATTGGTGGCTATCCTAATAAAACAATAGTAATCATAAACAAAGTGTCTTATCTCATTTATATTAATTTATTGTATTATTAAGATAAATTGAGATAGAATGAAGAAAGTAACCTAATATTTAAAAAATATGTTTTTAAGCAAAAGGAAAAGTTTGCATATTTTTTCACTGTTTTAATGGCATTCCATCAGTTATTTTGCAAGGTAAGGAAATTATCACTCGCGAATGAATAAAATTCAATTCTTTTTCTATTTTATCGTTTGTGAATGAATTTTATGTTTAAAAATTTATGATTCATTCTTTCAAGAATTAAATTTTAATGAAGACAGTTTTATTTGTTCATGAACGAATGCAAAGTTGGCTGTTTAAGAAAATTTCATTCGTGCATGAATACAAGCGGAAATGAATAGTTTGTTTTCAGTTCTTATTCTTATTATTTATAGTTCTTACTAATCTGCAGTTTTATTTATATAAAAGCATTAACCAATTTCATACAATATGGGCCGACACAAACAATTTAATTTAACCAAATATATTACCTATGATCAGGTGCGTGCTGGCCCACCGGGATGCCGGGAGTTTCTCAGTAGGCCATTATAAAGTTGCCCCGAAGGGCCCTACAACATGGTTGAATTTAAATTACCAACAATTAAATTATATTTAAAGTAGAAACAATACACCTCGCCGCTGTTCAACTTGACCGCATCTGGCAAACAGCAACGATTGAATCTAATCTTCTTTCCCATTTTTAGCCTTGCGAACCATTCAAGAACTGGCTAATTTAGAAGAATCAAAGTATCCTAATATGCGGATGCGTTGCGTAACCGTATTTATAGATTGATGACGTAATTTTGCAGGTTCTGCCCAGAAACTTCAATTGGAGTTAATACAGGTTCTGCGATCCGGTGGATTCGAGTTGCGAAAGTGGATAAGTAACTGTCCGGAACTTCTTGAGGCTGTGCCATCGGCTGATATCCAAACACCAGTTCAATTCGACAAAGAAGAACCGATCTTATTAAGATTTTAGGTCTTCATTGGAACCCCATGGCCGACGTGTTTTTCTACTTGTGTCACACTATAGATCGCCCTTGTACAAAAATAAACATCTTATCGGAAGTAGCGAGAATTTACAATCCTTTAGGATTTTCAACCCCAGCGGTTCTCTTTGCAAAAAGGTTGATGCAGCAATTATGGATGGCGAAAATACATTGTGATGACCCTGTTCCTGAGACTTCTCTGTGAATATTTATGTACATTTCTCCGCCGCATAGCGTTATCATCTATATACCCAAATAGGCCCTAATTGATGCTATGGTATTTGATACTTGTATTTGTTTAAACGTTAGGGTGTTCACTTCCTCTCCTAAGACATGAATTAAGATACACTCAATTAGCACGCATTGCTAATGCACCAATACGTGCTGGTGGGAGCGAGGTTACTGTCCATCCTCTACTACCCTGTCTAACCGCGATAAACCTTACTTCAATTCTCTTCCATAAGATTCAGTCAGTCAACGTTTATGAGTATTCGTTCAGATACACTTTCGTAAAACTCTACCACACATTTAATTCTGAGCTGAGCAACCCGTAGCTCAGATTCCTGGGATTGGATTTACTAGTGCCAGTTCTGTGGGTAGATGCCATATAGTCTGCTTCACCCACCCAATGTTCCCGAGACAGTGATCAATAACTGAAATTCGTTTAAGTTGGAACTTCCTAAATTCTCAAATTTAAAATTTTCTAGATATATTAATTAGACTCGGCCATCAAGTAAAACTTCTCGAATGCCTCTGAAATTGATTACAGTGCTGTAGCATATTTAAGGGTTCCATATTCTGATGGCTATATCAGAGTTTTCTTGATGTCTTAAAACTAGAGTTGTACCTCTCAAAACAATCTCCAATTTACTTTGGAATTGTGCGGTGCTGTGTTGGCAGCAGGAATCTTCTTGGGTGGAGGGAGCTACTCTATAAAAATTATGAATCAAAATACTTAAATTTTTGACATAAATGACCTGGGCTATTAAAACATTTGGTGGGCTCCAACCTTTACCCCCCCCCTTAAATACGTGATACTGATATGACGATTTACAAGTCTTTCATGTCCCTTTATGCCAAATTTGTTGTTCGCAAAAATATAACCTATGGAAGCATTTTTAAAGATCTACAACATCTAATCTATGCTAGCACACTATTGCTGGCAATTGTTGGACATTGATTACCGAGACTTCCAGCGACTATAAAAGACAAAGAGAAAAAATTAAATCTCATATAAGTGTTTGTGAATATTGTTAATTTATTTTGTATAAAATTCGATTAAAATGCTCTCCATCAGAATTTTTTTTTAACCAAGAATACTAGACAACATCTAATTCCAAGTGTTTAAATGTGTCACAATTAAGTGTTCCATACTAGAGTAGGTATATAACGTACACTATATTTCTTTTAAAAAATTTTAATGACCTCAAATTTGTTGTTTATTGTAAAATAAATAAATTATCCTTAAAAAATTTAAGCGAAGTGGGGTGGTGGGGCCCCTCTAAGGGACTATTTTTTCGAGCCCTAAAATTGACCCAGCACGCCTGCCTATGAAAATGAAACAAATACTTGTTTAGAGCATGAGAAGAAATTAAAAGTAAGTCAAACTGGAAACATTAAGCGGCATTATGCTAAAGTATACAATAAATTTCTTGATGAAAAAGAAAACGAAAATAGGGAATCAACTAATGGAGTATTATCAAACAGAATTCGAAAACAGAAAAACCCAAGTTTCTATAAATATGAATAAAGGTAGGTTCATATAGTGTTGCATCGTTACTTGTTACTGTAAAAAGCATACCTTTCAGAATTTTGGATAATGATCAATTTTTTGAGACACTTGTACAACCATATGAAAAAGAATTTAATACAAATATTAATTATAAAAATGTAGTCAAAAAAGTCAGTACAAAACGTATCTAAATAAAAGTATAAATAAAAACATGATTTGTTTCAAGGTGGATGTTGCGACAAGAATGAACAAAAGCATTCTGGGAAATAATATTCAACATATTGACAACTTTAAGATATGTGTAAACACAATTGGCATAATTCAGCTAACAAAGAAACACACTGGTCAATTTTTAAAAGAAGAAATTATGACTTGTTTAAGAGAATTTAATATTGGAATAATGCATCTATATTCAAGATCAAGTACTAAGGATAACAGAGCAAATGTATTAAAAACATTCAAATTGTTGCAAGAATCACAGGAAGAAATGCAGATACCCGAAACTGAAAGTCACAATTTTAATTCATCTGAGAATAGCAAAGACAGATATGAAGAAATTCATACTTGATTAACATCTCTTTTGGCCGTAGTGAGATGTGCAGCTCACACTATCCAATTAGCTGCACATGATTTATTTAAAACAATAGCATTAAATGTAGATGAATGTAAAAAAGCAGAAAAAATACTTCGTATAATCGCACAAGAAGAAAATAATATACCAATGCTGATACTAGATAATGCAACGTGATAGAATTCAACTTTCGAAATGATCAATTCATTGCTAAAACTGAAGAACTTCAAAGAAAAATACGATGGTGAAGCCACTATTTCAGACATTGATTGGGATTTTATAGGAGATTTCATTAAAGCATTCAAACCATTGTTTGAATGTACTAAAAAATTTCAGTATGAACAGTACCTAACAGGTGATTTTTATAAAGATTGGCTGAGTGAAGTCAACTTAGAACTAGAAAATGAAAATGTTTATGCAAATCAATTATTACAACCAGTGAAGAAAAGGAAAACACATCTTCTGGAAAATAACAAATTTATTTCGGCCATTTATTTGGATCCTCGATTCAATTTTTTTAAATAGTCCATTCATAAACGAAGACAAAAAAAGATTAGCAATGGTAAGTTGTTACTTTTAAAAACAAAAGTTTAGTTTTTTAATGATTTTTTTAAATTTTTTCTAGCATCACCTGCTGAAAACCTGACATCATAAAACATCTGACAGAAGAAGTTCAGCAGCTTGAACATAGTGAAAATTCTACTTACCAACAATTTTCCTCATCCACTTCTAATATTTCGCCTGGAGCTTTCTTGAAATTAGAAGAGAAACTTAGTATAATGATAGGCAAGGCAAAAACATCAACAATGGAGAAAAGAAACAAAAATTAGAAAATTTAACTTACAATGAAAGAGAATCGTTTGAAACTAATGTTCTAGAATATTGGAAAAATATCTATCATAGAGATCGAGGATTAGGAAAATTAGTAGCTCTTGCAGTACCATCAACGCAAGTTTCAATTGAACGTGCATTTAGCGTGCTGTCTCTAATATTAACCAAGCACAGGTCAAAACTATCGAAAGAGACCATAAATAACGTATTGTTAATAAATTTAAATAGCAATCTTTTACAAGAAATCTCATGAGATGAAGAATTGTAATTCTCCGTATATCGATAAAACTGTTATTTTTAATTCTGAAAAAATATGATTCACTAGCGAACAAACTTTTACATAACCAGAGAATTAAATAATAAAATTCCTACGAATTAAAGGAATAAAAAATTCAATTCTTTGAAGAATTATAGTTTTGCGAGTGAATCAAATCTTTTCGTACTTCCTACCTTGCAGTTTTATTTATAATTCATGAAATCATCAGCCAATTTCATACATGAACTGACACAAAAACTTTAATGCAAATATAATGATAAAAAGCAAATACTTCCACTTATTTAGAGTGTGAAAAGAAATTAATAGGTAATCTATTAACATGAAATATTAAGCAGCATTATGCTCAAGTCCATAATCAATTAAGATTTCTCGATAAAAACAAATAAATCAAAAACAGAATATCAATTAATGAAGAATTATCAAACAAAATTCAACGCAGAATTTTAGTGCACATACAGTACCATACAAATTTGCATTCTCCGTGTATTAATAACACTGCATCTTTACATATTATATAAACCTGCGTTATCTTACTCACGAATGATTCATACATGATAAATTTGTGAACGATAAATATTTTTTAACTCTCAACAAATATGATTGGCTCGGGAACAAGATTGTATCAGAGTGGCCAGCAAGAGTGGTACTTTTAAATTCAAGGTTTTTCCCTGGTTTTCCAGGTCATAAATATTTAATTTTTCCCGATTTTTTCCTTCAATAATTTATGCATAGGTACCACTTATAGCAAGCGCCACAAAACTTGGCGAGAAGGCGGAGTGCGTAGTAGGCTCATTTTTGAAAAACTCCACCCACCGGGGTACTTTCACTTACAAGTCAGAGGCTCGAGTGTTCGAATAATAAGGTTTAATTTTATAATGACAAGATGACAGAAAATAAATGTCATAATAAAGTTTTTGGCAGTCAAGTTTGGAAAATAGTATTTCAAGTTTTTAAGTATTGTAAACCGAATAATTCAGCGGCAGAGACATCACCAACAAAAGTGTCGTAAGCTGCAAGAGTATCAGTGAGAACTATAGAAAGAATAGTGAAAGAAGGTAGTAGTGCAACATCTAGTGAATTAACGACTTCTTCAAAAACATCAAAACTCTTTGAGAGCCCAGGAAAGAACATGCAACACATTCATTGGTAACTGACATCCCAGAATACAATATAAGTGATCTTCGCGATATGATACATACTTTTCAGAAAACCAAAGGATCTCGTGTAACAATAGAAAACCTGAAAATGAAAGATGAACTGGGCTGGCATGGGTCGAACACTTCCTTCAGAATAATTTTACGTAACATGGGATTTAGTTGGAGAAAAACGCAAATTAATAGAAATGTTCTGATAGAAGAAAATGAAATAAGGTGTTTAAGAATTATTTGCAAAAAATTTTATACTATCGGAGTAAAGGGCGACCCAGTGTATATTTAGATGAATCATATTTGCATATTATCCATACTTCGTTAAAACGTTGGAGCGACGAAAACATCAAAGGTTTATTTTTTAGGTTCCTTTATTCTAAAGGATATAGACTGTTTATAATTCACGCAGACGGCTGATTCATGATGTGCTTCATACCAAATTGCCTTTTAATGCTTAAATCTTGAACTAATACGGGTGATTACCACAATGAAATGAACTTCGAGAATTATGGTAAATGGTTAAAAGATAAACTCATTCCAAATCTGCCATGACGGTCTATCATAGTTATTAATAAACCGTCACTTACATCAAATTCCAGGAAAGCTGACATGATAGGCTGGTTAACGGTGAAACAGAATATATCTTGTCATCCTAGTATAATAAAACATCAGCTTTATGAGATCATAAGCAAGCATAAAGATCAGTATAAATCTTACAAATATGACACTTTAACTACTTGAAGAACATGGTCTCACTGTATTACGACTACCACCTTAGCATCCGGATTTCAATCCAATTGAACTTATTTGGGCCACAGTTAAAAATAATGTCGCTTAAAAGAATAGTACCTTTAAGTTGGATGACATAAAGAAATGGCCGAACTTGAATTCAGTAAAATAACAGAAGCTGAATGGAAATTGAGAGCGTCAACATGTAATTGCTCAAAAAGAAGATACATACTTCAGCTGAGAAATACAGTTTACAAAGTACAAGACTTTATAATTAATTCAAGTAACGATAATGATACTTCCTCCGATGAAGAATGTAGTTTATCTATAATGTTTGATGTCTATAAACTTTTTTAACAAAATAGAATTATATATAGATTTACTTTAGGTGTTTCATTTTAAATACAGTCCATATGGATAATTGGTACCTAAAATACTAAATTGAAATATAATTAAGGAATTATTTCCAATTAATTCAAGCCTGGGCTTCATTATTTAAACAGCCTTGGTAGTGTAATGTCTGGCGTGCCGGACTTTCACCCAAGCAGCCCGGGTTCGACTCCTGGTGCTGGCAGATCTGGTTAAGGTTTTCTGCAGTTTCCCTTAGCTGTAACACAAATGTGGGATTTGCGGTGTTCCATCTATAAGTCGGCTGCAGCCGCACATTGGGCCTACATAATAATAATAATCGCCCCCTCCCTCCCGCACAAGCTTATAGCTTCTGGGGCCTTGGTTTAGGTTATGGGTTGTAGTAATTATTATTATTATTATTATTTTATTTATGTATAAGTTTAGTACCTTAAATTGTAAGCATACTAAGAAATAGTATTCTACGCCAATGCCCTACAAAATATCCGTACCAATCAGAGTGAAATTGGGCGTACCCAAAGTATCCCTACCTCTCGCCAGAATTCGTGGCACTTGCTATACATAGGTAATAATAACGGAACATAAACTATACATGAAGCCTTTTTTATTGTCGGAAGAGCCTAAATAACCAAATAACGATCAGAAATTTAACTGAACTGTGTAAAATAGTATATTAAAAAAATTAGTTTCATAAGACACGTTTTTAGCACATGCGTCAAAGTTTAGAAAAGGCCCGTGTAGTGGCGAGGAGTTTTATAAGGTCAAGTGCACTAAAATGTCTTATGAAATGAATACTTTATACTATTTTTTTATTTGACCTTTAGTATCCTTGTCTTTTGTAGGTTTGGAAGCGTGAGCTAAAAATGTGTCTTATGAAACTATTATTTCTAATTGCGTGTCCAAATGAAGTCATTTGGACACACATTTTGCGTATCTATTATTATTTACAACTACGTTATTTTTTTTTAAATGATTACAAAATAACGCAAATAGAAATAATAGTATAAGGTATTTGTTTCATAAGACGTTTTACCCCACTTGTTCTTTAGAAAACTCCCCGCCACTACGCAGGTCGTTTTCTAAACTTGCATTTCGCATCCTGTATTGCGTATGCAATGCGGTTGCACAAAATACTATATTAAAGTATTCGTTTCATAAGACACGTTTTTAGCGCACGCGTCCGAGGTTAGAAAATGACCCCCACAGCGGGGAATTTTCTAAAGGACAAGTGCGCTAAAACGTCTTATGAAACGGATACTTTATACTATTTATTCTATTTGCGTTATTTCATTATTAGATAATTAAAAAACTACTGCTCTACACTTAACAGTAGAAGAGGAACAGATTTTATATATATATATATATATATATATATATATATATATATATATATATATATAAATTTCTAAGTGTTTGTCCAATATATACTGAACTACAAAAAGAACAATAAGCTACAAAACATACATCTTCCACCACATAAAAAACTTGTTAGTTTTGATATTTGTAACATGTTCTCCAGAATACCCCACAAGAATGTATTCCTTTATTAGATAGTTTCTTGATTAATAATAATATAGAATTAGTTAAAAGGTTAGAGTTAATTCAATTATTTGATCTTTGTACAATGTATTTGATCTTGTGTAAATTATTTCACTTTTAATAACATAATTTATTTACAAAAAGATGGTTTACCTATGGGTAATTCTATTAGCTAACATATTTATGGTATATATATATGGTATATATTAGGTAGGTAAGTCCTCTATTAGCTAACATATTCATGGACAAGTTCGAAGATCAAATATTTGAATTAAACCTCTCTAAACACATTATCTTCTGGTTTCGTTATGTTGATGACATTTTAGCTTGTTTTGACAGTTCTTTTGAGGTTATCAGTGAATTTTTAATTCTTATTAATAGTATCCACCAAAACATAAATTTTACACTAGAAACAGAACAAAACAGGGCTATAAACTTCCTAGACTTAACTATCAAGATTAACGCAGACAATCTATTTGAATTTTCCATATACAGAAAACCAACACAAATGGACTTAACAATACCAAATGAATCTTGTCACCACAAAGCACATAAAATAGCAGCCTACAGATCATTAGTACACAGAGCTTTAACTATTCCACTAACAAAGCCAGATTTTAGCAAAGAAATATCAACCATTAAACAACTAGCACATGTAAATCATTACAATCCGAACATGATTGACACTTTAATTAAACAAAAAGATTATAGGTTAGCTATCAAAAGAATATATCCTATTGACAATCAAACAGAAGACACGAATTACATATCTCTACCATATTTTGGCAAAATATCAGAAATAATTGCACATATACTAAGAAAAACCAGCAATTATAAAATAACATTTAAAACCAACACTAACACCTTTTCATTTTTATGTAATGCTAAAGACAGAACACATGATATCATGAAATTGGGCATTTACCGTTTAAATTGTTCTTTTTGTAGTTCGGTATATATTGGACAAACACTTCGAAATTTTGACATAAGATATAAAGAACACGTACGTCATTACAAAAATAAACATCCTGAAAAATCTAATTATGCCAAACACCTTTTAGAAAAAATCACACAATGACTCCTCAAAATAATATTAAATTCCTACATTTTTGTAATAACAAACGCAAATTAGACATTTTAGAAGCTTTTGAGATATACAAACACAAACTCAGGGTACCTTTAATGAATGAACAACTTGAGCTCAGTAATTCTCTGTTACTGGAAGTGTTAGATATTTAATTCTGATTATTATTTTTATCTAGTTACCTATTTTTGTATCTACCTTAGCGACATGTTTGTTTATATTAATTATTACCTTTGATAATGACAGCTTAGCTGTCAAAACAATATTGTCAGGTTATATTTTAATAAATACTGTGAAACTTTTTAATAATCTTTATTTATTTCATGATTATGGAGTTCCACAAAGTAAGGCTGGAAACAATAAACAAAATTATTCATTGGATTTTTTGAATTTATAAGGTAAAAATATAAAAGGTTATGAAGCTGAATTTTATTACGTTACGTATATCGTGAACATATTGCACTTATACACAACACAATTCATCCCATGATGACAGTATCAAAAATTTACAATTTCGTTAATAAAGTAAAAATTGTTATGCCCGTAACAGGGCTACGGCAGGCGGCTAGTTTTGCGAGCGTTGCATTTCAGTTATGAGTTCACTGTGTAAATAAAATAAGTTTGACATTCTAAGAACAGCTGTCTAACAGTAATCTCAACTTTAAAAAATAAAATGTTACCGTTTCCAGTATTCAAATAGATCTCTTTTGGACACGCAAAATGCGTGTGCAAATGGCTTCATTTGGACGTATATAATAGTATATTGTAACAAGAGAGAAAAAGAAAGAACCTCTTCCCGAACAACAAATGGAATATTCTACGGCATTCGAGAGAATGACTCACCAAGCATGTGAACGAGACGCGTTTATTCTAGAAATATATAGTAGTTTCTAGCGGCTTCTAGTACGTTTGTAGGAGGGTATATAACCGACTTCGCCGATAAAAAGAGGCAGTCAACAGCAAGTCATTAACTGTGTATCACGAAATAAATAGTGAATGTAAAGATAAATATTGTATTAGAAATTCATAGTCTGTAAATAATAGTTTTTAATGGTTTATAATCATAGCGTTAATTTATAGTGTATTCATTAGTGTTTGTAAATAAATATTTCTTATTAATAGACGATTTAACCAGCACTTTTCTTATTATTTTAAAAAGAACGTAACAATATTAAAGAACGAGTTTCATAATGCAAGATTTATTGCACGAGTCCAAATTTAGAAAACGAGCCGCTTGCGGCGAGTTATCTAAAGGACGAATACAATAGTGGCTTATGAAACGAGTTTTTTTATGCTATTTTTTCTATTTTGCGCCTTTATTCCCTTTTTAAATAAAAAAAATCGCAATTTCAAAAGGACTAGGCACCACTTAAATGGAAATCTAAGGACCAGTCGATTTTGTTGATTTTTATACCATTGGATAGATAATGAAAAAAGGAAAAATTCATATCATTGGCCCAACACGGAGAAATTCATAGGAAAGCCGCAATTCGGGATTTTAGAGCAACATAATTCCCATTTAAAATGTATTGCTGTAAATAAATTCGTCTCAACAATAGAATCTGATACTAACCCTGTCAGTGGCTCTAAAACTTTTTAAAATTTTGAACGAAACAATATAAGGTTTTAGTAAGTTTTGTTTTCTCAAGTTGCACATACTTAAATATTTCAAAATTTGATTGACATTGGTTTGACAATTTATTCTAACCTTTTTTGAATAAATATTCAAAAATAAATAGCCTTTCTTGAAGTAAATTCTCGTGAAAGAAATCAAATAAAGCCTAAATAGAAATCAGGTAGGTATTTACTTATACAAACATGCAGTTTTTGTAATTGTCTATTGTAAAAAGTAGATTTTAAACTACAATTTTCTTTTTCTTTTTAGTTTTTGTATTAAGCAGAATGTAACTGAATTTAAATCAATTGAAGATATAAAAATATTGCATACGGAAAGGTATTTGCGTATAATAATATTACAACTATTTTAGAAACCAATGATTTAAATAAATCATTTTTCTGCTAATGGCATTAATGTCAAAATTATTGAATTGTATGCTAGTAGTGCTGTTGAAAATCGACAATATCCATTTTTAACTCATTCTATTTAATACAAGTTTTGTAAGATGCAGTATTACGTTTGTGAACGAGAAGGACGTCCAAAAGAATTTCAACGTTTCAGTAATTTAGATATTTATCTAGAATATCAACAACTTGCAACCAAACATCGGTTAAACAATGGATTACAACCCAGAGATATCGACAGAAATGATGACGTTTTATTATTCATGCAAATTGCCACACACTTAAGTATAGAACCATTGATGTGGATGTAGGTGATGAAGACAATCTCAAATTCAACTGCATAGTTCAAAGACGAAATAAATATTTTATATACAATAGGCAAAAATTACTCGGGAAGCGCTCTTTGAAGTAAGATTGGAAGTTTACTCTTACAAGGAGGACCTTCTTTATTTCCAGAAATGGGTTCTGCATGAAAAGACATGTTCCCCAAAATATCGTCGATCAATTCAGCACATCTTATTGTTTTCACAAGGGCTACCATATGCTGAAACCTGTATTAGTCGTCGCACCTGATGGATATATTTTAGACGTTCACAGACTGTATTTTTCTGATTATAAAAATAACGATGCAGCTTTATTAAGAACACCACATGAGAATAGAAGACGATGTGAAGATACAGAACGGCTATGTAACTAGTTGGTTACATAATGATGATATAATAATCGTTAATACAAAAGCTACAATGAAATAAATAGCATACACAAATATGTACTTAGTTTAAAATCAACTTGTGCAAAGCTGTAAATCTTTTACCCTCATTTTTAATTTTAGAAGGATTTTGCTTCTAAATCTGTGGTATGTAGCCACGTTCAATGTTGGCTACCATTTTAATGTATCCCACTTTCATCTAAATGTGTAAAAAATTATTGTTTCAATACTTAATAAATACTGTACCTAAATAGTTTTTAAAATTTTATTTTTATGTTTTAATATGTAGTTGTTCTAAAAAGAACAACTGTTAATACAATCTGCTTACATTTGGGTATTTTATAGAACGATACAACGTAGTTCTTCCCATTTGATAATCTAAATCTTGTTTAGCATAAGGAAATAAATCATTTGAATAAGTAAAGTGTGGTTTCTTTTTATGAAAATTGCAGTTTTTCCTTGATAACTCTTCATTTAAGAAGCGTACATATCCCATAGAATAAAAGCATGTACAGCTATATTACATGAAATCAGTACTTACTGAAATTATGCTTGCAGGTTTAGTAAAATTAGAAGTTTCTTTTTATTTTTTGATGTAATATTTAAAATTGCCTCTTGTTCCTGCCCCAATAAAATTATTATTCGATATTTTTCATGTGTATTTATTTCAAGAAACCCTATTTATTTTCGAATATTTATTCCAAGAAGGTTAGAATAAATTGTCAAACCAATGTCAATCAAATTTTGAAATCTTTAAGTATGTGCAACTTGAGAAAACAAAACTTACTAAAACCTTATATTGTTACATTCAAGATTTTAAGAAGTTTTAGAGCCACTGACAGGGTTAGTATCAGATTCTATTGTTGAGACGAATTGATTGACAGCAATGCATTTTAAATGGGAATTATATTACTCTAAAATCCCGAATTGCGGCTTTGCTAGGAATTTCTCCGTGTTGGGCCAATGATATGAATTTTTCGTTTTTTCATTATCTTTCCAATGGTATAAAAATCAACAAAATCGACTGGTCCTTAGATTTCCATTTAAGTGGTGCCTAGTCCTTTAGGGATTTTTGTGGTAGTTGACAACACTGATGTGACATTTGAAAATTCATTGACTGACGCAGAGAATGAACAAATTTTTTGTCAATTTTCTGTTTTTTTCAATTATTTCTTCAATGCTACCAACTTTGAAAAAGTTGGGCTATTAAAGCACTCTATTAAAGCACTCAAATGAGTTATTAACGCGCTGTTTTGGGTGCTTTAACAGATTTATTATAGACGCAAATTAGAAAAAAAGTTTTTTTTTTTCAATATTTGCTTAGTAACTATATGATAATGCGTTACATGTTATTGTTTGTAGTCGATTCCTAGTTTTGGTTTTTTTATTGTTCCTTGAAAGAATTTCCCGACTTTGATCACTAATTCAAGGTTTTTTCGCGGTTTTTTCTGATTCGGCAAATTCCCGGTTTTCAAGGTTTCCAGGTTCGCTGGCTACCCTGTGTATTTATACCAGAGAATTAAAAAATAAAATTCGTGAATGAATGAAAAATTAAATTCTTATATGAATTATTCTTTTGAGCGAATCAAATTTTTTTGTTCTTCCTACCCTTATTTCGTATTAAGGCACAAATAAGTATTGTAAGAAGTTAGCAGAGTGAATTGTAAAACATTATCTTTCCTATTTTCATATTTTGTGTAGAGGAGAAATTTAATATCGAATTGTGACTTGTATATTCAAGCTAGTGGTTTGGGAGCAATTTCCTTTGAGAGGGCCCTTTTCCATAAAAAATAAAAAACTCTGAAAATGGGTTTTTCCAACCTTAGGTCCCTTTCTTCATTTCAGGTCACATAAAGAATTATTTTAATCTCTACGAGGTTGCTGTTACACTAATACTGTGTCATCGCATGTCACTAATACTAATAATAAGTTTCTAAGAGAACTACACAGACAAGATTTTGATTAGATTTCAGATGAGAAATTCCAGGACAATGATTATCCATGTTGTCTTTTTTGATGTGAAAGGAGATAAGCAGCACAGGTGATATTACATTAAAATTCTTGTTTTCTGCATTTTCAAGTAAAACAATACATGTTTAAACTTCACTTAAGCAAAACAACTTAAATTTTGCATATTATGAAAGATGAACAATAAAAGAAATAGTGAGAATCATTGATTCAAAATAATAAACTTGCTTTGAATTGCATTTAAAAATCCTAATTATGTAGATAGTAAATAGAAGAAAAGAAATTTTTATTTCAGATTATAAATCAAAGGGATTCTAATTGTTTTATTTATTACAAATTACTTTATTTTGGCACAAATAATACAACAAAAAAATGTAAATTTTTTAAATCTTGACAAATCCTAATGGCAGTGATTGGCACGCTGGTCTTAGGGATATGTTTAGCGCGGCGTCACACTAACACCTCCATTTTATTACCTTTACGAATAACACGTATCTGTCCTGGTTGAACTTCTGGTAAACCCATACACTTAAATGTAAATGTTACTGTCTGTGAACCAAAATTTGCTTCAAATCTAAAAACAATCAAGGAACATAATAAAATCGGTCAGGGAAATCATATAATAAACTTACTCTGTTGTTATATTTACTTCGGGTGCTTTTCCAACAGCATTTTGTACAACTAAGAATAGTTTTGTAACTACTTCTATAACATGACCAGTTTGGAATACAAAGTCTCCTTTTTTCTTACTCATATCACTCTGAAATAAGCAACCTGTGGCATCGGATGTTGTACTGCATGTTTCTGCATTTCCAATTGAAGACTGAGAAAAAAACTACTACTAGCAACTAGCTCTGCATAATAACTACAGCTACATTAAAATTATTCTAGACATCAATTACTTTTGTATACAATAAAATTATCAAGCCTTTAGAAGTGGTGAAATTTTAATAATACCACTTATGGAGAGGCTAACCCCCTTATTCTGTAAGCTTCGATATACTTCGAACGTTATATATTGAATTTCAATAAGATGTGCACTTCCAAACGAAATTCGTTATTTTGTTATTCTGTAACCTGCTTCGTTGCGGTCTACTTGAATATAAGAATGATGAATGTTTTTGGCTCCAGTAGTATGTTTGTGACTATAATCATTGATGATGTTATTTATAATAGGTTATGTTCATGTTTACAGTGGTTTATGCATCAGATTGCAATTTAGATTTCATACCTTCTTTCACTCCTCAGTGGCAACTATTAGTAAGAGATTATTAGCATGTTCCATGCTTACTAATTTACAAAAATTACAAATAGAATAACCTTGTACGAGGGCGGGTTGAAAACTTCTCGGCCTGACCCAGAGAGGGCGCTCTGAGTGCATAAGTTTTTTGACAGCCTTAAGTTCTAACCTTCATAAAGTCGAACCTGCAATGTCAAAACGATTGCTTCATAACTTCGTGTGTATCTGCCTTCTAAAGTTTTTGTTGCAAGTTATTTGTGAAGAATGGAAAAACACGAACATCGTGTTGTTATAAATAAAAATAATAAATAAAAAATAATAAATTGAAAGGCTTAACTGTCACAGAAATTAAAAAAGAGCTGGATTCTACTCTGAGAGAATCTGCTCCTTCATTATCCACTGTAAGAAAGTGGACTGCTGAATTTAAACGAGGTGGGAAAAGCTGCGTTCGGGAAGACCCAAATCTGCTACCACTGAAGAAATAGTTGAAAAAGTGCACTTTATTGTTTTAATGACCGTCGAATAAAACTGCAGGAAATAGCTGATACTGTAGGCATATCTAAAGAACGCGTGCATTCAATTTTACATGAGAATTTGGAGATGATAAAAATTTGTGCAAGGTGGGGGCCGCGACTGCTCACAATTGATCAAAAACAATAACGATTCAGTGTTTCAAAAGAGTGTTTGCAACATTTTCTGCGTGATCCAAAAGACTTTATGCGATGATTTATTACCATTGATGAGACATGGGTCCATCACTATACCCCTGAAATGAAGCAACAATCCAAACAGTGGAAACATGGTGATTCTCCACTACCAAGAAAGGCTAAGACTGTTCCATCGGCCGACAAGGTGATGGCCACGGTATTTTGGGATTCCCGGGGCATACTTTTTATTGATTACCTGGAAAATGGAAGAAGTATCACAGGTGAATACTACGCTAACTTACTCGATCGTTTAAAAAAAGAAGTCGCTAAAAAAAGTCCACACATGTGGAGGAAAAAGGTGCTGTTTCATCAAGACAATGCTCCCCCTCACTGGTCGGCAATTGCAATGGCGAAAATCCATGAACTTGGTTTCAAATTGTTAAATCACGCACCGTACTTTCCTGATATAGCTCCCAGCGATTTCTTCTTGTTTCCAAATTTGGAGAAATGGCTTGGAGGGCGCAGATTTTCGTCTACTCTTGAAATCATTGATGCTGTAAACGCATATTTTGAAGACCTTAACGTTTCCTTTTACGTGGATGGTTTGAATCGCTTAGAGTATCGCTGGACCAAGTGCATCACGCTCAAAGGAGATTTTATTGAGAAATAAAATCAAAATCAACTCCTAAAAATACTGTTTTCCATCTCAGGCCGAGAAGTTTTCAACCCATCCTCGTAATTATTCTATAATAATTTAACTTTTAACTAGTAATATTAAAATATTACGACTAGATACTTTCAATATATTCAAAACTAGATACTTTGTATGATGACCAAGTGGCGACTGTTTCACAGTATGTTTTTTCTTTAAAAATATGTTTAAAACGTTTTTTTAATATTCACATAGGTTCATTTCAAGTTTTTACAAAAAAGGATCAGGAGAAATATTTATGTTTAATCCCTTTAATCCTTACGTTATTGGTTTTTAGAAACATTTACGGTAAAACCTAAATACAATAGAAACCAGTGTGCTTAAAGGTATCAAATCACGAATGAAAATTACAAAGATTTGTCCATGCTTTTGTGAAAGAAAAAACGGAAAAGCTTTTTTAAAATACATGTATTAAATTTTGCATAAAAAGGCAGAGGTGCAGGCCAGATCTGCTCTTAAATCATTCCTGTTCAAATTTTAATTCTCGATTTTTTCTTTGTCAGTATTTTAAAAACGTTTATTAGAGTAAAATATATAAAATCAAAATATTCTAGCAAATAGAAAACCGCATGCCCAACAAAACTGAATGAAAAAATGAATAATGGTTTTACACATAAACCGATTTAAAGTTTTATACACAAATCAACCATTTTTCTGAAATTCAATTTAAAATCTTATCGGGTCAATCCATACGAAATCGACCAAAACAATCAAAAGTTATTGCGCAACCAGTGTTAATGCATGCACGCTCCCTTCCATTTTCACACCCCCACTTTGGGGTAGTTTACCGTTTGGTGACACAACAGCAAGCAAGTCGACAAGTGTGCATCACTAGTTGTACACAAACAGTCAAGAATACAAATGTAGAATGTTTAGAAGAATACAAATGTTTAGAATAAATAGTTAAGTTTCTACACTTCTTTTTATTTAAATGTTGGGTCCACAATTATGGACGTAACATTTTGGTCCTTCGAGCAGTGATACAGCACCACGTATCGTTCCACATCGCATTTTTATACATCATACATCGACGCATAATATATCATACACATCGACATCATACTGTGGTGCATCATCTTCGCATCAAACAAGCACATCGAATAACATCATTAACAGAATCCAGTTTTAATCGCTTCATTAAATCGACTTCGCATCGTTCCCTAAGGTTAGTGGTTCAATCCTTTCTATACCTCTATTATTTAAACATTGTAAACCTATCATAGTCAAATTGGTTATCATTTAATTCAAAAATGACGGCGGAACTTAAATAATTAAAGAAAGAATTATCCGTAATTAAGTCATCGTTAACAAAATTTTCAAATTTTATTAACAGAGAGAAAGAAAATATTCCAGAAATTAGAAAACGGCTAAAGGCAATTGAACCTTGTTTGAACGAATTTAAGGATTTATATATAAAAATTTGTGTTGTTAGCGAACAGACAGACGACAATGACGATGAATTATCAAATTTTGAAGATGACTATTTTAGAATAACTACATATGCAGAATCTCTTATAGATTCACCAGTTGAAACACAATCACTTGTTAAATTACCGGATATTGATTTGCCGATTTTTATGGGAGTATATACACAATGGATCACTTTTCGAGATTGTTTTGAATCGTTAATTCATAAAAAACAAAATCTTAATGCAATACAAAAATTTCATTATTTACGTAATAGTTTACAAGATGAAGCCTTAAGCACCATCGAACATTTGACACCATCTAATGATAATTACTAAGAAGCTTGGGACTTATTAATTAAGAGATACGAAAATAAAAGACTTATAATTCAACATCATATTAGATCTCTTTTTGCTCTGCCTCAGATTAATTATAATAATGCTAAAACGTTTCGCCAGGTAATAAACATTGTATCAACTAACATTAAAGCACTTAAAACAATCGGACGCCCCATCGACAAGTGGGACGATTTATTAGTTTATTTGATAACGTCAAAATTTGATCATAATACAACTGAAGCTTGGGAGGGTACACTAACAAACCAAGCGCCAACCTTTGATAGCATTTTAGAATTTTTAACAAGCAAATGTCAATCTTTAGAATCGTCAGATGTTATTCAATAAGCAAAAACACAAGTTTCATTTGGCAAAAATTATAAACAAAATCAAAACTCAACTCGCGTATTAACTCATTAAACATCATATCAAATTAAATGTGTGATCTGCAACAAAGAAGACCACGCATTATTTCAGTGTCAACAATTTAAATCATTATCACCTCAAGATCGTTTGAAAGAAGTTAAAAATCATAAATTATGTCAAAATTGTCTTCGCGGAAATCATATAGTTGCTAACTGCACCGCCGGTGGTTGCAAAACGTGTAATGCCAAACATAATTCTTTATTACATTTTAACAATAAGCCGCGTAGTTCAGAACAATCATCGACACCAACAGTAATGATTTCAAATCAGCACCCTCTTTATCAACATAGCGTATTGTTATCAACAGCCTTGATAAAGGTTTACGATAAAAACGACCAACCTTTTCAATTACGAGCCCTGCTAGATAGTGGTTCACAAAATCATTTTTTGACAAGTGACGCTTGCAACAAATTAGGTTTAAAGTCACAAAAGGTTCAATTACCCGTTATCGGAATTGGCAACAGTCAGACCACAATTGATCGTATTACATCACTTAATATTCAATCAAATTGCACCAATTTCAAGCAATCATTGTCTTGTTTAATATTACCAGAAATCTCATTAAAACACCCTACCATAACTTTTGATTCAAAACCAATGAATATTCCAAAAAACATATCACTCGCTGATCCTACATTTAACATATCAAATTCAATCGACATCTTAATAGGCAACGAAATATTTTGGAATCTAATCAAATCAGATCAAATTCGCCCAAACGGAGATAACGGTCCAATTTTACAAAACACACATTTTGGGTACATTGTCGCAGCAATTATTGATTTACAAAACCCCTCGCCGACAGTCTCTAATTTATCAGAACTGTCAAATTTAGAAGAGCAGATGAAACGATTTTGGGAATTGGAAAGTATTAACCAGTTTTCTTTAGAGCCGACAAGTCCTAAAAATAAGGAATTTTGCGAAAACTATTTCATAAATAGTACCGTTAGAAATGCACAAGGTCGTTTCATTGTTCGTTTCCATTCCATTTAAGCATAATCCTCCACAGTTAGGTTCGTCGAAGGATACTGCTTTAAAACGTTTATGGTCTCTAGACAGGAAATTTAAAAGGGATCCGCTATTGAAAATAAACTATACAGAATTTATGAAGGAATATTTACAGTTAGGACACAATCAACTAGTACCTTCTTTTGAAGTAGCGCAAATTCAACCTAAGTTGTCGTATTATTTACCGCATCATGGGGTATTCAAACAAAGCAGCACTACCACTAGACTTCGTGTAGTGTTCGATGGATCCGCGAAAACTAGTAACAATAAAAGTTTAAACGATAACTTATTCATCGGTCCACCATTACAGCAAAATTTATTCTGCATTCTAGCTCGTTTTCGAACTTATCAATATGTAATTGCCGGTGATATTGCAAAAATGTACCGTCAGATACTAATACACCTGGATGACAGAAATTTTCAATTAATTTTGTGGCGAGAAAACCCCAATGAGTCTATTCACACTTATAGGCTTAATACAATTACCTACAGTTTATCAAGTTCACCTTATCTTGCCATTAGATGTTTACAAGAAGTTGCAAATATTGAATCAAAAAACGAACCCGAAATTCATAAAGTAATTCATCGAGATTTTTATGTTGATGATTTACTAACTGGCGCTAATTCATTTGATAACGCATTAGAAATTATCAATAAATTAAAAATAATTTTATCGAAGTGTGTGGTTTCGAATTAAGAAAATTTTCTTCAAATTGTCAAGCTTTGTTACCAACAACCGACACTTCTACACATGATATTAATTTAGACATGCAATCCTGTACTAAAACACTGAGTTTTTTGGAATTGCTATTCAGACAGTATTAAATACTCGGCGGAATGTCCATCAGACAATTCAAATGTAACAAAGCGAATTATGTGAAGTTTTATATCAAAGGTGTTTGACCCTTTAGGATTAGTTACTCCAATAACTATATGTGCCAAGATTATATTACAAAAAACTTGGGTTGCTAATCTTGAATGGGACGACAAAGTTCCACAACATATACAGACTTTATGGTCTAATTTTATCAGGGATTTTCCAAATTTAAATTCATTAATTATACCTCGGAACATTATTCCATTTCAACATACAGTCAGAGCCGAATTGCATGGTTTTTGTGATGCAAGCCAGGTATCTTATGGAGCATGCATTTACCTACGAACGTTTGCTAATGATGGTCGGTGTTAATCAAATTTGTTATGTTCAAAAAATAGGGTGGCTCCTTTAAAAACAATAACTATTCCTCGTTTGGAATTGTACGGCGCCGTTTTACTCACGCAATTATTGAATAAAATTAAGAAAAATATAGATATTCCAATCAATCAATATTTTTATTGGACGGACTCAAAAATAGTTCTCGCATGGCTTCAGCTAGAGTCCAGTAATTTAAAGGTTTTTGTTGCACATCGCATTTCGGAAATTCAAACTAATAGCGCAGTGGAAGATTGGCGGTATGTAGAAACAACGCAAAATCCAGCCGATATTTTATCTAGGGGCATTTCTACTTCTGAATTAATTAAATCAAATGTATGGTTTCATGGCCCACAATTTTTAAATGACTCAACATTTAACCTTTTTAATTTTCCCAACGAAATACAAAGTACAAATGACCTGCCGGAAGTTAAAGCAATTTGCTGCTTAAATGTCACAACTATAAACCATCTTAATTTATTGACAAGATTTTCTAGTTATAGAAAATTAATTCGAGTTACAGCGCATTGTCTGCGATTTATTCATAATCTAAAAAATAAACACAACCGATTTAGCGGCGTCTATCTTGCAAAGAAATACAAAATTCCGAAAATACAATAATCAAATTGACTCAACAGGAGGCGTTCTCCGATGAAATTCACACACTTAAAAAACACAGAAACGTTTGTAACTCTAGTAAAATACGTTCTTTATACCCTTTCCTAGATTCTGACGGTTTGCTTCGGGTAGGCGGAAGGCTTCAGCACGCTGATATTTCATATAATTACAAACACCAAATTTTACTGCCTAAAGGTCATCACATCACAAAAATTATTGCAGTTCAAGAACATATAGACAATTTACATACTGGATCTCAATCCACATTCCAACGTCAATAAGACAAAAATTTTGGCCAATTTCAGGCACGACCTTAGTTCGAAAAACAGTTAAATCATGTATCATATGTCGCAGAGCCAAACCAGTGGCGTATGAACAATTTATGGGTAATCTACCCAAAGAGCGCATAGAACCATCGTGGCCATTTTCTTGTAGTGGAGTAGACTTGGCAGGTCCATTTATTTTGAAGAACAGTTTCGGACGTTCTAATAAAACAATTAAAACATTCATCGTCATTTTTGTCTGTTTTTCCACAGGAGCAGTTCACATTGAACTAATCTGTGACTGCTCAACAGGAAATTTTTAAATGCCCTCAAAGTTTTATTTCCAGACGAGGCAAAATTTCACACTTGTATTCTGACAATGGAACAAACTTTGTTGGTGCTAATCATGAATTAAAAAAAATATCTGGAACATTTATATAAAGATCCAGAATTCGATCAAACAATCGTTCAGACTTTAGCCAACGACCAAATTACGTGGCACTTTATTCCGCCTAAATCGCCGCACATGGGCGGACTGTGGGAAAGTGCAGTAAAATCTGCGAAACAACATTTAAAAAAGGTAATTGGTAAAGCAATACTTAATTACGACGAATTTTATACATGTTTGACTATGATAGAGGCATGTTTAAACTCCCGACCATTAATCCCATTGTCCTCCGATCCATCCAATTTAGAACCATTAATGCCTGGGCATTTTCTCATCGAGGAAGCCTTACGAGCACCACCACAACCAGATCTCACACACATAAAGGTCAACAGACTCTCCAGGTATCAGCTTATAGACCAAATAAAACAAAGCTTTTGGAAAAGATGGTCTCGTGAAGTACTCCATCAATTGCAACAGCGGAAGAAGTAGAACAAACAAGTAAACAATAAGCCACTGATTGGAGCTTTGGTGGTTCTAAAAGATGACAACGTTCCGCCATTGTATTGGAGCATGGGAAGAGTAGCAGCATTACATCCAGGGAAAGATGGCCGTGTTAGTGTAGTAAGTGTAAAGACGCGGTATTTTCAAAAGAACAATCACAAAAGTTTGCCCACTTACAGACGATTAATTGCGCGAATATGGTGGTTAATCTATCAGAATTGATTCAATAATATATGTCTTTGTACTTTCAAAATATTGTTTTTTCATCAAATTGCATTATATTGTTTTATTTAGCTTATTGTTATCTGTGTTATATGTACATAAACATCTTATGACTTCTTATATTAGGTTAAAAAGGCTACAGCCTTTTAAGGGGGGGGAGTATGTTAATGCATGCACGCTCCCTTCCATTTTCACACCCCCACTTTGGGGTAGTTTACCGTTTGGTGACACAACAGACAAGCAAGTCGACAAGTGTGCATCACTAGTTGTACACAAACAGTCAAGAATACTAATATAACATATAATTTTAGAATAAATAGTTAAGTTTCAACACTTCTTTTTATTTAAATGTTGGGTCCACAATTATGGACGTAACAACCACTTTCGTGTTTTTTATTTTTTGCCTGAATATTATCTTATATTTGCAATATTCAAAAACGCTTTTATTTTACATTTTTCTTCCAAAGATGAACTACAATTTTTAAATAAATGCAAACTTTAGCTTGAACAATAAGTGTATCTCAAAAAGGAAAAATCAGAAAATTCTAAAAATTTCACAAATTGTGAAGTATTCGTAAGATAGGATATTCTGTAAAAAAATCGTGTTGCGAGTTTTTCTGGTAAAAAAGTTACAGAAGCTTAAATATCTGTAAAAATTACTTTGATGTACTCATTAACGAAAATTTCAAATTTATCTTGATACAAGTACCGCATGCAGTAAATAATTGCAATTTTTTTGGTATCTTGGTAAATATGTCGTAAATTTATTGTGGTTTTCGATATTATAAAGAACTTCCGATATTTTAATGTTTGTTATCTCGTCAACAAAGTCTTACAGAATAAGGGGGTAAGGCACTAACTAACATCAGAATGATAAAACTACATAATATAAGTATAACCTAGGTAGTGTAACAACGTAAACAAAACAAATCAACAATTTTTGTTAGGTTATATGAAATGCGCTGTATGCTATTGCGCACTTTTTGCATGAATATTTTGTACTTTTTAGAACATGTTTTAAAAAATTTTCAGAATAACCATTTTTTATTATTAAAAATTTAAAATTATTAAAAAGATTTGTAACAGAATACGTATGATACCTATGAAATTTAACAGTGTCGTGTCAGACGGCCTTAACCGTAACATATACATTAATAAATGTGTTCCACGCTTGCTGAATTTTGTTTTCAATAAAATCTTTTGGTGTGAAATTCAATTTTTTTTTATAAGATGAAATTTATAATTAGCTCGCATAATCAGGGTTCTACTGGGTGTCTCTTGTTATATGGAAAACCAATATGTAAATAAACTCGTCGTTTATTTGTAAATGTTGATAAATTGCACGTGCATCCGATTAATGTTTATGATATTTATTTATTTACGGGGTACCCCTAATATGTTATAAACTCACAAAAAAAAATGATTAAAACAAAAGAAAAAATATTATGTAAAATTAACAGTCAAGAATAAAGTTGTTAAATGCAATGTCAAATTTAAACCTCAATAAACATGGAAGCAGTGCATATATACAGTTCTGTTCTTATAAGAAAAAAGTTATGGCGGAAGCCGATTGTATATTTGTGTGTTCATGGCGACGCACGAGGCATTTGAACCTCCAAGTACAAACCACACTGAAAATATCCGGGCGAAGTACGCATTATATTTTACAAGTAATTATATTTTTATGTTATTATGTATTATATATATTTATATTTTCCAGCGAAAGTCAAGCTTTTTAATGATTCTTTGCAAAGAACTTCTACTAAATGAAACGTTTAAGGCTTGTTTTATGGAAATTATAAATAGTTTCCGTAATAACAGCCACATCAGAATTACTAATATCCGTAACAGCACATTTTCGTTGACGTTTCTTTTCTGGGGTACTAAACGGTGTATTTTCCGGCTTTTCAGAAGCTGCTTTTAAAATTTTATTTGGAATTTCTTCGGTAGCATCACGAACTTTTTGTAAAAATTCTAAAACTTTTGTAACTACTTCACAAAAGTTTGGCTCCGTAGGCATGGACTGGTTCCAGTACTCATTTCTTAACACTGTATTTAACACAAAATAATTCTAACAGATAACAACTTGCACTTTAACAACACAAACCACGCTAGCACGTCAAGTCGGTAACTAACATTGACTGAATGGCTAGTAACACACTTAAGTGTAGGACCTACCACGTGGGTTGTTATGGAAACTGACGATGCAGACTACTGCGCAACTTTTTTCTTATAAGAGCCTACCTATACTAAAGTCAACTGGAGTACCTTCTATTGTCTGTGTAGTACAAGTCTGGTCATGGGCGCCATTTTGTGTCAGCGGGAAATTTGAATTTAGGGTTTTTAGACTTAGCATTATGTTGGCGACACTTGATTTTCATGATTCATTCAATGATTTTTATAAACAAATCACCTAAAACATTTATTAGGTTATGTTCTCGTTTCAAAAATATTACAATTATCCTACCTCAGTGTATTGCTTTATTATGGTTGTAGCTCTAAAAAGAATTGTTTTTTATTGATGAAAGCAGGAATTAATAAAAAACAACGGAGATCAAAGACCATAAACCACCCTCAAACAGAAAAATGAGTAAATAATAAATATGTAACACATTGACAGTTGGCATTTTCGTAACTGCACTGTGCCCAGAATAAACTGTAGTGGGCAGCGTTATTTTAACGTGGCGCACCTAGAAGCTAAACACCATGGTCCCCCTTTCGGAGACACGAATTGAGATACGCTCAGTTAGCGCGCTTATGCTATTGCAGAAGCTACCAGTACACACTGGTGGGAGCGAGGTATACCTATCCAGACCTCTACTAGCTCTCCAGGCTAGTACCGGAGTTATAAACATACTCACTCGTCGAGACCCCTTCTCCCGGCATAGGAGACGGCCTCTAGTCCAGCTTCAGACTTTCCCTATACTTTTATGGGCATTTTCGTAACAGCAAGAATGAAGTGTTGCCAACATCAGGGTCGTGCAATAAGTCTAAAAACCCTAAATTTATATATCCTACTGACACAAAATGGCGCCCATGACCAGACTTGTACTACACACACAATAGAAGGTACTCGAGTTGACTTTAATATATACAACTTCACATTTTTTCACTTTAACGTTTATTTTATTGTATACCTAAAAGAATTTTTTGTAATAATTATATTTGATTTAATATGTTAGCTATTCTTGAAAGAAAATTCTGGCTACGGTCCGGCATGGAAGTTAGCAGAAGAAAGATTTGTAGCTGTGACTATCAAAGATTAGTTAGTTAGGCTAGATTTGATCATTTTATAAATGTTGAAAATTATTACATGGCAAGTGTGATTATTATTGATATAAGAACCAAAATCTGAAAAGTGGGATTTCTCATTCATGACTGTCCTGATAGAATTGTAGACGGCCGTGAGTATTGTATTCAAGAATTGAGGTTAGAATTATATTTAAGAAACATGTTTAGATCTAAAAAGTATCTCTATGTACAGAATTATTCAATAGGGACTATTTGGCTATGCGGACGGTTATGAAAAGAGATGGTAAAACCTATATAACACCTTTTCAAAAAAACAAATTTTATTTATGACGTTTTCGCATAAACAAATGCACATGTTAGATTGCTGCAATTTTACTAAACTAATCAGAAAGTTTTATTAAAAACTTTGTAATTTCAAATCAAGCAAGGGCGGTCGTGAGCCAATCCTTGATTACAAGAGTACTAGAAGGAATAACTTTGAGATAATATGGCAAAGTAATAACTTTTTCTGAGAGAAATTGTAAATTTACAATTCATAAGTTGATTTTCTGTGTTTAGCACTTGCTTAAGAACTTTTAAAGTTTCCCTAAATAAAAAGGTATCATTAAAGAATTCCCCTACCAAACATATTTGGTCATACTGATGTCATTTTAACGGAGATTTTACACTGATTCCGAATATATAAATAAATTTTGGGGCAAAAGCCCCAAATTTGGGATGAAAATGATGATCAATGAATAATAATATTGTATTAAGTTTCTGTGAGTGCCAAATTGTGCGATTTACAATTACACAATTTAGTTAGGTTAGGTTAGGTAGAAAAAATTCAAATTTGCTTTTACTTAGCATAGTTTTGTGGAGGTTAGGTTGGTAGCAATGAATTTTGGAGACTTGGGGCACAATATATATAACAATCAGTAGGTCTACTTGTGTGCGGCACCTTACATGTTGTTAATCTACCTTCGAATATCACGCCCCATAAACGAAGCAGTGCACCGAAGTTTATCGGTCGACATCGCCTATGAATGCCGGCAGATAATATCCAGTAACGTAATCAATAAAATAGGAAATAGAATTGTGTGAATAAACAAAATTAATTGACGCCTTGGAACAATTAGTTTGTTATTAACTGAACTTAAATTAACGTACATAATTGAATATTCATCCACAAAACGAAAGCTTTATTGTTTCAATATAATTATCTTTTTACTACTTTTGGATGATTTAAAATTTCTGTTAACGTCTTTTAACGTGTAATACACTCGCAGTCGAGCGTGTAAATGCTATACTATACAGGGTGTCCTGTTTAACAGTCTACACTCAATCATTCGGACTGGCTTCTGGCTACAGCAATGAAATTAAAAGAACTTTGCATAATTCGACCTCTAGTTTATGAAATCAGTGTTAGAACCCATCTTGGAACTTTTGCTGGTACCGGATATGACGTCATCGGGATTTTTTTAAATGGAACTAGTAGGTTTTAAATATGAAAATCGATAGCAAATGTGATTCTGAATACAAATGTATGAAGGTATTACAGGTCAGGCATAATAACGAAGCTAGAACCACTTAACGGGTTCTGTCCTGTTTAACAGTCTACACTCAATCATTCGGACTGGCTTTTGGCTAAAGCAATGGAATTAAAAGAACTTTGCATAATTCGACCTCTAGTTTATGAAATCAGTGTTAGAACCCATCTTGGAACTTTTGCTGGTACCGGATATGATGTCATCGGGATTTTTTTAAATGGAACTAGTAGGTTTTAAATATGAAAATCGATAGCAAATGTGATTCTGAATACAAATGTATGAAGGTATTACAGGTCTAAAATGCATAATACCGGAGCTAGAGCCACAACGGGATTTGTCCTGTTTAAGTCTACACTCAAATATTCCGGCAAACTTCTGGCTATAGCAATGGAGCTGACAGGAATAGTGTATAGTTAGATCTGTAGTTTAGGAAAGCAGTGTTAGAAAACTTTTTAGTGCTTATGAGGTATCACAAGTATTGTTCTGTTGTCAATGATTAAATATCAGCAACTCTATAGTTTTATACGTTGCGGTCTAGATGGTAATAACCGTTCTTGTTGCTGTACATGCTATGGTGTTAGAAAATTAGATAAGGAAATAAAGGTTTTTTGGTATTCGGTCTGCTGTTACCTATTCAATAAGTACTATTTCTGTATTTAATACGGGTAAGTCGAACATCTCCTCTACTAGAAATCTAAATCTTAACATTAGGATATTAAAGAGATTAGTTTGTTTATTATCATTTTGATCCTAAAATTAAAAGCGCATTTGTTTGCTGAATGCTATAACATAAGCGATTGAGTTAAGTGGTCGTGGCAGATATTATCTGGTGACATAAGGTGGAATCGTACATGAGAAAGTTCTATTTATTAAAAGTCGTTATAGCGGTTTGGTAACAATGTTCCATTATTCGCTAATAGTCCAGTCAAATCCAGTCAACAAATAGCGGAACGTTGAGATAAGTCCTTCCTTGTGGGTTGTCAAATAACCCCCTGAAAGTCAACAAAATGTAGGGCTCGAAGAGATAATGAGGGTAAACCACGCTCCCTAACGGTTTTTGTCGTTTTTTTGCCTTGACTTCTTTTTGTGTTATCGCAGAAAGAAAATATGTCATACATGGACCCCATAAGCACTAAAAAGGTTTCTAACAGTTTTCCTAAGTTCTAGATGTAACTACACTACTCCTGTCAACTCCATTGCTATAGCCAGAAGTCAGTTCGACTGATTCGAGTGTAGACTGTTAAACAGGACATCTCGTTAAGGGGCTCTAGCTCCGTTATTATGCATTTTAGACCTGTAATACCTTCATACTTTTGTATTCAGAATCACATTTGCTATCGATCTTCATATTTAAAACCTACTAGTTCCATTTAAAAAAATCCCGATGACGTCATATCCGGTACCAGCAAAAGTTCCAAGATCGGTTCTAACACTGATTTAGTAAACTAGAAGTCGAATTATGCAAAGTTCTTTTAATTTCATTGCTGTAACCAGAAGCCAGTCCGAATGATTGAGTGTCGACTGTTAAACAGGACAGAACCCGTTAAGTGGCTCTAGCTTCGTTATTATGCATTTTAGACCTGTAATACCTTAATACTTTTGTATTCAGAATCACATTTGCTATCGATTTTCCTATTTAAAACCTACTAGTTCCATTTAAAAAAATCTTGATGGCGTCATATCCGGTACCAGCAAAAGTTCCAAGATGGGTTCTAACACTGATTTCGTAAACTAGAGATCGAATTACGCCAAGTTATTTTAATTTCATTGCTGTAGCCAGAAGCCAGTCCAAATGATTGAGTGTAGACTGTTAAACAGGACATCCTGTATAATTATACTTAAAATTTTTGCACGAATGTAGAAATATTAATGATTTGAAGATGAATAAAAGGCGTTTGACCACATTTTCATTTACACAAATATCTTGGAAGTGTTGTTGAAAAAGTATTTCCATAGATAAAATAAATTAAATAAAACTCATGTTTTGCATGTATGTACCGATAAACATTTTTTATCAAATAACCGCATATATATCGAATAAAGTTTTTTCTAATTTATCAGAAGTTTGGTAATCTTTGTCAATTAAAACAATCTCTGCATCATTTCCTGATTCTGTGTTTATTCATTCCGTAATACGGGGCACTCGCACTGCACAATTGGGGTTATACGGGACTGGCTAATTTCATGTGCTCGGTCGCGTGTATGAAGGATAACAGCTCTCCGGCACATGCCAGCTTGTTGTGTGGTGGATGATAACTATTTGCAAGAGTCACATTACTGTATGTTATTATACTGTGCTAGGGGCATTTGCTCCAAAAATGATTTATATATTTGGAATCAGCATAAAACTTTTGTTATAATGGTTATAAAATGTTTGGTGAAGGAATTCTTTAACTGTTCCAATAAAAGTAAGAATAAATAGTTAATGCGATTTTGATTACCACATTTCATGATTTCAAGTTAATTCAAATAAATTTCATTAAAATAATATCTGGGAATACATATTAAAGTATTTATTTTCTTACAGGAACGCGGTTATGCAAAAATCCTGCGTTTCAGATTTTAGCTCATAAATACCAAAAGTTTAATTAAAAACATGTGCTGATGACTCAAGCAACAATGATTTTCTTTCCAAATCCAATGGAGAACAATAAGAAATGGTTTTAACACTTCGGTTCATTTGATCAAGTATTTGCTGTAATTTAGACAAGATTCCTTTAATGGGTCGACCACAACTGAAATGAGTTCTTGTTTTGTATTTGAACACGGCTAGCTTATTTTTGATGTATTTTTATGCAATGCATCATTTTATAATATCCGAAACAAAAATTTATCATATTTCTCAGTGATGTGAGTGAGCATCAAAATCTGATGAGCTTCAAACCTTTATCTGGAGTTGCACAGCTCTTGTCATCCTAATACATGAGGTTCTACCTCTAGTTATAAAACAATGTTGAGAAAATAATTCTATCACAATAATTTAAACGATATATAGCATTTTATTTCCAACATTTGTTGGAAATAAAAGACAAAAGATTAACAAAATAAGGTAACTAATGCAACTGAATATGTGTAACTAAACTTTTTACACTCTACAGCTACACACAATCTAACCTAGAGGCTTTCTTTGATCGTTTCAAAACTATTGGTTTATGCTTCTACATTCTGAATAGTTTACATTTTACATTAGTCATCAAATTTGCTACAGAAGGAATATTTTCCAAAAATAACTGCATCAGAGCAAATGCACAAAAAACAAAAACGTTATGAGGTATGTCATAGTGGAGTGTTAGATATAATCATTATAGTTTTTAATGAAATTCATGAGTACATATTAAGATTTTCTGTTGCTAGTAATTATTCAGTATTAACAGTAAAGTAAAAACTAACTATGATCCAGCTACTTTTTGAATGCATGTTACTAGTTACAGTAATCATAATTCTAGACTATTATTTAGATTTGTTAACTTACAGCTTTAACATGCACCACAGCCACATCGTCAAGGAATGGTGAAAGTGATAATCGATATATCTCTGTGGCAGGTACACGATATTTCACTTGCAACGTCCTTTGATCAAGTATTAGCATAGAATGTGTTGAAACTACCAACAATATGGGAACAAACTACAAATAACGATTTTTGTTACACATTGATTTTAAATTTATATGTATTAAGTTTTATATACCTTCCCACTAGACCTAGCAATTTTATTAATTATATCAGCAAAAACAACATACTGATCATTAGTTTCTAAACACATCTTTTTCCATTGCACATTCTGCCGCAACCTAACATAATCTCCAAGAAAAGGATGTGATACACTAGAAAATTATTTAATGTTGTTATGTTTAGTATTATATTACACCATATTTGTTACCTTCTAGGATATGAAGACTTTCTGTCTTTAAAAATAAAACTAGCTGTAACTTTCTCACGCATACGGTTTCTAGCAGTTTGGTCAAATTTAAGGCGATATTTATGACAACGCCACTTATGATGAATTTTACGAAGAAGTGCATTCGTTTCTGACAATTTTGAATGGCAAATAGGCCATTCCATGCAAATGGGAGAATTGGCATCTTCAGGAAGCATTAATGGCAGTCTGAGTAAGAAGTGTCTCCTCTACTTAAACAATGGTTGTAAAAAATTCAAGTTATATAACATATAACAAATTTTTACCTTCCATTGTATGTAATGTCTTTGTATTACTCTAGCGGCCCATTCTATTTGTTTTCGATGTTTTAATATTCGATATTCTTCTCGAGCCTGTAAAGAAACATTATTTATGAAACATATAAGTAGAATTGGATTAAGCAAAGCTAGCTTAAAATAATGCTAAAAAAAATGTTGAAACTTTAAACATACCACACGATAAAGACACCATAAGTGTCTACGACCATTAAATGGAATTCCCAATCTACATTCCTATAAACATCATGCATGCTAATGGTAAACTCAACAAAGTAATAATATAATTAAGGTCTAAGTGTACTCAAAAAAAATTTGTCTTGCATAAATAATACAATAATGTGATAACTTTGGTTTTAAATTAATACTCTAGGAATGTTAAAACTTGCTTACCTAATTTGTTTTGAAAAACCATGTTTATTAATTAAATTATTTCACATCTTTTACGTTAAAAATTAATTTTAGAGAAACTGTACATTCAAAGTTAAGGGCAGAAATGAAAGCCCTCTACAACAAATTTATAATCATAGTACTAAATTTTGGTTAGCACTGAAAATGTTACAAAAACAAGCATAATATTTCTACCCTTCAACAGATGTCGATTTTATTTTTTTTAAAAAGATGGTCATGTTTAAATTTAGAAATTGTCTTTTCTGGGCTTTTCTTTTTTAACTAATCTCCTTGTTATTCTGCACACATTGAAAAAATATTTTATTTTCTTTTGTAATTATATTACTGTTATCAAAATTATTAATAATTAAAGTATTTTAATAATAATTAATAATTTTATCCGTTTATTAATTATTAAATTTTTCCGTTTATTGGAATCACAGAATCAGAATCAAATTCTATCTGCGTTGGATTTATATCATTAAACAAAAAAAATAATAACATACAAAACTTCGTTTTTATTTACCAACAGTTTTTTTACTACCTACCCTGTCATTCTTAGGGTTGGGATTCTCTATTTGCCTACAATACTTGAACGTGCCGCTTTGAATGAATATAGGATTATAACGGATCTTTTCCCTCTCATTTATTTCCGGGAAAATCTTGTTTCAAAGAATCTGCTTGAATTTGGAAAATTACAAACATAAATACATACTACCTAACCTACTAACTATTATGATTCATAAATTCCTTTTAAATCACAAAAACATACATTTTATACAAGGACCGCTTAATATATCAACTCAAAAATGCCGTGTTTGAACGATTTTAAGAAGCGGTGCATACTGTATAACAATCTTTTTAGCAAAATAACAAAATGAACATAAATACATAAATCACAAGTTATATAATAAATAGTTTGACACAGGTCTGTAATAAATACAAATATTTCTACTTCTTTCAGTTGTGGGCACTTGGGCAGTTACATAGTATAATGTTTGAATTTAGGGTTGTTTCCAGTATCAAATCCCGTTACTCATTAAGTAATTAGTCATTAGTTATTGTCCGGCTGTAGTTGTGTATTATTAAGGTGTCATAGAAAATAAACCTAAAACTATTTATTAGAACTTTCGATATTTTTTGTTAGAGATATTATTGATTTTTCTGCGAAAATGTGAATACAATCGGTCTCAGTGATTTGAGTTTTTAATTTTTATATTTTCTTTGTGAAAAAACAAGGACGGTAAGTAAAATGATTTCCTGTGGGCAAGATTTTTAAGTATTTATTTTTAGTAAATATCATGAGGAAGCGTAAATTACCCTATTTAAATCCTAGCCGTGCAAGAAAACGATCAAAAAAATCTATGGCTGTACGAGAAGTTCGTAGAAAACATCAAGAAGCACTTTTATTGTAAGTGATATATGTATATAGTATGTATTTTTTGTAACTCACTTTAATATTCTAAAATTTTGAAGTTTTAGAACAATTTAGAATCTGAATTGTGCAAAGAATATAGCTATTATAGGGATGCGACGTTTAAAGGCGTAGTTAAATTGAATCCTGGCCACTTGGTCAATCGTACCTGAAAATTTCCTAATTTCAAGTACGAACAGAAAGTTTGCTAATGCTTATCTCGAAATGACACAGGGATATTAAATATGTAGTACAGCAAATGAAGCACCAAAGGGTCTAGAATTCACCCAGACCCCTGCTGTAAAAACATCTGTTTCAACACTTTCTGAAATATCTTTCTTTATATGCTATCACATTATACCTGTTTTTATTTTTGAAAGTAATTGAACAAGTAATTAAATTAATTAAATTATTATAACTAAATTACTAAAACAAAGTAATTTATTTAAATTATTAATTTTTCTCACTTATAATATACCAAGTGCATTGATTATTGCCGGAAATTTTTTGAGTGACATTTCTGCAACGTCTTA
Organism: Agrypnus murinus; assembly: GCA_929113105.1. NCBI lineage: Eukaryota > Metazoa > Arthropoda > Insecta > Coleoptera > Elateridae > Agrypnus > Agrypnus murinus. The sequence continues at coordinate 162,180,790 of OV816024.1, forward strand.
ATTGCACGACACGGAGTGGAGTGCAATTACGTTGCAGAAATGCACGAAATCAATATTTCCAGGCAGAATCAATGCACGAGGCTATATTCGGTAAAAGAATCGCACGACGCACAGAAAAAAATGCATTATGATTAATTGGTTTTTATTTCTAAAATCAGTGTTTTATGTACAGATACTCGATGTTTTATGTGGCTATATATGTTACAATTGTTACAAGTATAATTTCCAAAAAATTACTCCTTGGTAGCATATACAGGGTGGTCCAGACCACCCGTACACCCCTTTTAAAATGCGGGGGATTACAAGCTTTTAACAAGACAATGGGTGATCTTAGTAAAGTCGATATGCTCTTTCGAATGACGCCAAAAAGGAACTCCCCTGACCCCCCTTGTAGGGGGTAAGGGGGGCAACTTTGAAAATTCAAATAGGAACCCCTAAATTTTATTGCATATTTAGATTCTACTCATCAAGATATGAATAATTTATTTGAAACATTTTTTTATCTTTGTAACAGGTGGCACTGTAATCGCAAAAACAGGTTTTTTGCATTTTCCGCCGTCTCTGGCATATTTACAGGTGCAAATAACAGTTTTTCATATTTTTTACTAAATAGTGATGAAAAAGCTTTGCTAAAGTGTACTTTCATGAGAAAAAATTTTATGTTACGATGACAAACGGAAACTCCCTCCCTAAGGTATTTTCGACAAACAGATTTTTTTCTTGCGTTGTACAATTTTTTTCTGAAATTTTTAGATCGTTTTACCTTAACGTCTACTTATTTAGATATTGCTTAATCTTTTTAATCTTTATCTAAATATTTATTTTAAGCATATGTAATTAATGTTTACTTTTCTAACTAATAAAAATGATCGATAAAACATTCTAAATTGTAATCTGCTCTGTATATGGCAAAATAATATTTAAATCGTACTAATTTAATATTTAATTTTAAGAGAAAATAACTTGCTACAATTCTTTACTGCGCAAGTCTATTTAAATAGTATGTAATTGTTGAAAATCAACTGTTCAAATAAATAATTTTTATTTCACAATTTAAAATTTTATTCGTTTAAATTATTCTTACTTTATGACTTAAGTGGATGAGATATCCATATTTCATCATTCATTGCTATACGCTAAAAGAAAGATAACCACCGAAATTTAATAGTGAATTACAAAGTGAAATTCTCGTCGGCAGATTTTTGTAATGCGCGACTTGACATGTTTTGAAGTAAAATCATTTTTCCCAGTAGAATCTTGGAAAATGTTGTTAGAATGGAGCACAAATTCTAACAACATTTAAGGCAAAAGAACATTGTTATCACGTACAACGTTAGAAAAAAACCAGTTTGTCGAAAACACCTTAGGTAGAGAATTTGCGTTTTTCATTTTAACGTGAAATTTTTTCTCATGACAGTACACATTAGCAAAGCTTTTTCATCACTATTTAGTAAAAAATATGAAAAACTGTTATTTGCACCTGTAAATATGCCAGAGACGGCGGAAAATGCAAAAAACCTATTTTTGCGATTACAGCGCCACCTGTTGCGAAGATAAAAGAATTTTTCAAATAAATTATTTATATTTTGATGAGTAGAATCTAAATATGCAATAGAATTTAGGGGTTCCTATTTGAATTTTCAAAGTTGCCCCCCTTACCCCCTACAAGGGGGAATCAGGGGGGTTCCATTTTAGCGTCATTCGAAAGAGCACATCGACATTAGTAGGATCACCCATCGTCTTGTTAAAAATCCTTAATCCCCCGCATTTTAAAAGGGGTGTACGGGTGGTCTGGACCACCCTGTATATATAAATTTCTGGAAAATTGTGTGATTGTCATGGATACAATTCAAATTTGAATTTTTCTATTGGTTCTCGGCATCGTCGTGCGATTCTCAGAGAAAGAAAATTGGGTAGTTATATAGTTAAGCATATTTTTTTCAAATTGTCAACTTTTATAAAAATCTTATAGCTGATTTTATGTACTAGGATCCCGGTCACGTTCAATGAACATCTTAACATAGCACATTCGTGCTAAGGGTGGTACCCACCGGGCGCGTCTCCAGGTGGCGGATAGGAGGAAGCCCGGGGTTTTTGATCAGCTAGTCTGGTTAACAGCAACGGGTAGGGCGGCTATTAAGCCTATCACTGCGATGAACTAGTAACTTGAGCGGCGTAAAAACCGCAATATAGAGGTGAGCGAGTGAGGCGCCTGAGCGGACTAACCCCCGCAACATGGCCTAGGTGAAAACCTCCCCGCGGACCACCCCCTTGCCCAGCTGTCGTGTCGTGGCTAAGGGCCTGCACTGGGGTTAACGGCGCCGGTTATTGCCTAACTTAGTTGGGCTTAGCCGATAGACCCTGCACCATTTTCCTGTTGACTGTGGTCATGTCTCGCGGACAGGTTTGGTGTGGGGGGGTCTTGGCTTAACCGCCCGGACGTGCGTTAAACGCGCCGAAGAGATGTTATGGCTGAGGGGCATAAACTACAATACATATTATGTAATTTTGTAGGAGCGTTAGATAACATATTGAAGAAATGTCACAAATTGATAGACAACGGAACAGTTTTGAATAGAATGTAGTGTGTCTTTAAGGGTCTGGTAATTCACTTTCAGGTACAATTCCGGATAGTTAGGGGTCAAATAAATTAACAGGTAGCAAATACATGATTGCGGTATTATTCAAAGGATTATAAGATCTTGAAAGTAGTTGTAGTAGATCTTGAAATATTTAATTTTTAAAGGGAAAACAGTAGTTGTAAGAGATAGATGGGTAACAAACAGTGATTCTTAATAATTATTAATTACTAGTAGTTGATTTTCTTATTAATTTGTGAGAAGACAACTAATTCTCTGTTGCCAAAACATGCACAGAGTTGCAAGCGCTGTTTTCTTGGTTACAGGATTTCCGCATGATAGGTTCTTTTTCTCGACCATGATCACTTATACATTATTATGTAAATACAGAGGAAAATTGAGTATTACGCAAAAGTTAGGCAATGTCCAAAAAAACTCGAACGAACGCATAATATATTTTTCCCCGCCTCCCATGAGTAGCTTATTAGTGGCAGCACCCCCTCTTACACAATGGCTAAACTAAAGCAAAGGCAATGTTTAGGTAACGCAGCTAAAAATTTTATATTTTTGTTTCAAGCATAAAATATGAAATATACAACTATTTTTTTTAAATCACATTACATCCTGTTTAGAATGATTATCTCTACCATATTAAACAAAATATGCAAAAAAAGGGTTTTTTTTTTAAATTGTATTTGATCAAAATTGAACCATTTATAAATCATTCGGTTCTATAATGTTTATTCTTTAAATTAACTTTGTTAAATTGCTTTAGAAACATCCAAGAAAAAAAATATGCTAGAAATACGAATTTACAGTGAACTAGGCAACCAATATCACTTCAGTTCTAGTCTTAACCAAAAAAATACCACTTAAGTCTCATAGCATTTAAACTATTTTCCCAAAGTTTTAAGAAAATCGTATGTATAGTGACTAAATTATTGCCAAGAAAACCGGTTTTTTGCCAAAAAAACAGGTAATAATTTAGTCCCTAGACATAAGATTTTCTTAAGATTTTGGGAAAATAGTTCAAATACTATGAAATTTAAGTGGTATTTTTTTGGTTAACTTTGAATGTACAGTTTCTCTAAAATTAATTTTTCACATAAAAAATGTGAAATAATTTAATTAAAAAAAAGTTTTTTCCAAAACAAGTTAGGTAAGCAAGTTTTTAACATTCCTAGACTATTAACTTAAAACCAAAGTTATCACATTATTAAATTATTTATGAAACAAGCAACACACGTTTTTCTGGGTACACTTGGACCTTAAGTAAAATTTATTGCCAAAAAAACTAATTCTTAAGTTTATATTTGAACAGTACACTATAATGTGCAAAATAAATACTAAAAGATAAGATTGCTTACCCTCCAACTTCTCCAGGCAGATGCAATTATAGTTTGGCTATTTCTCATTCGTTGATATTTCGTACGTTGCCTATAACCTCTCCAATGTTTCTGAATTAACAAAGCCAAGTCATGTAATCTCATTTTTCTAAAATCTTCCAATTCAAACACTGTTCTAGGACTACGTACAAATAACTTAGTTCTTCCAAAAGTAAACTCTGCACTGGGGATTGGTAGAGAACGTACAAGTAATGATACCCCTTCTACAGCAGATCCACGCCAACGTGGCCAAGTGTGTGCACATAGCATCTTGTATCGACAAAGAAATTGTGCAAAAGGTAATCGATAACAATAACCAGCCCTCCAGATTTGGACAGTTGGTACAAGTCCAAGGTAACGTACCTAAATACCAATTTTGTTTACAAATTTTAATATAATTGATTTTATTAAAAATACCTGATGCTGGATTAAAGCCATTTCAACTATTCTTGGTTGTTTTAACTCGTTTGGTTTTAAACATCTGATATAATGAGCTTGTCGGCTATTTAAACTTTTTAGTAATGCATTTAAAGCTATATGCAACTGTGTCGCTGTGGGAAGAGGCCGTTTTACACTACATCGTTTTGGATTTCCTTCAGGAAATAGAGTAGGCATAAGTGGATGATCACAATGATACATTGCTCTTGAAATCTCTTTGGGTAAAAAATTTCTATTTTTATCCACAAACCCATGTATGTTGTAAGTAACTGCTCCAGCATAATGACGAATTCTGAAAATATTGTTACTTGAAGTCACTGCCATCAGTTACTCCGTCACATGACTATTTATTTATTTAGTTTAAGCTTCCAACAGAGAAATCCAATTACAGGAAGCAATATAATTAGTATATACAAAGATTTTAGTGTCAACAGCATACAATAGTAATTTAAATAATAATAAACCCTAGTTTAAAGTAACATTAATTCCACACTTTAACTAAAAATAAAAAAGTTAGTTACTACTGCGCAGAATAATAAAATGGAATAAGTAAAAAGCACCAGAATGACTTAAACAATAGCATACTTATCAGGTAATAACAGATTCGTTAAAAGTAACAGTAATTATAATATCAAATTATTTTGTATAAAACATAAGACCATTTAGGAACTGTTACTCTTTACCATAGCAACTGTAGAAAAAGTAATCACTTTTTGTACTAGGACAAAGTTGAAGGGGTTGTCAATATAGTAAGGCCTGAAGATGATCAGCCAAACTTTGGAGGATTTATGGCTGCGGTTTTCGGGGCTAGAAAAACGCGATTCTGAGTCACGGCCGAGATGCAACAAGATCTCTTCCGGGTCCCTGTTGATTATTCCATTGCCCACTGTGTCTCGAAGGATCACAGTAGGAGTGCAATAAATTTGGATGGCTGGATGAACTTCAAGAACAGAATCCCTCTGTTGGCAAAGTCTTGCACTTGCCGGATCATGGACGCTCTATTTACTACTTAGTAACGAAACAGGCTTACTACCAAAAACCCAGTTACGTGGACCTGTGGAGGGCATTATGGGATTTGAGGACTGAGTTGCTTACCAGGGACATTAACAAATTGGTAATTCCCATACTCGGCTGTAGGCGAGACCAGTTGGATTGGAGAATTGTTTGAAACATGCTGAAAGTTATCTTTAGAGGTACGGAGGTGATTATCTTGGTCTGCAGCTTGGACCCCCAGCCTGCAACAAGACCTATGAAGAGTGTAGACTGTTAGTTTTACCGTAATGGAACGTGTAGTCGAGGTGAAGACTGTCAATATCGTCACGACCTTTTCTACAGGAACCAGAGAATAAAACCTGTTCTGGGTCAGAACAGACTTAAAGAGAGGAGAAGTGTAATGAACGCGATTAACCCCTATACGCCATTAAGTAGCACACGATTATAGAAATATACATTACATTAAATGAAGATGGAACACCAAAAGTCACACAATATTTTTTAAGTTTATATTCCTTAATGAAGTTGTGGCTGTAGAGAAAAATGATGAAAATGTAAAAAAAATTTGCGCAGTTAATAGATTTTAATGCACAAAATTATTTTCTGAAAAATCTTTAATGTTTAGGAAGTTTGTTTATGCATAAATTGCATTTAAGAATAACACGCGATCTTATACAAAATGGTTAAGTTGTTGATACATTTATTATAATAACTTCATAAAGAATGATAAAAACAATTTGACACTAAAACATTTCACGTAAAAATGTCTAGAAGCGTATAATTTATTTATATTCTAGAGAGATTTCTTTATTTTTTACTGTTTACACAGTAATATTATTTTATTTTTACTAATAAAAAAGAAAACTTGAATGAAATTTATGGTTAGAAGAATTGCTTTTTTCGTCATTTTTTCACGTTCTTAAGTTTAGACTAGACAGCCAAAGTTAATCTCTGACTTTAAAAAGGCTAATAATTAATTAAAAACATATATAAATAATAACTAAACTGCTTTCACATGCATTCTAATAAACCCAGTATTGTTTGAGCCATTATTTGAAGCGAAACTATGTAATTATTTCTGTTTGTCAAAATAACACTATCCCACCACAACTCCCTTAATCAATATGTTATCTCAAATGTGAAAATGAATTTGGTGGAATAATTTGGTAGGTATTAAATTACCTTTACAATTTATTTTGTGTTCTTGTATTTTAGTTAATCGATAAAATTCTATATATGCATGGCCATAGTAGTTGATTTGACTACTTTTTTTTTAGATTAATTTATATAACTTCCGTTTATGATGCATTTGCAATTTCAAATTTTATAGACAACATGTTAATAACCAATAGCAACTTCACCATTGGCAAATTTCAGTATGATTGCTTATAAATTACGATACTTAAGAGTCATTGATATGTTAATAAAGAAGTTTATCTGTTAAACTACTGTTCATCTCACAAGTCTACCAAGAGTTAATGGTAATAAAAATGGCATAATCATGTGACGGTAAAACTGATAACTTTATTAAAAATACTTAACACTAGGTATTACGTTACTTACTGAAAACAAAATGGTGGTAAATTTGTGTCAGTGGTCAAACAGTGGGAATGTCCAGTACAACACTGTTCAATTCGTGTCCAGTATACTGCATCACATTGAACATGAGGTTCGTTTAATAATGTCAATAATCCATGTTTATCATTCTCTAGCAATTGACAGATTTGACTGTAAATCATAATTATATTAACAATAACAAAAACAATTAAAAAAACAAGTCATACTTATTATTAAAAAATTCTATTCTAGTCCACTCAAGACCTTCTTTAATTATCTCTTCTTGTTCATCTTTTAATGTTGTAGCAGTAATAAATTGTTGCAATTTCTCATTACAATAGTTAATCATTAATTGTTCAAAACCATTTTTTTCTAAAACTTCAAACCCATAAAAATCTAATACTCCTAATACTTTTCTTTTACCAAAATGTTTTGCCTTAAAAATTCATTAGAAATGAATCTTAATTAATATTATGTATTTAATTCTTCTTACTTTAGTAATATCATTAATTTTATTAACTAGCCATGTAAAAAGACGACTGTAAAGCGTTTTACATAATACATCTTTGATCCTAGATGCATCACTGGCATTTAAATCAGCTAAGACACCACCCTCAATGTGACGACATGTCAAAGCCCTTTGCAACCATTTATGTTCTACTCCTAATAGTTCACAAATTTCATATAATTCTAAGAAACAAACATCATTATACCATAACATACAAAATAATTCAAAATTCATACCATAATCATTTTTGATAGCACAGCCTTCAGTGCCATCAATATTATTACAAGGCACAAACTGTAGGTTTCCCAATTTTAATATTATAGCAATCACTCTAAATATATTGATCACATCCTCAACAGAAAAACCTAACACTTCTAATGCTTTCCTTGTATATACAAATAAGTTTTTATCCTCCTCATCTGCTTGTGTTGGCTGATCGTCTTCAGTAAAAAGAAGATTATAATGTTCTACATTACGTTGAAGTTTTAAACTCTCTAGAATGGTATTAAAATTGTAGTTTTTATAAATATAAGCCATATTCTTAACATACTTAAAAAGTGTATATCAGCACCAGATAGTAGTTGGTAAAATATGTGGAAATTACGATCACCCAATGCCAGATTTGTAGTTCGCGACTAAAAAAAATCAAACATGTAGTACAAATAATCAGATAATATAACAAACAGTTTATGCAAACCTTTTCCAAGAGGTCTGAATAGCATTAAAGTGAATTTTAATTATTTAGCATACTTTACATTAACATATAAATCAATGAATTTATCTAATCAGAATAAACCAGTGATTTTTAACCTTCTTAGAATTTCAGAACTTTGGCACCAATAACATATCAAAAAATCATATCACAAAACATTTGCAGTAACTTTGCAAAACACCAGTTAAAAACCACTAGAATAAAGTATTAGAGCTAGAGCGCATGGTCAACTTGGTAGTCACACAGTTACAGTATTTTGGTGACGAAATCAGCTTTATATTAAAATGAGTGAGAACACCAGCAGCGGAAAAGTCACTTTGACATTTATTAACCACCGTAAATAAATAAATAAAATGATGATTCAGTGATTATAATAAAATAACGTAAAATAAGGCAATGTTGACAACAGCTACCTTATAATATTATACTTTAAAAAAATTGGCAGTTTTACTTCGTTGTCCAGGGACCGAAAGTTTTTCAAACCTAGCAACCACCTTACATGTTTTACTTTCGCTTTCGGTTGCCTTATCACGATAGAAAGTTACACTTTCGTAAAGGGGAGAATAAAAAAGAAATAAAATGTGGGTCTATCCACTAATAAGCGAATGATAAGGGGCGGTTCAAGTATTACGTAAGCAGGCTTAGGGGCCAGGGGGGGTTTAGATTTTTCCTTATTTTTGTTGAGAAAGGGAAAGGGGGCGACAAAAGAATCTTACGTAAGATAGAAATTACAAAATGATTAAATTTTTAAAATAATATTCAAATATTTACTTACTTGAAATCAATAAAATCACTTTTTCTATTTTTATACCAAGTTTATTTATAATTCTTTATAAACAAAATATTCCTTCCGGAGATTCCATGCACTATAGTACAAAGTAGTGGACTTTAATACGACGATATTCGGGGAATCGCCGATATATCAACACAAAACAAACGAATATAATATGAGTCAAATGTCATTTGTTATGTTACAAGATTTTCTTTTGATTGCTTTGTTCTTTAGCTTGAATACACGATTGTCTTATAAGTTTTATTCATTCAATTTAAAAAATAAATAAATAAGTAGTTCATTAACCATAGAAATTTGATTTATATGATTTTTGTTTTAATTTTGAAATCTAATAAAAAAACAATGCCAGCCTCAGTGGATTGCATGTTTGCTTTATAATCCAAGGATCGCAGGTTCGATCCCCGGTCAAGCTGGTAATTTTTCATAGCGGAGAAAAATTAAAAAACATGCCTTCTTCTCGGATAGGAAGTAAAACTGTAGGAGGTCCCGTGTCAATGCAATGTTTGGCACGTTAAAAATCCCTACTGGGGGTGGAATTCCCCCAGATTCGGCTAAATTCTAGTAGGGTCGGCCAAATGATCATAGCAATCGGTGCCATGAGGTACAAAGGATGCTCCGCCATCCTGATTCCTCGCCCAAAAATAAATTTAAAAAAATAAAATAATAAAAAACACAAAAAAACTCCTTACCTCTTATCCTTTGGGGGGAGGGGGGGGCTCTGTGATTTTCTTATTTTTTTATAAAAGGGGGTGGGAGTTTAAAATCGACAAAATGATGCTTACGTAATACTTGAACGCCAGAATACACGAAGGGCCAGTTTTACAAACTATATAATGATTTACTGATGATGCACGGATATTTTTATTAAGTTATTACACTGTCATAAAAATACAATCTCAAGAGCCATTTTAGAAAGATGTACAGTTGCGATCATTCGCTAAGGAACGATGGAAAAATAGTGATAGTTGATTTTTCAGTTTTTTGTACAATGTACGCTGTAATTCGACCTGATTTATGAACTGGGAAATTATAGTATTCAAACATGAAATATTTTTGATTACCATGTAATAAACTAACATTTACATTGTACAAAAATTTGAAAAATCAGCTATCATGATTTTTTCATCGTTCCTTAGCGAATGATCACAACTGTACATATCATTCAGTAGTTCATCAGTTTATGCAGTACCAGATATCAAACATTCAAATTTGGCGATTGTTTGATCATTCATTCGTGCATGTACATATTGTAAAGATCTTCGAGAATATAATAAGAACATGCTATCCACTTCTTATTATTTACGGTTATGCTATTTAAGATTTTATAAATATTTGTCAAACTTGACAGATGAATTTACTTAACCTAAAGGGTGTGGCATAAATTGCGAGACAAACTTTCTATAATTCTAATATCAAATTTATTTTCAGTTACACAACTTATATGTACATTTATACAACTGCATAATTAGTTTTCATTCATACTATTTGTTTAAAACTAATAGCGGACCAGTGCGAGAAGTTCCACACGTTGTCCATTAACACTGCGTCAAGAGTTTTCAGCTACTGATCGGGCAGCCCTTTGTCACATTTTCTTAAATTCATTAGGTTTTATAAAATATCTTTTTTGTATTCGGTCTTATATAGTGTCTAATATTATTCTAAGGACCGGCACTGGGACAAATTGAGCGTCTTATCCTCTTTCGCAACATACTCGGTCTTAGACTTAGCTAAATACAGTAGAAACTCTTTAATCCGAACCTATAAGAAAGCACAGATGTGCACTGCGTGCTCGCGTTTTATTAGAATTTAACATCGTTAAACAAAATTATAATATTATAATAATGGAAAGTGTGATAAAATTGAAGTTCAAGTGTGTATTAAGGGAAAAAAGTAAAAATAGAGTTCATCAATACGGTAAAAAGCGTTATTAATATAATAATTAAAATTAAATAAAATCGGATAAAGATAACAGTTCGGCGATTTTCGCTGCATAAATTTATCGAGCGCTTAAAGCAGCGTGCAGAATCTGCTTAAAACATGTAAACAAGGTGCAGGGACGGATCGAGGAGAAATTAAAAGAAATTTAATTTAAAAAAAAAAGAAAAACAATTAAAAGTTAATAACAAAATACAAGGACGGCGCGAGGAGAATTTAAAAGAAATTAATTTAATAAAAAGAAGAAGAAAGTTAGAAGTTTAAAAAATGAGCTCTGTTAAAAGTTGCTCTTACTGCAATTCAAATGCCATAACTTATGTGGAATGTAGCATCTGTAAGGCTGCCTATTATCACAACAGTTGTGAAAAAAAGGGGAACGTTATTATTAATGGAAGAATAATCTGTCCCCCGTGTGCAAAAAATCCGAGCAAGATGCTAGAAGAACAGCAAAATCGTAATGCACCCTCGCAATCGGAAGAACAAACAAACCTTATAACCGAATCGTTGAAGAAAATTGCTTCATTAGAAAAATCAGTACAGTTTATGTCAAATAAATTTGATGAACTAACTGAAAACACAAAAGTCCTACATGAAATGAAAAGAGATAAAAAAAGAAAATATATTACTTAAAACAAAATTAACCAAGTTAGACGAGCGTATTAGTTCATTAGAATCTAAAGAAGTAGCCTGTAACATTGAAATAGTGGGAACCCACACTGAAAGAAAAGATGATGCAAGAAAAGTAGTACTAGAAATTGCCAACGATCTATTTGACTGCGGATTGCAGGATAGTCACATAGTGGATTGTTATACAAAGGAAACTAAGAAAGGTAGGATAATTGTTACTAAATTTGCTAACCAAACAATTAGACAACAAGTTTTGAATAGCAGAAAAAATTGAAAAATTGATTCATCAATGTTAAGTAGCAATGCAAACAAGCAACCTCAAAAAACGACACCATTTTCCTCAATGAACAACTAACAACATATAACAAAAACCTGTTTAACATGGCATATAAGATTAAAAAACAACAAAATTACAAGTTCATTTGGACTAAGAACGGAAAAATATATATGCGTAAATCTGAAGGCACTCCTCTAATATATATTAGTAATGAAGAGGTAATCTCAAGCATAAATTAAAATAGATTACACACATAAAGAAAAAATACGATACTACCCAACTGTTGATGACTTTAAAACCGCCCATCATTTAGATCTTACTAATGGTAAGAGTTTTTCAATAGTCTATACGAATACAAGATCAATACGAAACAAACTTGAGGAAATTGAAATTTTGCTTTGCAATCAAATAAACCCAGATGCTGCTATTATCACAGAGTCGTGGTTAGACCCAGGAGAAAAAAGCTACTTCAACATCACTGGATACCAAAGTTTTCACGTAAGTAGAGATAAACGTGGAGGAGGAGTTAGTGTATTTGTAAAAGATGAATATGTTGCCAAAGAAACTTTGCATTATGAAGAAGAGTGTTCAATGAACTTTGTCTTGATTGAAAAGATTAACATTATCATAGGTGCTATTTATCCTGATATCTCTGATTTTGACGTGAACATTTTTTTTGAAGTATTAGATAATAATCTTGAATTTATTAATAACACAGGCAAAAAGTGCTTTATTTTAGGTGACTTTAATATAAATTATCTCAGTGAAAATTGTAATAAAACCAATCTAACAACTTTGCTCAGCTCCAATGATTTCATTAGTGTCAACCAGCATGTTCCAACACGAGAGACTGCAGATACCAAAACACTCATTGATTATACTCTAGGTAATACACAAGATCTTAAGACGTTAGCAATTGTGGATAGTGCGATAAGTGATCATAGACTACAAGTGCTAATAACAGAACATAATACAACTTTGGACAGTGCGTGTGTAATAAATTCTCTAAATGAAACCAGTTTCAGGTATGAACTTCAAAAAATTATAAACTCTGTTTGGAATGACCCAAATTAAATGTGCGATGAATTAATTCGGACCTACCACAACAGCTTAATACAAAAGAAACTTAAGAACAGATTTCGGAAAAACAGTGCGCCATGGTTTAACAATCATATATATAATTAAATCAAGCAAAGAGACAGTTATTATATAATACAGCACAAACAATTTCCAAATAGTGAATTTCTATCCAACCAGTATAAAAATGCACAAATTAACTTATCTCAGGCAATCAGGCATCGAAAAGAAGAATATTATGATGATAAAATTAGCAGTGCAGAAAACAATCCTAAAAAGCTATGGGAAGTTCTTAATACTATTATACATAACAAAAAAGGGAAAAAAAAGATAACAACTATTCCTAAACTAATTGTGGACAATATCACCATTGAAGATCCTCAAGACATAGCCAATAACCTTAACAGCTACTTCAGTGGTATTGGACCATCCCTTGCCCAAGTTATAAATCCTCCTACCCATAATCCTCCCAGCCTGCCAGTATGTCATAATACCTTCATACTGAGTCCCATTACAGAAAATGAAATCCTTGAAATAATTGACAAATTAAAACAAGGGAAGGGACCAGGTATAGACAAGCTTTCAGTAGATACGGTAAAGAAATTTAAAAAAGAAATGGCAAAAATTATAAGCACTATAATCAACTTATCGTTTAATACAGGAACTGTTCCTAGTGCTTTAAAAATGGCCAAGGTTGGCCAATTTTTAAAGGAGGTGATGCCACAATTCCCAATAACTACAGACCAATAGCGCTTTTGTCAACAGTATGTAAAATCTTAGAGACATGTGCCAATAATCGACTGGTACATTTTTTAAACTCCACACAATTTTGGTTTGAGGGGCAATATGGCTTTAGACACGTAATACAACAGCAACTATGAACCTCATAACAAGAATTATGGACAAAGTCGATAAAGGGTTTACTTGCACTTTTATTTCATTAGACCTGTGCAAGGCTTTTGACACAGTAGATCGCAACCTTCTATTAATGGTGATGGAAAAGATTGGAATAAAAAACATACCTCTAAAATGGTTCAACGATTACCTAAATGGACGAACGCAGACAACTTCAGTCAATAGTTTTTTAAGCCAGATAACAGATAATAAATATGGTGTGCCGCAGGGATCTGTTTTGGGCCCAACCCTTTTCCTGATTTATATAAACTCTATCTCACTTCTATCATTAAAAGGGCATCTGCAACTTTACGCAGATGATACTTGCCTAGTTTACTTCAACAAAAATCCGAATGAAATGAAAGCAGAATGTGAAAATGACCAGGTCAAGGTTAAAGACTGGCTACAATATTACAAACTTACCCTCAATATTAATAAATCAAATTATATGGTAATTTCAAAGAATAAAGAATGTCAAAACTTAGATATAACACTAGACTCTATACCCCTCCAAAGGGTGAAAAATATCAAATACTTAGGCCTTAATATTGATAACATGTTAAATTGGGAAAATCACATTACATCACTATGCAAAAAAATTGCACCCGCAGTAGGAGTGTTAGGGAGGGCAGCCAAATATTTAAGTATAAAATACAGAAAAGCTATATATTATTCTCTTATACACAGCCATCTTACATATCTTACTCATATCTGGAGCAAAACAACTCAGTCCAAATTACATCCGATCTACATTTATCAAGTATGTATGTTTATACACAATACCCAACACGGTGCTATACATAGCAACATAGAATTAACAACAGATCCACGATTACAATGTAAGAAGCAAAAACCTACTAAGACCAACACCGATGAACACTACTGCTGGACAAAGGAGCCTCCTAAACGAAGGAGTAAAGCTATATAATATGATTCTGGAAAGAATGAAAAATCTAAGAAGCAATTCTTTTAAAAGACATCTAAAAGAACTTATTTATAGCAATTACTTCAAATAGAATCAAATTTGTAATTATTTCATTAGAAACTTCCAAATCCGAAAAAATCCATTCTAGCAAATTAGTTTATTTACTTTTAATTGAGAATTTATGTGAATTACTGCACAAATTTATATTAATTGAAAATCTTGTTTTTTTTTGTGTAACATATTGTGTTTATTATGTAAATCTAAATTCGAAATTCATGTTCAGTCCTTGTTATAAATGATAGGAATTCAGACAGAAGAAATTGTGATTGTATTGTATTATTGTACAAATTTTATTATGTAATTTATATGTGTATTAATTTTTGTTTTCTTTTTTACACACTTTAGGGCTTCCTTGATTTATTTATTAACATAATTGATTTTGTTGAAATTTAATTGTATGACCCGCATAGCATGAGCTCAGGGTCTTTATTGTAATATTTATATAAATTTATTTTTTTGTTTAGTTTTACAAATTGCTAAATAAATGGATTATTATTTTTGTTTTTCACGCCTACACTACGGGGGAACCAACATCTAAGGTCATCTGTCCCCCATCTAACATGCAACAAGAATACACACATCCACAGTTGAAGTGACGGAATTTTCCAATTAGAAAAATCCCGCCGCCCCAAGTGAGATTCGAACCCACGACCCTTGGAACACAAGTGATGCACTGACATCACTCGTCCACCGCCGGCCCTCGGATTATTATTATTATTATTATAAATGCAATGCTAGTTCGTATTAATGAAGAATTCGGATTACTGGATGTACGAATAAAAACATTGCTTTATGCAGTCGCGGATCCACGGGGGGGATCATCCAGTATGAGGGAAATTCCCCCCCAAAATTTTTAATCTCATATATTTTAGTACTATAGTTAAATAAATTTTGAATGTAACAGTAGTTAAGGGCCCGTTATCGCCGCCAGTGTTAATAATAGGTAGCTTCATTATCTATAAACACCTAAAGATGGCGGAAGGGTCTCCAAAAAGGAATTAATTTCTTTAAAACTAAAATTTGAAAATGTAAATACAAACATTATTTGTTCGTATCGCAGTTCTCTAATCACAGTGTTGTTTAATTTTGTGAATTTTCAAAATATTTTAAGTTTAACTAAAATCTTTAATTTTTAAATGCCAAGGAATAATTTAAGCTAGTTGAAATTAAAAAAGGGAATATAAAACTGCTAAATATCTTTAAAAATATTAGTTGTTCTTGCTGGTTTAAAAAAAAGAAAAGTATTACTATATTAAAATATTGAAAATATATATTCGTTTAGGAAGTACACCTTACCATTTTTAAAAGCTCACTCTGTAGTTTTGTTTTTATAAATTTACACTTTTTTATTCGTTAAGGAAATAGCTTTTGTAATTTTGTATTTGCTATAAAGCATAATATAAACTATATATCACTCTTAAGAAAAGAGCTCATGCACAATAAATGTAAACTAAGTGCAATTTTTAAAAATTGTAATGAAATTCTTCAGAACTGTTTAAGCGGTACTTTACCTACGCGATAACGAAGCCTTAATCAAAGAATAGAGGATAAGAATGGAAGGCTCCATAAGAACTATATGTAAAAATTTGACCCAATTTTACAGTAATAGTTAACACCTGACACGTAAAGATGGCGTAATAATCGCTAAATATTTTTAAAATTTTAATACATAAAAAAAACCAATATACGTATAATACTTTCCATAAAAAGATCTATCTAACAAGTGTTATTAACCGCGAAACGTTTACTTTTCTTAACCTATTTGATTCAAAACGTGTCAATAGAATGCAAACTTACGTCAAAATATAATCATTTTCCCATTAGTTAACATTCAACACGTTAGATGGCGTTACTATTTTTGAGGTCGTTAGCCTTCCATTCTTATCCTCCCTATTCTTTGGTAGTTAATGTTTATTAAATATTGTGCAATATATAACATTTATAAATAAATATACATAGGATAAAAACAAATGTTTGTTTAATTATTATTTATTTAAAACAATTATTTTTCCAAAGATTCCCCCCCAAAGTAATTCTCTGGATCCGCTCCTGCTTTATGCCATGGTAGTTTATTATAAAGAACATAACTTATGTAATTTACTAATTCTACTACAAAACTTTGATTTTTAATTAAAAAAAATTAGTAATTTTTTTTTCTTTAAATTTTCTCTTTCTCCTTGTATAACGATGTTCTCCCATTTCTTGATCTTAATTTCAGAGCTCTTCTATTTCCTGTACCAGACAAGTCAGCAGACAAAACATTCTAGGATTTTAGTTTTGTGTTTCTTTATATTGTTGACTGTCGATTTACCAATAGCATATTTTAAAGCAATCGTTAAAACACTATCCCAACATTTAATTGTTGAATAATTTCCACTTTCTCTGATAGTTTTAATTTTTTGGTATTTTAAATGAGATGTGAATGTCCCGAATACAAATTGTTGTAATAACAAAATTGAATGGTTTTAAGGTAGATGAGGAGGTCATTACATAAACAATTGTGGCAAAACTGCAACGTCAAAACATTTAGGGGCCTTTGTGATGGTATCATTACTATATTGATAGCTTATTTTTTACATCTGTAGCCTTCAGGGTTTTTATTACTTGCTACTACTATAAAGAGCGTTTGTTGATATTCGTAGAATTTATTTATACCCATTGGATCGTAACAGTATAAGTCAACAAACTGTGTCAGCATTCTGCTATTTCATTTATAATATTCACGTTCCAAAACACTACATATTCAATTTCAATATGTACATAGAACTTTCTTGTTCGGATTATAGCTTGCAAATGTTGTTCGAATTACTGGATATTCGGAATACAGTGTGTTCGGATTATAGAGTTCTACTGTACTTTCATCTGATGGATTTGAAGTACTTATTGGACGTCCAGTTTGCTTCAATTTTTGTGTACGTCCACTAGCATCATATATTTGAAGAATGCGATACAAACTCGATCGTGGATAACCCAAATTCGAAAGATATTTCACTGTAAATGACATGGGTTTGCTATTAGTTTCATAAAAACGGCACACTAACTCCCGGCCTTGATTTGATAATCACATCTTATATATACTTTTGAAAAAAATTATATGAATAAAATTAATAAAGAATAATATCTGACAGTACAAAGTCTAACAATGCGATTGACATGCATATAACAAGCGTTTATTCAGATTTTAACACCTTTAAATATTGTCTCAAAATTTATGTCGCAGCCATTATACAACTCTATGAATCAATACTATAAAATCAAGTAAGTTAGATTTATCTCTTTGGTATATAAATTTTATTTATTTGATTTATTCTTTCAGAGCATATAGTAATTCCCTTACGGTTTTTACAGGGCTCTAACTTTTAAGGTAAGTATCCACCTTTATAATAAAACTTCTTTTTCACTAAAATTTCTCTTTCTTTATTTATTCAAAACACTTTTTTCATAACACAAGTTTGATAATGATGTGTTTATTCCTTCTCTTCTTTCAGGTCCTGTCTGCGTTGAGTGGTGTTGTTGTACCCCTTCGCTTTTGTTGCCAATGCCCTGCAATTCTGTTGAGTTGCGGAAAAGTGTAGGTAACTTTGTCAAAAAGTTTATTTTACCTTCCTAAATAAATTTTTATTATTGACAGTAATCTTCTATTCTTCCTTTTCAGTTTAAATTGTATGCATGGCTTGTCGATGAACCCACCGTTGTCTTGATGTCTCACTTTCAACACCCCACATGCTTTGATATTAATTAAAACTCGTTCTAATATTTATATTCAAGTTTAACATTTATTTTAAGATTTCTAACAAATTTTTATGGAATACATTTTTACATCTTGCTTTTTTAAATTTTATTTTTTAACGTTTTTTTCTATTTACCTTGAAGACCAATAAAATTTAAGTATCGTTTTCTAATTTTGATGTAAACCTTCCTTGGTCATTATTTGGGTTGTACCCATTGTGTTTACCTTGAATCCATGGAACATCGTTAATTTTCTATATTATTTATTATCGTTACAATTAATGGTAAAATATTATCATGGTAACCATGGTCTAGGCTATATTGAGATTATGTCGAATTAAATTTTATTTATTGTTATAAAATCATATATTCATTGTTCTTTTCTTATTGTTACTAATTACAATTTCTTTTTCAGAATTAAACTGCAAGTGAACTTCTACTATCTCTAAACATTTCTTTTATTAAAATTTCAATCATGTATGGATACCAAAGCCAATAAATCTCCACTCATCCTGAATCCTTTTGTGATAAATTAATTTATGTGTTTAAACAATAAGTTTTCTCATAAGATTTTAATGACTGATGGTCATACAGTTAACTCTTTCTATCTTGAATCATTACTAACTTTATATACGTAAAACATGTTCATGGATAATCTTCTGAAACTCAACAATCTTTGTAATGATCAATCAAAGTAAAATGAATTAAAAACCTGATGGTAAAGTAGTCATCGCAATATGTATGCAATGCGCTACATAATGCTAACATGATAACCGCACCATTGCAAAAATGTAACAAGTTGCATTTTTAAAACCACTGCGATGAAATAACCACTAGTGCATTTAATATGTTATTATTGTATAATAATATTCTATCAAGGCAACAAATATACCGTAGTCAAGAAGTCTTCCATGCGCTCTAGCACTTACAAATTAACTTACAGTGCATTAAGTGTCCTCCAACTGGATCCCCTTTGTAATCAAATTCAATATCTAAAAATTTACCCTAAAATTTTAATATATTAAAATACATTAAAATTTTTTAAAACGATTTTTATACAAAAGCTTACAAATCTAGAGGCGTTATCATTTCTCATGGTTCTAGCATTTCCAAATGCTTCCAACAATGTATTAGCTTGAACTAATCTATCTTTTACAAGTTGTGTTTCTTTACTGTTACCCGAAACAAGAACCAAAAACTGTAGAACGATTCGTGCTGTTTCTGTTTTCCCAGATCCACTTTCTCCTACAATTAATAGAATAAATAATAGAAATAAATTAAATCTATACAATCAATCCTAATTGTAGTTGCTTGTTTTATATTGTCATTGATACTAATTACTAAGTGGTAATAACTAAAAGATTGTTAATTTTCTCTTAACAATATTTTTTATCCAACACCTCCAAATAAAAAAGACGGATGTTTCTTGAAATCTTAAACTTGACTGAAAATCTTAAACTCATTGGTGGGTACAAAAACTTTATCCACTGAATGGTGATTAACTGCTATTGTGGATAGCAACCAATCACCAGCTTATATGTATTGCAGAAGATTATTAGAATCGTCATCGGGCTAGAGTATCAAATTTATTACCGTCAAAAACGACAGACTAAACTATACATTGGAAATTGAATATTTAAACTTATATAAAGAGGTGTTGGATAAAACGTTGTATGGCACATGTAAGTTAAGGATATTATCCACTCAGAAAAATTAACAAGTGTATTGCACTTAAAAAGTACTGATGGAAAGTTGATATCGTGAAAGGTAAAAAGAACAATGAGTTTTTAGGTTCCTCAGTCTTTTACACATCTTCTCCAATTCCACAGATTTACTGGCTATAGCTGGTAATATTCCATGGCTATGTAGGGGCGCCCCAAGTAGTGTTAAGTCTTCTGCTTGAGTCCTTTGCTATGTCACTAATTTTTAATACACCTTCCAGTCCTCCAGACAAATCGCCAATGACCGCTACTTTACATTTCTTGGTGTTCAACTTCTAATCAGTTTTGGCAGACTCATGGGTAATGGAAGGAAAGTATTGAATGGGACGAATAACACTGGTAAAGAAATGGATATGCTTCAAGAATCACTTTGAATGTGAGAAGTAGCATGTGAGTCCGGTTTATCGAATTAAAAGCGTTTGTATAATCAATCTTCTGAAAAAGATTATTTGTATTATGAGGGCTGTTTATATATGTAGCATCTGGCAGCATGGGAGGTGGCCTCAGCTCAACCTTTTGAATGGAATCCAAATTGGTTGGGTTGAAGAGTAGTGCTCAGTGATTCCCTAATTCATCTGCACAATAGTTTATAGGTCAAACGTCGTAAAGTGCAACCGATCGCTATTGGTGTTATTCATTATTCTGGTTATTGTCATTTTTTTATCTTGATTACACTTAGCTGATGTTCTTTGAGCAGTTGAGCAGATTTCTTATTCCAGCCTTTCCATGATAGACACTATAGATACCTCATTTCTTCATTTTCTAAACTCTCCCTCTTTTACCTTAGCTAATACACTTTCAGATCTTTTGATGGAACTGGGAGAACATAATAAGAAAAAGTTAGCAGCTTGCCCCAGTTAGCATTATTTTCAGGGGTAGAAGAACAATCGATTAAGATAGAAGAAAGTGCATCAGCCACAGCTATTCTTGCAGCTTTGGGAATTCGTTGCAATAGTGGATTTCCGCATTTTAATTTCCACTATAATAATAATTATTATTAACGTCAACGTCAAATTATTCTATTTCGCCTAATAATAATAATAAGATTTATTTTCATCCTTATTAAATTGATTTTATCTTCCCTATTTTTTGCTAATTACTTTTCTTTAAATTACCCAGAGATTTTGCCGATAAAAAAGCTCGCAAATCTTTTTTGTAGATAACAATTTTCTGATATATATTTTTTTTGTTTATTGTTTGTTGTTTTTGGTAGAGTTCCTAAATGAAAACTTTAACTGCTGAATGTTGTCACTAAAATAAAAAGATAGAAAAAATTATCTCTGTTTCAGACAGCTTAGTTTTGGCCTAGAACGAGATGGATGTCCTAACTCTAAAATAACACAGTGCTCAGTTCATACTTAGGAAATCTAGTTTTTGGTAATAATGTATGTACGTTATAATTATATGTTATGATTTCATTGTTATTTTTTCTAATCTATTCTCCATCGTGGTGATTTTTGGTTTTAAATTACCAAATTACCCTCTCGTCCGAATGAAAATTTTACCTGACAGTGGTACCACTCTATTGGGCATTCATAGGATAGTTGTATAATGTGGGTGTTATTTTTGTTTGTGTAATTTGTTTGCACATACATGTCTTACTAATTTGATTGTACGTCTAGGACCCACTTTAAAGTTAAGTCTCGGTATCTGAAATTTTCGTATTGTTTCCCCAGTATAGAATGCATTTTGTTCTATCTTACATCCGAAAATACAGCAAAACACAACGAATTCAATTTTTCAAAATAATTTTGATGTATGAAGCAAATATTTCCTCTGTCATTCTAATATTTTCAAAGTATAATTGATTTCTGAGCGTTCCAATATTTCCAAGACAGTAATTTTTTGTCAATCAAATGTAATCCATAACCAAAGGCATCATTTAATTCGTAATTTTTTCTCTATAGCACTCCTTAATATCTTTACTGTAAAATAATTAGGGTTTGAAATAATTGTAGTTTTGATGTTTTTTTTCTCTTACATTTTTTAGAACTCTGCATTAGACTGTATCCATGCTTTATGCCTTTCTTTAAATATAACACCTCCCGACTTTTCTCCATTTTCATGGATGTTATTTACAACTGAAGGATCGGCCGTTACAAAGTTGTATGTGTTAAGAATATATTCCATGCTTTATTTCATTAATCATTATTTAAGTATATCAAGAAGGTTGTCGTTTAAAACAACTAATAATATAATATGTCAAATGATGTTGTTTGTAAAACTTATATCAAGTTTGTATTTCTTAGATGATACTGTTAACTGCCATTATTAAACTTATTTAATAGTTACTACTCTTTTATTGAATACTTTAAGAGTATGTAACAAAAGGATTGAACAAAACCACAAACTGAAAACAGACATACAGCATTGTTAAACGGCATACTACAAATTAAAGCTTTAAGAGATTACGGGAATCTGTTTAAGAATATTTTATATCTCTATGACGCCAACACCTTCCCATAGGGATCTACTAACATTGTTTTTACAGTAATACATCATTTCAGCAAAATGTTACCTACAATGTTGTTACAGCCGACCCTTCAACTGTTATCATTTTTTGAGATATTTCTAAACTTTCCATTGCCCTGTGTATTATTTCTTTTCGAACTGTGGCAGCGAAAAGCTGGTTTGAGGTCTATAAATGCTAAAACTAATTGCTCCCACGTTTGTTTATATCTTTCTATTACATTTCTTATAACTTTAATAAATATTATCTGTTGTTTGTCTATGTTTTCTAAATCCTGCTTGTTCTTCTTCTAATTTGTTTTCTGTTATCCTTTCTTCTATTATTCGTTTATATGCTTCTAGTGCCAGGCAGGGTTGGCAAAAAACCGTTTTTTTAAAAAACCAAAAAAAACCCGATTTTTTGGTTTAAACCGTTTTTTTTGGTTTAAACCGTTTTTTTTGGTTTAAACCACTTATTGAATTTAAATTATTTTTCAAAATTTCTACTTTGCTAAATTAATAGTAAAACAACTACTTTTTATTTACAAATTATAATTTGACATAAAACTGAATGATATAACTGAAAATATAAATTGGATTGATTCGGCCTTTACTTGATGAAGATCCATATTAAATTCAATAACACAATAAAACACTATTAAATCTTCACTTATTTATATTTGAAAAATATTATGACTGTCGTTTCGCTACACAGTAGCTTCTTCAGATAAAGACTGGTTAAAACTAAATCTATTTTCTAAGGTGTAAAAGGTACAAATATATATACAAACAGGTATTGTTAAAAGATTACAGCTTGTACCTAGAATAAGATACAATAATTTACAGTTAGGTGAGAAGTTCTAGGTATTTAACAAATTCTTTCAAAGAAATAAATTTAACAGTGGTGAATTATTTATATCTATTTGATCATTTAACATGTAATCAGATTTTTTATTTTTATTAATTTCTAAGGCTTCTAATAAATTAAGTTTTCTACCTTTATTTTCTATGTGTAGGATCCTACACATAGAAAATAAAGGTAGAAAACTTAATTTATTAGAAGCCTTAGAAATTAATAAAAATAAAAAATCTGATTACATGTTAAATGATCAAATAGATATAAATAATTCACCACTGTTAAATTTATTTCTTTGAAAGAATTTGTTAAATACCTAGAACTTCTCACCTAACTGTAAATTATTGTATCTTATTCTAGGTACAAGCTGTAATCTTTTAACAATACCTGTTTGTATATATATTTGTACCTTTTACACCTTAGAAAATAGATTTAGTTTTAACCAGTCTTTATCTGAAGAAGCTACTGTGTAGCGAAACGACAGTCATAATATTTTTCAAATATAAATAAGTGAAGATTTAATAGTGTTTTATTGTGTTATTGAATTGAAAATATAAATATAAAAACATAAAACTCAACTATAAAAAAATATATAAAAAACACAAATATACTGGCTGGTTGACTACATATTTGTCAAATTAGAAAAAGCATTTCAGTCTTTTTTACAAAAGAATTAAGGATTGGCACTGTTATTAAACATTTTAAATAAAAACGCTAGTTTAGAGGCCTTTTCAGTTCCCAGTTTGTTTCTGAGTTTTGAATGTACTAGACCGAAAGAAGAAAAAATTCTTTCGACACTCGCTGATGACGACTGAGCAGTCAGCAATTGTCCAATAATTTAAAAAACATCGGCATTAACAGCTTCAATCGCCTTTTTTTGGCTTTTCCACCATTCATATGCAGAAACTTGAGTGACCACAGATTCGTTGAAAAATTATTCCACGAATGGAGGAGCTTTTGCTTGAAGCTTAATTATTAAAGGGAGAAGAAAAGTTGATTCATACTTTGAGGTTGCGAAATCCAGTCCCATGTTGTTCTCAGTTTCATCAAGTTGCAAATGGGGATCATTGTTAACAATCTGCTTTGGGTCCAGGATGTATGCAAGAAAATGAGCTGGAGATAAAGCCATGTTACATCTGTTGACAAATTTTTTTCTAAGGTCTTCATTTTGTGTAGCATCCCAAAATTTTTTTTTAGTTTTTTCCAAAGACACACAGCATGGGCAATAGAACATTCATTGCTTTGTATTTCATCAAGTGTTATAGCGATAGGCTTTAAAATGGCAATCATATCTTCTATATTCCGTTTCAACATAACATTGGCAACTTTTCCTTGAACATTACTATCAATTTTACGTCGATTGTCTTCACAGATTTTCAGAAGCACAGGCCAGCCTTTGATGTAAGCCTCCAGACAATCCACTAAAGTATTCCAACGAGTTTCAGCTGGCATAATAAGTTTCGGAGCACCTGACTGCTTATAGAGAGCATTTGCAAAGTGGTTGTTACGAAAATATTTGACAACAACAAGAACATGTTCCTGGATACTAGGAAACTGACAGTCATTAGCAAGAAGATTCAAAATATGTGCTGAACAACCATACGTTATTATATTTAAGTCATCACGATTTTCTAATATCTGTCGCATTTTTGTCACATTATTAGCATTATCAGTCACAACTGAACGTATATAGCACTTGAGTTCTTCTTCGCATTTCTTGATGCAGTTACAAGCTAACGTTGCCAAGTATTCAGATGTGTGTGAATATCCCGATGTGTCAACGGTATCTACCAAATATGTTTCACCTGTTGCAGTTGTTACAGTAACACACACAATTGGTTCATTGTGAACATTTGACCATACATCAATCCCTGCACAAACTGTTTTATATTGTAACATATCTGAGCACCTGCATTTTTCTTCGATATACAGTCTATCCAGTAAAGAACCTCCAATTGCTCTTCTGCTTGGAGGATTATATCCGGGACGTAGTTGTTCCATTAATTTAATAAACTGCGGATGTTCAACACTACGAAATGCTGTATTGGTAGCATAAACAAATCGAGCTACTTGAAGATCTAATGAATCTTTTTGCTGTGATGTAGTTTTCACAACAAATGTATGTAAGGAAGATAAAGCAGTTTTCTTTGTCATACTTGGAGTGGGTTCTGTTAATTGGCTGGTACTTCTTGATTCACTGCTTCCGCTTGCAACACTTATACCTGACCTGCTGTTTGATTCTGGAAAGAAACAAAGAAAACTTGTTTTTCTGGCCTGTATGCTCTTGGATATTTTATATCAATTTGTTTGAAGGAAGAAAACGAAACTGTAATATTTAATATTTTGATTTGATTTTTACTGTATTACATCATTATTTATTATTACTAGTTGTATAAGCACTCGGCTGTAGCAGTGGAAATATATTATGATTTAATTGTTAGTTTTGAATGTAAGAGAAATAAGTATTAAAATAACACTTAAAAATGTCCCCTCACCTTATGTTAAAAAATTAAATTCATATCATTTACCATCATCATCACTATTGGTTCCTCCTTTACACCTTTCTAAATGTTTTTTCATTCTGCTTACTTGGCCTTCTAATTCAAGCTCACATTTTTTACACTTAGTTCTATGTCCTTTTCTGCCAGCTGCATCTTTCAGTTCATCAAAATATAACCAAACTAAATCACGTTTTCTTCCACTAATTGTAAACTGTACAGTTCACTTTCTGATTGTAAAAGAATTTTAAACTTTCACTCCCTATCATCGCAAATTAGGGTAATCCCCTAAGCCTCTAAACAAAGGCATTGTGTATGTAGGACACAATGAGGGGATTTCCTCACTATTGGCTAGTGTTGTCACTAAAGTAGAAATTTTAATAAAATAAATCTATAAATATATATATACGAGGGTAGATCAGTATTTACGGTCCCTGACATAGTAGGCTTTGCATGATATCGTCACTCATTTTTCTATGAGAACTGTCATTACTAATTATTTGTTGTGTCAAGTTTTGCGTAGGTGCGTGTTGTTCTTTGAAAGTTATTAATAATTAAGCTGGTCGATAACAGACAATTTTTAAAAATGGAAAAAAGTGAAGTCAGAGCGGTGATAAAGTATTTGCAAAAAAAGGATTAATACCTACTGAAATTCACAAGGATATGACAGACGTTTTAGGGGACTCTGCCCCTTCTTACCAAGTGGTGAAAAATATGTCTCGTGAGTTTAGATTAGGCAGAACAACTTGCGAACATGCGAAAGGTGCGGGACGTCCAGTCTGTGTCACCGTTGACAAAAACATCAATTTGATCCATGATATGGTAATGGCAGATAGAAGACTGACTATTCGCCATATCGCGGAAATAACGAACATCTCTTATGGGTCAGTTGAAAATATTTTAAGAAATGTTCTTGATCTCAGAAAAATTTCGGCGCGTTGGGTTCCAAAGATGCTGACCGTCGATCAGAAACGCTCTAGAGTGCTGCATTCGGAAGCCAATTTGGAGTACCTGAAGGCCAATCGGAAGCAATTTCTCACTCGCTTTGTGACTGTGGATGAAACATGGGTGCACCATTTTGATCCTGAGACGAAAAGACAAAGTATGGAGTGGCATCACAGAGGTTCTCCACCTCCACGCAAATTTCGAGTTCAACGGGCGGCTGGAAAGATTATGGCCACAGTGTTCTGGGATGCAGAAGGAATTTTGATGATCGATTATTTGCAGCGTGGACACACAATAACGGGTTCTTATTATGCAGGGTTAATTCCAAAATTGCGCGAAAGCATCGACCGAAAAAAACCAGGAAAGTTGACACACAAAATTTTGTTCCATCAGGACAACGCTCCAGTCCACAAGAGCTGCATTGTCATGGCTGCCATACAGAACGCTGGCTTTGAAATCCTAGAACACCCTCCATATTCACCAGACCTGGCACCCAGTGATTACCATCTATTTCCAAAATTAAAGGAAAACCTGCGTGGAAAAAAATATGGAGACGATAATGAAGTTATGACCGCAGTAAATGGCTGGTTTGAGGAGCAACCGGAAAACTTCTTCCTGAAAGGCATTGAAGCATTGGAACATCGGTGGACCAAGTGCATTGAAGTCCAGGGAGATTATGTTGAGAAATAAATAAATAATGTTTTAAAAATTCTTTCTCTTTCTATATCAGGGACCGTAAATATTGATCTTCCCTCGTATATACCAAAAAGTTAATAAAAATCACATTGGTTTTTTTCTTAAAAACCAATTGGTTTAAATCTTGGTTTAAACCTGCCAACCCTGGTGCCAGGCATATCGATCTATAGCTCTTGCTTTATGTCGCGTAACCTTTTTAATAAATTGCCAAAATTATGTTGTTTTCCCAATCCGAAGGTATTTGGCTTGTTCTCCAAGCCTCTATAAATCTCTTTTCCCTCGTGGTCCTAAAAACTTCACCATCTCTGGGTCTATCTTATCTCCTCTGTATGATTTTGGGGATGGAGAACCAGAGGTTTTTCGGATGCTCGTCATACTTTCGCTTTCTAAGATTCTTACAAACAATAGATTGCATTGTTGCCTTATCAAGAGATCCTATAAACATTTTACGTTCTTATCGTAGATCCTTCAAAAACTCGTGTTCTTTGATGAGTATTTTAATACGCCACACAAATCTCTTGAAATTCATTTACACGTAGCACTGTCGAACATTTTTTGCAGCTTCACTGTATAACTGCTTTTTTTGGCCTTGTTTCGAAGTTTCTTTAAGTTTTTATACTTATACTCCACCTTAATATACATCTCTTAAGATTTCATTGCTTTTCATGCTATAACATCCAATTTTTTATAAATGAATATTTACACAAGCTATCTATATAAGGGATAATATTATAATCTTTGTTATTATCTATACAACCCTTCATAACAATTTACCATACCTGTAACAAGAATACATTGGTCCTCATTGCGATCATTCAACCATCGATAGGCTGTGGCAGCTATTGCATATCTACAAATTCAAAATCCAATTAAAATTAAATATTTACAATTCACCACCTACTTACATATGAGGAGGTAATTGAAATGGACCACGTTTAACATACGTTTCAGCTAAATCAGCTGAGTATAATGCTAATTTTTTATATGGATTAATTGAAACTAAGACATTTCCAATATAAGTATATATATGGTCTCGTTTAAATCTTTGCTGTAGATTTGATATAAAGCTGTCTTCAGAAAAGGGTTCAAGCAGCACCGAATCCCAAGCTCCGGTTTCCTGCTCCAAACTGAGCATCGCAGCGCCCTTGGCCACCTTGCCGCCAGCGCGGCATTTAGTACGCCCACTTGTATGCACTGTGCACACCAAAACTATCTCAAACCACACTCAAAAACATCTATTTATTTGTAAAAGCATTAAAGAGATTTTTCTTGGAAATGCATGTCCATTCATCATCTGTAGCCTTCATAATATTATTAAGGGCGATATATTAATTTCATTTGCCATACTGTCGTAAAATTACCTATAGAAACTTAAGAATTTTTGCATAAAAATCAAATTAACCCACATATACTTTTTCATAACCATAAATGACAATAATATTGACGATTAATAATTGCAGAGGGCGCCACTAAATTAAACAAAAGAATAAACGGGGCAAATTATGGGACAAGTTTTATTATTATATAGAACATTATTTATACAAATATAAGATTTGCCCAGTAGACATTTTGCAGCGCTAACAATACTGTTTGCATAAACTTTTACTTATCGTTATAAATAATTACAAAATAAATTAATTATGAAAATTTGTTTAATCTTTGTTTATTCTTTCTTTTATTAACAATTACATAATGAGATTTTAATTACATAAAAAGTAAGCAATCTACCATTATAAGAATTGTTCAAAGTAGTTCTAGAGTAAACCATTAAAAGTTATTTGAACTTCGGTTTGAGAAATTCTAGGTTATGTTATTAAAACTATTGTATTTTTGAAAAGTTTTCTTGTTTGTTATTTATTGAATTTGTATGGAAAGATTACATTAAAGTGCCTTTCTTCCATAACATACTGCTACAAAGAATGCATCATCTAATATATTTTAATTAATTATTATTAAGAAAGTTACTATTCACTATACATCTATTATCAGTATTCTACCATATATTATTATTACGATTTTAATGAAGTAAAACACCAAGTGTTAATACATAGTTCTAATTTTAACACAAGAATGTTTTATATATAGATTTAAATCAAGAATCTTGTGTACGAAAAACATGAGTTTACAAGTTGCTGGAAATGTATTGCTGAAGGCTGTAGAATTAGATAACAATAAAAGGTATACCGAAGCACTTTTATATTACAAGGAAGGACTTCAATTACTTTTAGATCTTTTAAAAGGTAGTTTAAAAACTTTTTATTTTTAATTTGGTTAACATTTTTATTGTAGGAGATGTTGGAGATAAACGTGCAAGTTTACGCAAAAAAGCAGAAGAATACATGAAGCGAGCTGAAGAGATTAAGCATATAGTTGAGAAATTAAAACACGATGGTAGTTTTCATGAACAAATACATATTGAAAATAACTCGACTGGTTACAGTTATGAGAAAGTATTTGGCAGGTTTTTAGATGAAGATGTAGAACATGTAGAAATAGAAGATCCTTATGTTCGAGCTCATCATCAGTGTCAGAATTTAATTAGATTTTGTGAATTATTAATTAAGAAATGTGAAAGATTAAAAACAATCAATTTGCTGACTACAGCAGATGGGTCATTTGACCAGCAAAAATGGTTTTCTGATATTACAACTTCTCTAGCTTGTTACAAAGTATCTCTAAACATATCATATTCTGATACTCTTCATGACAGGCAAATTAAGTATGCATTTATGTGTCGATTCTATGAATTACCTTTATTTCATTTCGTATTTCAAACAATTGTTTATATACCACAATTAGTAAAATAAAGTATAGCTTTATCTCCATTGTCAATGACACCGGAGTTCAAGACGTTCTTGTTCTCCGTTGTTGTTTGCAACGTAAATCATTTGATGTTGCATAACAGCCACACGTGACATGCTGCTTTTTATCTCCTTGGTTACGCGTATGATGACACAGACAAGGCAACTTGCTTCTTTATACAATAAATTCGGATGAATTTTAAAAGGGAGAAATTAGGATTGAACTACGAAATAAAATAAAACAACTTACGCAATACGGAGATCAAACTTCTTTAAATCCTCGAAGATGTTATAACGTCTCGGCTGGCGCCTCGGCGTTATAATAAATCTTCACGGATTTAAAGTATCGCTTGATCTCCTAATTACATAATATATATTATTTCTAGAGGTAGGATAATCATTACATTCTTTATGCACCAGTAACAAAGGAGACATAATTCCTAAGCTTCTATGAGTTATAAGATTTATTCCAGAACTATTTTTCAAAGCTGAAAGTGCTGAAAAATGAGATTATGTATTTATCTAATTTCATTTCAATTATGTACAAAGTTTCATCCCACGTTCTATGTGTGACCATTATCTCATGTTAAGCCAGCCACCTTCCCCTTTCATGTTTGCAGGAATCTGTACTTGTGTATTGGCTCATTAAGTTTCTATGGAAAAAAACTTTTTTTAGACCTTAAATAGCAATGAAACTATACTTCTTTATTGACCTGTTAGTGTAAATAAATTTATATTCTAATAAATTGTTTGAACCTATGAATTATGTTCTTTTTGTTTAAAATTTACTTATATGGAATGTTACAAGATAATCCTACCTTTAATGATAACAGGATAAAATGAATTTTGTATGGTGTTTAAAAATACACTTAATCAAGCAACTTACAAATTGTATAGTTTTTGGTAATCTTATTAAACTATGTCTAAAATAACCGAGGGGTCAACCACTCACCGCAATACTGTACATTTTGGCGGCAATCGCACGCAATCCTTAGCAATCACAAGGAAATCATTAGAAATCTTGCAGTCTTTATCGGCAATCAGCGAAATCTTTCGCAATCCCGCAATCATCATCGCAGTCGTCGAAATCGAATATAGTAGAAGTGGTGCCATCATTAATTTGCGGGAAATTCGATAGTTATTCATACTTATTATCAGTATTTTTGTCAAAAGCGGCATTTTGAGAATCGGTAAGCGAATACGTCAATAAAGCTAACACTCCCACTTCAAGCAAAACGAAAAACCCGCCTATAATTTAGCGCTAATTAAAGACAAAGTACCAAAAAGAACTAATTTTTTTTGTGGCTAAAACCATTTAGACACAATTCCCATTTCAAAATTGGGGGTGCTAGCTTAAGCTCAAACTAGCACCACTTCAAACAAAAAAAAATAATAAAGCCATAATTAACTACTAATTAAGGACAAATTTGTACCACAAGAACTTTTTTTGCAACTACAACTTTCATAAAAATGGAAATTTCCTAAGCTATCATTAGTACTAATTAAAGACTAATTTGTAACCACAAAATCTTTAATTTTTTTGTACTTTACGTTCACAATGGGCTCATCGTGACACGGAAAACGATTTCATAATAGAGGCTATTATAACATCGTTTCTGGGGGTCTATTTGTTTTATAAGATTGGTAACATTTGTTTTATATTACATATAAACACATTTAATTTTGACACATTCTAACCTCACAAAACGTGAAAAGTCATGTTATAGCTTTACCACATGTTAAACGCAAAAATCACTAGATTGTAATGCAATGTTTTTAATAGCTTGAATTTACTATTTCTATCAAACTAATGACGCAAAGTATAAAAAATAGTATATTATATTTGTTTTATAGAGGTATTGTAGCACCATGGTAGACTTTAGTGTACCAGGCAGGAGCTGTAAAAAAGCAACACTGCAATTTTACCCATATTCTCAAGGAGCACTAGATTGTATTTATTTCAAAACCATACAAAATAGAAGTTGACATTTCAAATCTTGGTTAGAATAATGTCAAACAACTGTCACAGGTTATCTTCTTAAGAAGTAATAGTAGATAGCACGACCTTCTAGATTTCACGAGACTAAGTCTCTTATCCGGCCTGGGCACTTTTACGATTTCCCATATAAACTTTGTTTCTGAGAAAACGCAAAATTTCGCCGTTTTGGCGCTAGCTGACACGTTGATGTTTATTTGTCACTTGAAGATATATAGGTTAGATAACCCTTACAAATGTCAAGCAATGCATGTTTACGTAAATATCTTGCGAATTAATTAAATACATTTATATAATTAAATTAATTATGTTATTAAAATTAATTTACAAGTTCAATAACATTATTGAAATTACAATTTTATAACTTCCCGTGAGCTGTATTTAGGATATAGAGATAGTGAGCAGTAAGTACATTATCTGTTCACGTTTTTGCAATGTTTCTGTTTGCCAAACAAGGTTTTAGCAATTTTTAAAGAATTATATTACTAAGTTCCTGCTTGTGGTCGTGGCAAACCAAAAACTGTGAAAAAGCAATTGGAGTTAGAAATACCTAGTGATGTTAGAATATTAGACGGATTGCATTCTCCAGGTAAATGTTCTACAATATGTATTACAAGTTCGATTATTTGGTTGACTAAAAGTGTAAATCTTCTAGTGGAGTATTTTAAGGCACCTCTGTTTTGAAGATTTACAAATCCTATCAGTGAATTTGAACACGAGGCAGCTAACAGAGAATCTAATAGGCTATTGACATTCAATCCTTTCTTCAGTTTTTTTGCAATGTATGCTGCCAGAAGGGCTACAGATGCTGAAAGAATTCGCAATCGAGATGCATAGATAAGGTTTGGAGTTTTTCTATTAATTCTGTTATATTTTTAGGAAGTTCGATGTAGAAATTGACTCTTTCACGTATCTGTAATTGTTGATCTGTCGAAATAAAGAAGTATATATTATTTTGCTGTTGAGTGTTGGTGTCCATAACCCCAACGTAAGATTTGAAACCATTATTCTCGTAAGGTAGGTATAATTTGAAGGAAATCCATGAAATGATATTGTAGGATCAGTACTATTACACATTGCATTGCGGCAGTTATACTTTTTTCTGCTAGTGTTTGCCATTACTAAAGTGAACGAAAAAACAGCAACAAAATTACGAAAATTTAAACAAATAAGGAAATAACGTAATTATATTAAAAAAATAAAGAAAGCTGCCTTAAAAGATTAGGAAAATATAATTTATTGACGATACGCGCAAAACCGACAAAAAGTATAAAAGCGCGCGAAGTTAGCGTAGTTTGAAATTGGCGTTTACGTGTTATATATCCGTTTCCGCATTTTCGTGTTTGGTGGCGCCAGCGGAGAAACACTTGAACTAATGGAGTGCGCAGGCCGGATAAGAGACTTCGTCTCGTGAAATCTAGAAGGTCGTGGTAGATAGATAGATTAGTAGACTCCTGTGCAAATTAAGAATATCTCTGGATTAGTGTTTTCCTTGAAAATTGTAAAAATTGTATAAATAAAAATGCTAATTTATATTTAAGAGATTTTATTAATAAGAATGAATAAGAAAAAGTTTATTATAAAACTAACCCTGTTTACATAGTAGGTATATAAATCTGTGTTAATTTCCGAACTAACAGCAGCTGATTTTGAAATTTCAAACGAAGATCTCTCAGTGACCATTTATTGTTGGAGAATTATACAGCTTTCAAAATTTGTAGTAAAACCAACTGCAATACTTGTTGAAGTTTTTTAAGAAGTGAGTCATATACGATACCACTGACAATGACTATTTTAGCCAAATTAACAGGGGAAGGTTAACTAATCCATCCAATTTAGTCATATTGTATGTATGTATATTTATTTACGGCAACGCCATTTCTAATACATTATAATAAATAACAACTATATATTAAGGGTTACAAATAGATAAAATAGAACAAACAAAACGGACATCCAGCAAAAGGTTATGCTTATAAGGTTATACGAAAGGTATGTACTTAATATTAATTACCTACTGTGCTTTATTTTATTATTAAAACATGTTAGTGACATAGCAAAGAAATCAATATGATCAGGAATGGAATTTCCTTCTCTCAACATCCTAGCTATAGGACCATAGTAGCTGTAGTTCTTCAGTGTTTTTCGTGAAATAATAAATTATTCCTGAAATTATATCTTGCTGGAATATTAAAATCAATTTGATTTAATAATGTTGGACAATCAACAAGACCATTTAGAAGCTTAAATAAGAAGGCAAGATCCAGATACTCTCTTCTGTTTTTTAAAGTTTTTAAGTTCATGAGAGTCCTTAAGTCATTGTAACAAATATCATCTGTAGGAATGTTTAACTTATAAGCAATGAATCTTAAAAATCTTTGTTGAACTTTTTCTAATGCATTTATATAAATCTCATAATAGGGAGACCAAATTTGAGATGCATATTCCTTTAATGATCTAACAATGGCACAGTATACTTCCTTGATAATATATACATTATTAAAATCATTTAAAGTTCGCATAACAAAACCTAACAATTTAATAGCTCTATTTGACAGACTTTCAACGTGGTTTTTGAATGATAGTTCTTTATCGAATAATACCCCTAAATCTTTAATGGTCTCAACAGCTTCAAGATATTGTTTAAATAACGTAAGAATGTTTACGAATATGATTTATATACCTATTATAGGTTATGTTTATTTTGTGAATTTTAGTTTAAGCTAATATGTAATTGAAAAATGTCCATCAGCCATTAATAACCTGTTGTTTTCTAGACCACAACTCAAACCTTCTTCGATTTATTTACAATTTTTAAAATTTTACAAGGAATAAACACTAATCCAGAGATATTCTTAATTTGCACAGGCACAGCTCTATTAGCTACTAATACTTCTTAAGAAGATAGCACGGTGACAGTTGTTTGACATTATTCTAACCAAGATTTGAAATGTCAACTTCTGTTTTGTATGTTTTTGAAATAAATACAATCTAGTGCTCCTTGAGAATATGGGTAAAATTGCAGTGTTGCTTTTTTACAGCTCCTGCCTGGTACACTAAAGTCTGCCATGGTAGCACTCATTCCTTTGGAACACTCCTCGCTTCTCTCGTCATGTCCCAAACAACTCGTGCTATAAGAAACCGTCTTATACAACTCGTATAATAATATACTATTGTACCATGATTAAAATGTTTAAATAAACGATTGTTTAAAACGTGTGCCATCTGTCTCGAGATTATTAGAAATTGATTAAATATAAAAAACTTTCCAATATGGATCCACCTTTATGGCAGACAGTGTATGTGACACATGGTACATCGGGCGCATAGTGCTAGTTTTAGATGATCAAACATTTAAAATAATTTTTAAAATCTAAACTAGACGAGTATTAATATTTGGCCAAAAGAAGAGGATGTACAGATTGTAAAAATATATTTTTCTTTTATGGGCCTATCGAATTACAGTAGGACTCGATTATTATCCGTCAAGCATTGAAAGATAATAATCGAAAAGACGGTTAACAGAACAATAGGGAATTTTTTAATGAAAAGAAATGTTTTTTTTTTCTCAAAATTGTTTTATTTTTGGAAAAATTATATGTATGTAGTAATAGGCAATAGTCCATTTCGTTTAAAAAGCTGTGGCAAAATGGGTATTGAAAAAGAGTATAAAAGTCTTAGAAGAAGTCAAAACTAGTTAAAACCCTACAAATCTTTTTATACTTATGTAACGTTAAAATTAATAATCGTATATAGTTCCTAAATGAAGCATTTTATTTGTGAAGTAATGTCCTTCGTAGTATCTTTATAAATGAATTTACCTAACAAACTCATTTTAATTAATAGTACTGTTCTTGTAAAAAACAACTAGTACAAATACTATCGATTTTGTTCTAATCTTTATTAGCTATCACATTGAAAATTGCTTTTCAAACATTAGCACGTTAATGAAGAAGCAATCGCATTCTAGAAATCATCCCGCAATCCTCGGAAATCATAGGCATTGCGAAAGCAATCCTTGGAAATCGTAGAGATCGTGAACGCAATCCTTGTAAATCAGAGATTGCGAGGAAATCTTGGATTTCGGCAATACATGTACATTTTTTGTAAGAGTGGTTGACCCCTCGAAAATAACCTGTCGCAACATGTAAACAAACTTGCAGTCAGCTAGCTGATCCTTGAAGCTTTATTTAGTGTGCGCTTAATTCACTCTTATGGTTTCAGCGTAATATGGAATGGAAAATGATACTGATTAAAATTAAATACACCATAATTAAATCAGAGTGTGTGCTTAATTCACTCTTACGGTTTCAGCGTAATATGGAATGGAAAATGATACTGATTAAAATTAAATACACCATAATTAAATCAGACTCGTCATTCACTATTTAAACATAACAAAGCCTAGTTTAAAAGAGGTGTTTGCCCTAAAAAAGGTAATTTTTTAACAGCACCCGCAGCAAATAATCTTTTTATTCTGCGAACCGAAAAATTACATCAGCAAACTAGACTCTTTTTCAAATAAATCAACTTATCAGCATCACTATCACAATCTCCTGATATATAATTCATGCCTGAATCGGACGATGCCCCTGTATTTACAGTAAAAACTACGTTTTCCACAAGAATCACGCCTCACACATTTTTGCCAATTTTCTGCGCTTACATTGGCGATTCCTTTAATAAATTTTCTAGATTCTTTATGTTAAATGTAGTATTATTTCCTGCCACAAATCCTTTAATTTGGGCCCAACTTTTCTGTGTCGAGTTTAAATCACAATGGTGATGCTCTTGAGCAATTCTTTCAATGTAGTATGATTTAAGTATTGCGATGTTGCTGTATATTCTCTAATAGTTTAATTTTGGTACTGACATCTTTAAATGGAATGTCTTTTTCAACAAGCCAGTGTTTTTAATCGGCTTTGTGCCAACCGGATGTAGGGAGTCACTCCACTTGACAGGAATGGTATGATGCATTATCCATAACTATAACTGCATTTGGTGAAAGTAACTTGCAAATTTTGCTAAATCATTCTTCGTAACCTTCAGCATTCATTTGTTTGTGATAGTCCTCTGCGCCAGATTTATAACCTGGAATACTCAAAGTCCATCCTCAAGAAATCCGTTTTCATTCCCAATATGAGTACTAATTAAACGTGTACCT
This sequence comes from Agrypnus murinus, assembly GCA_929113105.1. Classification (NCBI taxonomy): domain Eukaryota; kingdom Metazoa; phylum Arthropoda; class Insecta; order Coleoptera; family Elateridae; genus Agrypnus; species Agrypnus murinus. Next base: position 162,218,404 of record OV816024.1, read on the forward strand.
TTCCCAGATGGATTCTTCAGTCCCGTGGATAGCCCCTGCAGAAATGCATCTCTTGAACTGCTTACAGTTGTATCCTGCCAAACCTTATTATGCATATGACTTGCATTTACAAAATAAATTAAGTATGTATTTGAAATGAAAATAGAGTAGGTAAATGATTTTTCAGAGAAACAATTTTCTTTTTTCTAATGGTGTGCGTCATCTATTTAATGGTTTTTAAAAAGTTTCGCCACCACAGGACAATGTCTTTACGATCAACAAGCATGGTATTGTTATATTGACGTGCATATTTAAATTTAAACTTTTTCTTAAGTATTTTAGAAAAAGTGTCTAGTTTAAAATTTGGTAAGGTTCATGAACCTGAGGAATACTCATATTGGAATTGTTTCTAATAGCAAATAAAACCGCATTGTCAACTTGGTCTATAATAGAAGTGCTACTTTTAGTTTTTTTGGGAGATGAAAGATTTTCATTTTCTTCTTATTCTTTCAGTACTCTCTCTATAGAGAGCCCAAGAATTTCTCCAACTAAACCTTTAATAGCTATTAGTCATTTCTGGGTGCTGTTCACACAAGCTCATATAGTTATTAACTATGATCTCCTTTTCACGTCTGGAAATTGGGACTTGTTTCCTTTTTAACGGAGTTTTTTCTTGATTTTCCACCATTCTTGAACACTTATACTAACACTATACTCTTACGAAACAAATGCAACTGCACAGTACAAACGTTAACGAAAACTAATTGCATATACATGTTTCCGCATGTAGGTAAAGTAGCTTAAGTGTTAATGAGACCATGTGCGTGCCGACCAATAGCATCGCTTATACTTGTTTACTTTTGTGACAGGCTATTTCAGACGTAATTTAGTAATGTAGATTTTCCTTGTAAAACAGAAATAAACAACTTGTCAATGTAACACGTTGTAAGAACTGTGGCCTACCACAACACTATATTTTACATAGGTTTTTGCTACAAGGGTAAGTTCCATACTGAAATATGTATTGGCATAAGTCAAATACGTGTGGTTTGAAGACACTGTGTAAAATATAACAATTCAAAGTCAACCTGACGCCAGACATTTTTAGACACCTGATACAAGAATTCACCTTGTATTATCACCAATTACTATAATTATAAATATTGTTTTAGGCTCAACACAGGGTGGATCATTAAGATTGGTAGAGGCTTAGACTATTTCAAACCTGCTAAAACAAAATTTTCGGTGGGTGTATTTGAAATGGACTTTCGTCCATGTCATGAAACCACAATAGATATATTTCATTCAAATACTGTAAGGAATATTTAGTTTTAGTTGTTAAATATTACATAATAAATATTTTAAATAATTAAACATTGTTTATATAAAGTTTTTAATATATATAAATTTATTGCCTACTTACAAACAAACGGAGCTGGAGAAAATATTTTAAGTCTGAAAACTGTTTTATACCCTTTTTTAGACTCCTTATGACAAAATGAAAAATAGCATAAAATAGATAGAGTATTCAATTCATGTTCTCAAATAAGAAAAGTTTGTATGTAAGTATTAGGTAAGAGGAGTTCAGCGATATTTTCCAGAACTACCTAATCAGGCACAAGAAATAACAGTATGTATGTATATCATAAATTAAATATGTTAAATTTAGACAATGCTCAACACAATTACTATACCCAAACAAACAAATGAAGAATCTAGGTCACCGAAATCACGAGGGTGAAAATGTAAAAAGCATTGCGAAACACGCGATGATCACATGCTTAACTCTAGTAATTTAATGGACAAGAGCAACAGCAGATGAGCTGGAATGATACAGTAGCGTCATAAAATTTATAACAGTTATAACTAAAATTTTGCAATTATTTTCTTTACATGTCATTACCTTATGACATTTAAAACGTAATGAATTTTTAATTATTAAGTCGTTATTAGGGTGTGTGTATTCAAATATGACAAACGAAATGTTAAAAAGTACAACCCTAAGGCATGCTACTTTCTTTAACAGCCGAAAGTAACGCAAGATGCTACTTACTCTCTTATATTAACTTATATTAACTTAATTCATTTGTTGGTCTTCAAACATTCAGTAGTGTTGTGGCAAAACCTGCTATCTGTCTTTTTTTTCCAAAATGCACTTTTTGGCATTAAATGGCTACAAATAAAGTATACTTTAAGTTGATCAAAGGGTTTAGTTACTTTTGAAAATCATTATGTACTATTGTTACATGCTAATACAAAATTGTTTTTGCTTCTGAAAATCGCAAAAATGGCATATAACATGTTTTACCATAACTACTGAATTACTATCAATAAATTGTCAACGTTTGTATTTCTGAAATACTTTTTATTTTGTGTTTATATTACTTGAAAGAGCAGTTTTTAAGGTCCAAGTGTACCCAAAAAACGTGTGTTGCTTTTTTCATAAATAATATAATAATGTGATGACTTTGGTTTTAAATTAATACTCTAGTAGGAATGTTAAAAAACTTGCTTACCTAACTTTGTTTTGAAAAACGATATTTATTAATTAAATTATTTTACATCTTTTATGTGAAAAATTAATTTGAGAAAAACTGTACATTCAAAGTTAAGGTTGGAAATTGAGAACCTCCGGAAAAATTGCCGTTGGCGTCGCTACTGGTACAAAACATTAGAGTTCCTGTATAATAATAATAGGTTATATAAGGTAAGAGTTAGGACATGTGGATCGTACATAGATGTGAATAAGTCTTTCGATTCAACATTATTATAATAATTTATTTACTTATAAAAAATACATACATTATATTAAGAAAATTTAATTTCACAAAGAAAATGTATATTAGGATGTAATGTAAATATTGTTATCCAATTTAAAAAAAAACAAAGTGCTAGACTATTAAGATCATGTACTCCTTGACATTGGATCCAGCCAATTAAAATCTGGCATCATACTTGTCCCAACTCTATTCTTATTATTTAATATTATTAAATTCATTTAGTTCAGTTTCAGACCTTTAACATTATACTACAAAACCATAGGTGGCCCTCGCGTCAGAAAGATTTGTAATAATAATAATAATTTTGTATAAATATTACAGAATTCATATTAAAACGTCGGTATCGCCTCAATTTTAGATTAAATTACAAGGTCAATCACTATAATTTTTACATAATATGTAAAAATACTAAATATTATTTAGTTAGAATTTATGAAAAAACATACTAGAGTTATTATTATGTTTTGCATTACATAATTGATTTACAGATACTTAAAGTTATCTTTGTAAGCTAGTTATGGTAAGGTATACTTTTAAATATTAACCAATTTAAAAATTCTAATGTGTATTCGAAGATTAATAACCACTGCTGTGAATTAAAATTAAAAATACTAAAATACAGTAAAAATAGAGTCACTGCATCTAGTCACCTAGGCCAGCTGGTCGATCAGAGTAACGCAAACCGCCGCCATATTGGGGCAGAGAAGGGTGATTTTTAATAATGGGCAAATTAAAACCACGTTTTACGTGTTTGACATATTTAGAGGTAGAGAGTTCAGAATAAGAATAACCTTTTAAAGTAAACTTGGATTTGATTGAATTCAATATAGAACAAATAATGAACAATTTCATGCTTCGTTTGCCCCAATATGGCGGTGGTTTGCGGTACTCTGGTCGACCAGCTGGCCTAGGTAACTAGATGCAGTGACTCTAAGTAAAAACATGTCACTGCGCCATCCTTTTCAGAGTAAACTAAACTACTGTCTGCCTAAACTGCTTAAAAATGATAATATGGTAACCGAAACTGTAACATGATTATTGTTGTTATAAATAAACTTTTATCAATTAAATTTGTTGATCTGTGAACTACTCGAGTACTTTCAAATTATTATGAAGGGATATTTTAGTTTTAAGAAAGAAAAAATACTTATACTACTTATTGATACAGTTTTTATGTTTATTTAGTTATTTTCGAACAAATTTTAATAATTCTTTTATGAAAATTTAGTTCATACTTTGATCTACAAGATTCTAATGTTGGCTACACAATCTATGATATATTATTTCTTAAAATAATGTAAATTCAGAGACTGCATAGCGTATTTTTATACAGTCACTCAGCGCCGTCCTTTGGATTTTGAGGCCCCGGGCACAAATATGGAGTGGGGGCCCCAGTAAATAAGAAAGTGAATAAATAAATATACAGGGTGTAACTAATATAACTAGAAACTTCGTAATGAGGGGTAGCTTTAATAGAAGATTTATAACAATGCATCAACTTTATAGTTAGTAGGTACTTCCGTTAACAAAATGCTATGACGTGCCTCTACTGTTTATCTTGAAGTCTTGAGAAGTGTTAGAATCCTTTTTATTTTGGAAATTTGGTGCACTTCATTTTAAAAGTAGGCTTTAGCTTTGTGTATAAGAATGTGCATCAAATGCCGGTCTCTCAGTCTATTTTGTTAACGCATAAGGTATATATTGTGTTGTTGATTAAAATAAAGTAGCTCGGTGCGGGGCCCCACTAGCCCTCTGGGCCCCGCTGGTACCCTACTGGCAAAGGTAAATGACTTATAAATCTGAGTATCGTCGGCGTAGGCTTGCACATTGCAATACTTTACTGATTTTAAAATATCAGAGGTGTACATAATAAAAAACAGAGGTCCTAGAACCGAACCTTGCGGGACACCAGAACTGATTTTGAATGTGCCAGAGGTTAGATTATCAACTTTTATTTTAAAGCTTCTGTTTAATAAATACGAGTTTACTAATTCAACAGCGGTGTTTCCGAAACCATAATAATGAAGCTTAGCACAAAGAAGGGAATGGCTGATGGTATCGAATGCTTTCGAAAAATCGAGTAGTATAAGAGCAGTAATTTCTTTCTTATCTATAGCATGGATGATCTCATCCGTAACAGTGGCAATAGAAAAGTCATAAATTTGTTTAGATAGGTAATACTTTTTCAAATATTTTAGAGATACATGGCAATATACTTATTATTCGTATGTCAGAATATGAATTAGGATTGTTGACTTTTGGTAATGGTACACCAACTGCTTCTTTCCATTTTAATGGAAAATAACTAATCTCAATACAGCAGTTAATAATATGAGTTATATATTTATCTATGAATGGAGTGCAATATCTTAGCATAATAAGGGAGATATTATCAGCACCTACAGCGTTAGATTTAAGGTTGAATAAAATTTTGTGTACTTCCTCAATAGTGGTTAAAGAGAAATTAAAAAAATGATTATTAGCGTGTTGGTGGGTACGATAATATTGGATTTGAGTATCACAATTAACTGAGGTAGATTGAACAAAAGAACTAAAATAATTTCCAAGGTCGTCACGGTTAGCTAGATTAGCGGGTACGTTGTTGTTCTTCGCAAATCGTATGTTTAAATCAGTTAATGCAGACCACATCTTACGAGAATTGCTTTCTAATCCAAGTGAATTTAAATATGCTTTTTTTTCACGACGAATGCTAGATACTGTAAAATTTCTTAATTCTTTATATCTCCTCAAGTCTTCAGGAAGTCTAGTACATTTATATTTTCTCAGGGCACTGTTACGTTTTCTCATAACAACTCTTAAGTTATCAGTTACCCAAGGTGAACGAGGTTTAGTGACACGTACTTCTTTAATAGGGGCATGAGTGTTGAAAACAGACAAAATAAGAGTTTCAAATATGGAGACCTTTTTATCTATATCGTCTTCTCGAATCATTCGATGCCAGAGAAGTTCCTGCAAATCTGATAAAAAGTTATTATGAACAAAGTTGCGAAAGCATCTGAATTTAATAATTTTAGGTTCACATTTAGGATATTTGATTTTTAAATTACAAAAAGCTGCTCTATGATCTGAAATCTCATGAGCCTCAATCCTCAATTGTGCCAAAACTATCAACTATAGAATTACTATTTATAAATATAGGATCTATAAGAGTACTGCTGTTACGGGTTATCCTGGTAGGTTCATTTAGAATTTGTGTAAAATCATATGAATAAAAAAATCTACATTCATATCAGCTAAGCATACTAAATGATCCGCAGTGGGAGTTAAAAAAGTCAGTATATCATCTAAATTATTTATGAAGTTATTAATATTATACCATACTGGCCTATAAAACGTTCCTATTACAACAGTTGTTGAATGCATTTTAATTTTAGCAAACAAATATTCTAACTCATTATTTAGAGGAAAGTCAAATAAAATATTTTCACAAATAAAATTTGTTTTTATATACAACCCTACACCACCTTAAGCCTTAAGTACTTAAGCCACCGACTCTATCCCTTCTAAAGAGTTGGTATCCCGGTATGAAAACTGCATCATTTACCACGTCAGACATCATCCATGTTTCGGTAATGAAAAACGCATCAAAATTGTTGCTTTGAATTAAATTTACCAAAGTGTTAAATTCAGTGAACAAAGATCTTACATTTAAATGCCCAATTTTCATATTTTCTACCTACAAAAAAAAACAGATAAAGTGAAATATAAAATAAAAGAAAAACAAAAATAATGATAAAATGACCACGGAAAAAGATATATAAGCCTTTTAAAGTAACATAAACAACTTGGTGATCGATTCGATCGCTTCGAAAATAATTATAAAATATATGATTAAAAAATAAAAATATAATATGGCTGTATAGTTTTAGAAATTGATTCATTATTTATAAATTAAACAAGAACCATTGAAAAAATAGTAAGAATGTATTAACGTCGTACATACTTTTTGATTAGAAAAATAAAAACAAATGTTGTTAGTAAATTATATCAGATTATGGTATAAAACGTTATCAATTCATTAATTTGGTTTATTATTCAAAAATGTAAATAAATTATTGTAATAAATATAAGAAAATAAAGATTGATTATTTAAAACTAACACAAATCTCTTTTTTTTACATGTTACATGTAAGCATTTTTTATATAACGACTTTCTTGTAGGATAAGAATCCTTTTTATAGAGGTATTTGTTAAGAAAACCTACTTGTTATTAGATTATAATTACTAAATTGAAGATACTTGACCCTGATTATGATTAGCTGCATGTTTTTAATTATTTTTAACAGCAACCAGGACCGGAATTTTGTCCATATCTTCTGTACAATATATTTTGTACACAGCATTGTTGTGTTTGATGAAAATGGTTCCGTCAGAGGTCCATACATTATGATTACCAAATCGGATTTTTGCTTGATTAACACACTCTAGCCTTCTTTTGGTTAAATCTTCGAATATATAAATCCTAGTACCTTTTAATAATTTTCTTGATCCTACAATATCCATTTTTATATTATGAGATACGAATTTCACTATTATCTGCCGTGGTTTATTTTGATTTTTTCTTCTTAGACGGTGCGACCTGTCAATCTCAGTCTTCTGAACATTTAAATTCAATTTATTTTTAAAAAGAGAAATAACAATTGCATCTGTATTTTCTTTACCAATAATATCTTGTTCAAGAATGCCAAATACACGAATAGAATGTTCAGGTAATGTAGGCAAATGCAAAATCCCAACCTCAAGATTTATAATAGGTAGTAATAAACTGGTTATAGTATGTACAAAAGAAGTTTTGTATGTTAGGCATATTACTTTTTATGGTTAATGATGCAAGAATCCGGCAGAGATAGAATTTAGTGATTCCAATAAACGAAAAAGTTTGCATTTAATAATAGGGAAAAGGAGTTTGTTTTCATATTTTGATTCATATAAGCGGCTGATGCAAATAATATCTCTATTTCTGAAACAAAACCATACATTTAGCTACTTCTATTTATAAAATGACCGCCATGATCAGTTCCTAAAACAATGAACAATATTTTGGAAACATCCTATATACCAGAAATGTAGTGTATACTATACATTGTGAGAAATGATTAAATGATGAATTTGGAATATTTTTCACACACTTCGGTTTCTGGGATACCAGAAACGTTAGTCTGGAAATCTTATTTGGCCATTTCTCATTATGTTATTAGAATGTTTTAATAACAGCTGTAAACTTTCATAAAAATGATTCTTTTGGCTTTGCTTCAAAATGGCTCTCAGCCGCTGCAATAAGTTCATTGCCATTTTCAAATTTACTTCCTCTAAGGTTCTTTTTCAGATTTGGGAATAAAAAATTATCGGAAGAGGCTAAATTGTGACTAAAAGATGAATGATCCAGTTCATCGAAGCTGTAATCGCTCATAGCAGTCTTGACAGTTTTCACTTTATGCAGAGTTGCATTGTCATGCAAAAGCATTATCCCCTTGGTTAGTTTTCCCTGCCTGTTCTGTTTAATAAGCTCTCTTAGATGACTCACCAACCCAGCATAGTATGGAATATTTATACCCTCACAATCCCAAAAAATGGTGGCCATTATTTTTTCTGCTACCAAAATGTGTATACGAGCATAGTATGGAATATTTATACCCTCACAATCCCAAAAAATGGTGGCCATTATTTTTTCTGCTACCAAAATGTGTATACGAGCATGAAGAAATATTAGATAAACGTCCATATTTACAAATTGAGACTCCGAGCTGAAGAGAAACATTGTTTCATAGATTTTATTGTTTAGTTATATATAATGTCTTAAGCCTGGATCCATTACTCGTGTATTTGACAAATGTTCGTCATTAGTGGATATTTATCGAGTACAAAGTGAATACTCCTGCAAACTTTAAAATGTTTGAGTTTTTAATACATCTGTGTTATACAAGTCTAGTAGAACCAGTGGCGAATTTTTTTTGGGGGGGGGGCTATCTGGCTGGAGCAGAAAGATTACAATTACTATCTGGATGGAGCAGAAGACGAAAAAAAGGTCTACCACCCTAAACTTTGACTTAGGATACTGGGCTTGTATTAGCACCAAAACATTTGAAAAAAATCACAGTGAACTTACTCATGAACCTTCACAATATATCCAAAAATCAGGACATTCTGTGATACCAAGGCAGACAGCCTAGGTGAACTGACATGGAATGACCCACCTATACAAAGTGTATGGTTATGTGATTTAATTTTAAAATAAGGCATGTTCTTTCACTATTAAAATAAGTATCAGGAACCGAGTACTAGGCAGTGAAATAAATAAGTTTGCAGTGTTTAGATAAGACCGTAGGCACAGGTGACTGTTCAATTCATTATTGTGTATCGCTTGTTTTAGTGGTAACTAAAAATTGAAAACTTAAGTGAATGTACTCACGAATAAAGTTTTTAAAGATCATCCCAGTAAACAAAACTGTGACATTTACTTGCCTGCTATATAAGAAACAAGTAAAATGAGTTATGTAAACACATTTACATACCCCACATGTAAATTTGGTGATATAACATTTGCTATATATTTCCGATATTAAATAATTAATGTAAAATCTGGTGTTGTCAGATTTACATATATGCAACATTAATAATGTGATTTGTATTTTACGTCAAACTTTTTATAGTTAAATATATAACTATTTAACCACTAATTTGTTTGCTAAGTGCGGGGGAAAACACTAGTAGCGCGTGTACCACCTAACCGGGCAGACGTGTGTTAAATCGTGGTCGCCCATTGTTTGTATTATGTGTATGTTGAATGTATGTGTATGTGTAAATATTGAAATACAATAATCATCAGTTTTATTTCTGTGACGGAAACATTTCGGAAGTGGAACAAACAGCCGCTACAAATTTAATTTCCAGTGAATTCATATTTTATTATGAAGTGAAACGTATTTTTAAAATGGCGATAACTGATTTAACGTATTTATTGTTTATGAAAACGTTTCAAGGCAAAATATATTAGGCCACTGTAAATTAATACCATAAAAAGGTAGATTCAGCAAATTTCAGCAATGTAGGTACGCGTCATATCATTTACTAGGAATGCCGAAGCCGAATGGCATCATTTTTTAAAAAACCAGGAATAATCTTGATCAGTTTGCATTTTCAATTTTGATTAATGTTGTTTATACATAGCTTTTGATTTTTTTTCTATTTAGTTATGTTGCATGCTATGTAATAATACAGATTTTTTTCTATAAGTTATTAATTAATAACTATATATCTTTTTCTGTTTTTAATAAACAAAATAAATAAAAATGTTGTTGAGAGTTTTTCTTATTCTCCTAATTTTTACTATTACAGGAATCTTTACTATTTTAAAAAAATAAGTTATCCTACATAAAGTGGAAAATTTGAAAATTGTTGCTTTAACTTAAAGATCATGTTGCAAAGGGATTACAGGTAAGTACAAAGACAATTACAGGGTAGTTACAGGTAAAGTCGTACGTAAAGTGATTTTATATATGATAGAACATGCTCATAATTAAATAAACGTAAAATATACGGCGCTTTGTGTATATTTGTAATACAGATTGTATTTTACATATCTCATATGTATTAACAGTGACATTGAATTTATGTAAATAACAGATGCATAATGAGGCGGACATAACGCTCTCCAGATGACTTGAATTTTACTTAGCTGCTACATAATAATGTAGGCATTGTTACTCTCAGTTACGTAAATAATATGTTGCTGTGTTTGCTGGGATGCTTGTGAATTGCTGCTCAGCTTATCACACATGTCACTTTTCACATATGGTCATGGTTTATTAAAGTACAGTGGTACCTTGGTTTACGAGCATAATTCGTTCCGGACATGTGCTCGTAATTCAAAGCACTCGTTAATCAAAGCAAATTTCCCCATAAGAAATAATGGAAACTCGGATGATTCTTTCCACAACTATTTATTATTCATATAAAAATGATACAAAAATACAAAATACATATATTATACGTATACGTAAAAATAAAACAAACGATCACAAGCTCGCCTCTGTAATTTAACTGATAAGAATAACAGCAGACGAGTTTGAAAGGTTCAGTAGTCACAAATTGATTTTATTTAAGAAGAGTACATATTCGATTAAATTGATTTAATTTTCCGTATTTTGTACTTCTAACGGGTTATAACTAAAAATTTGCATAATTACTTTTCTTTAAATGAGGTCATTACAGTATGACTTTTAAAACATAATCAAATTTTTAATTATAATCTGTTATTACGGTGTATGTATTCATCGATGACAAATAAAATGTTAAAATGTAAACTATGCTGACATTTTTAACAGTCGAGGTAACATTAGATGCTGTTTACACTCTTATCTTATCGTGTATGTTTACATAGATGTTGATGACCAAAATTCTTCAATTGTTAAGTATAATATGTAATTGTGATGACGTGACGGTCAGCAGACAAAGTGTATACGTATTAGAAATTTTACTCGTAATGCAAGATATCGCTTGTTAATCAAGTTAAAATTCATTAAAGATTTTTGCTCGTTCTGCAAAACACTCGCAAACCAAGTTACTCGTAATCCAAGGTTTTACTGTAGTATATTTTGACAGTGTCTTAAAACAGAATGAGAGACTGCAGGAAGTGGGGAATATCAGTCATGGTCGGGGCATACGAAAATGCGGAGCTGCGGCAATACTGCATTATATTGCTACCATGCTCGTATGCACATGTTGGTATAACATTATGATACGTGTTGCATTGTGGCAGCCTTGCGTTTTTGTATCGACTACGACTGGTGAATATACTGTACCATGTGAGCCAGAAATACTGTCGTCTGTTTGGATGTGGTATTTCGTAGAACTGGTCATTTTTATCAGTTTAAGTTGGCAACCTGCCGCATTAATGTTGATTAAGGTTGCTCAAGGGCCCTCGGACAAGCTCTACAAACTGGTCTAACAAACCAAACTACATGTAGAGTATTCTACTTAATAAATACAAACATTAAATACAACGGTTTTATTTAAAACTACTTTTTACTACCTACTCAGTATTATTATTGTACTCCATTTTAATACATTATTTGTTGCGCTGTAGTTATTTTGTTTTTTTTATAAATTAAAGATTATAGATGTTACAAAGTGAATTTTTACAATAAAATACGTAACAGTTTATTTTTCATAATTGTACAGTAATTACAATAATTAGTTTCTAAACATTACAATTATTGCTATACATAACTTTCATTTTGTGTAGAATATGTTAAAAATGAATCTAACAATCTAGGTTCTACTAATTCTTGAATATCAATAGTATCAATTACAGATTTTCCGCATGTTTCAGCAATTTTTCGAAGTGTTGCCTGCAAAGTAGTTATTATTAGTTTAATTAGAAATTAACAAAGTACTTTTACATACCAATGCAGCAACAAGAACAGCATCACTATCATGACGTTCTTTACGCTCTCTACAAAGTCGAACTAATCTTCTTACTCCATCGCATTTCACTATTTGTTGAGTAGCTTCAGGATCACCACTTAATCTAGATAAGGCAATGACAGACTTTTGTTGCAACCTACTTTCAATCTCAGGATCTGCATGGTTGCAATGAAGAAAGTGCAGTAGTGCTGCTGGAGCATGTTCTTCTGTTAAAAGTCTTCTGGCATTTACTTTTAGAGACATATTAGCAATTAATGTAGCTACTTGTTCTAAAAGGTATATTGAAACTAATGAACTCTTTAATTTTATTACTTTTAGGATATGTCCAACACTGTTTTGGTGAAGTATATATTTAATACTCTTTGGTTCCTTTTCAGTCAAATTAGCTAAAGCTGCTGTACACAACAACAGATTTTGGCAACATTTAGTTGTTGAAATAAAATTAGTTAAGGCCTTTACAAGTACTTTAACCTGATCTTGCAAACCTCGCACATTACGATTGTCTTCTATCCATGGTGCAGTAACCTGAGCTAATAAAGCAACAGCTTCCGATCTTTCTGGTTCAGGCCTTGTTTCCTCAGATATTGTTTCTGTGATAAGCTGAATGCCAGACAAATTTTCAAACTGTCGCACTGCTGTACTATTGTTGCAAATAGTTGATAAGGCTCGTAACACTAATGAACGTACTGTTGAGCTTTCACATTTTTCACATAAGACACATAGAATTTGTATTGCATTACATGAAATAATTATACTAATAATTTGTTTGTTCCTTAGTGCTATTGAGGTCAGTCCTGTCAAAGCAGCACGAACGTGTAATTCAGAATGGGGATCTTCAAGTTGATTCATTAAGTTCTTTATTTCTTTCAAAAGTACTTTATGAACAGTAACTTCCCAACTGTTGTGGAGTTTTACTATAAACTTATAAATATCTTCTGCATTTGAACACCGAATATTTTCACAGGTTTTTAGTAGTTCTTCATCTGTATCTGCTGCATAATTTTGTATGAATTCTTCCACAAATCTTGCAAGACTTTGAGCTAGAGGTCCTAAATGTTGTTGCTGCCTGTAAATATTTGTTATAATTATCTAACTGTTATCTACATTTTAAAACTGAGTCTATTATCCTATAGAATCGACCATTTTTTTAATAGAACCTATTCAGTCCATGTATACATTTTAATTTTTTTTTGTTGGTGCTATTTAGAAATTTTATAAACAAGATTTACAAATAAAAGAAGGTGAATTAAGTGTTCGGTTGTACCATCCCATTCCGAGTTAAAAGTAATAACAGTGATGATATAACATAAAGCTACTTTTAAGATAGTGTTAGACTAATTACAGATTTTTCAAGGTCCAAAACACTAATTGAAAACATGAAAATTACACATTAATTGACCCAATTACCCCTAATACTATTGATTGTGAGTCTGTGGTTTGTAAAAAACTACGCGTTTCTTTATCTAATAATACCTAAAGCCCTCATCATAGATCTTTAACCTTTATTAGGATCATATTTAAGCTTCAGATTATTTGAGGTTTGCAGTTAATTTATCCAGATTCTACAAATATTAAAGATTAGCAACTCATGATACCCCTTAAAGAGAGGGTTCAAATATTTAAAAAGTTTTACTCCGTGAATTTGATAAACGATCTCTTCCGGGTGAAAATAACGATATCGCGAATAAGTTTTTCAACGGTTATATTAATCTACATCCTCTTTTTTGTCACCACGGGAGTGTTTTCATTTCAATATTCCATGTTTTCAATTTTATTTTTGAATTAAAATCGTCGTTAAAAAATCGTATGCACTTATTTCTTTCACCTTAATTTTTTAGCTGCCTAATAAAAACTATCTAGAAGTACGATTGTTATTATAAACACTAAATAAATATTTGTATAATACTTACTTTTTAATATTGTCAAATTCAGTAGTTATCAATTCAGAATCCACTAAAATTTTACGAAGTACCGCGGTCATCCTTGTAGCGATAAATGCCACTTTTTGAGCTAATTCTGCAGCAATAGATTTACACTGTAAAGCAGTCGTGCACTCTGGTTCATAAAGATTACGAACTTCTTGTAACCACTTTTGAACAGATGCAGGCTCTTCATTTACATGTAGTGATGAAACCCTAAAAATATTCACGTCGCATTAAGTTATGCTGCGCACGATTTAAAGTGCCATTAAACTTACCTATCATCATTTGAATGTAAATTCATAAGTCGAGCAATGCGTTTACTTCTATGATGTTTCATATTTCGAAAATTTCTGGTGGTAGTTTTTGGCGTCGATGTATATTTAGGAAGGTTGAGGAGCCCATGAAAAGCGGATTCTAATTCACTCTCACAATCACTACTTTGTAACGATTCGTCTTGCGTAAATGATAATTCTTTGTCATTATCAGTGGGTGGTAAAATTGCAGGTGCCGAACGATTTCTTTGTAATAAATAAGAATAATTATTTTCCAACGGATATGATTTGACGCCTTCTGGTAACTCTAAGCTGTTGTCATTTGATTTCCATAACTGACTATCATCGAGTTTGACCTTACTGTTAGTAGTGTTCAAGTATTGTGATTCAACGGCGTCACTGGTTTCCCTTGCATACTGATAACCCACTGGCGTATGCTCGGCAGATTGTTTTGACGAGCTTTTAAATAAACTTCTGCTCACTTTCAAAGAACCATTTCTATAAAATCGGTGCCTTTTTGTTGGTTCTGACTGTGCTCTGTTATTAATTGTTTCATTTAATGGAGTTCGTGGTATCAAAAGGGAAGTATTCTTCTTATAATTATCGGAAGTAGATTTCGCTTCCGAAAATTGTAATGCTATGCTTTTCTTTGGTGAAAATTTTTGTTTAAAATTAATCGATAGATTCTGAGAATGTACCGACTTTTCATCGGATAAATTCTTTAAAATATCTCGTGATAAGCGTTGCGCTACATCGCTACGTTTAGGAGTCTCTCCATTTTGCTCCACAACTTGCTGTGGAGCATGTGGAGAAGTTTCCGTATCAGAAAATCCAGAATCTTGACTTCCAGGACTAGCAGAAACGTTCCTCGCCCAGCTGTGATCATCTGGCCACCAGACTTTACTTGGATTTCTGTGGAATTCGCCCATTTCACTAGTTACCTAGAATACAAAACAGTAGAAATTAGGACATACGGAAATGGTTTCACAGCTACAGCTAATACAGATTAGTTATTTAAATGATGTACAATGTTGTTTTTGTAAAAGACAACTTACAAACCTACACAACTTTTAAATAAATGTTTTGTATTAAAGTTACGAGAAGTTCAGTTAATTACAGAGATTTCCGTTATATTTCTAATTTATATATAAGTAGCAGAGTTTTTAAAGAAAACCGATTTTACTATTGGATTGCAGGTTTTCAGAATTTCAGTCTTGATTAAATTGTAATCTTTATTTAAAAAAGTACATGATATTATTTGAAGCAAATACATTTTCTTACTTTTATGTAAAACTATTTCTATAGGTGTGAAATAAATTCCGATCAAACCTCTGTACAAAAATCAATTTCATTTTTAAGTATAAATGCAACTAGACTAACTAGACTAGGTATAGGAAAAGACTAGAACACGATTTTTTTAAGTTTTCGACATACCAATTTTCAAGATACGTTGCAAACGACGATTTCAATTTAATAAATTAAAAAAAAAATAAAATATCACAACAAGATTTGTAATTATAGAACTATCATTAAAATATAAAAATAAACTTATCATGCCAAATCAGTGGTGCAGATAATGTCCTTTAGGGAACACCTTGAAGTGCCACCGAATAAAAAAAATCTATTACTTTTATAATCTGCGATTCTTGAACCGTAGAAAATCTGTTATGGTTTACTCTAATGTGTACTGTTTGTCGGTAAAATGAAAAAATAAGAGTTTAGTGTTCTTGAAAAACAACAGATTTTTTAAAAGTTCTTGAAAAAAGATTTCATGTAGATTTTCCTGAATATTTGTTATTATACTTTGACTTTTATTTTATTATATTTTAATATGAGTTTCGATTTAATGCCTGCTTGTTGTGCTTCTTTTTTAAATTTCTCGATCTTGCTCTGAGTACTGCTGCTACTGGATTGTGGTTGGACTCTATGCATGCTCCGATGCAGAAACAATAGTTTCTGAATTGTTTATTAATTAACATATAATCAATCTGATTTTGAATTAGTTGATATTTTATGTGTTTGAGAGAAATCCATATTATAGAGCCTAACATTGGTCCAAAAATCAACCGTTTCTGAGGTAACAGCGAATTCTGTTGTAATAGCATAATAATTTGTTTTTACAGTATTAAAATATTACAATATTACTGAAGAAATTGTCAGGGACGAACCTAAGGAGTTTTTCTGGAGGGAGGTAACCTTAAAATTGCCAACTTATTACGATGAAAATACCAACTACTAGTAAGAAAATATTTTTATTTGTACCTAACATTATATGAAGCAAAATTAGTATAAATCTTATTTTTATTTAAAACTCTCCAACGTGTAGGGTCAATATGCCAGTAATTGACCACTTAAAAGATTTTTCAGAAATATAAATTTATAAGTTTGTAACGGTTTGTAATATATTTTTTTTAAACAAAATAAAAAATGGTATAAAGTGCAGTTATAGTGTAAGACTCTAAATATTAATAATACACAAATTAAAAAATATTTTGTTTCATAGAAAAAAAATATAAGAGTAAAAAAGTTAGAATTTTCCAGTAGTTAACCACAAACAACCCAGTGTTTGACCAAATTTTTCCCAGTAATTGACCAGTGTTATAATATAACGAATAAAACATCAGTTTTTTATTATTTTATTATATATTGTTATAGAGCCACATAGTATGTATTGCATAAAGAAAAACGAACATTCAAAATATATGTATATTATTTTTGATGACATTTTGCTAAAAACAAAAATGGAAAGAAAAATTACCAGTAGTTGACCACTTTACGAAGCCAGTGGAGCAGTAGTTTTGTGCGAGCAAATACTGGAAACAGCTATTTATTTGAAATTTTATTAAGAAAAACAGGAACAAGAGTAACTTAATAATCTTGTAGAGGTGACAAAAAAAAACAAAATTCTTTATTTTGCATAAAACTAGTGGTTGGTCAACTACTGGAAAACTGATAAGATTTCGAATTCTGTAATTGACCACCACATTCTATGCAAAAAAGTGCCAATTAAAAAAATATATATAACAAAAATTTATTAGTTCGACCTTTCTATTACTTGCACAATATGTATAATATAACGATTTTCATTATAATTCCGGATGATTGCAGACTTCAATAGAGTTGTTTACTTGCCATGCTTACTGTAAATGCACAAATTTAGCTGTCAAATAAACGAATACAAATTCCACATGTATTTAGACAACCGTTTGACCAAGATAATGCAGCAATGTGGCACCATATAGTAATTAGAGGTGCAACAATCGCTTGTGAAACATAAAATATTCATAAAGATGTACAGGTGTCTTATTTTTTTCTTTTAAAGTGAAATTTGGTCAACTACTGGATGATGGTCAATTACTGGCTTACTGACCCTATGTATGGCAATTAGATTAAATTTAAAAAAATAAATTGTTTTGGACACATTTTCTTATCTTCTCATTTTTCTCAAATTGTGAAATTGCCAACTCTCGCTCAAGATTATCAACTTTGAGGGGGGAGCTTCCCCTCCCATCCCCCCCCATGGGTTCGTCCCTGTCAAATTGTTCAAGAATGTAGTACATATCCACACAGGATCTACATCTTCGTTCAAAGGAAGCCCGCGCCCTTTCAGAAAACCCGGATTTGGTATGAATTAACTGGCGACTTCAGTGTTCTATTCGTTGGCGTAAATCTGGAAGATCGTTTACAAGTGATGCGTAAACTGAACTTTTTAAATAAACCCAATATAAAAGTCTAAAGGAGTTAAATCGGGAGATCTTGGAGGTAATGGGACTGCTTCGTCCTATCCATCTCCCAGGAAATGCGTCTTTCACATTTTCCCTAACCGGGCTTAACAACAATACGGTGGAGTTCCATCTCCAAACCAGGGATTTAGTCTCTGATTTATGGGTAAATCTCCCAAAACTTCAGGAAGAGTATTTTCCAAGAAATCAAGATATGCAGGATTGGTTACGCGTTGTGGCTAAACAACCGGTCCTGACAACCTGTCCCCTAACATGCCTAACCAGATATTTAGAGTGAAACACTGTTGATGTCTGCATACAACGACGGCGTGAGAATTCTCGTCGAACCAAACCTGATTATTGTAGAAATTAAAAATCCATTTTAGTAAAACCTGCTTCATCGGCAAAAATGATGTTAGCAACTAAGACTGGGAGTTCAGCAGCTTCCCGTAAAAACCATTGACAGAATGACATTCTCGCAACAAGATGTCTGTTTATACCCACTTGAGCCGAAATTATTCTAACACTTGTTTCGGGATTTTCATCAAGAATATTCAAAACCTGTTCTTTTACCTCCGGGTCCTCTCAGGCCTGGATTAACACTGAAGGCGCTACGTTTTTGGAGGTGCCAGCGCCAGCCATGATTCGCTGAATTGTAAATTCTAGAAAGATCTGCGACTAAACCGCCGGAAGTATTCGTAATGGCTACATCAAACTGGAGAGCGTTCATTCATTCCCTCAAACGGGTAAAAGATTATCTTAGATTATCTTTGGTCAAGAGAAATTATATGCCCTATCAATTTTATGCATTGAATCAGAAATACCTGATTCTGTAAATTTTCAAAAATGTATAGATACATTTGTCAAATTAAAATCACGTAGAAAAATGATTACGTAAATTAATTTGGGTTTAACTTTATGGTCAGATTTATAAGAAAATTTATAATAACTATACCTAAATATAAATAAAATACGAAATAGTTATTGAGTTTGATACCTAATTTTATTCATATAAAATCTGGTTGCGTTAGCTATTCGGAAAGTGTAAACAAACCAAATACCACGCTATGGTGATTAATGGCTGATGATGTTTACTTAAGCTCGGAAATGCGGATAAATGTTCAGTACTAATGTTCATCTTACACACTCGCAGTTGCATTTATTTTTATTTTCGGTGTTGTGACTCTGCAAATTCAAAAAATTGCTGAAAACCTCGAAAATGTTCTTTTAAAAAGGAAAACATTTAAAGGAAACACTAAAGTTTAAATACGTTCGTAGATGCAGAAATGCCATGCTTGTTGACCGGAGAGAGATTCTATGGCGCCAAGACTTTTTAAGGACAATTAAAGAATATCGCGGAGACAGGTGATCGATATTTTTTACTGACGAAACTTGAGATAACGCTGATGAGGATTATAGTTAAATACATATTTTACAAAAAATTTTAATAATGACAGCTATTTTGACCTTGAACTGTTATTTCTTATAGTAGGCGTCTACATGGTAAAAAATGTCCTTTTTAGAACAAATATCTTTTTTCAGCTTTGTTATTGGTAACAGGCTCGTGCTGGGTCAATTTTAGGACCCGGGGAAATATTTCCATACAGGGCCCCACCTTACTTCGGTTAATTTTTGATGGATAATTTATAAATTTAGATTAATTATTAGCTCATCTATTATATAGGATTCATTAGTAATTATCAATACAATTTTACGTTCCTCTTGTAGAAAAATGAAGGCTGTTGTGGCCACGAGTCTGGAAGACGAGAGAGCCATGGAGATCCCTTCTACCACAAACTATAATTTAGCAATTGCGAGGGCAAAAGTCCGCGTGAAGTACTATCAGCCAGACTCTCCACTGACGGAAGGTAATACCATGACGAAGCAGCGATGATATCGTGAATGAAAGCTACTCGGTTAGCTTCAAATGTCTTGGAGTCTTCCAAGCGATCGTATCGCCAACCGTGATCTGTTTTATTTCAAAGCATCGATGCGGTTTTGCACCAATTCTGCTGACAACACAGCGCGGCACAATTTCAAACGTGGGATGGAAATTGTTTTGAGAGATACAACTCTAGTTTTTCCGCACATCAAGAAAACTAAAATAGAACCGTCAGAATATTGAACTCTTAGATACGCTACAGCACTGTAACCAATTTCAGACGCATCCGAGAATGCATGAAGTTCTTGTCTGATGGCCGAGTCTAAATGAATACATCTTGATAATTTTAAATTTGAAACTTTAGAAAGTTCCAGCTTGAACAAATTCCAGTAATTGATCACTGCCTTAGGAACAGGGTCATCCCAATCTATTAATCGCCATCCATAATTGCTGCATCAACCTTTTTGCAAAGGAAACCACTGTTGGGGTTAAAAATCTTAAAGGATCGTAAATTCTTGCTACTTCCGATAAAATATTTCTTTTTGTGCAAGGGCGAGCTATTCGGCGACAAAAGTAGAAAAATACGTTGGCCATGGGGTCCAAATGAAAACTTAAAACCTTAATAAACTTCTTCTTTGTGGAATTGAACTGGCATTTGGACATCAGCAGATGGTACAGCCGCAAGAAGTTCGGCACTTTCGCAACTCGAATTCCCGGATCGAAGAACCTGTATTAACTCCAATTGAAGTTTCTGGGCAGAACCTACAAAATCTTGTCACCAAATTACTCCATCAATATAAATATGATTACGCAACGCACGCACAACATTAGGATACTTCGATTCTTCTAAATTAGAGAGTTCTAGAATGGTTCGCAATGGCTAAAAACGGGAAAGAAGATTAGATTCAATCGTCGCTGTTCGTCAGGTACGGTCGAGTTGAACAGCGGCGAGGTATATTGTTTCTACTTTAAATATAATTTAATTATTGGTAATTTAATCTGTAAGGCGGTTGCAGCCGTACGATGGGCCTGCGTAATAATATTAATCGCCCCCTCCCTACACACAAGCTTTAGCTTATGGGGCCTGGTTACTGGTAGCCAGATAATGGGTTGTAGCAATTATTATTATTAATATATTAAATTCAGCCGTGTCGTAGGGCCCCTCAAGGTAACTTTACGAGGGCCCACCGGGAAACTCCCGGTATCCTGGTGGGCGAGCACTCGCCTGATTGGTAATGGGAAATACGTAACGAGTCTAATTTAATTGTGGTGTTAAACATTTTCATCGTAGTTTTGGGTTTCGCGCGGTAGAATATAGTTTTGAGCGGTCACCTGGCCACTGTTTGTTTACGCTTTCTGAATAGCTTACGCGGCCGAAGTCTAATGATATATCATCAGAAGGCGCCAGCCGTAGAAGAGATTAAGGGCGCCCAAAAGACTAATCCGGATCTGGGTACTCTGGTGTACTATTGGTTTCATAATGATCTAAGAATCTAAGACAACAACGCTAACATGATGTTATTTTTTAGTGCTTTGTTAATACAAAAAATAGCACCATTTTAGCCTTGTTGTATTAGTTCATTATAAAAGCAATAGTATATGTCATCTGCTTCCTGGCCATCTTACATCAGACACTCTAAAAAACCCAACTGTAATCTTTCAATTTCTGCCACCACGCTATGCAACTTTCCTGATGTAACTTGTTCCATGTTGCTATTTTACATGTAGATGTTAATTTGACAGTATAGTAAGTTTGACTAAAATGTAGATTTTGTAAAAGAAGCAAAAAGAATGAAAGAAGCAAGAAGAGATAAATAAGCATCTAATTGTTAATACGCCAATAATTGGATATTAAGAGGTGGTAAATATGTATGTTTTGCACTAGAACAGTTCCGACAAGGATTTCCTAATTTGCACCTCTTCCTGCCAAAGTTATGTTTCTCATTGGTTTTTCTCGGCAACAATATCAAGCAATAATCATTTTAAATTACTCTAACTTTTTGTTACGTACATCTTCGTTCTTCGACTTGCATTATACCGTTCTGTTTTGTGCATTTTTATGTACAGTTAGGTATTCTATTTTAACTGTCGATATCGTGCTTTCAGGAAATTCTGATTATATCTTAATATATTGTAGAGAAATCAATTAACATGTAAAGTAGCTACTTGTAACTCATTTACGGTTAAGTAAAACAGAAGTTAAATACAGAACGAAACTAAACGCTTTTAGAAGTTTTAGATAAAAGAAAAACCCGCTGCATGAAGTGGGGCCAGGTGTGATTTACAATACCAGCATATTTTATTATAGGGTCTTCTGAGGGTACCATATCCCATCAAACAACTCAATGGCATGATTACGTGCACGACTTCTTTATACTAACGGTAATACTGTAGGTTTATATCAATTTTTTGTTTTTTTTGCTGATAATCTAATTAATAATACACATGCTCATTAATAAAACTCATCTATTAAAACAACTGAAATGAAACACTGGAAGTGAAGTTGAAATATTTGCAATGTTTTAATCTCTTTTATCTCGGCAACTCAATCAATGTTTTCCGACATCTTCTTCGACTAATAGTCAGAGATAAAAAGTGCAATAAATAAAGATTCTTCACTTGAGCGTAACTTTTTGTTTATATGGAGTATACAAGATTAACTTACAAACAAGGAAAAAACAACAAAGGTATGTAATAATTATACAGTATACACTAATATAGAAGAAAGTGTATTTGATGTGGAAACTATAAAAGGTAATCAGGAAAGAAACCAAGTGTGCATTTACGCGCAGTAGTTCTTATTTTCATTGTTTCTTGAACATTAATTATATTTCCATTGTGATTCTTAGTAACCTTTTAGAACTTCATTAAAAGCATTTACACGATTAAGGGTATTTATCAAGTTCAATGTTTTGATAATTTAATTAATCTAGTTCAATGTAGTAATTGACTGCAGATTTCGAAGCTAAAGTACACAAATAACTTCCAATTTTATCTAATAAAAAAAAGTTAGAAATAAGGTTCAAAATGGCACACATTTGAAATGTAACGAGGGGTTGATATTTAAATAAAAAAAATAAAGAGGGGACGTCCCCGAATTACCGTTACGGCAGCTGCATTTGCAGAAGATACGGAACTATAGACGATATTGTTCCTTACATTTTTATAGGCGTAGTAAACATGACTTTCAATAATTTTTGTTTTCACTTTTACATTTAAAAATATTGTTTTCCTTTTTACCCAATAACTTGACCTTATTATTACGAAAAGAAAATATTACAAAATCCACTTTGAGGATAAAGAAAAATAAAAATTTATATAGTTAAGTGGCTATATGGTAAATAACAATAATGTGTGTTTCTGTTTGTTTTATATTCGATAGTAAAAAGTAAACAATATTTATAAGTCATAATCATAACTTAGCATTCCTTTCGTGGGTGTGAATACTTTTTATAAGATTCAAACGTCCTCCTGATGATTCATTCATGTCTAGATAAATTATATCAGATTTTTATTAATTAGTTAAGCCAAATTGTTAAATTAGTTAAAAAACAATTGTAGCCCGGTGATATACATCAAAAAACATGTTAGAAAAGCCTATAAAATATTGATTTATAATCATATATTATTTACAAGTTCTATACAAACTGCTATCGTCATAATTAGGTATTTTATAATTCCTACGTGCTTCTTTCCAAATCACTGCTTCTTGACTTGTTTAATGTATGTATAATGATTCATTATTTTTTTCTGTTTTCCAGTTTTTTATGCATATGAATATAAAATTCGTAGTGCATCATATCATCTTTTGCGCATTTGCCATGCCCTTTAAAAATCATATTAGAAACGTGATCGATACACAAAATCTATTTGTGCTTCAATACAAAGTTGGAGAATTATTATATTGTCTCCAAAATAATCTCAACAGTCATCAATGATGACTGTTGAGATTTCATCACACTCATAATACAACTAATAAATCTAGTAAACATAGTATTTTCTCCTTTTATCATGTAAACCCTTATTTTAAACAGTAAGTTGTTTTTGCATAACTAGATAATTATAATATAAGTAGTTGCGTAGTTATGTAATTTTCATGTGCAATAATATGTTTTGTTTTATATAATTACATGGTCAATTAAATATCGAAGAGTAAATAACAATCTAGACTTCCATGGTTTTGTATCTATCACGTACAAGGCCGTATTCAAGAGGGGGGTTTAGGGGGTCTGAACCCCTCCCCCCGAAACTAAACTTAATACTAATAAATGACAACAAAATACAATTATTTTTCTCTTCTGCTTCCCCCCAGAAAATAAATTCCCCCGGAAATAAATTTCTGGCTACGGCCCTGATCACGTACACATAATAATATAGTAAACCATCGTAATACAGATGTAACAAAGTAGCGAATGTAAGATATTTCATAAGTAATTTTTATATGATATCTTACTTGATGAGAGCGAACCCCAGAAGTGTCCTTAAGGTCGTTCAGCCAAGCGTACGCCCGGTGCCCCAGGAGCTAGCGGGGCCTGGCACCGAGCAAACTTATTTTAATTAACAACACAATGTATATCTTACGCATTAATAAATAGACTGAGAGAGCGACATTGGATGCAAGTTCTTATACCTAAAGCTAAAGCTCAGTACTGGGGGCCCCACTCTATATTTGAGACCGGGGCCTCAAAATCCAAAGGGCGGCGCTGGCTAACTTACTGGCTGGGTTACTTATTAAGCAACCTTCTAGCTCAGAACTAGATATACACCAATTTTAAAATCTTACATTAAAAAAATTCTTTACCTGTGATTATTGGCTCCGAAAGGTCCAAAATACATAGTCATTGAAACAAAAGGCGATGGGGACGATGGCAGAAAGTCTACAAGTCACTTCCTGAAATCAAGTATTTTAGAATATTGAGATGTTCCAGAACTATATGCGTATCTAAACGAACGGACATCGTGTTCTTATAAAGTAGTTTTCGCTATTTAACAATAATTGTCTCCTATGTGCTATACAGTAGTGAAACCAACAATACGATGTGCCCGAAAAAGCCATTTTTAGAGGTAGAGGAAAAGAAACAAAAACGAATAAGACCAAGCAAGACTTAAGATCACGCACTAAAATTTTAAGTCGTTGCAACGTTTTCAACAATGTCGGTGTATTTTCAAACATGGAAAGTCTGGAAACTTGCGAGGTATCGCCTTTTGTTATTTATCAAAAATTTATATTAAAACGCTGATCTACGCAGTACACCAAATGCTGTGTTGTATGTCTCCCTAGACCTTATAGTTCCTGAGCTTTAGAAATCTTAAGATTCAAATTGCTCCCTCTGTATTTACGTCACTATAAACAGAAAAAACATGTTTTTAATCTATTTGTGTACATATTTGCCTTCCAAATGTGTCCTCGATGCTGGACGCTCATAAAACAAGTCACACGGCCACTGAAATAAATCTGCTGATGATGCCAGAAAACCCACAAGTCATTTCAGGAAAATCGTATTTCTAAATATTGAGGCGTGCTTTAGACGGACGGACTTATTCTTGTAAGTGATATAGTGCTTTCTGGAAACACTTTATTCTATTATGGTCGTCGTAAGTATGCTCTTAATGCCATGATTCGAGGGTAGTAAGTTTATTTGAAAGTCTGCTTAGTACACGGACTAAAGCCGAAATTAATCTATAGATAAGTAACTGTTTTTGTTAGATAAACTTCGGGTAATAAGGAATGGTTGGGAAATATGGAATAGCACGTTTTTTCGCCTATCATGTGTCACACCCTATCAGAAATCACTACTGTAACTATTAAGTTAATTATAGCCTCTCTCTGTCTGCGAAGAACCAGTCTTGTTGGAGCGTCCATCTTGTGTGTACAGTGTTTTTATCGTACGTTTGTCCCGAAAGAAAGAGTTTCAGGGAGGAGTTTGGCAGGGTCCAGAAAGCTTCCCGAAGCTATCCATTGTGGTGTACGTTTTTCAGGAAACAGACTAACTTTCTAAAGAATATACATATGTGTTCATTTCAAATAAAACAATTCTTCAGCATAGGCACCTGCATTCTTCAGAAACTGGCATATCTGCCAATACAGAACAAATTATTACAGTACAAATGTAACTTCACATTACTGTTCTTGTAAAATAAGACTTGATTAAAGAACAAAACATCAAGAACAAAGTTCTCAGTCAGTCGTAGACTGATCAAATAAGCAATAAAGATATGAAAGATTGTATTGTATTGCATATGTATACAGATTAAAATTTTCCGGTACAGTCGTACATTTAGTACCCGTCCACCGCCAGGTCTGATGGCAATGAATCTTTCCCTCGTGATGAAATAAAAACAAATTATTTGCTAGGTGCTTCATCAAAGGAACAAGAAGCCGCTCATAGTAGACTTCTTATAGACTGCAGTAGAAACAGAAACAGTTTTGTCGATCTAATTACCAAACTTCAGTACCTTTCTTCATTAACCTAACTTGCAGTTCTAGAACCGTGCAAGCTTTAAAATCGCAGCAGCTGAGAACTGAAACACTCAAAACCCAAACTTTAAAATATCGAACCTCTGAAACTTGAAACCTTAAATACTTTGCAAAAATCTGCTTCCTTATGACACTTGAAAAAGATAAAATTGTGAAACTTGCATACTCTCTTCACGCTTGTTCTTGAAATTTCTGAAGTCTGAGCTTGTTCCGAAATATTACAAATGTTTTACTCACACATTTTGATTCGAAAGGGCTTATCAAAATACTTAGATAACTCAAAATGAAGCTAGATAAAAATGGAAACCATTCAATGTAATAACTGTTGTTAGATAGTTAATAAATAAAAAGTTTAGTTGAATATGAAATACGAGCTTGTAAAAAGTAATAATCAACAAAGGGGTAAATATCTAAAATAGTTATAAGCTACGAATTCTAAAATAAAGAAAAGGCTGAAATAGTTTCTAAATAATGATGATAATACCAAACAAAACAAAAAATATTAGACCTTAGATCTCTTAGACCTTCTAGTTGTACATAAGTAACGCGAAAAGGTACATTTTATAGCTATCTGATCTAATTAGATTGTCGGTGGTTTTCGTTCCAGGTGGTGGCTCGCGTCTTCACGAGAGGCACGTGCCCTTAAAAGTATATATTCCGCCCTCTTCCTGCCATAGAATCACCGGAAGGATGTCCCTGTTTTCGCTTTATGCGTTGGTAACTTTACCCGATATGGGATTCCTAAACGAACCATATGCCCTATTTCTGTGTACATATGGCAATTTTGAAGTGTTATTAAACCTTGAGCTCTATCAGTTATTGTTCTTACGTGATTTTGATGTAAAATACAAAACTATTAGAAGTAAATAAGATTATATTTATTGCTAGTCTTACTAACTGACAGGGGTATTAAACAAATTTATGAAAGCGGAATAAACATTATTAAAAATAGCTTATTCTAACCGCTAACCTAATCCCATTTTCATCTAATTTTGCAAAAATATACCAGCGGTTTTAAATGTGTGAGGATGCACCAGGTGGGCACGTGGCTAACACAAGCTCGACACACACGCATATTTCACACCCCCATGCATATGAACGGTGGTTGCAGCTGCTCTGTTACACATTTAAATTACCATCAACCACCTACCTAGCAAACATGTAGTACCTAAAGCAGGATTTTGGTTTCGACTAAAGCGTAAACAAATCGTAAAAACGGATATAATAAAAGTCCTCATAATATTTTGCTTATTTAATTCTTTAAATTCCTTCACCACCGCGTGTGTGGTGATAAACAATGCCATAAAAGACGACACCTAAAATTAAAATGCAAGGATTTCTCTTCGTGCCTATTTTGTACTCGTATATTTTACTATGTAACGTGATTAGAATTTGTAAATAGTAAACAAGACATTTTTCTTCTTTTTGTATAGTATGTTTTAGCTTGTTTACATGAGTTTTATTATGGCTCAAGTCACCATTGTGTTTTTTAATTTCCCTTTTCATTAAATTTGGTGGTTACTAAATACTAGTGAATGAAGATAGTATGGACAATAGATATAAAAAAGTTATATATAATAAGTATCTTGTTATTAATTATAGACACACCTCTTTAACCATGAAAATCAAGCTTTCTGTTTAAATTAGTACTTATCAGTGTTCTGTTCATGTTATAATCAGAAGACTTTCTTCTATAATTAATAACAAATGAGTGGATGCAGACGCCTTAATCTTACAAAGTGTTTCATCTGGAATATCTTTCAGCTCATTTTAATTTTAAATGTGTTTTCTCTTTCTAGCAATATATAGACATAGATCTAAATAACAATAATTATGTATAAATAAAGATGTAATTAAATATTACAATTAAAAATGAAAGCTTCATTTGCCACAAACGTATCTTGAACAGTTAAATTAAAAGAATCAAGTAGAAAATATAAATCTTGAGGTTATTGCTAGTATATTCTTAAAAAGTAAGATTTAAGAGATTAATGGCCGGTTTCACAAAGCTTGATTAAGTTCTTGTTAACTTAATCATGATTAAATTTGAAATCCAGAAATATAATTGGATAAAATTTCAGGTCTCTTAAATCTCAGGCAATGAAATTTCTGGTTTTCAAAGTTAATCACGATTAAGCTAATCAGAACTTAATCAAGCTTCGTGAAACCGACCATTAGATTACAAAAATGTAAGTATCCCATTTAGTAGAAATACAAAGGATTATTTTGTTGTAGTCTAGTAATTGGCTTAAAATTCTTGCTAAGAAGCGATTATGAGTGTCTAAAATAACACTAAAAGACTTTTCGGATGTTATTACACATTTCCTGTGATGGCTGAATCAGCAAAGCTAATGACTCAGAATGGGTTAAGGGATGTGTTAATGCCTTAAAAATACAGACTTTCGATACAATCGTTTTTTTTAGTTAAAAATACATTTTATGATTTCTTGATTGTTTTCCATTTAAAATATTACAGGTATTATATTGTGCCTCGTGACCATAGACTTTTTGATTTTCTACTAAATCAGCATTTACTGTAGAAAATTATTACAGCAATTACTCAAGTTATTTCTAAATGAATCATCAAATTCATGTAAAATGTCATTGTTGGTATCTAATTAAAGTAACATCAAGTTTATGTTAACGATGGAAAATAACCTTGAAGCTAATAGAAGTGATTATTTTGGGTTTTTAGATTAAATTATAGAAAAACACGTTTATATAGGTAGTATAGGAAAATTTACAAGTTTTTGCTTAATCAAATTTGTTAATCATGTCATAATTACTAACTAACACACTGCAAATAATGCATCTTAATAAGAATATAGATAGAGTAATAATTTTGCTAGAACTGCTGAAAAATAATACATAAATGTAAGCACTGTTTGCTAAACTTTTCAATTTATAATTCTCAGCAAGTTGTTTTAAAAGTATAAATTGAGAAATAGAGAAAGAAGAAATTAAATAATTCAAAGTGCTTTACTCATCAAAACTTATTACTTGATAACTCAGAATGGTATCTCCTTAATGATAAGGTAATAGTAAATACACAATATTTTTTCTTTTTAATTAAATTAGTTTGAAAAATATGTCTAGTTTCTGAAAAGGTATGAATAATAACCACAATACAATAAATGCAAACAATAACATAAAAACTTATACAAAATGACAGTGTATGTATGGCTGGGAATTTTCCAAAGGTTGATCCCTTATTACAATGTGTAATATATGCATAAACTAAAACAAGAATTGCCTTTTATTCTGTTTTATTATGTTTTTAAAATGCCAAAAGAAACCAGAAGTGAAGGGTTCGATTATTTGTATTCCTGTTGTGAATATTTATTGAAACTTCCTACAGAATCATATGAAATAGACAAATGATAAAACAAGAAACATAGAATATCACGAATGAAACCAACTCAAAAGATACAACACTTATATGTAGTTTGTTATTTTACAACCCAGTCTTTTACCAGTTTCATATTAATCTTTTATTATTTTGTTTTGATTAGTCTTTTTTTTGGTTTAATCACTCTTTTATGGTTTAATCACTCTTTTTATGTGCTAACTCTGAGTTTTTTCCGATTCTTATATAGTGTGTAGACAAAAATATAAGAGAAGAATATAAAAAAATCAATATTTGCAGAATTCTTACTGTCTTTAATAACTATCAAGTTTAATACTCTCTACAAAATCTAATAAAATAATTTTGCAAACTAAAACGCAATGTGATAGAATGATTACCATAGTATAAATAAAATGCAATTCATAACAGCGTGTTCAGATTCTATATTCGAGAAACTCTATCATGTATGTAGGCGTTGTAAATTTTTAATAAACATTGAGAACACAAATAAAATAATATTGCAAATCAGTTTGCAGTAACCATCTTATTAATTATTAATAAGCAGAAATACGCAAAACTTTCTAATAAAGTAATTACACGCATCGTCCTACTAAACTATTAAAAACACATTATTTAAAAGGTGTGCGAAAGTAAAATTGCTATAGACAGATTCAACCAAATAGTAAATAAAGGTTGTTAAGCTAAAATGAATCGCTTTTAAATTTCATTGCCGACTATTTAATTAGGGAGTCAAAAGATCACGTAATAAAAATCGCAAACTGATTAAGTGATATAGTGATTAATCAGAGCGGATGTTGAATCCAAAACACACCTGCTTGATACAATCATGCTTTTCTTGTTTATTTATTATTATTAGTCAATTCATTCATTAATTCTAATAAAAGAAATGCATGAATAGTACTTCTGTTATTCACTTTTATATGTTTCCACTATTAGTACGACTAATGATGATAAAATTACAGAAAAAAGGGAAATCTTAATTAAAGATGTATAACATAACAGATCACTCATTTCTTAGAATATATTTAATCCCAGGTGTATAATTGAATCATACACACGGAAACCTCAGCATTTATTGAGCATGACGCGTTTTTCTTCAGTCCCGTAACTGTGTTGATTCATAGTTTTCATTGTAATAAAACATGCAGTCTTTTCAATGCTAACAAAAAGGCGCGCGTTCATCTTCGTAATCTAAACATGTTAATAACAATGACTGAACTTTTAAACGCGATAACAAAAACTTTACAAAGAGCAGTTTTAAAGTTAATACAGATCTTTTTCTAAAAAAATGCTGTTACTTAAACTGTTTTATATTTCCCATCGTTTTTAATAAACATTCTAAGGACGCAAAAGTGCAAAGTATCCAGTTACATTTATTCTGTGCGTGGGAATGTTATCAGAGGCTCTTTTGTATGTAATTCAAACCTATCGTTAATGATTGACTTCTGGAATATGATGGTGATCAGGAAAATATATTTAACTTTTAAAATTGTCTTATACTGAAATTAAGAAATATTAATTATTTAAATACCAATTTATTCAATTTAAATCAGATTTAATCAAAAACTAAACCTACCAGAATACCAATTTAATACCACTGACAACCAGTTCTCTTAACTTTATAATCTATCAGGTACAGCTTTTTTATAAACTAACCTTGTCAATAATTAAAATAATCCACAGGAAATTGTTATAACACTTCACTACACTTTAAGGACGTCGCACAAGCTTGCATTATATAAATCTGTATTATCGTGTTTAAAAGTCCGTCAGGTTAAGTCAATTTCATATTTAAGAATACGCGCGCGGCTTTACTGAGTTCGGAGGGGTTTTCCCTGTGGTGGGGAAATCGGCCAATAATAAGCAAGGAATTCAACGCATGTACAATCGCAAATACAAAAACATGAGGGTTGTATGGGAGCCCTTATTAAAGGGTGGTTTTGTTATAAATTCTCGTTATTTAGCTGCTAGAAAAATCTTTACAAACTTTAATTTAATATTATTTTATTTATTTACCGATTTTGTTATAATAAAATTATAATGATTTTGTATGCATTATTAACTTCATGTAGTATAACAATAGCTATTTGTGCAACAAGATGGGGAAAGTGAATTTTTTCTATGAATTCTAGACGTGAGGTTGAGATACCGTGAATGGAAAAAATATATTTTCCTTGGGAGTTGCACACTATATAGATTTTGTAAAACTTGGCGTAAAAATTTCTTATTTCCTTATAATTTTAACTAAATATTATTTGGATGTAAAATACTAGATAAGTAAAATCCGTCCAGAAAATTGACGTTTTCTGAACGTCTAATTTTTATTTTGTTATTAAAAATATACATGACATGTAGACTAGAGTTGCGATTTTAGGTCCGAGCCCGCCCGTCCGTACCGCCCGTCCCGACATCGGGCCGGGTTGGGCCTAAATTGGGATACTAACGGGTCGGGCCGGGCCGGACTGTATTTTCTTTCGGGATAGCTCGGACTTCGCACCGGTACAATTCTCGGGACGGTATGGGCTTCGGGCGGATATTTCGGGTCTGTACGGGTTTCGGGTGGCTCCGAAACCGGGTCGGTACGGGCTCGGACATTTTGCACTTTGGACGGTCGTACCGTGACCGGGCTTGAGGAGCATCATAAAAGCCCATGTCCGCGTGTCCGTGGACTCGCGTACCCGTAGCAAACGGACTTTGATCTTTGATCGCTATTATTCTGTGTCTGTTTACTCCAGACATGCAAGAGACTGCGAACTTACAACACTAGGGGCCGGTTTACAGAAAGCAAATTAAATATTTAATTGAGATTAACTTTTAATCGCGATCACGTGATCAAATTCTGCCAATAAAATTATTCAGGTTTCAGTTCGCCACTAAGATTTAATCTGAATTAAATATGTATTTAAAATTGAGATTAAATTTTAATCGTGATCAAGTGATCAAGTTCAGCCAATCAGATTTTCAAATTCGGCTTTAATTCGCCATTAAGATTTGATCTCAATTAAATATTTAATTTACTTTCTGTAAACCGACCCTTAGGCCCAGCAGTTTATAGAAAGTACCTAGCTAAATTAACTCTTTCATTAATATTAAATTTTAATGGCCATCACGTGATCAAATTCAGTCAATCAAATTCTCAAAATCAGGCCTTAATTCGCCATTAAGATTTGGTCTGAATTTTCTAACCCTCATTTTGATGATAATAATAATTCTGAATCTTTTTTTGATGTTCTAACAATTACAATTAACAAAAAAACTCTATCGATTGATGCTTTTCAAATTTGACATTTTCAAGAAAAAGAATTTATATATAACAAAGAAAGATTACATTACATTCCCATAAAAAATGACCGAGATATTAGGATAAGATGAAAAAGAGGACTGTTAAATACGCCTTAAGTCGGGACAGGTCGTGCGGCGACGGCTAATAGGTCAGTCAGACTACGTATACAGATTACAGTCCGGCCACGGGCCGGACCACGGGCCAGGCCGGGCCACGGGCCGGGTCGGGCCACAGACAAGTCGGGCCGGTTCGGGCCGAGTTGAAGCGTGTTGAAAAACGGGCCGTGACGGAACGGGTCGAATTGGGATCAGCGGTACGCGGGTCGGGTAGAATCTAAATCAAACTAAGGGTGGTCGGGCCGGCTCGGATCTGACGGTACTCGGGAAAGGCGCGGACCGGGTCTAACCGTAGTTGGTACGGGCTCGGGCCGGATCGGACCTACAAAATTATGAAAACTCCCAGCTCTAATGTAGACGCTCGATTACCGCGGACGGATTGACCTGGTTGCGGATTAACGGGGGGGGGGAGTAAAAAAATCGATATAGAAAATAGTTTTATTTTATTTAATACTGACTAATTCCAAAAAATAATAATTAGAACAGACTTATAATAATCTATTTATTTAAAACACACACACAGAAAAATCTATACTTTATTTGATTACATTTAACTAATAAAAATATAAACTAGGAACAATAGTACGCTCTTCTCCATTTGATTAAATATTCTTAAAATGATTAAACAAAAATAATCAATTCAGTAATAAAAATTACTTGTCAGAATCACCTGAAATGAGTACAATTCTTGTTAGCTTGAGCATAACGCAACTCAAAAGAAACAAATAAGTATTTTCAAAATGATAATTGAAACGTAATTTATCCAAAAAAAATGTTAAATTTATTTTGATTATCTTATTGATTTTGTACTCAAAATGAATATATTCAACTCTCGGATAATTCGATAATATATTATACTCAATTTTAAGAAATAATGGTAATGATGAATACGTAGTATCATTATTTGAATGCTTCGTTCTTATCTGAGCAATAAAATCAATATAAATTATAAAAACAACTACACGATAGTATATTTTAAAAATCATGATAAGTTTAAATTGAGCATTTGAACTAATTATCATCAAACAAGAGTTGGAGTTCAAACGTGTTTTTATTGATCAGACGCAGATGATCAAGCTTGCAGCAGAAGGTTGCATTTGCACACGTAGTTGTTAGTTTTTATTATAATAAAATGGCAAGAAAAAGCTTAGAGGAATGGGGGTGCCCAGAAAATATTGTGGAAACATTTGTCAGTACTTAAGTATGTATACCATAAATTAATGGACTGATTTGTTCAAAGAAAGGATCTATTCCATTCCATCCAAGTGAAGAATAGATCAAACATTTTGCTCTTCTCATTTTAAAGTTCTCTTAAGTTTTGTTTGTAAAATGACAGCTAATGTTTGGTTGGACAGTTCTACAAACAAAAAAATAAGAGATATACGGTAGTATACATTGTATATCTCTTATTTCTTTGTTTGTAGAACTGTCCAACCAAACATTAGCTGGCATTTTACAAACGAAACTTAAGAGAACTGAGAAATGAGAAGAGTAAAATGTTTGATCTATTCTTCACTTGGATGAAATGGAATAGTTCCTTTCTTTGAACAAATCAGTCCATTAATTTATATCAATAAGTTCTTATGCTTATTTTGAATACAAAATTCAATAAATATATTTTCTTATAGAGTGTTACAAGTACTTATTTCAAGTTGGTGTTGTACTCAAATTGATTCTTAAATCTTCTCAAAACGATAAAAACTGTTTTTTTGTTTTAAGAATATGTATAAGGTCAGAGAGGAATAAAAGCAACGTTCAATATAAATATTAGGAAGTCTTGTTATATGAATATATTAACTATTCTTGTCAAGAAGAACCTATTATCGTTTATATAGGAGCTTACTATATAATCAAAATGAGACGCATGTCATTGAATTTAGTATACATTTTTCTGTGTGCAAGGCTTATTTTTGTTCCAGTTCGTTTGAGAGTTTCGCTGGGCCGATTTACGCCATTCTTTTTTTATATTGAAGCTTTCACTGAGTAGATCAATCAACACTACTTCGTTTTTATATTTTTTAATTTTTATTAAATAAATGTGAAATGACTAATTCAAGACGCATGAAATCCGACATCTACTTGGACCGACATCTCAAAATCCATTGCGTCAGCTTCTGGAACTACTTTTATAAACAGACCACTTCTATCGACTGTAATTACACGAGAGGTCTTTTTTTGTCCGGATAAAATTGATTTTTTTAACGATAATTTGGTTGCTTGGTAAATTGACGATACAAACCACCTACGATAAAAAAACGAGTCCGAAGGACGAGTTTTTTTATCTGGTGGTTTGTAGAGTCAGTTTACCAAAAAGAAACCAAATTAGAGTTTAAAAAATCAATTTTATCCCGGAGAAAAAAACCTCGAGCGTAATTCGATGAGATAATTTAATGAATAATAAAAAGGAATAACTAGGTAATTATGAAGAAGTCAAGAACACATTTATTAACTTGAAAATGACAATTATTAAAAACAATAATCAGGTTCGAGAAAGTTAGCCATGGAAGTTTAAACACATTTTATCCAGATGCAAAGTTAGGGCTAACTTTATCCGATGTCAAAGTGACAAATGTATCGCGGCTTATGGGATTTTTTATACATGAATTAAATTATCACTAATATTCGATATGTGCTGCGGCTATTATCTCATTATCTTAATCTCTCATCTTGATATTTTAGTCATTCAGTGGTTGTATTTTATAATATTCAAAAACATATAAAAATCTTAAAACAGTAGACAAAAATCAATTAAAAAATAAGAAATATATGAAGTTATTTCTGTATTAAGACACCAAAGTTTGAGTCTTTATCGTTTTTGTGTAGTGTTAGCAAATATTTCAAATAATATTTCCATGAGGAAATATTTTCACTTTGGAAATATTTCAAAAATTTAACCATGAATTAGTGAACGCGTTTTAATTTTTTAAGTTTACAACCTCATTTTTAAACGTTGTACATCGTTTTTTCATTTTTAATTTTTAGTTCAACCAACAATGTTAAAATTAAAAAATTTATAAAATAAATAAATTAAGTAATTAATAATTGGTTCCCAAACTTATTTTTCCGCGGAACCCTTATACTATATTTTACATAATGTGTGAACAATGGAATTTTGATTCAGAGAAGGCCTTGGCAATTTTAGGTTACATCTGATATTAATTTTAAGTAGGCGGTAGAACTACTACAAATCATTGAGAACTACTCTCAGTCACTAACTGACAGACCTACTTTAAATGGCGCGCACGCGTAGCATTTTAGTTCGAATTGTCGGAAAATAAACCCAAGCCCCATTAATTTTTCTACTACTTCTCAGATAAATTTCTACCATATTTTTCTTTTATACTTCATTAAATATGAATGCCATTAAAAACAGATTTTTTTCAAAAACAGTTAATCTGGCAGCTGACAGCTCTCTTCAAAAAAGTGACAGTTTAAATAAACTAATTCATACGATTCAAAATTGCACATGACCGATGATATGTCTGTCTCTTTCTTTCAAGGCCAACTCTGAATCAAAATTCCGTTGCTCACACATTATCTACAAACATCCTAATCTTAACTGGGCATTAATAAATAAAAATTACCTATAAATTTATTCAAACGTGCACGTATATGAAAACTTGCTTTAATAGCTTATAGCAAATTCGTGTATTTGGTGCAGCATCCAGTTTATTGCGTTATTTCATTTTATATTGTGTAAGGCACCAACAAATAAAATAGTCAATAGGCCGTTATTGTAGGAAAGTTTAAAGCTTTGCAAGTGGTATCCTTTTGTTATATTACAGGACTTTCAACTGGTTCCGCGGAACCCCAAAATATTTTCACGAAACCCCAGGGTTTCACGGTACACAATTTGGAAGTCACTGACCTAGATACTTCTTAAACTGCGTTTGAATTTCGTTAACTTTCTTTGACATTTGCCATTTCAGTAAGTTTCCGAAGATATTTCTATGGAAAGTTTCCTAAAACTAAATTTCCGGAAATTTGCAAACACTATTTTTAGATTGTTTTTTAAATAAGTACTAATAGACGTGTACAAGAATTTTTAAACAAGATCGATTTTAGATTTTATTCTTACCATTTCGTGATTTCTACGCGTGCAGTATTTAACAGTACTGCAATAAATTAATTCCAAGTGCTAGAAATATCGCATGCGGCTTTAGCTGCTGCAGCCCCTACAGTATAACTTTCCATCATGAATCATTGAGTGTTTAATAGGTATGAGTATAGGTATTGAATTGGTCTGATGTATAGACAAACCCTTGCATGCCGCCATAGTTCTCCTTTATGAGTGATACAAGACCGATCTAATAATTCCTTTTTATAAGTTTGACATTATATTTTCTTTAGTCTTTAAATTTTTAAAACCATAAATTTAAAATACTTTGTTACTATTTAAAACACAAGACTTATTTTTGTTATGTTTCCTTTCGAGTTACGAGTTCCACTGGGCCGATCTACGCAATTCTAGTTCAAGTTCTAATTATTCTAATTCTAAGGTTTAAGTTTAGGTTTATATTTAGGTAAGATCTAAGGTTTTACGCTAGAGATTTGCTAGCTCTCCTTAGTTTTGTGATTTCGCAATTATTTATTTACATTTTAAAAGCGTTATTTGTAATGCATTAAGCGTTATTTGTATTGTCGATCCATTTCTATACGCTCGAGGCCGAATGTTTACTTACATCACTCGCATCGTCACGTATCTGAACTAAACACCCTCCCTCTACTTGCTTACTACGTCACCGATCGCTTGATTACAAATCATATACCTATCACAAACAATTGTTAACCGAGTGTTAAAGTATTTTTTGTACGACCCTGCTATTTCGGATTGTTTACCAAACTTGGTTTTAGAACAGTAGGTTATGTTTACTGGTTACTAAGCAACAACGCGTCGGTAAGTAATTACTTACCGTTCAGTTCTGTCAAAAACAGAACGGTAAGTAAATTATATGTAATTTATAAAATAAATGAATCATCTTTAGATGTCTCTTTCGTGAAAAATCATTATTTTCTAAATTTAAATTTAAAAAAATTTGTTTTTTATTTAAATCTGCTGTGAAAAAATACCCAATAAATAATAATAACTATCTATTTATTTATGTTGAAACGACAAAAATATCGTAACATTCAAAAATAAAATTACAAACGTATCCATGGTAACGACAAAACCTACTTAATGGTTGGTGGATATACAGGGCAAAAATAAATTATCTTGAATCTATTTTTTTTACCATCTTTGAGATATTTCCTTAGTTAATACATTTGTATTCATAATGGTCGTACAAAAAATAGTATAAGCATCTCAAACAGTAAGGAGTTTACCGATCTCCTCCAATATTGGCGACTTCGCTTCCCTCAGTCGCCAAACATTGTCGTCGATCGGTAAACTGTCCTTACTGTTCTCGATACTTAATATACTATTTTGTACGACCATGCTATTTCGGATTGTTTACCATACTTGGTTTTAGAACAGTAGGTTATATTTACTGGTTACTAAGCAAAAACGCGTCGGTAAGTAATTACTTACCGATCTGTTTTTGACAGAACTGACCGGTAAGTACATTATATGTAATTTATAAAATAAATGCATGATCTTTAGATGTCTCTTTCGTGATATGTTTAAAAAATGTTTTTGATTTAAATTTACTGTGACAAAATACCCAATAAATAATAATAATTACAAACGTATCCATGGTAACGACAAAACTTACTTAATGTTTGGTGAATATACATTATACAGGGTAAAAATAAATTATCTTAAATCTATTTTTTTACCATTTTCGAGATATTTCCTTAGTTAATACCTTTGTATTCATATGGTCGTACAAAAAAATAGTATAAGCATCTCAAACAGTAAGGAGTTTATCGATCTCCTCCAACATTGGCGACTGAGCGAAACGAAGTCGCCAAACATTGTCGTCGATCGGTAAACTGTCCTTACTGTTCTTGATACTTAATATACTATAATGTGGAGCATTTTTACGAAATTCGATACGAGTGTCTGTCCCTGACTCTCAGTTTTGTCGAAATTTTTTAATTCTCATCAGATTCGAATATTTGATGAAAAAGTAGAGTAGGAATGTCTAAAGAACCAGAATAAACTAGAAAGTTAGTATATTAAGCATATGATATATGGATTCAATGCAGAAGTTCCGTATGTATGTATGTAGAACAAACCCGTGGGGAGTGGTAAGCCAGAACGGGTGATATGTCGGAAGAGGGGAGGATAAGTTGGGAGAGGGGAATGTTAGGCTTAGAATTCTCAGCTGGTTATGTTTGGTTGCGTTTATTTAAATAATCACTCATGAAAATTTGAAGGACTGTAATCACACAACGAATGTCGTACATAAGGAAATATTCAATCACTTCAATCCTTTTGACCGTCATGTATTGACGGGGTTTCCCTAGTATTATTTATTTTACTACAGTTTCCCTTACTATCCGAGAAGAAGGCAGGTTTTAATTTTTCTCAGCTATGAAAAATTACCAGTTCGGTCGTAGATCAAACCTGCGATCCTTGGATTATGAAGCAAATATACAAACCAATAATTCACCGAAGCTGGCTAGAATAATAACTTTAATTATTAATAATATCTGTTATTCACAGTGAGACGATAGTCGATGAGGTACTATTGGTTTCATAATGATCTAGGGCAGCAATGCTAATTTTCATTATTTTATCTTATGCATTTACACTAAAAAAAGAATAAAACAGCCTTGCTGTCCTAGATTATTACGAAATCAATAGTAGGTACGGTCCTAAGTTTAGTACATACATTACATATACTAACTTTGACTCGTTACTACGCAACCATTTGATATTCTTGACCTGATTGGTCAACAACTCCTTATTCCTGAATCTGATTGATCAACAGATCAACAATTGCATTAAAAAAAGTCGTTTTATTATGAACTTCATAATGAAACCACAATAGCCTATACAGGGTGTGCGTGAATTCTCTTGTCAAATGGAGAACATTTTTATTATTGGTTTTTCGAAAAAATCATTCGTTGAAAAAAGTTTTACTTCACTTAAAACCTCAAATCCTGCCATTAAGAATAACTTATTGTACACCGGGTGATCAAAAAAGAGTGTTTTTGATTTTAATTATTTTTAAGCAACTTGACATTTCACAACATAATCGTATTTTGTTGTTGTTGAAGTTGAAAATCAGTATTAAAAAAATGATATTAAAAATAACTAATTACTATCCATTTTTTTCTAGACTTCTTTCTGACTTTGAAAGCGTATTGCTCGTAACTGCTAAACCAAATTAAATATTTTAAAAACGAGCAAATAACAAATTTGTTTCTACATATAACAGTAAAATATTTATTATATTATTTCTATGTGTTGTACTTTTGTTTTTATCGGACGATATGTAATAAATGGCACCCATCTTGAGGTGCAAGTGGTTTGGACAAGAAATCGTTTTTAGTTATTGTATTTTTATTGTTAAGATTAGGAACATTTCTTTGAGGAAAATAATGCTTACATATGAAAAGTGTTGATTTAGCACGAATATTCGGTAATTTTCATATAAATCTTAAATAAAACTTTTTTTGGCTGGAAATTAACAGCATATGAACCGCAAAGTTTCTTTCTAACCTATGTAAAAATCTTATTACTTTCAGAGAAAAAATTTTTTAATTAACTTGTCCCTTGCTCTCAGGGGCGTCCGTAGATACTTGGCTATCGTTGTGCAAAGATTATTACTGCATTTACTGCTGCTCCCAATTTCTATATATGTTTAACCCCACTCCCCTCTGATTGATCATACTCGTTGCAATAAAACAGGTCAGACAACAGTTTTAAATTTTATGTTAATTTGTAACAAATATTGTAACAAAAATTCGTTTATTGGAAAAATGAGTATACGTATAATACAATTTAGCATTTTTAAGCTCAACTACTTTAAAAGCATCATATATTACTTTTCCGATAATTTTAATTTGGAATTTCTTATTGCTCCCCGTCGCCATATAGGTAGTATATTAATTTTAAATTCATTTGGCTGCCCTTGTGCCGTGTACACCTTCGCACACTGCTAGGGACGCCCCTGCTTGTCCTACCCGTCCGCATTGCCCGACAACACCCTTAACGACCCCGTATTTAGTTACCGTTCGCAAGCTTGCTTATTACCGTACGCCTTATTGCACCCCGCTTGCTGTGACAACCGTTGCTAAACATAGATATATGAGAGTAGAGGTAGAGCATATAGGAGCTTGTGGTATTAAAAATAACGATATTAGCAGTGGCGTGCGGTGAGGATTTAGGCTATAGAAGCAAACACGATTTTAATTTTAATATATCGGTGTACAATAAAAAAACAATGTTATGATTATTAATCTTAAAAGTTTTTCAAAGAAGAACTTTTACACTTTATACTTTGTTGACTTTTATTCTTTTTTAAAACTACTACTATTTATTTATAATGCAACTCGATTTTCCGGTCTTTTTTAGCAAAATGCCTGGTGCCGGTTTTAATCTTTATTGTTAAATTTGAAAGTTCTGGTTTTGATCTGCCTTTCTCAACAATTTGTAATTTCTTTCAAAAACTGTATGCAGAATTCATTATCTATTAATTTATAAAGTGAACAACAAAATCGTCGCGATTCGGATGCATTGGAAGTACTTGAACCTTTCACCGAAGTCCTGAATTTGTAGTCATGATGATAATGCAACTTTAAATTTGCATACAGAGCAAACTAAATAGAATTATTTGTCTTTGAAAAATTCCAACATATACAGGGTGTCTCACAATGCTGTTTACACGCAATATCTACCTTATTTGAAAAGATAAAGAAATCAACCAAAGACTATTGTGAATGACTCAAAATGGACCTTCAGAAAACATCCTTAAACGCTGGTTGCATAGCAACGTTTAAGAGATCATGCCAACTTGATTAATTTTTCAAATTGCACCCTCTGTTTTTTTTCACGAAAATATATTTTTTACTTCATTCTGCATACGGCAATATGCCTTGCTTAATTATCTAATGTGCATTTAGGGGTTGAAAAAAATAGTTTGTATAAATTGTACACTTCATATTCACTAACTAAATTATTTGTTCAAAAAATATGATTGATTAGAGCCGTGTCTACAAGGGAACTACCGAGGCACTTTAAAGCCCGTGTAGAGTCCACAGGAGGGCATTTTGAGCATTTGCTTTAAATTTAAGATAAATTCAATTTATAAAAAATATTTTTCAACCCCTAAATGCACATTAGATAATTAAGCAAGGCATACTACCGTATGCAGAATGAAGTGAAGAATACATTTTCGTGAAAAAAGACAGAGGGTGTAATTTGAGGGTGTAATTGTAATTTGAAAATTAATCAAGTTGGCATGATCTCTTAAACGTTGCTATGCAACCAGCGTTTCAGGATGTTTTCTGAAGGTCCATTTTGAGTCATTCACAATAGTTTTTGGTTGATTTATTTATCTTTTTAAATAAGGGAGATATTGTGTGTAAACAGCATTGTAGTACACCCTGTATATAAATTTAAATAATAAAATGTGTATTCAAAATACAGTCTCATTCGCAGATTTACATTACTTAAGTAACATTTAACAAACACTAAATCGAACAAATAACCAAATTATAATAAACATTTGGGCACGGAGCACACTAAAAACAACAACCTTATACGATCTCAACCGCATCGTGCGTACTACCATGACCGCTAATCAAGGCGAGGAGAAGTGCAGTAAGCAATGAAATCAGTGCTTATATGCAGTGTATGTAACACATTTGAATGGGTATTACCTTTCCGCGCTTTAAGTTTAATGAGCCTAATTTAAAATAGTACCTACTCTAAATAATTATACTTTTTGCTGCACGGAATTGATATTGAGCTTTAAGTTGATTAAATATTACAAATTTAAATAAACGATATCCATAATTTTATAAAAGTATTTTCGTTAGCATTGGTTTTTATTTTTAATAAATTCTTAAGGGAAGCATTGCTTCCATTCCACTGGTTATTAGATTTACTGATGTGCGTTTTTATTTGCTAGTATTAACACCTCCTTATTTTATGAAAGCTTTAGGGACAGATTAAGTGATCCAGACAGAGCAGACCTCAACGACCTTTCTGTCCCCTTCCCTGTGTCCAGTTCCCTGAAATACCTTTGCTCCACTAACAGTTACCCGGATCCGTGGAGCATACCACGTTAAAATATCTGGCGCCCAAGATTTACCGACGACATTGAGAACAACTAGCACCACATTGTAAGCAACACATTACACCGCTGGCATTACCGGTTGGCACCGCAACGACCCAAGCAAGTTTGGCGCACAAGCTGGAATCCCGCCTACCATCTCAGCGTCTAAGCCAAGCATCCCCCCCTTACAAGGTAAATCTTAATTTTCGACGGCAAATCTTTTTTACATCAAATTTTTTATACCCTCACCCATCTTTCTTGCAATGACGTCATCATATTTTTAAAAATGGCAACCCTACATTTTAATAAAAATAAAATGAAAAAAATCACGGTTATCTTTTATTCTAAAAAACAAAATCGTTTCGAATTTAACACTATAAACTGTCACAGAAAGTAGTCGATTCTGCATTTCTTTATTTTTGTCAATTAATTCTGTGTAGTTAATAGAAAATGGTTGGCTATTTAACAGCAAGGCAGAATTGAGATTTTCGTTATGAGGGGATGTGGGTTTATTTAACATGACGTATCCTGATCAAGATCTCATGTCAAGTCCAATGTAAGTATGTCGTATTGTAATGAACGGGCATAGGCATTTCCGGTGAACATTCGAGATTGGCGACTAAATGTATTGCGCATAAACAAAAGAATCTAACGCGTTCCAGCAATT
Organism: Agrypnus murinus; assembly: GCA_929113105.1. Taxonomy (NCBI): domain Eukaryota; kingdom Metazoa; phylum Arthropoda; class Insecta; order Coleoptera; family Elateridae; genus Agrypnus; species Agrypnus murinus. Next base: position 162,262,491 of record OV816024.1, read on the forward strand.
TTATATAGGATATATAAATTACCACCGCGCAAGAGGAGGGAGGCAGTCATCAGTCAATAATGAGTTAATTAAATACGCGCATCGTAGTAGTAGAATATAAATGTGTATTGTGGATATATAGATACCAGTATAAAAAGTCATCCTTTAGAGCGAGGTACGAGCGAGTGTTTTAAAAGACGTGAGTGCAATAAAGAGACTTTTTATATGTGCATCTTACAACGTTTCATCTACGATCATAACGTTTTACTAGAGTATTCATTTTATGTAGTATTTTTTAAAATTTGTGACTTATGTCATGTATATCAGCGTGCTTTGATTTTTACGTGATAAGTTGTTTAGCAACCAGTTTCTAAAATATTCATAAATTACTTACCATTTAGATGTACATCTCTTGTTGAGATTAGCATGCAATAAAATGTTTATAACACTAGCTCACTAAACGTTAACGAAAACGAAAATCAGTGTAAAAAGTTGTCACTTTTTGTATGTTCGTAGATAAAAAACTATTTAATTTTCTAAATGGTTTTATTCGTTATTTCACTGTTTATTGACCGTTCAAGCATTATAATTACATACACAAGGAATACAGGGTGTTGCTGAAAAGTATGCAATTCTTTAAAAAGGTGATAGGTGACCATATAAAGACCCCAAAACTCATAAAATAAAAATTAAAAATGAAAAAAATTCGGATTTTTCCGTATTTTTTGCAAGACACAGTTGACTATGGATTGTTTGTAAGATTTTAACCAGAAACTACTGATAAACCAAACAATGATCTCACATCTGCATTACTAAATTAAAAACTGACGTTTTTAATTTAATTTAGTTTTTAATTTTTCCGCTACGTACGTATCAATTTACAGAAACAACAGAATTGAATTTCAGCAGCAGTTGCCGGGTGACTCACTACCTTGATCATTTATTAAGGTCAGTAAATAAAATCTAACATACGTTCATTGACCTAATTGTGATGTAAATCTCATTGCCTGTTTTTTATTTTACAACTGTGATTTTAACAAAATGGGTAAAACTTACCGTTTAGATGCAAACAATCTTTATAACATGTGTTCAAATAAGTCGTCGTTTGTCTGTACACACACTCGCGCACGACGTATGATAGATTTGTTTATGTTAGCAAACATATCGGTATTTGCACGAATTTGTTCTGCGGCGATTTCAATGCGTGCGCGTAGCTCTTCCTCGGTATCCACTTCTGTCCTGTACACTAATGTTTTAAAATATCCCAAAATACAAAAATCGAGGGGAGTCAAAATAAAAGGTCCTATTAATTCTGATAAATACCCGACCACACATTTACCGAGAAACGCCTCTGGAAATAATGTCTTCGGACAGCATGAGGATTTTCGTCAGCCCAAATGTGGCTGTTGTGTGAATTGAGAATCCCCGCGCGAGTAAAACAGCATTCGTCTGTCCACAGTACATTTTGTGCAAATTGAGGATTTTCCTGGTTGCGTTCCAATAGCCATTGGCAAAATTGCACTCGGGGAATATGATCTGCAGGTCCTAATGAGTGTACTTTTTGAAAATGATATGGGTGTAGGGAATTTTCTTTTAAAATAGCCAAACGCGAGTAGAAGGTACACCAGTTTGTGCTGCTAAGGTACGCACGCTAAGGTTGATTTGATGATAATTTGGATGACGGCAGTTGGGAAAACGAAGGGCATACTCTCTGGCGGTGGCAGCAGCATTGCGATGACATTCGCCGTATAAAATAGTAAGTTCCGTCCATTCAGCAGGTGTATATGGTTCTGCCATAATTTAAACAGTAACTAAATACACTTAAATAAACTACTTAACACTAAAACAAACACTTAACACTACCTAATGCAAGTTATTAATTCTAAAACGTGTATTAATCGAAACTGAAGTTTACCACCACCTAACACAAAGAAAGTTGACGACACTGCATACTGCAGATTACAAATCTAAAAGATCTGAGTCATTAATAGTTATTACAGATGTTCAGAATGAGTGTTATTATTTAGTTAAAAACGTTTTAAAAGCACGTACTGCTATTTGGTGTTGATTACAATTTTCGAGGAATTTATTTATCCGGCTACCTGCTTGGGTTTATTTTATGGTTCTTTTGTTCATGATCTTTAAAAGTATGTACTAGTAGACACAATTTTCTTTTCATACAGTTTTATCTACTATTTTGCAGTGGCGTGCCTATAATTTTTAGAAGGGGGTTGTCATTTTAAAGGGGCATTGCAGGAAATTGTTAGTAAGATGTTACTCTACACATGTTTCTCTATTGCCCTTTAATGGGAAAGGCACATTTTCGAAAACACCCTGTATAATATACCATATGAATATTATGTGCTTACTGTTCTAATTAGAACGGTACCTCATTACTTACCATTATGTTAGCTTTGACAACCAGCAAATCTACTTATTATGTAAGGGGTTTTGCTGGTCCAGACGTTGACTTCGGTGGGCGTCTTTGGTCGGGCGCCCAATTCGTAGACGTCTCTACCCTGGATACTAGCTTGCTTACAAAGGGCGCTAACGTTCTCGGTGGTCGGCGGTAATTTTCGGGCGCCAGTTGTTTTAACGTAGTATGCTCCACGGATCTAGGTAAATGCTAGTGGAGAAAGGGTAATTCAGGAAACTGCTGGGGTCACTGAGGTCGGCCCTGTCTGATTACCTATCCCTAAAGCTTCCACAAAGTAATAGGTTGTTAATACTAGCAAATAAAACACACAATTATTAAACCTAATAATGTTTATTGTTACTAAAGCTCCAACACTTCAACAAGCCTCAATCCCTATACTTAAAAACCTAGGGTTATCTATGATAGCCACAGTCTATGCAATACAATAAACGGCGGTAATAAACAAGCATGCAAACTGTGTCAGAGTACGGGGTCGGAAAACAGGGTGTCTGGTAATGGCGGACGGACTGGACAAAGGGGAACGGGAAGAGACCCCCAGGCTACGCACAGCGAGGTCTCGGGAAAGGGTAAGGAATTAAAGGACGAGATCCCTAGGCTATGCACAGCGAGGTCTCGGAGAGTGTAAGGAATAACAGAAGAGACCCCCAGGCTACGCAGAGCGAGGTCTCGGAAAGGGGTAAGGAATGACGGAAGAGTGCGGGCGGAAAGGGAATCGGAATTTCGGACTTACTCTTATATTCCCTAAAGTCAGTGTGCTGGGCTGACTTGGCTGCTGGTTGGTCCTGCTGGTGATGAGTCCTGAACGCGGACTGAATAAATCGGCTCGCGCACCTCCTTATATAAGTGCTCTCGAAGCGTGGGGGAAATAGTAGATGTAAAACGAAGCAGCGCACTCCAAATATCGGTTAGAGAAGGGACGCGTGCTCTCGCTTGAGTTGGCGTCTTATCCGAGTGGTTGTACATTGCACGGTTGGTAAGCATATTCACTCTTATACCCAACTTATATACAACTGTTATAGACACAGATATGGTAAATGAACAAAAAACAATCGTGCAAAAAATATGTATTTAAAAAACAGAAGATCTATCGGCATCATTGCCCCACGTCACTGGAGTGTGAGTTGGGTTATTGGTTTTTTCAATCGAAAGACAGGAAACATCGGTATATCATGGAAAAAAATTAACATGTTTTTGAAAAATATGTAGGAATTCGTAGTAATTTGTTTTTTATTATTGTTACAATTATAATTAATATGTGTAGGCAAATAACACAAGAAATTAATTTTTCTGTTCCATTTTTGTTCTAATTTTTCCGCAAAAAACAGTTTTTCCGATATGAATATAATTCAATTACATAATATTGGTATTATGAACAGTATTATTGGAGTACTATGCATGCTTCATGGCATGAAGCTCATGCAACAAGTGTGAAATTTGGTATAGGGGTATATACAAATACAGGTAAAAATCTACTTTTTCCCTAAGACAGTTGCGTTTTATTAGAAATTCTAACAAACCATGGTTATTTCAATAGCATTACAAAAAAGAGCCTTGCACGACTCGTAGCCTGCTACAGATTTTGCAATGCTGTGGGTTCAAATTCACCTATTAACAAAGGTCGTATACAGTAACACACATCGAACCTCAAGAGTACATACGCACAATGTACAGACTATGTATACACAATGTACGCACTATATGTACAGATCATAACTGATTATCTACATTTTTGCTTTTCTGTAGTATTGTTTTTTTACCTTTTACATTCTATATTATGTACGTTCTATAATTTTGATTTTATATAAATACCCGGAACACTTTTTGTTAATGTTGTAGTAATTCTTGGGTAAGACCAAATCAAAAAACCTTTCCTTAAATTTTCTTTATTTAACTGATAACGTTTCGCATATTAATCCATATACTTTATCAAATCTATAAATTTTTTTTTTTTTTTTTTTTTTTTTTAACTACGTAAATATCACAATTTTAATTATCCTTATTAGTACATACCTCGTTATTTATTGCTATTCTTATTAACTAAATACATCTTCTTCTGACTAGATATTACAATAAATTATGAACATATTTATATATCACACTTACACAAATAATAAAAAGAATGCTAGACACACGCCTCCAGAGATATAAATTTTGCAACGTATCTATTATGCCGGGAAATTTTAAAATTTTACCTTGAAAACTCTTTTTAATTTCTATTACTATTAATAGTCTTAATTCTAAAATATAATTCATAAAATGTTGATAAATAAAATAATCTGGTCCTCATTACTAAGTACAATTTGATCCTACCTATGAATACATGGTTAAATTATATTATGATAAATCTTCGTTAAAGAGTCCATATCCGTTTTAAAATTAACAAAATTAGGAGTATTTTTGATATAAACCATTTCTAAGAATTTTCTAGCGTTGGTGTTATTTTCATGTTCCAAAATTCTGGTATTATTGAAATCAAATTGATGACCTGTTTCCAAAAAATGCATAGACAAGCCTGTTTTATTACTAACCTTATTAATGGATAATTTGTGTTCATTAATCCTAGTTTGTAAGTGTCTTTTAGTTTCTCCAATATATTTATTGTCACAAAACAAACAAGGTATTTCATAAATTAAATTGGAACATATAGCTAATATTACTAACAATTTATATAATATTTCAAATAAAGAAACAAAGGAGAAAGATCTGAAGAATTGTACCGGTTATATTTCCATACCTTATGTACCTGAACTATCTGAAAGGTTAGGACATACTTTAAAAAAATACAACATTAGAATTGCACATAAACCTAAGAACACTGTTAAAAGTTTGTTTTATTCTAAAATAAAGGATAAAATACCATTCTCAAAAAAATCCAATTTAATTTATGAAATACCTTGTTTGTTTTGTGACAATAAATATATTGGAGAAACTAAAAGACACTTACAAACTAGGATTAATGAACACAAATTATCCATTAATAAGGTTAGTAATAAAACAGGCTTGTCTATGCATTTTTTGGAAACAGGTCATCAATTTGATTTCAATAATACCAGAATTTTGGAACATGAAAATAACACCAACGCTAGAAAATTCTTAGAAATGGTTTATATCAAAAATACTCCTAATTTTGTTAATTTTAAAACGGATATGGACTCTTTAACGAAGATTTATCATAATATAATTTAACCATGTATTCATAGGTAGGATCAAATTGTACTTAGTAATGAGGACCAGATTATTTTATTTATCAACATTTTATGAATTATATTTTAGAATTAAGACTATTAATAGTAATAGAAATTAAAAAGAGTTTTCAAGGTAAAATTTTAAAATTTCCCGGCATAATAGATACGTTGCAAAATTTATATCTCTGGAGGCGTGTGTCTAGCATTCTTTTTATTATTTGTGTAAGTGTGATATATAAATATGTTCATAATTTATTGTAATATCTAGTCAGAAGAAGATGTATTTAGTTAATAAGAATAGCAATAAATAACGAGGTATGTACTAATAAGGATAATTAAAATTGTGATATTTACGTAGTTAAAAAAAAAAAAAAAAATTTTATAGATTTGATAAAGTATATGGATTAATATGCGAAACGTTATCAGTTAAATAAAGAAAATTTAAGGAAAGGTTTTTTGATTTGGTCTTACCCAAGAATTACTACAACATTATTATAGTGACCAAAAGAAGAATTAACAACACTTTTTGTTTTCGATTTTGTTATTACCTCATTAGTCATTACATTATGCTTTTACTGCATTAGTAGTACTCATACTCACTACATAATTACACAGTCAAATCATGAAAGATCCTGTAGTGCCCTGAATTCAGTTATTACATTTGGGTACAGATGTAGATATAACTTCGCCATTGTACCCAATATTTCCCTATAAAAGATAGTTCAGTATTTAAAATTTTTGTGTCATACCTATATATTACATAATTTGTTTATCATCATAGTCTAATTGAAGCAGTTGGGCAATTACTTTCAGCTACATATGTAATACGTTTACGCTTCTTAAATGATATAAGTACTTATTTAATTTTTCTGGAATTCGAGTTTAAATTTTAGTTGGTGGCTTTAAATTTTTTTGTAGACTAATGTAATGTCATAGGATTTCCGCCCATTTTGCGACCTTGATCTTATACAAGGTTCATGAAGAACAAATACAAATTAAGGAAAAAGTTGTTTAAATGAATCATACAGAGAATGTAATTACAAGGAAACGTTTACCTATGTTAATTTGAAGATAGTTTTTGTTAAGATAAATATTGTATTATGAAATGATGATAGTATTTACTAGACACTCTGGATAAATTAGCATTTTTAGCAATAATTATGCAACAAATTTAAGCAAATAATCTCATTTTATATTAATAGTTGATACTACATAAATTACATTACTACTTACCAAATAAAGTCAAATTCTAATATCAGTACTGAATAGTTATCAGTTCTCTAATAAGAATGAAGATTTGAAATACGTCGCCTTCTTTATATTAATTTTTTATATTTAAAAATTCAAAATTAGGTGAAAAGAGAATCAAATACCAAGCAACATGACATTGCTGGGAAAACCTCACCCAACCAAAAATCTTTTCTTTGTCTTTCTATCTAATTCACTAGTAAACAATTCTAAAGGTATGCTTAACCTAAATAACTACTATAGAAATGCGTTTTTATAAAATAAATAGCTATATGCGCAACAAGGGAAGAAAGCTGGACTTTTCCTCCTGAGTTGCATAATTTCTACTACCTTTTAAACATATACATTAAACATATTGAAAAAGTTAAATTTTTATAAAGATGAGTATCTAAAATTTCTAATAGTTTTATGAGAATGAAAGAAGATTTTAGTGTTTTTCATCGGATGCACGGAGAGTAAATTGTGTAGAATGTTTATACAATTTCATATTGTTTTACCGAACTAATTAAGGACAGACTAATTAAGTGTCCTTTTTTACTTAAATTTCCTTCAATTCAAAATTTGGCTGAAAAACCAAGAATTTTTTTATTATTTATATTAAATCCATAGTGTTTTTCTTTGTACAGAGATATCGAAAACGTCAAATATTCTGAGTGCTATTGTATTTGAATTTATCTTTTTCAAAGAATTTTGTTTTAGAGAAACTAATACCTACTTTGTTACGTACCGCTAATATTACCTGCAATTTTCTTGAAAACCATAACTAAATTTGCAGTATGAAAAAAGAATATACATATATAATATACAGGATTTAAAGAAACATTAATAAGGGAAACCTTACTTCCCTTTAAGTGTCGATGGGGATGTTTTGTAAATTGTCATAACTGTTAAAGTTGTTTGAGTGTTAACAAGTCATATAATTATATATTACCTATACATTTTTATTCTTAATATCTAATAAATCTCTTATTTATATGTACTTATCCATTATTATTATTATTTCCCCTTTATAAATTAGGATCTAAAACTTGTAGGTAAATTATTTAATTAAAAAATTAAATTAAGCGTTGAACTGCTTAAAAAAAATCACATATTATATATTATATATTAACTTAAAAATATGAGAAAATTATTTATTTTGTAATTAATACTATTAATAGTTTTTGTGCATTTGGTGTGAAAAAGTAGATAAAATATTGAGCAGATCAACAACTTGTATGTAGAAATATATTTTAAAAAGTATCCAAAGTCAACAGGTAAATGCCAGATGAGCACACAAAACGAGAAGTTGTAGCAGTAGTTCCGAATTTGATTGTTCATCTGGTTTACGCACGAAACGAGAAAGTTTTGCAGTTTAGCACGAAACGCTCACAAATCAATTATTCGATGGTTTGCATTTAAATCCAAATTAAAAATCCTATTATCACTCACAAATAGGTCACAATAAGAAAATAATAATTATTAATGAATTAATTCCGATAATATCGACGAAAATACCTGCATTTTAAAAACCCAAACTTTTTTTTAATTAAATTATTTGTATATCAATTTTCAAAATTTACTTTTTTCTCGCAGCAAACTATTTTAAATTTAAATATGGGTTTGATTTTTCTCTCTAACACATTACTCTGTCAATTACCCATCTCTCTCTTGCACGTATTACCTGTGTGCAAAAGTTGGACCCTTTCTCATAAACATTCCAATATATAATCTTGTAAATATACCCAAACTGTGTACTTGCTGTACTTTGAAAACTCGGGAAATGATTATTATTAGTTTTGATTATTTATTATTTTTAGTATTTTTTTACAATAAAAACCTATTACAGTTAGTACTAAAAATTTAGTTTTTTTAATGTTTACAAAATAATTAAACTTTGTAAATAAACAAATCAAACTCGTAAATAAATTAATAGAGTTTATAATAAAGTAGAAAAAAGCATACGAGATTTATTTCTTAAAATACAAGAAACTTTAGTAAAAGTGAAACGGCTGTTTATTGTATTCCAGTAAAATAAGAAACTCACTTGAAAATAGCAGTTTTTATTACTCTATTGTTGTTATACAAAGCCACTCTAGGTAGGGTGGCAACCTTTAAAATTGGTTATATTTGCTGTGTCGTTTGTAAACAAAGGAAACTATGCTCCGAAACGTACGTCGTTTCTTTTACCAGATTTGTTAAATGTGTTGCCTGCTCGGGACAAGACATTTGCTAAAGACTGTACCTAAGTATATTAAAATTAAATTCATGGTTGCTTCCCTTTCCTAAATTCTCACTGCACGCCACTGTATAGCAGCTTTTCTGGTATTGTAGATATGACTAAGATAGGTTTCATTATTATTATTATGTAAATTAAGAATACACATTTTAGTACAAATTTTTCGTATATTACACACTTTCGCACTCATAAATGAACACGCAGGAAAAACTATTCTTCCTATACAATAGTATAGGTATGTTCAGTTTGCACTTTTAGTACCACATAATTATAATAGAGGTTTAATATGAGATTGCAAGGCACCTCCCCAGGCAGATATTTCATATTGTAAGAGGGATTGCACAAGTACGTAATATACAATTTTCATATCGTACATGTTCAAAAATGATCTAATCTTTTTAAAAAGGTAAATTAGCTTTCTAAGTTTTGAAGTTAATGTTAGAATATGTTTGGTCCACCTTAGATGGCTGTCTATATGCGCACCTAAATATTTAACATTGTCCGTTTTCATAATTTCAAATTTAGTATTGTTATATTGTTTATATTATGATGTAAAAGGTAAACAGTGTGTTTTCTGTATGTTTAGCCTTAAAAGTTTGCATCCAGCCATTTCAGTGCCATAGTCATATCTTGACAAATTTCATTGTAGACACTTATTCATGAATTCCAGAGAAAGAAAGGTACAGTATCATCGGCAAAAGCTAGAGTTATACAATCTAATTTTAAATTTAGCAAATCATCAACATATATAAGAAACAACACTGGACCCAATAAACTATCTTTTGCGGGACCACAAAATAACAGTTTTTTAAATCACTTATGCTGCCCCCCTGCCACACACTTTTACACACAGCGTTCTATTTACTAAATATGACTCAAACAGGTTGAGTGCAATACCTCTGACCCCCGTTCTTTCCAATTGTTTAATAAGTAATTGGTGACATACTGTGTTAAAGGCTTTTGACAAGTCTAAAAATACTGCTCTTAAAATTGTTTTCCATCTAGATTTAAATAGATACTAGAGACAAATTTATCTGTAGCTTGTTCAGTAGATCTAGCAGCACGGAACCCAAACTGATTTAGTGGCAGAAGCTTGTTACTTTCTAAGAAAGATACTAAGCGGTATTTTATTATTTGCTCAATTATTTTAGAAATATTTGATATAAGAGCTATCGGTCTATAGTTAATTATTTCCTGTTTATTACCAGATTTATAAATTGGTATGACAACCGCAGTTTTGAAAGCATCCGGAAAAACTCTAGATGTCAATACCAAATTAGAAATATGAGATGACGGATGAACTATTAACTCAGTCACTTGCTTAAAATCTTTCGTGATTATATTGTCAATGCCACGCGATTTAGTTCTCTTTAAATTTCTTATGTTTTAATATTTCTGCGCTAGTACAAGGAGATAAGAACAAGTTTACGTTTGAAGGAAGTTAAATAAACTGGTGGTTATTATTTAAAAAGACATTTTTTTGCGGTAAGTGTTTCAGCAGCTTTTTGCCTAATGAGCAGCAATAATGCACGTTAAATTCGTTTGCTATCGGATTTATATTATTTATCTCTTGATAATCTACGTTAATTAATTAATATTAACATAATGTTTAATTCGACGCAGCAATTAATATTTGATTAACCTGTTACTATTGTATCCCACCACACTCAAACATAAAAGAGAGATACTGTAAACCTGAGTATAGTATGTATTTAGGAAGATCGATGTGTAGCAAAACGATAAACACTAATTTGAAATAAACAGGGTAGAAGGAGAAATAGAAATAAGTCCTAATGGCAAACAAAAGAATAGTGTTTGTACTGTTTTCTCGCTTTTACTTGCAGAAAGTATTATGAGTTTCTCTTCTATTTATTAAATTTAACATATACAATGCTACATACAATTTTTATAACGGACGGGCTCAAGGGTCCCGAAATCGGATTGTTCCAAAGTGGAGCTCAAAAGCAAATAGTCAAAAGCGTTCACAAAAGACAACATTGAAACATTTTTATCAGAAGCACCCGATGATAAATTTTTAATAATGAAGGTGAAATATAATTTTTACTTCTAAAATACTACATGTTACAATTTAGTATAACATTGTATACATTTTGCACTAGGCTTATTATGTTGATAGCGGCTCTGAAATTTGTGTCAATTTGGTATTTGAATAATAAATTATTTTAAAACGATTATTTTTATTAACGTCTATTTAATAAATCGTGATAAGACCTTTAACCAGAATAAAGAAACTACACGATGACAAATGCAGTTTACAGTCATACAACTTGGTCTATGGTTTATCACGGTCAGACATACAGCTGTATCGTATGTCTACTGATAAATGCAATTCGCATACCATTGTGATATGTAACATTAGTTGAATTAAACAAGAGAAGTCATATCTAAACTGTCTATGGAAATTGAATATCTTAGGAACGAAATTAATAAGTAATTTACCCACTGATAACCACTGAAAGAAAGAAAAGGGCGTCAAACAACATAAAGTGCCGTTTGCCTTCATAGTTGCCAGTCGCTGACTACTGCCACTGAGTAGCCGCTACTGGTTCATCAAGACGTCTACCTGTTTTCCTGGCCGTGCCAATAATAATGTTCTCGAAATAAAATAATAGTACATATTTAAATGAGAAAAAAATAAAAAATATTAATGAATATTTCCAGGAAGGCATAATTTTAATGTTTCTAAACTCTCAGGCCTAAAACGCACCACACACTGGAACCGGGTTCAGGTTCCCGGACGTGAACCGCGTTCTGAACCCAGTTCTGGCCCGGGTTCTGAACCGGGAATGATGTAATGTTTAAATTTGCTGTGATTTATTACATATAACAACTTGCGTTTCGAGTATTGCATTTCTTTAAAAGTGTTTATCAAAAGGAAAGAAATCATTATTGAGTACATAATGAAATGCCTACTGAAATGTCTTTCTTTAATTAGAAGTATTTTGAAATAGCAATTAACAAAATCTTTCATAAACATGATAACATTGACATCCATGGGTGTAATTAAAAATAAACAGTAAACCCTTTATTAAGAAACGAGAAATCTGGATTTTATTAATTTAATTCCTAATTTAGTTTAAAAATGGATATAATTAACAATGTACGACGATTTACCATAAAGGTAAGCATCAATAATTAACATTATTTTTTTTAATACATTCGGTAGGTAAGTGATCATCTTCCTTTTGATTTCGGAAAATATCATGTTTAAAAACGTACTTGGTGCTTGTTCATAGTTTTTAAAATTTTATGCTGATTGTGCATGACCTCATATTAAATAGTAGTATCATATTTCTCAGGTTCCCTTGCAATATCCTTCCAATAAAACAAACTGTATTTTACTTATGCATTTTATTACATTTGTTTACAAAAAAGTGTCGAATTGTACTAAATATCTATTACAATTTAGTAAAGGTTATTGGCTTCATGTCTCTACTAATATATTTGTTTATAAGAGGTATTATAAAATAATAAAAAACTTATTCTATTAAAATAAAAATAAAATGCGTTGTATATATGAAACTATACTTTTAAAATTTTTCATTATAAATAAAATAACCTTATTGGTTTGTTATTAGAGGATATCTTTCAACTGGCCTTTTCTTTAAAGTTCAACATTAAAAATTACTAACTGCGACAAACTGTGAAAATAAACCACTTGTCAACTGTAAATTATTATTTAGACAAAAATACATCTGGGATTACTAGTATTTATAATGTTTTAGATGATTTTACCTTTATGGTAAATCATCGTACATTGTTAATTATATCCATTCTTTAACTAACTTATGAATTAAATTAATAAAACCCAGAGTTTTCGTTTCTTAATAAAGGTTTTATTTTTAATTCCACCGATGGATGTCAATGTTATCATGTTTATGAAAGATCTTGTTAATTTCGAAATACTTCTAATTAAAGAAAGAGATTTCAGGAGACCTTTCATTAGCAACTCAATAATGATTTCTTTCGTTTTGTTAAACACGTTTTTTAAGGAAATACAATACTCGAAGCGCAAGTTGCTATATGTAATAAATTACAGCAAATTTAAACATTACATTATTCCCGGTTCAGAACCCGAGCCAGAACAGGGTTCAGAACGCGGTTCACGTCGGGGAGCCTGAACCCGGTTCCAGTTGTAACGGTATATTTTTATCAGTCCTGAATAAATGTAGTTTTGTCTATATATTTACTGAAAAATCTTAAGTCCGGTTCTGCAAATTTGCGTTATTCTTAAAATGTAAACTTGTGTTAGTATTTGGTACAAATAAACCCATAAAAATTATTTTAAAAGGTTGCGTTTCAAACTTTCTTAGAATTATAAAAATATTTGGGCAATAAATTATTCCTTTCTGTATTTTATTTATGCACGTGTACATTGGTTGAAATAGCTTCTTTGTTAAAACTTAAAAAAAAATAATAACATGGATCGTGGCAAATCTAACTTCATTTAGTTCCCATAGATATTGAGTTTGGGTTCCGTAAAAATATTATAAAGCAAGTCACCTTTATCAAATTTTATGTTTGCTACGTGTTAAAATACCTTCTGGTAACTTACATATGCGTTTAAAAAACAACTTGACGTGTTTGTTAGATTTATTAAGATAACATCTGGTGCACTATTCGTCCGCGGAAATACAAATTGCGTAGTATTTAGTTCTTTAAGGTCAAAGTCTAGTAGCAAAAAACTAAGAAAATCTTCTCTATCGGCTCCACGTGGACTGTATAGCCCTGATTCGTTTAGGCCAAACCACGCGACTTTTTGATTGGTGTACACAGATCTGCACCCTTTACAATCCTGAGTATTTAATAAAATAACCTTCAGTTTTAAAAAAGGATGACACTTGACTTGAGATGCGGGTCCGAGACACTTCAGTTTAGTTTCGATACAGATAGTTCGATACAAACGGCCGGTGTCGGTGCCGTTAATTGAAAATTTGCAGTTAATATAAAAATACCGTTGTGTAGTTTTCCGGATACTAATTAAGTATTTGTGGTTAATAAAAGTACCGTTATACAGTTTAATATTTTTCCGGATGTTTGCGTTTCTAAAGAACGGGAAATCTAGTTTTTTCCTATTAAAAGTGTAATAGCTTTAATACAGTTTACTGATAAAAATAGTTCTCGTACCGAAATACCGATAAAAATTAATAATTACAGACTTTATCTTCAGTGATCGAAATCTCGGATCTACAATGAAATCCGAGTTATGTGCCTTACAAATTCAGTTTAGATTTAACCCAGATATGCCTAAAACTTTTTTGAGTATTTTAGAAACGTTATTTCTTGTTAAGTCTCTTAAGTAGGAACAGATAAACGGTTTGTATAAATTTTATAACTTTTATTTATTTGGAACTATAAAAATATAGCCGTCCTACATTTAGGACATAAGGCACATAGGCATGCCGAACGAAAGTATTTATTATTTTGTGTGATACATTAGAAAACACTTTGTGTGAACTCCAATGTCACATTTTGAGCACCTAGTTGTAGTTTTTTGATGACACAACGCGCAGCGGGTTTGGTTGACCTGTGGAATGACTAGATGGTCAAGCCGGTCAAATCGCAATTCACTTCCAAGCAATTTTGAGGGACGCCCTTTCTGGTAAGTATACTTTTTTTTGTTTTGAGTCAATAAACTCGTTGCTATAATTCTCCTGAAACCAAGTTGGTCTAATGTTCCGCCAGTTTTACGATGGAGTTGCCACGCATTTTGAACTGACAAATCAATACAATGGGCAATCAAAGGCCAGTACCATTTTTTCCCCCGGATTTTCACACGATATAAGCTTATGTTCTGATCCGAACGATCAACGCCTCCCATGTTAGCATTGTACATGTGTATTAGATGAGGTTGGTCCACCTGCAAAATTAATTTTTTGATAAAAACAACATATTACTTCGTCATAGATTCCCACCTGGATAGATTTCTTTTCTTTCTGGGAGTATCGTCTGACCGAATGTACTGGAGCTACACCGGAAAAATTTGAACAAACGGTAACTATACTATTGTCATTCCACTTGACAGCAATTATATTTTTCTCTTCGATTTTCTTGAAATCAAATGAACCTCTGCTTTGTTTTTTCAAGATTTTAGAGTCCATTAGAGGGCTTCCTGCTAAACGATTTTCTCTTAGGGTTCCCGTGGCGTACAAGTTCTTAGCTGTCAGTTCTTCAATTAGTGTTATAGATGTGAAAAAGTTATCAAAAAAGAAATGAAATTTGTGATCAGGCCAATTTCTGCGAAGGGCATCGGCATATTCCAAAACTACTCCAGCTCCAACTCCCAATTCAGCATATGTCGTACTAATATTTGTAGAGGAACCCTGATATGGCTCGAACCAATTGATGTAGCCCAACCTAGTGGCACCTACCCACAGCTTATACCCATACCTTATGGGTTTGCCACGGATAAATTGTTTACAGCCATGGCGCCCGTAGTAAGGCACCATGGCTTCATCAATCGAGTGCATCTCTTCACAAGGAGCGTTCTCCATACATTTGTTTTTCAAGTGGTCAAAAAGCGGTCTTACTTTAGCGAATCTGTCATTGGGCGGCAAGTCTTCGTTATTGCTCAAATGGAAATGCGATAAAATATACTCAAATCTATCCCGAGACATTGCTTCGGCGACCAATTCATTCCGTCCATCTTTTTCTCTTTCCCAATATACTCTCCTGCGTGGTACTTGAATGTATCCACTCAGAATCAAAATTCCAATAAAGCTTTTTATCTCTGATTTTTCGATATTGTCTTTTTTATTTTTTTGTTGAGCATACCTATTACTTTCTCGAACAATCAAATCTAAAATATAATCGTCAAAAAATTTTGAAAATAGTTCCAGTGGACGAACAGGAGATAACTCCTCAGTCTCAAAACTAAAATCAAAATTCCGTTCTAGATTAGGCAAATCGCCTTCCACCCAATTCTCTAGTTTTTTTTTCTTATTTTTTGTCGTTTGTCTCTCAGTTTTTTTCTTTTCTGTTTGCAACGTTTTTCTTATTTGGGATAAGGGCACATCATCATCCGAACTATATTCCGAATTGTCAATATCACTAGCACAGTTTTCAAATTGCTGAAAATTCAATTCAACTGGAGCGCTAAGTTGAGATCCTGGCAAATTATTTATTGAAAAGTTTTCTTCGTCGCCCGAATCTTCGTCTGTCAATTCGCTTGTAGCATTTATGGGAGGAAAAATGGTTATATCTTCAATTCTATTAGCTGTTGCCTCTTCATTCGGATCTTCTAACATAGCAAGTGCCTCGTGCAGGGTAAACCCTCTATCAAGAAAAAAGTCATATATTTGCCTGATGTCCTACATGTAGTACACCATAAATAACCACGAAATATGAGAAACAAAAATCATGAACGCTCAAAATCTTGATATGGCACATAAAAGATACGTTATTTGACTACACATTGAGATCAGTAATTTGATTTTGAAGTGAATTTTAGAATATAAAAATAGCTTACCTCGCAAAGCGCACACCATAGTCGTCCATTTTCTTGAATAACCTAACTTTTCATATGACGTTTACGTCAAAAGGCGCGGTTTTGAGATTGTTTAGCAATTGCATGTTGTTGTTAGATGCCAAAAAAATGTGTAGTTATGTTCAACAATAGCGGGAGTACGCTAGTATTGAAAAATGAGGGGATAACAAGGGTGTACTACATGTAGTACATTAGGCATATCTGGGTTAAATAATAAGTGGGTTGTTTTAAAGAAAAACAACGACCATTTGCCGATGGTGCTTAAAATTAATTTAATAACCAAATCTTATGGAAGTTCTATGGTTGCATTCAGTTACTTTATTTTGGGTGAATTCGTGAATAATAGTTCACCTCCTACAGTCATTACGAGGGTTAATTCATTGCATTCTATTATGATGTGGAAGCAAAAAAATCTACGAATATTCCAGTTGGTTACATGTCTAAATATCACAGCCCTAATATCACACGACAATATATCATGGTCAAAATACCACATGCTAATATATCACATGCAAAAATATCCTAAGGACAGAATATCTTATGAAAAAATATCCTAATACAAAATATCACTATTATGTTTAAAATATAATAATATTTTACTTTACTCAGTAAAAAACCTCTATCGACATTTAAATACTCATATACAAATAATTACATTTATGTTCTTATTTCAACTGTAATTATAGTATGCGTACAAACCATATTTCCTTAAACCTAACCTAACATTGTAATTAAATATATTCCTCGATATTAAATACAGTATCATAATAGTTCTTACTAACTTTAAGATATTTTTTCATGTAATATTTCTTATTATATTAATACTTACTATAATATTTTATTAAAAATAAAATTTTCTCTTTTTGCTTTAAAATAAATTATTTATGCCCGTTTGCACCGGTCACTGTTAAAACTAACTGCTAGTTAAGTTTAACTAAAGCTTAAATTTTAATTTTGTTGCACCACGTTATTTAAAGTGGCAGTTAAATTATCTATCGGTTACGCAAAACAACGTATGACAACGTAGCAATTTAAACGTAATTGCTTTTTTTAAATATTTAGAAGTATGCCATGTATTTGATAGTGTCAAAAAACCAACCTCGTTTTCAAGTTGCTTTCAGTGTCAACAATTCTAAAAGAGATTTTGGGCTAAAACAATGGTAAGTTTCTTACCTTTTCTACATTTTTGATATTTTATTACATGTATTTTATGAAATGAATCTTATTTACTTATAGGAAACAAAGGCCAAGCGTGTTCGTGGAACCAATTTTCTCCCAGAGGAAAAACTGTTGTGTTTGAATTTAGTCAAAAAATATTCACACATTATAGAAAATAAGAAAACCGATGGCCTTACGTGGAGGAAAAAAGACGAAACTTGGACTAAAATTGCTAACGAGTTTAATGCTCAAAATTCGGAAGTAACTTTTCGCAGTAAAGAAGCACTGAAACGGTTTTTTGAAAATAAAAAGAAAGAAACTAGGAAGGCAGCAGCAGCTGAGAAAACAGAATTTTTGAAAACGGGTGGAGGTACTGCAGTACCCATTGTTCAAGACCCGACATTTGATTTGACCATGTCAATTCTAAATAAAAAGACTGTTTGGGGGTTTCAAGGAATATGTGACGGGGATCAGTCTCCAAGTTCGTCATGCCGTGATCAGGCACGTGTAACTACAGTGTCCGCAGTACCCGAAATGTCACCAACACGATCAGTTGTAAGTTAATTAAAATTAAAAATGTATTGATTTTCATATCTAATACTCTGAATAATTAAAGACTGAAGAAGAATCGGAGGATAAAGGTGCTGAAGAACAGATACAGGAAAATCCAATTCACTTACCAAGAACAACAAAACATCCACAAAATACACAAAAGTGGTCAAGGCGTAGACGTCCAACTTTATGCCCGACTGGAAATGTGGCCAAAAAATATGAAGACTTGGGTGAAATAAAACTCCAAGTTGCAAAAGTACAATTGGAGTTGCTAAAAAGTGAACAAGAGCACCAGCTTCAAAAATTTCAAAAAGAAATGGAGGCTGTTGATAACAAGAAAAAACGGGATGAAGAGGAATATGAAACCAAAAGAAGGATGGAGAATGAAGAATATGAGAGAAGACGAAGACACAAGGAAGAAGAATTCGAATTGAGAAAAAAAACCTTAGAGCTTGATATGAAATTGAAAGAAGCTCAGTTGAAAGCGTTAGGATCGTTTTAATTCCATAGAGTTAATTAGAGTAATATAGGTACACATAAAATTTTCTTGTTAAATATTTAATAATAAAAACCTGCTACAAGTTTGCAAAATATGTATTTATGAATTGTCGTCTCAGTTGCTGTCCAGCGCCTACGGGTTCATTTGCAATGTAATTGATATCAGGAATTTGACCATCAGCTATTAGTTGTTCGAGCTCATTTTCGTTCAGTTCGTCTGGTATTGGGGGTGGTTCCATATCGTTCATGGTTAACGCTAAATTATGCAACACTGCTGCAGCTACAATTATAGTCATAGTTGTATGGATTTTTAATCGACATCCATAAGCCAAAACAGGAAACCTGCGTTTCAATACCCCAAAACATCTTTCAATGCAATTTCTTGTTCTAATATGTGAAGTATTATATCGTTGTTCCGCTGGTGTTCGTGGATTAAGAAGCGGAGTAAATAAATATGACTTATTAGGATACCCACCATCACCTAAAACATTAATTTTTCAGCAGTTATTTCACCAGTTATTATTTGCATTTTTTAACCTAATAATAAGCAGTTCCTGTATAAATGAGCCTCAAAACCAGCATGTATACGACTATTATTAAAAATTGTTGCGTCGTGTACTGATCCAGGCCAACGTGCAACAACATTAGTAATTTTTAAATCAGCATTACAAATCATTTGAGAATTTACAGAAAAGTATGATTTTCGATTTCTAAATATTTCTGCATCATTTCCTCCTACAAGTATTGTTTTTAATTAATTTGCTATTGGAAATATACAGTACCTTACCAGGTGAAAGAATTTTTACGTGAATCTATTGCACCAACAACACGTGGAAACGCAGCTATATCAAAAAATTTATTTTGTTCAAGGTGGATTTCTTCATTTGTAGGAAATTGAATAAAAGTGTTATGCAGTGCGCCTATAACGCGTGATACTCGCACAATTATTCGGGACACAGTCGATAAATGCATTCCAGAGTAATCAGCAACAGACTGAAGATGTCCACCAGTTAAATAAAAACGCAGGGTGGTCAATAACTGATTAATTGGAGATACTGAGTTATTACTGAAAAGAATGTCTCATCAAAGATACACATAGCTACAGTACCGCCAATAATAGTAGGTATTTAATAAAAATTGACTGCACTTACCTATTATAGGGATATTCTACTCGTTCCTCAATTAATGCAAGTAAATATAAACAACACTCTTTCGATAAACGGAATCTCTTCCGAAAACCTGCGTTATCGTAACTATCGAAATAATTTTGTCTAAAATAAATTTGACGTGGTAGTCCATAATAAATAAAATCTAAAACTTCAATATCGTCATCGTCGACATCGTCCATTAAATTATTCAATCCATACAAATCCATTTCGTTTTGTTTCGAATTTACAAGTCACACGTGAAACTGTCAGAAAAAGCTTCAAAACGTCGCCGGTTGCTATGGAAAAATCTTAATCCGTCCCTAAACTCTACATTGTCTTGGGATTAAAATAACTGCCAGTTAGTAGACATTTAACTGCAACTTGAACCGCGGTGCAATGAAATTTTAGTTTTAACTTTTAGTTAAACTAATCCCAACTCTTAACTGTGACCGGTGCAAACGAGCATTAAACGTATAAAATAAAATCTTGGGTATAGTAGCAAATTGAGAGCCACATAATTTCACACCCTAAAAAACACCCTTAGACAATTATTTCGCCCTCACTTTGGGCTCCTCAGTATGGGAGGCATTGTCTGAAACCCTGAACCTATGTACCTGTTGCTTCTTTATACGTATGTAAATCTCGAATTTACATTAATAGTAACAATTACAATTGGAGACACATCTATGTAATGTCATCCTAAAGCAAACTTCCATGTACACCCAGAAGTAAATATTATTAGGTAATTATTCGATATACCGACCCCTATCGTACATTTATACATACGGAAATACCAAGCGCTACGGGTTTTCGTTGGAAAGACGTCGTAAAAACAGGTAAAAATTATAAAATCTTCTTGTCATATGACACAAACACCATTTTTACGCCATTTTCACGTAAATACAGCCAACTTTTTTACTAACTATAACCTAACATCATAACATTCTAACCGCAAAATAGCGATTTTAGCATTGTTTTTCTTATTATTTATTCTTGTGATTTATTAGATTTATTTGATCTATTTGATCTATTTAATTATTGTTATTAAGCTTCATAATCAGATGGCGCCCTTCTTGTGTATGTTTTTCTGTTTTGAAACCTTTATCCATTCCTTTATAAATTAGACAACTGCAGAACCAATACCTACGACCTGAAAATTAAATTTGTAAAAAAAAGCGAGCTCTCAAGCCGGCAACTTTGAGCATTTTATATACAGTAAGTATCGTATTTTGTGATGTAATTTAGTTTAATTAATGTGAACTTTTCGTTTAAAGGTTTAAGCTATGTTTATTTTATCGTACAGAAACTTTCGCGGTTATAAATTGGCTAACCCAACTTGTGGGGCTTGGAAAAATTGTTTTTGCAGTTTAAAAGTTTTGGATATTGGTTGATAAATAATAATTTTAAGATTTCAGGTGATTTTGTATTATGTTTTCAGATAAAGATTCCTTTTCGAATTAATAAATAATGTAAGATTTGTGTAAAGCAACTGGAAAGTTCAATTACAGTTATATAGTTTGTTGTTAAAATGAGCAATGAGTTAAAATTCAAAATGCTGGTAGTTCAGATTACAGAATTATTTCTAGTTACCGATAAAGTTTTTGAGGATTTGGTGAATTATTTGAAACTTCGTGTGATATAGTTTATTTTAGGCTTTTGTGTTTAGAAGATATTTACCGTTCCTTTTCGAGATTTATTTATAGTTGTTGCCCGAAAATTTTTTATTGTTGCCGTCGGATAGCTTTGTATCGTGCTGCTTTTTGTTGAAGGCAACCAAGTAAAGTCAATTATAGTATGTTACCGATTGAAAATATTTACGAATAATTCTTCGCTTTCGTGTATTGTTACAGGAATGTTTAGTTATAACAAATTTAGCAATCCCGTTTAGTTAAAAAGAATAACAACAACTTCAGAATTAATTTTGATATTATTAGGATACTCTAGATCAGTGGTGGCGAACCTATGACCCGTGGGTTCAGGGTATTTTTTATAGTATAAAGGAGAAAACAGACAATCGAAGATATTAAAAAATTAAAGTATAAATATCTAATGTCAAATTTTGCTCTTCACTTGCAAAAGTAAAAGTTGTAAAACAAAACGGAGACGTAAACCTTTTTAGAGGATTAAAAGTGAGAACCAAAAAAAGGGGTCAACTGTCAAGTTTTTCTGTAAACAAATTTTCGGTGTTTCCAAATTATTGGTACCCTTCCCCCCCTTCTAAGTGACACCACTGACTTAGTGACCCACAGACTAGTATTAAAAAAAATTATGAACAAAATTTGACCCACTTCTCAAAAAGGTTCGCCACCACTGCTCTAGATTATCGATTAATAGTTTTGAGATTTTTGAGTGATAGATTTCACGTTAGTTTTTATAGTTAGAAAATCATTGTGAGTTTCTCCCGAATTAATAATTAATTCTTTGTTAAAATTTACAGTTGTGTAAAGTTTTTAGTTTTGGTTGAAGGTTTTAGTAGTTATCGATAATAATTAAAGGTTATTTAAATTACAGAAAACTTGATGATATTTCAGGGAGATTTTTTTGTGAATAAAATTTTGATGTTTAAAATTTTTTTAGTAATATCGTTTTTGGTTTGCGGTTTTAAGATTATTATGTTTCGTATTAGTAGACAATAATTAATGAGGAAAAATTATTATAGAGTTTGAATAAATATTACAGATTGAGTTTATTAGAAATTATTGAGTGTTTGGTTCGTTTGAAAATTTGTTGATGTGTAAAGATTCTCTTTGTTTAAATTAGGTTACCGATATGTTAGATAAAATTTGTTCTTGGTTTGTGTTGCCGAATTTTAGTAATGTTGGTTACGATTATGGTTTAGTGTCGGCAAGTATGCTCGTGTATGTATTTGAAGGTATCAAAATTTGATGATTGGGAATGTTTAATGATGTAAGTTGCTGTACGTTCTATGATTGTGGTCCTAGGCAGATGAATGAATTTTTGCATGAGATGATAGGAGAGCTTACTCACCAAATTAAAAATTAAATATTTACAGTATAGAATTTTTTTGGGTCACATTTTTACTTTTAAATCTTTTTATGTTTACTGTTAAGTAAATTCCATTTTTAAATAATATAAACTATCCCCATTTGTAGTGTTAATTCTTTCATGGTTCTGACAAGTACTGTTGTGTTTTTTCATTCTTTTAGTTGTGGGAGTTACATAAAACAATGATTGCGTGATTTGTTGAGTGCCCTCTTCTTTTTGAGTGATTGAATATTTTCGTGGAAATCTTGTGTGGGAGTGTGATTGAATGAAGTATTTATAGGGGATATTCTTTTATCCCTTGGGTGTTTCTTGGTAGGTTGGTCGGAACTCACGCATGGTGTAAGTCATTTTTCCCGATTATGTCCAGTATATTTCCTGATTTTGATAATTCTGTTTATTTAGAAATTTGTGTGAAGTTATTACTTTATGTTGAATATTCAGAAAACATAATCTGTTGAGATTTTGTGTCCTTGTGCAGTTCGTTGAACTTCCATAAGCTTTTTCTAAAGCTAAATTATAAATCTGTTTGAGATCTATTAGGTCTTGTGGTTTTGAACCATTTTGAAGTTAGATGTGTGTTAGGTTTTGGTGATGTCGTTCAGTTTTTATTTGTACCGTTGGCATCCATCATTTACCGATTTGTGTATCGTTAGTGATACAATTTGCAGTACAGTTTTGTATCGTATTGCGTTTTTTTTTTGGGCGACCTGTTTGGTCCCTTTACAGTATCGTTTAGCAGTACAGTTTTGTATCGTACTGCTCTCTTGGGAGACAGTTTTCTTGTCCCTTTACCGTACCGTTGGCAAGTGCCATATATCGTTCCGTGCCGTTCAGACAATATCATATCGTACCGATGGCAAGTGCTATTTACCGTTCCGTGCCGTTCCGGCAATATCGTATCGTACCGTTTTGCAGTGCCGTTTTGTACTGCGTTTCTGGAGATAATTTGAGTCTCTTTACCGTATCGCTTTGCAGTATCGTTTCGTACTGCGCTCTTTGGAGGCATTTTGGTCTCTGTCCCGTACCGTTTGGTGATTTTGATCACCGCAATTATCGTTTTGCTAGTATAGGGTGCTTCGTATGTACCGTTCAGTATCGTTACAGTTTATTGTGATAATTCAGTATGAGTGTTCCTGTGTTGGAATTTGTTTGACACTTGAGAATTTAAAAAGGTTTTAGTGACCTTATGGTGTTCAGTTTCAGTGTGTAATAGAAAACCGCGTGGTGGTATGATTTGTCCATTCACAAAGTTCTATTGAGATATTAGTATTTGACCTAGGGTCTGCGAACTTTGAGAAGTTTTGAGTTCAGATTTGTGTTATCGTATCGAGTTTTGAGGTCGTGTTTTTTCAGAACAAGCCTTCGGGTTATGACTTCTTTTGTTTAAGCTTTGTCTATTATAGCGCGGTGGGATGCGCTTTAGAAATTCCTTCACCAATGACGGGTTCCAGTAAAAGTCTGGTAAAGCTACTGTGGTCCTTCTACCACCTTTGACCACTTTCGTAAGGACTTTTGGTCCTTCAGGTCACTCCGTTGACCAAGTAAATTTGTATGTTTCTCTTATGAAACAGTTTCTCTTTCCCAGAAATTTCTATTTCTTTTAAACCCCCTGTTTTAAGCTTTGTCTATTATAGCGCGGTGGGATGCGCTTTAGAAATTCCTTCACCGATGACGGGTTCCAGTAAGAGTCTGGTAAAGCTACTGTGGTCCTTTCTACCATCCTTTGGCTACTTTCCCTAAGGACTTTTGGTGCTTCAGATCACTTCGTTGACCAAGTAAATTTTTACGTTTCTCTTATGAAACAGTTTCCCTTTCCCAGAAATTTCTATTTTTTTTAAACCCCCTGTTTTAAGTTTTGTCTATTATAGCGCGGTGGGATGCGCTTTAGAGATTCCTTCACCGATGTCGGGTTTCAGTAAGAGTCTGGTAAAGCTACTGTGGTCCCTTCCTACCATCCTTTGGCCACCCCCATAAGAACTTTTGGTCCTTCAGGTCACTCCGTTGACCATGCCAATCTGTCAGTTTCTTTCATGGAACTGTTTTCTTCTGTGAAAGCTTTAGTGCTTTCCTTCCCTAGTGGATCTTCGATCCTTCAGTCATTATAGACCACACTAATTTGTGTGTCCTTTTCAGGACAAATTATTCCTTTTAGAATTATCGTTTTCTTTGTCTTTGATTTTCGGAAATCCTTTCATACTTCTGCCGTTTGATCGGCGTAAAGTATTTTTGGTCTTTGTAATCACACTTCCCTTATAGGTCTTCTTGACCGCCTTCCTTATGGATATCTATTTATTACAAAATCTTTTGAGTTTAGTCTCAATTAGTTACAGTTGTTTTGTAACGTTCTGCGTTATGTATGGCATATCGATTTGTTCGATATAGTTTTGAAGAATTGTTCTTCTTAGAACAAACTACCGTTTTGCTTCCCTTCTGTTCCGTTTAGATGATATTTTTCATCAGGCGTGTGACAGATCCCTACCGTTTTGTTTTGATTTGTTTGGATGATAATTTTCATCAAGCAAACTTACGAATTTTTGCTTCACTTTCAGCACCTTGGGACGGCTTTTCACCATCTGTAGTGTGAGTCCCCTTGCCTTTTGATATAATATCCTGGTGAGGTAATAGTAGGTTTTAAATTTGTACTTCTATGCTAATCCAACCCCTTATAAACTTTTGGTATTATAATCCAAATTTAGTCTGGTAGTAATAATTTGGAGAGGTTCATGTAACCTTAATGTGTTTTGTTTAGGATCTCTATGGTATCGAAGTCAGAATTTGTCTGACAAGTAAAGATTTGAAAAGGTTTAAATAACCTTATAGATTTGGAAAGGGTTTTAGTAACCCTAAGGTATTCAGTTTATAGTTACGGTTTTACGTATTTTATTTTATAAATTTGGAGAAGGTTTTAGTAACCTTAAGTTATTTAAGTTACAGTTACAGTTTAATGTGTTTTATTCTATAAATTGGAAAAGGTTAGTAACCTTAAGTTGTCTAGTTTACAGTTACGGTTTGACGTGTTTTATAGATTTAACAAGGTTTAGTTAACCTTATAGATTTGGAAAAGGTTTCAGTAACCTTAAAGTTGTCTAGCTTACAGTTATGGTTTAACCTATCTGAACGTTGTTCCGTTTAAATACCAATTTTGAATTTTACTTTTAGTATACCATTTTGAGTATGTTAACTTTTGACATATCATAAGTGTGAGTGAGGTCCCGTTGTGGATGAGTAGTGTTGACTACGCTTTAGCGTATAGATGTTCTTCTGGTGTCGGGTAGTGCTTTATTTTGGTGGAGGTTGTGGGTCTGAACCTTTCTTGACGGTTGAAAAGGTGTCCTAACGCTGGACGGTGGGAGTTTTTAAGGAGATTGGTTCTTGCCCCGGCTTCTACTGAAGTGGAGTGCTATCTGAGTAGGTTTTCCTTCTTCCTGCTCTTCTATCCTTTTATTTCTTTCTTCTCGATCAATGAAGGCACAGCAGAGCCAGATCGGACTGCTGGAGTTCTGAGGTCACGGGTTGTAGCTGTTTGGTACCCGACACTGCATCCTACTGTCCGTTTTCCTCTTTATACACTCTCTTGTGTAGTACTAGAAACTTTTGGTATAGGTAGCCTTTGCTACATTTATGATGTTGGTGTGTGATTTTGTGTGACAACCTTGTGTAGATCCCATTAATTTTAAACAAGAATTTGTTGTCCAATGTTACAATGATGCTAGCGTTATGGTCGGAGAGTTAAACTGCCTGAAATTAAATCTGTACGTACACCTTTAGCATTATTTACACATTGCGCCGCCTACAGATTGGATTTTGCAGGAAGAGTTTTTTTAGCCTCACCTTTCTAGGAAGCCTCGAGCCACCACTGCCCGATAGTACAGGGTGATCCAAAATGACTGAAGAAGTTTGAATTTACCGCGACGGTAAAGTATTGTCACGTTGGCAACATGAATACTTTTCGGATATTTTTATCCTTCCTTTATTTTACAGTGGCGTCTCAAAAATAATATAGCTTATAAACATCATTAATTTTAAATAATAAACTTACTTGATAATAAAATCGTCTAACAAACCGTAGTTCTGAAAAGAACTGTTTTGTAAAATAAGAAAACAAGCGAAATAAAGCAAAAATTCAAAGAAAATCCAGAAAAACGTGGAGTGTGACGAGTTGCCGCTGTAGTTTGACGCAACACATTTCAATAGTGCTACACTAACAACGTGAAATACACTAGAACCTAAGGCGCCAAATTCAAACCATCCTCACTCAATTTGGATCTAACTGTATTCTAATAACAAAACCATTAGAATTTTTAATTTCGTTAAAATAATTATAAAACTCATGAAAGTGTAAATTGATCTATTGTAACCTCTTAGTAGGGTACCATGTTTAAGAGGACAGGTATATTAGTCGGAGAGCAGACCCTCTGAATTCGACACCTTCTACACAACTTACGAACACACACCTAAAAAATAGGTAATCTAATGTAAAATGATCTGCTGAATTTGATTTTTTAGTTCGCCCATTGATTTGAGATTGCCAAAATGGCCGAATTGCCAATTTAAGAAAAAAATTACAAATTACGAGTTAATTTTTATTTTTCACATAACACATCATATCTTCTTTATTCTGCTTTCGATTAAACTCAGTTTTTTAAGTGTTCTTTGACAAGTTCATAGTAAAAGAATTGCCTTGGAAATAATAAACTCCCTAAAAAAAATTAATTGTGTTCCATTGACACGAAATCTTTAATATTTGCAGAGGAAAATGTTCCATCGAGGTATCTTTTTTATTTTTGAAGTTAGGCGGCTACTATAGCGACAGAAATATTCCCATTCAATCAAATAAAATTTTTTATTAAGGTCTTTTTTTTAATTTTGCTTCCTGGACGAGATATTTATTGTTATTTAAGCGCATTGTTGGGAGTGCGTCTCGGCATTATTTTTACACAAGCTCTTTTATGGTCATTCGTATAAATGGCTTGGTTCGTTTGAAAATTATTTGGAATTTAGTGATAGTTATTAATAATTATTATAGTTTTAAACATATTTAGATGTTATTATAATGCAGAACAATTATCATCCCCGACTGGGAATTGAACCTAGGATTGTAATCGATTCCCAGTCGGAGATGATCATTTTTCTGCATTATAATATTTATAATAACATCTAAATATGTTTAAAAATATTCTTGTAATTAAATTTACAATAAATCTTCACTTTAATTAAGTATTATAAGATTTTGTAAGTTATTTGAATAAGACATCAAAGTGTTCAGCTATTTTTTTTTATAGAAATAGAAATTAAAAATTTCTTTTTGGCATTAAATCTTAAATACAGTTTATCATGCGAAGTGTAGATCTTATACCCGAATCGCATATAAGAGAAAATCAGAAACAGTAAGTAATACTATTGTTACGTTCTTTTTAAAATAATAATCAAAAATGCTGTTTAAAATCGTCTATTAATAAAGAAAAGATTATTTACAATGCAGTTAATTAAAAACACTATAACTATAAACTAATGGCAGAACCCAAGGGTTTGGCGATACTTGTATGGGTATGATTGTTAAGACTGTTGTTATCATAATTTATGCTTCTTGAATTAAAAAAAGAAAATCTGACAAAAAGAAATATTCAACCTTCTCCGAAATATTTATAAAACACCTCCATATCTAGAAAAGTCCCTAATTAGCGAAAAAGAATTCTCACTATATATAGCTGAAATAAAGATTATTCTTCAAACAGAAGCTAAACTGTGGACTTGAACATGGACCAATTTAATTATACTAAACTAGCTTAGATTGAAATCCAAACTATCCTACGTCTGAAGATATTATATACCTATAACATTCAAAAACAGTTTGAGGATAAAGTTCTTGTTCCACGCCGTGCCAAATTATCTAGCTGTGTGTTCTGCAAAGGCAATTTCATTCTCCTCACGAATTGCAATCAAATGCTTTAATAATTTTACAAAACATTTAAAAAGGGACATTATAGTGTACAGCTCAGATCAAGATTCAATCCAAGTTACCAAGGAATGCGTCTCAAAAATTATCCTCAAAACTATCAACAATTTCTTTGCATTGCTACTGACAGATGTAGAGGTACATTTTGACGACGAAGTAAAAATGACCATGATAAATTGCCATCAACTCAAAGATGAATTTCATTTAAATATAAAAAGAGCATTTTTGCAATGTTCTATGTACAGAACAGCCTACCAGATTAAGTTCAAGAAATCAAAATTCCAAATATTTTAGATTTTGGATGGTTTATTAAGGAAAAGGCATATTATCATCAAAAATAAAAGGTAATAAAAAGCTAAGGAATCCCATACTTTTATTCAGGTAACTCCATTTTATAAATACAAATTATTTAACTGTACTACAAGCTGCAAAGTGTAGCAATAAAGCTAACATGCAGCGTAACGTAAGTTATGTGAAGGAAACTAATATTTAACCAATTTACAAAATAATACATAATTATGATGCTTTTGCAACGATGAATAAAAATATTTTTTTAAATTTGTATGCTTTAGTAATTATCTCTATCGTTTTAACATTAAAAAGTTCAACAATTCGTTTGCACCTACTCCCTCAGCCGTCTGCGAAGTGTCCAGACTGAACTTACTGCATGTGGACACTAGAATGCATTTGGCGCGCAGATATCTTTATCAGTGGCGGATTTACCTTGTGCGGGGCCCTAGGCGCAATTAGCTAAGGGGGGCCCCTATTCTTTTAGGAAATATTGGAAATAGGTATAAATTAATAAACAGTTTTATAAAATAGATTTTATTTCCAGTCTACACATTTAAAACATTAATCATGAAAACAAAAATATATAAAATTAAAAATTAAAATTAACACAATAGGAATTAAAGATTATTTTCAGATATGAATGAGATTAAAAACTGAATAAAATAAAAATAAACTTTACCTATGTAAACGAAATAAGTAAAAATATAATAAACGACCCCAGGCCCATAATAGTTCGGACATTATATAATAGTTCGGCCAGGACACTCCAGAACATTTATTACGAATTTTTGTTGTGGTCCACGATAATGCCGTTATTCTTTATGTTCAACTCGTCACAACTTTTTCAGGAACTACATTATGGCTTAATTTCTTTTTCAAAAATAAATTTGAACGTTTAGTCACATTTTCTCTCGATTATGTACCTATAAATTCCTAAAAATAAACTTAGTCATACGATGTGTGAAATTTTCTATACGCAAATAGACAGAAATTAATTTTTTTCTAAAAATCTACATATTTCTGGAATCTTTTAAAATCAGAACTCTAGCTCTATTCATTGTTGAGAAAATGTAAAAAATGTTTTCAAAATTGTCGAAAACGAATTTATTAAAAATGATAAAAATATGGACTTTTTGGCTATTTCGCAATTCCTGATCGGTTCGCGAACTCAAAATTCGAATCCAGCAGGTCATTTTACATGATATTATTTTTTAGAGGTATGTTCGCGAGTTGTATAAGCTACTTTTAAAATACTTCCTATGAAGCCGCTGCTCTCGGACTATATTTATTAATAAAATCCCAAGCAACGTTGTAACTTATTTGCACCGAACACTCCGTCGAATTCATTTCAAATTATTTTAAATTATTTGATTTTATAATGAAAAAAATACTTGTAAACTTTAATTAATTTAATTATGATGTAATTTAAGAATTATTATAATCTTCTCCCAAAGGATGCTCTCTGCTTTTATTTTTTAACTTTACGAAATAATATACTTTGAAAATGGCGGTAGCCGAAACTATAGATATAAATTAATAATTTTCGGTTTAATTATTACAATTAAGTGGAAAAACTAAGGAATTTTATTAAATATACTTGTCCTATAAAACTCATATTGTTGTTTGTAAATAACAGCCTATTATTAAGAATTAGTTTACTGTTTTAGATTTTCCACATAGTACATAGTAATTGATACGGTAACATATTGCTAACATTTTTTTCTATTTTTGAATGGCTGTATTCAATAGAACTTAAATACTATTATAAC
Source organism: Agrypnus murinus (assembly GCA_929113105.1). NCBI lineage: Eukaryota > Metazoa > Arthropoda > Insecta > Coleoptera > Elateridae > Agrypnus > Agrypnus murinus. Next base: position 162,293,443 of record OV816024.1, read on the forward strand.
AATAACTTTTATAACAATGTAACAATAATTAGCAATTGTACAATAACAATTGTACCGATCTTAAAGAGATAAAATAAATTAGTTCTAGAAAACTGTATCATATAGATTCATAATTTTCAATTTTCGCGGACTATGTTTAGTAACGGAACAGGCACTCTATTATGAGTCTTATAAGATTTACATTTGTTTAAAAGAGCTATAATATTTTTCAGATAGTATGAAAAATTATATTTTTTAAAAATAATTATATATGGAGTACAATGATAAATATTTTAATAGCCAATATATTTGTATTTTAAAATCAACGCCATCATTTGATTTGCGGATTGGTTGTTTGAAAGTCCCTGCCAGTGATGCCAGATTAGGGAATTTATCCCTAGTTCTAGGGATTTTTTGGGCAAACAGGGAAAAAGGGATTTTTTTAAATAATGTAGGCCAATCTAGGGAATTTTAACCTATCGGCTTTTTATTTAAAAACAACTTAATTCTTTTTTATGAAAGTAATGAAATCAATAAAAAAATTCCTGTATAAATTTTTTCTTTAAATTTTTTGTTTTACCAACAACTTTATTTACTAGTGTCATCTATCGTCAAGAAGAAGTTTAGTCTTAGTCTGAAGTGTGAGTGGCGAGTGTGTAGAGGTAGGTATCGATATTATCGGCTTGAGGTTAAAAAAATGCTGGGAGTTTCTTCGAATTGTTCAAATAAATTTAGGTTAGAAATTTTTCTCGGGGAATTACCGAACAAAGTTATAAAAAAAGATCAGCAGATTTTCCTGTAACATTGTTACAGGAAAAAGGTTTGCTAGGAATGCTAGGTTTGTTACAGTAACAAACCTAGCAAACCTACAGAAGTATATACAGTAGTGCAGTGGAAAGTGTAACAAATAGGTATTTCAAGAAAATATTTTTTGGTGCAGTAATTGATATTGATCAAATATGGATTCAGATTCGTCATCGGATGAACTGTAAGTTTATTAGTTATTACTGCCGGTGTAAAAATTGAATAATGACTTTTATTGTTTTAATAGACACAATACCTACAAGTTCACAAGTGCGTCCCACAACCCCAATAAAGAAAAGAAAAATCCGACATGAGGCACCAAAACAACACTCCTACTCTCAAAAGTTTAAAGAAGAATGGCTTCAAAATCCAAAATTCAAATCTTGGCTCGTCCAGCATCCCCAGAATAAATTATACTACATGTGCCAGGTGTGTAATGCCGAACTCAAGTGTGGAAAATCGGAACTAGAAAAACATGCAGCGACAGCGAAGCACAAGAAAAATATCAACAAAACACAAGGTTTGCAAACCATAACATCTTTTACCGAAAAACACACGTTGCACAGTAAGCAAGTCACAAAGGCCGAGATAACAATTTCAAATTTTTTTGCTCATCATAATGTAGCTTTCCAAGTTGTGGAACATCTAGTACCTGTTTTAAAAGAATGTTTTCCGGATTCTTCTGTTTTGAAAGATGTTCAATTGGGTCGCACAAAAACAGTCGGTGTTATAAAAAATGTTATTGCTCAAAAGGAAACACAAGATTTCGCAAATGAACTTAAACAAACACATTTCAGTGTTCTCGTAGACGAGAGTACTGATATATCGGTAAATAAACTTCTGTGTGTAGTCGTAAAGTATGTGAATAATTTTGGCAATATTTCTGATAAACTTTTGGAATTAATTACAATTGATGCCAAAAGCTGTACTGCCGAAAATTTGTTCCTTGCTTTTAAAAATTGTTTGCAATTAAAAGATATTCCACTAAATAATATTATAGGCTTTGCTTCAGATAATGCCAGTGTAATGATAGGAAAAAACAATTCTTTCATGACTAAATTACAAGCTGAAACAGATGCGTTGATAGTTTTGCCTTGCATATGTCACTCAGCGGCTTTAATAGCAAATAATGCGTGCGCAAAATTACCGCGGACACCTGAAGAATTTGTTAGAAGTGTAGCCAGTTATTTTTCAGTTTCGGCAAAGAGAACGGCTGAGCTTGCAGAAATGCAATTTTTTTTAACAACGAACAGAAAAAAATGTTGTAGTTATCCACTACAAGGTGGCTGAGCATGCAACATGCGGTTGCAAGAGTTTTAGATAATTGGAACATCTTGTTGGATTATTTTCGCGTTGCTAACTTGGAAGAGAATTCCAAGATAGTTGATTTTATTTTTGATGAATTAAACAATAGTTGCACAAAAGCAGTTTTGCTGTTTCTTAAATATTTTCTAAATTTTTTCAATACCTTTAATGCTTTGTTTCGAGCAAAAAAACTTTTAATTCAGGACCTATCGTCTGAAAGCAGAAAAATGTTCAAGAATATTACCATGCATTATATTAAACCCGAATACCTAAACGACTTGAATATCAACTGCAGACATCCTGGAGTGTTTTTAGACTTGATGTCAATCGATTTAGGACATGATTGTAATTCTTTAATCCTAGACTTGCCGAAAGAAATTCAGGTATCAATTAGAAAATCGTGTTTGGAGTTTCTTATAACTGCAGCTACAGAAATACAGACACGGTTACCACTCACAGATCCTTTCTTTAATTCCTTATGTTTTTTGAAACCTGAAATTGCTCTAAATATAACTAAACCTACTAATTTAGTATCACTAGAAATCATTTGGAAAAAATTTTCAAAACTTAGTGGCATAGATGGTAACAAAATTGACTTGGAATGGAAAAAAATTGCAATTCATTTTAGTGACAACAAAAATGACAAAGAAATTTTACTTAAAAATAGTATTGATAATTTAATTCATGTATAAAAAATCCCATAAGCCGCGATACATTTGTCACTTTGACATCGGATAAAGTTAGCCCTAACTTTGCATCTGGATAAAATGTGTTTAAACTTCCATGGCTAACTTTCTCGAACCTGATTATTGTTTTTAATAATTGTCATTTTCAAGTTAATAAATGTGTTCTTGACTTCTTCATAATTACCTAGTTATTCCTTTTTATTATTCATTAAATTATCTCATCGAATTACGCTCGAGGTTTTTTTCTCCGGGATAAAATTGATTTTTTAAACTCTAATTTGGTTTCTTTTTGGTAAACTGACTCTACAAACCACCAGATAAAAAAACTCGTCCTTCGGACTCGTTTTTTTATCGTAGGTGGTTTGTATCGTCAATTTACCAAGCAACCAAATTATCGTTAAAAAAATCAATTTTATCCGGACAAAAAAAGACCTCTCGTGTAATTACAGTCGAACAATTTTGGAGTACATTGAAAAATTGTAAAAATTTTCAGGATGAGTATGAGTTTTCAAACATTGTAAAATTAGCACAATTGTGTATGTCTCTCCCACACAGTAATGCAGAGACTGAGCGAGTATTTTCAACTGTCACCGATGTAAAAACCAAAAAAAGGAACAAATTGGGTAGCGAAGCTTTAAATGCGGTATGTGTGATTCGCATGTCAAGTAGAGACAAATGTTGCCAATCGTTTAATGTTCATGATGAACATGTAAAATTAATGTCATCTAAAAATTTGTACAAATAGATACGAATTTTACACATTATATTATATATTATATATATTTATTATGTTTTATGTTGTAGTGTTGTTTAATAAATATTTCATAAAAATGTTTTCTTTTTATTTATTTGAGGAAAAACTAGGGAGTTCTACGTTTAAAGGATCTAGGGAATTCTGGGGATTTTTTTGAGCGACATCTAGGTATTTTCAACTATACCCATCTGGCATCACTGGTCCCTGCAACAGTGCAACTTGACCAACTGAGTAGTGACGTACTTCCTTTCCTTTACTGACAGCATTAGTAGTGTTGTAAGCAAAATGCAGAAGGTGAGTGAAAATTATTTAAATTGTATTATTAATTATAAATAAGTATTGTATATTGACTGCAGCAAAATAAGCAAGTATTGTATTTACAGCAAAAGAGAGATCCTCTACCTTCCGTACAAGTTTTCGGAAGAAAGGTAAGTTTTTAACGCATGTGGTGATTGAGGTTATGGAGTTTACTGCAAAACCACATTGTGTGTCGATGTTTTGCGACAATGTAGTAGTAATATTAATTATAGCAATGCTTTTTAGAAATCAGCAACCGCAGTTGCATATTGCAAAAGGGGTCGTGGTAATTTGCGTGTAAATGGACGCCCCTTGGACAGAGTTGAACCTAAAATGCTTCAAGATAAACTCCAAGAACCAATTCTTTTACTAGGCAAGGTGAGTTTATTTTTTCATTTTAAAATTATTCAAATTGACAAGAAGCTAGACAAGAAGTATACTTTGATTATTTATAAATGTTATTTATGATGAAAGTATTATCCCGAAAATGAAATCGCTATGATATAGAAGTTGTTGCTGATTTTAATTTGTGTAATACATTGTCATCATATAGACTTCTATCAAATACTAAATAAGTAAAATTTTCAGGAAAAATTTGCTGCAGTTGACATCAGGGTTAGAGTAAATGGAGGTGGACACGTTTCACAAATATATGCCATCAGACAGGCTATATCTAAAGCATTGGTAGCCTACTACCAAAAATGTAAGTTTGAATTAATTTATTTATTATGCAATCTAAATATTATTTTTTATGTAGATGTTGATGAAGCCTCTAAAAAAGAATTAAAAGATATTTTGATTCAATATGATCGCACATTGCTCGTAGCTGATCCCAGACGTTGCGAGCCAAAGAAGTTCGGTGGTCCAGGAGCTCGTGCTCGCTACCAGAAATCATACCGTTAATTTTTTATTTTTAGATTTCGTATGGTGTATTTTTAAGATCATACAATAAATATAAAAACAAGCTTCGTTTTTCATTGATTGCAATTACAGACAGTTGAATAGCGCAAGACAATTCTATTGCAGTGCAGAAAGTTTTGAAATAAACCGGTATGAAGCAGAAGATGTACATACTATTTAACATGATTAGATTCATGTACTTTTATATGATCATGCATTGTCAATACCAGTATTAGTCAAATCAATTTTTTTTTAAATAAGATGTCTAAACACAAAGTTGACACGAAGCAAAAAACTGGTTATTTTCTGCATCTAATGCATTTCACATCAAATCGAACACATATTGAAAACAATTGAATGCACCATTTTTATTCTCCCTGTTATTTATTTAGTACATTCTACAGGGGAAAATATTAAGTATAGTAGAAATCTTTAATCCGGACCTATAAACGCAAGGCAAATTCGTATTAACGAGAAATTCGGATTACTGGATATTGGAATAAAAACATTGCTTTAGGCGATAGTACCTTATTATAAAGAACTTAACTTACATAATTTTATTACAAAACTTCTATTTCTAATTAAAAAATCAGTAATATTTTTGATTTAAAAGTTTTCTTTCTCTTTTCTCCTCCATAGCATGTGCTTGCATTTCTTAATCTTAATTTCAGTGTTTTTTTTCGTGAACTAGTAGTGACTGTCGATTTACCAACATCATGTCTTAAATCAATCGTTAAAACACATTTTGACATGTTTTAAATGAGATATGGGCTCCTCATATAACGGGTGTTCATTTAAATTCGTAATCTAGCAACCTTTGGATTATTGCCTGTCTCTATCTGCGACGTATTATATCTGTCGCTCTGTCTTCTTTCATTAAAATTCCAAAGGTTGCTAGATTACGAATTTAAATGAACATGCGTTACAAATTGTGTATAATAATATTAATATGCAGATTAGGGTAGTTCTTATTTGAGTCATGTTGGAATTTCGGTTTTTCCGGGTGCCCATTTGATTCTAGAAAAACAACTGAAAATTTTAAGACCAATACGAACTTCCTATCTCTATTCTAATCATTCGCTGTAACGAAGAGAAGTTTCCCATTTGACATGCACACTTTTTTCACTTCTTATGTATATATTTGTCTACTGAAACAAACTGTTGAGAAGAAATTTGAAAATTGATTTTTTTGGAATTAACAATGTTTGATACTACTTTTAGGCACAAAAAAAAATTATATGGAGCATTCGATTTTTTCCAACAATTTACAAATAAATTCAAAATAATGCAACGTTCAATTAGGGTTGAAGTGATGTCGAATGTCCTATCTAATTTTTTTTTTCACCTAAAAGTAGCATCGATGCTCGTTAATTCTATAAAATCAATTTTCAAGTTTTTTTCAAAAATTTGTCCTAGTGGTCAAATATATGCACAAGAATTGAAAAACCCATGTATTTTAAATGGGAAACTTCTCATCGTTACAGCGAATGATTAGAATAGAGATAGGAAGTTCGTATTGGTCTTAAAATTTTCAGTTCTTATTTTGGAATCAAATGAGCACTTGGCAAAACCGAAATTTCAACTTGTCTCAAATAAGAACCACCCTAATGCATATATTTCGAAGACTGTATAAGTGTATACACATTATAGAAATCATTAAAAGTACATATATATGCAACTATAATATTTAGAAAATACACAGGTATATATAAATAATTAGTTTAAATTAACAATAACACTTAAAGTAAATGATAAGACTTAAAATATACATGCTAGAAATTCCTGACTAGGATAAAAACAATGAACTAGGAGTACATCCTTTACTTTCTTTTTGAATACGTTAGTTGATTGTATATTTTTGAGATCTTCAGGTAAGTGATTAAAAAATTTAAATTATTGTATTAAGGGATCTTTATGAATTTTTTCTAACCTTGCAAAAGGAATATAAATGTCACTGGTATATCGAGTAGAGTAATTATTAATATCCACATTTTAGAAAATTGTCTAAATTGTTTTTAACATAACAAACTCATTTAAAAATATAAAGACGGCACTGGAAGTATTGCATATTGTTTGAAAAAAGGACGGCAGGATTCTGTGACTGGTAAATTAAACAATGTTCGCAATATTCTCTTTTGCATAAGGAATACTTGAAAATTGTGTGATCCGTTTCCCCAACACATCTGTCCATAATTTACTAATGATTGTACGCAGGCAAAATAGTAGATAATTAGCACTTCTCTGCTTATAATACTTCTTAACTTAAGACTAGCAAAATTCCTGGTTACTAATTTTTTAACTAGATTCTGCATGCATGTTTCATGTTAAATTCTGGTCCAAAAACATACCTAAAAATTTAGTATGCAGACTTTGTTCTAATGTTTGCTCATTTGCTGATACAGGAAGTGGGAAATCCACTTTTGAAAATTTATTTGGTGAAAAAACCAGCAGTTCTGTTTTTTGGAAATTTAAGGTTAACCCATTTTTACGTAACCATGTTTCCATTTCAGCAATGCATTGATTTGCTTCAGTGCAAAGAGTCTGATAATCATTTGCCCAGACAATAGCAGTTGTATCATCTGCATATAACGTGAGACTACCTCGTGAAATATTTAGAGGGGCATCGTTAATAAATAATATAAAAAGTATCGGCGCAGGGATTCCTCCCTGAGGTACACTGAAAACAACTGGAATACTGTCAGAAATAACTGTGGAATGATTTCTTGAAATCTTAGTCACCTGTGATCTGTTTGTTAAATATGACTTAATTCAATCTATAGCAGGTCCACGAATTCCATAATTAAATAATTTATTAATCAATAGTTCGTGCTTGACAGTGTCGAAAGCACGGGACAGGTCAAAAAATATTCCAGCACATTTTTGTTTATTGTTAAAATTATGTAGAATGTGATTATAAAATGACATCACGGCCTTCTCAGTAGTATAGTTATGGCAAAAACCAAACTGTTGGGGCGATAGAATCATGTGTTTATTAATAAAGACAATCAATCTATTGTAAAAAACTTTCTCAAATATTTTTGAGAAGACTGACAACAAAGAAATAGGTCTATAATTACAAAAAAGGGAAGAATCCCCTTTTTTAAAAATAGGAACAATTTGAGCTGATTTCAAACAGTTCGGGAAAATTCCAAATTCTAAAGAAATATTAATTAAATATGTTAGTGGGATGTTATTTCATCGCAAATTTCCTTTATCAGAAAACAGGGAACTTCGTCTGTTCCAGTTGATCGTTTTTTGCATACGCTACTGATTATCTGTGAAATCTCCTCATAATCAACAGGAGTTAAAAAATGGAATTTTTAACAACGTTTAACCGCACATCAGATAGATTTGCTGTAAGGGAATTTATAGACTCCACAAAATATTTATTGAATGTGTTTGCTATGCCAGTTCCATCTTCATAAACAAAATTACCATCTCCTATTTTCAGAAGAATTTATTTTTTATTGCCTGGCCTATTTGTACATTATCTTTAATAATACTCCAAGATTCCCGTGACTTATTTTAGTCTTGAAAAATCTTACGATTATAATGAGCCTTTTTTGTGTCACTAATAATGAATCTATGCTGTTTTTTTAAAATGTTTATTCTAATTTTTAAAACTGGATCATTATATGATTTACTTACTGCATGAAGATCGCGTAAAAACCTGCTATTTTGAACGATTTGTGGTGTAATCCACGGCTTTTTAATATTTCGCTCATATATTTTTTGCTTAACTATAGGGAAAGCTATATCAAAAATATGAAAAAAATTGTCAATTTTTGTTGGGATCTTGTTCTAAAAAGACATCTGACCATTGCTCATCAGACAGCATGAGTTTGAAAAAAGTTATATTCTCTTTAGAAAAGGATCGTTTATACACAAAAGAACTTCTTAAATTAGAATTAATATTTAAGGCATACGAGATGCATTGAGCCTTATGATCAGAAAATAAAACGTTTAAAATTTTATTCATTACAAAATCGGTACCAATGTTAGTGAAGATATTATCAATTGTAGTTTTAGCATTATTTTGAACACGCTAAAATTCTGTAAAAACTTTTTGAAAACCAAAAGATGGAAACAGATTAATCAAATGCTTACACCATTTATCATCTTCTTTTTTGAAATCAACATTAAAATCGGTTGCTACGAGCACGTTATTTTGATGTTTGTTTACCATTTGAAGCAGTGATTCTAACAAAATTATAAAATGCTCTTTATCTGCATCTGGGCTATGATAAATACAGGATATGTTAAAACGCGTGTTTTTGAATATTAAATTCGCTGACAAAACTTCAAACGTTTTATTGATAAGAGTCAGAATACTTAATTTCACTAGACTTAATATTACTCTTAATTAGGATCATAGTACCACTGCCGCGGTTCCTGATGCCTAATTTCTTTCTACAGGTATACGCTGCAACGTTGTAATTACTTAATTTAAATGAGAAAACCTCATCTTCAGTAAACCACATCTCTGTTACACATAACACCTCTGGATAATCTAGCGAATGAAGAAAAACCTCGAGCAGTTCTGTTTTGTTGCGAATGCTACAGATATTTATATTAACAATTCTAATGGTTGGGAGTTCCTGCTCGACTCCTAGTTCAGGGCTGTGAGAGATTTGCTGTTGAATTGCTTCCTCGACGAAAAAACTTTTTGTGTAATAAATAATTAATAATAACAAATTTAAGAAAAGTTCTAAGGTAGATGATGTTAACACTTTCGGCAAAATTGCATCATCAAAACATTTAGGGTGCCTTTGTAATGATACCAGTTACTATATTCAGGATTTTTATTACTCTTTATATTAAATAATAATAAAAGTGTTTATTGATCTTCGCAGAATTTTTCTACACCCGACAGGTTGTAACATCTCATTTATAATATTGATCTTCCCATTCCCCAAGAACGTTACATATTCAATTTTAGTATGTAGTACTGCGAGATAAATAATTGGTACCACTGAATTATAAAGTAGGCGGGTTTTTAACAATTTTGGCATATTACACTGTTGAAAGAGAGTACTATGGAGAAAGTCCTATTTAAACAGGAAAAACCTACTGTGTCAATTATCTTGCAATAGTACATAGAACTTTCTTGTTCAGATTAAAGAAATTGGTTCGAATTAAAGTAGATTTCGGATTAAAGAGGTTTTTTGGATTATAGCTCGTAAATGTATGGATTTCTACTGTAATTATTTTTAAAATGTTAAAAGATGAGGCTTCCGCACGCAGTTCTTCAGGTATTTTGAAATAACATGAAAAAGTTTTTATCATAGCAAATTGAATGTTAGCTCAAATGAAAGCTTTTAAAATTATCATTCATTTAGATTCGCTTTACTTTTCTCTGAAACCTAAACTTACGAATTTATTATAAAAACTCGAAAAATATTTAATCATAATTATCACTTATTATACACCAAGCTTTTGCGTTCTTATTTTTACCAGAAGATTTACCTTTAAATTCTCTACAAGTATCAAGGGGTATCAGGATGAAGATGCTAGAGGTTAAAGAAATTGTTATTTTCTTTGTCTCAGCTATGCAGCCGTTATTGTTTGTTACATAGTCTGTCAACAAGTGCCCTTGAAGGTGTAAGAAGGTGGTATTTTATGACTGTTTCTAAAGAAATATTGTTGCAGTGAACTTTAGTTAACATTACACACTTGTTACCGAAGCTCTGTTAATTTTAAATTCACAATGCTGATGCTGGTATAATCTAATTCTAGATTTTTATATGAATATATCTATATAGTTTGTATGTGGTGATTCTAATTTATCTATAAATTTGAACAATGAGTGTCAAGTGACCTCGGTTTGATGTCTGTTTTAACCCCTTCAATTTCGAAAAGCATGGAAAAAAATGTGCAAAAAATTTAAGACTAGTGTTTCCAATTATGCTTGAAAAATTAAACAGACCAGATATATTCGACTGACCCCACATCTGAAAATATGTATTAAATATATCTAGTACCACAGCTGTGCCAAGTGATGAAAGAAATCCCAACAGTACACCTCCATCTCTAGTCTCTGGTTCAACAAAAGAATTTGGCAGTAATAAAGTATTAGAAACACCAACGAGAATTGGAAGTATAACAAAGCTGAATGAAAATCTGGAAATGCTCAGTGAGACCACAATAAAGAAGTCAAAGTTGTCTAGAAAAAACATTCAGCAGAGAAGAAAAATATTGTACAGACAGTGATAGTGAGACGAATATTTCAAATAGAAGAAGATGAAGATAGAGAGAAGGAAGATGATCTTAATATTAAATTATTAGATGAACTAAAGGAAGTTTATAAATAATACAAAACACTTTCCTGTAAATTTGTTTTTAATATTAAAAATAATTTTTATTTCAACAAATATATTTCTCCTACAAACTAGGCATCCATTAGTGTTGTATAGCATTGGGAGCATGTCAAATAAATTGTTATGGAGGAGAACATATTGTGTTAAAAGATTAAGCAAAAACATTGGTATTTAATACTACCACCAGATGAGTAATATTTATTAAAATGTGGGAAAAAATACAAAATGATCATAACTTCTATTTAGTTAAACGTTCCTAATTTTAAATTTAGTTGGTATTGGAAAGTATAATAAAAATGGAAAATTAAAGTTATCAAAAATTACAGTCATCGAAAATACTGATCCAGCACTATTTGTTGACGTCAGACCGGGAAGATGTGACAAGTTTCTTCAATTGACATTTACATGTGCAACGCCCGTCACTCAAGTTAGTGCAGAGCGCAATGTCAGTCAGATACGACTTGTGAGAAGCGTTATTAAATGTAAACATATAAATAAAGTGAATATTTCGTTAGGTTTTAGAGCCTGTTTAATTGTTAATTCAAAATATAGCAGCTCTTATAAGAAGTGATGTGTTATGCCCGGTGTTTGGTTCTGCAAGAGAATTATCTAATGTTCTATCCACCTATGAAAACGTTATGAAATATTTTTTATGGATCGCTCATTTCAATTGTCCTGATAGAAACAAATTAAAATACCTCATAGGAGTCATAGGAAACACATCAGAATCAGTAGCTTTGAAAGTGGAGGAGATTTGGAGAAGTACTTCCACTTCAATTATTAAACATCATGTAGTTGTAAAACGGATTCACAAATATCATGAAAAATACCGGAATTTATTGAAACCATACAAGGGTAGAAAAAACACATACCTATAAAATAAAGTTACAGAAGTTTCTTGAGGATAGTAAAAGGCTTTTTGATATTGCCACATGTAAGTGTGTAAATCAAAATGTATGTCAGTGTGAAAGTATCCGAGAAATTCCTACCAAGGAACTTACCTTTTAAAATAACCAAAGAAACGGAAGAAAAATTACTAGTCGGAAGCAATTGTCATTGACTGAAAGAAAACAGAACCGACAGGAGCACGAAATCAAGCTTACAATTTCTAACCAATCTGAACCGTCATGTAGCACTGCTTTGGAGTTTGTTGATAGTAAAAACTTATATATATACAGGGTGTCTCAAAAATAACGAACAATAACGCAGAGGGTTAAAAAGCGTCCGAGGTAGAATCTAAAACTAAAGAAAAAAAACTCTACCTTCAAAAAATTTTTTTTGTAAATTTGTTAAAAATTGTTTGCAATAATTTTTGCTAATACGGTCCTGTTATATTTTGCATCAATTTGATAATAAATAATAAGTCATCCAGCATTGGGATAGTCAAAACATTGTAAAGCGATATGTGTAGAGTTAAGCAAAAAGTCGGAGAAGTCGATTTAAAAACACGTATATTGGTCAAGGTTACGTCTTTATAAACACCATGACATATCACCGTAATAAGCGTTTTTGTTCTAAACTGCATAGTTGCAAAAAAGTCCCAAACGTTTGATGATAGTTCATCAAACTAATAATTTTTATTATCAAGAGTTTATTTGAAGGTGTTTTCCGTTTTAAATAAAATAGATTAATGGTAAAAATTGCTCTTATTTAATAAATTGCGACCCTTGTAGTTTTTTTAGTAAACCACAATCGGGCCTCAAATTCAACCTGGCGGCTCCCTAATTATGAAAATGTTCTTTTTAAAAGGTTAATTTATCTTCTGTTTATTTTCGAATGTTATTACAGAACGTAAAAATATATTTATGTTTTGTATCCTTTGTTTAAATTGCGTTTTGTTTATTTTACATAGATCAAATTTCACTATGTGTATTTTTGCGGAATGTTTAGTCCAAAATTTTATTTACAAGCACAGAATACGAAAGAAAGAATTGCTATAAATAAGGAAAGTCTGCGAAAGGGGATGTTTATAACAAAGAGAGTTTTTGATTATTGACTTACGTTCATTGAGAAATTTCGAGCCCAAGATCATTTTTGTAAAATTTTATTTCAGTTTTAATGAAAAGGTTTACTATTAGTTTTAAATATTAATGCTTCAGATTCTAGTAAAATGTATTAGCATCGCATTTTTTAAATTACGTTCAACGCCGCCACACATAACTTTAACTTATTTAACTTATTGAAATATGATATCAGATGCTCTCTTTAAAGTAAGATGTTTTAAGCTGTTATTAGACCTTGAATTTATTTTAAAATAAACCATAACATGGCAAAACGGAACGTGTCTTATTTACGAGTGTTTTCAAGATCAACTCATTTGGGTATTTTGCGGCATTGACAAAATTGTGCTGTATTGACAAATGCTGTAAAGTTCAACAAACTACAGTCCTCAGCATTATGCGACATCAGGAGATTGTGGAGCAGAACGTGCAGGACCGGACTCAAAACTTGAACCTTAAATAACTCTGAAAGTAAATATTTTAGAAAAAAAAGGTATGGGAAGAACTTTCTCTACACATCATCAACTATCTCGTATTCACGTATTGTCCGTTATTTTTGAGACATGCTGTATATATTTTATTTCTATTGTTACTCTTATTATTTTTATTAATTTTTTACTCTCTCTCTCTTTTCCTGAAGTCTTGTCAAGTTCCATATCAGAAGAACCATTGTTTGCATTCCTGAGAAAATGCATGTATCTAAGAAAACAGTGCAAAATGAAGAAGAAAGTGTTAAAACAAAATATCCTGTTGTGGCAAGAGTACTAGATCGATATGGAATATCGGATAGAGCTGGGGCTGCAATCGTCTTTGCTACATTACAGGACATTGGAGTGATAAACGAAGACAACTATTCTAATGTAGTAGATAGAAGTAGAATTTGTTATTATGTCAGTTACATGCCAATGAACTTCCATTACGACACATTTTCGAACGTTTGGATGGAACAAGTGGTCCAAAAGGTTTTGTAGGTGCTATTGTTTCGAAAACAATTTGCAAAATGCGAAGATCTCCCAATTCCCCAATTCGAAAGAATGGCCTGTAACCTACCACAATCTATTACAGAATTAAGTACCAACCAACAATATTTGTCGAGCAAGTAACTCAGCAATTTGTTTTCCTAGCTTGGCAAAGCGCAGCCCAGGGAAAATCGTGCACACCGGGTGGTTAACTACAGGGAACAGAATTTTAAGATTATATGTTTTGTCTGCTCAACCTTCATCTAATCTAATTACTTTGGTGCAATTTATAATAAGAGTATATGCCCCAATGTGGTTTCGAATAAAGAGACAATCATCTTGCAATAATGGATCAAATAATCTCTGTCAAACCATCATTCTATCATGATACTTATCTCAAGATTTGAAAAATATAATTGATCCGGTGATCCAGAGAAATGGCTTCTTCAGCCATCTTAAAAATATTTTGTTGGCAATGTTATATGATGATCGGCAACATATCAGAGAGTTGGCTTTAAGGCGAATTCTTCAATAACGGACATTAGGAAATATGTCTACAGCCCAGATAGCATACAAGCTTATATCAAACTTGCATTTGGATTGATATACGCTTGTATATCAATCCATTTTGATTGATATAGCGTGTGTGCTATCTGGAAAGAATTTTTACTTTGCCAAAATTTAATTTTTCCACAACAGATTATATTGACCTAACTGATTGGCACAGCAATGAAGTCACAGAACCACCTCTGACTAAATCGTTAAGTGAAGAATCAATCCTAAATGCCATTAAAATGAAAAATATAGATGCAAATGAACTATTGTGTGAGGCAGCATTATTCCCTTGTCATACACAAGCTGTAAAAAGGTGTGTGAAAACAGTAACTGAGGCATCTTTAGCTGTATGTGGTTCTCCAAATAGAGATGGTTTTATAAGAGCCGGAATTGAAGCCCACAAAATCATTCCTGTTTTCAATTCAAAAAAGAATATGCTACACAATAACGTATAATTTCTTAATTTTTTTTATTTACTTATACTTAGTCTTATTTTTTGTGCAGTAAATGTTTCTTGAGTTTTTTTCTGAATTGTATCATTACTATACTAGGTACATTGGATACAAATAAAAAGTGTTATTTCATCTATTCTCATTTTTTTATTTGCTCTGAGTTGTCAACTTTTACCACCAGCAACAAACTATCATAGAGCATCAAGCCGAGTATAAATTACAACTTTCGTATTTTCACTAAGATCATCTTATCAATTTTGATTTGATGTATGTATGTATGTATATGTCTATGTATTCATCTTATATATATATATATGTCAAAATACACAATATTCCATTTCTTCAATGGAATAACCATTATATAAGAAGAAATTGCAATACACGATTTTGTGTCATTTAGTTATCTGAGAATTTTCACAAAATTTTAGCTTTTAATTAGTTGAAGATACAATATTGAAGATTATACTCATTTTAAAGGAAATTTAATTCTCTAAAACTAATTATTTGAAACTTTTCATCTCAAACAAAAAACATGAATAGTAGGGACACTCTTGTAGGAAATTAATTGCTTTTCAATTTTCTACATAGCACTTTTGATGCTACGTCTAACCGTTTACTAGATACAAGCGGAAAACAGGACCTTCTCTCTCCCTCCTCCATTTGCTAATGCTCCTAGATCCCAGGTCCTTTAGTATGTTTACCTGTTAACTAGTCCAAACAAATCCCTGAAGACAACTCTTGCCGTCTCGACATTTTCGTCTATACCCCCCTTTTTGAGCATTCCTTGAATGGCCTAAAATGTTTATATACAAAAATTAAAAAACCCCAAAACAGTATCGAAAAGTGCTTTGTTTCCATTCTGTTTTCGGTTTCAAAGAGTCAGAAATTAACGCAAAATAAAAAAAATATTTTGTTCTAGAACTTCTATATTTAAGAGTGTCTACAATTCTTACTTAATTTTGTCTGAAAGACTAAACATACCAAATTATTACAATCTTTTATATTCAGACGTTATTTGCTAAGTACTACTCTTTTTATATTTTGAGAGAACTATAAAAAACCTTTTTTTTCCTTTTTAAATTTATTATTAAATTAACTAAACAACTAATATTGAATCTAAATAAATGTACAAATATTTAAAGATTGTTAAAATACCATATAGTATTATTAAACATATATATACAATTTATATGAAATAGTTCATTCTAGGATTGCAAAAATAAATAATTAGATATTTTGTGATGTATTACTTAGCACATACATATCTTTGTCTATATTTATATTGTAATTGATATCAAATTGTAGCAAAATAAATAGATGTGTAGAAATTGCTCCAAAAATCTGCAAATAAATTTTTTTTAATCAAAAATGTTCATGTAGGAAAATAAATAGGTAGTAGACTTACTGAAAATATAAGTGTAGTGTTTACGGCAAAGCAGCCACCTGCTTTAACTTCAACATCACACTGAAGAATTTGTGTGGAAAAAGCTTTTATCTGAAGAAGGAAAAAATGAATAGTTAATATAAAGTAAGTAGCTAATAACTATTAGTAATTGTGTATTTTCAGTAAATCTAAATTTGTAGATTTTTTGATTACTATTACAATACAAATTTAAATATTGAACCATCCCCAAGAAGTCCAGAAAAACTTACCTCTTGTCATTTGGGTGGATAAATTATACATGAATCATGATAACATTTTTGATAAATTGATTAACAAATTAAGCATAAGTGTTTCATTGTACCATTTTATATAGATGGTTACAAAATGTAGGGTAATATTAGGGTTGCCACCTGTCCTTTTTTATTCGTTTTTTTAATGAAATGATGTATCTTTATAAAGTCAATTCACAAATTTTACATTTTTTCCAAAATTATTGATATCTCATTTATTGAACATAACGATCTCAGCATTTTCTAAATGAATATTTTCTATAACAGGCGAGACAAAGGTGTGAATGGAGAGACGAAATAAATTGATGCTCTACAGACTAATTCATTAGAGTTGCTGATTTACTTTAATTTTAAAAGAACTTGCCAACAATTCTATGAAATACCAAAGAATGACAAGTCTCTGCTGTAGACAATCAAAATTGAATAAAAAATTTCAAGTTAATTTTAATGCTTAAAAGATTAATTGTCTACTGCAGTGATTCCCAAACTTATTTTGGCACGATCTCCCAAAGATCATGGAACCCTTGTCATGCCTACAGTGCCTTAACGAGGGCGTGGCAAAAAAGGCGCCCGCCCGCCCGGGCGCAACTGGGTTTGGGGTGCAAAACGAAGGATACCGACCTTGTTGAGAGTTGCACGTGGTTTTTATTTTACTTGACCACTCTACATGAATCAACACCGACTCTCACTGGCCGTTTTTCGTCTCCTGACCAATTAGACAGAGACACGTATTATTGCGCGCGCATCACACTCCCTCTCTTTCTTACACTCCTAGCCCGCGTTTACATGAGGCGAAAAGCTCAGCAAATCAGAACGTCAGGAGAAATCAGGTGACGTTGATACGACGTTCTGATTGGCTGAGCAAGATACTTTGCGCTGCTATTTCCCGCCTCATGTGAATGCAGGCTCATACAAGAACGATCTATATTGTGTAGTGTGTAGGCAAGGCGCTACCGTCTTTGTTGGTCGTTCCTCGTTCATAAGATGAGGTTATGAGAAGAAACATTAACTTATGACGATATAATAGATGTGCTTGCAAATGAAAAAGTGAGAAAAATTACTTTATAAAATATGCTGAACTGTTTTGTTTTTATTATATTAACATATACCTACTTATATATTTTATTATTTTGTCGAATTGAATAAAAATTTGTTCTTAATTAGGTTATATATTATTTACTCATACAAATACCTTGGCAAATACATTATTGTATACAGTGTCCACGGATTGAGTTCACAAGGAGGAAAAAAATTTTATTTTTAGTTTTATCGAAAAATGTCATTTTCGATAAAAAGTTTTGCTTGTTGTAAAACCCTAGAAAATTAAAAAAAAATTACAATTTATTTTATCGCCAACCATCAATAAAGCCATGCATTACCATAGCGATTTGTGGAATTAAACAAACACTTTATTTTACTGTACAAATCAAGTATTTTACCTGCCGCAAATATGGTTACTGTACAAATCAAGCATTTTACCTGCCGCAAATATGGTAGACGATAAAATTTTGTATGCACCACGTCAGTAAAGTGTCTTTATCGAACTCGCCTGTTATTCGTCTCTCTCGCTTCGCTCTCTCATCTCAGACTCGTTCGATAAAGAATCACTTTGCTGACTTGGTACATAAATAACTATTACCTGCTTCATTTTATAGTCAATTTTCTGTGAAACTATATGTAATTTTGCACTAAGTTCAAAACTTTAAGAATGATCTAGTGGGCGACGTTCATGTGATTATTAAGCAATAATTCTTTCAAATTGTCATTCAACAGTAATCGTTTATTTCTAATCAATAACAAAAGTAATAAAGGAAAACTAACATTAAGTAAAAATGAACACCAACTATTCGACGTAGCCTCCACCAACCTCAAGACATTTCTCTACTCTAATTCGAGATACTTTGATATGAAAAGATTATTGCTTAATAATGACATAAATTTCACCCACTAGGTTATTGTTAAAGTTTTAAACGTAGTGCAAAATTACATATGGTTTCACAGAAAATTGACTATAAAATGAAGCAAGTAAGTCAATTTTTTATAATTTTCTGGGGTCTTACAACAAGCAAAACTTTTTATCAAGAATGACATTTTTCGATAAAAGTAAAAATAAAAATTTTCTCCCTCTTGTGAACTCAATCCGTGGACACACTGTATATTATACACTTATACAGGCAACTCATTTTGATGAGGTTAATAGTATTTAATATATTGCATTTAGTAAAATTTAACTTGTTACATTAAAATTTTTAATTTTAATGTCATTGGGTTACGGAGAGGCGCAAGTCAGATACTTGCCACAGGCGCTTCATACCCTCGTTACGGCACTGCATGCCTATATTCTAATTGAATGAATTGAAATGAATAAAAGATCATAGTGCATACATAATTAGTATTATTTTAAAAATGAAGAATGCCTTTTTAGTTTTAATTACCATTTTTTATAAAATAAATTCTTATTAAATGTTAAATATCTTAAGTTTAATGTTATCCATCACTAAAGAACAGGTTGCCTCACAGAACCTCTAAAATCGTTGGCAAAACCCTGGGATTTCACGGAAAACACTTTGAGAATCACTGGTCTACTGTTTTGTTCTTGTATGATCTAGATCTAACATGGGTAAATTAGGAAAGAAACTAGTGGTAAAACTTTTATTTTTTGTTTGTATTTTTCTACACTACAACTAGTGATGCACCGAAGCGGCTTTTGGCCAAATCACCGAATCCGAATATTCGACCATTAAAATTTGCCGAAGCGACGAATATTCGGCCGAATTTTGCTTTAATAAGATAATATAAAATATAACTAAACAAAATTAATAAAAAATAAACAGTATCGGATTATAAAAAATACGATGTCAAAAACTTAATTAAAAAACCCTTACTAAAATACGACAACGTAATATAATAGCATTAAAAAACCATTTCAGCAAGTCTTTAAAACAAAAGAAGACATACAAACGCACACCGATAAAGCCTGTAGTTAACTGAAACTAAACCTAATTCCTATATTTCACTTAGAGTTTATAGTTATTTATGTATTTAAAGGGCATAAAGAAGCTTTTATGGCCAGAAGCGTTATTTCTATAACGCATGCATAAATATAATGTGTAAACTTATCACCAATGAAAATATCATCATAAATCATTTAATTATATTTTTTACACAATAATAGATTTGAGATAAAAACTTAATCTGTGCGTAAAATAGTGTATGTATAGCGGGTGTAACTTGCTTTTATGTCCCTACAACTATAAAAGCTTCTTTATGCTCTTAATACATAAATAACTATAAAGTATAAATACCTACTGTATCTTTTTTATACATTATTATGGCTATTATTGCGCAAACTATATACAGTGTGTCGCATTTAAGATGAATACACTCTCGTAGTTTCGTTATCTTAAGGAGTAAAAATTCGAATGTTGGCACAATGATACATATTCATGAGTTGCATTTTTTGAGGTACTCAACTTAAATGTGAACTGTACACCCAGCCTACCACGATTCTTCAAACATGGCCAATTCTCGATATTTCACTTCGCGTTGTAGATATCAGAAATTGTTATTACAAAAAGTTGTTTAGAATTCTATTTTAATCCTTAGTAGCAAGCTTCATGACAGAATTCGCATTTTTAATTTTTCAGTATGTTAGCGTTGTCTGCACACAGTTTTTACCTTATATCTACCAAAATTAAATGTATTTTTTGTTATATTGACATTTCGTTCAATCAAATTTTATTTTCCACGAAACTAAAAAATTAAAAATGCGAGTTTTGTCATGAAACTTGGTACCAAGGATAAAAATTGAATTCTAAACAACTTTTTCTAATAACTTTTTTTTGATGTCCCCCAACGCGAAGCGAAATATCGAGAATTGGCCCTGTTTGAAGGGTCGTGGTAGGCTGGGTTTACAGTTCACATTTAAGTTGAGCGCCTAAAAAAGTGCAACTCGTGAATATGTATCATTGTGCCAACATTCAAATTTTTACTCCTTAAAATAACGAAATTACGGAAGTGTATTCATCTTAAATGCGACACACTGTATAATAGTCGGAACAATATATGCACGCTCCCGTTGCGTCATCATCTAGACAGGACTTGAAAATATTTACGTATTTTAATTGTAGGAATTAAATAAATGCTGATACATTTTTAAATACTTAGAATTTCTTTTGGTTAAACGCCAAATAATAAGTTTTTCAATTAAAATGCATTCAAATAAATCAGATTGCGCCAGAAAAAATTAAAAAACCGCTTCGACCGGCCGAATACCGAATCTTTCACGCTGCTTCGACCAAAACAGAATCTGTTAAAAATTGGCCGAATAATGAAGCAAAACCGAAGCTTCGGTGCATCTCTAACTACGACCTTTCATAAAAAGATATTTTGAAGATAAAAAGTCACATATATCTCAAATGACCTTTTTGTTTTTATAAAAATGTGGCAACAGAAATAGTAGTAGTATGTTAAGACAAAGATAATTGTATCTATTGATCGTCTCACGTTGAGACTACAGTGTGTGTTCTTATTCTGGACAACGAGGTTGCCAAATATCTTGCAAGCAACTTTTAAAAACACTTTCTAAATATTGTAGTTGTGACTGCATAAACCTTTATAATCCCTATTGTTCGAGCAAGTTATATTGCAGGTAGTCACTTCTTCTGACAGCGGTAGTAAAACAAAATTTCTGCTGTTCATGTAGTGCGCATATAAAGTCTGGAACTATCGAAATAAATCTTTTATCAAACATTTTTGAGAAAAATCCTGGAACACGTCGATCTTTATCTTAAAGGAGACATATTTTAGTGTAATCGTTCGGTGACAAATAATAGTGCCGACAAAAAACGTTATACTATAATTTCAGTAAGTACAAACTGTATTATGTAGTTCCGCGAAGTAAAAGTAGAAAGAAAACAAGAGGCTTTGTTGTTTACTAAAATCCTTTGCATTTGCTGCTAATCCTAAATTTCCGTTTTTGCAAGTTTCTATTGAAGCAAGTTGAATAAATGAATGATTTTATCATGATGAAATCATTTTACCGTTAAAATTACGTTTGGGACTTCCTGTATTTACCTGTGAATTAAAAGATTAAAAAGATCATATAGAAGCTAACCAGCCGTTATTTTTATTTTGAAAGAATTTGAAGACGAAATAATTAAACAAAAAAGTATAAGTAATAAAATATCGGATATTTAGATACATGTACGATGTAAAAAATCCAAGTAATGTTTAATAAAATAACAAATACATGTTAATAAGACTTTCTTTTAAATGCTTCTTTTGTATGGTTACGATTACACTTTATCGGTTACTGTTTTCAAAGGTTTAGAACTTCTGGAATCTTAATCCACATTTCTATAGATTCATACAGTGAAATAGGTGGCAACAACGAAGCACAAACTCCCATAAGAAATACATTGGCTATCTTTCCTTCACTGTAGTCCCAACGTGAGACGGACAATAGGTTATACTATGATATTAGCCCCGTTTCACATGGGCGCTGACTGTCAGCGAGCTGACCATGATGGTACGCCTCGCGTTTTGTTTTCACATGATCAGGATGCAAATTGATATCAAAGCTGATGCATCAACCACTGTTGTCATATCTGCTACTTACATATAGCAGTTTGCAAATTTTATTACCCTTTTCCTTATTTTCTGATATTTGTCCGTTTGAAAGAGCAGGTACTAAATCATAATTCCAGAAAACCCAAATTCCATCATTGATTTATGTTGTCACTACATATAAAAATTTTTTAAATTAATTTTAAAGAAATATTTCAAATGCTTTCTATAAGTACTTTATGAATGTTGTGTCGAATGCAACCCCTAATACATTCCTTTCTGTGCACCGTATGGTGTATAGCTGCAAACCGACAACATTGTTTTTTAAAATAACCTCGGTCAGCGCGCTGATTCCGCATACGTGTGAAAAGGTGCATTTATCCAATGGCCCGTCAATGGATGGTACGCGGGGCTCACGGGCCACGCGTCCGGCCGCAATGACTAAATATGCGTGCTGACCATCAGCGTGTATGTGAAGAGATCAATTTAAAACTGTAGTCCTTGCATGGCGCTGATCATCAGCGCGATGACGGTCAGCGTGCATGTGAAACGGGTGTTAGAACTGGTAAACTGTTGCAGTCATGCAATAATAATCCCTTTGTTGGGAGTTTTGAGCTTTTTCAAGGCTTTTCACCTTAGTAAGCTAACATCGAAAGTAGAACTTGACTCTTAACGACTATTCAAATACAAAATAACCAACAATTATAAAAATGTGTTACTAGAATGTATTCGTATTATTCATTTTTTAATACCAAGTAGACATAATATTCAGTTTATTCAGCTCAGGTTGTCCCATTTACAGAGCTGTCTTTCTTACATTAAACTATTTATATTTCTAATTATACAGCGTGTCCGGAGATAGAACGCATTAATTTTAATGGGTGATAGAAGACACCAAACCGAACAAAAAAGTCTTATACAACTTTGTTCTAGAACGTACCACTTTTTCAGAAAAAAATAAGAAAGTTGGAAACTTTAACATCATTTTGCCGCGTTAATAATAGCACTTTAAGTATGGGGCTTTGTCGGCAGATGTATCTCATCTATCACAACAACAAATCTTAATAACGTTTTATCCTATCGTATGTCGTTTCCGCGTAAAATTGAATTCTTTTTACAATTACAAATTCATTTTACTCAATTAAGAAACGTGACAACCCTGTAAAAATTGTAAACCATATGCTCCAGTTTACACAAAATGCTGATGTGGATGTTTCTTGAACTTGAAAAAAGCACGTTTTGCTTAAGATTATTTGGGCCAGTGCCTGATTGTTGTATAAATAATACCCGTTTAATGCTATAATGCGCGATAATGCTGAGTTTTAGGTTTTTGAACTTGGAATGATTTGTCAATGCACGAGTTTGTTTATTTAATAACAGTTTTTAGTACCATTTTAGAGCGAGATAAGATAAACACTTTGTCAAAAAGCTCTTTAAATCATAGGCTTCCGGTATATCTTGGCTGATTAAATTAATTAAAGTAATAATAATTTTATAGAATTCACTGAATGTCGTATTAAATTAATTGATGTTTTTGAGGAAAATAATTAAGGAATTTCAGAATCAGTAATTTTGCAATGGCAACCGGACAATGAGGTAAAAATCCAACTTGTGTAAAGAATAAAGAATATATTGGCGTATGATTATAAAATGTTCAGGGCATCTAGAATCGGTGACAAAATTTAAAAATCTTTGTTATTAATAAAAACTTTGATGCTTAAAGTTGTCACTACTTTGAACTAACAATTTCTCGACATTTCCAGGCTGAGATTTAAAATTAAATTACTTTTCTTGTATGGAGCTTATTGAAACCAAAATTAAAAATGATAGTATTTGCAGCTACATAACTTAAAAAAACATGAACATGTGTTGTAGCTTTTATTTTAAAAAATCCTAAATTGTAAGAGCTTTTTCTTGCTAAAATTCAAATTCTGCTGGAGTTATAAAAAACGCCCGCATATCCCCGCTTTAAAATTTTTGTTAAAGAAATAGACAAAGCATCCTGGTTATTTTCATACAAAAACCAAATCCAACTCGAACCAACTTAAAAAGTTAAAAGCCGTTATTGTAGGCACTGCAAGAAATATTTACCGGTATTATTCGTATTATTCCAGGCATAGTTGTTGATGATGCAACATTGTGTTTTGCACCCTTTATCTCAACTGTTAGAAACAACTAAATACCACGCCTTAAGAAGTTGGCTTTTTTACGTGTTACCATGATCCCTACGTACGCAGAATGGGGTTTTCTAATAACTGCAATAAAAATTTAACAAAGCTGAAAGCATCATAACTCATAACAAACAGCATGATTGAAACCTTTTAGTAAAATGGAGATTATTTACGAATGAAATATTGGCAATTATTGTAAAACGTTATAAGTACTGTTATTTCTTAAGGGATGGTAATCTCGTTTATAAATGCGGACTTAAAAATATTACCTAAATTCTTAATTGGAAACTATTAATTGCGCTTACTGAATATTGCTCTAAAAATTCCCATAACTTAATACATGTTAATTAACAAATTGCATAATCAGATGCGGTATTGTTTTAGTTAAATTGATTTCTGTATTACCCCTGTTTTTTAATACGCAATTACAAACGTGTCTTTAAATGGCTTCATTGCACTATGACACTTAAAACAATTGTATTTTTAATTAACCCGTTATTTGGGAGTAAGTATTAATCCGTATAACGCCGCCGCTGGCGTTATTATTTATTTCAAATTAACACCAGAGAAAAGTGCTGCTTGTAATCTGATCTGAACTCATATTTATACAGATGATCATATCCTGACCTAGATTTCTTATTTACTGTTTTTAAAAACCTTTTGTAATAAAAAGCTATGAAACGTGCTTCATTTAGCTTTTTCAGCAAAACAACGGCTGTCATAGTACGTTTGTTTATCTAACCGATCTTAATTCGAAAACAAGTTCAAGATCTTCAGTTGCAGAATGCGATTATACTTAAGCAAGGTTGCCAGATATGGCAATGGTTTTTTCTAAATTACTCGGAAGCCTATTAACATAGAAAAAAAATTATTAAGACTTTTTTGTTCCTTTTGATGTCTTCTATCACCCCTTAAAATAAATGCCTTCTATCTCATGACACCCTGTATAGTTAGACTGATGACGAGAAAGTTATAGTTACCTCTCTTATTAAACCAATATCATTTGCTGACAAAGCGACTGCAGTGAGACTTCTCTTTACAAAATTTGCCTGAAAAGAAAACATAAATAATATTTGTTATCTCTTTAGAATTTGGAAAATATAAATGTGATTATAATAAACTTATTTTATTATAAAACTCCCTTTATTATATTTTTCTATAGTTTATTTTTAACTTTATTTTTTAATGGATTTATTAAAAGATAGTGGGTTACAAGTTACAAGCAAGAAACAAAAAATGTCTATATTCCAAAGATATATTCTAACGAAAGTGATACGTGAAAGAAACATAAGATTAGAAAATAAAACTAGAATACGAGCCCAGTCGCACAATAATTGGACCATGCGATACATTTTCAACTCAAAGTTCGCTACTCTAAAACATTCAAAATCAGGTAAACTGCACAAGCGCATTACATCCTAGTACATCATAGAAATAAAAGATGCATTTTCCATTTTATCTTATTTGCTTCACTTGTTGCCAAGCACACGCAGTATATACGGTGATCGGACTTTAGGATAAGCTTCTTTGGTCATTAGAAACATAAAACTTTAGTAACATTTTTTGATTAAATGAACTTGGAAATCTCGAAAATTTTGCCCGGCGTTTTCAGAAAAGTACGTATAATTGATGCAGGTCAGTGTTAAGTCGAATAAGATTATTAAATGCAAGCTCTTTAGAAATTGGCACCATCAGTAAAAACGTGACATCTGTTCAATGAGCACAACAAAGATGCAGACGGCGTACATTCCATTTAAGATGTTGAAACAACTGACAACGTTCTATTAATCCGGTGGATTCCCCTATATTCTAATAGGAAACTCAGAAATGACATCATTTTAATACTGACCCGATTACTGACATACTGACATTATCATTAAATTTGATTTTTTATTCGTTAATAAACAGATATTAGTTAATCAAGTAAAGACATGTTTAGATAATTTGATCTATCCATCAATAGATATTGTTATTTTTTATTGGAATTCTAGAAAGTTCCTTTAGTAGAACCTTATTATTCTTTTTTATTTTTTGATAGAACGACCCTGATGGATGGTAATTTGTTTACATAGCCTACATAGTATAAAGATAATGCGTAAAAATAAGCACTGTAACTATTTTATTACTAAAGACTGCAGTGTAAGGGGTTTGCAATTTGTTATTGATTGAGAAACCAAATAGTATTGTTTATCGCCTTGAACTTCAAAATATGTGTAACTATTACATGTACTATAATTTTTTATTCACAAACCTGCAAACTTGTATTACACATAGGGGTTAATGTGCCTATTAAAAGAATTTGAAATTGTCTTACAAATCAAAAATCACAAAACAAAAATACCGTTTTTGAAACATAATATCAAACGAGAGGTCGTTTCCCCAAAATAAAGACGGGTTTATTACTTTATTACGCAACCCTTGCACATTCTAGAAAACAAGTAGTATTGTATTGTTTATCTGATTGAACTTCAAAATATGTGTCATGTACATCCTTACTATTCAATTTGAAAACATTGGGCTGAACTTCGATGCTGTTTTTCCCCAAAAGTATAGAAGTACAGGCCCGGATTGTACCGTCGAGTTACCGAGAAAATCTCGGTTGCCCGGTGGGTTCGGTGACGAACTGGGCCGCCTCGGTCAATGTTGATTACATTTTTTTTAATAAAGAAAAGATCACAAAAGAAATAAAATTTATGTTTGTTTTAAAAATATTCGAATATCATGACGTTATTCTGGTTGGCTTTGTATACTCATAGTAGCAGGATATCGTATTTAACAATCGCTCATGCTTGACAAAATGCATATAAATATATGTTCACACCGACATAAGCGCTGAATCTTATATGTTATGGTGTAAGGATTTAGATATTGTAAGTAGATTTGATAGTACACGAAGAGAAAATATAAAAAGACAAAGAGCTATAATGGAAAGAATTGTGGATACGATTAAATTAATAGGAAAGAGAGGATAAAGTTATAGAGGAGCAAAGAAAGCTGAAGCAGCTTATACTCTTAATAACAAAAATTTAGATCATGGAAATTTTTTAGAAATATTGATTTTATTATCTAAATATGATCCAATTTTAGAAAAACATATTGAAGAATGCGTTAAATTAAGTACTAAATACCATACATCTCAACGCGGTCCTGGTAGACCTGGTAAATTAGTTACTTTTTTATCAAAAACTACTGCAAATTATGTTATCGATTCTATAGCTAAATTAATGAAGAAACAAATTGCGCAAGAAATTAGGAAAGCAATTTTCAATTCCAATTTGACCTGAAGCTATTAGTTTATTTGGTACAATAAACGCATGTGCGATATTTGTAAGAGAATCGTACTTGAGGATGGCTGAATGGGAAACGAAGAGTAAATTCAAATTTATTTCAACAATTGGTGAAACGAGGTGGTGGGCTAAAGACAAATGCCTAAGTAAAATGCTTGGATCTTATAACATGCCACAAAATTCTATTTATATTGAATTTTTGGGAACAATACTGGAAGTATCTGCGCCAATAAAATTTAAGCGTGATGTAAGATTTAAAGCCAATAACTTTTTAGAAAGTTTTATAAAATATGAATTTTTGCCTACAGCGAATATTTTTTTGAGAATTTTTTCCTGTATAACACCTTTGTCATTATACTTGCAAACTAATGGGTTAAATTTATTAAAAGCTCATCAAACGGTTACACAAACTTTAAAAACACTAAAATAGCAGTCGAGAGATTTTGAATCTATATTACAGTCTACGAAAAACTTTATTGAGTGGGCAAATGAAAAATTAACACAAAAAAACATTGACATATTTATAGAAGACTCTTTTACTGAAAAACGAGTGAGGCGCCGAAAATTGATGCCTGGTGAAACAATTCAAGATGAAACTCCTATAGACGTAAAGCATAAGTTTAGTGTTAATGTATTTAATGTAATATATGATAAAGCTATAATGAGCATTGAAAACAGATTTGTTAAAGACGAATTATTATTTTTGGATATATCTTGGCTTGATCCAAATTGTTTTCCCGAAATTGATAAATTGCCACCCCAAGCTTTTATGTATTTAACAAATAAATTAAACTCATCAGTGGAAAATGGTGTTGACTATATTTGCGTGCAAAGTGAATTAAAAGATTTTGCTACCAAATGGAATATAATTAAAGACATGTCGGCAATTTCTAAGGTTTACGATGAATTTTTTGTTAAAGACGATGATTTCGACGATGTTGAAGAAATAGAAGCCGAAACTGAAAATCCCAAATGCAATGCTTGTAAAAATTGCATTATATGCTGTCATTCTATTTTAGTGCAATATAAGCTACATACATTGGCATATCAAAATTTATATCTAGTTTATAAATACGTTTTAACTCTGTCCTGTACACAAATTCAATGTGAAACCACATTCGCAAAATTAAATTTTATATTAAACAGATTAAGGAACTGTTTGTCCCAAGAACATCTCGAAAGCTTTTTATTAATGTCTGTCGAAAAGAGTATTTTAAATAATTTGGAAAATGAAGAAATAATTAACAATGTTAGTAAAGCAAATTCTAGTCTTGAAAAATTGTTAAATTTTTAATTTCTAATTTTTTAATATGTTTAAAATATTTTCATCATAAGAAATCTTGAATTATTGTATTATAGTATATAAAAAATATTTATTATAACATACATATTTTGTTTTTTTTTTTTGTTAACATTTTTGTAGTATTTAGTATTTAACATTTACATTAAAGAAAACCGAAAAACTCCTTATGTGTATTATTATTATTGTCGTATGTCACGTGGGCCGGTCCGATGAAAAACTCGGGCCGAAATCTCACTGCAATCCGGGCCTGTACAAGTATGAGAAAGATAGTATATAGGAACTTTCTTTCTTTAATAGTTATCTAACCACTGGCAAAGTCTGACTATTCGGTAATGAGACACCGTGTATACCTATTAGATATATGGTGAGATGTGTGTGCAGCAGATGGTGTATACTTTCAAGAGATATTCACGGTATATGAATAAGTATTATTTAGATTGTACAGTTGGTTAAAATAAATAATAATCGGAAATTAAATTTTTAATTTTATAAACTTACTTCTTTAGTACATCTGTGAGCTTTAATAATGTAAGTCAGAACTTTTGCGATGCTAAGTAAAAGCCATCCTATTAAGATGGGCATGGGAATGAGCACACTATTTTTGCAAACTGATACTACAGTTCCATAAAAATGCAGCGTTAGAATAGTAGAGTATATTGCAAATACAATTAAAAGGTAAATCGAAAATATTTTATTAGTCATTTTGAGTGAAATGCAAGTATTTTCATAAATTCGTAATATCTTCATTATAGAAAAATAATAACTCTTTTTCAAGTCTTCACTGTATTTATTACTTCTATTGCAAATAGCTAAACTGCATAAACTCTTATTAATGTATCGAAATATTTCTCTGTGGACGTCAAATAATACGACATATGTAATAGTGAATGCTGCTTGAAGTATTACATGGTAAAAATGCATTGCATAAGTCACGTTGGTGGAATACAGCAATTTTGCTGTTGAGGTATTTAAAAACAAAACTGCATATAATACAACGCCCAATATTTCAAACAGTATGTTCTTGTTCTGTTCTTGGCAAATCTTTCCGTAATTTATTCTGACTCCAATAGTTGTTAGATTACAATCAATTCTTTGCAGTTTTTGCAATACGGAAATTGTAGTCTCAGTGTTTTGTTTTGCAGAGATTACAATGCAAGCTGGTATCAAAAACGTGATGATTTTATAAAAAATGCACAAATACTTTAAGAAGTTAGATTCTAGCTTTTTCACATCCGTATTAATTAACATATAATACATCAAGATTGTCATACTTAACATTTGGAGTAAATAAGTTATAACATCATAAGTTTTACTATATTCTATCTTTTTATAGCCAGAATTGCATACGTATTTTATTTTAAAAGACGCCAATCCAACAATTTTACAGAAGATATAAGTTGAATGAATGGCTTGTATTATATCGTTTGAAAGCATTTTAATTGTAAGGCGAACGAAGGTAAAAACTCTGAATTGGTGTTTATTTCTGAATACACATTTCAACAAATTAATTCTTTTTATAAACTGATGGCGTTTAATCGGTTTATAGTGTATTAATCTACAAATCTAGAGTTATTATGCTAAAAGCAATTAGAAAATGCATATTAATGATTTTTTTCTACAAATATATTGTAACGTTCTTTTTAAAATAATAACAAAAATGCTGTTTAATCGTCTATTAGCACGAGAAATATTATTTACATAAACCAATTTAATCTTAAATAATTATTTAACACTATAATTATAAACTGTTTAACGTACTTAAATGCTAAATATTTACAAATTTAAAGTAGACTATAATAAGGACTATTTATTTATTATTACAACAACTATTAAACGTTTATTTATTCACTAATATATTTGATTACTAATTACACAAAGCACCTTTCTATACGCCGGTCAAACATTAAATTCTCTTCTATCCGGGACGTTATTGGCATTGTTTACTACAGCACACCCATAGCGTTGAAACACGGTAAGAAATGGCCCCAAGAGGGCCGTTAATACGGAAGCAAATCTTACTGCAATACAACGCATGAACGCGTTGAAATGCAGTAAGCAATGCCCTGTCAAAACAGGCGTATTCCAAAGACATTTTTTACCGCGATTCAACTCGCCGAACTAAACCAACCAAGTCTCATTAAATGTAGGCAATATTTCAATGTGTATTAAAAAATCTTTGAAATTACCCTATATTAAAAATTTTAGTTTTTGTATTTGTTTCCTTAAATTTCTTTTTTTTCGTGAAGAACCAACAAGCACTTACTATCGAATGCAAAAGTTCTGAGCCCTGAGTTTGAATGCGTATAGTAAAAAAACTGCTCAAATTAATTCAAACAAAAACAGTAGATAAACAATTTATTTTTGTATAAAATAGAAATTTGTAAAATTATCTGATTTTTTATTTTTGAATTTTTGCAAATTATGTTTCAAAAAGTTATGTTACAAAAAGTTATCTATGTTACAAATTTTCTATCTAACTGTTTTTGTTTGAATTAATTTGAGCGGTTAGTTTTTTCACTATGTGCATTCAAACTCATAGCTCAGAACTTTTGCATTCTATAGTAGTCGTATTTCATGTATTATTTTGTCATGTTATATTATGTAGGTATGTATTTAATAAAAGTAAAATAAGACTTCTGATTCTTATTTTGGTTAAATTAAATTATTAAATCTTTTCATGGTTAAATTAATTCATTACATTTAAAGAACTCATATTACAATCGCAGGCTATCTTCTGGTGAGTTTCCTACTCTCTCTTTTCATGTTAAATGTGACCTTTTTACTATAGGAGATCTCAATAATTAACCCCGCGTGTGAGTGCTTCAAAACAGCTCTAG
Organism: Agrypnus murinus; assembly: GCA_929113105.1. NCBI lineage: Eukaryota > Metazoa > Arthropoda > Insecta > Coleoptera > Elateridae > Agrypnus > Agrypnus murinus. The sequence continues at coordinate 162,325,291 of OV816024.1, forward strand.
CTTAGGGTGATCTCTATTAGACATTTATAATGCGGTAAAGAATGTCTTAACGAAACGTGCGTTTTGACAGGGTAATGCTTACTACATTTCAACCCGTTCATGCGTTATATTGTAGTAAGATTTCTTTTCGTATTAGCAGCCCTCTTGGGGCCATTTCTTACCGTGTTTCAACGCTATGGGTGTGTTGTCTTGTAGTAAACAACGCCAATACGCATCCGGGTCGACAGGGCCGTAGCTACAGGCTTGGGGGCCCTGGGGCAAGATATAATTATGGGGCCCCCACGTTATTTCCCCTTTACCTCTTCACCACTTTCATTTAGCAAGCCTTTTTGAATAGCGTTGCTATTTGGTATTTTTTTTCTGTTGAGATAAAAAATGAGCATTTAAAACAGACAAAACACATATTTACTTGTCACATTGAGTTTAATATAAAACTGTACAATCTTGCTAACCAGTTGGCAGTTGGCCCCGGTTATTATAATTAATTTAGTGGTAGTCGTTAGGTCACGTATAAGGCGTCTATCACGATGTAAAAACTTCTGCACCAGGCGGAGAGCCACCCGTTATACGACATGCATAAAACTTAGGAAGTTAGAATATCATAAGTCTGCGCAGGTTGAGTTTTAACTAAAAACAGGATAACATTAAATTCTGTTTCCTAACTTTTTTTACAGCGACTTTTAAGACAGTGAGTGCAGGATAAAACGGCAAAATAGCAAAGGCGCTCGCGCTGTTATACATTATAAAATTTGTAAGATAAAACTAGAGTCACTGCATCTAGTTACCTAGGCTAGCTGGTCGACCAGAGTACCGCAAACCGCCGCCATATTGGGGCAAACGAAGCACGAAATTGTTCATTATTTGTTCTGTATTCAATTTAATCAAATCCACGTTTACTTTAAAAGGTTTTTCTTATTCTGAAAGATCAAATCTCTAATATATCAAACACGTAAAACGTGGTTTTAATTTGTCCATTATTAAAAATCACCCGTCTCTGCCCCAATATGGCGGCGGTTTGCGTTACTCTGATCGACCAGCTGGCCTAGGTGACTAGATGCAGTGACTCTAGATAAAACTGGAAAAACCGCCATCTATCTTTATGTTTCACTTGCATATTATTTGTTGTTTATACGTGCGATACGAACTATATTATCAAGTCCGTAACAACCAGGGCATTATAAGCCGCCCTTACGTTTAATAGTAATTTGGATCATTAGGCCAGAAACTACATGTTTGCGTACGAGTGTGTTGCAACTTAACAAATAACATGAGTATTTGTAACGTGATTTCTGGGTGAACCATGAATTCTTTTGCGTCGATTTCTGCAGAGATTTCTTAGATAAAATTATCTTTTTCTATTTTGCGTCTATATTAAAGCTGTTTTACTCTTTTTTGGACCAACATAAAAAAACATATTTCATCAATACCACTAAAAATAAACATGGAATTTTGTGCAGAATTTACAAAACCAGTTGCTAATACAGAGGAGTTGCTGTTCAAAGAATTTACATTCAACACCAAAAATTATAAATTGCTGTTTTCAACTTTAAGGGATCAAGATGCTGTGAATGAATGGTTCCAAAAGCACATTAGAACTGTATTAATGGAGAAAATAACCGAGTTCGAAGAGCAGGGAAGTGGGTGGGCTCTATCTAAAATTATTTCCCTAACGGTAAATATCAATAAACTTACGTTACTTCACGCATCATCCTATATAGATTTGCCTAAAGAAATAAAATTAAAAAAAGCGATAATAAATGTAAAAAATAATGATAAAGCTTGCTTTGGTTGGGCTTTAGTATCTGCGTTATTTCCACCTCCAAGAGATTCAGATAGGGTAAATTCATACCCCTATTATGGGGAAGTGTTAAATTTTGAGGGAATTAATTTTCCAATGTCGTTTAATCAATTGTCAAAATTTTTTAAACAAAATCCAAATATTTCGATAAACATTTATGGTTTGATTACACATACGTAACGTCCACATTCGTTTAATATCGTTCAATTGAAGATACATCATAGCTTATATTGAGAAGGGTAAATGAAATAAAAAAAGAAGTATACATCTTTATCATTTATTAATTGCTGTATATTATATATTTACAAAATTATGTTTTACGTACTAATCCGGTAAATGGTTCATATTCAAAAAGAACATCGTGTAAAATAAGACAATAAGCGCCAGTGTTTGGATCAAAATAATTGACAGCCTCTACCTCTACCTTCAAGTCAACAACAGCATTGTATACACTTTCATTTTGCTTAGTACAATTAACTATAAAAATAGGTTTATCTTTAAACTGTTTGTAATCAAACAAAGAACCTGCAATATTATCATCATAATATTGAGTTCTAAAGTTAAGGTATTCATCGTAAACATCAGTGTACTTGTTGTTAGCGAAATCGAAATTCGGTTGTTCATAAGGATATCAACAACGTTGATGCTAGCTTTCACACTAGTCGCAGATACATGATTAAAATCAGATGCTACAGCTTGTTTGCTGTTACGTTTCGCTGTTTGAAACGCAACCAATATCCACGGAGGTCTTTGGAAGCCTGTGCTGCTCTTTACAGGCCACACTAAAGATCTCGAAACAGGTAAGGTTGGATATATGAATACATCTCTTGCATGAAAGCTAACTGGAATGATAGCATTTTTATTAATTTTTTCATACAAGTTTAGTTTTGTTGCATCGTTTGGAATTACATAGGGTACTTTCCACAACATTTTGGTAATAGCAATCTTAACATTAGTTTCACCCTTATAGCAATCCAAATCAGATTTTGCTCGCAGAAGGATCAGTTCCTGTCGCATGTTAATAATTGGTTTTCTATATCCTTCGGCAAATCCTAAGAAGTGTCGTAGAGGGATGGAAGCGCAGAAAGATTTTTAGTAACATCTACAATCTGCAGTTCTTCGTTGAAGGGACTCCAACCAGCTTGCTTAAAAAAAATTTGTTTGTTCTGTAGAGTAGGAAACGTAACCTTTCATTGAACTGTTGATGCCTGGCATCCGTACAACTTCTATTGTTTGATCCCCCAATACGAAACGTATTTCATCAAATAGAAAGAGTGGTGCGTTATTCGTGAGGTTGTATGCTTTTGTTGCATCGGTTGGTGTGAGATTACCTTAGATGTAAACAACACTGTTGTAGGTATCTGTTATCAGATCAGATTTTTGTATAACCAGATTTATCTCATCTGAATTATCATATGCATTAGTTGCATATGGATGATAAGAACGTCGATCGCATTCTACAATCATATCATTAAAGCGGACCTCGCTGAATATGGTTTTTAACCCGTCTTCCATATTTACTCAACACTATATAACCCAAAGATTGTAAAACCTGCACGTCTTCGTCTGTCAGCGGTACGTACTTGTTGGCGATCAACTGCTCACTGTTGCAAGGTTGTGAAATGTCATTCTTTTTATAGAAAATAATTAGCCCCATAACCTCTTTAACCAGATTGCACGTATCCCTTTATCAAATCTATCATTCGTAATAACAATTCTTCTACAGATATCTTCAGCTCTAATGTGATGGTAACTTGTTCTTTCAAAAGTCCACCAATTCACCGGTTTTATCAACAAGTCTGAAAGTAATGCAGCGGCGTGCGGTCCATGGAAGCAATGGAAGCAATGGTTGCCTTGAGACTTTATTAAAAATAATAACCAATGCTAACAAAAATATTTTTATAAAATTATGGTTATCGTTTATTTAAATTTGTAATATTTAATATCAATTAATATTAATATCAATTCCGTACAGCAAAAAGTATAATTATTTAGAGTACTATTTTAAATTTGGCTCATTAACCTTGCACTGAAAGGTTACCGATTCAAATGTGTTTTACATACACTACATATAATCACTGCTTATTATAACTGCTCTTCTCTTAAATAGCCTTGGCGTGTATCAGCTGGCGTGCTCATATTTATAGTAGACGATGCACTTAGCATTGCTTGGCCGTTATTGTTAGTGTGCTTCATGCCCAAATGTTTATCTATTATAATTTGGTTCTTTGTTCGATTTAGTGTTTGTTATGTTTAATGTTACTTAAGTAATGTAAATCTGCGAATGAGACTGTATTTTATCGCATTTTATTATTTCAATTTATATAAGTTGGATTTTTTTAAAGACAAATAATTCTATTTAGTTTGCCTGTATGCAAATTTAAAATTGCATTATCGTCACGACTGCAAATTCAGCTGCTTCGGTGGAAGGTTCGAGTACATTCGATACATCCGAATCGGGCCGATTTTTTTGGTTCAGTTTGTAAATTATTAATAAAGACTTTTCCGCATACAGTTTTGGGGAGAAATTACAAATTATTAAGAAAGGTAGATCAAAACCAGAAGTTTCAAATTTAACAACAAAGATTAAAATCTGCACTGGTATTTTGCTAAGAAAGCCCGGAAAATCGAGTTGCAGTATAAATACATAGTAGTAGTTTTTTTAAAATAAAGAATAATAGTCGACAAATTCCAAAGTATAAAGTGTAAAAGTTGTTCTTTGAAAAACTTTTAAGTTTCATAGTTATAACACTGTTTTTTTATTGTACCTAGCAGGGGCGGATCTAGAGAAGTATTTTGAGGGGAAAATTTTTGGAAAAATGATTATTTTAATAAATAATAATTAAACAAACATTATTTGTTTCTATTCTATGTATACTTATTTCTAAATTGGGGAGGGGGGAATTATTCCCTCCCCGTTAATCCGCGCCTGTACCTAGGTGTATTATAATTAAAATCGTGGTTGCTTCCCTAGCCTAAATTCTCACCGCACGCCACTGAAGTAATGTTGTCTATATTATTGTCTATTGTCTGTATTGTTTCTCATCCAATCTATAACCAGGCTCCACAGAAATACCGAATGCGTATATAATATGCGATAACGAACTGTTCCGGTATGCTCCACCAGTAATATTACACTCTACGTGAATATTTGTTGCTTTAATGATTTGCACATCTAGGTCAGAAGTATGCGTTTGATTTGCCTCTAATATGCGTGGTGAAAAACAAATCATACGTCCTATACTATCAGGTTTAGTAAAATCAATGTTGTATATGGATTTTAGTTCACATTTTAGAGTATTGTTGTTAGCTTTCAGGACAAAATCAACCCGATTATTGTTGTTGCAAACGACTGACTGAATGTACTTGTTGATTTCTTCTACTTCGTACGCTCCAGAAGGAATAATGACCTCTTTATCGTTATAATAAATCTTGTTGTTACCAGGAAAGATATTTCTGATTGAGTTACAACCGTAAAACCCAACAAGACCTAACGTGTAACGGTACTTGGAATTCAGCTCCATAGGTGGAAAATAGTTGCGGCTAAGCTCGTTACCCACACCAGTTAACGAGAACGTTTGAGACATGACTAGTTGAGAAAGCTGATTGCAACTCTTTATATAACGTTATCATCATTCAAGAAATTAAGACAAAGATGTCCACAAACGACTGTATTGAAATTCTGTTGTCGAACATAATTGTATCTAATTTTGCATCCTTTAAAATATTGTATGAGCTCCATAGGAGGTTGCAAATCTCCAAAACTGTCATAATAGATAACGTCCTTTTTACGTTTCTTGTATGCAACCCAATGAGTACCAGGACCCTTTATATCATCCAAATTTACTATTCCGCTTTCGTTTATATGCGGTTTATTTGGTAAGGTATCACGCATAAACACACCTCTGAAGTATGTAACATCCTTAGCATATTTTTTTAAATCTTGATCTGTGAGCGATCTCCGAGGCAACCTTGTTAGTTTTTTGAATAAGGTTTCAAGTAAAGAGCTGCACCCTTTTTATAAGGTTTCAAATAGAGAGCGGAGCTTTGTTTTCCTATAGCGATTGACTCCATGGTTTTGTTGTGTCGTTCGCTTTCTTCAAGCTGTTTCTTAGCAGCCTTAGCTTCGTTCACAGCTTTTGCAATTCCAGAGGCACCGCCTGCGATCGCTCTGTTAAGGAAATATTGCTTATAATAATTTTAAATAATATCATTATTATACTTACCCAGCTGCTGAGAGGCCTGCAAATAAGGGAATTAGGAAGGGTATGATTCCTCCCTGCTTCGGTATTGGGATAACTCTAGGAACCAAAATGTTTTTCTTTCCCCCATTACTTTTAACGAACTTTTTAGCTACGCTCAAAGCTTTCTTAATAGTCTCAGCTAACGGATGATTTCCAAACTTCACAGCTGCTTTTATGTGTTTCAGGAAACCTCCTTTAAAGGCTATGCGTCTATTATGTTTCTTTTTCCTCATTCTATTACATTTCTTTTTTCTCATTCCCGCTCCGATAGCTTTTTTAGCTCGCATGGCTGTGGTAACACCCCAAGCAGCAGCTCGTTCTCCGAAACTAGAGTCCTTAACTGTAACTCTACGCCAAGATCGTTCTTGAAGAATATGGTCTGCTTTATGTCTGGAAGCCAAATCTTTATGTTGCGAATAAGCGATATCGTGTTCTCTACAGGCTTCGTCTAATGGATTTATCCCTCGATCTCCTCTAGCCAACCTCTCTTGTAACTTAGTACCTGGACCACAAAACCAATACCCAGGTATATGAGCTTCAAAAAGCAATTTATTTATCAACGTGTTTACAACACCTTTACCTCTACAACGTCTCGCCATCGACTAAATGTCTAACAACTAAACAAACCTTATTTATATGCGTGATCATACATCTGAGGATTCATAACCGCGATGGAGTTTGTTAAGCAACCATGTTCGTTGCACATTGAAAAACATAATTTTTTTGAAGAGCCTACATCAACAAGAAAGCATGGACCTCTATTTACATCTTCCATTAGAGGTATTATTTGTGGACCTTCGGGGTGCGGTAAAACAAATGTGATGATTAGTTTATTGGAATCTCCAAATGGTTTAAAATTTAAGAACGTGAACGTTTACGCAAAATCGTTGGAACAACCCAAGTATCGATATTTAGAGCATTTGTTGGAACCATTAGATGGTATTACGTTCAACAAGTTCACCGATAAAGATGATATTATACCAACGCAAGAAGTTGAAAACCATTCGATTATGATATTTGATGATATTGCATGCGACAAACAAGATGTAATGCGTGATTATTTCAGTATGGGTCGCCATAGAGGTGTAGACTCGTTCTATCTCTGTCAAACATATTCCATTATACCTAAACAATTGATTCGAGATAATTCAAACTTGATAGTTTTGTTTAAACAAGACCACTTGAACTTGAAGCATGTGTATGATAATCATCTTGGTACCGATATGACTTTTGAAAAGTTCAAATCTTTATGTTCAGATGTTGGAAAGAAAAATTTGGATTTCTTACTGTTGTTAAAGACTTCGAAGATGGTAGATATCGACGTGGATTTGACTGTTATATAAGATCACATCAAGCATTATAAATGTCATTATAGTTAAAGTGATCCAAGTGAATATATTGATTTGAAAGCGGTTTTCAAACGATCGTTTTAAAGTACATCAAGACGTCTTTAAAAAACGCTTCCAATTATTATGGATCCTATTGAGAAGGCAATCAAACAAAAATTCATAAAGACACGAGCTGCTATTAAACGTAAATATGAAGCTCTACAAAGGGGTGAACGTGAAACCGAACTGTTTGCAAAGAAAGCCTACAAACCTATTGTGGAGCCTCTAAACAAGCTTGTTAACTCAAAAAGTCTTTTAGAACAAATTAAACCTGAAATTAAACAGGATATAAGTATCAAAATGTGATAAAACCTCAGATTGCAAAAATGCGAAACAAGTCAACTTCTGGAGATGGTATGAAACATGTAACCAATAAAGAAAAAGAGTATGTTTATTGGAACACCTCTAGGGAACTGGTTGAACGTTTGAGATTATTGCATGCATCTAAAATGGCTGGTCATACTGGACATTATAATGAGATTTTGAATATTGTTATTATTTGAATATTATTTGAAGAACTTAGAGAAGAAGGTATAATAGCTTAAATCGTTAGATTAAAGCATTAGTGTAAAAATGAGTGTCGACAAGTTTGGACGATATCATTGGACATTAAAAGCAGAAAAAAAGGGTGATCCAGGTATCGGGTTCAACCTCACTGCTGATGGTAATTATGAAATTCAAAACAAACGATTTGTAAACGTTGCGGATCCTGTTAACGAGGGTGATGTTGTAACTCTGAAACATTATTTGAATACCAAGTATGATTGTGATCTAAAAAGATTGGTGAACCTAGCCGGTCCGCATATCGATACTGATGCTGTTAATAAGATTTATGAGGACCAAGCATGCAGATCTGCTTGTGGACATACCATAAATCGTATACATGCAGATACCACAGAGAGAATTAAAGCTATGATAGAAAAGAAATGTCTGGCGTTAGATGAAGATGGTCACTATAATGCTAAGAAAGCTAGGATTGTAAACGTGGTTGATCCCGAAAACGAAACTGACGCTGCAAATAAATCTTATGTAGACTCCATAAAAAAAGAGTTTGTTTGACCGTCTTACTAGACACATAGTCAGTGCAGATCAAGCTGTGGAGCGCTCTGGATCTGCTATAGACAACATTTTAAATTTTAAAAATGATACTATTAGCAAAATAACACAGCTGGAGGAGGACCTTAAAGATACAACAAATAAGGTGTATGTAGATGAAATTAAAGACAAGTTGTATGCGTATATTAACAACCATATAAAGGAAGCCAATCAAAATATAATAGCATCTAAGAAAATCATAGACGATATTGATAAATTTCAATCAACTATCAGTAAACAGGTAAAAAAGTTGAGAGAAGATTTGGGCAAGTTGAATAAAGTGAAGCATATTGATAATGGAGCAGGTAGTGAAGGAACTACACAAACCGGCTAGACGAAATTTTCCTAGAAAAACAACGATTATCAAGGAGTATGATGACTTGTGGCAGGCTGACCTAGGAGAGCTTGGTTCGTATGCTAAAGACAATCGTTCATATAGATTTGTTCTTTTGGTGATTGATGCTTATTCAAAATTTATATGGACCAAACCTCTGAAATCAAAGAGCGGTGTAGAGGTTACCAAAGCTTTGGATTCTATTTTAAAGAAGGGTAGGATTCCCAACAATATACAAACTGATATGGGGAAAGAGTTTTACAACAAAGAGTTTTCTGCGCTCATGAAGAAACACATCAACCATTACTCTACATATAGCGTGAAGAAAGATGCAATTGCAGAAAGAGCTGTGCGTACGATTAAAACCGCTCTATATAAAGCTTTCAGTCTTAGAGGGAAGTACAAATGGATAGACATCTTAGATAAGATCACTGATGAATATAATTCACGTTGTCATAGAACTACTGGTAAAAAACCTTAAGATGTTACTCCCTCAACAAAGCTATCTGTTTACAACAATAATAAACAAGTGGGTTTTGCAAAGTATAAGGTTGGTGATCATGTTAGAATTCCAAAGTTCAAATCAGTATTTGCAAAGGGATATACGTCAAACTGGTCTACAAAAATTTTTAAAATTGATAAAATCAAGCGTGGTAAACCTGTTACTTATCTGCTTAAGGATGTGGGGGGTAAACCTATCCTTGGACAATCTTACTATGAAGAATTGCAAAAAACCAATCACCCAAATATTTTTTTAATAGAAAAAGTGTTACGCCGAAAAGGAAGTGGAAAAAATGAAAAGTTATTTGTTCGTTGGCTTGGTCTCTCCAAGTCTCAAGACTCTTGGATTTATAAAACAAACATTTTAAATAAAAATATGTAACTGTATTATGTATAGCATCTTAAATAAAAACCTTTTTTAAAAACATTTGTGTTTTCTTATTACCTTAAATAAAACAACAATATTACATTATACCTGTATATTAAAAATAGCATCTACAATACATTATTTATTTGCATAGGAAAAGGATTATTAGGCAATAGCAATAATTCTTCTCTAACATCTTCTATAAATTTATCTGGATAAAGGTTCACAATTTCTGTTATAAAAGAACAATCACAATCTGTTTTTCTCCATGATACAACTTCCATCATTGGTTTCATCATTATACATAAAAATTTGCTCATAGATAAAATACTTGAGTCATCTGTTAGATCTTCCTTATGTGCTGTGGAAGCAACAAGCGAAATAAAACTGGTTATAAGTCGACTGGTTAGTATATTCTTGAAGTGTGTTTAATTTTTGATTTATTACACCTCTTGTTGAGAACAGTTTTTCCATTTCTTCCAAACTAAAGCATATCCAACCAAATAACCCTATTAGTTTAACAGTTTTTGTTTTATTCTCATCGCTTTCAAATCGAATTTTAATGCAGCTATCTACCGAATATGCCATAAACTTGGTTGTTTCATTATTATTTTTAAATTTTCTAAATAAATGTTCAATTCGAATAGACAATAAGCTTTCCCATTCATCATAATCAAGTCGTAAACAGTTCTTATCGTTAATGTTAGTTATTTGTACGACTGGGTCAAAATTGTCTGTATTAATACATCCTACTTCAACCATTAACAGATTTCTTTTCTTATTGTTTAGAAAAAATACCCATGAACAAAATTAATTCCTTGCGATTGCAATAATCTAACGAGAAAATAGAAGAATATTATATATTGATTTTTTATTATTTATTGTTTAGTTACCTGCATCGCAGGTATCAATAAATGTGTTGTTCATCTCCATGATTCTACTATCACGTTTTACATACAATTCTAAAATAATGCAGCGGTATATTTTGAACAGCCTTTTATATACACCTGAACGTGCACACGCGTAAATCATTATTTTTAAAGCTTGAAATTATATTTAAAAAATGTACTAATTTTAGCTTGTATTATTACAGTCAAATATTTGTGGTTTAAACTTCCTTTTTATTGAATGTTGTTTACATATAACATATGTTTGGCGGGCTTATCTAATAAGAGCATTTGTTTACATGCATACCGCCATTTAAATCAACCAATCGGTTGCTTTGTTTACATTTCAAATCTAGTGACTTTTTTTATTTAACTAAATATCATTTGGTCACCCTGTATGTTTACATATGCTTGGCGGGGCATACTTAATAAGAGCATTTGTTTACATGCATACCACCATTTAAATCAACCAATCGGCTGCTTTGTTTACGTATGACGTCACTTCCGGCAGCCATATTTGTTTACATCGGGCGGCCATATTGTTTACATCCGGCGGCCATATTGTTTACATCCGGCGCCATGTTTGTTTACCTATAACATGTGCATATGACGTCACTTCCTGCGCTAGGACCTGCTTTACTGTACTACTGACAGTTCTTTTGAGGTTATCAATGAATTTTTAATTATTATTAATAGTATCCACCCTAATATAAGATTTACACTAGAAACAGAACAAAACAGGGCTATAAACTTTCTAGACTTAAATATCAAGATTAACGCACACAATCTATTTGAATTTTCCATATACAGAAAACCAACACAAACAGACATAACAATACCAAATGAATCTTGTCACCATAAAACACACAAAATAGCAGCCTACAGATCATTAGTACACAGAGCTTTAACTATTCCACTAACAAAACCAGATTTTAGCAAAGAGATATCAACCATTAAACAACTAGCACATACAAATCATTACAATCCGAACATGATTGACACTTTAATTAAACAAAAAGATTATAGGTTAGCTATCAAAAGAATATATTCCCATTGACAATCAAACAGAAGACACAAATTACATATCTATACCATATTTTGGCAAAATATCAGAAAAAATTGCACATATACTAAGAAAAACCAACAATTATAAAATAACATTTAAAACCAACACTAACACTTTTTCATTTTTATTTAATGCTAAAGACAGAACACATGATATCATGAAATCGGGCATTTACCGTTTAAATTGTTCTTTTTGTAGTTCGGTATATATTGGACAAACACTTCGAAATTTTGACATAAGATATAAAGAACACGTACGTCATTACAAAAATAAACATCCTGAAAAATCGAATTACGCCAAACACCTTTTAGAACAAAATCACACAATGACTCCTCAAAATAATATTAAATTCCTACATTTTTGTAATAACAAACGCAAATTAGACATTTTAGAAGCCTTTGAGATATACAAACACAAACTCAGGGTACCTTTAATGAATGAACAACTTGAGCTCAGTAATTATCCGTTACTGGAAGTATTAGATATTTAATTCTGATTATTATTATTATTTTATCTACTTACCTATTTTTGTATCTACCTTAGCGACGTGTTTGTTTATAATTATATTACCTTTGATAATGACAGCATAGGTGTCGAAACAATATTGTCAGGTTATATTTTAATAAAACTGTGAAACTTTTATTAATCTTTATTTATTTCATCAATAATTAACATTATTTTTTAATACATTCGATAGGTTAGTGATCATCTTCCTTTTGATTTCGGAAAATATCATGTTTAAAAACGTACTTTTATTAGTGCTTATTCATAGTTTTAATAAGTTTATGCTGATTGTGCATGACCTCATATTAAATAGTAGTATAATATTTCTCAGGTTCCCTTGCAATATCCTTCCAATAAAACAAACTGTATTTTACTAATGCATTTTATTACATTTGTTTACAAAAAAGTGTTGAATTATACTAAATATCTATTACAATTTAGTAAAGGTTATTATTACTATAGAACACAAGATTTCTTAAACGATTCACTGTGATATAATTAAGTATAAAACTATGTGATAATTTATTGTGTGATATTGTAAATTTATGTGATAATTTATTGTGTGATACTGTAAATTGTTAAAGTAACTTAAACTGTAATGCATTAACTTTTAATTATCTATGTACTTGACTTGTGTAAAACTATTGTTATAGCACCAATAAACTGATTGATTGGCTTCATGTCTCTACTAATATAATTCTTTAATTAGAGGTATTCTAAAATAATAAAAAAACTTATTTTATTAAAATAAAAATAAAATGCGTTGTATACACGGTCAGTCATTACGGAGTAATCGGACTTTGCCAGTGGTTAGATAACCATTAAAGAAATAAAATTCCTATATACCATTTTTCTCGTATTTCTATACTTTTGGAGAAAAACGGCATCGAAGTTCAGCCTAATGTTTTCAAATTTAATAGTATGAATGCACATGACACATATTTTAAAAGTTCAAGCAGATATTCAATACTACTAGAATGTGCAAGGATAGCGTAATAAAGTAATAAACACGTCTTTATTTTGGCCAAGTGTTTCGTAGAATAACAACAGATAAACAGAATTAAATAAACAAAGCATGTTGAGAACGACCTCTCAATGGATATTGTTTCAAAAATGGTATTTTTGTTTTGCTATTTCTGATTACTAATAAGACAATTTCACATTTCTTTTAATAGGCACATTAACCCCTATGTGTAATACAATACTGCAGGTTTGTGAATAAAAAATTATAGTACTCGTGATAGGGACACATATTTGGTTTCTCAAATGATAACAAATTGCAAACCCCTTACACTGCAGCTTTTAGTAATAAAACGTAACAGTACTTGTACTTGACTATGTAAACAAATCCATCAAGCATTCAGGGTCGTTGAATTAAAACAATACCTATTGATGGATAGATCAAATTAGCTAAACATGTCTTTACTTAATTAAAATATCTGTTTATTAACGCATAACACATCGAATTTAATGATATCATTGAATGGGTCTGTATTAAAATGATGTCATTTCTGTCTGCGTTTACTATTAGAATAGAGGGGAATCCCCCGAATTAATAGATCGTTTTGTTTTCTCATCTAATATGGAATGTGCGTCGTTTGCATTCTTGTTGTGCTTGTTTAAACAGATGTCATGTTTTTACTGATGGTGTCAATTTCTAAAGATCTTGCATTTATTTCTATTCGACTTAACAACACTGACCTGCATCAATTATACGTACTTTTCTGAAAACGTCGGTCAAATTTTTGAAATTTTCAAGTTCATTTAATCAAAAAAAGTTACTAAGGTTTTATGTTTCTAATAACCAGAGAAGCTTATCCTCAAAGTCTGATCATTGAGTACTGAATCACCGTGTATATGAAACTATACTTTTAAAATCTTTCATTACAAATAAAATAACCTTATTGGTTTGTTATTAGAGGATATCTTTCAACTGCCCTTTTCTTTAAAGTTCAACATTAAAAATTACAAACTGCAACTGTGAAAATAAACCACTTGTCAACTGCAAATTACTATTTAGACAAAAATACATCTGGGATTACTAGTATTTACAATGTTTTAGATGATTTTACCTTTATGGTAAATCGTCGTACATTGTTAATTATATCCATTTTTTAACTAAATTAGGAATTAAATTAATAAAATTCAGAGTTTTCGTTTTTTAATAAAGGGTTTATTTTTAATTCCACCGATGGATGTCAATGTTATCATGTTTATCAAAGATTTTGTTAATTGCTATTTCGAAATACTTTTAATTAAATAAAGAGATTTCAGTAGACATTTCATTATGTAGTCAATAATGATTTCTTTCGTTTTGTTAAACACGTTTTTCAAAGAAATACAATACTCGAAGTGCAAGTTGTTATATGTAATAAATTACAGCAAATTTAAACATTACATCATTCCCGGTTCAGAACCCGGGCCAGAACGGGGTTCACGTCGGGCAGCCTGAACCCGGTTCCAGTGTGTGGTGCGTTTAATATACTACTAGACGACATGTACTATTAGAATTTTTTTGTTTTTATGTTGATAACAACCAACAACAAAAAGATTTGAATTTAAAATTTCATATCTCTGACTTTTGCAAATTTACTAAAAGTTGTTACCAACAACCATAAAAATTTCTAGTTTTACAAATATTAGATTGAGTAAAAAGTTTTGCCACTTTTTGACTAATTTTGTTTTGAAGAGTTTAACATAGGAGCCATATTCAATTTGCATTGTTTACGTATATCATTTTAAAGCTAATTTAATACAGATTTAGATTCTACAGGGTGCGGCAAGATAACTTCCTTATTTCATAATGCAATAAAACAAAAAGTAGTAAAGATATATTTCAAATTTTTTGTTTATTAAAAGGTTAAACATTTACAGCCGTACTCATAGAGAAATTACACGCGTGTAACCTTAATATTTCTTATATGTTACACGCGTGTAATTTCTCTATGAGTACGGCTGTTAAAGTTGTGGTTTAATCGTTTTGAAAATCATATCGGGTAAGTGACGCCCCCATACACTGTTGATACACTGGATGAACCGAATTCTGCTGTTTCTGATCACTCTCTCCAGTATATTGTCAAACAAAAGTCAAGAGAGTTGCCATCAAATTTTAAAAATCCTTCGGAAATCAATGATTTCTTTATTAACTCAACACAGTCTATAAAACAAAATAACAATCTTGACACTATAAAAAGCTTTTATAATAACAACACAAAATTTACTTTTGACCAACCCTTATCATTAAATACGATCTCTGAAAACGAGATCTCAAAAATCATATGTAATATTAAAACTCACTGTGTTGGTTCTGACGGTATTGACATATTTATATTAACACTTACGTTACCAGTGACTTTATCCATAATAACTCATATTATAAATTGCTGTATAACAGATTGTGTTTTTCCTGAGGCATGGAAAGAAGCACTAATAACACCAATTCCTAAAAAACCAAATGCTACTGCATTAAACGATCTTCGACCTATCAGCATATTACCGATTTTATCTGAAAAAAAATCTTTAATAAAACTACTCTACTAAAATCATTAAAGGACTATTTCGGTAAGCAACGTTTTGTAGCCACCACCCAAATGGCGTATGGTACGAACAGGTACTATGCAAAAACCTTGATTTTCTCATTCTTCTAGTTCCAAGTTATTCTGTTAAAATGCCCTTAACTAATGTTACAAGTTTAAATATTCCTTTTTAATAATTAATTAATTTAAATTTTTACTTTTCCAAAAAAAATTTCATGGAACCATTTTTAAACACATTAGTTCAGAAAGCCTCATTTTAAGAATATGTTTCATTGAGTTTTACAAATTTAATTTTAAGAGCTCGTTTCTCAATAAGCTAAACTCTCTGCCCAGATCTGCTTTAACATATAAAATGTTTAATTTGCGTTTCTTGTTACAAAAAAATGTAAGAAATTAATGTTGTTTAAAGGTGTCTTTATTATTTTGACATTTTAGGTTCTTTTGATAGTTCTTTTGTTCATCAATGAGTTTTTAATTCTAATTGACAACCTCCCCTCAAACATCACTTTTACAGTAGAAATAAAACAAAATAGGGCTTTTAACTTTTTAAATTTAATCATTCGAATTAAACTTACACGTTGAATGCTCAATATACAGAAATCCTGTGTAGGAATGTGTCTACAGACATCACTACTCCTGATATCACCATAAAACTAAAAAACTAGCAACTTATAGGTGTTTATTACACTGAGCTCTAATAACTTCAATGAAACGATCACATTTTGATAAGGTTCAACTATTAGACAACTAAAACACACAAATCATTATAACCATAATATTATTGCCCCATTATAAAGTGTAACATCGCTTTTTTGTTACTGTACTGAAATTACTTTGCTGAAAATACTTAACATAAAATACGCCGCGCTATAGACGTCACTGTAACCTCAAAAAAATTCACAATCTGAATCCTTATTGGAAAGCTCATGAAAACGATACTTACTGTAATGCTCCGACTTTTAAGATCTCTTAATATCAAATTATAATTCAGGCGTAGGTCTGATTTTCGTAGTTTACGAATTGTAAAGAAAAATAAGAGGTAATAGACACAATAAAAAAATATATAGGCGCCATCTGCTTGCAAGTCCTTTAACTCAGTATTCGCAAACAGAAATAAATACTGGTTTTATTGATTAAATTCAATAAATAGTCATGTTTAGTTACGTTAGTATTAAAGTAATGAAAATACTTTAAAGACTTTTGCAAGTGAACGGATCAATATTATCACAGCAATAATTATTTTAAGTTCTCATTTATTCGTAGACAAGATGATAAATTGTTTCAAATAAAAAAATCATAAGAACAATGTTAGCACATTTCTCATAAAGATCTTTAGTGAAAAGAATGATTGTATAACTAACAAACAGCTTTCATAATAATAGTTTTAATAAAATCTAACATCAAACTTATTTCTATTAAACAATATGTTCGTTACTCCTGGATAAATCGATACAGTAGTATAGTCTATTAAAATACACCAAAATTCACTTTCACAAAAAAGGCCTAATCATGCACTTAACATAAAAAGCTGCTTCACACTATAAACTTGAACATGGAATACTGGTAAAGATGCTGCAATAATTAACGGAAAGTTCATAATTGATGTTACAAAAGTTATTATTTCTGTTACAATTTGGCATTAACCCATGGTATTAAAACTCCTAAATTGCAATAATCCCAAAATTACGCTTGTTAATTACAGGTTTTATCTTTTTTTTGACCAATTTTCGTTATTAGAAGTTTATATTGTTTCAACGTAATAATTTTTTAAGGCTGACACAAATTCTGTACGCTCACTATTTAATTATTGAAACAAAAACCCCAAAATTAAAGATTCTTAACATTAAAATTTCGAATGCTATAACTTCTTATATTGGTAACTAATAACACTTTAAATTACTCATAGGTTAATTAACCAACACGACAAACATTAGAATTCAATACGAGATTGAAATTCCTTCACAAATTTTAAACGAGTGGGAAACTGGACTATTTATGTTAATTTTATTAACACAGTTTAAGATAAAAAATGAAGCAAGTAAGTTTCCTATACTGTAAACAGAACTAAACACAAAACGGTATTATCACAACTAATGCGTACTTTTCAAACTATAACCTTTTTTCATACGTAAGAACTGTAATTTCGAAAATGCTAATAACACCAAAGAGACTTTGGGCAACCGCCCGCATCTCGGCTCGAAGCCGCTATCTCACTCGCTAACTGACTTCTTGAGGGTACGAGTTTTTCGTGGCGTGATATTTTTTAGGAAAAGGAGATTTAAATAACCTATCTGAACAAAGTTAACATTTCTTCAACAAATCAAGAAAATAACCGCGTAAAAATCTTTTAGAATATTTCGTTTAAATTCGAAGGACATTACCGCCTAAAGTCTGCGTCATGGGGGGTAACTTTATATTTTGCATGTGGTCACATGATACTTTTTTTTATGTGTCTGCACTGAAAAAACCTATTCATCCAAGTTAAAATGACACGTACAGGATCTATCGATTTCGGGTTTAATGCGATTTCAGATAAATTATTCCCTTGTTAAAAAGCCGATCTTATTTTTCTACCTTTATACTCTTAATTTTTGTCTGTATTTTTGTTACGAAAAACGATTTTTAACCGCAAGAAGGCTTTGCAGTGAACTTTAATATTTACAAAGACGTCAATATGTTTATTCTAGACGCAATGTTATCTGTCGTTTTATTCTAGAAGGGATTTCATCCTATACGAAAACATTTTAGGGTGACCTTTGGCATTAAAAGAACACCATTTAATTCGAAATATCGTCTGCATTTTTAATCCAACTGAAATATGATGAACTACCGTACTAAGGTTTTTTAACATTAATACATATAAAGTTGCATTTCTATAAAATTGAGAGATTGAACACGTTACAAAATAGTCAAGAAATCAATCAGATTATCAAGAAAATATAACAAATTGGCAACCAAAACGACAAATTACATAGCGAATTTGCTACATAGGAAAACAAACAATTACAAAATAATCTTTAAAACCAACACTAGACTTTTCGAAAGCCTTTGATACGATAAACCATGAACTATTGCTTGCTATTCTTCATTTTGTTGGCACCGATGACAACACCTGTAATTTCTTTGCTAGCTATCTGAATAACAGATCCCAGAAAGTTAAAAAAGGGAATCATATATCAACAAGTCGGCAGGTGGGTTCTGGTGTCCCGCAAGGATCAATTCTGAGCCCTACACTCTATGCCATATATACATCTCACTTTGGCAATTACATTAAAAATTGTAAATATCATTTTTATGCTGATGACACGCAGCTTTAGCTAACATTTAGACCAAAGGATGTACAGTTGGCATCTGCCTTAATAAATGAAGATCTTGGTAAATTAGTCTCATTATCCCAAGATCACTGTTTAAAAATAAATCCTTCTAAATCATGCCTGATGCTTTTTGGAAATCGCAACTTACGTTCCGATATTGCTTCCCAAATAAATGTATCAATTAATGGAAGCCGTGTTGAATGTGTCCATGCTGCAAGAAATTTGGGTTTGCATTTAGACAATAATTTAAATTTTAAAAGTCACGTTAGTAAAATTATCCAAAAAGCTTATGGCAGCCTAAAAATATTGAATACTAATAGATCTATGATGGACACTAAACTAAAAATAATGTTGTGTGATTCACTGGTTCTTTCACATTTCAATTTTTGCGATCAAGTCTATGGAGCATGTCTCGACCAAATTGATGTTAATAGAATCCAAAGGGTGCAAAATGCATGTCTACGCTTTATCTATGGTATGAAGAAAAGAGATCGAATCAGTCATAAACTGAAAGATGCTAACTGGCTGAATATGAATAATCGTCGTATACTGCATGCAGCTTGTTTGTATTATAATATTATTGTTAAAAAAACTCCTATCTACTTATCTGAACGGTTAAAATTTCGCACTGACGTTCATAACTTAAATTTAAGAAATAAGGGATTGCTTACGCCACCATATCACAGGACGTCTTTATTCCAAAGATCATATTCCTTTAATATTGTCCAACTTTACAATAGATTAATGAAAGATTTTGTAAATTATTCATTTAGCACGTTCAGATCAAAACTACGTCAGCGTTTACATCTCCAACAGGATAGTTAAGAAAACTACATATTTTCTTTTTTTTTAAATAAAATTTGGGTATTTACATAAAAATTATTAAGTTATTTATTGTAATTATTAATCTGGTTATATTGTGGACCTCCATTAGATTTATCAAATTTATAAAATTTTTCAAATTTTTCTTTTTTCTCTGCTATTGTTTGAATGCTCACATTTTTGATCTTTCGATTTCTGTTTGTTTTGTTAATTTTTAGTTAGCTATAAATGTATCATTTGTTGCTTTAAATTTAAGGTATGCTAAAACATATCTAGAATGTTAGTTAGGATGTCTGCTTAAGGGTTCGCAAGGAAGAACAGAGGCTATTAGACCATCTGATTCCGATCCTTTTAGCCCAATAAAGTCTATATATATTTTTTTTATGTTATAACAATTGCTACTTAATTAGAACAACCTTATTGTAATAAATATTATGTTAATCATGTACCACAAATGAAATGGGCTAATAAATAAATATTATTATTATTATTATTGATGGGTATGTTGGCTGTTTCTTCCTGAATGTTTCTTTTCAGGTTGTCCAGAGTCTGTGGGCGATTGGTATAGACACGGGATTTCAAATATCCCCACAAAAAGAAGTCACAAGGGGCCAAATCGGGTGAACGTGCTGGCCACTCCAAATCACCCCTCAGTGAGATGAGGCCCTCCTGTGAAGTGCTCTCGTGTCCTGCTCATTTTCCTCGAAAAACCATTGGCCTATAATCCCAACTGCCAAGATTGCGCACCAAACGGTGAAACGTGGTGAATGCAAAGGCCTCTGATGGAGTTCTCGGGGGTTGTTGGCAGTCCAGTAGCGCATAATTTGCTTATTGGCATATCCAGTCAAAATAGGCCTCTAAGGCAAACGCACGCTGCTCGTTACTCCAACGCATGATGACGACTGAAACACAAGTTAACAAAACTTTAGGATCCCCTCTCTCGAACGAGACCACGCACACCCGCCTGGGACTCCTATAAGCTTCAGAGCGCTCATTTCAAATAAGGAAGTTATCTTGCCGCACTCTGTATATTTGCGTTCAACATCATTTTTACAGCGATTTTTAAGCCAGTGAGTGTAGGAGTGTGCCTGTAATAGCCTTATTGTAGGCAAAATAGCAAAGGCGCTGTTATACATTATAAATAAATTTAATTTGTTAATGTTTTAAAACTTGATCTCGAACTTGATATATTTTTAAATCGATTTATTTAATGTTGAAACAAGCTACGTTTGGTTCAAAACTTAGACTATAACAAGACTCAATTTCGTAAAAAGACTTCCTCCGCTTTCGGGGGCCCCGGGGCGCTGCCCCGGTGGTAGCTACGGCCCTGCGGGACGACGTTTTATAACTTCCATGTAAACGTCTAGCAAACGCTCGAACATATCCGTGTATTTTACCCCGTCTAACCGCCTGATGCGTCATATACGCGGTCCGTGTCAAATCTTCGAGTATGTTCTCGCTGGTGTATGGCGCTTCGTTCTGTTAACACGTTAACACTAAATTACGATAAGTATGTAGTTTATTTCCTTTAATATTGTTAAAAGTAAAATTACAAAAACTCAGTGGCGGCCCGTGCCAAGTATTTCTGAGTATGCTGTATGTTCCAAAATGTTTATATTTGGTTTGTTTTTCCTGTTTATTTAGTCAAATAAAGAGAATTTCGTTGCTAATATGGGTTTTAGAGTTTTCGTATTAGAAGTTTTGGTGAAAAAATCATTTTATACTTCGGCTTTAAGAATTATGTACAGTGTACAATATTGTAACGTTCTTTTTAAAATAATAATCAAAATGCTGTTTAAATTCGTCTATTAATAAAGAGAAGATTATTTACAATGCACTTAATTAAAAACACTATAACTATAAACTATTTAACAAACTAAAGCATTTAAAAATGCTAGGTAATTACAAATTTATTTGAGGACTTATTTATATAAAAACTATTTATGTATTAACTAATTATTAACAATTTATTTATTCAGAGTACATTTCAACACGACGCCGGTTAAGCATTAACTAACTCCCTTCTACTCGCGATCTCAATTTATATCCATACGATGACTAATACATCTAGAATATTCGATGGCGTGATGATGAGTCATACACGCAGCTGTCGGTGACGTCAATGAGGCGTGTCGATGAGTCATACTTGCACGTGTTGATTGATGAGTCATACAGTTGATGACTCATATATCTAGAATGTTTGATGACGTCATATGTGGGTTTACTATTCGTTACACTGCCCCCCTCTTCAAGTCTGTTCTGCCCCAGAACAGGTTTTATTCTCTGGTTTCTGTAGAAAGGGTCGTGGCGGTATCGACAGTCTTCACCTCGACTACATGTCCCATTACGGTAGAAATAACACTCTACACTCTTTGTTGGCCTTGATGCGGGCTGGGGATCGAAGCTACAGACTAAAATCTTCACATCCGTGTCTCTAAAAATAACTTCCAGCAGGTTTCAAACGATTCTCCAGTCCAACTGGTCCCGCCCACAGCCGAGTTTGGGAACTGCCAATTTGTTAATACCCCTGGTAAGCAACTCGGTCCTCAAATCCCATAATGCCCTCCACAAGTCGTCGTAACTCGGTTTCTGGTAGTAAAACTGCTTGGTTACCAAGTAGTAAACGGAGCGGTCATGATCAGGCAAGTGTAAGGCTTTGCCAACAGAGGGATTCTGATCTCGAAGTTCATCCAGCCGTCCAGATTTATTTCTAAACACTACTGCGATCCCCCTGGACATGCGGAGATCTTCGGAGACACAGTGGGCAATGGAATAATCACCCGGGACCCGGAAGAGGTCTTGTTGCATCTCGGTCGTGGTTCCGAATCGGGCTTTTCTAGTTCCGGAAAACGCATCCATAAATTCTCTAAAGGTTGGCTGATCATCTTCAGGCCTTACAGTATTGATAGCCACCTCAGCATCATCTTCTCGATCCGGGACTACGTTATTGTTTCCCTCATAGTGCGCCAGACGATTGGAGTGTACCACCTTTGGTTTCCCTCTTGGCAATTTCTGGATGCGATAAATCAAGTCATTTATTCGTGTCTTCACCTGGTATGGGCCCTCCCAATTCAGCTGTAACTTTGGAGAATAACCACGACGTCTTTGCGGGTTGTATAACCAGACAAGCTCTCCAGGTTGAAACCCTCCCTCTCGGGCTCTCACATCGTACGTAGCCTTCATCCGATCACTCGCGATTCGACTATTGTTTCGGGTTCGGTCGTGAATATCCTCCAACTTCTTCTTTAAGTTGATGACATAATCATTCCCGGCTACCTCCTGCTCTATAGGTGGGGATCCAAATTCCAGATCACACGGTAACCGTAACTCGCGTCCAAACATCACAGACGCTGGTGACTGACCGGTTGTTTCGTGGACCGATGCACGATAAGCCATCAGGAACAGATGCAGGTATTGGTCCCAGTCTCGTTAATGATCGGAGACGACCTTGGCCAAATATTTGCCCATTGTCCGATTCATGCGTTCTACCATTCCATCGGACTGCGGGTGTAACGGTGTGGTCCGAGTCTTGCGAATGCCCAACAATCGACAGACTTCTCCAAAGAGTACAGACTCAAAATTGCGGCCTTGATCCGAATGCAGCTCCATGGGCACTCCGAAGCGACTGAAAAACTCTTTGAGTACTCTCTTCTAGTACGTCAGCAACAGTCGCAGCTTCCTGGTTTGGTAGGGCATATGCTTCTGACCATTTGGTAAAATAGTCCATTGCCACTAAGATGTATTTATTCCCATCGTCGGTTTCGGGAAATGGTCCGGCAATATCTATAGCTATTCTTTCCAGAGGACTACCCACATTGTACTGCCTCATAGGTGCTCTTCGTTTCCCCAAGGGTCCGTTACCAGTGGCACATAGTTCGCATTTTCGGCACCACTCCTTCACGTCTTCTTTACAGTTGACCCAATAAAAACGCTCCCTAACTTTCTCCAAAGTCTTTTTCACACCGAAGTGTCCTCCTGAGGCACTGTCATGGAGATGTCGCAAAACTGTAGCCACTCCGCTTCTTGGAACAACGAACTGAGACCTAATGGTGGTGCCATCTTCACTCTCCAGTACTCCCTTCAGGAGATCGTCTTCCACCTTCAAGGACTCCCATTGGGCCCAATATGCTTTAAGGGTTCTGTTGAAAGGGCTGACGGCCTCCCAGGCAGGCCTTTCTCCCACGCGCTTCCATTCCAGTACCATTTTTAGTTCCGGATCAGCCTCCTGCTGTCGTTGCAATTCTTCGGGCAACCAATTGTCGTTGACGATGGTAGTTCTTAATACTTGGCAAACCCTCTCTTCCAAACGAGAGCAATGACGGCAATCCGTTGGACAGGGTCTTCTTGAAAGAGCATCGGCATTTCGATGACTAGTGTCCGCTCGACGTTCTGTGTCAAAGTCGTATCCTTGTAATCGTTCGATCCACCTTGCGACCTGGCCTTCAGGATTACGGAATTGTAGAAGCCATTTCAACGCTGCATGGTCCGTCCTCAATAAAAACTTCCGTCCGTACAAGTATTTGTAGAAGTGCTCAACGGACTTCACGACAGCCAATAATTCTTTTCTGGTCACACAATAATTCCTTTAGGGTTTCGACAAAACCTTACTAAAATAGCCGATGACCTTTTCTTGTCCATCCTGCATCTGAGAAAGTACACCCCCAATGGCCAGGTTACTTGCATCTGTGTCAAGTATGAATTTCTCTTCTGTGCGTGGGTAGCTCAATATTGGCGCTGTTGTCAAGGCACGCTTCAACTGTTGGAAAGCTGTTTCGCACTCTCCGCTCCAAACATACTCGCGCCCATCCTCAGTTAACCTTGTCAGGGGCTTCGCTATATTGGCAAACCCGGGAACGAAACGCCTGTAGTAGGTAAATAACCCAAGAAAACTACGAACTTGATGTTCATCTTTCGGTGTTGGCCACTCTTAAACTGCACGAATTTTATCGGGGCCGGCTGCCACTCCATTTTGTGATACGACATGCCCGAGATATTTCACCTCCCTTCGGAATATGTGGCACTTTTTCGGACTCAATTTCAGGTTGGCTGTACGCAGTCTCCAGAACACTTCCTCCAGATTTTTCAGATATTCACTGAATGATCTTCCAACTACGATCACGTCATCCAGATAGACCAGGCAAGTTTTCCACGACAGCCCCCTCAGGATGGTCTCCATCAGACGCTCAAAGGCGGCCGGAGCGTTACATAGACCGAAAGGCATAACTGTAAACTGTCATAGTCCGGAACTAATAGTGAACGCGGTCTTCTCCCGGTCTTCAGGTTCCATTTCAACTTGGCAATAACCACTCTTCAAGTCCAAAGTCGAAAACCATCGTCAACCAGACAGGGTATCTAACGTGTCGTCGATGCGTGGTAAGGGATAGCTGTCTTTCTTGGTTACGTTATTGAGCGGCCGATAGTCCACACAAAATCTCGTTGATCCGTCCTTCTTACTGACCAGGACCACTGGTGATGCCCATGGACTGCTGGATGGCTCGATGACCTCTTGTTCTTCCATATCGGTAATAATCTTCTCGACTTCTGCTCGCCTTGCTAGAGGTAGACGCCTCGGCTGCTGACGGACAGGCATAGAGTTGTCTGTATTGATTTTATGTTTTACTATATCTGTTCGTCCCTTCTGGCTATCGTCAAGAGCGAAGATATCTTGGTATCGGTGAACCAAACCCTGTACCTCTTTCACTTCCGTTCCATTAAGGTCTTCGCACGAACTAACAACCATACCCACTAATTTTTCACCATGGTCTTTGGGCACTGGTTTTGAAACATCAGCCATACACCTGGCTACTCGGAATACTGGCACACACTGTCCCACAAGGGTACTCTTCTTCAATGTCACCGGATCCACATTAACGTTCATAATTCTCACCGGTACTATCTTTCCAACCTTGATCAGCGCTTTTCCCACCAGTATGCCACTATATGGATCTTCTTATCACAAACAGGCTTCATCATTCGCACATATCCTACCCGAAGATCTCCATCCAAACCTGCCTCGACAACCATCTCACTTTGACCCGGCAATATCACATCTTCTGTCAGCAAAACCCTTACAACAGGATCTTCTCGTGGGTGCAACGGAAGTTCTTCGTTACCGACCTTCAAAACACCCTCTTTCAAATCCAACCTAAAACCAAATTTTCTCAGGAGGTCCATTCCCAAGATGCAGTCATCAGTGATATCGGCTACCAGCACCTCATGATCACGTTCTTCACTTCCAATGCCAATCTTCATCTTCACCACTCCGCGTGTTGGTATCACTTCACCTGTTACTGTACGTAGTTGAGTATTTGTCGGTAACAACTTAATACTTGATCGTAGTAGAACATCAGGGCGTACGATGGATTTTGTCGCCCCCGTATCAATAAGTAGTGGAACAGTTCGGTTAGCAATCTTTCCATCTACAAACAAACTGCCGTTACTATTCTTTGATGTTACGGCATGGATCGTGATCTCCGGGGCATCTTCACTCGCAGTCAACGTTGAACGTCAACCTCTTGCCAACCCCCTTTAACTTTTCCGACGGTTGTACTTGCTTTGGTTTAGAGCAACGTCGTCGTATGTGCCCTTGTTCGCCACAATTCCAACAACGGGGTCCTCGAACTTCTTGAGGATTCCTCTTACGACTGTCTTCCTTCTGAAGAACTCTCATTAATAACTCCTCTAGACGATCTTTCGAACCTTCTTCTTCTTCGGCAACGGAACGAACTCGCCCGTGGCCTCGGGACGCTTGCTTTGCGGCTTCAAATTCTAGAGCATGGGCAAGCGCATCATCAGTCGTTTTTGGTCGTGCCAGCCTTAAGGACTGCTGTGTTTCGGACAAGCCGCGCAACATCGGCTTCAAACTCCTGAAGGCTTTCTCCATTCTTCTGGACACGATTCTTCACTTGCGCGTGATCCACTTGTTGAAGATGCGCGTCTCCATATCTGATCTCCAATCTAGACACTAACAACTGGTAATCATTTTCTTGTCCTGTTGGGATTGTTTGCAGGACGTTCAGTGCGTCTCTACGCAAAGCCACAGTTAAAGAAACGGCCTTTTCCTTGCCTGTCCATCCGTTGGCCCCAGCAGCCGCCTCAAACTGTTTGTAGTAGGTGGACCAAGGTATCTTTCCATCGAACGTGGGTGGTTCTACTTTTATCCCTCGGCAGGACCCTTTTCTTCTTTAAATTGTTTCTTTACTTCATTAAACGGCCACTCCGAAGTTGAGGGAAACCGTAGTTGACTCATTCTATCTTCCAACATTTTAGTTACGCTATCTTTCTCAGTTGTTGGTGGTAATTGCATTTGGGCTATTTTCTCTTGTACCATCTTTATTACCCTATCCTGTTTCTCCAATTTAATTTCTAATAGTCCTAACGCGCTGGAATTTTCCAACAATTCTTCGCAAACTTTATCTTCTAACGCTTTGACATTGTCCTGCAATTCTTCTTTAAACCTTCTGTAACTTTCTTCGGACTTTCCTAATAATTCTACAAACGTTCTAGAATTCTCTTCGTGCTTTTCCAATAATTCTTCTTTAAGCATTCTAGAATTTTCATCGGACTTTTCCAGCAATTCTTCCTTTAGCATTCTAACATTTTCTTCGGACTTTCTAGAATTTTCCAAAAGTTTATCTTCCATTTTACTTCTGTTCTAAAAGCCATTCTCTTAGCCGATTTATCAAAACTTCTTTTTTTCCATTACTATCTAAGTCTCTCTCGTCCAATTCCCGTTTTAAATCTATCACTAAGAGATCTTTTAACAATTTCATCGCCATTTTAATTGTTTGTTGAAATTATTTTTAACACTAAAAATTTATTCTCACAGCACTTTATTTAATTATCACGCGATTTTATTTATTTTAAAACTCCACACCTGACAACACTGTAACGTTCTTTTTAAAATAATAATCAAAAAATGCTGTTTAAAATTGTCTATTCATAACAGAAATATTATTTTTGAACTCACTATCTAGAAAGCAGTGTTCGACGCACTGTCTAGTCAACCGGGAACACTTGTTTCCCGGTTAAGTAAACCGGGAAACACTCAGTGGTGCCAACTGCCAACCCTTGCAAAATTTAAATACCTTTTTTACTGCAAAATTTCTGCCGAAAAACAATCAGTCACATTTGTCAATTGCAGTCATGACTTGCTTTGGTTTATTTTTTTAAATAAAAGTTGTGAAATCAGATAAAAATTTTATTTGACATTTATAACAATGACTACGTTCGTTTCAAAAAGTATTGTACAATTCTCTTGCGTGAACAATGTTCCCGCGTTCACGCATATGAAGGCCCTCGCTCCCTTCGGTCGCTCGTGCTTCAAAACTGCGTTCACGCGGGAACATTGTGTTCCCGCACTCGTATCGTAAATAACTATTACAATGCACTTAATTAAAAACACTATAATTATAAACTATCCAATACTACT
This sequence comes from Agrypnus murinus, assembly GCA_929113105.1. Classification (NCBI taxonomy): domain Eukaryota; kingdom Metazoa; phylum Arthropoda; class Insecta; order Coleoptera; family Elateridae; genus Agrypnus; species Agrypnus murinus. The sequence continues at coordinate 162,353,578 of OV816024.1, forward strand.
AAAGTTGATTTGTATGTGTGTCCGAGCCCCATTCTCGCGTTCTATAAGGGCTGGAGAGATGGGCTTGGGCTCATTCGACGCGTAATTTGCCGAGGATAATGCATAAATTTTTTAAATTAGGTTATGTTTTAAAATTTTTTAAATTAGGTTATGTTTTAAAAAATCGATAAATGCTGATTCTATCGTACTATTTAGTGCTATTGAGTGTTATTTGGTACTAATATGTGCTCTATCGATAGAGAATCGATTGGAGATTTATGTAGGTCATGTAAATACTGACCTACTTTAAAAAAAATCAATAAATGCTATTTCTATCATACTTAAGTGCTTAGGCCCGTAGGGCCCATTATCCTAGTTTAACAAACTAAAGCATTTAAAAATGCTAGGTAATTACAAATTTATTTGAGGACTTATTTATATAAAAACTATTTATGTATTAACTATTTATTAACAATTTATTTATTCAGAGTACATTTCAACACGACGCCGGTTAAGCATTAACTAACTCCCTTCTACTCGTGACTCAATTTATATCCATACGATGACTAATACATCTAGAATATTCGATGGCGTGATGACGAGTCATACACGAAGCTGTCGGTGACGTCAACGACGCGTGTCGATGAGTCATACCTGCACGTGTTGATTGATGAGTCATACAGTTGATGACTCATATATCTAGAATGTTTGATGACGTCATATGTGGGTTTACTATTCAATACAATAAATAAAAAAAGTGTTGATTAAAATAAGGTAGCTCGTTGCGGAGCCTCACTAGCTCCCGGGGCTCCGGGCATACGCTCGGTTGACCGACCTTAGGGACGCTTCTGGGTTCACATATCACAACTTATGCTTTTAACTGCCTCTTTAGACCGCGAGAGTCATTGTCGCCCGCGTAGCAGATCTAGTAATTGCAATAATTTGGTCTGTATTGCAGATATCGAAATAATATTTTTACCAAAAACTTCTTTGGATTTTTGCCACCTAACTTTCTCAGGCATTTTTTCTCAAAACTGATTTTAAGTAGTACATTGCAATCTATAACTCTGTGAGGATTTTTCAAAATAAAAATTAACTTTCTAGCTCCATCCAGGACGAAGTTATGACGATGCAAAGAGAAAAGAAGCGCGTTTTTTATTTTTCAAAATTTTACGTAAAAATGACTTTCTAATGAAAAACAGGTAAGCCTTGGAAACATTGAAACGATCAGAAATCAATTATACCTTCAAAACATTAGAATAACGGGGAAAATTTTGCTTCATATGTCAAAATTATTTCGAAAAATTGAATTCGTTATGTTTTGCAGTATTGGTCGTAGCTCAGTATATCGATTGGTATTTTTTTTTCTTTACAGCAATGCTTAATACCCTTACTGTAAAATAATTAGGGGAGATAATATTAAGGTTTGAAATAAAATGCACGTAAAACTATATTGTGCGTGAAGCGATTTTCTACACCCTGTATACTATAATGCATACAATTCCAGATCATTCATAGACGTAACTAGGGGGGGCTTCGGGGGGCTAAGTCCCCCAAACCAAAAATTAGACCCACCCCAAAATGGATTCGCGTTAGAATTGTTTTGTAGTTAGTTTTGTAATAAAATAACAAATATAAATAAGCAGAAAAGCGGTATATTGAAATAAATAAAAATCAGCAAATAGCTTTTGTTTCTTGATTTAGCGAAATTAGATAATGAAGAAACAATCAGAAACTGATAATGAAAGATAAGTATGGCTTTGTCTACATTGATTTTAGTTTGTATTACAACAAAATGCCCCATGTTGAGACAAGCCAAATAAATATGCGATGGAAACCCCCCTTTGGGAGAAATCAAATCAATAAATGAACAGATGTTGTGCATAAGTAATGAATTAATAAAATAAGACAGAATAGCTTTTTCAAAATTTTTTATAATTAGCTTAAAAAGTAAACTTCATATTTTAGATTATTATCAGAAATAAATGTTACGAAATACTGTTGATGAACGTTTAAATAAGTCTGAAGTAATAACTTCAGTTGTGTAACTTCTGGTATAAACTTTAACAATACGTAACACGACGATTGAAAAACCTTGAAAACAAAAACCTCTGCATTCGTTACGTCACCAAATCGTTGTTAAAATTAAAAGATCTATTTCACAAAAGTTCAAAAGAATTATTTTGCAAAAATAAATTTAACGTTCAGTCAATTATTATTACGTATTTCTAAGGTTTTATAACTAATTGTAATGTCTATAAGAACAGCTTATTGAAGGATCATAAAAGTATGATGTAGAGTTATATAACTATATTTACCTTTAAAAGTACCTAGAAATTTACTTTAAAAAAAACATTACCAATTACATAAATTAAATTATAAAGACTTTAAAAAATTTGAAAGTTAGTACTATCATTCTGATTAGTTTAAACAGCATGTTATCCTTAAAATGGTGAGAAAAATATTACATTTAGATATTTTTTTAAAGAAAAATCATTTAAAAAAGTATAACCTACTTTTAAGATTAATGTAGTACGCGCCAGCACTAATATGTTTTCGTAGCTCAGTTAGTTAAAAGCGGGGCGGTAATAAACCAAAAGTCGCTGTCGTCCTAGCTTCATTGGCAGGTAGCTTTTTACTTTTTTTTACAAGACACAAAATTCAAAACGACTTTTTGTGCGGAATTTAAATTTAATGAAAAAAAAGCTTTAATACGGATGCTTATTTGACTGGGGATGTCACTGATTTTCTACCTCTAACTTAACTTATATAAGTGATTTTACAGATGATTTCCTGAAAGCATGGGTTAATCCTATAATCGATTTCCTAATGAAACATACGGTCTGTAGATACACAAATTTTCTAAGATCATTTAACCATTTAACATAAAATTCCCAAGTTCAACAAAATGGAGAACATAAGTAGCAGTAGTGATTTGATATACCGCAATTGCGCTTTTTCCGTGAATGAGTTTTGAGTACTACGTAAATTTTGCAAAGAGTTAGTTTTGCATCTCCACTATGCTTCATTTTTAAATTAGGGCTGTTTTTTGTCCTGTAATTAAGTAGTAACTAGAAATTTAAATCAGTGGCTATATCAAATCTCTGGTCCATATATATTCTTACAGTAGAGTCAATATTCCTAAAGTGGGCCCAGTGTTGCCAGATTTACAGCTAAATCTGTCTTTTACCGTTTTGAGGTGTGATCTACAGTTCTCCAGTTTTGCAATCTTAAGCTACCGTTTTTTAGTTTCTTCTTCTTTAATATAGATTATTTCAAATTTAGATTCTATATCAAATACCAACAATATTTATGAGTTTTGGCCTGATGTTGCTAATATCAAGAGTGGTGGCTAATATACATCCATGTTTGCCAACTTAACAGATTTTATTTTTAAATACTTACTCTGCATCATTCAATCGCCAATATCGAACGAGTCCTTTTAACAATAAATTTACTTAAAACTAAACAAATAAATAAACTAAGTACGGACACTAATATTGGGTTATTACATAGTAAACACCTCGTACTTGTTTCAGTTTTAATCCAAACAATGATTTGTGCCGGTTAATGATCAAAGATATTTATAAAGAATAAAACGCAAGTATGTTGTATGTGTGCTGGACTTTCACCCAAGCGGCCCGAGGTCGATTCCCGGTGTCGGCAGATCTGGTTAAGGTTTTCTGCAGTTTTCCTTAGCTGTGACACAAATGTGGAATTTGCGCTGTTCCATCTGTAAGTCGGCTGCAGCCGCACTTAGGGCCTACGTAATAATAATAATCGCCACCTCCCTCCTGCACAAGCTTATAGCTTTTGGGGCCTAGTTTCCAGGCTATGGGTTGTAGCTATTATTATTATTAATTAAGTGCGCGAAGTAAGTGTTTTTTAGTGTACGAAAAGGTTTTTTAGGTCGAGACCGCAGGTCGAGGCCATACAAATCTTTGAATGCACTAAAAAACATGTTCACTCAGAAAATATAAACAATGATTTTTCTGTAATTGCTTTAAATACATTAAAATTTGAAAAAATTGCAAAAATATTGTAGTAGGTACTGACATGAGAGTATTATTTTTAGTTTGTAGATGGATGATAAAATAAAAGAGATAAAATAAAATATTATAAAATCAGTTTATTTATCCAAAGTATAATGTATATAGTACAAGGATGCTTTCGACTAAATCTACAATATAAGATAAATCTTATTTAATGCTGTAAGCATGCGACACCTGAACTACATGGAGAACTAAATAATAATTATAATAAATCAATGACACTTAATAATAATTAAAAACAAATTACCTAAATCAGTACTTTTTACAGAAGAAAACTTACTAAAATCGACTAAAACCAGTTTTATTTTTAAACTGATTTTTGTAATATACAATACAAAATTTTATGTTTTTTCCAATCGATTACTTAATAATACAGAAACGATAAGATGAATTTATGGAAAGAAAAAATATTTTACAAAAATAAATATCTCAAATATATTTGGTAGCAAATTTGGAATGTCCCTTAAAATATTTATAAATTACACAAAAGATCCAGAATACATACAACCATTTTTTTTGTTGTGTAATAAACTGTTAACATTTTTAAAACAAGTTACTTTTATAAAAAACTGGAAAGACCTTATAAAGCTACTGTAATTATATCAACCACTATATTTTAGAAAGATGTTAAAACATTGTATAAATTACATAAGAATCACAGACATGTAAGACACTTTTTGTATGAGATTTCTGGAATATGTCGAGTTTCTTATAATATACATATAAATATCCTCTTAATGTAGAGCTGTTCGAAGATAATCCTGATATTTTCATGGAGTGTTTTGTTTATCTTGCATAATAAAATGCAGTATCGATAATAATTTTTATAATTAAGAAAGTGCCAAATCTTAAAAAAATATATATAGTATTCTATTTAAAATTATCGACTTTGTCTAAAAATTATTGCTCATTGTCATGCACTTTCTTAATTATCAATTATAAAAACATTATCTGACATAAACCTAAAATTAATAATTAAACTAACAATACATAGTAACTATTTACAAGAAGAGATTTCTTTAAATATTACAACATGTTTAAAATTAACAAGTGTCAAGGCACATAATGAAAATGCTTGGCAAAATTGAATAAAAATATGAAGATAAAATACTGTCATAGATATAAAACCAAAGTAAAAGATCTGTTTGAACAATCAATATGGTTAAGGCATTTTACTTTACTGTTTGTCAGAGATAATAAAAACCTATTTTAAATAGATTACTTCCATTCCTGAATTTTACTAGCCATGTTTAGTTTTCACTAATACATGAAAATTGAGGGCATTAATTCATGTTGATTAACAAATATTTGATAGTCTTTGACATATTCAAAACATTTATTAAACCTTATGCAACATAATAAACTTTTCTTCTTTTCAGTTTAAAGTTATAAGGAAAGACGCTACTTACATAAAGGAATCATGAAGTAACAAAATACACCATTATTAAACACTTTTCTTCTTTAAGAATACTAATAAAGTGAGATCTAAAAACATATAAACCCCATACACATTACCTTAACCAAAGGGCTTACCATTAACGAATGGTAAGTGAAACATTGGCTTATTTAACACTGTGTCCTTAACACTCAAATATAAATTGCTTCAGACCCTTTATTGGTCTGATGTCCAGTAGGAGCATATGTATTCGGACTTGTTATATTTTCTGACCAATCTGACGTACATGAATGGGGAGAACTTGAAGACCAATGTCCTGGACTTTCTGGACTTGGTGTTGGAAAATTATCAGGTCCTAAGTGTTGTGGTGTTACGTCTGAGTGTTGAGAGGGTGGTGTCAGAAAATAATTCTGTTGGTATTGTTGTGGTTGTAACGTTGGCGGTGTCATACTATTTGGTTGTCCCGTAGAGTAAGCCAGTGGTAATTCCAAACCGGCTTGACTAAAGTCAAAACCCATTGGTAGATTTTGAGTCTGTGGTACACCACCATGTTTTTGCTGTGTGGCTGCCCTCATAGCAGCAATATGTGTCGGACTCGTAGGCAAGGAAGGCCTCGATTTTGCAGGAGACGGAGATCCATTATATGCTTGTGGTGAAAGTGACATATTCGATTGGACAGAATGTGGTGGTGATTGATTTGAATATGGAGGACTTAAAGTATTTGGTTGCAATTGTCTCTGTTGCAATATAAGCTGATCTTGAATGTTTGTTAATGTAAATGGTCCATAATTTTCCAAATTTAACAAATTATGTATTGATTGGTTATTTTTAATAACATCTTCATAACTTGGTGGTTGTTTACTAGCAATTAGTCCTTCTAATGCTGATGCCATACCCATATTGGAATAGATAGAAGCTGTGTCGTAAGGGCTAGGCAACGAATTATTTGTCATTGGAGATTCTACCGGACTAAGTGTTGAACTAACTGAATCCACACTATGCGGAATCTCTGTGTGATTTATATTAGGACCCTTCTTTGTGCATTTCTTTACACTAGGTTTCCTTCTTATACTACCTCCTGTATTTGCACCTTCTATTTCAGGACTTGCTGGATCTAAAGGACCATTGTGTCCTGTTTTGGTCGGCCTCTTTGATTTTTGCCTTTTAGCAACAATTACTGTAGGTTGTTGTATCATTTGTCCATTTGGAGAAGCTGTAAAAGAAGTTAAAGTTAATATTTTAATAGAGAAAATAAATATTATTGTAAACTTACTCATCATTGAATTGCTTTGAACTGCATTCACCATTTGAGGACTTCTTGGAACATGTTCTTCAAGCAACCTCACTATATCATGATGAAGTCTTTCACTAGCCACATCCCGCGGCAAGCGATCCATATGATCAGTGATTTCTCTGTTAGCATAAGCTTCTAAAAGAGCTTTGCATGCTTGATATGATCCTTCACGGGCAGCTAGGAACAATGGTGTTTCATCCTAAAACAAATATTAAAAAATTAGAAAAGATGTTTAAAAGAAATTTTACCTTTTAACATACCTTATCATCTTGAGCATCTCTGTTAGCACCATGTGCAAGTAAAATATTGACTGCTTCTACATTATTGACTGCTGCAGCCCAATGTAAAGCAGTTTTTCCTGAATTATCAGCTGCATTTATGTCAGCTTCAGCACTAATAAGAGCTTGTACCATTCCTTCAATAGCCAGCCGGGCAGCTAGTATCAGTGGTGTTGTGCCTTCATGCATGCGAGCATTAAGGTTAGTAGCTCTATTTCGTAATAATATTAAAAATACTCCTAAGGCATCAGCTGCTACCGCAGCATGTAAAGGTGTCCTTCCAGTATTATCCTGAGCATTAGCATCAGCACCTGCATCTAACAGGCGTTTTGCTGCGTCTGCTCTTGCATATCTAGCAGCTAAATGTAAGGAGGTTTCTCCAGTTTTATCCATTGTAGCATTAAGCTCTGCTCCTTGTGCTACCAAATCTTGAATTACATTGCCAGCAGTATCATCTTCTTCATCTTCTCCAGTATCTATACCACCTCCACGAATAGCAGCTACCATAATAGGTGTCATTCCACATGGACCTCTTGCATTTACGTCAGGAATATCACTACTAGCAGGTGGTGTAAGCATAGACGCAGGTGGGCGTATATCTGCTGCTTCTAGATGCTGATGACTCCAAACCCTAGGTTCAGCTTCTTCGTAATCTGTTATTGCTGTATGATCACTAGCATATCCAGTTTCTAACACTCGCATACGTTTAGGTTGCGGCATTTCAGATTCGTCGTCAGACCATTGCTGACCATGTCCCATATGTTGTCCATGAGAATTTAAATCAAGATCCATGCATGCAATAGAGGGATTTTTATTCAAGTCACGCATTTCTTGTCCATCAGGTCCTCGTCGTCGTGATCGCCTTCTAGTTCCTGAATTAGTCCGTAAGAATCCTTCTGGGAACCAAGTAATTCCAGATGCTCTTTTTCTTTGGGTAGTGACTATAATACCAATAACTGCCCCCAGAAGGAACATTAATACAATACCAATCAAGACATATTTTGCATTTGTAGGAGTTTCTTCGGTTTCTTCAGTGGGAGCTTGCACACCATTGACTTGATAAATGGGAAACGATTTAGATAATGTATGTCTAGATGCCTTTGCTGCTAAAAATTCTGCTGCAGCATTCGCTGATTGGAAGCAATAGTCAGAATTCGAAAGGGTTGAACATTTTCTGTTATCAATCTCTAAATAAACTTTAACTCCTTTGCGACCAAATTGTTTCGTATATGCAACATTATGTTTCTGACCAAAATATGTGTCTTGAAGATTAATCGGAGTAGCTCCATCCCATTCATAAATCATATCATTACCTAATCGATCCTTTCTGACTCTCACTGTTGTTGTCAACTGATAGCTAGTATCTCTTAGGAATGCTACCAAATTTTGTTTAAAATCAGGCATTTCCATAAGCACTATCATTAATATAACACCCTCAGCTATGTCAGGAGGCTCATTCTCACAATCTAAACCATCCCAGTTACATTCTGCGTTATTACATCCATAATCACAATGTCCATTAGCATAATGTTGCTGGCAATAAGCATCATAAACAGGATTACACAATTGTAACTTCTTTTCACAATCACGACCATCAAATAAACATTGTGGATTATAACACTCTTCATCACAATTGCCGTCCATAAATACTTCCCAACATCTAATTGGCGCAGTACAATTTATCCATGGGTTTATACCTAGTGAGCAGTCGTTACCATCAAATTGGCATGCGTAGGTGTTACATTCTTCATCACAACGGAAGTTTCCTCGTTTTAATGGACAATTATTCTTTATACATTGCTTTCGCTGCATTTCTAAATCTTTAGCAAAATATGTTGGTGTATCTTTACGAGATATAACTGACTGACCTACACCACCTGCTGAATTACGATCGTATATTTCACAATTCTTCCCTGTATGTTTAGGTGGACAATAGCAATCATAATCTCCAAGTTTATCTTGGCAAGTTGCATCAGGATGTCTGCATGGATTACTATCACATTCATTAAGACTATCTAATTCACAATTAGCACCCTCCGTTCCTTTAGGGCAATCACAGTGATAGCCACCACCTTCTGATATGCGACATATTCCTCCATTTTGGCATGGATCTGAATCACAATCGTACCCACTAAATTCACAGTTTTTACCATAAAATCCATCTCGGCAAGCGCAACGATGTCCTGCATGAATTGTAGCACAGATACCACCATTTTGACATGGCAAATTAGCACAAAAATCTACTTTAACTTCGCAATGTCTCCCCATATATCCTGCTTTACAATTGCAGTGATAATCATTTACCAACTGTACACAATCAAGGGTTCCAGGAGTTGAGCACGGATTTGATAAGCATTCATTTATATCACCCTCACATCTAGGTCCTACAAAACCAGGTGGACATTTACATTCAAAACTTCCAACTTTATCAATGCATGTTCCATTATTATGACATGCTCCTGGTCTACAATCATCGATATTAATTTCACAAATATATCCTAGTGTGCCAGGTGGACAAGAACACTGGAAGTTATCAACCAAATCATGGCATGTTCCTCCATTTTGACATGGATTTGGCTTGCAATCATCAACATTTAGTTCACAATTTTGACCTTGGAATCCTTTAGTGCAATGGCAAGCATAAGAACCAATTAAATCTTTACATGTTGCTCCATTTTGACATGGTGCCGATTCGCATTCATTAATCTCTCTCTGACAATAAGAACCAGTGTACCCTTCCAAACAGTGACAACGATGTGAGTTCCCAATATCTTCACATGTTCCATTGTTACAAAGATGTTTTGGTGGCACATCTGCACATGAAAAAAAGAAAATTTATTGGTGAATTTTATAACACTATCAAAAATTTATAAACTTACTTTTTCTTAATGCTGCATCTTTACAGCTAACCATTTCAACATCGCATACTTTTCCGGTCCATCCAGGAGCACAAATACATTGATATTGATTCTTAATTTGTCTACATGTAGCTCCATTTTCACAAGGATTAGTTGCACACCAGTCTACATATTCGCCACAATCTTTTCCAGCAAATCCATATGGACAGTGGCACGTGTAATGAGTAACGTGGTCTTGACAAGTTGCACCATTTGAACAAGGTGAACTGTCGCAAAGATTTATACGATTTTGACAATTGGAACCAGTGTACCTAAAGAATTGAAAATTCAAGCAATTAGTGAAGATTGTAAAATAAAAATCAATATAAGTCTTACCCAGGTTTACAAGTACAGGTGTATGAATTAATACCATCATTACAAGTACCACCATTCATGCAGCTACTTTCAGTACAATCTTCATCATTAGTTTGACAGTTAATTCCTGAGAATCCTAACGGACATGTACAAGTGTATGAATCAACATATTGATTACAAGTAGCACCGTTCAAACAGGGATTTGAAAGACATTCATCAATATCAATTTCACAATGTTTGCCTTCGAAACCATTGACACAGAGGCATGCATAATCACCAATAGCATCTAAGCATGTCCCACCATTTTGGCAAGGGACTGTAAAAGAAAAAGGTCAGTAAACTTACTACATAATTCTTGAAATTATTCTACACTTACATGAAGCACAATCATCTGTATTAACAGTACAATCTCTACCTTCATAACCATGAGCGCATATGCATTGATAAGATCCGTTGGTATTTTTACAAGTAGCTCCATTACGGCAAGGTTGTGAAACTTCACATTCATCAACATCTTGTTCACAAAGACGTCCTGTATAACCAACACTGCAAGAACATGCAAAATCTAAATAATTGGAACTTGGTGTGCATCTAGCATTGTGTCGACATCTATTAGGTGAACAAGGATCTAGTTTCTCTTGACAATTTCGACCAGTAAATGGAAGCTCGCAGACACACTTATAATCATTAACCTGATCAATGCATGAACCTCCATTCTTGCATGGATTAATAGCACAATCATCAATGTTGGTTTCACAATTTACACTTGTGTATCCTGGTAAACATTCACATGTATAAGATGCTAGATGATCTCGGCATAATCCTCCATGTTGGCAAGGATTTGAAGCACATTCATCTATATCATATTCACATTGTTTTCCACCATAGCCTAAAAAAGTATTTTTATGTATAAATTTGGTAATTTATTTTTTTATCATGCTTACCTGGTAAGCAATGGCAAATAAACTGATTAACTCCATCTTCACAGCTGCCTCCATGTTTACATGGATTTGATTTGCATTCATCAACATCACTAAGGCATCTTGCATCGTAGTAGCCACGTGGACATTCACAACGAAAGCCATTTATCAAGTCAATACAAACACCACCATTAGCACAAGGATTAGAAGCGCATTCATTAATATCAGTTTCACAGTGTTGTCCGGTGTAACCAGGTAAACATTCACAGGTATATCTAAAACAAAATTAATTTTTGAATACTTTAAAGTAAACAGTCTTATATATACTATTCGAACATTTAATCTCAATTTACTGACGTGAATCTTTTTTCATACAATAAAAGTTTATTATTTATCATGCTAGTCTCATGCTTATTATGAGTAGCTATAAACAAATTTGAGAAATAAATAAAAACCTTAGAATATAAAACTGTAGGAAGGAGCGTAACTACACGGCGCAATGAGCTTTAAAATCGACGGATATGACATCACACTGGCCGCTATTACACACCACCTAAATCTGCTTTTCTCTCAAACTCCAACAAATACGAAGAAAGGAATTACATTTCATAAATAAGTATTCGTTTGTTTAGATTTTTAGAATATTAATCATAAAATTTATATTCTAAGATTAATTTCAAAATACTTATAGGTTTTAAAATTGAGGTTATGTAGATTATGTGCGCATTTCGAGACAGTGAGAACCGCCAATGGAAATATCTCATTACAAAACCGGAAACATCTACTTCGCCATATTGAGACCCCATCCCGGTCGTATGTGGTAGATGATTATGTTCCTTCCTATAGTTTTATATTCTAAGATAAAAACAAATTCACTCAAAACACACATTTGATCCTACATTCACAAATGAATAGAAGAAACTTACTCGTAAAATAGGTTATTGCTGGATTATGCATGAAATAAAAATGTTTCTTGTTAGTATGCAATAGAACAATGATAGTTTGGCCATTCAAATCATTTTATTAACTTTTTGTCAATACTATTTTAATGACCAAATCATAAGCATTTAAGACAAAATGTTAATAATGCAACCAGTTTTCTTACCTGTTTATACCATCGATACAGCGGGCGTTATTTCGACAAGGGTTGCTGTAGCATTCATTCACATTGATTTCACAATTAGGTCCAGATGTTCCAGCTTTACACAAACATTGGTAGCCATTTACCAAGTCTTGACAAATACCACCAAACTGGCATGGATTTGATTCACACTCGTTAATTTGCGACTGACAAAGGAAGCCTGTATAACCTGGATGGCAAGTACATGTAAAGGAGTTTTCACCGTCGATACATTCACCATGATGACAAGGGGATGATGCACAGTCATTAATGTTAGTTTCACAAGAACCACCTGTTAAAACAAACATAAAAAAGGCACTTTAACATTTAGAGAAAAAAAGATTTTTATTTCATAATCTACCTGTAAATCCAGGAGGGCATTCGCATGTATAGCCAGCAATAGAATCATGACAAATGCCACCATTTCGACATGGGCTCGAAATGCAGTCGTCTATGTTGATTTGACAACGAGAACCAGTAAAACCAATAGCACAAGTACATTTGAAAGAATTTATGAGATCATGACAAGTGCCTCCGTTTAAGCATGGTTTATCCTTGCATTCGTCAATATCAATTTCACATTGAGTGCCAGTAAATCCTGAAAAACAAATAATAATTATGTACCTTAAAGAAAATTTAAGAGATTTAAAGACTATTGGGTTTAAGATCCTTGGTAACAAAGTATTAAAACCTCAAGAGTATATATGCACAATGAATTCAATATTCTAAAAGTTTGCAATGAAATGAGTATATACAATAACACCATTTCAATTATGTTACCAATATTATTAATATTTGCCCTAATTGAAAAAAAGAGAAATGGCTTTGTGCCATTTTATTTGGTTATATTATTTAAAATTGATGATAAATTCTCCAAACAGACATTACCAAATATGTACTCAAGTTTTTTCTTTTATCAATTTAAGGAAATAAGAAATTTCCTTTCAGCCATATTATCGCAATGTTCAGGTGGGGCCTAAGCAATAATCTAATTATCATTAGGTGTACTAAGTGTACCATTTTTTTTGTACACATGTAGTTAAATACTTAAGGAAGTTGTAACTAGAAAAAATAATGAAAATGTAAAAAATTAGTGCAGTTGATAAATTTTAACGGATAAGATTCTTTCCTGAAAATTTTTTAATGTTTAGGAAGTTTGTTTATGTAAAAATTGCATTTCAAAATAACACGCGATCTTAATGCAAACTGATAAGTTGTTGACACATTTATTATAATTACTTCATAAAACATAATGTAAAAACATTGTACAAACATTGTAAGTTTTAAATCTGTTAAGAAGATATTTTGCCAAAAAAAATTAACATGAAATACGAGAATTTGTTGATTGAACGATTGATATAGCTAGCAAATCAACAACGTCCCAGTAAGAGAAATGAGCGTGAAATTTAAATGCTTTATATAGCTATATGCAGGTCCACTGTCCGTTCGTAATTTATATCTCAAAACAAAATCAGTTTTGTGTTAAATAAAAAGATACATGATACATCCATCGTTTATATACATATATGTGTAATATTTGCACAAATAACCTCAAAACTTAAGCCAGTCATTGACTGCATTAATTTGTTTTCAGAACAACAAACAAAATAAACCAACTTTTTTTTGTAATTTAAGGCAAGGTTGTCATTTTTTCACTATTCTAGAAGCGTATAATTTATTTATATTCTAGAACGATTTCTTTACTTTTTTTTTGTTTACATAGTGATATTATTTTATTTTTAGTAGTAAAAAAGTAAACTTGAATGAAGTTTTTGATTAGAATTGTTTTTTCGTCATATTTTCATGTTCTTAAGTTTGGACTAAACGTTCAAAAGTTAATCGCTGCCTTAAAAAAGACTAATAATTAATTAAAAACAACATAAATAGTATTAACTAAACTGTTTTCACATGCATTCTGATCAAACTAGTATCGCTAGAGCCATTACTTGAAGCAAAACTATGTAATTATTTCTATTTGTGAAAATAGCGCAGCTCCATAACTTTTGGATCAGACTATCCTACCATAACTTCCTTAAACTCAACCAACGCAAGCAGAGTTTACATTTCTGTTGTTTAGTGGGTACGTCACCAGTCATGGTATATTACCCAGTCAGGGTAATTTAGCACCTTGAGATAAAAGTATGACATGTTCAAAAAAAACCTGGTCAAGTAGCCTTTGAAATGGCATTCATTTTTATCTTCCTAGTAATTACAACATTACGACATAGAATAGTAAATATCAAAAGATCAAAAATGGTAAAGAAAAGTGGAATCTAAAAAATTTAAAACCATTTATGTGAGAAATAAATACCACCTAGAATTAAAACAGAAGTTAGAAAAGAGAACTAAAACTGGCAAAGTGGAACAGATTGAGAAGAACAACAAGAGAACACCATAAAAAGAAATTAAGTTGCAAAACTTATGAAACCAGTTGAGAAATCATAAAGCCAGTGGCAGTGATAAAGAGATACATGGCATACTACAGTTAATATGGCCGATATGGGAAAAGGGGAGAATACCAAGAGAATGGCAGGATAGAGTTAAGCTGATATATAAAAAAGGGGACAGGGAAAAGTGTACCAACTATAGGGGTATGTATAACGTTACTAAATTTAATGTAACCCAGAAAATACTGCCCACAATAATATATATAATAAACTAAACTATGCCATTATACAGAAAAAGTAGTAAGAAATCATCAAGCGGGCTTTAGACCAGGAATATCAACAAGCAATAACATACATACAATAAAGCTAATATCAGAAAAACATTATAAATTTGATATGAATTTCCTGTTTGTTTATCAACTTTTAAAAAGCATTCATAATACCATTAGAAGGAAAACAATGATTAAAAAACTAAGACCCGAATTCAGAGACGCAACTAATTTTTAGTAGACTCATCTCTAACTCAAGTTACACTCATTTAACGATGAGTTGATTCTCATCTCAGGTTTTGTACTTATAAGTGTTCAAGTTAGACTTACTTACTTGAGTTGCCCTCGAGTTGGTGTTCAACTTGAAACATTCTGAAATAACATGCTGTGCTGTGGGATGTTATGAAATTATGACATTTCTAGGGATTCCATGCACAATTTCTAAACCTAGGAATGCACTAACTCCTTAAAAGCAAATACTTAAAATAGTTAGTGAGTTAGTGAATTCCATTTACAAACATGATCGTGTAAGGGGCGTTACATTTCTGTGTGAAAATAAGTTGAGATGGACACTAAAAAGCAGTTTTTCACAGCAAGACAAGAAAATGAATTAGAAGGAATTGATGTAAAATGACGGATTACATAAGTGTGTGTACCAAAAAAGCGTGTAATTAAATTAACAAAAGTATTTGCAAAAGCACATGCGATTGACAATATATTTACATACAGTAATTACTATAGAACATGCTGTTTTTAGGTTAGGGAATCTTTGTTAGTGCATATGCGTTCTCATCTTCCAGATGCTATACAAATTTCCAAAGATTGTTTTCCGTGATTTTGGATATACATAATTAGTAATATCGGTGTATAAATTTGACCACTTGAGTAAGATTTAAGTAAACAACACTTAAGTCTCACTCACTTTCGAGATCGGCGCATCATGTGAGTGAGTCTCTCCTTTGTTTCTGAATATAAAACCGAGCCAGTGAGAATGAGATAAGAAAAAGTGTGTGTATCAAGTAATGCCTCTGAATTTGGTCCTAAATCAATTAGAGATTCAGATGAATAGAGATTAGAGAAGTCAAAAAATTAATTAGAATAATAAACTATAAACAAGTCCAAAGAAGTCATGGTTAAAATACATAACAATTACATGGAATAGTTTTCAATACAAGGGATGAGGCAAAGAGGTATCCTCTCAGCCCTACTACTTAACGCCTTAGATACAGCAGTAAAAGAATAAATTTAGATGGCATGATAATAAATAAGAGCTCACAAACTGTGGCCCATGCCAAAACACAACTAGTAGATGACACAAACAGTGCCGGCCTTTGGGGGGTGCGAGGTCGGGCGCTAGGCTGTTTGGGGTATCGAAATTAGTAAAATCATTAAAATCATTCGATAACGGTAACTTTTTAAAGTTAATAAGGGTGCTCTGAAGGACTCTGCCCGAGGGCGCCAAGAGGACTAAGACCGGCACTGGACACAAACAACTAATTGAGCAGACAAAACAAATAGGAAATGTATGTATAGAACATACCAAACTGAATTGGTTTCTCTGTGATGATAGGCAATTCAGAAAATTGCTTATATTGCACAATAAATATCAATAAAGGTATATTTTTGTTTATTGTTTCCAGCCTTATTTTGTGGAACTCCATAATCATGAAATAAATAAAGATTATTAAAAGTTTCACAGTTTTATTAAAATACAACCTGGCAATATTGTTTCGACGACAATATACCTAATCACATTTTATCCAAAAAACTGAACCAGATTATTAACACGATAGGTTACAAATCGAAATACTCTGTTAGAAATTCATTAGAATTAGTAGATAAGCTGCAAAACATACATCTTCCACCACATTCAAAACTTGTTAGTTTTGATATTTGCAACATGTTCTCCAGAATACCCCCACAAGAATGTATTCCTTTATTAGATAGTTTCTTGATCAATAGTAATATAGAATTAGTTAAAAGGTTAGAGTTAATTCAATTATTTGACCTTTGTATAAGTCAAAATTATTTCACTTTTAATAACATAATTTATTTACAAAAGGATGGTTTACCTATGGGTAATTCTCTAAGTCCTCTATTAGCTAACATATTTATGGACAAGTTTGAAGATAGAATATTTGAATTAAACCTCTCTAAACACATTATCTTCTGGTTTCGTTATGTTGATGACATTTTAGCTTGTTTTGACAGTTCTTTTGAGGTTATCAATAAATTTTTAATTCTTATAAACAGTATCCACCCTAATATAAAATTTACACTAGAAACAGAACAAAACAGGGCTATAAACTTTCTAGACTTAAATATCAAGATTAACGCAGACAATCTATTTGAATTTTCCATATACAGAAAACCAACACAAACAGATATAACAATACCAAATGAATCTTGTCACCATAATACACATAAAATAGCAGCCTACACATCATTAGTACACAGAGCTTTAACTATTCCACTAACAAAATCAGATTTTAGCAAAGAGATATCAACCATTAAACAACTAGCACATGCAAATCATTATAATCCGAACATGATTGACACTTTAATTAAACAAAAAGATTATAGGTTAGCTATCAAAAGAATATATCCCATTGACAATCAAACAGAAGACACAAATTACATATCTATACCATATTTTGGCAAAATATCAGAAAAAATTGCACATATACTAAGAAAAACCAACAATTATAAAATAACATTTAAAACCAACACTAACACTTTTTCATTTTTATTTAATGCTAAAGACAGAACACATGATATCATGTAATCGGGCATTTACCGTTTAAATTGTTCTTTTTGTAGTTCGGTATATATTGGGCAAACACTTCGAAATTTTGACATAAGATATAAAGAACACGTACGTCATTAAAAAAATAAACATCCTGAAAAATCGAATTACGCCAAACACCTTTTAGAACAAAATCACACAATGACTCCTCAAAATAATATTAAATTCCTACATTTTTGTAATAACAAACGCAAATTAGACATTTTAGAAGCCTTTGAGATATACAAACACAAACTCAGGGTACCTTTAATGAATGAACAACTTGAGCTCACTAATTCTCCGTTACTGGAAGTATTAGATATTTAATTATAATTATTATTATTATTTTATCTAGTTACCTATTTTGTATCTACCTTAGCGACGTGTTTGTTTATAATTATATTACCTTTGATAATGACAGCATAGCTGTCGAAACAATATTGTCAGGTTGTATTTTAATAAAACTGTGAAACTTTTAATAATCTTTATTTATTTCATAATAAAGGTATAGTCTACATGTTGTAATATAGTAATTGGAAAAAATGTGTTTCTAACCCATTCGTTAACAACAACTGGATAAAGGTTGGGGGTGATCCTCAATACCTAAAGTTCTATTAGATAAGCAGTAAAAAAACTATAGTATACTATCACAGACTCAATATGTTGAAATATTATTTACCAAAACTTTTAAGTTAAGTTAATTCATTAATCAGAGTCTATGTTTATTTTCTAAATCAGTAGATATTGAAAAAGTATGTTTTGAAATTTACATTCTGTTTACAAAAATACAAAGACTATATTTAGATTATGTAATTATAGTTATTAGATAAAAAATCCTAAAGAGACTAGATAGCTTAATGATAATAACTGATAATTATGTTCAATTACAAAGATCCACTAGAAACCAAAACTACAGAAAAGAAAATACTATAAATATCTTGATTAATATGGGTATTAAATATTATAAAACAATCTTCAGCGTTTCAATTTCATTTTAAATTAAAGTTGATGTCAAACGGTATTGTTAATAATAACAAAAACTTAATAATCACAAGGAAAGAATTTAATGATAATAAATACTTTAATACATTTAACGCAATACACCTACCTACTCTATGTTTAGAAAGCTTCAATATCAACATTTTCTTTTCCACACAACCGAGAAAAGTGATTAAATACTTAAGCAATGATAAATTACAAATTATCCACGTTTTACAATACTATCATCACAATGGACTCTTTATGTGCAGAGCGTTATTATTTATACCACCTAATTCCTATTCTTGTGTAATATATGGTCTTAAGCAAAGCGTTCTTGACGTTTATGTAATTAATCTATTACGCCCGCTAAAATTACAGAGTATATACAAACGGAACGTATAAATTATAAGCAAACCTAAAATTGATTATCATTTCAAATAGCCGCCAATTTATATACGGCAGAATGTACGTATATTCACCTCAGACACCTGTCTGTAATTTTACATGTTCTTGCATTGCAATGTGAAGACGAGGTCCTGAAAACCGGTAACTTATCGCTATTGGATGGACACGAAGCAACTGGACTATGATTAGCCCACATATACGACCCTTTGTCATTTACAGGTCTGTGTGGGTCACATATTAACCACTAACAGCTACCGGTAATCTTTAAATTAAAAAGTATTGCAAAAATCTGTTTCGGAAAACCCACAGATGTTGGTAAAAATGGATTATTTGGAATCTTTCGTAGATATCTGACGCTATATCTTGAAGATTCTCACCTCTTTTTCTGACTCCATACAACATCAAATATTCGAGACATCAAAATCTACTTGATTTTTGAACTCTTGTAAATGCGAGTTCAAAGCAAACGCCCCAAGCACAGGTAGACTGGAAATAAACCTACGAGGATTTTTTTATTGTTTTCCAACGGTATAGAAATAAGCAGATGAATCATTAAATGTTATTAGAATACAACGAAGAGAACAAAAAATAAAATGTAATAATACAAAAAGTACAAGTACAAATCCTGTTAGGTTAATAGCTACAAGTAGATTCGTGCATGTGAAATTAAATTCTGGTTCTCAATTTTCATCTATAATGTTCTCCATTATCGCTAATAACAATCTTTAGTTGCCTAAATGATACCAAGTTTTTCTTTATACGCATCAATTCTCCTTCTCTCAAGCCATATTCAATTATGCCATTCATACAATTCCTCCGAGATTCTTCTTGGGCATAATTTTGTCTTCTACCTTCCGCTCAGACGGTTCATTAAATAAACAATGCTTACGTGCCATTAATAAATTAACTTTCAGAAAGCAATCACTTAATGGTTCATTAGCATCTGATGTAACTCAATTTAAATTACTGAAGTATTATGAATACCAAGCATCCAACCAAAATAATAAGATTCAGATCAGATTAAACGATAAAGACCAGAGGCATAAGTAAACGTTACCCACGGGCAAAAATGCAAAATCACTTTACAAATTAATAATTATTAACATATGCCACAGCGAGGGCAGGACACGTTTTATGTTTTGTTATATGCCGACTTCAAAATGTATTATAATCACCAGTGCACAATCTCACAATTGAATTATACTGTACTACTCTAAAGACAACTTTAATTTACGTTCAATGACACCGGCAATAATAAAAGTGTACCCAAGGATTCTTCAACGAAATACGAGAGGATGGCAAATACTAATTTTTGTTTTGTCTCGAAAAATAGTAAACTAACGACCACAACCATGATGACTATAATTTTCTGGATATCACAACATTATCAGTTTTTTACCAGGTTTTCACTGGCGGCAATAAAACTGTTAAGAACACGTTATCGCTATATCCACAGCAATACGGCTGTAGCCTCCTATAAAATATTTTAACTGTTTCCTATTCAAATTAATTTCCTTGCAGACTGTTAGCAATTTTTTAGAGATACATTTTACCTCGCATTCGTCATAAAAATGTTTAAATCGGGATATCGAAAAGCATAACCTTTAAATAACTAATAGAGATTAGAATGCAAACTTGCCAAAAAATTCAAACAAAAATAAACAAAAAACTAAAATTAATAGTTGTGAAGAATTAATCGACATTATTTACATGTAGGTTTTGTTAATAAACGAACTGGTTTTCTCAATATGTAGAAACTCTTCGAGATGATAATTGGCCCCATTCCCATAAGCGTTAGCACTTACACCCAAGTTAAGCACAACACCTAACGTGGAATACGCCTTAATTTGGAACACAATAAGATTTATATACGCTATGATTGATACAGATTGAATTTTAGTATCTTAAACAAATCGATACATTAATTTTTTAACAACTCTATTGTAACTTTCTATTTGGAAAGGAAATAAATATAAACAGTTTTATTTTTGATTCTTCCCATCCTTTATGTTACTTCTGAAATAATTATACAGCGTGGAAATAAATGATTTTCATCAAGTTCCCTTTGGAATTTTTTCACATGTAAATTTTTCTGTACCGCTCTACTCTTTTTGATTTAGTGCTAAATTAGTTCTGTCAATAAATGAAATCAATCTGTCAAACAATTCATAGAATTTATTGAATTAATTTATTTTGAGGTTATGGTACTGCCTTCTCTATTTTCGTAGAGCGGCACGTCGTGCTTTTACATGGGGAATGCAATGGTAACTTGATGAAAATCATTTATTTCCACCCAGTACATACCTACATAATCTTTAACCTCATATACCTTTCGGTGTCGAGGCGTCAGACACACCGAGCCGCAGAGTGGATATGTGCGTGTGAGACGAGGCAGCGGAGCCATATAGGCAAGTACACTGCGCTCGTGGTTTGCCCATCCGAGTCCTGACCGACACAAACTCGACTTAACTATGTTAAGCGATAGAAATCCACTATAACCACTCTGCCGCCGTACTGCTGACTCTGAAATAATTATATTCGTTTCAAAAACATATATTTGTACAGATACTGAAAAGTACTATTATAAGTGAGAACTACCCATAAGATCAACAGACGAGCGCCAATTGAGCCTTGATTCTGAAAGTACTCCTATTACGTTGTAGAATAGAGAAGCACTCCATAGATTTTAAAATGGGCGATTTACATATTAAAAGTGGGTATGGCTAATTTCAAAAGTGAAAAGCTTGCATTACATCTACTAAGTATTCATGATTAGGATGCCAAAGATGCTTTAAATGACCAAGCCCAAATTAAACGATTATAACCCGAAATACCCTATCAGAGACCAATTTCACGAATTTTGAATGGACGGTTCAAAGGGTGGTCTAAAGCTGCAAATACTCCCTATATGAGTTGCAAACATTCGATACCGGGTTCTAAGATAAACGTCAATTATGAAAATTGTAAGGTAAGGTTTTCGCGATATAACGAAATCAAATTTGGCCAATGGCGTACTATGACCGACATGTTGACAATGACGCTCAAAATGACTTTTTTTAAATTTGCAGTGATGTAGTTAAAAATGCCATATTTTGGGACCGTAGTTTTACCAGGAAACTAAGTAAATGTAAATATTAGAAGGTGACAAAATAAAGCCAGATTCAAAAAAGTTCACTCTCTTTCAATTGGAAAAGTGTATTTTGAGTTGTGTCACAGGAATTCGTGCTGGGGAAGTTTTTGCCTTTCAGAAACATTTTGGATTATTAACGGAATGACGCATATGGATAGATTTCCAAAATATTATATTAAATATTTCTCAATTATTTACATCTCACTGCAACGTAATAGAAGTCAACCATTTCCGTACTTCATCGTAATGTAAAGTCGAATGTATCTTATTTTACGAACGACCCCTTACAGTACGCAACTACTTCAACACTTGCAGATGGTCTTCAGCCACTATTTTATCTGAACTTGCACTTTGTACCCACAAAATAAGACTGCATTTTACTAGACAAGTATTAGGATAGACCCTGTCGTATAAGTCCGTAAAAAGCAAACAAAGCTTAAATACGAGGGTCATTTTTTAAGTAAGAACCGTTTTATAACGGAGTAAAAGAAACTTTATTTAATAACACAAATTATATCAAAAACTAAAATATGAACATTTTTTCACTTTTCAACATAGTCGCCAACAACGTTCAAGCATTTGTCAAGCCGTGGCACCAGCTTTTGGATCCCTTCATCAAAGAACTCTGCAGCCTGACTATTAAACCAGTTCGTAACTGTTTCTTTAAGCATGTCATCATTGTCCAAACGCTTCCCACCGAGAAATTCCTTAAGTTTTGGAAAGAGATGAAAGTCTGATGGTGCCAAGTCTGGGCTGTAAGGCGGATGATCCAGTACTTCCTAGTGAAAATTGTCCAGTTGCGTTTTTGTTCTTGCTGCAACGTGAGGCTGAGCGTTGTCGTGAAGCAGAACGACGCCGCTAGACAGTAGTCCCCGCCGGCGATTTTGAACAGCGCGCCTAAGCTTTAACAGTGTTTCACAATACCTCTCGGCATTTATTGTCATTCCTCTTGGCAAAAAGTCTATCAGAAGAATATGATGCCATTCACTGGATTGACGTTTTGTCTCTGGAGTGTAGTACGCAATCCACGTTTCATCTCCAGTCACAATGTGACTCAAAAAAATTGTCACCATCCTTGTGGTAGCGCTCCAAAAAGGACAAAAAATGTGCTATTCGCTTTTGTTTGTGCAGTTCTTCTGTCAACATTTTTGGCACCCATCTCGCACACATTTTTTTGTAGTGAAGTTTGTCACTAACAATGTGATAAAGCTGCCGGTGAATTTCAGCAGGACGAACGTTTTTTGCATTCAAAAACCGAATAACGGAACGCACTTCACAATCGGCGGGATTACTGATAGACATGGCGACAAACTACGCAGTATAACCACACAACCAGCACTGGCAGAGACGTGAAACGTAATGGCGGTGTAGTGGAGGACCGGCCAAGAGTTTCTGACCTTGAACTGGCGTCACCTGACTGAATGCGCAGACACGATGCGCAATCGGTTCTTACTTAAAAAATGACCCTGGTATGTACGTGAATTTATTTTCGTCCGTATAAGATTTATATATATGGTGTTGAAAAAACATATTCAAATGTTTAATTTGGGGCATCGTCACATGCCATTATATTTCCACATGTAGAGTAACTTTATTTCTTCGGAAATCATCCTAAACTAGTTATTTCCCTGCAAATACCATACTACTACTTAAAAATGGTCATCCTCTGCGACCTTGACCAACAAAATTCCCTAACACTTTGCCAAATAAATATTTTAAACTTACGGTGTGCGAGCTACGCTATGCAATAGCGTGGACAAATTCGATTATGCTAGTTTAAAGAAAATAATTTGTAGAATGAGTGATTATTATAATATATACCGCGGTTATTATACAGGGTGTTAAAATTTAAGGTAATAATTTTAATTTGTCGCCATTTATATTTTTCGGACGTTAAATGCAAAAAATATTATAAATTTGATGAAAATTTTACAGAAGCTGGTAGAAGACCTAGTACAAAATACGGTAGAGAAAATGCTCCATCAGTCAAAGCCATTCGAGATATCGACACATTCGTCCACAATCATAGACTTTACGTGTGTGTGTGCTTTATGAGCAATTACTTCTTTGTATGATTAACATAGCCTAGTAATGCAGTCGTTAGTTGAATTACTAGGGTGTTCAGGCATCGAAAGTTGATTTTATCGGATTCGTAATCCGATCAAAAAATTCTCAATTAAGAGCAATAACACATGTTTCATTCATGAATACTGCGAAAATGTTAAGACCTATTTGGATGTTAGCGAGTGGTAAAACGTTGTGTCTGTTTAAGTGGTCGCGAAGCAACCAGTTAATATGCTTGCCGCTTGTTAACAGAACATCTAAAAGGGTACGTAGTAACCGCCATTGAAGCGTTATAAAGCGAAAGGGGAGATGACTCAGTGGTAGAAATCTTTAGAATGTAAATACTACCTTGTTATCTTGAAGAATACATAAATTAATAGAATTTCATAAATTAACCAAATATAATAAATGAATACAATTGTATTTAGCTTTCATTAAATTATTTAAGCTCAATGTACAAGATCAACGTTTATCACAGTGGATGTACTTTTTTGGTGCAGGGTTGGTAGTAACTGCTGCAGTGAGAATTCTTTAACGAGTAGAATATTAACAAAATTCAGAAAATGACTTTCAGAGAACTTCTAGATTTCTGAGTCCTATATGTAGATCTCTAAAAAGATTTCAGCAAAAGCAAAACACTTGCTATTAGTACTGCTTAGAATTCTCGGTCTACAAAAAATATGCATTATGGAGTACCTGTTTTACGGAAGCACTGTCGTTCTAAAATCAAATGCGGTATCTGCAGTGACTACCTCCCTGAAGTATACATACAATAGTTAATAAAAAAATATTTCAATTTTTTCATATTAAGATCCATAAGTTATTTTCCTTGTTCTTTAACTCGATAAACTATTCATATAGTGTTTAATTTTAGAATGTCAGATCAAATATCTCATCTGATACAATCTATCCATGATCATACAATCCTTTAGAATACAGAAATCTGTGCTATAGAGAAAAAATTGGCAGATAACTAGATTAAAGATTTAGCAATACATTACCTACTTCCTTGGTAGATAACTTCTGTAAGAAACAATAATGTGGAAAAATATTGCAATGGCAGAAGATAATGAAAGAACACAAACGTAAGAAAATAGCTAGGTTTTGTTCTTAAAAAAGAGATTGATACATATAATTCACCATAAACATTTGATAGAAGGCACGTAGTCAGGAGGGAGCTCGCGGGGCTGAACACCCCACCCGAAGCATATATGCGACTTCGATTTTTTTCACTTTAACGTTTATTTCATTGATATATAAACGATTTTTTGTAATAATTATATTTGATTTAATATTGTTAGCCCCTCCCGAAAGAAGATTCTGGCTACGGGCCTGTTTGATGGTTTTCTACTTTAATGACGATCTGGACAAATTATAGTCACATTTTCAACTGCCATTCCACACAAGATTGTCCTTTCATCTTTGTCTGATAATACATTTCGTACATGAAGCTTACATTATGATTAATGTACAATAAACACATCAACATGATAAAAATATTCAAACATTCAGATTCTTCTTTTGCCAAGAAAAACAAATTAATACATCATTCTTGTACCAAAACATACAAAGGCCAGATTTGAAACATGTTTGCTCATTTTTCTCGCAATCAGGAAATGTTTTGCCGTAAAACCAAAGTTTTCTTGCAAACATAACTAACTATTGATAAAAGTTGTGTACTTTCAAATCAAGCATATTATATTTGTTGGTTTTCTATCAATCGATTTCTTTTTTCTAATATTAAGAGATGCGATTGAATTCTTTTTTCATTGTATCCCACGGTTTTAATTTTAAAAAGCTGTTGGCGATTTGATACTTCTTTGTCGTTATACGCATAGATTTTTCTATCAAGTGCAAAGTAAACACTTAATAGCGTACTTGAATCTCCTGTGTTTATATGGGTTGAAACTATTGTATTCACGAGTTAACAACTATCTATGACGAATTAAAAAGAAGTAAAAAATCACGAAATGGAACATACAGAATGGTAGTTTAGAGGTCACGTGGCTCAAAGAACTTGCTGACCTGACCAGATCACCTGCCTGTGAATCATGGCAGGCGGCAGTGTACCTCCTCCAAGAAGCAAGCTGAAGACGTGACCGGCGCACGCGAAATACCTCACCATCATTATCCAGAAACTCAAATTCAACTAAGCAAAAAAAGTACCAATTCGGCAATTAGGATAACAAAGCACCGCATTATCACAATCCATTCAGTCTGGAAAGCTTTATTTGTATTTAAGTTTTTAATTCATTATTGAGAAGGGATTTTTGGTGTGCTGTCTTTTTTGCAATTTTATGTTATTATGATCAATGGGTGTTATTTTGTAGTAATTTTGGATTTTTGTTATTGGTTTCTTGAAAATTATATAAGATTCTTCATGCTGTATTTCAGTTTCCAAAACCTACCTTTCTAATAGATATTGCATCTCATTATCTTGTTTTTTTATTTTCACTTGTAGTACTTGCTTGATTTCTGCTCATTAGATTTTCATAGAGCTTCCTAACGCGATTCCGCAAGTATTACTAATAAATAGTTAAATAATTATATTATTACTGAAAACATTTATTATTTATATTTACGCGATATAGAACTGATTTGAATACGAAGCGCATGAAAGTATTTGTATCGATCGATATTTCAATAATACATTTTAAGTGTATAAGTCCAATATAACTGTTAACCGCAACGGCAGCTATGCGATAAATTTAATTTTCTCGGTTGGGGATTTGTGTAAATTTAAAAAAATTTTAATTTTAGTATAAATATACGTGACTTTATTTTTAATAAATATTCTATACTTTTTCAATAAATTATGCATTTTCCCATTCAGTCTCGGAAATTCTTTAATAACAAGTACTAACCTATACTAAGAAAGGCAATTTTTGCACTATAGCTATTATTTAGAAATCGATTTCATGACCTGTTCTAAAAGCTTGTACCTATTTTTTTTCTGACTTTCTTAAAGAGAATGATGAAATGTATTCACTTGGCAGGTTAATAAAGGCCGTTTAAGATTCATGGTTGATCAAGTTTGGCACTCGACCGTACCTTATTGGTTATTAATAATGTTATCAATGTACCAAACCACTAATTTTATGTTGATTGAAACATTTTCCAACCAACGCACTGTGGGGCCGATACGTCGAAACTTGCGACATAAATACGTAACTCGTAAGATCATCACTATTTTCAAGATCTTTATTATTTATGAGGTTAATAATTAACTATTACTGCAATAAATACAGATGGGCACTAAGATTTTATGTAATTATTATATATTTATATTGATACCTGCTTTAAACGTGCCTTAGAAATTTGAATATTTCTGTAATTGGAGCATATTTGTGGACATATGTATAGATTTTCTTGCATTGCGATATTAGATGGTCTTTACTCAACAATATTTAATGAAATTATTTATCCGGTAACAAGATGAGTAATTACGTTACTTGAATATTTTGGTGATAATAAGCCGTTATCAGCTTATTTTATTTTAAAAATTTTAGATAGTTGCAAAGCGATTTCTATGAACGAAAAGAACAAACCTTTGTACATATAAAATTGAAAATAAACTGAAAAAAGGTATATGGGTCCACACAGAAATGCTTCATTCTTATAGTACCTACCTACTACTTAAGAAGATTGAAAGTACCGTTTTCATGACCGTTTTACTTAGATTTTCAAACACTTTCAGGAAGATTCAAACAATAGAAGATATTTTTTTGAAATATGTACAGAACAAATACATACTATATCCAATAGTTAAAACTATTTTAGTCCCCGAAGAATAACTTTAAACTGATGAAAATGTTCTCCATAGAGTCAATCCCCAGTATCATTAACTAACAAAACATATCGCTAACACTAATCCTATAAGCTAATGTCAAATTTCTCTGTCATCATTGGCGTATTCTGTTTGACTTTTTCATCAAAAACCGAAATTTAAAGTTTCAATATATATTACCAAAGTTAAGAAAATGGTAAACTAACTAATCCCATAGAAACTCTTCATCTTAATTTCTATCTTCTTCTTCTTCTTCGTTTTGTAAACCATCATCTTCATCAGAACTCGTTTCCTTGATCCCATATTTGGTTCTTTCAACAATTTCTAGATATCGTCAGTCGTATCGCGAATTGTTTTCTTTCGAGGAATTGGTCGTAAGTCTGTGCAGACTAGATCCGAAGATACAGTATCAGAAGACTACATTATGTATCAAGTCTCTGATGGTTACCGTTCTAATAATTTTCAGTGAATGTTTTTCACGAAAAGCTCTAACATCTTTAAATCCAGCATCTAGTGTTTCTTCTGATAATAAGCCCAAGGGAAGGGTAGCATTTCGAGCAATATCTGCAGAAGATCTGTGAGAAGAAGATGAAGACTCTCTTCATTATCTGGCAATAAAAACATTTCAACTAACCGCTTGGAGTATTTTTCTAAAAACCTTAGTTTTATATAGTGGCATTCTTTGTATGTACTTTTGTTTAACGAAATTCAAAAAGGTATAAGTGATATTTTTAAGCTCATTTAATATTTTTCCATCAGATACTCCTTGGTATTCAACTTTTGAAAGGGCAGAATTGTATACAGACTCTATTAGTGTTTTGTCTCTTCGTTCTCCTTTAAATGAAATCAACTCCACTGATTCCCTTCTAGTCACCATTTCGTACATCTGCATAGAAAAAATTGAATAACTCCAAAAAGTGGAAAAAGGTGGAAATAATATTTTCATGACATGAAAGAACAAACATTAGGCTATGAAGTTTTCGTTGAAAAGCACTGCTTTGGAGTTATAAGCAAAAAACTAAAAAAGGTCCGAAGATTTCGTGGTTCTTTCGATGCCCTCAGGTAAGCTCGAGTCGAGGGACCGTGCAAACCTAGGATACTTATATTTGACCTCAAACGAAACGATCGAAAAGATCTCCCGCTTTCCAACATTTATTTCCACCAACGGTCCAAAACGGGTCTAATTTTACTGGCCTATTAATATTAATTCTAATTTTATAAAAAACCGGCAACTTATTATAGAGAGATGTAAAATACTTACCAATATATATTTTGTTTAATATGTATAAACTTAGAACTAAAATTGTAACACTAAAAATGGCGTTTAATTCGCACCCACTTCACACCTTTAGCAAGTTCTAACTTCAACGTCTAACTGTACAGAAAATAATAAACCCCTGCAGATGTGACCAATATTACCAAGTACTACAATTATAGTACTTCTAAGAAAAAACATAAAAGTGGGTAAATATTAAAGTTCATTTTTCTCATTTTTGTCGCAAGTTATTAAGATGTTTCAGGATTTTATAATATTTTTATTACCTACATATAAAGGCAGTTACTTTAAATTTATCCCAAGGAACCAATACAATCTTCTTCAAAACATTGACACTAATTTGTACTGAAACTGAAGATGGCTGTATGTACGAAAATATTTCTTTCCTACAATCTCTCAATGGATTGGTTGACATTAAAGAATAGCAATAACTAAAAATATAATCTTTGCATGTTGAAATATTTATGTTAACCCAGTTATTCCTATGACTGAATCACGCAAAATGTCTTAACAAGTCTATATTTCCACACTCATGATTCACAAAAAATGATGTTTCATGAAAACGTGTTTTGAATTCAACATTGAACCGGGTTTTTCATCGTCACACCTGCTTTTCTGTATTTATATATAATACTAATACTCACTGCAGGAGTTCATACATGTCAATGTAGTTTGAAAAGATGAGTGGTTAATAGCAAAGAATATGACAGTTGTTTGCAATAACATGTTGTAGTTATTAGACCACTAGTTTGCTTATAGAATTTTAAATGCCTCTTTGTACTGAAAACACTTTTTCTCAAGTCGCCAAGATGATTGTTATTGTTAATATTTTTAACTGTTCTTCCTTTTTGAACTTTTAACATATAGCTAATAGCGATCATTTAGTTTATGGGGAAACGGATCTTATTTGTGAAATACGACCTTAACAGATCAAAATTATGCTTCAAACAATTTTTCTCTTTATTTCTCATTTTGCAAACGCCCACAAAAGTCGCATGTTACCAGAATAAATTATCAAAGCGAACATTTATGTAATGAATACCTAATTGACTATTCCTAATTCATATAATGAATAATAATTTTTTGCTTTAAATGTTCATTTAAATGTGCTTTAAGGTATGCATATTCTAAACAATGCGTGGGAGTTAAATAAAAGAGCCTGCCAACAAGAACCTACTATTCACGAACATTAGTGCAGACCATGTTCGGTGCACAAGTATATGTATATGAGAGATTTCCCCATAAGAACCGTTAATAAACTATGTAATTTACATCACATTTACAATATTGTACGTTGTAATACACATTAGGCTTTCATTATCTGTATAAAATAATAATTTGCATGATCTAGATTTAAAATTTTAACTTTTGAATATAATTATGTTAATTTGAAGATAATTGTAAGTAATAAGAGAATAAGAAATTGTAGAGATATCTTTGTAACTGATTATATGTTTAAACTAAAATGAGAAAGACATATTTTTTGCATAAAAACCTCCATTGTAACCTAGTATCTAGCAAAGACATACAATTGGGCGTTTATAGAGAAACTTAATTCAGTTTCTATACAAAAACCAGCGCAATTAAAGATTTTTAATTTGAGCTAATTGATCTTTAAGGCAGAAAGGTGGCCATGAGTACAGCGACTGAAGCAAGTACGAGGATGGTCTGAAAAGTTTCCGACCTTAACGTGAAGATGGCAGCACTCGTCAATAAAAGCTAGGGAATGTAGTTGTGCATCTTTTGACAGGTACTCACCAAAATTTCAGCAATTTTGGACGCGCAGTTGTTATTTGACAATCGTTTGAGTGAGTCGATGTGAGTGTTTTTGTGAAAATGGAAAAAATCGAGTTTCGAGCTGTCATTAAATATTTGTTTTTGAAAGGCAATACGCCTACGCAAATCAAAGATGAGTTGGACTCTGTGTATGGGGACACTGCGCCATCATTTACCACAGTGAAATTTTGGGCAGCTGAATTTAAACGTGGCCGTACCAGCTTGGGAGACGATGAACGTTCGGGACGTCTAAAAACTGCAACCACTGACGATAACATCGCTAAATTCCACCAAATGGTGCTAAACGACCGTCGAATTAAAGTGAGAGAGATAGCAGAGGCTATGAATATGTCCAAAGAACGTGTTTGTCACATATTGAATCAAGATTTAGGCATGAGAAAGCTGTCCGCGCGTTGGGTGCCGCGTTTGCTCACGTTAGACCAAAAACGTGTTCGAATGAACATTTCTAACGCTCTGTTGGCGCAGTTTAGGCGCAATAAATCAGAGTTTTGGCGCCGATTAATTATTGTAGGTGAAACTTGGATACACCATTATACGCCCGAAACAAAAATACAGTCAAAACAGTGGACTGCGAAGGGGGCATCGGCTCCAAAGAAAGCAAAAACTGTTATGTCGGCTGGGAAAGTGATGGCGACTGTTTTTTGGGATAATCATGGGAGTTATCTTAATCGATTATCTTCAAACAGGAAAAACCATTACAGGAGCATACTACGCATCATTACTTGACAAGCTGAAGGCAGAAATTGCAGAAAACGGCCACATTTGCAGAAAAAGAAAATCCTGTTTCACCAAGACAATGCGCCGTCTCACACCTCCGCGGTTGCCATGGCGAAAATCCACGAATTACGGTTTGAACTGCTTGACCATCCTCCTTACTCACCAGATCTAGCCCCAAGCGACTTCTTTTTGTTCCCTCATCTAAAAATTGCGCTCGGAGGACAGAGATTTTCGTCAAATGAGGAGGCGATCACCTTCGTGAACAATTATTTTGCAGAGAAAAACGCCGAGCACTATTTGGACGGGTTAAAGAGATGGGAGCATTGCTGGAAGAAGTGTGTAGACTTACAAGAAGACTATGTAGAAAAATAAAAATAAATTTAAAGAAAACATGTCTTGTATCTTTGTTAGGTCGGAAACTTTTCAGACCACCCTCGTATAAATGACTCTTAATAAATGACATATTTTGAAGCGCCCATAGTTTACACATATAGCAGATTTCATTATAGGTTTATATGTGCAATAAATATGTCTCATTTCTTGAGTTCTATCCAACCCAGCCTCTAACTCCTAGGCCCAAGTTCAGTTCTAATTTTGCACCAAGTCTTTGGACAGAAATTAAAAAATTACCTTATTACCTTAAAATATTTCTATAGTACAGGATTATTAATTATATTTTGACCACCCGTTTATCTTAGTTATTGTTAGAGATAAAAAAAGATTTTTATAAAAGTTATATTGTTACACCTTCATATACAGGGTGTATTATCGATTTTGTTACATAGACGAATAGCATGTAAAAACACAATTTCTCAAATATTGGCTCCCCTAATTATTTTAGAGAAAAAGTCTTATTGAGTACTGTTCAAAACAACCCCACTTTAATGTTCTATGCTAAATAATTTCCAAGATATAAGTGATTTTCTGGTATAGGGAATTAACATAGTAAGCCAGAAATTCGCTAATAACAATTACCACATTAGATTTAGACATTCGGTGTAAATTAAAGAATAAGCAATAATAATTAATAAGCAGTTTCAGCAGCATCAGAATGTTACAATTGCTACAGGCGTGGAAGAAATAAATGAGAATTCTCCAAGAAATTTATTTTTCTAAAATCATATTAGCCCTGGTATTTTTATGTAAATAAGTTAATATATAGTTGTGTTAAAAGTAGGTTCCATCGACAGTCAATGGAGGTCGTAGTTTGTTATGAAGACCTAAGTGTGATATAATAAGTGATCAAATAAGAAATTTGATAATCTATAACTTTATCTCATTAGTTTTAGGATTAATTTAAACTTATACACAATAATTTGGTTATGTTATCGAATCTACGTAAACAGCTACGTATGTTTACACAAAATTACTAAATTTGCTCAACTGGTTAAATATTTATTAATTATTAGGTTAGAAATTAAAAAAATAATTTGCGATATAATAAGAAATTATTAAACGTCTATTTAAATGAATTATTAAATTTCTTAAAAACCGAATTTATTATTAATTATTATTAAACATAAATCAATCTTGACATGTGGTTCCAGCAGGATGGGGCATCACCTTATTATGAAGACAGGTCCGCAATTATTTAATTGAGGTGTTTGAGAACCGCTGGATTGGTCCAGCTAGCTCGATAAACTAACCTCCTCGATCACCCGATTTGACTCCACTGATTTTTTCCTGTGGGGGTTTTATAAAAAAAGTTATGACTACTGCACCGACTACAAAAGAAAATATCGTACATGAAAAATCGTATCAACATGCTTACCAACTAGTGACGCTCAAAATGTTTATAGCACGAAATGAAGTTAGGAAAAGGGTAGAAAAGTGTGTAGAACTTGAAAGGGGGCATTTCGAACACCTTCTGAAGTATAATAGATGTTAAATAAATTTAAATGAAATACTAAATTAATACATTTTTCAATTTCTAACCTAACAATTAATAAATTATGTAACTAGTAAAGCAAATTTAGTAATTTTGTGTAAACATGAATAGTTTTCTACGTAGATTCGAATTTCGAATGAAAAATGTATAATCCCATTTAAGATTCCGAAGTTAACCCCATCATTTCAAAATGGGAGGGGAAAAATTTTAAAGTTGTATCAAAATGTGTCCCCCTTCCTACCAATTACGAGTACCTGTTCCAAATTGTATTTAGAGAATCCAAGTTGTTTTTGATATATCGCCGTGTAACACTTTAAATCCTCAGCCTGTATACATGTACACTAGTTCTAGAAAGTCCTTTGTCTTTCCGCTTTAAAATTTTATTTAAATATACATAAGGTCTCTGTTTCTCGACTATAATCTGCCTATATAAAACAACAGGATACTTACCAGGCATGCAAACACATCTGAATGTACCAGGATCATCCAAACAAGAACCATCATTATGGCAGGGATGTGATTCACATTCGTTGACGTTCGTTTCGCAACGGGGACCCGTAAATCCTTGTGTGCAATTACATGCAAAACTGCCAGGAGTGTTGACGCAAATGCCATCATGTTCACAAGGAGATCCTAAAACGAAAAAAAAAATAAAAAATTACTTTCATTCTCAATCACTTTTCATCGCGCTTCAAATATCTTTTATTTTTAGCATACAAGCTTACCAAAATATTCTATAATATATGCATACAAATTCTTATTTGCATAAACCAATTACTTTACATATTTCAATACCATAGTTTATTCGATCTACCATAAAATGTCTATATTATTAAAATTATGTAATTTAATTATAAATAAATAACGGATTCAAAGATGATATTGTTCGTAATATTATTATTCCTTGTTTAAAAACTATTTTGGAATTAATTATATGCAAACTATGTTTTCGTTGCGGCCATAGGTTAGGAACCTTTAACGTTTACGATCACAGAAACGTTTTATAGCTTTTGGATCAAGTTTGACCACATATAAAAGTTATCTCTTACATCTAATTTGTGAATAGAACTCGAATTTAAAGGAAAAAAAGGAAAACATGCAATAAAATAAATGGATTCTTAATTATGAGAAAATCAAGACAGTGACGTTTTGGTGCTTTTAACAACCTAATAGAATTTTTGAAAAATGACGATAACAAACACGCACATCTTAAAAAAATAAATAAAGATTAGTTGTAGTATACATTTTCGACTCTATTGTTATTAAAAATAAAAATTACGAAAAACATTTTAAGTGGCACTAATCATTAATGAATACTGAAGTCTAATTAGAAAATAAATTTGAAGATTTCAAGTCGATAGTCAATACATTCGGCTTTTTTGTGACGTTCTCTGGTTGAGATACTTATCTTTATATTTAATGGAACTACTTATACATAATTTATGGTTAAAACTTACAATTTTTTTTATTAACACAACTTGAAATATTTTTAAGAGTTTATTTGGTAAATCTTTTACGAGGAATTATTTGAATATTGTTTACATACATGTCGATTGATGGAAAAAAATAATTATTAATATATAATATTATTGATAATAATGGAGTATAGAAATATTCTATGGTTAAGATTTTGCCACTAAAGTATTTGTTCGTTTACGAAGGCCTGGGTTATTCAAAAACAGTTTTTATAGTTCCTTTGTTTTACTACTACTGACTGTTTTACAAATTAAAACAGTTTAATTTTGCAAATAAAATAAAAAGCAACGCGGAGTTCAAATCCGTTGTTCTACAGATCTGTTTTGCGTTAACTACCAACAATACTTGGAGGAATGTTGATACTTGTTAAAAACTGTAGCAACAATGGCGTATCATATAAAACCGGGCTGAAAATCTAATTGCACCACATATTGGTCTATGTAGTTTTATTTTAATCCTTATATTTTTGTTCATCTGCATAATATTTGGTAGTGTCTAATATAGGTAGAAAAGAGAGAAAAAAAAGAAGAGAATAATAGAAGATAAATAACAATACATAGGTATAAAATAAATTGAATTTTGTATATATTCTTAAATGATAAATGATAACACACTTACTTTTTTTACCATACGCTTCTTTGTATGTAAACACTATCCAAAGTTCTATCAATCTTCACAAAACATAACGGTTTCTAACTTTTTATTTATTTATGAGTAAACATTCGTATTTATATACCTGTTTATTGATTACGTAACATACACATTATCATCAGTTTGGTTTAAACATAATTAAAACTAATAGACGACTTATTAACTTTCGTCGAATAACAATTTAATGGGTAAATGAAATGC
The DNA here is from genome assembly GCA_929113105.1 of Agrypnus murinus. NCBI lineage: Eukaryota > Metazoa > Arthropoda > Insecta > Coleoptera > Elateridae > Agrypnus > Agrypnus murinus. The sequence continues at coordinate 162,389,643 of OV816024.1, forward strand.
TAAAGATTTCAATGCTCAATTAAGAAACATTTTTCAATGATCAACTGTGCAGCCCTTTTACCTATGTTATACCTTTCACATCAAAGATTCAAGGAAGTTACAGTAAAACATAAACTATAAGTAATAATATATAGATTATTTCACCTCACCTCTCTATTGTAAAGTATTGCACGGCGCTCTCAACATGCATAATAAAACTACAAACTAGCAAATAGAAAGTGTCGTTTACCCCACGTTCTAAGTCAATCGTCTTATTTACGACTTCTGCTTGCGAATAAAAACAATAAATAACTAAAACGGGCTTTAAGAAACACCAAAGTAGTTTTTGGTCTAACGTAAGTTGCCTGTTAGTCATCCATAATACATTTACTAAATATGTATTATATATGTGTATTATATCTACTACAGATATTTATTTTGTAAATTGTGAATGCGAAACAGGAACGTTGTAAGAAGAAATTGTACACCTTCAATTTAAGTTCTTGAACGTTTTAATTAACATTCACTATTCGTTTTAAATGTAAAAACGGTAATTATTGGAAGGGAAAAAAGAAAATAGAAAGAATAAAAACGATTAAAACGAATGTTCCTGTTACAATTAGCTTACCAACTCAGTTTTGCAGTTAATATAACTAACCTATAAATAAATTATGGTACTAAATAAACATTTTATTAATCGTTAATCTAAACTGAGATTTCCGATTAATTTATTACAACTTGTCGCCCTTAAATAAAATTGGAAAGTGACGTTGATTAAAAAGATTTGTTTGTTATGTAACCTGATTATTAATTAGGATTATAAAAAATTTGAAATAAAAAATGTTTGCTTATTTCTGTTCAAAGAGAATAGTCACAAGAAAAGGTTATACGTTTATATGTAAATATTTATCAAGTCCAACTTGGTTGGGCGTTAACCATGCATATATGACCTCGTTTATATTCCTTGTATACATTCCATATGCATAAAATCTGGTTTAGAGGAGATTTGTGTGGTAATATTCGCAAATGTCTTTTATCCAAATAATAAAAAAATGTAGTAGTCTAGTAGAGAAACAAATTGTTTATTTATGGAAAGTAAACAAGAAATCTCATATAGAATTAAAATAAGACAGTTTTTACAAAATCGCAAATTATATTACAGAGGAATAACTTGAGAAAGTTTACTTAAAAATGCTGCTATAATCTGTTGCAGATATGTATAAGTACCAACGCTTCCGCAACTACCTAGGGGAAATTGAGTGGGGGGTGGGGAATTGGATGCCAAACTTTTATTTGTATTATTTTTTGAGTACTCGCGCAGTTTTTAGCTTTTAATTTTGACATTTAAAAATCAACAATCTAATCAGGAATATGGAATACTATATATTTTTTATAATACATACTAATAAAACAAACAGAAATCCCAATTACAAAACTTTCGATATTTAACTACTACATTGGTTTTGGATACTACTTCTATTTATACCAATACAAAAACAATTGAATTTTTCTAAAACAATACACCTATGACCTGTCAAATAAAATCTAACCATGAGTTACAATTACAAAATTAAAATCCAAGATAGAAAGGAAGCCCTTTTTCCCTGATACAATATTAATCTAACATATCTTTATCGACGAGAAACTTCAAAACCGTAAAACTAACTTATAATAATTTACTTTAAACACGATTACACACTGCTTTATCTCATTACATGTTTAACTAACTTTTTATAATAATTTTAGAACAATTACCATCGATAATGCAACAAAATTTACATGAATCCATTTTACGATGATGAACGCAGATTTGTAAGCATGTTTTTAGCAATTTCAAAAAAGATACTCAATCTAAATAAGAGAATCTTACAATATTCATGTGGCAAAACTTTTGTCACACTAATCTCTATCAATCCATCAAACCCCAGAGTTATAAAATGAAAGAAAATGATCATTTCAGACAAAAACTATTAACGTAATAATGAAAAGCTCAAAATGCCAGCTATTATTTAAGGTAAGTCAGTTTAATTATGCATACACCTTCATGATAACACCCGCTAGATGAATTTATACCAGAACACAAGATAAAAGATAATACATCACAAATTTAAGAAACTTCTTGTTCGGACTATTCCACATATTAAAAGAAGGCAATAATTACCTTAATCAAAGCAAAATCAAATAATAGTATCCTTTAATTAAAATATGCATATTTGTGTGCAGGTTAATATAAATTGTATTGAATTGTTCAAGTAGGGACACCCATTCCAAAATTTATTTTTAAAATTGATGTTGTGTACCCTCTTTAAATCGGAAACACCTCTAATGCATGATATTTACCGATTAATTTTTATGAAAATCAATTATTTTAATTAAGGCATGTAAATATAAGCACAATATATACAGGGTTACGCACAATACAGATTTACGTACATTATTTTTCAAACCTTAATATGATTTCCTCTAATTATTTTACAGTAAAGATATTTCGGAGTGCTGTAGTAGGAAAATTTACCAATCGAATGATGCTCTTGGATACGGATTGCCTTTGATCGTAACCGAAGAAACTAAAGAAAATAAAACTTCCGTTTTTGCAAAAATCGGTTATGCCTTGGAAACATTGGAACAACGAAGGGAAAATAATCGTTACCTTAACAGTCCAGCCAATAGAGACAAAAAAAGGCTTTGTCTTGCAAAAGGATTTCATTAGGGCCGCAGAATTAACAAAATTGCCAAGTATAAATTTTCCACGATCTTTTGCAAGACAAAACTACCTATTGACTGGACTGAAACAGAAAGAAATACCGTAAAACACTCATCGAATTAATTTTTCAAAATAATTTTGACCATTTCCCCAAAAGTGTTCTTGGCCTTTGAGCGTTCATTGGATAAGATTTATTTATCTTAAATTATTACAAAAATAGGTGCCTCCACCAGTAACTTCACGCACGGGTTCTCCACCCGCTACTTGTTAGGCCGCTAATCTTATTGGCTACAATGCTACAAAACAAAGACATCTCTATAAATGTAGGAAACAATGGAAATAATTGGATGTCAAGTTTCAACAATAACTTAGTATTATTACACGTCGGCAAGATATTTGGACAGGCCATATGATAATACTTCTGTTAAGGTAAACTTTTCTATTACCAGCATGTTCTTTGCAAAATGGTTTTTAAGACTAACAAGAATGTACACTTTGTATTAAAAAAATGTAAAATACTATTAGAATTATTATTTATTGTCGTTATTTCATATGTCTGACTGCGAGTGCCTCGTCAATACTGGAATATTTTGTTTACACGCATAAAAGCGGCGTTTTGTGGGTTTTTATTATACAATTTATTGATCGTCTTATTTGTTCAGCCTTCCCATATATTATGAGAAAAATCATTAAATCCGTCATAAACCTAAAAGTTTATTGAAAGAAATATTCAGAAAAGATTTAATTTGAAAGCTTAATTGCAGTTCTTCTTTAAGAATGGGAGAAGAAAACAGCACACCAACAAAAAGGCATATATAAAATGACACGTTTTACTGACGTTATTAACATCTGATTATGAAACTACCAGCAAGGTTGTGTGCATATTTACATAGGATATCGAACCCATTGAATATAATCTACTGAAGTTGACTTTCCAGTAGTTAAATCGGAGACATTAATATGCGTGGCTGTGGCTGATGAACCAACACAGTCTCACTTACCTCAAGAAGGCGCCAATTCTTACACTGAACGACTTGTTCTATTATTGGAAAAATCACGGTCACTGACAAGATCAGATGATACAAAAACTTTTGCGGGAACGCAGATCAATGAGAAAGAAACATTCGATTTTTCAATCGTTCAAGATAAGCTGCTTATAAAGGATTGCATTATTAATCAGTGGTGTTTAAGGAATGCCTAGAATTAACACGGTCGACTTACATCGAAGTTTGATGGTCAATGATAGTCGGTTTGTACAAGGATTTTACTGATTACAACATCAGTGCGGTATTTTTTAATTAAACATAAAATTGGTTTTGTACATTTATGAGATAAAGGGAAAAAACGGTAGCTTTATTTGGTCTTGTTTATTTTTTAGGCAAAGCTGATGAACTTAGCTTCATTCTTCACCACAGGAGGTTAAGAGAAAATGTGAATAGCATTGAATTAAATTAAGTTTATGTAATTATTTTCTTCCATTAAGGCTTCTTTAATTCAATTTGTTCAAAAAATAAGACTTCAAATCAACACAAATGATGTTTTTAAATTAAGTGCTGTACAAAATTTAATTATAGCATCAACAAAAAATTATTTATCGTTCTTATTGCTTAGCAATCCATCACATTTCAATCTAATACTTTCAAATATTAATGGGTTTTTTCTTTCTAACTGATAAAAAAGAAATGAGATTTATATTTGCAATAAAATTTGATACGAATGTAAATGGAAGTGAAGAAGTATATAACTGCTGACAAATTAAAGCTAATGATTAATAATCAAAGGAATTTTTGTTAAACCTACATGTGCATATGGAGATGTACGGTCAGAGGTCGATCAATTAATTGTAGTAACGTCATGGAAGCAAGTAGCTAATGAATCTACAGTACACACTATACACAACTACCGATAAGGATTTTTTTTATCTCTTTAATTACCAATTCAAACAAAAATTAATACCTGGTACCCTAACCTAGGCAGAGCCGTAAGGAACTCTAATTAAAAACTGAAGAAAAAAAAGGCTACCGATTCTCCTCCAGATCATTACAACTGCATTAGAAATTTGACAGATGAGAAAAATGAGTTTTTCTGTTTAGATGTTTTGTATTCGGGCAAACATCATGGCAGCTTGCTTATTGTATTTAAGTAGTTCATGAGAAAATTGTAATTAAAGAAAATTCTCAAAATACTTGCACCTACGTGATTATATCAATTAATTTTTTTTCTATGTAGTCTAGAGATTATCACAACAGAAGTAAATTCATAAATTATTTAGAAATGAAGCAGGATGAACCACCTTCGATATGTACACCAAAATATATACAGTACCCTAGGATTTGTGAGAGTTTCGTGGTGAGCCGTAAAATCTTCCTTGTTTCGTCTGTAAAGCCGATCGAGAATAAAATTCGGTACTAATTTATGACTTCTCGTTGGTGCGTTCATTTAGATTTACCTGCTGGCTTTGGATACGTGTCTCGTGATTTTTACTGTTTTTACAAAAATACTCAAACTTCATACATAAAGTGCAATTATAAAAATAATTTAAAGCGCATTGAATGCTTGATTATCCAGATATGAGCAGGTGAAGAACGCACCAATTTAGAAGTCATAAACGCCATAATTTTTATTCCGCACGAAACGAGAAGGTAACTAAAACGTAAAAACGTCAGCGGAAGAAACGCGGTGCACAAAATAAGATATCGCCGTACACTAGCATCTGTACCTCTAATATCTGTCTGTCTGTTCGCAGTAATTTTCAAAAGCACTAAATCGATTTTGTTGAAACTTTTTCTTGTGAGGTAACTGTAGGTAAATGATAAAAAATGATGTAACGGCAGATGCCAGTTGATCTCTTTTAAACTTTCCAGTAAATTTAAACCATTGAATGGGTAGATGTTAAACGATAGATAACGCATAAATAATGTACAATATCTCAACGATCTCAACGTTTTATAACCTCTCTGGTTAATTTTCAATCAACGCAATGCTTTTCCCCAGGCTAAAACAATTCTATTTAGAATAAGTCCAATAGTTTACTACTAATGCTTAAGGTTTTTGTTGACGAACTAAAATTAGTTAACAACGATTAACAATCTACATACGCTTTTATGCCTTATTAACAGCAGAAAACTCAGCTAATACTTTATTTATTAGTTTAAATAATTTTAGTACAATGCATTCTTTCGTAAAGAAGAGGTATCGCCAGGGATGTGCGAGGGATACGGACTGCTCCGGATGATATCAAAGCAGATAATAACACGTATGGTTACCATACCATATAAAGAAATTATCATATTTCTTTTAAAATTTCGACTACTTCAAATTAAATACATTTCGAATTCGCACGTGATACTGTAATTTACATGTGCAAGTTTAATTTTGCTCGCCAATACATTCATTCAGTGATATACGGGAATTACGATAAATGAGTAACGTTAAGTGAATGAATCCACTGAGTGACACCACTATCTAGTTCGCTACTGCGCCAAGATGTATGTACCTACTATTGCGAGATAATTAAATAATTGGCACGTTTAAATAGGACTTCATAGGACTGACTCTCTTGCGTAATAAAATTTACTCCTATAAAATTTGAAACTGTCACTGTCAAAGTTGGTATAATATGTTAAAATGTTTAAAAATCCTCCTACTTTATAATTCAACCGTACCAATTATACAGTGCGAACGCCGGCTGTGGAATAGTTTAAATAAAATGTTTTTGGTTTATCTGAGGTCTAAATCCTCGGACAGGTAAATCTTAATTTTTGACGACTTATCTTTTTTATATTAAGTTGTTTTACCCCCTATACCTAACCTTTTCTGGAATGACGTCATCATATTTTTTAAAAATAGCAACCACAACATCTTTCATTCGAGTTCGATAGAGTTTGTCTATTACGGATTGGATGAAAATATGTTTTCCGTTTACAGTGGCGTAGGTAGAACGGGGGCAACTTAAAGTTTTTCAAATTCCAAATGATCATAGGTCAGAAAGTGTAAGGCCTACGGAAACGTAGTTTTCCGCATACGTCATGCGGTTTACACATCCATAACCTGGTGGACATCAGTGTTCAATAAAAGCAAAAACCGATCAACCTAGGTAGTGATGCACCGAAGCGGTTTTTGACCGAATCACCGAATACCGAATATTCGGCCATTACAATTTGCCCAAGCGCTGAATATTCGTCCGAAGCAAAATAGAAATTTTAGTTTTGATTAATTTTATTGAATACAAAATTATGTCACAAAAAGAAAACATTGGTGTCCGAAAAATACGTTTCCTGCTATTGATTTTGCTATAATAAAATAATAAGAAAATATAACTAAACAAAATTAATAAAAAATAAACAATATCGGATTATAAAATAAGCGATGTCAAAAACTTAATTAAAAAAAAAACGCTTATTAAAAAACTACAACGCAATATAATTGCATTAAAAAAACATTTCAGTATTTAAAATTTAATTTAAGATTGTGGTCGATAGAAAACAGGTTTTCGGCATTTTCCGGGAGCAATCTAAGCCGAGTAAATGAGCGCGGCGTGAATCACGATGCATTTTGCATTTTCGCCATTTTCTTTGACCCAAATTCTTCAATTTTTATGTTCAACTTCTAGTCGGATCAATATATGTCCGCTCCCTTTGGGTCATCGTGAAAATGCTTGAAATGCTAAAAATTAAATAAATGCTGATACATATTTTAATAATTAGATTATTTTTTGTAAACGCTAAATAATGAGTTTTTCAGTTAAAATGCGCTCAAACAAGTCAGGTTATGACAGAAGAATTTAAAGAAAATTCGCTTCTGCCGGCTGAACACCGCATCTTTAACGCTGCTTCGGCCAAAATCAAATCTGTTAAAAATTGCCGAAATCTGCCGAATACCGAAGCAAAATGAAGCTTCGGTGCATCTCTAGTACTAGGGTGAGTATGTTTCGACATCTTGAGGAATAATCGAAAATTTCTTTTTTTTTATCCAACATTGGTGCCCACCAGGTCATGGATATATAAATGGCATGACGTATGCGAAACACTACGTTTCGTAGGCCTTATAGTTTTTGACCTATCATCATTTAGAATTTGAATAACTTGAAGTTGCCCCCCTTCTACCTAGGTCACTGTAAACGGAAAAATATTTTCATTCAATCCGTAACAGACAAGTAAGCTCTATAGAATTCTGATGAAAAATTAGGAGCTGCTATTTAAAAAAATATGATGAAGTCACTGCAGAAAAAGGGGATGGTAAAAAATGTTTAATGTAAAAACGATGAGTTGTCAAAAATTAAGATTTTCCTGTCCGAGGATTTTGGCCCCAAATACTCTTTTATTTAGAATATTTCATACCCGGAGTTCGCACTGTATGTCTCGCAATACTAGATGATTTCTAGGTTCATACATCGATAAATACGAATCCGCCACGATGTGACACGATGACAGTGCCGCAAACAAGTAACTGATATGACGCAAAGTGATAAACTATTCCGTTTTAGTTGCAACTGCAATAAGAACGCTGCTGAACAAAAACGAAAGCTTTCAGCTACGAGCTACCTATGCCGTATTTGGTGGAGGGTGGTTTACGAATTGCTGATCTTTTTCTTTGCATTCTCGTTAGTGTGTGTCAAATTTCAATACTTAAAGTACGCAGAAACTCGAGTACCGGTGTTGTCAGCTTCTGTGTCTTATTTATAAAATATATAAATTGAATCAAATTTGCTATGACCGGAAATGGAAATGTATATTAATTCTGAAAGTACTTTTAAGTATTGTTTGTCAAACAGATCATCTGCATTTCAGTATTGTATAGGTTGTGGTGTTAATCTCAGGGATGTGCCGTTATTTTTACACGAACTTTAAATACGGAAGTAATTTAATATTATAGATTTAGATCGGTAGATTGTAAACATATTGCGACTATGACAGCTATCTTGAAGATTCTTTTTATCTGAGCAGTGCGCAGTGCGCAGTGGCGTAAATAGGAATAATTGATTATGCATCGAGTACATATACTACAATTATTGTTTGTATTATCTTGCCTCCTTCATCTTACACGGACGTAATCCGTTATTGATTCTGGTTAATATATCTCTACCCTTATTAAAATTTCTTCATTTATTTAAATTTCCCCATGAATTTTAAAAATGAACAAAGAAAGTATGGCAATACATAATGCCGTGTTTGCATTTTATTCTCTATTGTTAATTGTAACAAAAGCGTTAACTTGTAACTGCAATTTTATCAGGTTTGTGATATAAAACAATTAACATATTAACGTAGTATGAACTTGGTAGCTCTTACCTAGCAAGAAATTAAACAGTTTATTCTCCCCAACGATTTATCGGTTCTGTTTCTAAACCAGCAGGAGGAATTAGTAGCACTAACATAATTATAAATTATAATATTAATGCGAACGAGATTGAAATACCTGAACTTGTTTTAGATCTGGTTTATTTTATTGTATACGTATTGCAGGTTGTCATCTTGTATTATCTTGACAGTTTTCCAACAGCGCAATTTATTAATTGAAACTAACTCATAAATTGCAATTTCACTAATGTTAATGTTATTTCATGGAAATTAGTTGGTGGTATAGTGGCAGTTAATCCACGGTATAGTTAAGTAAATCCATCCGTATAAGTAAAGTCTTGTAAGAGAGTCGCTTGAGTAATTATCTAATAGAAAACAATATTATAATTTGTTATGTTTATTATCAGCAATAAATAATTCTTCACAAAACTATGAGGAAGAAGATTTAATATTAATAGTACATAAGTATAACTTTCAAGTTAAACCCATCAAAAGAATTTGCTTGATACTACAAAAATGTATATTTATTGATACATTTTAGAATTAAATATCAATACATTTAGATGATTACAGATGATGCTATATACATATAATAGCATCGATGGAGAATACAAATAGCTCGTACCTATATTATAATTAGCGAAAACGGAAAATGTTTAAAATATTTGTGGTTTTAACAAAGAGGATGAAATTTAATTCGGCGCTGACGTCCTAAACAAAGCACATTTCAACTATAAAAATTCAGTGATTAGGGAACAATAAAAGAGGGAATTTGTTTGTTTGAAATCTTAGCAAATTATATGGTACATTAAGCAGATACTATAATGGCAGTAGTTGCTATTTAGAGACTATTTTAAGCTAGTTTTCATTAACATTCCACTACTATCCAATTATATGGGTAGGATACTTTCTATTATGTTCTAAAAATTTGGACAATAAAAATTAGTCATAGAAAATTTACGAGCTGTTTCACCTGAGTTATCCCTGAAACATTCTGAAGTCGAACGTATCCCATTATCTTATCTTAGAAACATTATACAATTATTTCAATTAGTGAAAACATTTATCGAACTTAACAACATTGTATTATTAACGACCTCTAATTGTATAATTTCTTAGAATCCATTATCTTTGCCTAATTATAAATATCTTCACTATTTTTGCATAATCGTTAGCATATCCATTATTTTAACAGCAAGCATTAATGAGAAGCACTTAATGGTTTTCCTGGATATACTTCAATAGCAATTTCTTTGTAAAAACCACAGACCCAAAAATACAAGTATTTTGATCGCCTCTAAAAATATATAGGGAATATACTAAATATATTTCAAATATTTATTTAAATAAAATTGAAACTATTTCAAAATGGTTACACATTTTATTTATTTCTTCAGAGCAACTTTAATCAATACGTTCGCAAGTATAATGACACAAAAAGTATTCTTAGCACTTCCTGAGAAGCATTCCGAGGACACAATGTTCTTGAAGAGTATATGTATCAAATGGTCAAAAAGAACAACTGTTCTTTCTAATAACACCTGTTAGTTCTATTTTCGGAATCGTACTCTAGCGTTCTCTAAACTCGAGTAGGTCATGAACAATTTAACAACCTGCGATCAAAGCAAGCAAATAAATGAAAATCCTTGAATCGGTTGTCATCTGTTTGTATGTACTAATTTCAAGTGGAACCCATAAATGCGCTGCATAGTACGTATCCGCATCGTTCTAAAGTTTCGTAAAACACAACACATACCATAACTTACTTACGAACGAACCAATTATGTTGAAACAAGTGTAACTAAAATTTGATGTACCGTCAGAGTACCAAGCATTTCTTCTTAGCTTCTCTCTCCTGAAGTACTATTTTAAAAGCCACCGGTACATTCAAATAGTGGCTGTGCTCTAGAGCCCATAGATTGGGATTGTAGACTATGGTCATTGGCTAAAGAGTGAAGTCTGTAGAACTACTGTTTATGGGCAATAGTTCATGTGGATCGTAAACTATGGATTATGTTGTAGCTCATTGACTATAACATATATTTTATAGTACTGCTAACTGCTATAGAGTGCTAACGATGGTAAATACTTCTCACCAGAGCCAGGCGTGACCTTGCTAATTGTGTAGTTCAATGCACAATTTCGTTGATAGCACGTATAAAACTACTCATCACTCTCCGTAATTTTATAGGCGCGACAGCACTGCATTGTGTGCTAAATTATACAATTAGCAAGATCTTGCCTGGCTCTGGTTCTCACTAACAATCTTTGACAGTATTGTCGTCACTGAACAATTCTTAAATATTGACAGTGTACATACTTCTTTACAGCATAGATCTGAACCGCATTGGGCTTATAGAAAATATAATGAACACCAAGTTTAACTCAAAGATGAAGCAGAATCAACAATTATAATAAATACTTAATACGCTACATTTGAGTAGACTTTAATTAGTGGTAACTTCAAAGTGTTTTTAAATAAATTGAACACTACTGATAATAAACTGTATGCTACTTAATCAATTTTACGGCTAATATTAGAAACAAACCGTTTTAAACATACTAAGCTCAATAATATATGAAATAAAATAGAAAACAAAAAGTGAAATAGAGAAAAAATTGGATATTGCAAGTTAAAAGGAGTTTTCATTCGTTATTGCCTTATTTGCGACTCTTAGTGTATACGTTTATATTTATTAAGATTCAAATCTCTTAACATCCAATGTTTCAACCATTTCAAAATTGTATTAAGAATTATATGCACATATACATATATTAAAACAAACATACCTTGTTCGCATTCGTTGATATCTTCAGAGCAATCAATGCCTTTATATCCGGAAGCACAACTGCATGTATAGGAACCATTAATGGGACTAGTGTCACATATTGCATCTGCATGGCAAGGATTACTTGTACACGCATCATCTAAATGACATAAAAGACCTGAAAGAAAAAAAAAGTATAAGAGTAAGCATGTTGCTCAGTGAATATGCATGTAATAGGAAAATTGTAGGTATCAATAAAATCTTTTATGAATAAATTAAAATGTAAAATGTTACTTGGATGCATTAATAAGAGACTTTTATCAAGTAATAACTGTAATGTTATATAACAAACATGCGTTTCAGATTCCAACAGTCAATTATTACTGCTACTTTAAGTCTTTTACAATAATTAATAACATTCCTAAACCAGTAGCGAGAACTGGGAATATTATATGTTCCCTGCATAATCATACACAAATTAGCATATTTAGATCATTGACTAGCTTTTATGAAAGAATAAATTTTAGAGTTTAATATATCAACAAGACGATTTTTATCAATTGATTTTTATGTCTTTAAAGTATGAATCGATAAAACTAAAATAAAAAATTGTGTTCTCATGTAACAGAACTAAATCAAAAAGCATATAATTAATATATCTACTACCCTAAGGTTACACCTTTAATGATATATCATCAAAATGAATACACATACACGAAATACCATCATTCCATCATGAATACCTATTATTTAATCAACATCTAGAGAGATTCATGAAGTGAAATACGTACTTAACATTTGCTTTTATAAAATAGCATTACTGTTTATTTAATGAAAGTCTTTTAATATAAAAATGTGCAATACTTGTGTTATGTGCTTAGAAAAAGTTTATAAAAGATAATGTAGTACAATGCAGATTGCAGTAAGTACAAGGTGGAAGGGGGTTACTATGTGCTAATTTTAAGGGGTGATAGAATACATCAAAAAGAACAAAAAAGGCTGATACAACTTTGTTCTAGGACTTTTTCAGAAAAAAATAATAAAGTTGAAAACTTAAACATCATTTTGCCGCGTTAATAATATTAGTTTAATTATGGGGCGATGTCAGAAGATGCATCTACTCTAGCACAACAAAAAACCTTCGTAACATTTTTTCGTATCATCAATCGTTTACGCGTAAAATCATATGAAAAAAAAATGCTATTTGGACTTTTTGTTGTGTTAGATAAGATGCATCCTCTGACAAAGCTTTATAATTAAGCTTCTATTATTTACGTGGCAAAATGATGTTAAAGTTTACAACTATTTTTTTTTGAAAAAGCGGTACGTCCTAGAACAAAGTTGTATGAGGCTTTTTTGTTCCTTTTGATGTGTTCTATCACTCCTTAAAATTAACTCAAAGTAACCCCTTCCACCCTGTATTTTTGCAACTTGCAAAGGAAACAAGCTTAATAATTAATATTGTGCATACCTTTTGCAAAAAAGCTAAAAAAAATAAATTGCTAATACTACTCAAATATTATACAGTGCGTATAAAAAGTAACATAATGTGTCAATATCTGCTCTTCTAAAAAGTCTACAAAAAAATTTTCAATTAGAAGTTTTAGGCAGTAATTTAAGCTACCAATCTGAATTACTGTCGAATATGTAGGGTGATTCATTTGTAAGTAGTACATAAAGTTTGCTTTTTTTAAATAGCACACCCTGTATATTTTTCCAGGTTTTGATACTCTATGTTTCAGAGTTTATTCGTTCTAAAGTTACAAGCCGAAAAAAAGAGGAATTTTTAAAAAGTAATTATTTATTGTAATTACGTAGCGGTGTGTCAAAAACATGATAAACCCGTAGAACTTCTTATTGTTAATACTGAAAATAATAATTACTATAGTGTTTGTGTTTCTATCGTATCTTTGTAAAATTCTTAAGAATATACAGTCTGTGCAGAACAAGAAAGAATAACACAGCCCAACACACATTTTGGTGCCAGGGTTTTTGTAACTGTTTCTATGTAAGTTTTGGGAGCAGAATCCAAAACTGTCCTCAAATTTGGTCTATCAGATCTAGTTTTTGAGATACTGTATATTGACCTTTTTTTAGAAAGAAATAGTCTAATTTTTTAACTTTTATGCTTTTACGTTATTACTATTACTATATGCTCCAATTGCCAGTAAAAAAAACACAAAAAATCCAAAGTAAGGTATTTATTTCACAAAATAAACAAATAAGTATATATTTATATATCATTTAAAAAATTTCTTTTATATGACTTTCTAGCAGGGTAGTTACTAGGACAGTCTCGCTGAAGGCTCTAGCAGTAGTCGGCCATCATGTGGCTACCCCATCTTCCTTGATATCGATATTGCATAGTTTTAATGTCCTGATGGAATCTTTCACCCTGTTCTTCACGCAAATCACCTAGGTTTTCTGGAAACCGATCTAAGTGGCTGTAGAGGTAGTGAAGTTGTATGCTCATGTTACAACCGAGAATATTAAAGTTTGAAAGCATATTTTCCACTAATTCTATACAGTGTGTTTTTTGTAAACGATAATATAGGAAATCCAATGGAATTTTATCATTTTCCTCGTAAGTTTGTACCCTTGCAAATGTAAATAGAAATTCTGGTATCAATCGAAAGAAGAATTCATTTTACGTCAAAAAAATATTAAACTTTATGAAGAAAACCAAAATCGATTTAGAAAAAGACTTAAAAAGCTAATTGATTTACTGCTTTTGGTAATAAGTTATTTAAAAAAACCTGGAAGCTGAACGCCGATTGGTGTCGCGGTTAACGCTTCAGATTTCTAATCAAAAATCGCGAGTTCAAACCCCATCATCGTATACTTTTTTTTTTAATTGTATTGCTTACTAATTATTATTTTTAGAACTTTATTACAACGATTATTAATTTTTTTATTGTTAGATATTTTTGATACGGGGGTTTACCGTTATTTTTTGTACAATTTTAACTATCCATCAAAAAGGCAAATGAAAAAAGGGCATAAAACTAATAATCCTTGTAATAAAGTACTAAAAATAATAATTAGTAAGCAATACAATTAAAAAAAAGTATACGATGATGGGGTTTGAACTCGCGATTTTTGATTAGAAATCTGAAGCGTTAACCGCTACACCAATCGGCGTTCAGCTTCCAGCTTGTTTTTAATAGCTTATTACAAAAAGCAATAAATCCATAAGATTTTTAAGTCTATTTCTAAATCGATTTTGGTTTTCTTCATAAAGTTTAATATTTTTTTGACGTAAAATGAATTATTCTTTCGATTGATACCAAAATTTCTACTTACATTTGCAAGGGTACAAACTTACCAGGAAAATGATAAAATTCCATTGGATTTCCTATATTATCGTTTACAAAAAACACACTGTATAATTATTTGCCTTATGATTTCCAAGAAAATTTTGTACTACTTGAACAAATGAACACCAAGCGTTAGATTCAATCTCATTCATTGATGCAGTAAATTGTGAATCTTTAATAAGCTGCCTTATCTGAGGGCCATCGAATATTCCGGCTTTCAGTTTTTCCGTGCTAATCCCAGGAAATTTACGAATCAAGTAGCCAAAACAAAGTCCATCTCGATTTAAAGCCTTCACAAATTGCTTCATAAGTCCCAACTTGATATGCAAGGGTGGAAATACGATTTTCTCTCTCGCAACCAAAAGTTCATTGATTACGTTTTGCTTCCATGAATCATAACATTTCTTAAAGGCCAATTTCTGTTAACCCAGTGCTGATCCTTAGCTCTACTGTCTCAAAGACATAAAAAACAAGGATATTTTGTATATCCACTGTTCTGCCCAAGCAGGAAGTTCACAATTTTTAGGTCGACACAAATCACCCACTGATGTTCTTCATACTTAATTTTTTTCAGGACTAGTGATATTGCCTCATATTCCTCCTTCATGCTGGTAGAATGACCAATGGGTATTGAGCCATATTTATTACCATTGTGTAAAAGCACACATTTCAAACTACGTCTTGAACTGTTTATTAAAAGGCGCCATTCGTCTGGTGTGTATTCCGACAAACCCATTTTTTGTAAGAGTCCTCTTATATCGTTACAGAATACCAGGTTATTTTCCTCAGAGTAAAAGGGCAGCAGATCCTTATCTCTTTTACGATAAAATGTAATATTGGTACCTGCCTGAAGTAGATTCTTCTCATTTGATCTGGAAGCGAGTAATTCAGAAGATTCCTTTGAAAGATTCAGGTCTCTAGCGAGATCGTTCAGTTCTTGTTGATTGAAACGTTGGGGACTTGCTAAATCGGCTTCAAAATCACTGTCGTCTTCTGATTCCGTACCTACATTGAATTTCATCAAACGTGGGTAGTTCTGCATCAACTTCCGGGAGCGTAGGCAGACTGTTGAATGATGGAATGGGTATTTCTTCACTATGCAGTACAGGCCTCTTTGCTGAATCTAGATCAGGATATGTCCATTTCTGTCTATTATTCCAATTGATTCCTTTGATATTTACGAGACAAAAATAGCAATCATCGTGAAGGTTTCTTGGTTCTCTCCAAACCATTGGTACTCCAAACCTTAGACATTTTCTCATTTTCTCTTTCTAATTGTCTACTGACGCAAATGTTCAACACATGTCTTACATACGAAATGTGGAGCCCAAGATTTATCCTGGTCTCCCAAGTGAACACCAAAATAGTACTCGCCACATACATAGCAAAAAACGTCTGGATGATTCACACAACTACGTTTGCTTCTGAATGCGATGGTTTTAATTAAATCTTTTATCACTGAACAATACAAAATGATACCACAACTTCACCTACGTAAACTAAATAGGTAAATGTACTTCGTAAAGCAGAGATACGAGTTAATACAGCTGCGTGTTAATTTGATGGGGGTAATTATAAGAATGTTGGGTTTTAAACTAATGAATAATACCAAGTAACGTAAACTGAATAATTAGATTCTAATTTCTTTATATAAACTGTACCTCGTAAAGCAGAGGTATATATACGAGATAATACGACGAATTAATTAGTTTTTTATTGGTGTATAGGAATGTCGGGTTTTACAGTAATGAATAATACCAAGTAACTCAAACTAGCTCATTAGATTTTATTTTGTTGGGCCGTGTAATATTTCTAATGATGAGAGGGTACGGCGATCGAATAAGAAGTTCTGGGAAAGTAACTCATTTATTTAATGTTGCTTTTCCAAATCGTGATCCTATTACAAGAACTGCATTTTGGCGAATTGTGAAACGTTTTGAAGAAACAGGTTTAACTGGTTCTGTTTGTCTTCTACACACACGGGCGATCAAAAATAAAAATTATAGTAGCATTATTTATAAAAACATCACAAAACGATTTTGGACTGGGGGGAGATTGGATTGAGTCTACGATTCGGTGCAATTGGAATACCATGTATTTTGAAATGCCCATCAACTTCACAGAAAAGACTTTTGCATATCTAGAGCTACAGTTACAATAATTTAGTAGATCTTGACATATCTGTCTAATGAGATGAGGGGGGAACACACCGATATGAACATTGAAGCATTTCTCTATAACAACGACAAAGATGATTCAAACATGAATTAACTACTCTGAAAAAGTAAAGTATTTCAAACTAAATTCTGTCAGGTTAATAAGTGTTTAATCGGCTAGATTTGGTCAACCTAGACAAGCTCATATAATGTAGATGAAACTCTTGCGAAATACCATTTTCAACCATTAGGTGACAAAATATTTACATTTTTAAATTGTATGTTACAGATGTTGATCTCATATGATTAACTTCAAGCAAACTGTCAATCCTTGAACAGTTTTGAACAACTCAAAAAGATAATTTGGGCATCAAAATCGCAACAAATTAGCTGGTAAAAAATAAAAGATTTACTTATGACAAATAAAACGACATTTTTCATGAAATGGCGGAAAATACTTTGTTGTAAAAGAGGCAAACTCTCACGTCAATCAAGGGTTTAGCGCCACTGATAAATAAACATGTAAGTACATGTTTTGGCCGACTTCCATAATATGTAATAGCATTGAATAAGGAATACTCGCTGCACTTTACACATTCAACTGGAAGCTTTGATTTTTTCTATCCACCTAATCGTGCTTCTAATTACCAAGTCAACTATGTCTTTTCCTGCAGTAGTAAAATCCAGTCCAATAAGATTATAAATTGTATGTACCTTTGTTGTTTTAACGGGCGCTACGCAAATTAATCTAATCATTGAGATAATAATTTACAGGAAGCTTGCTGGCAAATTCAAACAAACAATTAAACAAAATAAATTCAATTAATTAAATTTACGGATGGCTAGTTACAAGCACCGAAGAGTTGTAGGTAGATGACCACACCCGGATAAACTAGTATGTTATTTAAAGCAGGCATATATACAATCTCTCTGACCTGCAAAGTTGCAGACTGTCAAACGACATTACTTTCTACAAATTACACCTTAATAAACTCATTTGTAAATTATAATTATCCCTAACAACTTTCAGGTAGTGGCAGTTTTTTACTTTTTATCGAAACTTCTCTATGCAATTTATGGGACTTGTATAAGAAAACCGAGTACTAATCTGATTTAATTAATTAAGCATTACCATTTCGTGTTTGGTTTTGTTTTCTATGGGATACATACAGCAGTAAATTGTATTGGGATCTGAACATTACATATAGTGGTATATATTAATTTGATACAAATATGTAGTTGTTCATGGAAGTTTTTAAAGACATTAGATGCATGATTAAATAAATGAGCAAAGATGGTCAATAAATATCCGTTACGAATTTTGAAATTACATTCTCGCGGAAAGGTATGTAAGTAATTTAACATGTGAATTAATGCAATGCCCGTAATTATAGACTTTATATTATGCATGTAAATGAAGGAATTATAGCTTAACGTTGGATGAGCTTACTCTTCTAGTCCTAATATAGCGTGGTATTGTTTTAACAGTTATCTTCTACATGGAATCCGCTACATAGTTTCACATGTTTCCATTTTGTTGTTGTCTCTTTTGTATTAAAATTAGTTAATTTCTTTTCAAGCTTTAAACATAAAAATATATGTTATATAATGATTGTTTCAAATAATCAAAGAAATAGCGTGAAAAATAAAGATAAATGAAGAAAAGGAAAATTTTATTCCTGAACTTTTTACTGATGCATCACGAATAAATCATAAATCTACTGTAATAAATGGTTGGGCGGTAATACAGGATAATAATGCATATTATTTAATAGCTATTCCTTAAATAAGAAGCAGTATAAGAGTTTGAAATCTTCATATTAATAAATCAATGTACCATTCATTATGCATATGATTTAAATATTCATCAGTACATATTTTGACTTGTACTTTCTAGAATTCCTTCATTTTAAATGCATTAGCTTTATACGATAATGTTGGGCGTAACCATAATAATCGCTAATAGAATCAAATGAATCTCTCGAGTTAGCTATTACGGATTATCGAGGTCGCTTCATGCATCATAAGACTTTTTTTAAGAAAAAGGCCATTACACTAAAAGCGGCGTGGTTCCGTGATCTACAAGCACTATACAACATGTTAGTTCTTACATACCGCCACACCTTTGTCTGTTCCTGACTTATAAATGGTTTCTTGTAACAATACTTGGTTATACTGACGTACAACATACACGTTTGTTGAATCAGTAGAATAGCTTTGTACATTTAACATATGATTGAAACACAATACTAACTTGCATTATAAAGGTTGTAATTTTTTTTCTTGTTGCATGTCAAAAGAAATTTGTTCAATAGCTTTCGCATATATTCGTGTTTTGAAATTGTTAAAACAGAATCGATTTAACTGTTAAAACTTACTAATCAGGTCAAATAAAAAAAGTCTTACCAGTTTTTCCCGGTGTACACCGGCAGTAAAAGCTTCCCACTCTATCAATGCATGTAGCCCCATTAAAACATGCAGCTCCAGCACAATCGTCAATATTTACAGAACAATCTGGCCCTGTCCAACCGTTAACACATATACACGAAAATCCCCCTAAACTGTTCGTACATGTGGCACCGTTTTGGCACACTGATGGTCTAAGTGAGCACTCGTCCACATCATGTTCACAATAACGTCCTGTATACGTGGATGGACACTGGCACGTGTAACTGTTAATACCGTCCACGCAAGTTGCACCATTTTGACACTGATTGCCCGGGCAGTCGTCTACGTTTTCTTCGCAATTCTGGCCTCGAAAACCTGAAAAGAAAAACAAATTTAATTACAAAGTTGAACTAAAACTAATAATAATTATGTTTGCTTAAATATATTTTATTTGATAAGAGCTATATAAACAAGTCGATAACAACAAGGGCATTACAAGTGGGCATTATCATTTATAACGCCAGCTCTGCGTTAACTTTGCAATCGGCGCCGGCATTACGTTCAAAATAAATAGAAACAACGTCCTTGGCAATGCCAACAATTGTAATATTTAACACTAATTGTCTACTCGTGCATATTCCCATTGCCTATTGCTCGTAAACTGCTGAACCAAATTAATAGTAATTTACGTTATAAGTCCTGGAAATGGAATTTTACAGTCGAGTAAGATGTTACGGACAAGGCGACGAAGGTGCCGAGTCCGGAACATCGAAACGAGACTGTAAGGCCATTTCCAGGACGTATGACGTAATGCGTTTTATTTCATAGTACAATTATTGGATTATTGGATTAATTTAAAAAAAAATATATAAAATAAATGGAAAATATGGACATCTACGAAGAACGAGTTTCCATGGTAACTGATTACGTACTAAAACATTGTCCAGTTGATTGATTGTATTTGCGTCCGGTAAAATTTTTTACAGTCATAAGTGACTGTAAAATTTTTTATTTCATACTGTCCGGTAAAAGGGTATTTACCGGACTCATTTGGGTCCGGTAAATGAATTATTACGTTACAAGGCCGGTAAAAAAATTACCGGACTGAAAATCCAATTTGAGTCCGGTAAAAAAAATTACCGGACTGAAAATCTAATTTGAGTCCGGTAAAAAAAATTACCGGACTGAAAATTTTAAATGCATTTTTTTTTAAAATGAACAATGTGAGGCAGTATGAAATAAAACGCCTTACGTCATACGTCCGGTAAACCATTACAGTAGCTTGTTTCAACATTCGAGACTCGGCTCCTTCGTCGCCTCGTCCCGAAACGTTTTCAACTCGCTACTGTAAACTTGGGTTTACCGGACTTATAACGTAATATACTATTACAGGCATACTAGACCGTAAAATCGCATGTTCTGGACTAAAAAGTTTGACGTAAAACTGACAAATGTGACACAGTATGAAATAAATATTTTTATGGTATACTGACTCGTAAACATTTGTTTATTGAGCTGTTTCCATGCGTAAATATTCTTTTTATGGGCTAGCCTGTTATGAAGCCCGTAATAGTTATTTACCTGCCAAGCTTTGTAAATTAATCTTTACGGGTGAGTTGGAAAGTTTGTGGGGCGAGCGACGAAGGAGCGAGCCTCCTATAATCCAGCGAGCCCAGTAACGATTAATTGCAAAGCGTGTCGCGTACAAACTTTTATTTCCACCTTCACCAGCATTTTTTTATGAATTGCATATTTTTTATAAAAAGACATTTTGGAATCGGTAGCACAATTTATAGCTAGGCGTTGCCATGGTGTTATGGTTAAGCAATAAATTAGTTGCCATAGCTTTTTGTTAATGAGCATTGTAAAATTTTACAGATCTCTTTTAGGAGCCCGTAAAGTTTTACAGGGCTGTGGCTGTAATTACTCATTTACTTAGTTGCGTAAAGACCTGTGAAGTGGCATTTACATAGAAGGGGGAAATAAAAATTATTACGGGCTCGTTATCATCAATACCATAGCAACATATATACATATATTTATTTAATACGTATTGTACTATACTGCTTCAGTAAATGGAAGAATTATTTATTAAAGATTTACAAGTAAGTATACCATATAACTTTGTACAATACTCGACCGTTACACGAACCTTACGTGCTCTCACGGATAACAAGCTCGCTAATCGCTCGCTTGTTAGGTATCATGCTCGCACGTAAAGTTCTAAATAACGGTCTTACAATGTAAATAACTATGAAAAGGAGCAAATAGTAATTTTTTTTCTACATATAACAGTAAAATATGATATTTCTAAGTGTTATACTTTTGTTTTTATCGGATGTTTAACGTTTTAAAAACGTTAAAAATTGGAATAACACATTTTGCTCATTACATAAACATATAACCATTTTTTTCATAGTAATTTAGCAAATCTGTAATGCAATCTGTACACATACGTTTCGAAAAAGTGTTTAGAAAATGTAAAGAAGATCGGACGTATTAAACAGTGATTATTACTAAAAATTAATAAACATAATTAAATGAATTAGCTGGTGTTAGATCACACGATTTTTAAGATTTGGTCATACTGCAATAAAAACTTAGATTCAGCTGTAAATCAGTGGCGTAACTACGTAAGATTGCGCACCCCTGCGAGGCTTACGTTTGCGCCCCTCAGATATACAATTATAAATGCGTAAGTAACTTTTGTTAAAATAAAATATGCAATAACTTATAATTATTCATTACATTTTCATTTGCTTGTACCTCTTCATCGATTTTTTTACATAAATTGGTCAATTGAACTGTTAAAATCCAGTGTTTTTGCTATTTCCCCTACACACCCTTTTAATACATTTGGCAAAACTTTAGATTAGGTCCGCCACTCGCACATGCTATATAAGTATATACTATATACTAACCTAGCCAAATCTAACCCAACCCAACCGAATCAAACCTAACCTAACCTTAGATTTAATTTAGGTTTGCGTTATTCATCAATTCATACGTATTTTAATTTAGTTTTTGGTTAGATTAAATTAGGTTAGGTCGTATGCGCATCAAAACATGCATTTTCAGGTAGTCCGAGAGAACTAAAATGGAAAGGCTGTGGCTTCCCATTCAAAAAAGTTTTTGGCGATTATCTCGAAAACTACTGCCCCCTCTCCAAATTTTACTATTGTTCAGCTGGATGAGACGCATCGAATAGTATATAGCACGTGCAAGTGCGGATGGCGGTCCTAAAGTGGAGAAGAGTCATACATTTCTTTGAAAATTTCATATGCCAGAAATTAAGCAAACCGGTGTCATGGACTGGGACTATGTTAGAAGTAGGCGACCTTTGATGCTATGTGGAAAGCGGTGAACTCACATTCGATACTTATTTTCTCATTTTTTAAATGAATTACCGCCATATCGGTAAGTTATTGGATTTGACCTTTTATGACCTCATATGGATATCAAACATTACATTGTAGACGAAAAGAGCCCGTTTGGAGATGAAAGCATCTGCATTTAGATCGAAGATGAATCGCGTAAGAATCTGATATTGTACTAAAAAATAAATATCCTCCTGTATGAAGAAATAAAATCTTTAAAAATTCACTTTCAAATCTCCTCAATTTCGGGACGTGAGTTAGACCCACAAACAGTGCTGCAATTTATATTTGAAAAAACAGTTGCTGTCTACTTTTTCATACATTTCAATAACCATTGATTAGAATTTTACTTACACTGTAAATTTCAGTTACGTCTAGAGAGAGGTCATTTCCAAAATTAAAGATTATTACAAATTGTTTAAGACCTACTACGGTACAAAACAAATTTAACAGTATTTCAATAATTGCCTTAGAAAGTGATATTGTGTATTCGTTAAACTTTGACTTGTAAAAAAGATTTGACAAAGAAGTAAAACAAAAACAGTTTCTTCTAGTTTTTTGCGTTCTTAATTATTTTTGTTAGGTTGTTACAGTTTTTTGTAATCTTAATATTTTGTTTAACTGTTACCCTGTTTATATTATTTACTACAACCTTGCAGAATAAATATTTAAATGTAAAAAATCAAACACGATTTTGCATGTATAATTTTTAAAAAATATAGAAAAGTTATAAAATTATGTATAAAAAATTCTGAAGCAATTTGTTGTTATAAAATCTAATTAATTGCTAGTTAATAGTAGAATATGGGACGCAATATTTGACTTTGCACACAGGCGGTTTCTTAACTTGGAGCGCCCGTGGTTTTTATTGCTATTTTATAAAGGATATAGTAATTTATAAAATATTTACTAACATTAACAATTTTAACCACTAAGACTTTTTAAAGAGTTTTTTAGTTAAATTGAATGTGTGAGCTTATATTCTTTAAATATTATTTACCTTACGATGACAAGATTTTAATGATATAATATAAATAAAATATTTTTTAATAAATCTTGGCTTTTAAAATCGGAGGGAGGGGGCAAAATTATTCAGTACATGGGGGCTACTAAAGCTCTAGGAGCGGCCCCGCCAGCTATGGCCTACCTCTTCATCTTTAGAAGTATTAGACCAACCTTTTAACAAACTGTTCAAACAATGCTACACTTGTTATTTTAAGTGTCAACTTTTCTTAATTAGCAACTGAAGATGAAAGTGAAAGAGGTAACTTTTGACAAATTGCAGAAATTAAGATATTTGCATTATGACAATCCTTTTTCTTTTAGACAACAAATACACCGTTTTAAACAAAGTAACATAACTTTTCCAAGTGGGTATCAACAATTATAAACAAACTTCTTTATTGCTTCAATTATTTTGGGAACAAAATATAATTACTCTTTTACTGCCTGGAAAAAAAGATAAAAGAAAGTTAATTTTTGCCTTAAAACTCCTTATAATTAATAAAAAAGTTATACATTTACGAGTGTGTGTGTGAAGGTGGAGTTTCGTTACGGTTTAATGGAAGATTACTATTACTGTTAGTTATCATACGTATAATTAACGTCACAAATGCCAACAAGTTAATTATCTAATAATACGAAAAGTGTAAAACGCTTGCTAAAATATACACGTTAGCGGCAATTATTATAAAGGAAATATGAAAATTATAATTGGAAAACTTTAAATTGCAACCAGTATAATAAAATTTAAACTAGGCAATATAAAAGATATAAAATGAATTATCAAAACAATTTTGTTACCATATTAGTAACTAGCTATAATAATTTTCTTCCAGTTTGTTCTTATAACTTACAAACTGGATTATCTGCATGTAGTAGTGCTGGTTTAAGTCAGTAAATTCTAGAAGTCAACAATTTATATTTATTATTACAACTGCTGGACTTGTCAAACGAAAAGCAATGATATAAATATATATTTTTATGCAAAAAGTTTATTTTAAACTTGAGCCTTAATATATTCAGTGTACAGTATAGAAAAAGAATTTAAAATATTACAGTAGCTATAGACAGTGGTGTGTAATATTTTATTTTTTCTTACTATTTTTTATAAAAACTAAAAGTAGAAGAAACATCTTAAATTCCTTTAACGGGCCCATTATTTATGTAACAACAAAAAATTTAATTTGCATAACGACCTATTTAAAAATGTTAAAAATAATTGTGGATATAAAGAATCAGAGTCACGTCAATAATTTAGCTATGTCAAAGTTGCAGGCTGCAGTCTGTATTAAATTGCGGGAACCACCCGGGGGTAACACGCTGTAGATGTAGGGACCGCTATTTTTCTGCAATTTTCTTCTATTGCAGGCTTTAACGTATAATTACTATTATTCTAATGGCATTAGTCAAGTAAGTCATACAACATGCTATATTTATGACTACCAAAAAGATCGCGTAAGATAGCAGAAATTATATGTTTTTAAATGATGAAAATGAAATGTTTTTTAATGTTTGTTACTTTTCAAATTAATATGAGTTTGTTCTTTCAATTAGAAGTTATCTTAATGGTGAGTAAGTAATATACAAAATTCAATAATTTATTTTTGATTTAAGATTTCTTAAATTAAATGTAATGAACGGTAATAAATGTGATAATGTAAATTGTGTATTGTGAAAACTTACTGTTTAAGATTCAAGAGACCTGGGTTACAAGGTATGTTTTTATTTTTATGTCTGGTCAAGCCATTTTGGCCGGTTTATAGGTCTGTTTTTAAAGCGTAAATTGCTAAATTAGAGCTCTAGGGCTGTAAAACTTTTTAGATCACGCTAAAGAGTGTTTAGAGCCCGCTAGAAGAATGGATACCCTTGTTTTCGCCATCTCCAGAGTAATAACAGCAATTAGACTATTGCACCTATTACCTACTTGAAGTCAGTGGCGTAGCCAGTGTTGGGCCTTGGGGAGGAATATACAATAATAAAAAGAAAATCCGAGGGCTTGACTCTCAACGTATACCTCTAGTAACTGTTTATTTAGGTTTTTTATAGATTATATGTATGGAGAAAAAAGTGTAAATATTAAATAATACTAAATAAAAAACAATATTTTTAGAATACTAGTTTTTATTCAACAAAAAACCTTACAAAAGAAAATCTAGGCGCCGCGGCGTGGTTTTTTGGTCAGCTCGTCAAATATTTCGTCTACTTTTTTAAGTTTTTGATCCTTAGGAAGGGATATATCCCCCTTACCCCCCCCCCCATGGCAACGCCACTGCTTAAAGTGTTATACTTTTCAAATTATTTTTATTTTCATTAATTTAAACTTAGACCGGACATAAACTAATGTATGCATTTCGGGCTTACTTAGAATTTTAGTGCCCTTTATTGTCTTACCTAACTGACTCTACGGGCTCTAAAACACTCAATTAAGCCCTTAATACCCAATATCTCATTATATTTAGTTTTAATTCGAGTGATTGCATGCATATAATGGCCTACTAAGGTCTAGATTGCCTAAACTTGAATAAAAGGCCAATTGTTTTTTTACAGCTTAGTACTGTCGTACGTATATGTTCATGATTGAACCGCAACATACACAGTACACACAATTTTTAGAGTAGTGAGTAAAGATTTTAGAGTTGGAATTTAGAGTAGAAAAACATTTTTTTTGCTCTATTCTTATAAAAAAATAATTATTCACAACTGAAATCTACTTTCTCTCTATATTATTAATTAACTCTATATAGATTGACTATTCAATCTAATAGTATTCTATTTTAAAATCCACTCTAATTTGAATTCTTTTAAGAGAAGAAATGCTTCAAAAGTGATCTAAATTATTAAACAAATGTTTGTTAGCGTTCATGCTACTCTTGTTAGAGTAAATAAAACGAATTGGCACCAATATGCACTTGACAGTGGATTTTGCAAAGAAAAGCGTTTGCGCAATAACGACACTAACAAAAAATGGCGACAATCAGCTGTCTGCTGTATTTGACTTCGACTAGTTATAACTGTT
Organism: Agrypnus murinus; assembly: GCA_929113105.1. NCBI lineage: Eukaryota > Metazoa > Arthropoda > Insecta > Coleoptera > Elateridae > Agrypnus > Agrypnus murinus. The sequence goes on from OV816024.1 coordinate 162,416,649, forward strand.
GAACTTTGAAGTTTCAAACGTTATTAAAATTGGTGGGAATTTAAAAATTTCTCAAATCTTTAAATAACTTAATGTAGCTGTACAATTTAAAATGTAATGAACAACTAAGCAAAATTTAGAGATCAAAATTATATTGACTAGGCCAAAGACAGACCTCTGTACATAAATAATAGTACCTACATTAAGTTTAGATTTGCAAGATTGCACAGTTTTAACAGTTAGAACTACAGACCTGTTAGTGCAAATATGTTCACGTTCTTTTACTTTGTGTAAATGTGAAACTTCGCAGGTTGTTTTATAATTAATATAAGGTAACTTAAAACAATTTTACATTTTAGACATTTTATTAAATACATGTATTATTTTATAATTTTAATAATTAGTGTTACTTATGATGCGTAAGACGGGAGCACTTGGAAGGGAGCATAAGACATGTTCAACAGTAACTATTTAATATTGATACTCATACGTTTGTACTTTTTTCAATAATTCAGATTCATAATCTAAATAGAAACCAAAATATACAAAGTTTTTATAACAATCCACTCTAAATAGGCAACATTTTTCCCATGTAGAGTAAGATTCAAAAATCAAGTTTAAAATCTGACCCCGAAACGATTAAAAATTTGACTGCTATAGTGTAAAAAGTTACCATGAATAATTAAAGATATAATTGTTTTAGAGTGTAATAAATTTACACTAACATTGTATTGAAGTTAACTCTATGGTCTACACGAAGGTACAGATTAGATATTTTACTCTAAATGAATTGGACCTAAACACATACTTTTTAGAGTCACTAAATTCTTTACCGTGTAATAACAAAGAAAAAGAGATTGCATTAATTATATGTTTGGCCTGGGCATCAGATATGACAAAATTACACAACTCTGATCATTTTATTCATACAGTTGAATTAAGAAGCAGAATACAGAATCTTAAAGATCAAAAACTTCTTCATCACACCACCTTGCTGTTAATATTTCCACACTAATAAGTACAAACAGAGAAACCAAAAAACGAATTTTAGGGCGGGCTGCACTTAGATGATGATGGAGAACGGTTCTAAAAGAGAAAATAAACAAGAGTTTAAAGTGCATTTAAAGTTACGACTATTAGCTATATCTTTCAAAACAGCACTTCACGTGGTAACATATACCATAAGCTATAAGATAAAGACAGTTTAAAATCCCGAAGTATTATCCAATAATTTTTTTTCTTATGGCTTGCTTTTGAAATAGAGAAGAGAATCATATCAAACCTGCACGGAAATACTCATCTATATAGACCATTTCTTCATATCTTTACCACAGCAGTTACATACATATATCGATGAAGCTTTGATTTACGTAGCTTGAATTTGACATGATTTAGTGGAAGATAATAAAGCACTGCCTCGATTTAAAGTATAAAGCCTATTAACGATTCTTTTTTTACTTTGATTTTTCGGAAGTACCTTGAAATTGATTCAGTAACTTTTGTGATATTAAAAACCTTCAAATTGCGGCTATATCTCTGCCATTAGAGAATGACAAAGAGGAGACGAAACCACATGGATGGGGTGGCTGACACTCTTATATATATTTATGTAAGAGTACATAAATATAAATATGTATAAGTGGTGTCAGTTTCAATCTACGCTGGTTTCGTCCTAAGAGAAATAAACATAGGTTTTTTCGTTATTCCAATTTTTCAATATAATCTAACTTTGCTGTCGTGTTTTTTTCTTATTCATAATACATCTTACAACCTGTGTTTGGAATATAAAGATAACTTCGAAGTGAATCAACAGAAAAAGTATACTCAAAAAGTATAATTTATAATATTAAAAAACACCTTTTTAGTTGTTAAAATAAACAGAACATGGTTCTTCTAGCGATTCCAAGTCTCTCAATAACAAACTTTAATGTTTCTCACAATCATAACAATTACCTTCGAAAAAATATAGTAAATATAACAACAACAAAAAATTTATTTAAAAACATGGAAGACAAAATCACGCACATGCAGAGAAAACATTATAAATCCATAATAATAATATCCGTAATGCGCTTCAGGTTTTTTTAGTTCTTCCTCTTCATACGATTAAACAACTAAACAACTTAGCCGGAAACCAAACCACAGTTAAGAAGTATCTCGAAGCTGGAAGTGATAAGCGAGCGATAGAGTGGCGTGGGCCGAAGATAGCAACCGTGGGAAAGACGATTCGCTCCAGATTGAGAGATCCCTCCCGGTGTATTATACTTACTACCTCCACTTAGTATGTAGCATTTAAGCATCTAGAGTAAACAGAATGGAATTTCCAGCGGAACTAACTTTTTGCACTAATTAGGCATAATTATTCTGTGAAAAGAGACGAAATACCTAATTAAAATTGTAATGAATTATTCGTTTTGCTTTAAATACATAGTACAATATTAAACATATTGATTTTTAGGTAAGAAGGTTAAGCGAATGGGGGAGAGATAAGAAGATTAAAATAATTACAGAGTACTTGCCTTATGTAGCAAAATTAATTATTGCTTAAGATATTAACGTAATTAAATAGCTCGATTACTTTTAATATCCCCCACAATCAACCTAAAATACTAGCAATTATAAAAACAGTCATTTATGCATAGATTCCAAAATTTTGCGTTTGTAAGACTTATTAATACTAGTACTTTCACAAAATCAAATTTATGTAAATGAATTTTAATGATGCATTATCAAAACACAACATCTACACAATTATTACACAATAACTGAAGTGCTGTGGTAATATTTGACATAAAATTTTATTTTTTAGTAATATTATCCTATTGAAAATATGGTGAAAATTTATCATTATCTTTATGAATGTACTATGCGGATATACTAATAATAATTAATTATTTGATGGGAATCAGTGTATCAAAATGTTCCCGTGAGTGAATTTTTTAGTTCTTGCCTTAATGATTATGCAAAAATGAAATTGTCTGAAGAAATAATTTATAACAATACAAGAACTTGATTTAAAACGGTCGTGCATCCATTATTATAACAATAACAAAGCATGTACGTACGTATGTATGAGAGCATTACATAATATTTTTTAAATTGGATTATCTAATATGGATTAGTTGTTAAAATATATGCTTTTTACACAATGGTTTTCTCGCATTAATTTAAAGAAAGTTTATATTTTAACTGAAGTATAAGTTAGTATCGATCAGTTAAGAAATCATCTTTTTTTTTTAAGATATGACACGGAAACCGATATTTTTCTGTTAGGAAAAAATTTACATAACTACAATTAACAATCTCTTGGAAAACCATACTCTCTCAAATTAGACAGCATTTATGAAAACTATGTGAATCATTTTCAGCATTTCAGGTTCAGAATCTTAGAAGATTAAGATATTCTCCAAAAGTTCGAGATTTCCAGCATTTAATTTAAGATTTCGAAAGAATAATACTATAGATAATAGAAAAAATATAGAAAGATAATAGTTAATGGGTATATACGGTTCGAGATTATAAAGTTGCATTATTCAACAAACGAATAATCAAAGTTTTTAAACTTACCTCAAGGTTTAATCGTTTTAAAATGTACAAAATTTATAATATATACGAGGGTGGTCCCAGAAAAACCTGACTTGACCAAGAGGTGGCGGTAGTTGTTTGAAAATATCACTGTATTGGAAAGTACGCAGTCTATAAAGCATATGTTTCAGGTTTGAAAGCGCCACGTTGTTCAGTATTTGTTTGGCAGCCATCAATAGTGAATGTTGTCAGTGAATTTGTGAAAATGGAGAAAATTGGTCATCGTTATGTGATACAATACTTTTATTTGAAAGGCCTCAGCCCAACCAATATAAAAGCTGAACTGGATTCTACTCTGGGTGAGTCTGCTCCTTCGTTTACAACAGTTAAATTTTGGGTAGCTGAGTTTAAACGAGGCCATACGAGCTGCCAAGACGAGCATCGCAGTGGTCGACCAAATAAGGTGACGACTCCAGAAATGGTGAAGAAAATCCACAAAGCGGTACTTGATGATCGTCGACTGAAAGTGCGCGAGCTAGCAGACATTACGGGCATTTCAAAAAGTGCGGTACTTCGCATATTATCTGAAAATTTGGACATGAGAAAGCTGTGTGCAAGATGGGTGCCGCGTTTGCTCACACTCGAGCAAAAACAGTGTCGTGAAAATGTTTCAATTGAGTGTTTAGCGAAGTTTCATAGCAACAAAGCAGAATTTTTGCGCCGTTTCGTCACAATGGATGAAACATGGGTCCATCATTTCACACCCGAGACAAAAGAACAATCGAAACAATGGACTCAAAAGGGAGAACCGGCTCCAAAGACGGCGAAGAAAGTTTCATCTGCAGGCAAGGTTATGGCGTCGGTTTTTTGGGATGCGCGTGGAATAATTTTTATTGACTATCTCGAAAAAGGAAAAACTATCAACGGCCAGTATTATGCAAACTTATTGCAACGTTTGAGCGAAGAAATGAAGCACAAACGGCCGCATTCGGCTAAAAAGAAAGTGTTGTTTCATCACGACAACGCGCCAGCTCACAAATCCGTTATTGCAATGGCCAAAATGAATCAATTAAAGTTTGAATTGCTACCTCATGCATTCGTCAGATTTAGCCCCCTCGGATTATTTTCTGTTCCCAAACTTGAAAAAATGGCTCAGTGGTCAAAGATTTTCCAACGATGAAGAAGTGATGTCAGCAGTTAATGGCTATTTTGAGGAGCAAGACAGTTCTTATTATAAAAAGGGTATCGAACTTTTTGAACACCGCTGGGAAAAGTGTATGTATAGAGCTGAAAGGAGATTACGTTGAAAAATAAATAAATTTTTTTCCAAAATTTTTGTGTTTTCTTTGTTGGGTCGGGTACTTCTGGGACCACCCTCGTAAAGCTTTCAAATTTTCAAAACTACTGAATTTGAGGAATCTTTTATATACTTTTATTTACTTGATTTAACGCAATCATTAAAAACGTGACAAGGAGCACTCATCTGTCTTTGTTATTTATAATCGAATCAATTTAAAATTTTTATCAGATATAGAAATCCCTTAAAAGATTTGTGTATAATTAAAAACAACCATTTATTATAACCCAACAGCATACTACCATCGAAAATTAATGCAAATAATTGAAAATTATGGTTTTCAATAATAATAATAATAAGCCTTTCCTAATTGTAAGTCATTACGAAAATTTGTTCTGGACCACCTAGTAACCCCAAAACCAAACTTTAGTTAGAAAATCTTGAATAATAAAAGTACATTTTTATTTATTTACTACCTAAGTGCCGTAGTAAGTTGTGTAGGTATTTTATTTAACAAAATGGCTGGAATTATTGGTTGTTGAAAAGGGAGACAGTTCGTTTGGTTGAGGAGAAACAGAAAAAAAAGAACAAAATGTACCACACAACATCTAACCTATCATTCTTCAATCTATCATAAACAAAATCACAGAAAACAATCTAATTTCTGTTGAAGTAGATAAGGGTAATACTTTGGTAATTCTTTCGGAATATATTTACATAGTTACAAAAATTTAATAAATTTATTAATAGGTAAAAAGAATTTCGAAACTTTAAACAAAGATCTCACTTTCTGCTCTAAGCACATCTAAGCTCTTAAAACATTACAATCAAAATTCTTCGACAAATCTCTACATAAGAGAATAAGGATTAAGAAGAAGCAAATATTTTTATCAAGCATGATATTATGTATTCTTATAAACAATAAGCGATGTGCAATAAACAAATTTAACAAATTAAATTATTTATGACACCTCTATCGAGTTGGAACATTTTGCTAATAAATTTATATTCTGTGTACATTTACCAAAACATGTTTTCCGATCCAAATTTGCAACGAAATCTAACCAATTTTTGTGGCATCGCGCAAGTACACTAGCATCGTAGACTGTGTATTCAGAGTACAAGTACAGTACGAGCAGAGAAACATAAATCTTACACCACATTAAAAGCTCGTTACCTTTGACGTATCTAGTATGTTCTCTAAAATACCTCCACAATATTTAGTTAGATATTTTCTTGATTAATAGTAATATAGAATTAGTAAACAAGGTTCGAGTTAATTCAATTATTTAATCTTTGTATAACTCAAAATTATTTTACCTTCAATAATTTGACATACCTAAAGAATACATCCATTGACAATCAAACAAACAACAAAAATTTTGTAGTTCGGTATATATTGGACAAACACTTCGAAATTTTGTCATAAGATATAAAGAGCACGTGCGTTGGCGTTGTTACAGAAATAAACATCCAGAAAAATCTAATTAAGTCAAACACTTTTATAATAGAATCACACTATGACTACCTAAAATAATATCAAATTTCTATATTTTTGTAATAACAAACGCAAATTATACATTAAGCTTTCGAGATATACAAACACAAACTCAGGGTACCTTTAATCAATGAACAGATTGAGAGAGATGAACAGAAGTGTTAAATATTTAATTTTTATTAACTATAATTTTTATCTAGTTACGTATTTTTTGTATTTACTCAGTGCTTATATTTATATTACCATTGATAATGACAGTGTGATGTACCTGATAAAAATTTATAATTGATTCGATTATAAATAACGAAGACATAGGGGTGTCAAGCTGTTTAAAATCTTAACAAAATTAAAAATCTTAACAAAATCTTAATAAAATTTTAGATGTGATATTGTTTGTATGACACTGTAGTACTGTAGGCTGTATAATATTATATGTATATTAATTTGTACATTGAAGACTGAACAAGGAGATGCCTCAACTGTTTAATCAAATATACTTGATTGAATACTATTTTCTTTCTTGTATTTCTGCCTTCTTTAGATAAAAAATGACTTAAGGAATAATACATTTATCACATCAATTTCTCGCTTTCTTCATTCTTTGAGCAATTCTTGTTTTCTAGTAGAACGGTCTTATAATAAATACTCTTCCATGAATAGACTACTTTTACAGGTTTCGTGTCTTTCTTAGAACAAATTGACAAGTATCTATCAATGAAATGGTTACAGCATTTTCGTTGTTCCTCTGTCCACTATTTTTTAACAATATCTATCATCCGTTAATCAGATTTTAGATTTTTCATCCTTTGGATTGTTTGATTTCTTTAATATTTTGGCTTTAGCTTTCCATTGGTCTAATTATAATCTCATTCAGAGTTTCCCGAATCTTCTAGCTCTATGTTTCCAATCTTTTTTATTTCTTTTTAGAATTTAGTAGAGGTACATTTTTTCGCTGTAATTCGTAGCTAATAACTGACATTTTTCTTATCAATGCTTGAATTTGACTTTCTATTCTCTTTATGCTACTTGTACTTATACGTTTACATCCTTACAAGGGATTCATCAATTTTGAACAAACAATCAATGCACTACCCACTTTTGTGTAATAAACTTTCGCCAAATTCACCTACAGATTTTTGTTTATCAACTACCTTTCCCACTCAGATCCACTTCTGTAATTATATGCCCTTGTTTTTTATCTACCTATATATAACTGTAATCCTTTCCAGAATGCATATTTCAAGTCTTTAGGTTTTTATTTCATCAACTACTATCATTTTGTTAATTTGATTTCGAAACACATCACTCTGTTGATCTTTGAATACAATTTAATATCAATATGTACGTGAAATATAATCAAATTAAAAAATTAATTCATTTGATTATATTTCATGATTATGGAGTTCCACAAAGTAAACAGTAAACGCTATCAATATGTACGATCTATTTATTTTATCTTATCAAAATCAGGTCATCAAACAGTCCCTTATCGTGTGCTGCAATTTGTGAAATTATAAAGAACTATACTCCATCCTATAATAGCTCTCTTTTTGTATTATAAATTTTATTATCTTCTTATTCATGTAAAAAGATTTAATGTTTTTAAATATTTGTGTCGGTAACACGAAACATGTATGTGTTGCAGTGCTTTTTCGTTTATATTTTTGTAATTGTAAAAACCAAGCCTTAAGGAAGTATATAGAGAATTGTTACCATTTTACAGTAAATATTCTCCAGAAGATTGGGAAAAACGTCTGTTACCATACTATAACAGACGCATTCCATATGGTTTATGTTATGCAGATGTGAACAAGGCCATTTATTACATACTGGGCATTTTTTGTGGCCAAGATGAAAAGAAATATGTAGGATATTAATGTTGAACTTAGTAAGTTGATGACTTGATTCGGCTTCTTTATGTACCTATATGTAGTGTATGAATCTTGCAAATAGAAAACCTGTACGTTCAAATTTTGTCAAGAATTTAAAATTGTACATAGCAGTATACTATGAATTGCCTACTTTCTTGTATATCCTTAAAAACTAATACATAGAATTTGACGTGAAATCAACGATAATGAAACAGTAAGCTCCCTAATAATGATAAATATAATTAAAAATGGTATGTCTTTGGAATGTGTTTTACCTATAAAAGGAACGTTTATTATTTTAATGTACTTTTCGCTGTACGAAAAAATAAATGATTTGTGATCTTGCCGCATCTAGGCAAGGCAGCAGTATCAGCCAGTGTAGGCTAATGGGAAATTGTTGTTCTTGTACATCTGGAAATGCGGTGATATCACATTCATCGCTCGTTTGAACATGGTATAAAATGAAAAGCAGAAGTTGAAATGTACTTAAAATTAAACCTTATGGGTGGTTTTTTCAGTTGAATGTAAATGACGGTAATTAAAAGTATAATTTCAAAATAATTAAAAGCTTAAAAAGTCTTAAGATATGCAGTATTAAATTTTTTTGTTTTTATTTTATTGCATGGTTTAGGTTTTTCTTTGTACTTCTTGATAGATGCAATTATCTCTTCAACAAATAAAATAGTTTTAGGGTCAAACTTAAATCCGTTACAGACGAGCAAGCAACGTGTTTCATAAAATGCGAGCGAAAGTGATCGATAACCGATAAAACCATGAGTTATGATAGCTAGGTAATGATATCTGGCGTGCAATATGAATAAAAACTTCCTGATCACCTTTGGACTTTATATAAGAATAAAGAGATCAAAAAAGGATTATTAGAAACGTTACCTCGTGTATTAAGTACAATACCTATCGAAAAATTGTAACTTTTCCCTTCAAATGAGAATCATTATTATTTTCTTTTTAAGACTCACACATGAATAGAATATAAGAAAAATAAACAATAACAGAAAAAATATTATATTCATCGTGTCGTTAATTCCGTAGCGTGTAGACATTCATAATAGCAGCACAATAGCAAAGTATTCGCATCATTAAAATCTACATATCTATCAAAAGCAGCATTCGTTCTGCAACGTAGTATTATTTACATTAATGTAATAGTAAAGGTAAATGCTAGTAACAATAAACGTTGTCGGGGACTTTAGTTTCTCACACCATGCAAAATCTGAAGTGGGCGGCCAGAGAGTAATGATGCGTGCAGAACCGTGTCGACGAGAAGTCCTCGGGGTGTCCCGATCGCTATTGTTAGCAGGAGAAATTTCAAAAGATGAAAGAACGTATTCTATATATTACGCCGGAATTAACTATAGTTGGTAGGAATGTGAACGTTGAATTCTAGATTAAGATTAATTCCATTGGCTAGACAAACAGTAGTCAATAATTGTAATTCCATAATTTTACAGCAAAAGTTTGCCCCTATTCACTATTTCATCTAATCCACATGAATCGTTTTAAGTTACTTTTTTGGTTTATTCGTATCGATTCTGTTGTTCGTCTAGACTAGATGATCGCTAGGACAATTCCTGAAAAAGGCCTATCTGCATATCGGACACTCAAGGAGCAGGTGGTTATATATCGAAAAACCAAAATATTCTCAACTCACAAAAAAGATCGTCAAACCACTTTATGTTTCTAACGGAAGTTTCAAGAAAAACATAAAACTATAAGTTTCTCAAAAAAAAGCGCAGTACAAGAAATTCTTATTTTTATTAATTTTACTACGGAAACAAAAAATTAATATTCTATTACAAAAACTCCCCGCTGGTATCCACCATAACAAATAATCTGGTATAACATTTTATATTTCCATTAAAATAACATAATAACCTACCACGCATTCCAAAACAAGTTTTGTAAAACATACACCAAGTATGCAGTAAAGAATCCACCATCTTTTATTTTTAGTTTTTATCTTATTTATTTTACAGAATTAAAATAACCGAAATTTCCATATATAAAATCCACCAATTTTTTAACAAATATTAGACGACAAACTTGAAGCTGATGCCCGTTTATCTCAAGTTAATGCAGTAGCATTCCTACATTCTTAATTTCTTTCACATTCAACTTTCAAATGTCATAAATTATAAAAGGGTGGGTCTTCGATGAAATATGTAAATTTGGTGGTTGAGAAAAGAAAAATGACAAAACTACGATGAACTTTCTCATATATATGATTAAACACGAACATGAACAACACTTCGTTTTATATTTGGTTGCGGTTACAATCAAGAACAAAAAGGACAAACAGCTATTAAAGCAATTAACAAGAATCGGAAACGTTAATGACAAGTGCTAATCGTTGAATCGGCAGAAGTTGTAAGAACTCCTGCAGAGTCGAGGTCTTTTTTTAATTGTGTGCTTATTATATCTATACGTCATCATTCAATATATGTTAATGCTATATAAAAGCATCAAGACTTATGTAGTATATGCATGTGCATGATAAACCTAGGTGTGGCCTTAGCACTCGACCATCACTATTTTGGTTGAACATTTATTGCTCTAAAGCAACTTGTCAAGAAAAATCTTTTGAAAAGCCGCTTATTCAACTAATAATAATCGAAATATTTTTAATATTAAACTAATGGGATACATCAATTTCGTAGAAAACTTGCGACCAATAAATCTAAAGGCTTGTTAACACCATATCAAGTTAGAAGAGATTATATATGAACTAGTAATCACGAGGATCCAAAAATCATGAGATGAGGATCTTTCGAGATGTATTCTAGAAGGTATTTTATAAATATCATCTAGTATATCAATTCTGTGTGGTAGGTGGTATGGTAGTAGGTTTTTAATGGTTTTTAATAGAACTACTTGTACCTACTCATATAAAACAATTAATTGTAGGATTTTATTCATTATTGTTGTGCAGTGGCGTGCGGTGAGAATTTAGGCTAGGGAAGCAATCACGATTTTAATTTTAATATACCTAGGTACAATAAAAAACAATGGTATAATTATTAAGCTTAAAAGTTTTTTAAAGACGAACTTTTACACTTCAGCAGTATTCTTTTACTCTATAATGATTAACCGGATTGGTAATTTTTTAGCACATCTCGTTCTTCTGAATACTGATTAACCCCCAGCTAGTAAGATATTTTTTGCATGATTGGTAATCCCCTCACCCCTTTGTATCGTAGAAATTCTGTGATTGACATGATTGACTCATAAAAAGTGCTGTGACGAAACTTGTAATTATTGCCAACGTTCTTTTGTGACAAAGCATTTTCAAATTTTTATGATTGTTTAGATTTAATCACAATGTGCAAAAGAATACGTCTTTTATACTTATGGAATTTGTTGACTATTATTCTTTATTTAAAAAAAGTACTGCTATTTATTTATAATGCAACTCGATTTTCCGGTCTTTTTTAGCAAAATACCTGGTGCAGGTTTTAATCTTGTTAAATTTAATAGTTCTGTAAGTACTCGAACCTTCCACCGAAGCAGCTGAATTTGCAGTCATGACGATAAAGCAAGTTTAAATGTTGCATACAGAACAAATTAAATAGAATTATTTGTCTTTAAAAGAATCCCAACTTATATAAATTGAAATAATAAAATGTTCCAAAATACAGTCTCATTCGCAGATTTACATTGCTTAAGTAACATTTAACAAACACGAAAACTCGAACAAATAACGAAATTATAATAAACATCTGATCACGGAGCACGGTAATAAAAATAACTTGACATTATACGATATTAACTGTAGCCCACAACGCACCCGCGACCCGACCGCTACCGAAAGCAAGAAGTGCAGTAAGCAACGAAATCGGTGCTTATATGCAGTATAAATAACACATTTGAATCGGTATTACCTTTCCGCGCAAGTTTAATGGGCCTAATTTAAAATAGTACTCTAAATAATTATACTTTTTGCTGTACGGAATTGATATTGAGCTTTAAGTTGATTAAATGTTACAAATTTAAATAAACGATAGCCATAATTTTATAAAACTAATTTTGTTAGCATTGTTTTTTAATTTTAATAAATTCTTAAGGGAAGCATTGCTTCCCTTGCTTCCATGGACCGCACGCCACTGTTGTTGTGCAATGTTATTTTTCCTACTCCTTTATACTTCCACAGGAAACTAAATTCCGCAGTTTAAAATATTTGCGTAATTTAATAGTATCAAATGTACTTAAAGCTGAAATTGATTTATACCAAAAGTAAATTTTCAGATATTGTTCTGATTTTACAAAAGCATTTCAAAACTTATTCCTTTAGAGTTCATACAGAATTATTTTTCAGCGATTGAAACTCCTCCGAGAACTACTTAGAAGAGGAAACTTGAATAAACATATTCTTCAGAATAAAAACCAATGACGACTATTACTCCACTCATTATTTTTTCTAGCATTTGTTATACCAGTGGAAATATCCAAGTACTATAATATTCGGATAAACCCCGAAAAATAGAAATGTCGGAAGATTTTGTTATGATTGGAACGTTGACGAGTTTCAACAGAAACCAATGTAAGTCACGACAGTAACTATGCAAAAGACATGCCATAAAGCAGCGGTTCCCAACCGTTTTCGTTCACGAACCGGCAAACGTCGTAACATTTGCTTGCGGACCGGTAAAGTAAAAAATTTAAAAAACCCTTCGCAAAATAAATCTTATAAATTTACTTTTACGCTGTACAAAAACAATCTAAAAAAAATAAATATCAATTTTTTATAATAACAAAAGTCTGTTTTCGTACCAAACCTCGAACGACCAAAACGGCTCGAAATCGGCGGGTACCAAGAGGCCGGAGTTTTAATCTTTTTGCCAAACGAAGAAACAATCGAAGGGAGGGTTCGGAGCCGAAGACCATAACCGGATTGTAGACACATAGAGCGGTCCATTGTTCAAGACCAGAACAAGATATCTCGACAGGGACCGAAGATATGTATAACCAAAATCGCCGGTGAGTGGGTTTCGGGGGCGGCGGTCAAAAACGGGAATGGGCTCAAACGACCCAGGAGGCAATCATATAAGACCTGTATAAGCGGTTTTGACTTAGAAGCCCGATTAGGCTGGTGGCGGCGATATCACTTTAACACGATTCTCGGGTGAAAAACAAATAAAAAAGTTCCAGTTTTTAGCTGTAACTTTCTTCTTGTGGTTTTGCAAGACATTTCAATAGAAAGCATTTTGAGATTGCCCGTTGTTTGACACCAAAATAGTCATTTTGGCCCTTATAGATTCCGAGGTACCGCCTCTCAAAAACGGTCGGAGCCCCCTCGAGCGGAGTGGGCTAGAGATTCGGAAAAACCAATAGATACACCGATCGTAACAGGCTGCGTGACATCGAATACCAGCAACACATGTTCGATCGTCCTCAAAAACCCCATGTCACCCTTATACCACGCCCAGAAGAGTATCGGCAAAAAAACTTTTCCGGTAGAAACGATTGCAATACTGCAATGGCAAAGATTCCTGTGTCAGATTTTTGCTCCGACCTACCGTAAGGCGGGGGAAATTTTTTTGCCAACTCCGCCTAACGGTTTACCGGAGACGATCGAGACTTCAAATCTGAGACGGGAACAACCCAACGAATCGACACACAAAAAATGGTCCAGATCGAAGCAAGTTTTGCGTCTCCGCGTAACCGCAAAACCCGAATTTTGATCGTTCGCGTTAATCGGGAAGGCAAGACAAAAATTATTTTGGTTCCGGTATGCCTAGTCCCGTACGCGCTAAACTCGCTTAAAAATTCTAAAATGCGAGATTTTCCTTATTGCCTATTACTGGATACTACCCCACCACATAGATACAGAACCGGCGCGTTATATATCATGTATGTGTATGTACATAGCGCCGGCTCCGTATAAATTTACTCAGAGTTTACTCTTGGTCAACTCCGATAAACCATTTAGCCTACGTTAGCTCCAGGATAATACGGATTAAAAAATTCTTTCAGTAAAATTTTGAAAAATACTGTTATTTCTCTGCGGACCGGCAGAAATTTCTGACGGACCGGCATCGGTCCGCGGACCGGCGGTTGGGAAACACTGCCATAAAGAATTTGTTATTCTTTAATATTTGCCTTAGCTGATCATTGATCTAGGCTTAAGTGATTAAGTTTCAGTGTTATTCTTTTGAGGATCAAAATAAAGAGAAGTTGCATAGTTACATGTACACTTCCGAAGAACGCTGTTCCTTCGGAAAACTTACAGTTTTGATTGTAAAATACAACAAAGACTATCTAATAAAGTATTACGGGCTCGCCTATAGGTAAATTTTGATTTCTCTAATATGTGTTACCAGAACATCGCCTTGTTGATTGCACGAAACAATCAGAATTTTTTTGATCGATTCTAGTAAACGGAACTGTTCAGGAGTTCTATTCAGGGGCGGATTTACCATTTGCGAGGCTCCAAGCTAAAATTTGTTTGTTTGATTTTTGAGCTCTAACCCGAGGCCTAACTCAAGCTGTAGCTTATTTAGCGTAATGGTAAATCCGTCCCTGGTTCTGTTAATAATTGTATGGGTCTTATAAAGGGCTCCTCCCTTCCTTTGAACCTCTCGGTATCGAAGACTTTTTCGTATGTAAATATAATGTAATAGCAGTTTCTGGATCTAATAACCTTTTGGTAGATTTTTTGTTTAAAGATGCTACCGACGAAAACCGAACGGCTTTGCAGGAATGAGCAGCCATCGTTTTAACTCTGCTAACGATACACAATTTTAAGAGCATGCTTTTTTTACAAACGTAACAACCTACATTCACTATTAGTCTCAGTTTTTAGAAATGTTTTACATCCTAAACAATTTATAGGGAGAGTGAAAATACACGCGGTTAAGCAACCTTCTATGTATTTGTAGGCTACGGTAGGCAATGCGCATACTCTTCGAGTGTTTTGTTAGCTACGAAGGACAATATTGAAATTGTTGAAAATGAACCGTATCTACAAGATAATCCTCTAATTGTAAGAAACATTAAGAAAAAAGATTAACAAAGAAATGTAAAGACACACACTTATTCCAACGTTGATGTCGTTTCTCAAAGCAGCCCTGGAAATCACTTTTCGCGAGTGCTTTTCGGCGCTCTGTCGTGGTCGCTTCACTGTCCTCTATTGATTCAAACCATTGTCAAACCACTGTAATTCACAGTATTCAGTTTTGGAAAGAGCCAGAAATCGAAAGGTACGAAGTCAGGCGAATACGGCGGTTGCGGCTGTTTTTATTCAACAAAAACTAGGATAAGGAGCGATTTGTGACAGGGCGCATTATCGTGAAGCAAACTATCGTGGTACCAACTCCGCCCGCAAAATTACTTCCAAATCAAAAAAAAAATAATCAACATCACCTTGATTTTCGATTTCGGTCGGCGCATACCAGACCCAGAAGCTATAAAGATTGTGCGGGAAGGAGAGGCGATTATTATTATTATGCGGACCCATCGTGCGGCTGCAGCCGACTTACAGATGTTATAGCACAAATCCCACATTTGTGTAACAGTTAAGGAAAAACTGTAGAAAACCTTAACCAGATTTGCCGACACCGGGAAATCCAGTAAAAGAATTAGATGTAAGTACCAACTGCATGTATACTGCTGGTTAGGATTTTGTTTTATTCTTGAGGCAGTTGGAAGTTTCTAAGAGTCAATCCATTAAATTTGTACTTCCTCGTTTTAAAATTTTGACATCATTCTTACTAAATCAAGATTTGATGGATAACTGGTAACTTAGTGGGATTTTCCGAAGAGTGTGTATGTATATAAATACGACAGACTTTAATTCTGCTGAAAAACTGATGGAGTCCCAAACAAATCGGGAAATACTAATCTGTTGCCATTCTCAACCATCGTACGTAATTGTCAGAGTGGTCTGATTACCTAAAACGTTGTATACTTTCTGTAGATTCCCTCCGTTAGAAAGCACAAAATTAATCTATGGCAATTAGCAACAACAATAGTTAAATCAGTGTTTTTGAAACTTTTCTGCATTTGAAACGCAATAGGGCTGCGAAGGTAGTGAAAGAGTAGTTATTTAGAATACATAAAGTATAAAGAGTCGACAATCAATCCATGAAATATCCAGAAACGCGAACCAGGTTGCTAATATTTTAATAGTGCCATTAACTTTAGTTATTGCCAATTCAAAAGTTTTAGTCTAAATTTGTTTAATGTATATGTTTCTAAAGTTTTATCCGCAGTGATTTCTAAAAAATATAGGTCTCATTAGTATAATATACCAACATAATTTAGACGATTTTAGATCTTATTTTCTTAATGGTAGAAATGACTTCAATCAAGCTTATGGAAAGTTTCACGTCAATAAAACTTCAGAGCATCAATGCTATTTCAATTATTTTAATGATAAGATTTTTTTTTCACAAGCTCTGACTATGTAAATGATCTAAGCTTCGATCTTCACGCTCGTATAGACAAAAATTTGGTTGTCAACATTCCATGCAGTTTTCAATTTTCAATTCAAGCATGATGACGATGATTCGAAAACCAATAATTTATAATGAGTTTAAATAACGGGTATGTTAATTCTTCTAAACATGTTTCTAAATTCTTTCTCCGGGGCTAACGTGTTTTATGTATTTCATATTTTTACATCTAATTATCTAATTATCGTCCATAACTTTCTACAATTTTTAGTACATTATGATTTAAGATTTATCTCCGCAATCTGCAGTTATATAAATTTTTATAGTTTCACAATGATACCATCCATTTTTTTGGCATATAATTTTGTATATGAAATATTTAAGTATGGGTTTGGTGAACCTGAACCTTTGAAAAACACTTTCTCCATCGGGATTATATCCGTTTTAAATATATCAAACACAGATCTTAATAGCATTTATTTAAATAATACTAAACGTGAAAATGATACATATGAATAAAACGTGAGAGTAATCCGCAAGTTACATTTAATGACACGTAATTTAAACAATTGCACGAGGTACCGATCGGCACGAATATGGGTCAGATATACAATAATTTGAATTTCAACAACACACGACACAAACTAGAGCCCCAATGCATTATTTAGATAATACTAGCATTCTACCAAGAGTATCGCGTGCATTATCTCTTCGGCATCTTCAAGATGGCCATCGGTAAGGAGGCGCACGCTTTCCTTTACTCGAAATCCGGCGGAATCTTAATAAAGACTTTATATAAAAGGTGCCTTTACTGATTTATATTCATTAAATGTATTAACATTTGCCTTATTGGGTTATACAAGTTGATGTTATTTCGTTTTACAGTGACATGTGCATAGAAATCGTGTTCTCCGCCCTGTAATTAGATAATATGTATTAATAGAAAACTTTTAAAAATGAATGAGTTTTTGTTATGAAAGTAAAATAATGTTAATTGGTACAATAATTCTTTGTGCAAAAACCTTAGCATTTTACTTTCAGTATGATTATGGCATTTTATGATAATTCCACCTACAAGATTTCTTCTTCATGATTTTGCAACATAATCAGAAACGTAAGCTTTACATCTTCGAAGAAAAGCAGCTCAGTATTTTATTTACAGTTGAAACTAATTTTCTGGTTACACACGTGCAACTTCCACCTATAATTGTTCACAGCAAAGAAAATATATTTCAACGAATTCTAATATTCTATTAATTAATTCAACGATTATTATTTATGAATGAAATGTAATAAGTGTAGAAACTGCACTACTTAATAGATTTCATAACTGTTAACTGATTATGTGGTGGTGGTTACTATACAATATATACACTTAAGATATAATTCTTATAATTTCTTAAGTTATTTTATAAATACTTCAAATAACTATACTCCCAATGACATAAATACGCTTTCCTTATGTACAGGGTGGTCAAATTTGCTTGTTACTAAAGGGAAACTGGGTTACTATAGTTACGAGATAGAGGAAAATAGATTGATTGCACATTCTCGATGTCTTTTTTCGAGGCAAACTCAATTCTTAAAACCAGAGTTTGCTATTGTCTTTTGTTTTCGAGTTCTATTATAATCAATAATAATTAGATGTTTTGAATTTTCGATACTTCGCGATATATCGGTTATTTTTTGTGAAGTTAAAGACGAGTTACTTAGTAATGCACTGTACTTTTTTGAACAGAAGAGATACAGAATTTGGATAGTTTTATTAGATTTGGAGTTATGATATATCGCTTTATTTTCGACGAACAAAAAGTTCATCTCTGAGTTCGTGAAGTCTGTCTGTCTGTCGGTATGTCGCCTTTTTCCATGTTGACTTTTTTGAATTTTTCTTTTTGGAATCTTATAGTACATCCAATTCTAAGAAACTTTTGGTTGAAACATTTTTTTGTATCTCTTCGCGAAAGTGGTCAAAATGACCACCGAAAATTTCGGTAAATTTTTGAAAAATGAAAAATTTTGTATTTTTTTTTAAATTTACGAAAAAATTAACATTTTTAGCAGCAATTTTTTTAACGAAAAGCCTTAGGATTTAGAGTTTTAGTTTTTATGACAACTAATGTGTTAGGTCAACATTAGTTTTCAAAAATAAATTATTTTATTAAATATACAGTTGTTTTTGTTCGTCATGGCAATGCTAGCTCTGCGCATTCTCAACTGGTTTTAAATAGAAATCATAGTTGGCAGTGATCCATTTAAATAAAACCTTTTCCCCTTTTTTATTGATATCACACTCTTTTAAAAACAGTAAGGTTGATGTAATGTTAAGAATTTTCATATCAGCATTGAAATTGTGACGTCCATTCATATATGTAGTTATTTATAAAATATTGTAACAAATAGAGAAATCCCTATATATGCGGACGGCAGAACATTCTAGAGCGAAGCGTCATACACCCGCGAGAACCTATTAGAAGATTCGCGGCCCGTCTACAACAGGAGTTCCCAAAGTTTTGCCTAGGTGGGCCAAATTGTAAATTCTAAAATATTTGGTGGGCCAAAAAATGTTTTATGAAAAAATACGTTCAAATCGATAAAAAGGTTGACACACCAGAAAGATTTATACTAGAGATGCACCGAAGCTTCGGTTTTGCTTCGGTATTCGGCCAATTTTTAACAGATTCGGTTTTGGCCGAAGCAACATGAAAGATTCGGTATTCTGCCGGCGGAAGCAGATTTCTTTTATTTTTTGCCGCAATTTGTCTTATTCGAGTGCATTTTAACTGAAAAACTCATTATTTAGCGTTTAATAAAAAAAAATCTAAATTTTTAAAATGAGTATGTATCAGCATTTATTTAATTCTTAGTATTTCAATCATTTATTTTCAAGTCCTGTGTAGACGATGACGCAGAGGGAAAGGGAGCGTACATATATTTGTTCTGACTAGAAGTTCGATAATACATTGAAGAATCTGGGTCAAAGAAATCACGAGGGTGAAAATGCAAAATGAACAGCTACTTTTTATTCACCACAATCTTAAATTAAATTTTAAATATTATATTACGTTGTAGTTTTTTAATAAGCGTTGTTTAATGAAGTTTTTGACATGTTTTTTATAATACGATACTGTTTATTTTTTATTAATTTTGTTTAGTTATGTTTTGTATTATTTTATTATAGCAAAATGCGTAGTAGGAAACGTATTTTTCGGATACTTTTCTTTTTGTGACATAATTTTGTATTCAATAAAACTAATCAAAACTCAAATTCCTATTGTGCTTCGGCCGAATATTCGGCGCTTCGGCAAATTTTAATGGGCGAATATTCGGTATTCGGTGATTCGGCCAACAGCCGCTTCGGTGAATAAAAAAAGAAAAACATAATAAATTCCTCAATCAGACGTGTGTGACTTGTGCAGTTGTTTTCTTTTAATAATTTCATTGAGTCTTGGTTCTAAGTCGGTTGAATGTATTCTTAACGCCGCTGCTATTCTTAGCTAATCAGCAAAGGTCGATCGTTAAGACAATAAAATATATACAATCTATATAATAACAAAATAATTACATTACATATAAAATTTAGTATTTTTTAACTGAGCAATTTTTAATTATAATATGACAAAAATTATTTATTTTTTAAATTATATTTATGAATTCTAAATCGCCGATGATCTGACATCGCGGACCGCATTTCTAGGGTTTGAGGGCCGCACTTTGGGAACCCCTGGTCTACAATATTCGAGCCGGGTCGCGTGTATGACGTAACGTCGCCGATCTTTCTAGTGCATTCTACTGTGGATATATACCTAGCAGCCGCAATGGGCCCGGCGCATCATTACTGTTTAGCCGGCGTATCGAAGTGTGCTCTATGTCATTAGTAATCAAATATATTAGTGAATAAATAAATGTTTAATAATTGTTATAATAATACATAAATAGTTGTTTTATGATTTACTTTAAGTTTTTAAATATCTAGCATTTAAGTTCATTAAATAGTTTATAATTATAGTGTTTTAATTACTGTATTTAAATAATATCTCTCTTGTGAATAGACGATTTAAACAGCATTTTTGTTATTATTTTAAAAAGAACGTTACAATATTCTTTCGTTGCACTAATTGTATATATACGTTCGTTTGGTAATATACCTTCGTTTATATTATGTAAATAATTTCAAGACAAAGTGATCCTCTTCAACTATTGTTTTCCTAATAAATAGGAAGAACTTTTATTTAAACCATTAGTATGGTTTCATACTCAAAAACTATTTTCCTCGCTTTAACTTGCATAAAAGTTGATATGTACTATATTAGATGGATCTATTGTTCTGGCAATTTAATTTTCTACTTTGTTCGCCCATAGAGTTTCTTAAAATTATTATGAAATTATTTTTCATTATGAAAAGGACCTTTCTATATTTTAAACAGTTTTTTCAAATCACACATTTATAATTATTTAATTATGCCAATACGGATTTCGGTAAATTTCCTCTGGTACTTTGTTACACCGAAATACGTAGCGGCCGCAGTCAAATAACTGTAAATGTGTGGTTTGGAAAAACTGTTTAAACTCCATTTTCCAATTCAAGGAAACATCGTAAATATATTTAAAAAAATATATGATAATTGGGCATACATATTTCGTATTTATCGATACTTATACTTTGTTTTGAGGAAGTGTCGCACGTTTTCTTATTTTATTGCTTATCATTGTACCATTGTAAAGTGCTACGAATCACAAAATATGTGTATTCACATAAAAATATTGTTTTCGCCCGTGAGCGGGCTTCTTGAAGTTCCGTATCCGGTCATCACCGAGAAAGACAACTACCGAGAAACCAAAACCGAGGAAACATAACCGAGTAGCCAAAACTGAGAAACCATAACCGAGAAACCACAACCGAGAAACCATAACCGAGAAACCACAACCGAGAATGCAAACTACCGAGAATGGAAACTACCGAGAATAACAAATACCGAGAATGCATCGATGCATTATGAAGTAATAATTATAAGTAAGTAACGTTGATACATGTAACAGAGATAGAGAAGAATACATAGGGCGGGGAAAGAGAGAGAAATACCGACGGCGTCAAGGCAACGCTATGCCGCGGAGGTTAGGTTATAAGTTAGTAAGTTTGATAGATCTAACAGAGACCGAGGAGAATACATAGGGCGAAGAAAGAAAAAGGCCAACGCCGTAAAGAAAACGCTATGCAGTAGAGGTTAGGTTATAAGTTAGTAAGTTTGATAGATCTAACAGGAACATACTCCAATAGTTAACGTGGCGACTGATAGAGAGAATAACTCTAACAAGACACGCTATTCCGAGTAAGTGTTAATATTTTAATATTAATTAATTAAATAAGCATTACGTCATAATGCATGGATTTGTTATTCTCGGTAGTTTCCATTGTCGGTTTTGGTTTTCTCGGTTGTGATTTCTTGGCTGTGGTTTCTCTGTTATGGTTTCTAGGTAGTTATTTTTCTCGGTGATAACCTGGATCTTTAAAGTTCCAGGCCAGCGTTTCGCGAAACATCAGTAGTTACGCCACTGATTCGGGCCAGTAAGGGGCATTTGAAAGTGCTGGGTAGTGCACATGTAAAAAACGCTATTCTTGCACTCTGATTAGGTCATTCGATGTTTAGACTCCATCGATCGAGCGACATATCGGGACCTATGTAGACTTCTAACGTCTTGTTCAGTGCGTCGGGCTGAACATTTTGAGACCGAGTTTTGTCCGATGTCTGCGGTAACCGATACACCAGTTAGCCCGGTTCCCAGCCAGCCAGTCAAAAACACATTATTGATGAATAATTCTGCAATATACAAAATGTTGCCAACCCCAATTCCCAAGCTGCAGGGTTCGACAAAAAGATTTTGCCAAAAGATTTTTCAAATGGGTGATATTCTTGAAGAAAGCATATCGCAGAATATTTGCTCTGTACCGCCAGAATTGCAAGGTGGGTCATTCCAAGTCAAATCATCCAATGGTCTGAACCTTGACATCTTACATTTTTATAATTTTTGGTACACTTATAGTACCCACCAAGAAGACAAAAAATATAAAATTTCAGATTTTTTTGATGTATGGTTTATGAGTTATAGCCTTCCAAAAATTCAGAAAACGCCTAGTTTTGACCGCGTTTTTAAATCTTTAAACGGCCATAGATTGAAAACTATTTGTCCTAGAGAGCTAAAATTTGTGTCATTGTCTTCAGTGTTTAATGGGCTTTCATTTGATATGCACCATGAGTACCATTAAAAAAATGTCATGTTATTTTGAAGAATCCAAAAACGTTTTTTTAAAAACCCAAAATACGTCCCCTCTAATTTTTTTGAAAAAAATGTATGTTGTTCATACACTGATTGACTACTTCTATGCAAAATTTTAGAGTGGGATGACAATGGATTCTTGTAGAAAAAAATATTTCTAATATCATCGCGCAAGCAAATTCAGGTAAAATCTCCTTACAATTGTAGCTATATCTGAAATGCTTGTCCCAACAGCAAATATAAATTAAAAATTTGCTGCAACTTATTTTTATGTACCACTATGATTTGTTTTATTTATTTTATTGTTTTTCCTACACTGATTATTTGTACGCAAGATTTTACTGAGATAAAATTAACCATTTAAAAAGAAAAAAAATCAAGTGGTAAGCTATGCAAAGAAGAAACTTGATAAAATAAAAACTAGTCTGGAAAAAGAATTATTACTTCCTCAAGAAACAGATTATGATGCTGGGTGTGACGAGAATGTAGATTCAGAGATGTAGGCACAATTAAAAGACAAGTTTAATAAAACTACAAAAAGGAGTGAAAAAATGACAATATTGTCAGTTTTACCTTTAAGTTGGAGCTGCAAGAAAATAGAAAATGAGTTTGGAGTAAGCAATTATATGGCCCGTTCAGTTAAAAATTTGGTTAGGGAAAAGGGTATTCTTTCAAATCCCAATCCCAAACCTGGAAAAACATTGAATGAAACAACAGCCGAATTGGTAGTAAATTTCTACAATTCAGATGAAGTTAGCAGAATGATGCCGGGGAAGAAAGATTGTGTAACAATCAGAAATAGAGGCATTAAAATTCAAGTACAGAAACGTTTAATTTTGGCCAATTTACAAGAAATTTACCAACTGTTTAAAGAACAATCTCCTATTCATCGTATTGGGTTTTCAAAATTTTGTGATCTAAGGCCAAAGAATTGTATATTAGCAGGAACGAGTGGTACACACACTGTTTGTGTGTGTACCTTGCATCAAAACATTAAGTTAATGATGAGTGGCGCGAAACTTCAAAATTTTGTTTTGGATGGTGATGATAGACCGATGACATCGTACCACACATGTTTAGCAAAAATTACGTGCAACCCACCTTCTTCTCAGTGTTACCTCGATAACTGTCAAGAGTGCCCTGGCCTTACACAATTAAAAGAATTAATGATAAAAAAATTTAATGATGAGCTCATTGACGAAATAACCTATAAGCAATGGGTAACGATAGATAGATGTTCAATGGAAACTATAATAAAACATACTGATGATTTTGTGGAAACCTTTTTAGAAAAACTTTTAAAATTGAAAACACATTCTTTCATAGCCAACCTACAAAAAGTGTGTTACAAGGTGCTGAAGGAAAAGTTGACTGAAGGCCAAGTAATAATTAACTGTGATTTTGCTGAGAACTACTCATTTGTACTGCAAGATGAGGTCCAATCGTATCATTGGACAAGCAGTCAAGCGACACTGCACCCTTTCATTATTTATTATCAGTTGGATGGAAAAATCAAACACTTACAGTATGTTTTTATTTCTGATTGTTTGCAGCACAATACGTTTGCCTTTTATGTTTTTCAAGAAAAACTAATTTCGATCTTGAAAGAAACTTTGCCGTTTGAGCTTGAGAAAATAACATATTTCTCTGACGGAAGTGCAGCTCAATATAAAAATAGAAAAAATTTTTACAATCTTTGTCTGCATAAATCAGACTTTGGGTTTGAAGCGGATTGGCAGTTCTTTGCCACATCCCATGGCAAGAGTGCCTGCGATGGTCTGGGCGGAACTGTTAAAAGGCTCGCTGCAAAGGCAAGCTTGCAAAGACCTTATGATGACCAAATCTTAACTCCACAACAGTTATATGACTTTGCTAAAAAGAACATAACCGGATTAAACTTTCAGTATTGTACAGTTGCTGATTATGAACAACCTGAAAAACTGTTAATGCCTCGATTCAATGAGTCAAAAGCAATCAAAGGAACTCAAAAGTTCCACTCTTTTAAACCTTTGTCCGAAAACCAAGTTGTTGCTAAACACTATTACTTTATTAGTGAAAACGAATTTGTACAAAACGTGAAACACTAGATCTTATAACACTAATTAAATAATTTGTAGATAGACAAGTATTAATTTGTAGATAGACTATACTGTTAAAATAAATAAAACAAATTATAGTGGTACATAAAAATAAGTTGCAGCAAATTTTTAATTTATATTTGCTGTTATGACAAGCATTGCCGACAGAGCTACATATGTAAGGAGATTTTATCTGAATTTGCTTGCGCGATGATATTAGAAATATTTTTTCTACAAGAACCCATTGTCATCCCACTCTAAAATTTTGCATAGAAGTAGTCAATCAGTGTATAAACAACATACATTTTTTTCAAAAAAATTAGAGGGGACGTATTTTGGGTTTTTAAAAAAACGTTTTTGGATTCTTCAAAATAACATGACATTTTTCTAATGGTACTCATGGTGCATATCAAATGAAAGCCCATTAAACACTGAAGACAATGACACAAATTTTACCTGTCTAGCACAAATAGTTTTCAATCTACGACCGTTTAAAGCTTTAAAAACGCGGTCAAAATTGGGCGTTTTCTGAATCTTTGGAAGGCTATAACTCATAAATCATAAGTCAAAAAAATCTGAAATTTTATATTTTTTGTCTTCTTGGTGGGTACTATAAGTGTACCAAAACTTATAAAAATTTGAGATGTCAAGGTCCAAATTAATTAATTTTTTGGTTGAGTTGATATGGAATGACCCAGGTGTTATATATTCAAACATAGACCGAATTCTCATGTGCATTGAAAACAAAGGACAGAAGTTTAGTAAATGAATAATAAATATAGTTTCCATTTAACTGTTAACATATTTTTGTCTAAACCTTAATAACCTTATCAGAATTTCGTTGCCCAAGTTCATCATAGCATTGGTATGTTTCTAAAATTGATGAATGGTATAGTCTTGGGATTATTAGTAGTGTTACCTGTAACTTGAACTTAAATTTGTGTAGAAACACCATTAAAGACCACGAATTGTGTGGTCTGTCTTCTAGTTGACGTTGTGCTAAAGGCTTTCAGTTTACTATAGTTTTTTGGATCAGTGCAAAGCAGGATTTATAACAAACATACTGATTAGTCATATTATGTAATCATCAATAGTATATGTATTTTCTATTGCACACACTTGTTATAAGGATGGTAATACAAACTGTATACTCCAGAAATAAGAAAAATGCGAATAGCTGAACTCAGCCAAAAAATTCTAGGCAGTCCGGAAAGGTTCGTGCACATTCGAAAATATCGGAGAATTGTAAAATTAGAGAATTATAGTATACGACTTCGAGATTTAAACTAGGTTATACAACAGCATGATCTGAAAACTTATCTCGTAGCCATATTTGAAATCTTTCATAGAACTTTATCGGTTTTGTCGGAGTACGTCTTTATGAAGTTCGATCTATGTTCAGGTTTCTGGTTATAGGATAAATAAATTACTTTCCATTCTGTAACTTCATTTATTTTATTATAGAAAAGTAGCTCTGGTTCCTCTTTGTCTCTCTACCAGCTACATCTTTTTCTAAGTTGCGGCAATGTCTTGGTTTATCAGTTCCCACTAATACCTTCTAGGTTTTCTTTTATGCATCTACTAGTTAGAACATTAAAATTAGGCCAAAACATTACGGTCAAGCCATCTCAGCCAGATTAATTTTCGTGTAAATAATTGTATTTCGCGCCAATTGATGGTGTCATTCAGTTTTATTTCCCAAAGTTGATTAGATCTATTTGCTTTATTGTAGGTTCATTTGTTCTTTCATCGGTAATTAGATTATCAGAAGATCTGCAGAAGATTCTGCTGAAATTGTACGTTTATGGTGTGACTTGTGATGTCTTAAAATGACAATTTGAAGAAATTACTTATCTATGATTGGTTTATGATCAAATCTGCATCAACAATTTTCCAAAAGTAAAACATGAAATATAAAAACAGACTAATTAATTAAAATAAGAATGAAACAGTCTTCTTAATCGATGAGGTTTCATCTAAAAATAAAAACTTTTTAAGATCGCACTTGCTAATATACTCTACATCTGCAAAAAATGTTGCTTTTTTGTGTCTTAATAAACAGAATGCACGCTAATTTAAATCATTGTTAAAATAGAAAAAGATACAAAATTAACAGTTCTTTGGTTTAATAACTGGAGGTCGAATTATAAACGACTGCATAATACTCGAATGACATCACTGCACAAGTGTTTGGATCACTTTATAACAACTTGAGTATAGTCACGAAATTTACATTTCTCTATGTATACCTAAAGAAGTATAGAACTTTTATAAACCCTTTTGTATTGTTCTTTTATTATTGGATTATCTCCAATTTAATCATGTTTTTGTTTAGATTACCACAATTTATTGCGTAATTTGTGAAATCTAATAATATGTATTATTACACAGAGATTACTGATTAATTAATTAACATTATTTTCTATTTATTGAACACAATAGCCCTCCTTGATATGTTTCAAGCTTGTAGGTGTTGTCATATACCCGTTGACGAATGATGGAATGTGCTGTCACGACGGCTTTATCAATCAAACAGTGGCAGTCCCTTCTTACTGTTTAGAAGTTTAGACCTTAGCAATACATATAACAAAAGATTTTTCCAAAACTATAGCTTATATTGTTGTAATCCATTAATTGTTAAATGACAAGTTGCAGACGTATCAAGATGAATTTGATAAAATCATCTATCTGTGTATTCAAATTGAACGTCCCACCGGTTAAGCACGAGTAGCAAATGACATTCATTTGATAATAATTTATAGTTTTAAAAGTTAAATTACTGTTTGGGTTCGAACACGTCATATCTCAATATATTTTAATAATGAAGATGTTGAAGCTTTAATAAGTAATACAATTTTAAATGGAGTACGATGATCTGTGACTTGTTTTCGAATGAAGTTATTTATATAGTTACTTGCACGAGGCGTTGATGAATCCGTTAACTTTAATTTTATTAGCGAAATTGACATACATACATATTTTTTGAATGTTTTTGTAGGCTTAATGGAATGCTTTCAAAATATATAACCCCCACATTATTATTTTCGAGTTTTTTTACACAGTCAAAAAGCGTTAATTACTAGCATACCATCTCTTATTATTAGATTCGTGACAGCTTTCAGACTGTGGTACATTGATTGAATTAATAGCCTAAATTTTAGAACTTCTCGGAGAACAATCAGTTCATTTATTAATTCGCAACAAAAAGATGTCTTATTCTTTTTTAGAATTTACGATAGCAGCATACCACAGGCCTATATATTTAAGTGGGCATCGAATTCCCTGTGGTCATCCACAATGGTAACATTTATCATTGTTTCGGTCAACCCAACAACCGCAGATCTATCTTTTCAAGGTCGACAGACCATTGTTCCAACTCAATTCTTTTTTCATTTTTCACCCGCTCCTTTTAAACACAAAACATTCCTATAGCTTTTTATCGCTTGAACGATTTTATTTCCAAAACGAACAATTTAATTCCTCTGAATGTAACCGAATCGTTCTTTAAGTGTGTGATGTATGTAAAGCTCCCCAAAAACAAAGTAGTAACATAGCTTACCCGTAGGACAGTCGCAGTGATAAGTGTGTTTATCTCTTTGTCGACAAACACCACCATTTTGGCAAGGACTAGGATTACAAGGAATGTATTCGCTTTCGCAGTCTCTACCGGTGTATCCTTCATCGCAAGTGCATCTAAAATAAAAAAAAAGAATATTTTAATTACAAGCAAACAAAAAGTAGATAAATTGACATTATATTGGCTAATAGTAAAATACCAATAAAGATCTACATACGGTATACAGTACCTTTACAAAAACGAAACATAATTTTCAAAAAACAGTTAATAAATTTAATTTTAATGTAGAATGCAGATTAGAATTCCTATAAATTTTATTACTACCAGGCCAAACAATAAATTCTACAACTTTTAATTTCACATCATTACCAATTTCAAAAAAATATATATAATTTAACAAGAAACATAAAATACTCACGACTATTTATTAATTTTAATAGTGATTAATTTGCATTTTACGGTAAATTTAATAAGAGCAATAAATAAAACCAGTTTGATTTATTTCTTTAGATAAGTAATACCTCTACCATTTATATGAAACCATTCTTATTTTACCAAATATTGTCCCACACTTCAAAAGGTCCGTTTTTTATTGCAATAAGAAATATATATATAGTAATTAGTTAAATAATTAATTACCGATTACATTTCATAAAAGATTGGTACGACGAACTAAAAAGTATGATGCTTTTGTAAAAAAGCGCCGTTAAACAAATAGTTATAAATCAAGGTTATGTTAGGTGGCAAAAATAGCATCCGTTATAAAGGACACATAACATTCATTAAAAGATAATTTATTGAATAATTAAATGAGAAATTTAATTTTAGAAATTAAGAGGTATTGTGCAGTAGAGGTTTGATGGGAATATCTGTTTCTACCGTTGCTACCGTTTTCTTTGTTAATACATACATTATTTTACACAGAGTGTTTCAATGTTTGAGAAACACTGACTTAATGATAGATTAAACTATTTTAAAAGCAAAAATATATGTTACACGTTTTTCTAAACGCCTGGCTATTATAATAAGGAATAACTTGTGTTAATGATCATGCATCAGCAACAGCTATGAAAGAAGTTAGTGGAAAAACTAACAGAAGTAGGCTGGATGAGATAAACTTCTCGTATTAGTGGATTTAACATAGAATTATTAACAAATCAAACTAATCTTGGTTCTTGGTCTTGTCAAAAATTAATACAGTCCAATCAAACCAAACAATAGAATATTTCTACCACTCGACACAGTTATCTAAGTCGAAGACTAAACATGGCAACTACAATACTCTACACAGTAAAAAAACAGCCCCGTGAACAATTTTTCGAGTACTAGGTAATGATTTTAGAATTAAAATTTAGAGTAGAAAAACTTTATTTTCACTCTATTTTTATAACAAAAAGAATTCTTCACTACTGAAATCTATTTTCCCTCTATATTATTAATTAACTAATACAACTAGTATAAACTGCATATTCAATCAAACAGTATTACTTTAAACGTATAACAAAATCCACTCTAATTTTAATTGTTTTGAAAAAAGAAAAGCCGTTAAAAAGCGATCTAAATTGTTACTCTAGTTAGAGTAAATAATACGAATTGGCATCAAAATACACTTGACAGTGTATTTAACAAGAGAAGTGTGTGCGCAATAACGACACTAACAAAGAAAATGGTTGTATTTGACTTCAACTAGTTACAACTGTTGAAACTTGGCAATTTACTCACAAAGTTACTAAAATTGGTAGAAATTTAAAAATTTTACGAATCTTTAAATAACTTAATGTATTAGCTGTACAATTTAAAACGTAATGAAAACTAAGCAAAATTTAGAGATCAAAGTTATATTGACTAGACCAAAAACAGGTATCTGTATCTAAATAATAGTATCTATAGTAAGTTTCGATTTGTAAAATTTTGAAATTTCCGTTAATTTTAGTAACTTTTCATATTTCAAATATTTATAACTAGAGACCTGTGAGTGCAAATATGTGCAATATGTTCACGTATTTTTACTGCGTGTGAATGTGAAACTTCGCTGTTTGTTTTAATAATTAATATAAGGTAACTTAATGTAGCTGTATAACTTAAAATAATTTTACATTTAAAACATTTTATTAATACTTGTATTATTTTATAATTTTAGTAATTAGTGTTACTTATTATGAGTAAGACGGGAGCATTTGGAAACTTCTAAAACATGTTCAACAGTAAACTATTTAAGATTGATGTCCAACGGAGTTGTACTTTTTTTAGTAATTCACATTCAGTGTTTTATTTCCAAACAATAAACAGAGATATTAAGAAATTAGGTAAGTAAAAGCAATTATTATAATTATATCTAATTAGCAGAACAAAAAAGTAATTACATCATAATATGTGGTAGTAATCTTCAACTTTGGCGGAGTTCAGGGATAAATTTCATGAGAGTTGGCATGGAGCACGAGCAGTAGTTCACTCTAGCAACAATTAACAACCATACCGTGGACCAAGAAAAGCAATTTCGAAGTAAAGGTTTCGGGGTGTTCTTTAACCAAAATAAAAAAAAGTGTCCCAACTGGGCTCGTATATATTTTTTTCAATACGTTCTTATGTTTTAATTGTACACTGTAAAAAATGAGGTAAAATTACCTTGGGAAAGAGGTAACTTTTCGCTATTATTTGCGGTATTTTTACCCTAAAATTAATTTTACCTATACATTTAGTAGTTTTACTATTTGTGGTAAAATGCCCTGTAATTATGTAAAATTATACAAATATAAGTAATTCTACTACATTGAACTGGTTAAAATCACTATCCATAATATAAATTTACATAACTCAGACAATTTTTTCCTTACAAATGTATAATTGCTCAATAACTTAATTCATTTTTAGTGTAATATTAAAGATAAGATGAACTTGAACAAGAATAGTGTAATTTTACCCTTAATATGTTTTTAACCGTTGAGATGCTATTTCGCTTATCGCACTTGTTTGTGACCTTCGTTTCGTGAAAGAATTCAGGAATCCATTATGAACAGTCCAAATAGGCTTTTTGGGGAATGGTCGGAATGGTGTGTACCATTCTTTTATGATTTCGGCGAGGCGTACTCTATCGATATCGAACGAAGTGTTCATTCTGTTGCTCATTAATATTTTGTTTTTCGTTGTAGTGTAGTGCGCATTTATTAAAGGCAAATATTTACACGTATGACCGAAGATGGGAAGAATTTTATTTTATAGTAGAAGTTAAAAAATAATAATCGGTAAGTACCTATATGTTAAAATTACAAATTTAAACCAATAAAATAAAAATATTTAATTTAATGTTTTTCTAGGATGAATCAAAAATTGAAGAATTCGAAATAAACTAGCATAACTGTAATTGAGAAAGGTACTCGTGTATAATTGTTTATATAATTTATAATTTTTTAATTTTCTAGGTGGAATCGAAACTTTATCTGAATGTCTTTGAGAGACCAAATATTTCCGAAAGCCCCTGAAAAGAAGTTCTGTTAATGTCTTATATTTTATATAAGTACATACGTTCAATAAAAATTACTTTGATTTTATTTTGTTTCATACAATTCCTTTACCTATGTAAGTAATATTCAGAGAAACGATTGAATTTGCAAGTACTTTCGCAAGTCATCGTTACATTCAAGAAGTATTTTCACATTTGTATTTTAACCCTGAAAAGTACTATTGCCATGAAATATTAACTTTGTCATGTAACTTTACACAGGTGTTTTAATGTTAAAATGTAAAATTACATTGAGATTGTAATTTTAATCTGTAAATTTACTTAAAAAGGAAACATTACAATGCAAACTTAACCTAATGTTGAAATTTTTGACTTCCTATGAAAATTACACTTTGAAGTAAATTTACCCCAAAAAATGGAGGTAACATAGTTGCCTCCATTTTTTAGGGTATAATTCACCGGTAATTTTTTAGAGTGTATGTAGTACATACTTTTTATGTATTTTTGAATTGCAATAAATAAATCGGCGGCCATGAATTGGACGCCAAGTACCTGGTTCCTTTTAATCCTACCCTTGAACTGGTCGCTGAGGAAGGGATTAACTTCTATTTATTGCCGGTTACTGATATTCTAAGAAATTGTTTCTAGATTTGAGGAGGCCAAGTAATTATGGGCAGAGTGCAGCGATATCATAGATAGAACCACAAATGCATGCGATTCTTCTCAATCTAATATCTTTGCATTCATTGAAGTGCTAAAGTAATTTCAAACGCATACGTATGTGAAACTTCAAAGTTTAGACAAAAAAGTTCGAATTCGGAATTTCGAGATTTCATTTTGTAAAATTTGTATGTCATATGACATGTATTCGAATGTAAATAATTAACTAGATTTGTAGTTAGGTATTGTACTCGCTTATATTAGATATCAAAAAATAAAACTTCAAAAATATATTAAGATAGTCAACCCATTCACGCACAGCAGTGGGTAGCGTCCAATTCGTGGTAAGGATTTCTAGCGTCCAATTCATGGCACTCTTCACAGGTATACTTAGCGCAATAAGGATTAATTAAATTCTTAGCGTCCAGTTCATGGGCGCCCAAATAAATAAATCACTTATTTTATTGTAGACCTTGCCCTAGGAAAACTACACTATAAGTCTTAAGTTTTAATCTAAATAGAAAACAAATTATACAAAAGTTTTATAACAATTCACTCTAAATGGGTAATATTTTTCCAATGTAGAGTACACAGAGAGAAATGTTTGTATATTTAGTGCACAGTTGTTTAGAAAATTAAAACAAATTGTGCCTAAACGGTGACAGGAACAATTTGTGCAATATAATTGCATTGGTTTGTGCAAAACAAATTGTAATGTTTATCCAAACAACTTATTATTTTTATCTCCATACCAAATAGGTAACTACCTAAAACAATTTGTTTAAAGAATCTTCTACATTTTGTAGCATAGTTTTGCACAATGCTGTATTAAACACTTGCGATCCTTATGTGGAGTTTTTGCACAATGCTGTTGGAAACACATACAAACATTGGAGTAATTGTGTATATAGTAGTTTAGTGCATATTTGCACAATATTGTGCTTATTTTTCTTTGACCTTTAATATTGCTGAAAGAAACGCTAAACACTGGGTGATTTAATAATACAAATTGTGGATAATTTTATTAAACAATTATAAATTTAATTTAAACGCAAAAATACAAAGAGAAAACATTCATATAAAGAAAAATAAAAATTAAGCAAACGATCTAATTAAAATAAAACGATTTACTATTTAAATTAGTAACAAATCATGGCATATAAAAGTAAATTTTCAAGTTGGAAACATGAACTTTTCTCAATAATGCCAAACACTGGAAGATCATCGGTCCATTTCTGAATTATTGTAAAATTTGGTTTGTAAAGTGGTTGATCCAAGAAGAAGAGAAAACTCCGCACCCAATTACGCCTGGAAAATGAATGTTAAAACAAATGAGTAAATAAAATGCGTACCCAATCATAATAATAATAATTTAAAATATAGGGTAAAAAATTAAAAATACTTACATGAATTAAATTTTTATTCACCTATATTATATCTGTATTCTGCAACTATCACAAACTTACTAACGAATGTGTTCCATTTCCACGTAGTACAGCGTTTTTTGCAGTTTGTTTATGTCTGGAGTCTCTGATCTGAGGGGGAAATAAATGCAATAGGTCAATCCCACATTAAAAATAACCTTGATATGAGATTTCACTCAAATTGTATTACAGTTGCAAATTTTATTTGCATTTTTTCATCATATATAATTAAAAAGCTGCACAATACTGTGCATGATTACTGTTAAACAACTTGTATCAAAATATACAACAAGATTGTGGACAGACGCAGCACAATTTGGTGAATTATTAATTCCTTTAGTTACTTGAATTTGCTTTGCACAATTTGGCAAATCAAATTTCACGACGTCTTCAAACAATCTTATTAAGAAAGAACGCAACGCTGTTAAATAATTGAACCCAATTGTACAATAATACGTACATTCACAATTAACCAACGTTGTGCAAAACTACGTTACTTCATTTTTCTCTGTGTAAAAGATTCAAAAGTCATCTTACTCCAAAACGATTAGAAATTTGACTGTTTTAGTGTACAAAGTTACCATAAATGATTAAAGATATAATTGTTTTACAATATAATAAATTTACACTAACATTGTATTGAAGTTAAATCATCGAAGGTACAGATTAGATGTTTTACTGTAAATATATTAGACCTCAAAAAACACTTTTTAGAGTGGTCTAGTGTTCGAATTTTGCACTAAATCTTTTACTGTGCAGAGGCTAGAGTAGTACATTTTTGCTATTTTAGTATTAGACATTTATGTTATTTCTTCGGACTTTTTATTGTTACTGTCCGTTATCAGAACCCAGAAGTATTTAGTACTTACTTATTATTATTATTGGTCTTCCTTTCTATCCACGACTAAATGACTTCCTTATCAATCCTTGCTATTAATTCCACTTTGTATACAACTGACATTTAAATTCCGAAATTTACCGCGGTCTCGAAGACTGTGATAACATTTTTACGAAATCTCAATCATTATATTATTAAATATACGAGTAAACACATATGTCGATATCCCTATCAATTATAGTTAGTATCTTCGGATTCTATAATTAGAACCTACAGCAGTATCGTGTTGCAAGACAAAAACAAAAGACCAGTGTCACAATAAAACACTGATTGGTCGCACGTTCTTGATCTTATCTTGATTGAAAATATTACACCTACTCAGAATTGTAATCATATAATTGGCAACTAAATGAATTAATATTAAACTTAGAGTCAAAGCAAATTATTAACTATATAGCAGAAGCTTTTCTCCAGTATGTTTCAGTCTTAGTCAAAATGTGAAATAAAGCAAAAAATCTAAGCAGTCAGAAATTAACGATTTAACCTCTTCAGGATTCATTTCCGCATCTACACTCTTTAAATGCAGTGATTTAGTAATAGTAAGCAATGCGTAATTCAAAGTCTATCCGGCTAAGAAAAGATTCAAACAATTCTGATCTAACTGATTTACTAAGGCATATAACAATAATTGAAATCTTCAATCAAGGTGCGAGAGAATAAGACATAATACTATGATAGTAATAATAGTATTCTCAGCCTTCAAAAGCACTTTATGTTTATATCAACGTTTTATTAAATACTCAAAATGTTGACACGCCCTCTTTTATTGTTTATTCAATTGTATTTATATACTTATAGGCGTAAACATTTGTAAAATATTTTCCCAATATATTGGGCCTTGAATTGTTTTAAAATATTACAGACAGAAAAAAGTACAGAATCGAAATCTTGTGAACCATTCTTACAAAGTAATGACAAAAAAAATGTCATGACGACATCATTTACACATAGTTGATAAAGATTTTAAACTAGGAATGTAAACGACGAAATCCTACAAGGTATATAGATATACATTTGAAGGGTCACCATAGTGCGCTTGTAACAATTTGAATGGATAATTTTCCTCGGCCGTTTCAGTCGTAAACTTGGAGAGCCATTTTGTCTTTTATAGATAAACTTTAAAGATACCTCTCCGATAATATAATGTTTATAGTTGAGCAACTTTGTGGTAGCTACATAGATGCAATCATTTGAATACCTAGTAATACAAATGTAACGTCTGTTATTTCCTACTGCGACCGTTATGGAGTCACGTGCAATATCTATTAGGCATTGTTCAAGTAATTAATGCTACTGCACTGCTGCATTGGGTCAAACCGCGCCACTCGCATTCCTCTGTCATTGCAACCTGCACGATTCTTATTATTCCCATTAGCAGACCAGCCTTTTCTTGTCTCTTATTATATTCTTAATCATTAAATCCTAATGATTCGTTAAACGATGATAATTTAGGAAAATAATCTTCTCTCATCTTGTTTATATACTTAAATTTTGATCTTGACGCAACCAAATGAATGAGATTTTATGCTAAAATTGTCGACATTAAAAAGATGTTAATGAGAAAGGAAAATATTTATGGATATCAGGCGTGGGTTGTGAAAAACGTGCTTTCTTAATGAATCTGTTTATTACTAGTTTTTACTTATTATAAAAAAGACCATGCATCAGAATTAGGAAATCAGAATTGTGATGGAAACCTAGCATTTATAATTAAATGCCTATGTTTATTTTCGATAGCCATAAAAAAATAAATAAATTGCATTTTATGAATAATCAAACTTTATAATGGAATATTTATTATAATCAAAGACTGTCTTAATTAATCTTTATTGCGCTGACATTCCTTATCTTGTACATATTTCTTTTGACATTTATTATCCCGTATTAAAAGTGTTGTGAATTCGTTATTACGACATAGTAATGTGAGTGTTGAGTGACGTACTGTAATATACCATAGCATTGCGATTTTAATAAGGTCTTAGATGAATGACGTAATTACGTTATTCCTTCAATAACGTTTTTCTGTATTGCTTACTTTACGAACCAAACGGTCACTTTTCATCAACATTTTTATTTCCACCTGTAAAGTACAACATACCGATCAATCAATCAACAGTCACCCAACATAACAGAACAGCTGTCAATCTTCCTAAGCGACTTCAAAGCAATGCTCAACCAACTCATTAACCAGTACAGCATGGTACTAAACATGCTAAGCACTGTCATAAGTAAAATTGCCCAATAATGGGTAACTCGCTAAGAATAGTACTTTGGAATACCAATGGGCTATCAAACCCTAAACTTGAATTGCAAAATTTTCTACTGATGCACAAAAATAGACATTGCTCTAATATAGGAAACACATTTTACTACTAGGACAGTGGTCAAGATACCTAACTATAAAGTCTATCATGTACCTCACCCAGAGTGGGGGGCAAGACTTACAACTCCGAAGGGAAGATGTCTTTTGAATTGTCCAATACCAGGCAAGACTGCAGATATCTTAGCACCGGCGAGCCGACATATTGGCCAACTGACGAAAACAAAATTCCAGACTTATTGGACTTTTTTATTCTCAACGGTATATCACCAAACTACATTCGAGTAGAAACCAACTATCGTCCGATTATACTCCAGTTATTGCCACACTTAATAATACACATGTAATAAGCAAACCAATCATTTCAATACTCGTCACAAAAGAAACAGACTGGGACTCTTTTCGTACATATATAAACGAACACATCGACTTGAGTACACGACTAAAACAAACCGATGAAATAGACGACGCAACACAGTATTTTATCATATTAATACAAGAGTCATGCTGACATTCGACTTCCACACCAACAAGAGAAGAAAATAAATCAGAAAATATCCCTTTCCATATACGAGAGCTGGTAAGTGAGAAACGTAGAGCACGAAGCAGATGGCAAAGATCGCGCAACAATGACGACAAACTGATCTACAACAGATTAAGAAAAAAACTACATAACGCCCATACAATTGGAAGTAACCTAAATTTTGAACACTATATTACCATTCACTCTAAAGAAAACCACTCAATCTGGAAGGCGAAAAAAAATTTAAACGACCACAAATAACAATACCGCCACTAAGGAAAATCGACAGAAATTGGGCGAAAACTGATATAGAAAAAACTACCACATTTGGTGAATATCTAGCTGAAGTATTTACACCACTCGAACCCCACATAAACAACAACGATAACGAAATTGAAAGTTTCCTAGAAATACCCTGTCAGATGTCTTTACCCATCAAACCTTTCTCCCCTAGAGAAGTATTACAAGAAATCAAAAATATAAATCAACACAAAGCACCTGCCTATGATCTAATCATCGGAAGAATCCTACTCCCAAGAAAAGCAATAGTTCTGCTAATAACCATTTATAATAGAATGTCGTACTACTCGCTAATGTGGAAATTCGCAGATCATAATACTTCCCAAACCCGAAAAACCAGTAAACAAAGTAAGCTCGTATCGTCCGATTAGCTTACTACAGTGTATTCAAATTCAAGATAGAGTAAAATATGCAACCCAAATAACAGATTTCTTTAGTAAATGAATAAATAAAATTAAATAAAATTGAAGTAAAATCAAAGAGGCATTTGAGTCTTATGTTTTATGTTTGACATTTAGTTATTAAATCAAAAAATCTGACAAGATAGACAAATAGAAATCAGAATACATTTCTTAGTTTTTATTAGGTATTAGTAGTCATTATTCTGGTTTAAAACATGTTCAGTTATTTATATTATGTTCAATAAAACTTTCGTTACTGTTCTTCAATTCTAAATCATGGTTTATTGTAAAATCTTTGCAACTTTACCTAAATCTGTAAAAACAACATCAAGTTTGACAAATTTCCTTAACCACAAACAATTTTATGACATAAGAGTCAAAAACCCATCACTCTTTGATCTATATTTCTTTAATTTTGTTTTATTTATCCAGTTACTAAAGAAATTTGTTATTTGGGTTGCATATTTTACTTTAGCTTGAAATTGAATACACTTTACCCATAACATCTCATTAGTCCATTAGTCCAGACTACCAATTCGGATTCAGGGAACAACACTCTACAATCCAACAAACTCATAGAATTGTAAATAAAATCGCAACAAAAACCTTCTACAACATTGATTCAACAATTGAACCAAACCAAGTCAGTACAAGTTACGTATACTACGAAACACGTAATCTGCCCACAAATTACGTTTAACAACGTTCCTATACCAAGTCAAACTGACGCAAAATATCTGGGCTTACACCTAGACCAAAAATTAACATGGCAAAAACATGTTAAAACAAAACGTCAACAATTATTAATGAATTTCTTCCTGTACAAACGGGACTTGTAGATCGTTGTGCAGCGTCAAGTTGGAAACTTGACTTGGACTGGAAGCTTAGTACAGCCTCACAGTTGAATTCAATATGTCCATATGGGTTTTAATATACTCTTGAAGAGTAGAAGCTTGTTGTCAATGGATAGCTTGGAATTACGGCCCAGTAGCCAGGAGAGTTGTCGCATTTTTAAGTTTAATTAAACTTAAGTTTAATTAAACAAAAGTCGACCTGAAAGAAGGCATAAAACAACTCAAGAATAAGAAAATAAAACATACTATAGCAATTAGCAAACGGCACCGATCACTTACAGCACCTGCGATTGCAAGACTTGTTCAATATCAACGTGACACAGCGCTTAAAGAATCAGTGTTGTTGTGTGGAAGAATTTTTGCAAATACCAAATAAGAAAAAAGGCTAGAATGGGAAAAATTGCACCGAAACTCGAAGCCACTTCAA
This sequence comes from Agrypnus murinus, assembly GCA_929113105.1. Lineage (NCBI taxonomy): Eukaryota > Metazoa > Arthropoda > Insecta > Coleoptera > Elateridae > Agrypnus > Agrypnus murinus. The sequence continues at coordinate 162,456,422 of OV816024.1, forward strand.
TGGAGTGTTCAACATGACGGAGGAAACGTGTTGGATTGGGGATGTTTTGGCGGGTATCAAACTGAAAATTCAGTGTAAATCAAAGGAAAATGACAAAAGAAGTGGGTTTGGATATTCTGTAGACTAATGCCATACCAAATAGTAAAAGAGAAGAATTTCGCCTACCAGGAAGATAACGACCCATAAATGTCTCCAAACTAGCAGGAACTAATAACTTATAATCATAATAGGATCATGTTTTAAAAAGAATGATTTGGTCTTCACAATCTCCCGATTTGTGTTCTACATAGAACTTTTGTGAAATGTTGGACAGAAATTGTTAAAATCTGAAGCTAACTAACCAGGCCGGCCCTTTTTAAAATATGCAAAGGCTTTGCAAGCATACTGAAGCAAATACATATTGTAAAGATTTTAAACACTCAAGGCAGTAATAATGGACATATTGATGAGGCTGCAATTTAATATTTATTGTCAATTTCCCTTAATTTAGTACAAGTGCAATAAAGTGTGTTTATGTTGTATATTGCTTCTTTGATTATTATGCTCTTGCAGTTATAAATTTTAATAGCAAAAATCAAAAATCCCAGCGTCTGGGTAATTATGAGATGTACGTATTTTATTATCACACTACTTAAGTAATAATCGTTAATGATTTTAATATTCAGCGAAGAACGAAGAACAGGAGCCCCGGTTAGCAGGCACTAGTGTATAAAAGAGTGAGTTGGCGAAAAGATCATACCTCGTCAGTCATATATATTTACTGACCTCATCGTAGAATATACTTCTGTAAAGACTTGCAAAAGTTGCGAACTGGGTTAGTTTAAATTTGTTTGATCATGAAGTTGCTTACTAATTAATCTCTGAGTATTTTTTCCTTCCAGGTACTTATGGTCATCTGAAAATCTGCAGACGACAATATTAGGTTATGAAGTTATAATTGGAGCTATGCCGATCCTTTTCGAACAAACATTCGATCGAACAACATCGATTCACAGCTGTAGTAGGTCTCCAACAAAAATGTTCAAAACATCATCAAATTACTTATATTTTAAAAGGAATGCAACACAGAGTACAATAACAGAATTGGCGTCGAAACGATCAATCTCCGAAAGGATCCATACCTTACCTTACGTACCTTATCGTTTCTGCACTACGAAAAATCTTATTAGCACATTAATGTAAAACCTTCTTTTTCTAGTAAAAACAAGCGAATTTTGTGCGAAAAATGTACATACAACAACCACTAATAATATTCTGCATTTCTGAAAGGTAGACTTAGAATGAACAATAAAACAACACAGAACCTAAAACTGAACCCTGAGGTACGCCTGATGATATTGGACCAAAAATAGAAAAAGTAATCTGCTTGAAGAGGCATCCTTTGTTATTTTTATGGTACTTATTTACGTTTAATTTAAAAGACCAAGTTGTCAAACCACTTTTAATAATTAGTAGAAGAACGTACATACATATAGGTATGGATGTAGTTATTTCAGTTAAAAACAAAAACTATTTTTTATGTATACAATATACATACATGTAACTAATTTGTCCACAACAATTTAATCTTATACATTTTTGTGGTGGTACTTACAACGGTTTTATTGCATTTTCAGGAAAAATTCATGTATGTTTCATTGTGGTTAGTCAGGTTTATATTCTTTGCTGGAATTACTTAAATGTTTGAAGTTACAATTAGAGTTCTCAAGATGCCATAAACACGAGACTAGTTTGACAACCGATTTTTGTTATTTTCTAATATATATATAATCCTCTTAACAAACCAATATCGTGAAAGTTATTAATACCTATTTATGGAAACGGTAGCATCTATAAATTATAAGCTGCTTATACGATAATTCTCACACTGTAATCTCTTAATAATATACCGGTAAAGTTGAAATATTTTCCTATTATTAATTTTGTGATGTAATATTTCCTGCTTAAGAATAATATGACATAAATTTAACAGCAAACGGTTTTGGATTATTTTTCTAAACGAAAGTGTATAAAATCCAAAATAAATCATAACGTCTGTGTATACTTGTGTCTGTTATTAAATTCTCCTATTAAAATATTTTGCAATACACATTTCATTTAAACTTCACAATTACTATAATACTTACTGGAAACCCTATGATTCATTAACAATTATTGTGATTTATATTAAAGAATTATTATGTGCATTAAGTGTTATAACGCCCACTCTCTAATAATGCAATAATGCAACAATTACACCCCCATTTCATACTTAACAATCATTTATATAATTAAGTAACACAGAAGTGCCAGGAAAGTATTCATTTGCTTATTTATTTTGTAACAGCAGTCAGTGTATGAATGAAGTTGCCGTTATGATATCGCAATAAAATTTGGTTCGATAGGAAATGGAAGTTAAAACAATGACATTTTATAATACAGCATGCAGGTAATGTGGGTGAAAAGACGATATAAAACAAACATTAAATACAATGAGAATGTAATTAAAAGAAGGCTCGCGCTAAAAAATCTCGTGAGAATCATACCCAATTCAATTTTAACAGTGAACTGACCCTATATATCAAATATTGGAAATATATACATGTCGGCCCTATACATCTTTCCTAGTTGAGCATTTGAACTAAAACAGAAAATTTATTTTAAAATTCAAATTCATAGTTTCTTTGTTGTTGGCAACTTATTGGGCACGAATGCATTACTAAATGATGACGTGTATTGTGGGCGAACATCGGATTCAATTTTTATTCCATTAACTCATGTTTATCCAGTGTGCAATATAAATGTTTCGTTCCTTAATAAACCTTTAATTAAAGAACAATAAAACAAATTATCAGATTAATCATCAAAATTAAAAATTGCTCTTTAAGTTTACAAACAGATAATAATCACGTATTGATAATTCGGGTTTTGCATTACAACAATATCTGAGTTAACAATGGTCGATGCATATTTTTGATTATTTTGAGAATTAAGACACATTTCTTCGAAATTTCTCGAATGATGTAACTAAATTATTTTGCCACTACGTACTAATTGCAAGAATGATTCAGTAATCAGCAAAATTGATGGAGAAACCACACTAAAAATTACCAAAACACCACACTCCCATCAGAAGATCAAAAACGCATTTAGGTCAATAACAAAATCAAATAATACAGGGTGTATTTTAATTGAAGGTTTTTGGCTGAATGGTAGATAGATGGAATAGAGTAGAGCAAATTTTCCTTATAAAGTTTGTTCTTTAAATGAATAGTTTTCGAGAAAATAAATTTTCAAGTTTCATTGATTTTCAAGTCCGACCCTGTAACACTAACCTATCTTAATGCGTACAAATTTAATTTAAAAATGTGATACCCTTTTAGATGTACCTGTCTTTTAAAAATTGTTGTTGTATGTCACATAAAAAACTAATTTATGGTTGTCTATGCTTTAAAACGTAAATAAAATGAGGTCAGAAGTTATTGTTCTTTTTATTTATTAGGGGTTTTAAATCTGGGACATGGTTGAAATGCGATCTGCTGTTATTACAAAATACTAGAATCACCTTCATAGTTATTTTGTTATTTAAATTAAAACTTTCATAGTTCATATAAAATAGTATTTAGTTGTAACAATTTTAGTTATGATTCTTAATTGCAATTGACGTATTAATTGAAACTACGTTTAATTGCAATTAAATATAGTTGAAGCCTGGAATTAAAAGGGTTAGTTGAAAGTAAATATAATTTAAATTGAAGTGTCACAATGAAATCTTCAACCAACTGATTAATTGATTAAGAATTTAATTGATTAATTCCCAACACCGACAGAAATGTAGTAGTTGTAATAATAACAAAAAACTTCAGTTTAGTCAACTTGCTGGCACATTTATGTATTTATTACTTACTACCTATAATAAACAGTTTAAATAGTAAACATCTTTTTGCTTGAAGTAAACTAAATGAATGATCAGCATAGTGAGAATAGCTCCACCAGATACAAGGTTACGTCACATCATTAATTATAACGCTGTTTTAATCGATAGAAATAATCGTATTAAACCATTACCATACGATTGTTATTTTTAAAATGAACGATCTTGTACGTTTTTAGTAGTTATTCGAATGATAATTTCGGGATAAGGACATGTCATGTTTTTAATATTTCGGTTTACAGCAATTTTAATTGTTAATTGATTTTATTAAGCTACTGATTTACTTATTATTTCTAACGATGTCCGAGATTAAATACAGTTCAAATTCATTATCATTAAAAAGAATAACGATTTGCAACCTAATACGGAAATGCAGTAGTTGTAATAATAACAAAAAAAAACCTATTTAGGTGTTGTCAATTTATAGTTGCTGACACATTTATGTTTTTATTACTACCTATACAGTTTAAATAGTAATATCTTTTTGTTTGAAATAAATTAAATGAATGATCAGCATAAAAATAATACCTCCTCCAAACACCAGTGCCGTCTTCAGTTTGCTTAATTTTCCGGGTGCCCAAAAATTTTTAGTGAAAATTTATTTTTGAGATAGTGCAACATTTTTGCCTTCTTCCTTTATTCATATGTTACCCATTAAGCCAAAAACCATTATTTAAAAAACACCCTGTATACAGAAAATATTGCAAAGCCACATCTTTTAGATGCAGTTGTTTGATGCTCATTTACTTGTAGCATAACTGTATCATAAGGAAGTTTTTTTTTTCAGAGCAAAAATTGGAGATAACGATTTAGTGCATACAATCTATGTAATCCAATGTGTATAATTTCATAGTGAACAATTATAATCACCAAACTATTTGCATCACCCAATATTTTGCTTGATCGATTTGATGCTGCATTAATCTGGAAGCAGTAGTCATAATGCAAGTCCATACGAGTGACTTATACAATAAAGACATTTAAACCTACACCTCTGGGCTTAAATTTGAAGAAAAATTGAGTATCATGAGCCCTTTTGATTATTAGTTTTTAAATAATTAGCTGCTACAGCAATAAAATAGTTTTCAATGACTTTTAAAAATGATGATTTGTTTTCAACATTTATATTTTTGGTCGAAAATATTTTCTAGTTTAGAAACAATTTTTCCTTCTTTACAAGTTGATTTCTTCAGAAAACTAACCTTATAAATACAATCTTATAATACACATTTTAACACAGTTTAAATAATATTCGAACTTAAAAAATATCTTAAATCTCGGCATGTGGCCACATATTAAATAATCCGAATTCCCTCGTATGGCAGCCATTTTGGTTCCTAACCCATAGTGGATATGCACTAGGAGATCTATCTTTCAAAGCCGTCTAATTAACGGACTTTGGTAATCATAATAGATTATAATAGAGTGGAATTTTATGACTTGTTTTTAAAGTGACAAAAATACTTGTCCAAGTAGTAAGACGATTTTAAAAAGGTTGTACAGTGACAGGTTGTTAATTGCCATTAATTGCAAAAATCTAACCGCTCAAGAATATTCCTTGCACCTTGCATCGTTTTTCAAGGAATGAGAAACAAAGCCGTCTCTGGTCAGACATCGGCGAAACTAGAATTACCAGGCAACAAGACGTTTAAAATGGAATAAACATTTTTCGGATGATTAATGGCAGACTATAAATGAAAAATATACCGTGTGTCCCACGGATTGTGGAACATACAGTGTAATACATGTAAAATTTATTAGTAGGTCTACGAAGACTATGAAAATATTAAAAATTGAGTTAAAACACCTACGTCATTAGAGTTGTCTAACATAAGAGAGAGATCGTTATACTTTTACTCATGTTTCTCAGATGTATTGCTATTCGCTATTTATCATTTGCTCGCACATGAAAATGCAAACTCAAAACGAAGTTTTATCAGCACTTATATAGTTACTGTCTGTTTTTGTAAACGATAATAAGGAAACCCAATGGAATTTTATCACTTTCCTCTTAAATTTTTACCCTTGCAAATGTAAGCAATTGGTATCAATCGAAAGAAGAATTCATTTTACGTCAAAAACATATTAATCTTAAAGAAAACCAAAAATTATTTAGAAAAATACTTAAAAAGCTTATTGATTTATTGCTTTTGGTAACAAGCTATAAAGAAAAGCTGGAAGCTATACCCCGTGTAGGAACTGCCAGACTTGACAATAGGCCCCAGCTTGGCTGAATATTGGATAACCAAATGTCGTTATTTCAACATTGGTCGAAGCCTAGGCCAACCTTCACATACCACGCCTCGGCTGCTTTGTCGTGGCCCAAGGGTCAACCAACACCTATGTACCAATGCAGGGATCTCTAATCTCTGCCCAAGTCAGAGCCAACATTCAGCGCCCTAGTCTCGGTTTCTTACTGTTTGCCCAAGCCCCAACCAATGCTAGTGTTTTTTAAACTTGGTTTCTTACCCTTGAACCAAGTTTGGGTCAATATTCACATATTCTACCAAATTAAGCTTGTGAAGTTTTCTGTCTTTATTATATCAGCTAGTAATTAATTAAGAGAAAAATATGAGAAAAGTTAAACTAAAATATACCTACATAGATTATAATTATTATTACTAAATATAAATTCAGCTCTCAAATTTTTGCGCGCTTTGTTTCTTCGAAACAAGCACAGACATGAAAAGTCAGTAACGCGGCAGCTGCAAGGGGAAGCCTTTACCGACGTATTAGTTAGTGTTCATCCGCCTACCATGAGTGATGTTACGTTTAACCGTTTTGTAATATTATAAATAAAATAATGTATATGAAATAAAAAGTGTTTATTTAAAAACAAAGCTACGCTAATAAGAATAAATACAATTTTTAGAAGTAAAAATTAAACTTGTATGCTTGAAATCAATTTTTTAAGTCACTTTATTTTAAATTTATTTGTTAAACACCTAAAATATTATTAATTTCGTATAAAATCAGTCTCAGCCTTGTTCTTGTGTCACAATTTTTTTAAGTTACGTTGTTATGTTACTAATAATTGAACGAATTAAAATAATTGGTAATAATTTAGAATGTTTGTGTTAATTTGTTTTCTTCATCAAAGTTATGTCATACAAGTCTTAATAAGCTGTAGTACAATATTAAATATTAGGTTGGTCTCATACTCAAAGGTCAGTAATAACCCGGAGCTACCGTTGAATACCACATTAATATTAAAAGTGGCCCAATATTGGTTATATACCTTGGGCCAAGACTCAGTATTAGCGACGGCACTATATTGGTTTTCACTATTGGGCCAAGATGTATCACCAATCTAGGGCCATGACTGATTAACAAGCTTGGCACGAAGTTATTATCCCGACTTTAGACCAGTCATGGGCCAGTCTTGGATTTCAGACTTGTACCAGAGTTGATAAGCATCGTCCCAAGCCTGAGCCAAGCGCGGGCCCTTTGTTATTTCCTATATGGGACGCCGATTGGTGTAGCGGTTAACGCATCAGATTCGTAATCAGAAATCGCGGGTTCAAGCCCTATCTTCGTATACATTTTTTTAATTGTATTGTTTACTAATTATTATTTTTAAAGCTTTATTACAACTACTATTAGTTTTATGCCCTTTTTTCATTTTCTTTTCTGATAGGTTAAAATTAAAATACTAAATTAAAAGTTAAAATTGTACAAAAAGTAACGGTAAACCCCCGTAGCAAATATATCTAATAATACAAATTTTTTATAAAACTCCGTGATTCATCTCGTATTTACAGCACTACAGGTTTATGACCCATGCAGATTCTAATAAGACCAATTCTTTCAATATAATGAAGAACGTAATTTTAGTTTCTTTTGTCAAAAATATCTCTGTTTTGGTTCAGGAAATATCTATATGAGAAATATGCTCATAGGGAAACACAGTATTATGCTTTGCTAATAGAATTAAGAAAGAGTTCCTTAAATCACAAAAAAGTCTATATGATCAAAAAGTGCTGAAAAACTAAAATTTGAAAGTTTTAACAATACTTTTCCAGAGAGAATTGACGTAACTAATTATAATTAATCATCGAAATTCTACAAGCATCTCAGCATTGATCTTCGATAATGTAGGTTGTTCTAGTAAAAGAAGGATGTTGATTAGAAGGAAGGAAGCTTGTTTCTTTCTAGAAACTAAATATTTTATTGCTTATGTTAACTAAACCAAATGTTTTGCAATGAGCTAATTAAACATGTTAAGATTAATTAATATAAAGATAACAAACACTTCCTTATGCAATAAAGAAGGTAGTGATTAAAACTGTACTGCAGTCAACTAGCTGGCAACAACAAAACCTGAAAAATGTTCTAACATGTTTAACATCTCGACCCATTGTGTTGTTATTACGGATTTACTAATTTTTTATTCACGGGTTCCATTCGCTGCACGCTATTGAATATTCTCCAGCGACCATAAACGTGTCGAATGCAAATACATAAATACTTTGGTACATATAAGGTAGATGTATATATAAACATATATGAATAATTTATTAAAATCCAAGATTTATTTCTTACATTCACATAGTTGGTTCGTTCATAATTGCTGTTACTATAAGAAAAGTACGGCAAAAGAATTAATCGAGTTCCGGTTTGATTCATAATGTCACCGTTGAAAAAAAGTGATCTAGGGAAACGAACAACCTTCCCCGGGGACATGTATGTATATATGTAAGTACTGAAACAAAAAGACACTCTCTTTACACATAATATTCTTGGTACTAGTTGTTACGACATTATATGTTTTTAAACCTGTTACCACCTTTCTGCACTCGTAAATCACGCAACTCATAACTTGAGTTATGAAAACAATGGGAAAACAAGTAGCCGCACAGAATTTATATAGGAAAGCCAATTAGCTTAGTTTGAAATATGGCAGTAGCAGCTGAAACGGTACTTTTAAGACCTAGAACTAAATATGATTGTTTCAATTGAAAAGAATTGAAAATGTCTTTTTCAGCAACGTTACTTCAACAGATACATACTAAAACCAAGACACGATTTGAATACATACAAAGAAGCAAAATATAAGTACTACAAATACAATTCCGCCTATCGGAAGAAACTGATATGAAAAGCGCTCATCACGACTTACCAATAGTGTAACGGCGCTGAGAGATGAACAAATGATTTTAACCTTTCCGATGGCATTCAATTGTATTCATACGAATCTCTTGACGGTTTGATTACGATCTAAACTTTATCCTGGCGATAAAGTTATTGCACTTTGTTTTGAATAGTTTCGTGAGAATTAAGTTCTTGACTTTTCGCGCCTGCTGGTGTATACATGATACTAATTACTAACAATTTGTCAGTCGATTTGAAGACACCTGAAGTAGAAGATTTATCCACTGGTTGTTCACGAAAAAGTTGGAATAAAAAATGGACTACTCACATATTTGTAGATCTTTAATTAATTAAAATTAGATATCCTGTCACACCAAGAGATATATTTGTCATCCCATACATTTTGAATAAGAACATTCTACAAACTTTGACAAAAATGAAGAAATACATAATAAAGAAAACAATCATATAACCAGTTCCATCACTCTACAAGTGGCCTATTCTCTTAAACCGGAACTGTTAGACAGGGCAGGGTTTGACCTGGGGGTCATACAATATGAATCCACGAGGGTTCGCGCATCAGCATACGAATCACGGTGTGTGGATGGACATTGTGTAACAGCTCCGCTTATGTTGAGCTTTAAAGCTTCTGGGAACGCATACTTTACCACGATAAAATTTTACATGTTAAACTAGTTTGATAATTTACATCCTGTCGTTTACAACTATAACTAAAAATTATACACAGATTCACATATACACAAAAATGTAAATAAAAATGATGTAATTTGAGGTTTCGAGAATAAGCAATCTGAATAAACCAATCAAGTTAAATTATTTACATATTCCAAGGTAGGTATAATAAATAAAACCAAGCAATTATAAATACCGCCCATTAAAGTATAAAAATAAACTTCTTTTTCTTGTTGTTAATACAATACTCAATTAATTTTCAACTTTATACATACCAACGAAAAAATGAAAGCGGTATTTTACAGAGATAAAACAGGAAATGACAGTGAAAGTAACGATTTATTGGGTGATACATTAGCAAGCACCTTCCGTCCATATCAGTCATGTAAGATATCGAATAATAACGTGACTTTAACCTGCACGATTGTTCCAGAAGAAATGTAGATGACATGATGATGAGATAGATTCATATGGGATGTAAGTTATTGGTTGGAAATTGCTTTTTGTTAAAAGCTAATAGTTCATAATCTAGAAACCATTTCTCCTAAAAAGTTTCCTAAAAGATTAAAACCTTGAGTGCTTAACTTTCCCAATAATTTAACTTGCAGCCGGTTTTACCAAGCTTGATTAACTTAATTGTCATTAAATTCGAAATTCAGAAATTTCATTGGCCAAGATTTAACATACCTTGAGTTTTACCCAATTATATTTCTAGATTCCAAATTTAATCACAATGAAGTTAATCAGAACTTAATCAAGCTTTGTGAAACCGGCCATTGGACTTATAAATTAAGATACTAATACTAAATTACGGCACCGCAAGATTACTTGCAAGCAAATGATAAATGTCATTTTAAAGGCTACTACTTACACCCTACTACTACACCCGACATACCCATGACAAATATTAATAATCTTGTATTACCGACCATAGAGATGAATATATACAAATCTCACAAGACACCTATAAACACGGAATGCCTATTAATAGGCATCGGTAAGGGGCTTCTCAACCTAACCAGTCTCCTGCTTATGTATTTACCGAAAACCTTAAATTCATGGTACAATGTAGGTACACACTAAGAAATAAATTATCGTTGATAACAAATTTTCCTTTGCTGAATAAATAATTTAATGAGTATAACCAATTTAATGAGTTTTCATCGCAAATAAGTTTTGCTAGTATTTGTTGTAAACATAACAAATTGTGTATGGTTTACAACAAAAGGCATTTTGTAGAGAGAGAGAACACACTAAAAAATAAATTATTTGATAACAAATTCTCATTTGCTGAATTAATTTTTTTTGTTAGAACACAGTGTTGTAAATACAGATTAATTTATGTTGCAGGAACAAACTAATGAGTTACCATAGCAAATATATTTTGTTAGCTTTTTATCACACGTGTGCTCAATCGGCGGTCAGAGGTAAGTCGTGTTGGACTCGGGACGTTACGTTCCTTTATTTTCTCTTGTCTGCACTCTGCAGTTTGCAAGATTGTCTCAGTTGTATGCTGAGTGTAGACTACCTGTTACATTCTATGTAATTATGTACTCTTCAAAAAGGATCATACTTCCGTAATAATTATACTCTACAATACCACGCATTAGTGTTATTATTAGTACTACGAAAATTATAACTGTAATACATTATAGGATTACAATGGAAACATACGTGCAAAATCTACTAGACGAGTGGGGACTCCCCGAACTTATTTTAATGTTAATTAGTAAAGTCAGCATATTTGGTGTTAGCAAAGGCTGAAGACTTGTTTGTATATTTTACAAATTGGAATTTGCTGCGGATTTTGCACCTCCAGAAAATATTAATTAGCTTCTTGTACAAATTCTGATTGCCACTTCAACAAAATCATTCTAGTATTCCTAGAAAATTAATCTGTTTCTTTGGCTAATATTATTACAACGAAAATAATTGGTATACGCAAATGATATTGACATATTATATTTGCATACATGATATATTTGCTGAGGCTATCTTGGCAAAAGATATTTGTTGCAGTTACTCATATTTTGCTGCTGGAGCATATTATTTTTAAGTGTGTACAAATACCTAGGAGAAGCTTATATTCTAATTTCGTACATTGGCATTTTTTATCTAACAATTTATGACAGAAGAATAACTCATATTATACGAGTAAATATTATTGCATTAGCATTATAATGATCTCGTGGGCATTATTTGTCAGTCCGTGTGGTCCATAGGTTTTATAGTGTCAATGCGATATTTGGTACGTTAAAAATTCCTATTTGGGTCTCATTTCTTCAGGTTTGGCTGAATTCTAGCAGAAAATATGATCATTGCATTCGATGTTACGTATAAGCGATGTCTATTCACCCTGATACTTCGCTTATAAGGATATGTCAAAAGATGAGCTGATTGCGATATAATTTACAGTAGATGTATAATAATCCAACAATACATAGAAGCTTATCAGCTAACGGGCAGAAAAAAACTACAAAATATAATTAAGATGCATCATCAACGCAATTCTGCTTAGAAGACAATAATACAAAGGGAAAAGGCAATATAATCACTAGAAAGTGTTTATTCGGGACAAGTGGCAAAAACATAACATATTAAGAAACATTTATAAGGCGTATCTAAAAAAAGATTTTGAAGCAAAATGTTGGTGTATTTGACCTGACAATCATCACGCAATATTACAATGCAGGAAATAAGCTATTATACATATATAAGCTTTTAGGATTGTTACACTTAAGTACGCTTTGACAGTATACTTTTAATTGTACTGCGTTCATAATTTTTTGCAATGAAGATATTGCCTATTCTGGATTATTATTAAACATCTACTGTTCATTAATCTGGTAAGAAATAAGTATCCTATCCCCTACCATTTCAGTGTCAGTATAAACATATTGGCTGTATTAGGATATAAAAAGATATGACCACAAGACAAGAAAAAAGAAGTATAACGAACAATGTATCCTCATTAAGTTTCCAGTCAAAAGAATCACTAGAATCTATACATATACCATAGGTTCGGAAAATAGATCAACCCAGCGGAGAGTGGAGAAACTGCAGAAACTTAAAGAAAAACAATATTGGGACTGCTGAGATTACGTACATATATAATTATATAACATAATTAGAAATAGACAGAACAAATAAAAAAAAACTCAGACCAAAAAAGTAAACAGACATGTAATCTAGAATATTATATCTACTAATTACATAGTATGAAAGAATTTTGTTATCTGTTGCTGGTAAGACATTTCAAATGAAGTTGAAGAAGTATGAGAAGTAATGACCGAGTAAAAAATAAACAACACAACCAATTTTACCTAATGTGGTAACTTGTACATACAAAATTAATGAATATTAAAGTGTTGACAGTGAACAAGAAGATACCGTCTGATTTAAAAAATTCATATAAATAAAGCGGCACCTCGTAAGATTTCATTCATGTGGGACCAGGAGCGAATTTGTGCAATTACTTCGACAGCAATTTTGTCCGACGCTTTATGTTAAAAACTAGTCCTTTGACAAGGCATAAAAAAGTTATTGGTACACTCATGATGTAGACGTGTCTTTCATTTCGTAAGTCACAATTGGTTCCTGTATTGGATAGAATGGCAATATTTTAATCTATAGTCTTCTCCTTTTACGTATAAACTGTTTTAAATAGTAATAACGAAACAAATGAGGGAATTCCATTTTAAGTTAAAGTCATGATTTTTGAGAAATAAATAATAGCAGTTGCCTTTTTAAATTTAATAAGTTCACAATAAAAATCATATTCCCAGCAGGATAATTTCATGTTTGCCAATAAAAAAACTTGTGTACAATAAAATGAACTGTAATTTTTTCATGTTGTATAATTAATTTTATTATAATTAAACGTTAATTAAATGCATAATTATGCAAACTAAAATCAGGTGCGGAAAGAAAATAGTACCCAGCCTCTATATAAGGGGTTTATGACAGTAATTACAACACACTTGGTAATGAATTTAAAATTTAAAAAATATCCATTCATTTGTTTCATTGATTGCAATCATACGTAACAAGTTACACGCAAGACTCGTTTTCCTTGGGCACACATAAAGCAGAGCGATACAGTCTGCATTTCTCGCTATTGTTACGTGAAATTTCTTACAAAAAGTCTTAGTCCAACCATTCACCTACCGTTTCCTGTGTATATGGGTTTGACAGTTTCCAACTAAAAACTAATTAGCTATATTCATTAGCCGCATTGATTCCAATTATAAATGTAAATAACTGCACATATGTGTCGATTGAAAGAAGAGATATTTTTGCTGTTAACTGTACGGCAATTACATATCCCCAATACATGATGCTCTTATTTTAGTGATTCTGCAGGCAGAACATGTTTTACTTGCAGCCGACTCACGGTTCTGAGTTATTTTATGGAGATGCAATTAGGAACCAGATTGATTTCGCAGATTTCTGTTTTATGTTTAACGTTCTTGTAAGGTTTTGTTAATTTACTTGATATTACCATGTAAGTATGGAAGTAATAGGGTTGTTTATAGACGTTTTATTTTAAAATATATGCCAATTTTAGAAACTCAACAAATTGCTCAACATTTATAACTATTTTATTATAATTTCCTATGAGAAGATATCTAAGAAGAAAATGAAATCGATGATAGATGAAGAATCCTAACCTCAAATTAATTCCTTCCATCCATGTTTGTCTTTAGATGGCAATTAAAACTATTATGTAGTTAGTTGTGTACTATGTAATACTTTGTACATTATAAACAATATTCATTAACCACAAAAAATATTTGCTGCGATTTGATGCAATAAAATTGTTATCTTACTTACGAAATGACATTTAATTGTATTTTAACATACATACATAATTTGTAGTTTATGACTTCAATCCATTATTTCCCAAGTTCAAAGAGTAAAACTTCAAGATTTTTTAACTTTTGGATATTGAAATTATCAAGCTCTGAAATCACAAAACTTTACAATTATGAAACTTAGAATCTGAATATCCGACACTATCAGGCCCGGACTAGGCTATAGGGCGACTGCCCGATTTCCATTTAAACGTCTTTAGAGCTAGTTATAGGCGACCACGATGGTCTTTTTTGTTTACTCTGCATCAGCAACAACGTACAAAAGTGTCATTTCAATAAAACTAACTAACAAAATATCCATAAGCCAATTATTTTATGTTATAAAAGATAAGAACTATTTAGTTTCTGTGTTTAGATTTATAATATGAAATATCACCAAATGTTATTTACTTCGTTCGCTATTAATTATTATTTGCAAGTACTACTGGTGCAAATGTACTTACTTCTTAATTAACTTACTTCTAAAAGGTTTTGAAGAATGAAGGGACCATGTGTTATGCATGGAGTGTTCTATTTTTAGTGAATATCTCCAACTGTGATTTATAATCAGGATCAGGTACCTAAATCACTAATAATGAATTGTAAGAACTGTGGTCTATCACAACACTATCTTTTACACGGTGTCTTCAAACCACAGATTGTATTTGACTTATGCCAATAGCCAGGGTTTCGGGGTCTCGACAATTTTGCTATACCCGGGACTCGAGACTGTTTTCTCGGGAATTCCCGGGAATCCCGAATAGTAATTTTACATAGGCACTTAACACCAAAAATCCAAATACTTGTTTTTAAAATTGCTTTAATTATTCACTTTCTTCCAAGTTCCCATTGGAGAAAAACTGCAATTATTTAATAAAAAGCACAGCAGTACATAAATAAATTCTTCTATCATAAAATTATTTTTCTCGCTTTTATGCCAAAACCTTTCCTGTTTAGTGTTTTATTGTTTGCTAGTAAGTCTTAAGTTCCTCATAGCTTTTATAAAACATTTCTCCTGAATTATGAACATGATAAATATTATTAGCAATAGTTCGAATTGATATTCCATCTCCTGCGACCTATTGAGATACATAAAATTTTACTCAAAATCCTGGTTTTGCAAAATTTTAAAATCAATTGTTGATTTTTAATTTTTTGAGGTACAAGGTGTGATATCTCCATCAATATTTTTTTTAAATGCGATTCGTACATGTATTCTAAATGCCGCATGTGGCTGCTACAATTCAAAATTTGTTTGGGGCAATAATTACATTGGGCCAGTTCTACAGTTTTAAAACGATTTCAAACTACGATTTGATTTATTTTCATCCTAAAGCTAAACAGAAAACATTTTAATTATGAATTTAATAGGTAAATAAAAGCCGGATGAAACAAATTACGCACTACTATAAGCAATTAATTATGCTATTACCATTACAAAAACTATTGAACCTATTGAAAACGACCGGTTGTTAAAGAGCTTAAGACCATACTTCAATATGAATTTTTAAGTAAAACCATTCTGTTTAGGTCTTTAAGAAGACTACCATACCTGTTTTTAAATAAGAGGAAAATTCCGGATGCAGACCCTTTTTAAATATAATAGAACAGAAACTACAAGTTTACTTATAAAGAATGCTGAGGGGGGCACCATACATAACGGTACTTTCTTACTGAAACTAATCCCTTTACCTTTATTGATTATTTATAGACAGGGTGTAAATAATTTGTATGTGTTTGCAAAGACTGTTTAGTACTTAAAAAGAAACTGGTTAAAAACACCTCCATCTGTGCAAAGCATAACACAAAATAAAACCTTAATTCTAAAGTAAGAATTTTAGTTAAATACCTTGTAGACAAAAGTCCCGTGTCTCGGTTATTTTTCCCGGGACTCGAGACAACAAAAAATAGAATAATTCCCGGGACTTGGGTCCCGGGAATTCCCGGGTGAGAAACTAGGCCCAATACGTATTTCGCTAAAGATGTTATCTTTTTCGAAGGTTTTAAAGGGTTTCATGCCAACAAAAATACGTATTGGCATAAGTCAAATGCAAATGTGTGGTCTGGAGACACCGTTTAAAAATATAGTGTCAAGTACCTAAAGATAAACATCAATAACTTCAAGACATATTACTAAAGAGACCCATATCGTTATACCTCGTTGGATTCGTTTTCAACAGTACTTTTTACGGATTGGATAATATACAGGGAGTTTATAAAAATTAAGAAAATTTGGTATCACTAGTTAATTTCTGAACAATATCTAATACTTAAATCAGGGAATAGATCAAATTAGATCTTTTTTTTGCACAAATAAAGGCTCTAAAAGTTGTTTGGCAGTTTTGTTAGGTTAATTTGAATCTTGACTGTTTTCTAAACATAATAGTCAATAATTTTAAAATGGTGGATAACAGACCCATGTTCCTGTATATGTGTATCCGGTAAAATTTGTAAAAAATGTACCGGATGTTATTTAAAATGTATATAAACTTTATTTCGTAATATATTCATAGCCATATAAAATATTGGCATTAGTAAAAATTTGTAGATTATTTTTATAGCAACAACTTTTATAGAACTATTTTTCACTAAAGTACGAGATAAAGTACGTCTTGTTGTACATTCGTGAATTTCATTGACATAACTGAAAAACTGTTAAAAGGCTGATGAAACTTTCAAACACTAAGCATGTTTCTTCTGAAAGAATCCATGATAAATCCATGTAAAATCCTAGAACGGCGTAACTAAAGGCACATTTAGACTGTTCACTTTGGTTGAGCAACACCTATGAATCGACCAAATTGATACGTGTAAATATCAATTCAACCAAATTGAACAACAGAGATAACTGTGGAGCGAAATAGACTGCTTGCTACTTTGATTGAAACAACTGGCCATTTTGGTTAATTCATCAACATCGAAATGTCTAAACTCGAATTTGAATCCCCAATGAACAACATTTTGCTAAATTATTAGTAGAATTTCAGTGTGAATTAAACATAGTGTTTATTTGGAAAGATAACCGTGTTCCATTATATTTTAATTTATATTAAAAGCATGAGTGCTGATGGAATAATAAGTGCTCGGAGTATAACAACAAAACGATTATTCGAAGATTTGAGTAGTAGATTTGAAGATAAATCAAACTGCTGCCGCCGCAGTACCCATGGTTTCAGCCACCATTGACGACACTTTTTTTTTATTTTTTCGCGCCTTCTTAACATATATTCACAAATAAGGTTACCTCCAACACGAACTATAGCACTTTGCCATTTTGATTGTCATTGAAATAATTTTTTGCATAGAAAAGTATAAACATCTATCTTTCACTTTGATTGAACTTAACTTGAACGGTTGATTCAACTTAAATGAATCAACCGTGTTGCTTGACGAAAGTGAACAGTCTAAAAGTGCCTTAAGTAACTAAGTATTTACATTCAACTGCACGGTAGTTTAGAGGTTTGAACATGACTCAGACTTCAGCTAAAAGCTCTTGATAAACTTATGTCCGCAAGTATTTAGTTCTTGAGATTGGGGACTTGAAGGGGTGTTAAGAAGTATGCCTAGATTAATAAATTAAATTGGTTTAAACGATGAAGATTGCTTGAACAAAAACTATCAAAGAGAGAACAACAAAACAAATCTAGTTTATATATTTAAAATACAAGATGATTTTTGTACCAGTTCGTTTGAGAGTTCTACTGGGCCGATTTACGTGAATCTTTTTTTATATTAAAGCTTTCATTGTGTATATGTGTATATTAGTCAACACTACTTAATTTCTGTATTTCATTAAGTTTTATATTTTTAAATAAATTAATCTAAAACATTTATTTGGATACGCAAGAGAACGATCATCTACGTTTTATGCAGCGCCCACTCAGTTCCCAACGTTGATAAGTTTAGGAACTATTCACGATTATAAAACTTTACACAGTGGGAAACCATGGAAAGCAGACAAACTGCAAATTGTTGCAAAAGTTGTAAATGACTGGAGCGATTATAAATTATTGGCGATCAAACTTATCGAGTTCCCATTAACACTGTTTTAGATTACGAAAATCTTATGTACTTCGATAGTGAATACACCAGGCCTATTGAACTTTATTGTATAGGTTAATTATGATTATATACTAATCTATATATTTAAAACACGGCTCATTTTTGTTCCACTTCGTCTAGTAGTTCTACAAGACTGTTTTGCTTTATTCTTTTTTATATTAAAATTTTGACTCTGTAGATTAGTCAACACTACTATTTATTTTTTATTATTAATTTAATTTATTTATTTTTAAACCCGTTCTTTTTTATATTGTAATGTAGTTAGTTTTAGAATTGTATTTTTTTAACTATTTATATTTTTAATTTAAAAACATTATTTGCGATTAATGCATTAGGGCGACTATCCACTTACAGCATACTATACTTACATTGCCACCAACAATTAGTATGTCGAGCATAATCACGAAATTCGATATATCTGACCGTCAGTTTTTTCGGAATTTTTAAGTTTTGACTACAGATTGGGATATTTAATGAAAAAGTAGAATAAGAATGTCCAAGAACTAATGTTTTATCTCTTAAGGGACATGGAGAAAATGACCGACAAAGTCTAGAAATCTGCTACATTAAGCATATGATATATGAATTCAATGTAGAATTTTATGGTAAGAATGGGTGGGTAAGTCGGGGGAGGAGTCTGAGAGGCACTTAGGTGGAGGGGGGTAATTCAGAGAAGGAAATAAGTCTGGGGAGTGGAGTGTAAACCGAGAGAGGGGAGGTAATTCTGTGGAAGAGATAAGTTGGGAGGGAGTAAGCCGGAAAAAGGAGTAAGACGGAGGTAACTAAGGGAGGAAGAGAGGGTAAGTCAGGGTTGGTGGTGAGGGGGTAAATCGAGGGTGTGGTGTAAGTCTGAAAATATGATATACAAAATAATTTAAATTGTCATTATTAAAATAATGAACGCATTCATCTAAAATATCAGTAAAGTTCAAACAAAAATAACTTATTCTCTTATACATATACTTATTCTCTTTTGTGTTGCATTGTTTAAAATCTAAACAGGCGTTTTCCAATTAATTAGAAAAGAAATGCTTAATTTTTATCTACTTTCATTTATAACAATACAATATAATGAACTTAACAAGACGGTCTTAATTCATTAATCATTCTCGGTTTCTCATTTAACCAAAAAGATATGGAAGTAAAATTCCGTAGCAACCATACGTTCATAAATAGTTGTAAATCAGAGAATCAAGTCCTACCTACGCAAATGGATTTTTCTACTTCCAAGATCGTTTTGATATTATCATAATTGCGTATATATTCCTTATTATGGCAATTCTATTCATTTAAAAATATTTCTTAAGCAAATAAAATGGTCAAAATACCGTTAAAAAAAAGAGTATCGACTCTATGGGAAAATATACTTTAATTGTAAATTAAATATTTGTAAATGGTTTTTTAAACATCCTCTTGGCATTGTTATTACTTACATCTGTTAGTTGGTGGGTTCGTTTCAAAAGCAATAAATAAAAGAGTCTGTACAATAATAAGATTTAAATGTAAGCCAAATAAAAAATACATTGTGTAAAACATCCTATAAAATACATCAAAAAGGTAGAAATTATGAATGTATGATAATTATAATATCCATGTTATTTCATTTTATGTCTGTACTAGAGGGGAACGAACAGTTAAGATCATATTATGTCCTCCATCTAACCTGCGACACAATTCGTAGCTGAGGTGGCAAAACTTTCCAATTTCGAAAAATCCTGTCCAGTGTTCTCACACCACTCGCCTACCGCCGGCCCTAATACCCATTTTATTATTATGACAATCTTTGTCACACTTGAATTGCGATTTTTTTTAGTTAACGATACCGACTGAAACACAATAAAATTGAACGTACTTTATGTGCCTGTTACATAAATCTTTGACTTAATTGTCGAAAGATGACAGGCTAGTTACTACGAATACCTAACCTAACCATACTTATACTTAACGATTAAGCGGATGTTCTTTATCAGTTGCACAATGATGTTTCGTTTTATATAAGATGCACATTTGCAAACCATTGTTAATATTTATAAGTCATGTGGTTAATGTGGGTGGAAAAGCTGAGCCTTGGATAAAAAAGTTTGAGGTGGCGGCATTTTACAATTCAAGGTTTTTTAAATCTTTAATTTTCACTTTTTCCTATAAATTTCAATCAAAGAAACATCCAACTGATGCCTTAGCAATTAAATAAATATTTAAGGCCTTCAGGTTTGTTTCGGTTGTATCGTTTTTGTATTTATGGAATGGAGCTCAGTACATGTAACGGATTTTTAAACATTTTAACGAATATAAATTTCTACCAAATCCGGGCATTATGATCACTTCTATATATTTTACAGAATGAATGACTAAAAAACGACAATAACGACCCATGCTGATCAGAACTCAAGTTGAGTTTTTCTAGTCAAGAGCTACCTGTGGACTAAGTATGGGCTAAAACTGGGATTGCGAAATTCGTGCCATCTTCTCTTAAGTTAATTATCCAAAAAGTTCTCATTAACACTAAAACGGTCTTTCACGCAAGCTTATTAATAATCTTGTTGAAATATTTAACATTTATAGAAAACACATGTTGCTTTACAAGGAAACAAAGTGAAAACATGCCATAAACAAGCTCGACAATCACCAGTCATTTCCTTCAAAAGCAAGGAAGTACATACACGGAGCATACATATTTGCTCTCATGTCAGTAAAAGTAGTGTCAAGTATTGAGTAAAAATAATTGTAAAAAAAGAATATATACTACACAAGTGGGTTGAATGAACAATGTACACGACACTAAAACATTGTTCTTCTGCCATATGTGGTTTATAAATAACACTTGGAAACATGGATCGTGACCGATGCCTTCATTATAGATAGAGGCCCCACAAGAATAAGCGGCATTATAATAATCTTCATAAAAAATAAAAGCATGATTTCTTATATAAAATTTTGTGGTTTATAGTATGTCTTCCACATAGACATTATTTATTAACGATCGGATATTATATGCTACTATAACATTCCTTTCTCTGAATTCAAAACTGTAACCAATTTGATAAATAAGTAATTTCCTTGGAAAGTAGAGATTAATCTCGTATGGGTAATCAAAATTCAAAACGAATTATGTTACGAAACAAAATTGCGATGAAAACTAGAGCAACATTAATAAAATAACACCATAACTAACCAACTAATGAAAGGAGTGTACCAGTCCAGTCACTATTATTCCTGCTTGTTGTAAATTGGCCAATTTATGAATTGAAGCTTGCGTTCTAATTTTAACGATTATTAAAATCTTTCAGGCAGTTGTAAAATAAATATAAACACATAATACGTTTCATGTCAGTATTTACTTCCACCTGTACAAATAATTTCTTCTCAACAAATACATAATTATAGTTTACATAGCATCCAAATTAATGGTTATGAAATAATTACTCAGATGTGCGAATGGTTGGTAGTTACTACCAGTTGAAAGATAGAAAGTATATTGAATGAAAGTAAGAAGGATTTTTGTTTTATTAAGAAATCGCAAACACTATGAATGGCGAAAATATCTACACTATATTATTAACTATAAAACTATAAATGTAGAATCAAGATAAATAGACATAACATAAATAACATTTCACCACCGACTGTTTTTTGTGAAAAGCGAAACGAAACCTTTCCATACAATTGTTATTCCATGCAAGTTGGTCGGAACATATCTACTACTTGTTATACTTATCTTTAGTAGTCTTCAATCGAACGTGAATTAGAAAAAAATATAGAAATCAACCTAGGCCAGATGAAACACAAATACCACATATGCTGCAGGAATGGATGGATGCAGAAATGTGCAGACTGCTCAAGAAAGTAAGAATATTAAAACCCACGTCCCTGCCGAGACCTTATTGCGACCCTTGCTCAGGGGGGTTACCGAATTTACCCGTGATTGGTAAACCAATATTGGTAAACCAAACCACATATTTGGCGGTGACAAAGGTGACAAATTTGGCGCTCAACGTGGAGTCATGTATACAGGGTGGTTTCCAAAAACCGTCGCAGACCATAACTCCATTAACGTAATGAACAATTAAGCAAAATTTAGGGACCAAAATTATATTGACTAGACCAAATGTGACTAGACAGGTATGTGTACCAGTGGCGTGCGGTGAGAATTTAGGCTAGGGAAGCAACCACGATTTTGATTTTAATATACCTAGGTACAATATAAAAAACAGTGTTATAATCTTTTTTTTTATTTGACGCACACATCCATAGTTGAGGTGACGGAATTTTCCAATTAGAAAAATCCCGCCGCCCCAAGTGGGATTCGAACCCACGACCCTTGGAACACGAGTGATGCACTGACACCACCCGTCCACCGCCGGCCCATTATAATCATTAAAGCTTAAAAAGTTTTTCAAAGAAAAACTTTTACACTTTATACTTATGGAATTTGTTGACTATTATTCTTTATTTTAAAAATACTACCATTTATTTATAATGCAACTCGATTTTCCGGTCATGTTTTAACCTTTGTTGTTAAATTTTAAAGTCTCATTTTGATCTGCATTTTTCAACAATTTCTAATAATTGATCGTTTTTTCTTGAACTATATTTGTTGAATTCTTGATTCTCTGTCAATTTCTGTAATACTTATAAAATAACCACTACTTCAGTCCATCAATACTTATTTCCTCCTACCTTAAATTTTTACAAATGATAACATTCTCACAAAATAAACCTGAACTATTCCTTCCTTGCTCGTCAAAATGACAAAACTAACCATCTTATTGTTCAACCAATAAAAACAGATATGAAAAAATTAAAATAATTAATAATATTACAATATAGTACAATAATGAGCCTCTATGGTACGTACTTTTGTTAATTTTTAATGTTTATTGTTTTTGTGATTTACATATGTATAAGATTTTATAATATATTTTTAAATTTGTATTTAGACGAAATAAATTTGATAAAGAGGAAAATCCACCCTCAAAACGTCATTTTAATATAAGAATTCTACTCCTTTCATTTATGAACTCAAAAACCAAAGAAAAAATCTAAAAGTTTATCTACAATTTCTCATTTCTCTTCTAAACTGTATGCAGAAAATTCCTTATATTACAAACTGAAGGACAAAATCGTCACGATTCGGATGTATCGGAAGTACTCGAACCTTCCACCGAAGCAGCTGAATTTGTAGTCGTGACGATAATGCAATTTTAAATTTGCATACAGAGCAAACTATATAGAATTATTTGTCTTTAAAAAAGTTCCAGTTATATAAATTGAAATAATAAAATGTTTCAAAATACAATCTCATTCACAGATTTACACTACTTAAGTAACATTGAACAAACACTAAAATCGAATAAATAGCGAAATTATAATAAATAATAAACATTTGGGCACGGAGCACACTAAAAATAACGATCTTATATTATGATGTCAACCGTATGACCTCGCCCGCTAACGTGGCATGAACTCGGCGAAGAGAAGAGCAGTAAGCAACGAAATCAGTGCTTATATGCAGTGTAAGACATTTGAATCGGTATTATCTTTCCGCGCCAGTTTCATGAGCCTAATTTAAAACAGTACTCTTAATTATACGTTTTGCTCTACGGAATTGATATTGAACTTTAAGTTGATTAAATGTAAAATTTAAATAAACAATAACCATAATTTTATAAAAATAGTTTTGTTGGCATTGGTTTTTATTTTTAATAAATTCTTAAGGGAATCATTTCTTCCATTGCTTCCATGGACCGCACGCCACTGATGTGTACATAAAAATAATACATACATTAAGTTTAGATTTGTAAGATTTGGAAATTCCCTCTAATTCTAGTAACTTTTTAAATTGCAAAGTTTTGACAGTTAACTAGACACCTTTTGATATTCATGTCCTATGATTCATGTCTTTTTACTGCGTGTGAACGTGAAACTTCGCAGTTTGTTTTAATAAATATAAGATAACTTAAAACAATTTTACTGGTTAAACGTTGTATTAATACATGTATTGTTTTATAATTTTATTAATTAGTGTTACTTATGATGAGTAAGACGAGAGCACTTGGAAACTTGACATGTTCAACAGTAAACGCTTTTTTAAATAATTCATATTCAGTGTTTTATTTCCAAGCAATAAACAGAGATATTAAGAAATTAGGTAAGCAAAAGCAATAATTATAATTGTATTTAATTCGCAGTACAAAAGAGTAATTACATCATAATTGTAGTAATTTTGAACTTTGGCGGAGTTCAGGAAGTGCTGCAAGGAAATCTCCTAATACACATTTCATGAGAGTTGGCATGGAGCACGAAGAGTAGTTCCACTCAGCAACATTTAACAACCATACCATGGACCAAAAAATTCCTTTAACCAAAATACAAGTGTCCCGACTGGGCTCGTATACATTTTTTTCAATACGTTCTTATGTGTTAATTGTATATATACTTTTTATATATGTTTGCATTGCAATAAATAAATCACTTATTTGATTACTCCAAGATTTCAATCTAATTCTACAAAAGTTTTATAATAATTCACTCTAAATAGGTAATATTTTTCCCAAGTAGAGTAAAAGATTCAAATGTCAAGAGTAAAATCTTACTCTGAAACGATTAGAAATTTGACTGTTTTAGTGTAAAAAATAGAACAGTTTGATTAAATTGCATATAAGGTAATTTGTCTACTAAGAAGAAAAACAGCTAACTTATGAATGGCTGATACAATTTCTTTATGATTTAATAACCTATCTACATTTCTACAGATTATCTGCATTTAATCTCAGGATCTTGCTCTCACTGGTGTTTTATTACTCTTGAACATAGTTGAAAGTTCGAAAGCTTTTTCTAATATAAAGGATACTTTTGCCCAATATTAACAGTTATCCATTGATACATAAAAATTTAAGATCACTTTTCTTTGGTGCCTACGCCAACAAGAAATTAATAAGCAATCAATGCTTTCCTGCAATTTCATTTTCTTTTCTTCAAATAAATTAGTAGTTTCTTGGCTGAACGGCGTTAAGTAGAACGATCTAAGGATATTCTGCAATTTATGAATCCAGTGTCGAGAGAGCACGAAATGAATGTCCATAAATTACTGTGGGTCGTTAGAGGTAAAACTAGCTATGTTTGTCCCCGGGGCATCGTGTGAGGTTAGGTGGAGTGGGCGTGATGACTTTACGGATCTATTCTTGCAATCAGTTATACTTGTAATTGGTAAAACGCCTTTCTTACCATCTCTTTTTATTTCCTTTCATGGCAAGGAAGAAGGAAAGTGACGTTTATAAAAAAATAATCACGATATTTTTGAAATGGCTGTGAACTTACATCCTAAATCAGAATATTATAAAGTTTGAATTATTAATGTAATCTATTGAATGCTTTCATATTATTATATGCATTTGTTGTTAATAGGGCGTATAATTTTAGAATGTATGACTTTAAGATTACTGCAGAGAACTTTTTTGTTAATTTTTTAGACGAAGGGTATAAATATGTATGTACAGTTAGTGGCACTTCATGAGATATATCATCCTTTTTTTACTCTTGACATTTCCTTTGCAACATGCAACTACTGGGAAGGTTAGACTGATATGAAATTTCAAAAGGAACCTTGGGATACGTTTTTAAGACTTTTTTTGTATAATTTTGATTTTTTATTGGTTATAAATAATGATTTGCGCTAAATATTCCGTTAGTAATAAAAATTCCAAGTTGTTATTATTCCACTAGCGTTATTGTTTATAGATTTGTTATGTAATTACACTTTCAGAATTTATTCTTGTCAGATTCTCATGTGTTCCCGAGATTCATTTTTAGAATGGAATCGCATACTCGAATTTAATTATCAATAATGTAAAAATTAGAGCATGCTGTTTTTGTCGTTTCCGGTGCACCTCGAGAAGGGAAAAATAAAACACGAAATTAAAAGTGCTACACAATTAAAATCTTTTAACTATTTTTGGGGTCTCACAAAACTTTCTATTTTGGCATCTTAACTCTCACTATTCAGATATAAAATCCGGCAATTATAAATTCATGTATATTATTATTAATTAGCGTCGTCACGTAATTTTATTTTTGTATTATTTTTCTAATTATATACATATTGAGATATAATTAAAATATATCTCAACTCTCAAGTCGAGATGTTTATTAGTAAAACGAACATCATCTTATAAGAATAATATATGAGTGTACTTAACCAATAGCTTATTATAAATGGGTTCATCATATTAAATAAATAAGTTCGTATTAACGTCTTCGTTGAAACTAACGTTAAGATTTGCGTGCAAGTAATAACTTCTACTGTCCGGTCGTTAGCAAAAGTTTCTCGTAAATAATGAATCGAAAGGGGAACAAACTGGCAAAAATGTACAAAAACCTTCTTTTTTCTTCATGGCGATGACATTTTTGTTACTATTCTCTCATTGTTTGTTAAAATCTCCATTATGACTGACTTTTATGTCCTACACAATAAACCTTATTTAGCTTAAGGATAACATTTTTACCAAAAAGAGTAAAAAATGTCAGCTTTAAATGCTTGCACGTCCACAATTAAATAAAAATACCAAGCTTAGCATGGTGGACGTAGGCTGAAACGGATTCCGATCGTTTTATTAGCAAATTAAAGGTCAATTAAGAAAATACCACTTATGGCTTTATTACCATACGCTTTAGGAAAACCCATTATTGTAGTTTTTATTTTCACTTTTTAAGGCAATTCACGGTGTACTGAACACAAGGAAGATTGAATGAGCTTAAATGAAGTACGATATTATTAAGGAACTAACCTTTAAGAACAACTGAATCATTGTATAATTTACTTTTTACTGTGCTAGGATAAATAAGTCTTTTAGCAGCGTTACTATGTATAACAACTTTTATGTAAAACACTGAGAATAACAAAACAATAAAAAAGTGAGGCAAATAACCTTTTATAAAGTGCATATGTAAGATAAAATCCTGCTACTTATTATCGCAAAGCGTTTAATTATTGCAAGTGATAGATTATCCTGTACGTATTTCAACTTTTCAAGTACGTGCATCTGGTTAGAATTGGATAATTAGCATTTCGATAGTCTATCTAAACGTAAACATACACTTAAATGCAGTGCACTTAATCAATCCATGTAGGGGAGAATCTACTTTTTCCAGCCGGTATGAAGATTCTAATTCGTTTTATGATGTCTGTAAGAATGCGTTAGTCGTACTTGTAGTGGGATCCAGTGATTAATTTTTAAAGTGTACTCGTTCCTTTTTAAGTTAAAGTGTTTATTTTTAGATAAACGATTATTCTTTCGTCACTTGGAGTTTTTAAAGTGGAATTTTAATTAGAAATCTCTGGATGTTAATCAGTGTTTACATTGTCTGGATCTAGTAACCATAGAATGTTCAGCTAATATATTCAGCACTGAAATATTTTTATTTCTGTTTTCTCATGAACAATTATTTTATGGGGACTTTTCTTGATTAACGTAGAAATAACACTGATGTAACTAACTAGCTTTAGGTACGCATATTTTCAAAATTTTACATACGCACCCATTACTCAGAAACTGTTTTGATGCTAAACAGGAAGCAACTAGCTTTGAAAACAACTTTAGCGACTCCTAACAGGAGAAGTCGAAAACTTTACTGACGACTAATGAAAATACCTAAGCAACACCTAATCAAAATATGCCTAGACTGAAAAAATAATGAAAAGTGCAGTCTGTTTCTCATCTCAAGTGAGGCCATCTTTTTGGGTAAACCTTGACAATATTAATCATATTCACCTACAGTGATCTAAAAGTCAACTGATCATTATTTAATAAGGGACCTTCGAAATTGATGATGTCTGGATTTGACTTTAAATGTTAATATAACTTTCCAGTAATTTAAGGAATAATTTGAAGACAGTTCCATCACATGGTAAACTTGTATTTTTTATAAAAATACTTTCAACGACATAACCTAAAATAAAATGTTATTTTTAATCAATCTCGATCCTTTTTATTTTTCAAAGAATAAGCGGAAATTAATATTTTTTTATACAGATAAATGACAATAATTATAGTATAAGATAAATTTAATTAAGCAATTACCTCATATTTAAAAATTATAGAATCATTGCTATACTATTCATCATGTAATATACAATAGAAATTATTTAAAGTCTCAAAGCAGATTGTACGAAACAGAATGGAAGATGGATAAACTAGTCATAGATATAATGAAACAGGTTCACAAACAATGACTTCGTTGTCTTTCAAAGCAGATTCTCTGTGCTCAGTATGTTCCGATTGCTGGATGCATGGAAGTCTTCAGATAAAATTCGTTTACAAAATCGATCTATACCTAAGACAGAGATTTATCTGAATGTTTTACGTGGAGTCCCCGTGTGAACATACCTCCACGTTCCTTCCAATGAGGAAGTGATTGAGATACGCTCAATCAGCGCGCAATTGCATAGCAATTGCTCCCAGTCAACTCACTGGTCGGAGCGAGGTTGCCTATCCACCCTCTACTAGCTATCCAGGCTAGTACCGGAGCGATCGACTTAACACGTGCTCACCCGCCGGTACCCTCCCGTCCTCTTTCATACGGGGTGAAGTACCTCGTCCAGCAATAGGACTATTCCCCCAACTTAACTCAGTTGAATAGAGAGAGCCCTCCAGTCCTATTTCATACCTTCACAAGCTCCTCCCCGAGACAGGGGTTGGGGCCACTGCCCGATCGAATCCAACCTCAATTGTGGCGGGACTTGGTTTTTTAATGGTTTTGCCACCCCGATATACCTAAGACAGCGGTGAATCGTTGATCTGCCTGATTCATTCTATTCATGAGTATTTTATTCATCTTCCATTCTGTTTTGTACAGTTTACTTTGGCACTACAAATAATTTTTATTATAGGTATATCTAAATGCGCATAGTCTTGATTCTATATTTTTTTAATTTGAAGTAATTACTTAATTGATGATTAATTATTTTAATCTTCTGGTCTGAAGGTTGAATAAGACTAATGCCTTGAGTGTTATTTATGGACCCTATAGTCTCATAAATCGCACGTTTAACTTTTCAGAAATGTCGAAATAATCTAAAAGTTTTTCTAAGATTCTTAAACTTCATCTCGAAATTTAAGATTTTTAGTTTCCAAGATACTGTTAGAAAAATTTAAAAAATGACCTAATGACAGATGAGTATCCAAGATTTTGGTTTAACAACAACCATCTAAAAATTAGTCAACAATCCATTTTCTGCAGATTATACCATGCATTCCATAAGACTCAAAAGAACTGCGAGAAATGCTTATTACAAAGCTTTACATATTAAGATGCCTTTAGATTAGAATTCTGCAGTTTTGTTTGGATGCATTCAATTTTGTCTGTCAGTTTCGATTACGTCACAACAAAAATGGCGGTTTTTTGACAATGTTTTTGTTGGCTTTTTTTACTGGAACACTCAGTATATTTTTTGGAATCCTGAAAGAACCGTTCTTCGGCTGTCCAGTGGCTTAAGGTTTTTAAAAAATCGACTTCGAAATGACAAAAATAATTGATTTTTAAAGAGCCTGCAAAATTAGAAACAAATATAAGAACAATAATTTATTTTAAACAAATTAGTCTCTGAAACAAAAAGGTATACGTGATTAATTAATTAAATGTGAAATAGAATATAAATACAAAGATTAGTTAAAGTTTCACAGGTTTTGTAAATAAAAAACTTGTGAAACTTTAACTAATCTTTGTATTTATATTATATTTCATGATTATGGAGTTCCACAAAGTAAGGCTGGAGACAGTAAACGCAATTAATTAAATGTTTAAGATATCTTCCTTCTTCATGTACGCTTTTGTTCCATCAATGTAAATATAAATTAGTAAAGGCCTTGCCAAGTATTTCTTCAGTAATGTTGTCAAATGCCTGGCGAATGTTATTCCTCAGCTCATTCAAATTGTATGGTGCAGGATTATAAGCTAGTGATTTTATGTATCCCCATACATCGGGAACTGTTAAAGAATTAGGAGCCTGCTGTACTGGGCCACTCCTGCCAATCCAGTTGTCACAAAATTTATTGGAAACCGAGTTTCTAGCTACTAAGGAATACTGAGGGGGTGCCCCATCTTGTTGATAATCATAATTTTCTGTTACCATCTAATTGTATGTCTTGGTCTAACTGTAGATACAAAAATAATTCTACCATGTCTGTATAGTTATTGCCACATATTGTGTTTTCGGCGAAGAAAAATGATCCGTATATATTTTTTGTTAACAGCACATCAAACATTTATCTTCGGTTAATCCCTTTCATGTTCTTAGAACTAGTGCGGATTTTCTTCCACCCAATTTCTGCAATTATGTGTGTTAACAGCTCCATTCAGATGAAAAACTGGCTGCATCGGACATTAATAAATTGCAGTCTGGTACATTTCAGGGTTTGAATTTTATATGGTTTTAATTTCAGCGCTTGCATGATTCTATGGACTTTTGACTTGCTCATATTGAAGCTAGAAGCAATTCTTCTAATGGATGATTTTGGAAATCTCACAACAAATTCATATACAGCTACAGTGTCATTTAAAACATCATTGTTACCTGCGTTTCTTTTCTTGCGGGATAATAATATATAGTTTTTAAAATTATGGAACCAGGATCTAATTGATGGTGAAGTTGACTTATTAAAATTTCTTAAAAAATGTTTTTTTGTTAAAGTCACTGATCTTGTTTCAATAACAATATGGGAAAATGCGCAAACTAATAAATCTGACATTTACGTAAAATTTCTGTTTCGAAAGTCTACTTTGTTTAAAATAAATTATTGCTCCGATATTGGTTTCTAATTTTGCATCAATTACTCTGTCATTTCTAAGCCGATTGTTAAAAACTTTAAGCGACTGGATAGCCGAAAGACGGTTCTTTCAAGATTTAGAAGTTATAAGCAGTTAAAATAGGAAAAATATTATGGGAATACCGGTACTTCAGACGTATACCGCGTGACTACAACTTTTTGAACATACTTTAGTGGGCCAATTTTTAAGCTTTGATATTAAACGATATATATGGGTGCTATCTCATAAGAGTTTTCTAGCAGTTGAATTCTGATAAACTTGCTGGGGTTGTAACTCTAGGGTGAACACAAACAACTTTTTTGTATAGTTGCTTTTGAAGGTTAATTTTTCAACATGGTTATAAAGTAGTTGCTTCCTGCAAGTGTACGACAAAATATAAAGTGTTTGGCAATATATTACAAAACAACGTGGCAACAGCCAAGTTTTTTGTCGCACGAAGACAAGGTTTGCAAACAAAAAGTTTTTATACTATTGTTTCTATTTTGCAATAATTTACTTTAATTCTTCAATAAAATCTCTTTTAGGGGCTTTTTGTTACACATTTACGTAGATGTTACTGACTGTTGACATTTATAAAATAGACAAAAAAGCCCTTAACCAGTATCGAAAAGAGTCTCTTTCCATTCTCGGTTTTCGGTTTCGAAAAGAGACAAAACCCTACGCGAAATAGAACTTTTCCGCACACTTTGCAGTATACACTTTTTTGAAAAATCAACAAGAATTAAACAAAACTGAAACGTTTATTTATTAACGAAAATTTTAATTAAAATCATTTTAATAGGTATTTACTAGTACTTTTCATATTTTTATGCTTCCTTGCGTGACAGGAGAAGAAAAATAGTGTGTATGACGTGTGAAAAACCTTTGTCGGACGAAGAGGAGAATTCTATCGTTCGACAAAAATTCTTTGTTTAGATACTCTGTCACTGTAGTGACCCCTAGCTCACTCAAATGAGAAGAATGAAGTATCAATCGAAAGTTCTTGTGAAGCAGAAACGAGTGCAGTTAACTTATTTTATTTATTATTAACCCAACAACACTTTTAACACTGTTAATGTTATACCCAGTAAGCATAGCTTATGGAATGCTCCGGAAGAACAGGTCCACTTCCTGCATCAATGCTTAAAACACCGAGGGCCTTTTGTCAGGTAGGTCTAATAAATGCAGTCAGACTACTGCTGTGACTTTAGGTTATTGACCTTTGATGACACCTACAGGTCGCTTAAGATAAATTCTTCAGAAGAAGTTAACAGCAGACCCTTCTGTTTCAGAAGACCTTATGATTGATATCCCACTTGCCCATTTCGGCGACTAGAGTCTTGATGGGGCCTAGGAGTCACGGGATCTTTTCAATGACCAAGTGCCTAAACCTAGTTGTTTCTATTGACCCCAGCTACAATTCCAGTAAGAGTCATTAAAATCCAAACAATCATAAAATTATTTTTCCATAGCGCCCCATATCCACTTTCGTTTACTTTTTTGGTTGTATTTTTGACTTTATACTTCAACAAATATGAAATTCTAACAATTTTTAGTAACGTAATTCCAAGAAGGTTTAATTGTTAATTCAAACGTATTTATTTGGATTACGACTGAAATGTGATCTGCTTGTTGTTTAAGCTGTTTTAAGTTTTCGTTAACATTGGATGTAGCAACTGCAGAAAGTCCTTGTGTTTTACTATATTATAAATAAATATAAATATTTCAAACAAAAGATCAATGCACTTTTGAGCACAGGCTTACGTTAGTGACAATTAAATTCTATGATTCTCTCCTCATGGCTCGCACAGGCTGAAACGAAGGTCGATACTCAGTAGCAGGAAAAAGTATCGTATTAGATGCGCTCTAGTCACTCTAGTGTATAAGATTTTGGGCATCAAAATCTGGATTTATTCTATGATTATTTTTAGCGGCGTAATTATTTAATATTTCTAATATCTTCACAACCTAAAGCATATCGTCGTACCGTAACGATATTTCAGTATACGTATAGATTATTATATCAAATTCCACTCAAATGGATCTGTTAAGTTTTAAATAGTTACCGTAAGTAAAAGGTACCATAAACAAATGCGTTTAAGGTAAACTTTTGTTTTCATTGTCTGAAATCGTGGAAAAGTAAATTTTTGGCAAAATACTCCTGAGACCTTACAACATAAAATCTTAAGTCCAGTGATTTCAGACGGTTTCGGTTTCGTTTGGGACATTGCCTTCAAACCAGGGGAATCCTTCTTTTATTTTTTTTATATTCATTGTTGCTTGATTTCTCATTTTAATTTGACTTCGTAAGTAAAAAATAAAACTATTAATATAGTAACTCTTCTCATAATTTTTATTGTAACATTGTAAAATCAAAGAAATTCTAGAATTGACCTTTTTTTAAGTATGTTTATTATTGCACTAAAAAGTTGAAAGGAACCATCTCCATAATGTCCAGTAGAACCTGTCCGGATCACCGTTTGTAATGTAAACCATTGCCGAAGGTTATGGGAACAAGTTGCTTTATATTTACCTTCTGATATGGACTCTTGAGTGGACACACTTTTCTTTCGATTGCGACATTTTAACATACGCAAGGCATGTTTTAACAGTCACTTTCAGTATATGTTAATTTTGTGTGAAATTGTCGCTGCTAACTTATTCTGACAACTAATTTTATATTAAATACATAAATCATGATAAGACAGAAAATTCCTCGAAACAAATTGAACTCGGTGAATTAATGAAAGTACAGGATATAAGTTAATAGCATAGAAATGGAGTTACGGTACTGGCAAAAAAATTGGTTGCAGTAAATGGATTAATACCTTAATAAGACTTAATTAATTAGTAAACGAAAGACGAATTATTAGAATCACATCCTGTACATCTTGGGAATTTCTTTTATAGACTCTTACATAGATAGATTTTTACTTTTTTGAAATTTGAAAGCGTCAACATCGAAAAAAATGTAGGTATTATTTATTACTATAACGGGAGATTTGTACTTAAAAAAATTAATTACAAAATGGCCTTTTATACACGTTTATAGACAGGTGCTTTTTTATCGACTATTTTAGTTTTTGTACTTATTGTACTCATGTTTAATGGTGAAAATTATAATCATTCTAACCTTAGTTTTAGCAGCATCATAAGAATTATTATTGTGTGTCTTTTTTTGCATATTAACATTACAGTTTTTACAATCTCGCTGGAATTTCTATTAACTCAATACATTAAATTGGCTTTAATTGTACCATCTACAGCTCTCGGCAATTAAAATATAACGCTGTTACTCTTTGTATATAGTTAAAATCTCCGTTTTCTTAACCACTTCTTTTGAAGATATAACTACACATATGTTTATATATAGTATTATTACTGTTATAAATCAACAATTTCATAGATCAGTTTTATTAAATTTGTTTTTATATTCTCTCAAACTGTCTTAGATGTATGTGAATCTAGTAAAATTATAAATTATCAAACAAAAACTTTACTATATTCACCTATATCGGCATACAATACGGGTTCTTCCTATCTAAGTAGCAACACACTTTTCATATTTTAATTTATAGATGCCGCTTTTGTTTTAATGTACCTTTTTTAGCTTAATTTACAGGCGGTTTATTAAACAAAAATTATATTTGATAAATTGTCAAATTACTTCGACAATTAGCCAAAATAATTTGACTATAATAAGATGTCAAATTTGGTCATCAAAAAAATCTTTTCTTTTTTTTTAGAAATTTACTGATTTTATCTTAGACATTGTTCACGAAATACGTATGTTTCAGTCAGTACACAATTTCATCGTTCATATTTTAAATACAATCCGAGGGTTGTTTTTTTTAGTCTTGCATATAGCCATAATAGCAAACAGTAGATCGACTTATAGTGCTTTATTGCTTTTCAAAGTACCCTCCAAAGTACACTTGTACATTCGTTCAAACCAATTGTTAAAGCAGTTACTTCAGTCTTCAGTTGGGACAATAAAAATCGTCATTTTGAAGGCATCGACTACTTCTTCCAGCCTCTGGACTCGTTAAAAGAGTTAATAGATGCGGAATCCAACGGAATACTAACTTTCTCGCACCTAATTCATCTTGTAGGATCTTTTGGATTAAGGTCTTTGAAACGCCTAAGGATGTCGCAATCTCACGATATGTCAATCTTCCGTGATCAGCTGGCGCATAGTATGGATGTATTTCTGGGTGACTGCTGTCCTTGGTGTCGTTGCTGAGACTGGTGCGTCCACGTTGGAATTCGCAGTACCCGCGAGAAATTCTAGATTGATGTCGTACTTCATCACCAAAAACAGACACTAACTCAGCGAGACATTGTTATTGAAAAATCCTTTCCAAAAGTTGCAAGAGATTATTGCGTGAAGATTTTCTTGACTCAATTCAATTTTTTCGGGCGACTCATCAACTTTAGAAATTAACTAGTGACTAAATTGCTTGCCGTATCTGATGAAACTTTGGATTTAGGTTAACTAAATACTGAGGTTAATTTTGTCTCTTGACGTTTCATTAGTGCCGCCCTCATATGCAGCTATAAGTAAAATTAAAGACAACCCTCGTATAAACCAGAGTGTTTCTCGAGAAAGCTATGTGGGGACTGACACCGATAGGTGGCAGTATGAGTCATGTTTTCATAGAGTCACTACATCTAGTTCGCGCTGTTCGATCAGAGTACCGCAAAACGCCGCCATGTT
This sequence comes from Agrypnus murinus, assembly GCA_929113105.1. Classification (NCBI taxonomy): domain Eukaryota; kingdom Metazoa; phylum Arthropoda; class Insecta; order Coleoptera; family Elateridae; genus Agrypnus; species Agrypnus murinus. The sequence continues at coordinate 162,492,552 of OV816024.1, forward strand.
GGGGCAGAGAAGGGTGATTTTTAATAATGAACAAATTAAAATCACATTTTACGTATTTGACATATTAAAGGTTTGATCTTTCAGAATAAGAAAAATCTTTTAAAGTAAACGTGGATTTAATTAAATGCAATCAGATACAAATAATGAACAATTTCGTGCTTTTTTTGCCCCAATATGGCGGGGTTTTATGGTACTCTGATGGACCAGCACGGCCTAGGTAACTAGATGTAGTGACTTTATGTTTTCATTAGATAAAATAGTTAATTTACATTTGGTCCACCGAGATCATCCTTTCTTTAGGTTGCTTCATGCTAGAATCTATATTAGTTAAGCCCGTCGGTTCATCTAGACTATCTAGAGCAAGGAAATTATGGATATCCCTGATTATTTGTTGATTGCGTTTTATTTGACTTGCATTATATTCCAACCATTTTGCTATTTTGTATCTGCGTATATTATCTTTTCATATACAAATATCTCAGGAATAATTATCCTTGTTGAGAATAGTCAAATAGTAAGGCGATAGCTTTTTTTATCCTCTGAAATCTCTCCACCTGCTAGCTCTCCATTTTGTGTCTAGAGAAATTAATTTTAGTACAGAAGTCCTTGAATCAAAGATTTTTTCCGTTGCTGTTAAACTTGAAAGTCTTCCATAGGAAATTTTGCCATTTTTATTTTAAAGATTTGTGGTCCTGCTCGAGTCACTAAAAGTGTGCATTGTGTTTTTATTGATTGTCTCCTCAACCTCTTCGATTGATTGTAAAAATTTACAAAAATTCATTTTATTTGAATGTATTGTTTGAATCATTCTGAGGGACGTTTCCGGTATATGAAGAAGGAGCTGAATAATTTAGTTGAAATTAGGTGCGTGCGATCCATGAAAACAACGCACACTTTAGTGAACGTGAAACTAAAAAATTGACAGCATTTCCATGCATTTTTTATGACACAAGACACTAAGTAGACACAAAGTGGGAATTTTTGAGCTTAGCGATGAACATCCCAGGGAATCAGAAAAACATGCTTCCAACAGTTCCAACCTACTAAACAACATACACTATACTATATAGATGCACAGTTGTCTAGCAGATGATTACATGTTCCAGCATATTTATCAGACGATACTCAAACGCATAATAGATTTCATGAGCACACATTTGAGCAATTCTGCGGTTTTTCAGAATTTCAAAGTTAATTTTCATTAAATGATACAGCGAGTCCTGATACCTGAACATTTAATGGGGTTGGTTCATATGATATTGTCGACATTTATACTTGCTGCTGATTCATATAGCGACGAGTTTTTAATGCTTTATAAAATTTTCAAAGTATGGACGGTTTTTGAAATTAATTTAATAATAAGTGATCTATTTCGAAAAAGATATAGATATGCAAAAATTTTGCAAACTGGCGAAACGATAAAAGCAGAAAAGTACTGTTCCAAACTGCAAATAATCTATCAAGAATCAGAGAAAAAAGTCAGTTAGCATTAAAAAATCGAAAGTATCCATCTTCATGATAACGCTCGAGTTCATGTTAATAACCTCAATAAGTTATTCGGATAAAAACGACATCAATTGGAATATGAAGTTTTACCACATATGGATGTGGTAAAACTTCATATTGGCGAAAATGATAGCATTTTCGCCAGATTATTGTCATACGTTTGAACTTTTCAAAATATCTACAGATTAAAAATTAAGAAACCGTAGAAAACGTATTTCAAGAATCATTGCTGTCAGAAATGTTAGTTTATATTACAAAAGCATAAACTTTAATTAGTAATCGTTGGAAAATCGATCGGAAAATTTCATATGCACAAATCCTTCAGAAAAAAAAATGTTCAGAATTGCACGGATAGTATTATTAGAATACAAAACAATGGTAAATTAGAGAAATTCTCATTGTCCGTAGGTGTACTCAGATACTTGTACCAAATTTCATATTAATTATCAACAGACGGAGAGTGAACTGATATCAAGTATCCAAAATAAATGAGAACTGCAACTAAAAGAGATTTCACGTACCAGTTTCAAGAATTCAAATCAACCTTTGTATATCACTTAATCCGTTTATAAATACACGCCTTCATGATATACATGGGGTCTTAATGCAAAATTAAAAACAAAAGACACAATCGGTGGATCTAAACAAATATAGTTTCTAATTAATAGTCGGTTTATTAATCAAAGTTCGAAACCATTACAGCGGTCACTTTACATCTGATAATGATAATATAGACGCCTTGATATGTATCGATATCTCCAAATGGATTCTCGTTGATTGGACCGGTCTGTGTTGGTGATTGGTTGGTGAACTTCGTTAATATATCTTTTATTCTCATCTTCGTTCATCTGACAAGACTTAAGCATGTTCTCTGAAGATGATCTTTCGGAAGCGCTTGTTTGTATTGTTCGTTAAAAAATGAGAAGATACTGATTTATCTTTTATGATGAATCACGTGCGATAATAACAACAGTGCAAGCTTGTACAGCACACGTTTTTAATGATAATATATTTGGTATATTAAACACCGTCCGTGGTTATTAGATGTTCGAAAAGAAAAAAATTGCTGATATTTATCACCGCAAAGAAGAACAAATTATGAGCTATAAAGCATATCTTCTGCTAAAAGATGTACAAGAATCTAATGTTAAGTAATGCGTAGGATGTGGGCGTAAAAGACCACGCTTTAAGTTCGCCATTAACTAAAAAAAGAAGCCTTAATGGACACCTTCATGCGATCATATATGAATAGTGTGTAGTGTGTTAGACATTTTCTGCATGTAGCAACAAATCGTGCAGCCATACCGTGAAAGGCACTAGATTATACGCAACATTATTGTCTAATTTTCAGATTTCATGTTCGTTAATTAATTATTTTTTTCTCTTCATGGGCAATAAAAGAAACAAAAGTCTTAACGCTGTTTCATTCATAAACTACCAAGCAGAACTGTTAATTGAGATAACTATGTAAAACTAAGCAACAAGATGACTTACGTGTAGCTTCCATGCGTGTTGTGGCATTTCCCGTGTTTACACGGTTTCTGCTTACATTCGTCCTTGTCGTCCGTGCACGAGGGTCCCGTGAACCCTGGTGCACATCTACACTTGTAAGAATCTCCTACCGATGTGCATTCTGCTCCATTCCGACATGGTTGCGACGCGCAGTGGTCTCTGCTCTCGCAATGTTTCCCTAGAAAAATATTGGAATTCCTATTTTGCGTACTTAAAGCAACATAAACGATATAATCAAATCAACAACAACTAGAATTATATGATCAATGAACTATGATATCATCAGCGTTCAAAAAACTTAAATTATCGTTTTTACTTTATTGAAGAAAAATATATAATATTTTTCAACACTTCCTTTTGAGTGAGTGCAGTAAGTTTAATAAACGTATAATGAAACTTGAGTAATGAGTAAAGTTGGGTCAATACCCTGTGTCTTTTCTCAATAGAAGCGAGACTTTAATGATCTATCAAACACAAATCCGCACAATTTTCGAATTGATGCCATATATAAGGCTAGGCTGTGCACGCCATTGAGAAATACAGTTGAGATTAATAAAATGAGACTTACCTGTATAGCCTTGAGCACAGGAGCACTGATAGGTGTCAAGGGATCGCAAAGAGCAAGTACCACCATTCAGGCACGGTTTCGAATCGCACGAATTCGCAATGGGAATTTCACACAGCGAAGCACTAAACCCCAACGGACACACGCACGTAAAACTTGGGGATGAACCGGGTGAAACCCTCACTTGACACGAACCCCCATTTTGGCAACGCGGACCCGGACCCGTGTGACACGGATTTAGATGTTGACAGTACTCCCCTACGTATTTGGCTGTGCAACTGTAACAAAATAAAAATAATTTAGTTTTTGTATTAAAAAAAGAAACACTTAAAAACTACAATCTTATAATATTTCCTAATGAACTACATAAAACAAGAGAGATTGTATGAATTTATATCAATCACTTAATCTTGGTGAATAAATGAAACATGATTTGCGGTACGCCTGATACTCGTTTTAGTAAAAAGAACAAAGTAAATAAAAGGATTGATACATATCAACAAGTACGTTAAAAATCAACAAGCATTCATCGACCAGTTGTTAAGCTAGGAATATAAAAGTACTTGTCACATTTTATAAATTTATTCTGAGCTGGAATATTTTAATGCCTAAAATTTACGTCAATAAAGCTAGCACCCCCACTTCAAAAAAAATAAAAAAAAACTAGCCTATAATTTAGTACTAATTAAGGACAAATTTGAACCAAAAAAATTAAATTTGTACCAAGCACCGTTTGGGCGCAATTTGCATTTGAAAAGTGGGGGTGCTGGCTTGAGCTCAAGCTAGCACCCCCACTTTAGCAAAACTGAAAATTTTCTGCACTACCAATTAGTTCTAATTAAGGACAAATTTGGACCAAATTTTTTTTTCTCGTAATTACAACCATATGGCCGCTATTCGCATATAAAGACTCGCAGCGTTAATTGGCAATCAAGCTAGCACCCCCACTTTAATAAAAATAAAAATTTTCTACACTACCATTTAGTTCAAATTAAGGACAAATTTGGACCAAATTTTTTTTTCTCGTAATTACAACCATATAGCCGCTATTCGCATATCAAGACTCTCAGCGCGAACTAATAATCAAACGCGTTTGTTTAAGCCCCAACTTTTATAAAAATGAAAATTTTCTACGCTATCATTAAGATCTAATTAAGGACAAATTTTGGCCAAATTTTTTTTCTCGTAATTACAACCATATAGCCGCTATTCGCATATCAAGACTGTCAGCGCGAACTAATAATCAAACGCGCTTGTTTAAGACCCCACTTTTATAAAAATAAAAATTTTCTACGCTATCATTTAGTTCAAATTAAGGACAAATTTAGACCAAATTTTGTTTTTCTCGTAATTACAACCATATAGCCGCTATTCGCATATCAAGACTCTCAGCGCGAACTAATAATCAAACGCGCTTGTTTAAGCCCCCACTTTAGTAAAAATAAAAATTTTCTACGCTATCATTTAGTTCTAATTAAGGACAAATTTGGACCAAATTTGTTTTTCTCGTAATTACAACCATATAGCCGCTATTCGCATATCAAGACTGTCAGCGCGAACTAATAATCATACGCGCTTGTTTAAGACCCCACTTTTATAAAAATAAAAATTTTCTACACTATCATTTAGTTCTAATTAAGGACAAATTTGGACCAAATTTTTTTTTCTCCTAATTACAACCATATAGCCGCTATTCGCATATCAAGACTCTCAGCGCGAACTAATAATCAAACGCGCTTGTTTAAGCCCCCACTTTAGTAAAAATAAAAATTTTCTACGCTATCATTTAGTTCTAATTAAGGACAAATTTGGACCAAATTTTTTTTCTCGTAATTACAACCATATAGCCGCTATTCGCATATCAAGACTGTCAGCGCGAACTAATAATCAAACGCGCTTGTTTAAGCCCCCACTTTAGTAAAAATAAAAATTTTCTACACTATCATTTAGTTCTAATTAAGGACAAATTTGGACCAATTTTTTTTTTCTCGTAATTACAATATTTACACAGTTTGAGCACTTACTGCTGATTAGCTTAGGATTAGGTTTGTTTTTGTTAACCAAAAATAGCTGTATCTTCATTTTTTTTATTTAAAATGTCTTTTGATTTTAAAATCCTTTATCTTGAGAAACTTGCTTAGAATTACCTTATCTGCCAATTTTTATTTTCATGTCGGTTACTGTCATGAATTTCTGGGATACACAATTTCAAAGTACCTTATCTCTAAAAGTGTATAATACCATCAATGGGCTTAGCACGGCGGTATGCTACTTTGCACTTCCAATTCAACCCATAGCATTTTATTGCTAGTCGTAAATAATAATCTTAACGTACAAAGGGTGACGTGCAACCACCCGCTGCCGGCTTCAAAGCTATTACCACAAACTGCACTCCAAATAGGAAAATATATGCTTAAACTATTGCGATTTATTTGTATCATTTTGTTTAATTGTAAGCAATTATGGACACTTGGCTTAATGGTCCGAATTAGTCTTTAATTAGTAAATGGTTGTAATTACGAAAAAAAATTGGTCCAAATTTGTCCTTAATTAGAACTAAATGATAGCGTAGAAAATTTTTATTTTTACTAAAGTGGGGGCTTAAACAAGCGCGTTTGATTATTAGTTCGCGCTGAGAGTCTTGATATGCGAATAGCGGCTATATGGTTGTAATTACGAGAAAAAAAATTTGGTCCAAATTTGTCCTTAATTTGAACTAAATGATAGCGTAGAAAATTTTTATTTTTATAAAAGTGGGGTCTTAAACAAGCGCGTTTGATTATTAGTTCGCTCTGACAGTCTTGATATGCGAATAGCGGCTATATGGTTGTAATTACGAGAAAAAAAAATTGTCCTTAATTAGAACTAAATGATAGCGTAGAAAATTTTTATTTTTATAAAAGTGGGGTCTTAAACAAGCCCGTTTGATTATTAGTTCGCGCTGACAATCTTGATATGCGAATAGCGGCTATATGGTTGTAATTACGAGAAAAAAAAATTTGGTCCAAATTTGTCCTTAATTTGAACTAAATGATAGCGTAGAAAATTTTTATTTTTATAAAAGTGGGGTCTTAAACAAGCGCGTTTGATTATTAGTTCGCGCTGACAGTCTTGATATGCGAATAGCGGCTATATGGTTGTAATTACGAGAAAAGAAATTTGGTCCAAATTTGTCCTTAATTTGAACTAAATGATAGCGTAGAAAATTTTTATTTTTATAAAAGTGGGGTCTTAAACAAGCGCGTTTGATTATTAGTTCGCGCTGACAGTCTTGATATGCGAATAGCGGCTATATGGTTGTAATTACGAGAAAAAAAAATTTGGTCCAAATTTGTCCTTAATTTGAACTAAATGGTAGTGTAGAAAATTTTTATTTTTATTAAAGTGGGGGTGCTAGCTTGATTGCCAATTAACGCTGCGAGTCTTTATATGCGAATAGCGGCCATATGGTTGTAATTACGAGAAAAAAAAATTTGGTCCAAATTTGTCCTTAATTAGAACTAATTGGTAGTGCAGAAAATTTTCAGTTTTGTTAAAGTGGGGGTGCTAGCTTGAGCTCAAGCCAGCACCCCCACTTTTCAAATGCGAATTGCGCCCAAACGGTGCTTGGTACAAATTTAATTTTTTTGGTACAAATTTGTCCTTAATTAGTACTAAATTATAGGCTAGTTTTTTTTTATTTTTTTTGAAGTGGGGGTGCTAGCTTTATTGACGTCTAAAATTTTATGGGAAACTGGTTTTGCTGAAACAAAGTAAGGTGTTTCTGTCAAAGCATGTAAACTACATATACTAAATTAAATACGCATAGTAGCGTTAAATGATCACTTTATAACTTCCGGACTTTAATTGTTTATCAATGCGGCGCTAAGGACCAAAATAGAATAATTTGTGGCATTAGACTTATACTAGTATTAGCGCCGAGAAACGAGTATCAAAATAAACACTTTATTTTTAAAAATAGTTATCTATCACGACAAAGGTAAAGGAAGATCAAACATATTTTAATTTATGTGTTTCCAATGACGGGTTGCTTAAGATTATAAATTCAGCCAATAATTCTGAAGGACACAGAAATACAGATATAGAAAAACAGGTAGGAAGTACGTACGAGACTATATGTATGATAAGGAACGCGATAATAAAATAAAGAAGGGTTTATATCGGGTCACGCCTTTGCTCTTCTTATTTTGTTAGTGGGGGAACATTCGAGCATTAAAGTTGTTTAGTAAACCACAAACCAAGCGTTGGTAAACTTGTTTGTAATTGAAAGATAATTTCATGATATTAAATTTTCCTAGAATTAAAAAATGATTTGGTAAATTAGGACCAAATAATCTCTTGCTTTTTTAAGTAGCAAAGAATTTTTAGCCTAATGACTGAAAATAAAATAAATATTCTTATAAAATCATAACCAAAATAAAAAAGAAACCTAAACTCCTAATCAAATTGAAAAACATTTTAAAAACGTAAGAATTTTTTGCTCGATTAAAATAAATTAAAAATTCTAAATACTAATTGAAATTAATAATTATTCAAAAACCTAATGAACTTGCATTTCTTTATTTTGTCGTTCCTCATTCATCTGTCGAGCGTGTGGTTCATCTGGTGGTTGGCATTTTTTACACAAATTATTAATACATCCAAATTTTTCGAATTTTTGAATAATTTTAATAATTGCTGATGAAGTTGGTATCGGACGATTTTCAAATGATACAATAAATAAATTTATTGTATCTCGAGTGCTATTTTAAAATTTGGATGTTTTCCTCATTTGTATAAATAGCCGGCATGATAACGAAAGTGCAAAGTACAACAACCACACCAATGCTCGGTTTGTAGTTTACTAAACAACTTTAATGCTCGAATATTCCCCAACCCCACTAACACAAACTAAATAAGAAGAGCAAAGGCGGGGCCCAATATAAACCCTTCTTTATTTTACTAGCGCGTTCCTTATCACATATGATTTCGCAGATACTTCCAAGTTGTTTTTCCACACCTGTATATATATATATATTCCCAATCATGTATGAAATATTATACACTGTTTTTTGTCATCAACAGTCAACTTGTAATTGTGAATGATCATCAATAATTGCACTTTTAAACGATTTGTTTTTTTTTGTTTTACATTAAGGCCTTCTGCGGTCGAGTAGTAGAGACCCTGCCTCTGGATCAGAGAGACATCGGTTCAAATCTCGGTTGCGACTGAATTTCAAAAATTGAGTACAATTGTATTTGAAGTCATTAGGATAAGGTATGAAAGTTGTAGGTATGTATGATAAAGTATGGGGGAGCGTAATGTACAGTTGCGATCATTCGCCAAGGAACGATGGAAAAATAGTGATAGCCGGTTTTTCAGTTTTTTGTAAAATGTACGCTGAAATTCGACCTGATTTATGAACTGGGCAATTATAATGATCAAAAATGAAATGTTTTTAATTACCATATAATAAACTTACATTTACATTGTACAAAAAATTGAAAATTCGGCTGTCATGATTTTTTCGTCGTTCCTTAGTGAAAGATCGCAACTGTACTTGCTACGATAGCTCTATTACCTCCGTTGCATTCGCATAATAAGAGTTTGGGTGGAACCCCGACACTGCATATGCGATAAAATAGGGACAAACCGTTGAGATTGTAAATTTCTCTTTTTGGCTATACACAACCACCAAGTTATCTACCCAAAGCATGTGGAAGACTTAAAAGGGTAGGACATAAAAGTAAAACGTACCCCCCGGAGGGTTCCTTCAGCTTGGGGAAGAGATCGAAGTCAGGTGGGCTCAGATCAGGACTATAGGCCGGGTGGCGAAGCTGTTCCCAGCCGTATTTTCGAGAAGTTCGATGATCGGTGCATCACACTGATGTGTGGGCGCGCATTATCGCGCAAAATCAACACACCACCTTGCAACATTCCTGGACGCAGTATACCGATTTTTGGGCGCAAGACATTCTAAAAAAAGTTTTTGTAGTGTGCTCCAGTGACACTAGGCAAAGATCATCATTTCTTTCATTTTCGACTGTTGGCAACGAACTTTTTGTGCTCTTGGCGAACGTCTGCACTCTTCCAAATGTTGCTCTGAGACTTCATTTCGGGCTCGAAGTCAATATCCAGGTTTCATCAATTGCGATGATGCGATCGAGGAAAGTTTCACCTTCATTTTCATAACGAACAAGCAATTCGCGCTCAATTTACGAACGTGTTGCTTTTTGTTCGGCTGACAAGAAGTGCGGTACCTACCACGCCGCCACCTTTCGTTTGTCTAGCACCTGTGTTAAAATACGATGCGTGCTCGTTTTCGAGATTCCTGTCTCCGCCTCAATGTCTCTTACTGTGATTCTCCGGTCTTCGTCGAGCAATGTTTGAAACGTTTGTGTTGTCATCTGTTACAGTAGACGGCCGCCCCGCACGCGGATTGTCTTTGATGCTTGTTCGACCTTCTCGAAACTTCGTGTGCCACCTATGTACTGTGCTACGATTCACAGTAAACCTTCCACACGCTTTTTTTAAGGCGGAATGAATTTTGGGCACTTTTTTACCGCGCACTGTTTCGATACGAATATACGGACGTTGCTATATTGCTGAAATCCGACCCGACGGACTGTTCTCGTTGTCTTTTCGAATTTTTGGCATTTTCTCTTTAAACGAATCTGACTACCATATGGTACCAACGTGTTCTTAAGACTTCAATCTACACACTGACGTTTCGATCAGCTGTCTACTTTACCTACAACGCCCGCTAGAGCGCGCTGTGCATTACTTTTAGCACGGCCTACTAGATTAACATAAGCTTGGCTTATATACGGCCGTCTCATTTCCAGTTTATTCATTGTTGAAATTAGGATCCAAAAATTACAGATTCGTACGTTAAGTGGGGCCCACTGACGGTCATTTTGCAACAAAGATGGTTTGTAGTCACACTGCAGTCATTAATTTTTAGGTTATAGGTCATGCCAGTAATTGTCATTTCCTATTGTGTAATAAATACTTCATTAATTTATTGCTATTTGTACATAGAGATTTGGATATAATGTACATAAATATTCCAAAAATGTGTTACAGTAGGAACTAGGAAACCAAAATATCCTACATAGTATAATAAAATTTAGAAAATTAAACTAAGTTAACGCAATATTTACTAATGCCCCAATTCTTAGACTAGAAACACTTAATAACTACATGATAGCCACAGTATAAGCAAGTACAATTTCATATTTCGCAAATTACAAATGCTCTTTTGGGTTTTGTAGCACTTGAATTCCACAGCATCACACTGCATATGATGTAAACACATAATGTCAATGCACGATCTACGAACTGAAGCTATGATTAGAAGTAGGTATTCATAGAATGATAAATTCTCACTGTGACAGTCATTACTAAAAATAAATATTTTTTAGGCATCAGAGCTGATGAAATCTACTTGAGTTTTAAGACCAATCGTTTCAGTAAAATAAATATAAAACTGACAATATTTGTCTCATAAGGCATTACCTTTATATAGAACTATCAGAAGACTGACAGCATACCGGAAAAAATACCATAAAAATAGGTGTATTTGTCAAGTGGTTGTTAAAGTATGCTTTTTAGTTTTAATGTAACTTTTTTTAATGGTTTGCCAATTTTGGGGACTAGCAGCCTTTTTTATAAGAATAATAAATTAAAATAATAAATAAAATTTTAATGTAACGTTTTGTAATGTAATATAATGTACCTATTGTTTTTTAATGCATAATCTAATAATATTTGATCGTTGTTAATAAATTTCTTATTAGTAATTACTGTTAATATTCGAATAAACGTTATTTAATCGGAGGCAGTTTGACACAATTGACATAAAGTATAACCTAAAAATTAACGACTGAGCTCTGACTTCAAATATCTTTGTTGTAAAATTACCGCCAGTGGGCGCCATTTAAAGTACGAATCGAGCGAAGCGAAGCTTATATTAATCTAGTAGGCCGTGCTTTTAGGATACTTTTAGGACAACCCTAGTAGTCTAGTAGAGTCACTACATCTAGTCGGCCAGGCTGCGCTGGTGAGGCAGAGTATCAGAAACAATGCAATGTTGGCCAGCATAACGCGTGTCATTAATAACAAACAAAATGCATATTACGAATTTCGTTTGGAGCTTTCAGAATATAAATGATGTACAAAAACCTTTTAAACTAAACATGAACTTAATTAAATTCAATACAAATAAAAACAAATAATTTCGCACCATCTTCGTCTCAATATGGAGACTTTTGCGGTGCTCTGATGAACTAGCGCGGCCTGGCTGACCAGATGAAAAGTCGGTTACCTTAGAGAAGGTGACAGATACGTCATCAATTCCTATGTTATTCTTATGAGAGCGTGATGACGAGCTGTCCCAGTCTCTAAGGAGACGGAGTTTAGTGACTCTAAATAGTAAAAACCATATCTCCTTAGAAACAGGTGAATTGAATTTTTTAAATGTGATTGTCATTTCATATGTACTATGAATCTTTAAGGTTATGTTTTCTGTTAATTATACTATTGCCTTTTTTACAAATGAAAAATGTTGAAAAATCAAGAATTTTGTATCCATTAATTAATTTATATTTATAACTCCTACATATTAAAAAACTATTTTGTGTTGCCCCTCCCCCCGTAACTAGCGATTTTACTTTACATCAACCAAAAGATTATCCAAAGTGAAATACTAATAAAAAATTAAAGTAAATTATGATAAAATATAGATGTCCAATAATTGTAATACTAATGTTTTGCGTAATGAGCCGCTAGGCGAGTACTGTACTCGTATTACAATAATGGTCATTGTAACACTTGTTTTTCAATATACTAAATATTGGACTTTAGAATACAATTATAAATGTATCAGGTGATGCTCTCTTAAAATGATTGTACTTTTGAATTCAAAAAGTTTTAAATTGATATTTTATGATTTTTATTTTTGTTTTCTGCAATAATCTTATCCTTGATAATAGCATAATGAACTAAAGGCGGCTTTTAGTTAAGAAATTATTTATTTATATCGACTTTTATATTCTATGTCCAATTTACCAGCAATTATTTTCTGACAATTAAGTTTAATGTTAATGCGTTTGTTTTGTAAATTCGTTTAAATGAACCAATTCCGACAGACAATTGGATATTGTTATCAAAATTAAATGTAATAACGCAGTTGCTTAAATCCTGTTGCACATACTTTATCAGAGTTGTGGTTAACAATAATTTAATCGAATGCGAAACACACAAGCTAAGTTAATTACACCATCGAAGAATTTTGCCAGAATAGATAGCCCAGAAAAAACATTTTACAGAGAAATTTGCATGTAGCAAATTAGGATAATCAAATATGGAAGTACATACTAGGAAAGAAGATAACTTATAAAGTTATTAGTTTAATATCGGTGCGGCATTTTAATTACGCAACATAATATTAATTAAACCCCTTTTAATCGCACACTGTACTTCTAATTACTGCTAGATCCGTACGTGAGAGAAGCCGTCAAGCTAATTGATTAATTGTATAAATTGGCTTCTGTTCATTTAAAACTAGTGATGGTGTCCGTGATATTTATAATGCACCGATAGATGATGGTAAAAGTGTTATCTGTTGTGTGCGTTCAGTTTAGCAACCTCGTCTCCATCCATTAGGATGTCCATTAGCAAGATTTTCCTTTTATTACGACTAGACTCGCTAAACAACATCGAATCAACTCCTTTTAAGAGTGAATTTAACTCTTCCATGTATACATACACGGAACAATGCCCGATATCTTCGGATGACAGACATTCTCGAGCAGTGTTGCCAGGAACAGACAGATACATTCTTCGAGCTTTTAAATAAATACAGCTTTTTAGATTTAAGAATTTTAGAGCCTTAGATTAAGGAATTAAAGTATCTCAGAATTAAATACGTAGTACCGACTTGTAAACTAAACGACAAATTAAATTGAACACTAAATCAAATTTGTATTTAATAATTAAAGTACGTACATACAGCCTACCTAAGCTTTTGAATTATACTTTATTTCAGATCTTTTGTTAATCAGTTTCAATTCAATTCAAATCCAATTTGATTTGTTGCTTAATTTACAATATATTTACGGAAATACCATTAGCGGTATTTAAGTTATTGCTTGTAATGTTTTATTACAAAACTAAGCTGCGGTGCTGTATGTACAAGTTACCTTTCTTTTCGTTCACCACAAATCACCAAATATATTTTATGTTATTCACCAACATCTGCTTAACTCTACCATTTTTTCAACGATTTTGCTCCAATCTTTCCAAAATCTCATCTGGCAACACTGTTCCTAACGAACAGCAAGCATGTTACTAACTTGCATGAGTGGTGGTGTCTGCCGATCTGCACTGCAATTTGTCTCAAGTCACGACAATCATAACAATTTCGAGTCGAATTCGACTTCTTCTTACGAAGAGCTTTTACGGCATTTTGTACTTAAAAACGGATGCAATAAAGTAACTGCACATAATTGGTAAAATTATTGGTCGACTTTTTTCCAGCATTACATGCACGAGGTTGAATAAACGCGGTCTCTTCAATCTACTACGTTGTAAATAAAAGTTAAATGCGAGAGGTATGGGAATTGGTTTAATTGCACAATTATTTGTAATTGATGGTTATAATTTAATTTCGGGCAATAAAATTTTCGAATTTATTTTGATACAAACATTAATCTACATCGTTGTTTGTCAAAATAAAATTGTTATTTCGTTCTACTTTTTGTGTTAATATGAACAGAAAGTTCATTACTGTAAAAAGTGATAAAAAAGTAGAATGTTTCATAAATTGTAGGAAGATATTTTTGAAGAAATGAAAAATTCTTAGTAGTATGTAGTTCTGTAAAAGTTGTGAAAGCCATTGGAAAATGTAGTTTTTCAGAAAGTACAAACATTTTGTAAGGCTTCCAAAGTTGGCCAGTTACAACTTTAACTACACTAGAAATTTAAATAAGGGTATCAGACTGGTATTAGGTATAAACATACTAACTACTTCATATTAATAATAATAATAATGAAATACTTTATTAACTAGCTACTAAAGTTTTCGTGGCTAGAATTAATGGACGAAACAGAGTTTGTCTTGTGTAATGTTGAGAACTAAAGAATCGAAACGTTCATCCATAATTGTATGAGACTTTTTCAGGCGAAAACAGAAAAAAATTCAAAGAGTCGAAGTCAGCACTATGTAGGACCATACCAAACCGAACAGAAAAATAAGCAAGATAAAAAGTAAGAAAAAAGAGCACACTTTGTTCGAATTATGCCTCAGGTTTTGCCTCTGGTGTAGTTAGCACGTTGAAAAACAAATTCCGATTCTTTCTCTTCTTTTTTTGGTGTGTTTTCTTCATTTTATCATAAAAGTGCTACATAATTGTGGAGAAATGGTTCTGAATGTGCGAAACGAGTTCTTTTGCCATTTACTGTATTTCCCAAACTCGAGCAAATCTTTCCTAACTTCTAAATGACGGTGACGGTACCCTGGTAGCATTATTTGCTATCCGAATTTAAACTTCACCTGTGATTAATTTGGGGTATTTTACAGATAACTATTCTTTTCGAGTTGTCAAAATTGATCCCCACTAACAGAAAACTTATTTTCGTTCAAAACTTTTTTACTTACGGTCAAGTAGCAGGTATTTTATCGAATTGAACTGTTCCAGATGACTGTACAGTAGGGTGGCCCAAAGAAAGAAAATCAAAAATATTATGCTCTCGCCTCTTAGGACTTTTCTACATCGAAGAAAATACCCGTATTTTCTATTTGGAATCGAACTCAAAACCCATACAGTTCCCATGTATTTTATGTAGGAAAAAACACTTTTTTGTAGATTTGGCATAGAATCCTAAAAAATCAATATTTTTCAACCGGACTACTCTGTTTCTCTTCAGAAACTTTCAGAGAATGACATCCAATAATTCATAATTTATGGAGTAGGTTGAGAAATACTGAATTTCCAGGATTCTAAACCAAATCTACAAAAAAGTGTTTTTTCCCGTATAAAATACATGGGAAACTTTACGGGCTTTGAGGAACCCCTAAATATCGTCCGATTTCAAAATAAAAAAATTGGGTACTTTTCTCGATGTACAATAATCTTAGGTGGTAAGAGCATAAGATTTTCCATTTTCTTTTCTTCAATACACTTTTGGACCACCCTGCTGTACAGAGTATAGTCACAATAACCTGCAACATTTAGGATGGTCTTAATCACGACTAAGTTGCATGAGCTCTTAAAATAACATTCACACACGATGTTTCTTGCAGTTTTCTGTGTAAACGAAAATCTTGATATCTCAAGAACAGTTGGTCGTAGAAAGTAGCGGTAAAAACCATTGCATTGTTCACATTTCAAACTACACTTATTGTTCTAAACATAAATTTTGTAAGATGCTTCCTTATAGGCGCAAATTAAGTCCAAAGTCTAACGCTTTTTTTGCAAGATTTCGGCTTTTTAGAGTGTCATATTTCCAGACAATGGTGAAGTATCAGCACTCATTCTTTTTAAGAAAGTACACAGTTAAGGATAGTTTATGTTTAAAATATTTCAAATACGAAATTTCATTATTTTGGTAGTTATGGGCGTTTGAAATTCTCGTTTTCTTCATTTTTGAGCAACTTTGGACCTCAACATCTCTTATGGTCATGGATGGATTTTCTTTATATTATGTGTAAGCAGCATATGATGGCAAACTGTGTTAATAATCTTAACTTTGTAATTATCGTGAGGACAGAGTTATGCTCAGTTGAAGACTGTATACCATTTCCATTAGTATTACTGAGTAAATGTACTTTATTCTGGTGCTAACATTGGTTTGGGAAAGTAAAATTATTATTATTACTATTATTATATATAGTTATATGCTATTAAGTCCTTGCAGTGATAACTAAAGTTATTAATATAACAAGGGTGCTTTTTCTTAGTATTTTCTTCCGTGGTCGATTTCCCTATCAATCCGTAAATTGAATGACAGCTAACATGAGCATAACTCTGTTCTCAAGCTAATATAAAAGTTACCATTTTCACTATAGTTTACCATCATATACTGCTTTACATCTACATAATATTAAAAAAATCCATTTATGCCCATCAGAGATATTGAAGTCCAAAGATGCTCAAAAATGAAGAAAACGAAAATTTCAAAAGCCCAGAAATACCAAAAGAGTAAAGTTTCAGATTTGAAATATTTTGAACATAAACTAGCCTTAACTGTGTACTTTTTAAAAAAGAATGAGCGCTGATACTTCGCCATTGTCTGAAAATATGACACTCTAAAAAGCCGAATTTTGCAAAAAAAGCGTTAAACTTCGGACTTAATTTGCGCCCATAAGTAAGCATCTTATAAAATTTATGTTTAGAACAACAAATGTAGTTCGAAATGTGAACAATACAATGGTTTTTACCGCGACTTTCTAAGACCAACTGTTCTTGAGATATCAAGCTTTTATGTAAACAGAAAACTGCAAGAAACGTCGTGCACCACGAAACAGATATGGCTGCCGTATTTAAACCAAAAGGAATAAAAATAAACTAATAGTGGCTTCGAACTACCAATACATAGATGTGATAACACACCAAAAATTATCCCGTTCTGAGATGGTCGAGCAACCGGTGCGGGACCACTTGGTAAATTTAAGTTGTTCGAGTTTCACCACATTTCCCGTTCTGAGCGTCAATTTCTGATTTGTAAAGGTTTTAGTATTTTATATGTACAAGACTTTAAAAAAAATTATTCAAATCGAAGTAGTTTGGACCGGTTCCGAGATAAAAACGTAAGGTTACTCCACTAATTCTTCTACTAAAGGAGGATTCTCACTTGCATTTTTATGCTGCATTTGTTTTTAGCAAACTGCATGTTTAACATAACAAATGCACATGTGTGACCCCTTTAAGTCTAAAGTTCTTTTTTTTTAATTGACTCCATATTTGTGTACAATCAGTCCGCTATTACGGACTATAATTACATCTTATGATAGTACTTAGCCTAAACCTTAACAACTATATGTATATTATACATGTCGTGTAGAGTGATGCTCCAGTAAGCAACCTCTAGCATTCTATGAAAATATGACTTAAGAACTGAATACTTATTTAAGTAAAACGATTGGTAAGGTCAGTTGGTTTGAAGCTTTTTAATCTCCTGGGCTCATCTTCATCTTCAAGGAGTATGGGTATCAGTTGATTAGGGTGCGTCATGATCTTGGCTTTGTTTTTGGCACTAATTTTTGCAATTTCTTGGTTTATTGTGGGCATGCGTAAATAATTGTGCAGTAGATTATTTGGTACGTACCATGGAGCGTTGACTATTGTTCTTAATATTTTATTTTGATATCGCTGTATGATTTCGAGATTTGATTTACTTGCAGTGCCCCAGAATGGCATTTCATATGTCCAAATAGGTTTTAATATGGATGTGTACAGCAAGAGTTTATTGTCGACAGATAGTGAGGAGTTCTTCCCAAGCAACCACTACATTTTACTGAATTTTATCCGTAATTGTTTTCTTTTATTAAAGATATGACTACGCCATGTCAGTCTTCTATCGAGATGCAACCCTAAATATTTTATTACATCTTTTTGCGGTATTGGAGCAGCATTTAGATATACTGGGCCACTGGGGGGCAGTTTCCATGTTTGAGTGCGAATGTTATATGTTCAGATTTTGATGCGTTGACTTTTATTCTCCAACGTTTTATCCATACTTCATATTGATTTAGGTATATTTGGAGGTTACTAGAGGCAGTATCAGGATTATTGTGCGAAGCTAGAATTATGGTATCATCGGCGTATGTAGCAACAGATGTTTCAGCTGTTTCTGTCAAGTCGGAGGTATATATGGAATAAAGTACAGGCCCGAGGATATTTCCCTGTGGTACTCCTGACAGGATTGGAAACAATTCAGTGTGATGTTCTTGATATTTGACTAGGAAGGTTCTATTTGTAAGATAAGATTTTAGGAGAGTAAATACTGGATGCGGAAATGCGGATTTTAATTTATAAAGTAAACCGGTGTACCAAACCTTATCGAACGCTTGACTTATATCCACACTTACTGCGGAAGTCTAAAGTAACTCTTTAACATGATTTGTTCAACAAATTCAACACGATAATTTATTTTAAAAAGTATTATTTTGCACTTTTATTTATTATTGGTCCAATCATTATTCTTCTTATGGAAAATGTAAAATTGTGAATCTATTAGAAATTATTTGAAAATTTCAAAAATCTTTTGAAATTTGAGATGAGGTGTTTGTCTACGAAATTGATAAAAATAGATATACATTAAAACTAGATATTTCTTTTGATCTTGATCTCCATGCAAATACATATAATGAAAATATATTACTATAATAAAAGCACACAAGACTGTTAATAATTTATCCGTTTTACTAAAATGGGAAAATAAATTATTTAATGAGAAATTGTACCATGTATGTATGTGAAGCTGACTTACTTAATATACTAGATTTGTTTTGAATTTTTTAGTATTGAATCGTGTAATTTATCTTGAATTAATTCCATACAAAATAGTAATAAATTATTATTTACTATTGACTCGAATGTAAATATCTACATAGTTAGTATTGTTTAAATTCTTCCATAATTAACGGTAATCGATATTAATTCAAAACAATTTCAAACACTTGGATGACCGAGAATATTTTGTATTAGTTTTAATATCATCTTAATTAAATCCTAGCATAAGAATACATCAACTTCGTTTCTACTTATATAAAAGTTATTGCTCTAATAACAACTAAAAAAATATACAAACAAACAGTGATAAAAACAAAATTGTATTTTATATTGATTACTGCTCAACCTTAGAAACAACTACTCATGTAAGAATAAATATAATTTAAAATAAATGAATGGTGAAGTAAAAATTAATTATTGTAACGATAAGAAAATAAATTATTGACATTCGATACAAAGAACAAAAATTGATTGCAATTAAAGAAACGTAATAAATCACAAAAGTGAAATTATCTACTTTGAAAGACATAGAATGCAGCAATTCACGATACTCGGTCGATAATTACCAATATTTACGAGGATATCATTAATCATGCATCTTATAATAAAAAAACAATAAACAACAGTTAAATATCGAAAATTACCGGCATTTTAATAACCGGACCACCAGGGGGGGTACTGTTTAGTAAACTCGATTAATTTTTAACATGATCTCATGAAATGTAATGACAATACAAAATTGAACTAGTACACACAAATAGAAAAAGAAATACCTAATGCGGATAAAATGATGGATCGTTGATGGTTTAGAAAAGTCAAAACGATCGTAATAAGATTGATTCTTTATGCGTGCAAGGACTACGATTGTGAAACAAACCATTTACTGCACTATAATTACTCACATAAGTCATATCTATAATTGACTTCATTTGTAAAGACAATGACTGCAATTATGAAACGCAGAAATATCTAACTGTGTATGTCAATCGGTCATTATTCTAGGCATTAGCGACATTATTGCCTACTTCGTAAAACAAAGTTACCACTAAACACTTCGAAAACGTAGTAAATCTTCCGCACGCTCATTGCTTGTTACAAAGTACATACGTTAAGTTCATATTCGTATTTGTTAATTGATTCAAGTCTAATCAATGAATGGAACTGTATAAAACTTCAACAATAAAAGAACTTTAAAACTTCTACGACTTCATTACAAACATCGATTAAGTGAGAAAAATGCATTTTCGAAATTAACCTCCGTATATGGTTGAAGATTCTTTCAACTCTTTGCATTTTTAAAACTCTTCCAAGTAAAATATTTTCAGGCTTACATGCATAGATCGTTAATCACCTGGCATCCTGCATATTTGCAATGCATTAGCGACATAATTGTCATAGTGATGTCTAATTTTCATTGTTCGTTTAACATTTCCTTGAATCTTCAAAGAAACATTCTTTGTTCTGTTAAGATACATGAAATGTCTAATCTGGCTGCAGTTGTCAAAAGATGTAGAATCTTTATTTATTATCAAAAAATCTCTCCGTTTTGTTTTGTATACCAGATTAAATTTTTTAATTTAAATATGGTCTATTAATTTGTATCAATCGCGTATGCTCAATTTGCATATTTTCTTCATAGTAATGAACTTGATCATTGTAATATAAAACACTTTCTAAAAGCTGTCTAAGATATACCTTCACACGATTGCACTGTCTCTAATCCAGAGTTTCAACGGTTCGAAATATGAACAATTAGAAAAACAGCTAGCTATTCCGGGTTTTTTCCATGGCAAATAATCGGAAAAATTGAAAAAATATAGTAAGTCTATAAGAGGTAGCTGTGATACGAACTATATAAACAAGTCCATAACAACTAGGGCCTATAAGCGGGCATTATGGTTTATAACGCCCGCTCATGATTACTTTCGCAATAGTAGCTGGCGTACGTTCAATAGTAATTTGGATCATTAGGCCAGAAACTATATGTTTGCGTATAAATGTATTATAACACAACAAGTAACATGAATATTTACAACGTAGTTTCTGGGCGCGTGATCCACGAATTCTTTTATGCCGATTTTTCGAAATTTCTTAGATAAAATTAACTAATTCTTTAGATGTCATGTGCTATTAGGATTTTTGTTTTTATGTTGGTGACAACCACCAACAAAACATTTGAATTTAAAATTTCATGTCTCTGTTTGGCTTTTGCAGAGTTGGTAAAAGTTGTTACCATCCGACAAACATAAAAATTCCTAGATTTATCAATATAGTATACAACGTCCTTGGCAACGCCAACAATTATAAATTAAAATTAATTTTCTACTTGTACATATTCTCGTAAAAAATGAAATCTGAGTGTTACTAGAAGATAATGCCAATCGGGCGACTTCCATCCCTCGTGCCCTTCAGGCACTCGGGCTGAAACATTGTCAGCCTCTTGGTATTATCACCATTCGAAGATCCTTTATCTACATAGCTACCATCGAAGGTACATAAATAACTATTACACACACACACATGTATGTTATTATTGGTTTCATAATGATCTAGGACAGTCAGGTTATATTATGTTGCTGTTTTTAGGCTCATTTTATATGAAAATCAAACATATTAATATCAAATCAATAGTACATAAATAGCTATTTCTAAATTGAGGTGTTAGCGCATAAGAATAAAAAACTTGATGAATGAAGCAAAATGTCAGTCCAATGTGCTAAAACATTTCGCGTTCAAAATGCAAACAACGTTTTTCTACAACTGTTTTATTATATAAAAATTGGATTTAAATTTTTATTAAATTTAAATCATTAACAAATGGCGATCGAAACCGTGAAAAAGAGTTTTTTTTGCGTTTTTGACCGGTTACCACGACTATGACAACAAGTAGAACGTGCAAAAACTGAAAACTTCGTGCTTTGATAATGACATACATAATCTTTAACCTCTTATACCTTTCGGTGTCGAGGTGTCGGGCACACCGAGCCGCAGAATGTATATGTGGGTGTGAGACCAGGCAGCGGAGCCATGTACGCAAGTACACTGCGCTCGTGGCTTACCCATCCCAGTACTTTCCGGGGCAAACTCGACTTAACTCTGTTAAGCGATATAATCCACTATAACCACCCTGTCATACTGTCGGCTAAATAATGACATATCAAAGTTGTAGAAAAAATTATAATTGTTTATTTGTTACCGTATGGAATAATCCCACTTGCAAAGTTATCGAAAAATTACTATAGATATTGCATGTAGTATCATAACCTTATACATTGTTAGTAGTAATGCGTGTGGAATAATCCTTCCCCTGATCAGTTTTCGATGGCCTGAATATGTACGGGATTTGACTTCAGAATCTTATTTAAGGTTTCATAGCCATCTTGGATCGATTCGAGATAAATATTACATTATGTACTTAACATTTTTTCATATATCTCGAAAGTGTATTATAATGAAAACAATGAAGAAAATACAGACCGACACACAATTCCAAAAAGTATATATCTTAAAATGTATCTAACCTGATCTTCCCCTCTTCTGCGGAACCATATTTCCGATTTGTATAAAAATTTCGAGAAATGATGTAAAAGAAGAATGAATAGATAATGACTCCTCGAGTTTCGATGGAATTTATAATGTGAGCCTATTTTAATTTTGATGTTTGTCTTAAATGTTGCATCCGAGGGGTCAATTTCTAAGAATATATAAAATAAGGATAACAAAGAGAAAACAGGGAATAGTAATTCATTCGAGAAACATAGATATCATCGCATACTTACTTGCCAAGCTTTACATGTGAAAATGACAAACATCAATTAGTTCTAATAGTATTTTACATTATTAGCAAGGTAAACCTGTTTTTACTGGCGATAGAAGGAAATGACTGGCGAGCCGATAGGCAAGCCTGCCACCTTCTTGAGCCAGTAAAAACAGTTACCTTGTGAATAATGTATAATATATTATTTGTTATTCATTCGTAAACAACACACAGCATTTATTGTATCTATAAAATCTAGTCCTAGTCCTAACAATGACAACAAAATGTGACACTTTTTTAGTAATTGTATGGTATACTGACTTGTAAACATCTGTTTATTGAGCTCTATCTACATGGGTAGATTATTTTTACGGGCTAGCACTTTATGAAGCCCGTAATAGTTATACGTGCCAAGCTTTGTAAATTAATCTTTACGGGTGAGTTGGAAAAATTGTGAGGCGAGCACGAAGAAACGAGCCTCCATAACCCCAGAGCCCAGTAAAGATTAATTGCAAAGCGTGTCGCGTACAAAGTTTTATTTCCACCTTCACCAGCGTTTTTTTTTATAAATTGTATATTTTTTATAAAAAGACATTTTGTAATCAAAGGCGGTAACACAATTTATAGCTAGGAGTTGTCATAGTGTTGTGGTTAAGCAACAAAGTAGTTTCCATAGCTTCCCGAGCAGAAATTTGTTATGGCAAACCCTAAAATGATCTGGGCCAGGTCAGGTTCTACTACGGCATGCCCTATTAAGGAATTTATATGTGGCTCTGATCAGGTTCCAATATGGACTGACCTATAAGGTTGTTCCCTATCAGGCTGGGATATGGACTACCGGATTACAACCTTTAGTACGGCATGCCATATTTTAACTAATCCCGCCCTGATATGGCGTGCTTGATCTCAACCATGTTAAGGCCTGCCATATATTAACTATGCGTTCCCTACTATGATTGCCTGATTTCAGCCAGTTTTGGCAATTTCAATTTTAACTTATTTGCTGATCCTGATGCGATTTCAACCATTTTACGGCATGTAATAATTAAAAAAGATATATAACGATTTCTAACAACGTTTTTTTTCTTAAGGTCTTAAGTATATAATCAATGTTACTTATTTTTACGCGTTTCAGATTTATAATTATGAAAGCTGCCTTTATCTGTTAGTACCATCTCGCAGTCAGCGTGTTCGCGTAGGTTAGTGATTGTTTTGTAAATTTTTAAGTGTATTTCACAAAATTAACTAATTAGTGGTGACTGTATAAAACGATGTTCGCTTCAAGTTGCCGAGAATTATTATTAAACTAATAAAGGTCCTACGATATAAGAAATAACTGCCCTTAATAATAGATATGATAAATTAATAACAATAACTTTTCAAATAATAATGTTTTTATACATTATTATTTATTCATGGTGCTATTATGTACACATCATACTAATTTGTAATCTTGCTTATTGTTGTAAAACGGTTCCCTAAATTCATATCATAATAATCTGTGCGGTGTATTTTAACTTCATCTATCTATTGCTGAAACCAACAAACGCTACGTTGACATTTCCAGAAGGCAATGTTTAGTGTTATTCGAGAAGGCGAACGTGTCTTTATAGAACAATTTTTTATTAGTAGCCACACATTTCAAATGAAATTAACTTTTATTAGCTTACGTTTCATAATAATTTTAAAAATAAAAAATTATAAACCGTTTAGCTTTTCGCTATCAGTGCATTACGATATCCTCAGTGATTTACATCAATAGCTTCGTGTGAAAAAGAACAATGTGATATTTGATTAATAAGTGCAATTCTTGAAATATTTTAGTGATTGATAATCATCTGTGAACATGAAATACTTGAGACGCAATGTGGATTTAAATAAACTTTTTTACGAATTATAAACACTACTACATGTAAGGTATATTTCAAATTAATTTAATTTTATATTAATGTGATTAGCTTTACAGAGACCATTTAACGGAATTTAAAAACGCGCGACTCGACTCGCCCCATTATTAAAGGACAAACCTTTTTATGCTGTAATTATTGAGTCCGATATCAATAATGTAAAGGATTGGGAAAGATGGACAAAGAAAACAGAAAAAGAGTGACCAGTAATCCATTTTATTTTTTTACGCTGTATATCACTATTAATAGAAACGTGAACAAATTATTATATTACCACAACATACTGTGAAGGTTTATTTTTTAAATAAAAAATATTTGCAAAACATGACTTTTTTACTCGACTTTTCAAAGATTATCAAAAAAAATAGTTTAAGCTCTACGCTTTACAGTTGGCATAATATTAATTAAAGTATTACTTTGGGGTCATTCCAAGTCAAATCATCCAATGGTCTGAACCTTGACATCTTAGATTTTTATAATTTTTGGTACACTTATAGTACCCACGAAGAAGACAAAAAATATAAAATTTCAGATTTTTTTGACTTATGGTTTATGAGTTATAGCCTTCCAAAAATTCAGAAAACTCCCAATTGTGACCGTGTTTTTTAAGTTTTAAACGGCCGTAGATTGAAAACTATGTGTCCTAGAAAGCTGAAATTTATGTTATTGTCTTCAGTGTTTAATGGGCTTTTATTTGATATGCACCATGAGTACCATTAGAAAAATTTCATGTTATTTTGCAGAATCCAAAAAAGTTTTTTTAAAAACCCAAAATACGTCCCCTTTAATTTTTTTGAAAAAAATGTATGTTGTTTATACACTGATTGACTACTTCTATGCAAAATTTTAGGGTGGGATGACAATGGGTTCTTGTAGAAAAAAATATTTCTAATATCGCGCAAGCAAAAGCAGGTAAACTCTGTATGTAGCTACGTCGGCAATGCTTGTCACAACAGCAAATATAAATTAAAAATTTGTTGCAACTTATTTTTATGTACCACTGCGATTTGTTTTATTTATTTTATTGTTTTTCATTCTGATTGACTACTTGTATGCAAGATTTTAGAATGGGATGACAATGGCTTCTTGGAGAGAAAGATATTTTAGTATCAGCAGCCTTGTATATTAACCTATCCCATAGCATTTGGCAGTAACAAATTTGTTTTAGAGACAAAACTGAGATAAACCTAACTAAATATAATAATAAATGTAATATTAATATATAATATAATAAAAATAATAAATAATAATAATTACTCTTTACAATTTAGTAATTACAAATGTGTACACATTTGTTATAATTTACAATAATTAGTTATAATTATAAGTAGGTACAGATCACAACAGGAGTGTTTCATGTCGGTACTTGCATGGAACTATAGTAGTGAAGGTATGTAATTCAGTGATGCTCATTTAATTCTATGTTAAAGATTGATCAGGCAAGTTCATGTGTTAAAATACCAAAGTTTTAACGTTGATTTTAGTTATCAATTTTATTATTTTACTGTGTGAAGAAGCCTAATTTGTTTTAATGTAAATTATGTTACTTTTATGTTTTAAAATTTTCTAATTTTTTATGAACTAGGTACTTCCAGTGTTTCATCTGGTGATTTTGTAAGGCAAGCTTACAAAGACCTTATGATGACCAAATCTTAACTCCACAACAGTTATATGACTTTGCTACAAAGAATATAACCGGAATAAACTTTCAGTATTGTACAGTTGCTGATTATGAAAAAACTGTTAATGCCTTGATTCAATGAATCAAAAGCAATCACAGGAACTCAAAAGTTCCACTCTTTTAAACCTTTGTCCGAAAACCAAGTTGTTGCTAAACACTATTACTTTAGTGAAAATGAATGTGTACAAAACGTGAAACACTAGATCTTATAACACTAATTAAATTTAATTTGTAGATGGCTATACTGTTAAAATAAATAAAAGAAATCGTAGTGGTACATAAAAATAAATTGCAGCAAATTTTTAATTTATATTTGCTATTGTGCCAAGCATTGACGACATAGCTACATACAGATTTTACCTGCTTTTGCTTGCGCGATGATATTAGAAATATTTTCTTCTACAAGAACCCATTGTCATCCCACTCTAAAATTTTGCATAGAAGTAGTCAATCAGTGTATAAACAACATATATTTTTTTCAAAAAAATTAAAGGGGACGTATTTTGGGTTTCTAAAAAAACTTTTTTGGATTCTGCAAAATAACATGAAATATTTCTAATGGTACTCATGGTGCATATCAAATGAAAGCTCATTAAACACTGAAGACAATGACATAAATTTCAGCTTTCTAGGACAAATAGTTTTCAATCTACGGCCGTTTAAAGCTTTAAAAACGCGGTCACAATTGGACGTTTTCTGAATTTTTGGAAGGCTATAACTCATAAACCATAAGTAAAAAAAAACTGAAATTTTATATTTTTTGTCTTCTTGATGGGTACTATAAGTGTACCAAAAATTATAAAAATCTGAGATGTCAAGGTCCAAATTAATTAATTTTCTGGTTGAATTGATATGGAATGACCCTTTGGGTAAGTTAAATTTGATTCAATAAATTATGCAATCATTATTTCTTAAGGGAAAATGATCTATAACAATACATTTTATTAATTATTCTAGAACTAACTACTAGTTTTGTTCATTTTCAAATTTAATTCTTAACCAAACGTAACATTGGAAATTAGTTTTAAATTTATATAGAAATCATGAAATATAATATAAATACAAAGATTAGTTAAAGTTTCACAAGTTTTATTAATATCTTAACCTGACAATATTGTTTCGACACTTGTGTCATTATCAAAGGTAGATAAGATAATTCTTAATAATAATAATAATAATAATAATAATAATAATAATTCTTCAATCCATATGAAGTGCTGTAGTACTGATCGCTCGATCATTTCGGAAAAAAATTTTTTGTGTGTTATCACAACTAAGTATTGGTATATCAAAACCACTGTTATTTTATTTTTATTCCTTTTGATTGAAATATGGCAGCCATATTTGTTTCGTGGTGTACGCATTTTTTTATGTAAACATAAATCTTGATACCACGTATCATAACTTAAAAAGCCCATAAATACCAAAATAGTAAAGTCTCAGATTTAAAATATTTTATACATAAACTACCTCTAACTTTTAAACTCTAACTACTTTTAAAAACAAAATCAGTCCTAAGACTTCATCTTCATCTGGATATATGAAATATGCCCCCCTAAAAAGCGGAAATTTTTGTAAAAACGTTGTTAAACTTCGGAGTTAAATTGCACCCATAAGTAAGCATCCTACGAAAATTATGTTTAGATTAAAAGATGTAGTCCGACATGGGAGCAATGCAATGGTTTCTACCGCTTGTCTCTAGGACCAACCCTTCTTGAGATATCAAGATTTACATTTACATAAAAAAACTGCAAGAAACGTCGTGCACAACGAAACAAATATGGCTGCCATATTTCAATCAAAAGGAATAAAAGTAAAATAACAGCGGTTTTGATCTACTAATACTTAGATGTGATAACACACAAAAGATTTTTTTTCGAAACGATCGAGCGACCACTACTGCAGCACTTCATATGGATTGATCCCAATTGCTGTGATGGGAGGATGACAAAGAAATGGCCATTAGTTTAATCCGGCAACCTGTACAATATCAAAGCTTAGGTATTTCTCGACTTATATTAACCATCAGGATGAGTCCAACGGGTTTTTTATAGGGAAAGCCTCTGGGCGTCCGGTCTGACGGAAAATCGAAAATTTGTAAAAGTGTCGTTTTTCGACCGTAGATTTCGACCATACCAATGGACCAAATTTAAAGTGTTGGATACTCATCCGAAGCAGAATTTAATGCTCTTTAATTCTTGTAATAGTGAAGTTTTTGTTGGAAAGCACCGCTTTGAAGTTATAAGCGAAAAACTAAAAAAGGTCCGAAGATTTCATGGTTCTTTGGATTCTCCCTCAGGTAAGCTCGCGTCGAGGGACCGTGCAAACCTAGGATATTTATATTTGACATCAAATGAAGCGATCGAAGCGATCTCCCGCTTTCCAACATTTATTTCCACCAACGGTACCAATCGGGTCTAATTTTACTGGCCTATTAATCATTGTAGGCAAATATTGCAAAAAAAAACTAATTTTTTCGACATTTTAAATTTTTTACAATTTATCTTAGAAAAACAGGTTTTTCGGCACTCGAATTCAAAGTAATTTGTTGTCATCTACCGTTAGAAATTCGACCAGTTTTGGTACTGGCATTATCGAATCCAAACACCAGCAAAATATAATCATTGCAGCTACTTCAGCATGGCTTTCACTTTAACAGACTCTGTTATTAAATTTGTTACAATAACGAATACGAAATGGTCGCTTGAATCGCTTTATCAATATTTTTACTACGTCTCTTTACCAAGAAAAAATTTAATGAATTGGACGGGATCTATACGAAATAATTCTTTCTTTTGGAGCACACTATGTATAGTAGGTATATTTTGATATCTACTATTTCATGTGAGTAAGTAGTAACTTACAAAGTAGCTACTTATTGGTTCCGATACAGCTGAAAGCCTAAGGTGGCTTCCAGAAGTTATCCATGAGATGTATGCTCCCTTTTCAGAAGCAATGGTTCTTTAGTTCTCTTTCCAGGCTATAGATTTTTATTGCATATTGTTTAATAAAGTAATATCAAGACCAGAACAGATATAAGAATAGAAGACCTACTAATATATGTCAAATAGAGTTATTTTTAGTAAATTCTCTGTGTAATCTATCTACCACAATATTGTAATCTATCCCTAATTGTTTCAATTCAGAACTATAGTATGAGCAAAAGTAACTCCATCAAAGGTGCTTTTGGAATTTTGAACTCATGCGTATTATAACACCAGAAGATGATAACAACTATCACTGTCAAAGAACTCTGCTTATTTTGTATAATTTTCTGGTGTTATAATGCACAGGAGTTCAAAGTTCCAAAAGCATCTTTGATGGAGTTACTTTTTGCTCATACTATATTTTTCTTAAATAACATTTGATATTGGAAGGTGACAGATACAATCTTCTCAAGGTGGCCGAGGTTTGTTTAAAGATTGCTGATTGTTTTGATCATAAAATTTATAACTTCTTTCCTTTTTAACGGTTTGTATATTTTTTAAAACGAGCCGTTGGTTTCATATATCACCCACAAAGCTATAATTCCGCTCATAACATTCTACATGAAATTACGATATTTTATGCTTCTTCTTCCATTGAAATAATCTAGCACTTAATTGATTGGTCACATTTATCAAACTATCGGCACATACACACACGCTCAAAAATTATTGCTCAACAAATAAAATGACCAATTTTAATTAAAAAATCAAACACTGGAAATTATCAACGGATTTTTAAATGTCAAGCCCACAGAATTCTTTCATAAGCATGCAAACAATAGACATTCTAACTAGTTATTGGTGGAAAGCAAAAAACACAAACATGTAAAATTAGAACATAAAATTTTTCAAGTATGGTAAAATCTTGTAGAGAAAAAGTAGGAGGATCTTTTAACATGTATGCATATAATGTAAGATGGTTTACAATGCAAAAACGCTTTGGTGCACAGATCTTTTTTTTCTTTTTCTATACAATATTTTTTACAAAAATAAGATACTTAGAGAATATTTATTATTCGTTGCAAGAACATTCTAATGCAGTTAGAAATGAAATGTAACAATAGAAGATATTCACTAAGATTTGCTAATTTAGTTTTATCGTTCTACCAATCATCAGTATACATTTTACGACATCGTTCACATAATTATTGATCATTGTGAACAGATTTTATGCCCGTCGATAAAATGTTTGCAAAATAGAAATGTAGGATGGTAAAAATGGCAATAAATGTTCCTTTATTTGATATTGCAAAATTAATCACCGTGTACTAACAAGACACTAACAACCATTGAGGCACATGACTTACATTTTTTTTATCTAATTAATGCAAGTGGGAAAATAACAAAATAAATAGTGGCGATAACAGAAAATTACAATCGTTTTAAATATTCAGAATCATACCATTTATTCCTAACACGGTATCAAAGGACGTGTTAAAATTTTGACAACTCATTAGTTCTTAATACCTAATTTTAATTCGTTTAACGTACCACACGTTCCCTACAACGACAGCAAAATATTTACACGCGCCCGGGAATTCGGGGATTCCCAAATATCGGGTCACAAGAAACGAGTATTAAAATATTCAAACCCTGAGTCTAAAAAGCTTTTGTTTAACATATTAGTATCGTTGCAATCTTCTACATAAAGACGAAAAAGTTATCAAGTAAACTAGTAGTGTCTGTTGTATGTCAAGAAGAAATCATTGGTAATGACAATATTTTATGGCGGATCATAAATTGATACCTACATTAAGTGTTTTAGTTTTCAGAATTGCTTATTAACCTTAGGGTGTAATTTTCTAGTTTACTGTTTATGCATTTTATGAGTTACACTTAATTAACACCTTAAATCAATTCCCTGAAGAACAAATTGAATGTGACCGTGTGGACATGAAAAAATGCACGAAGCAAGAAGTTAATTTAGTTTACAGCTATGTTAATTATTACATATGCCTTTAGCCGTAAATCAAAACAAATATAAATTTAAAATTGAAATAACTCCTGATTTACTTTGAATTAATAACCTTCTAGGGATCTTTTTATACACATCTCTAACTATACTATTTCAAGTATCTTGCACTGATGACGTAGCTGGACCTATTTTAATCAATAATCAGATCTTATAAACAAGATGTTAACTAAATCAACTCACTGAATTATGCCATCTGGTAGTTGTGGGAACTATTTTGCAATATTAAAAATTTGTATTCAACAAAATTTTGTTTTTGATGATGACATATACCCCTCTCGGGTTTACTCGATGTCTACGGAGAAATCTACGAAAGAGGCAGCTACCATATGTTTAAATGATTGCAAGATATGATGCTGCTATTTACCGTCTTTGAATAACTTTTGTACAACCGGGAACTTATCAATACATACTTATCTTGTAACAATCCGTAATTCTCAGTAAACAAATACACACAATAAATCACCACTACTTATTACGTTAACATATCTTCCGGCAGAGACGTCTTATTACTTCAAATTATGCTCAGGTGTTGTGGGTGTTAACCACAAAGGCTTACTAATTAGGAGCAAAAAACAGGAATAATTACAAAGATTAGACGACGCCACCCAAATTTTTAGATGTTATTAATAGTAAAAGTTGAGATTTCTACAATACGAGAAAAAATTTCCATTAGTTTATGTTAAGTTCAGTTTGACTAATTATTCTCATATTATGTGAATCATCAAGAATTTGTCGTACCAAACTAATAGCATTCTAATAAATTCAAGGATAAATCGTTTTCACAATACAAAAATATACTCAACAATTGAAGATCTTAAAAACCTACTCGCAACGTAAATATATTAGCAACATATTAGTTTAATTCGAGATCCCATTCTAAATAAATTATTAGTTGAATTTATTATCTAAAACTATTTTGACAACAAAATGAAATTTCTACAAGAACAATTGAATCTGTGAAGAAGGATTCAAGTCCAAAATTTATAATTTTCAGGTACCAAATATTAACTGATTATTTTGCAAACTAATTCGAATACGACTTTACTGTTCACAGATAAGTTATACCTATGGGTTTAAGTAATGATGTGAGCATAAACAAATTTTTGTAACACTACAAAAAAAAACAAAGTTACGATTAAAAATAATTTCTGGTCTTACACCCTATCAAGATTTTATTTTAAACTTAATTTTACAAATTTCTCATTAACGTAACACTACGTATTGATGTATTAATTGTGTTTATTTAAATAAAAATCATTTTAAAAATGTTAAATCAAAAAAATGAAAAATTATGTATTGTAAAAAGTACTCAACCGTATGAGTCACTAAACCGTTCTTTAGCTCAACGTGTGAATCTTGAAATTTAGGGAATAACGTATACCTTAACTAAATTTCGTCATTTTTGAACTTGCACCGTCATTTCACTCATCGATTCAGTTATAAACAACTTACATAACATATGTGTTACATTAATCCTTTTTTACCATACATCCTAGAAATGTATTTCACTTTAACTCACAAATAGATGCTTAAATTCACTACGATAAAAGCCCAATGATCACGCAAACAAAATACCACTAACAACATAATCTTAATATCGTTGCTGAATTCCTGAACAGCTTCTTCTTTTTATTTTCAGCTTGAACAGCTGAATTCTGAACGATTTGCATTAAAGACTGGATCTTCAAACGTAGCAATAATTCCCATTATTAACTTTGATTTAATTATTATTGATTTGTATTAAACTTAACTGCGGCATAATTAATACTTTGAAATCTTTTCTGGCCATCGAGATGATAGAAATGAACTCGTTAATACTAAAACCCGTAGTAATTTATATAAATAATTTATCTTTAAAAACGCCCTCATTGATTGGTACAACCCAGCCAAAAAAATTCTCCATATCCTCGAAGTGCACTAGGTCGTACGTGATTCCCTTCGTTAAATTCAACTTCTATAGCTAGGGAAACCAGCGACAGATTAACCTGCAGTATTTCTTCTCAAAAAACTGGTCTCTATCTAGACCTAAAAATCAAACTATTTTTAACAAGACAAACACATTTAAACTCTTTTAGCCTATGCATAATATAAAATATATTATATTATATAATAAATATATAATAAAACTATATAACTATATAAATATATAATAAAACCTTTCGCGCCCAAAAATCGAACCTTTTTGCGTTTTATACATCAAAGTAAATTCTAAACAAAGAGAAATAATTGAATTTAATGCCGGGGTTAGAAATAAAACGAAATCAACTTATTAAAATTGAGTTATAAAAAATGCAGTTTCAGTACTACCAAGGTACCGCGAGTTAAAAAATACATAGTTCTATTTGTACGATTCAATGTTGCATCACAAAGTTTGTGGGATTCAATAGAGATTTCCATTTCTAGTCAAAAGGGACATGAAACAAAATACTTTCGATAAAAACGATTGTTTTTTACAAATTTGCTGTTCTTAAAGTGAATGATTTACGTTAATATTCCGTTTGCTATTTTTTACACTCTCTTTTCGTCGGTTAGATATGAATCATTTTCAGGGCCATTTGGACTCTCAGCTGTAATAGCTTTCTCAGTATCAACTATTTTGTACTTTTATGCATCTGCTGAATGGCATATTTTCCTCTTGCAATCTGTTTTCCCTTTTTAAAAACATGTAAATGGTCAAAAGTTAAACTTTAGTACGTAGCTGTAGTTTATAGAACTTGTATATTCTCCCCTTGTGTATTCTTTCGTTAATACTTTTTTCATGTTTAATCAGTTTACAATTATTACATGATGCTTACTGTTTAGGCAATATGAAGTAAAACGTCTTGAGTAAAATATTTTTTTGAAGGCCTCTAGTGCCTAGTCTAATATATTTAGTAATCAGAAGTCTAATAGAGTAAGTGACAGACAGCTAGGATAACATCAGATGTCTTGAATGACTTCAGTTTAAAGTTTCTATATAGTGTGTTTCTGATTTATACGAAAGATTTTCAATAATTTAGATCTGCAATTTTGGCATAGACCTGGAAAGCTATTCTTCCAAAGAAATTTTCACAAGATACATTTTCCCCATATAGATTATTCTCTTCGCGATATTTTGGTAGTCTTTGTATCGGGTAATCGGGTGAACGGGAGACCACACGACGTTCACCCATAAAACTGGCTGTCTTCTACCCATTCCCTAGAACCTGGATACGTGGCATGGAAACATGACAGGGCAACGGATGAAGTAAGTCAGGTTAAGTGTGTGATAGAGAAATTCGGTAAGAATTTTCGACGGTTACTCCTACCGAGCAGTGGGAGCCCTGGAAATAGGAGGACCAGTATGGCGGATTTGAGTCTAACCTTGGACAAGGTCACTTATGGTACCGTAAGGAACCCGCTGTTTGACTGAATCTTAAGAAGAAGAATCGAAGTGAGGTTAATCCCAGTTTGAAGGGGTAAATTCAGGTCTATGGGAAAATGCATGCCGTCAGGTAACTGTGCTTAGGATGCTATTCGGACCACCCTATGATTCAGACTGCAGACTGGGTACTGTGATCAGAAGAAGCTCTAAAAGCCATTACTCTTAAGGGGTGTTGAAGCGAATACACAGCCTCTCACACTCAAGACAACTTCTCCTCACCGAGGTACATACCGAGAGTCTAGAACGTGTAGACTATGAACGAAGCTCTATCGAGGGCTCACCAAGCCTATAATCTGGTAGATCGAGGTGGCAAAACCATTAAAAAACCAAGTCCTGCCACAATTGAGGTTGGATTCGATCGGTCAGTGGCTCCTAACAGCTAGGGACAGCATGTTAGGGGAATAGTCCGAAGGTAGACCAGGTCAAGTCTCCTTGGTCGTGTGATACGTCCCTCATATCCTCCTTGGAGATGGAGCCGACGGGTGAGCACGTTTATCGCTCCTGTACTAGCCTGGAGAGCTAGTAGAGTATGGATAGTATCTCGCTCCCACCAGTGAGTTACTGGTACCATTGTGAAGTGTAGGCAATGCGAGCTAATTGAGTGTAATCCCAATTCATGCCTCGGCATGTTCGGCGGGAAGGAACTCCCAAAAGTTCATCAAAAGTCATGCAACAAATTACCAAAAATGCAATACTACGGCTTATTGTATAATTTAAAGGTAATGGGCTATAAGTCAGCTGTAGAAGGGACTAAATGCTCCTTTCACAGGCAGTAAGTCTTACGAATCTTTGTATTTTATGTATTTTGAGCTGTATTTCGGGGTGATGCATAAATATATATATCTCTCTTGGAAGCTGTGGTAGAGGAGGCTGAAGGGCACAGACTATTGCTAGGTTGTAGCGTAGGTATGCCGATAGTTTGTTCAAAGAGACGCAGACAAATTAGAAGAGTTTTTAGGGAAATTCTTACATTCAGAACATTAATTTAAACATAGTTTGCAATATTTATTTATGCTCTAAATATTTTAAAGTTATACCAAGTATTACATGCAATAAGAATTTTAACATTTTTAATGAAGGACAAAACGTATTAAACGTTGGTGTCAGCCTCAAACTTGTTACAACTTATCTATTTGCATTTAAATCTACCTATTACTGTCACTTTTAATGTTCTGCACTTCATAATTATTTTTTCCCTCGTATAGATACTATTTATTATCCTTAACTAGTATAGAACAACGATATTGTTTGCAATACTCGGCAAACATTAGATCACATTCAATTACTCACTTAAATTACGACAAACATATTAATTCATTAACTTTTGCCATTTTCAAATGTAAATATACTTATGCATACAAATAATTAACCTTTACCGTATTAACATTCCGTAATCTTAATAATGGATACGGGCATTTTCCTGTTTACGTGTAGACTTTTTTATAGTAATTTGTTTCAAGTCAGATATATCACAAAGTATCATCTTTGGTTATTTATCACTGAACGAGAATGCGAGCTTAAATTCGAAAATAAAAGGATGCGAAAAGGCAAGGATAAAATAGTGGAACACGGGTGATAAATAATCGAAATCTGTAATACCTGTAATCCGGTTTTGCAAGTCAGACAAGGCAAAATTGTCGTCATCTCGCTACTCCTCCAACTTCTTTCTAGTATAATATATTAACTCCAATCTTGCATAATTAGCACTATCATTATGCATACATTTGAAGGTATGCGACTTGAGAGTAATAGTAGTGACACTGAAGACATAAGGATCTAATTAAGAAAACATTTAAAAAAATGAACGTTCTTGTTTGCTTCTTTTTACTTCTGGTCACTGTGAACTTTAAAATATCTCACTAATTTTTGTGAATCACCATAAAACTCGCATTCTTATCTCCAAAATTTGACCGTCGCATATTTACACTACAAGGTGAGCAATACATCAATCTTGCTCTTTGCTTTGCAATAAAATACTAGATAAGAAGATGAAACCTTAATTATATATTAAGGAAACTTTTTACAACACACATGTGAAATGCTAAGATATAAAAAGGTCGCAGTGAATCTTAATTAATAAAATTGGATAATTATTCAAATAAAAAGGTCAATATTGAAAAATAATAAACCTACAATTATATTACGTTTAATTAATGGTTGCATAAAATGTATAGTTTAGACAACGATTCCATTGTTAATAAAAAAATTAAGCAACAAACTCACATTGTGTGCGCCTCAATTAAAAATCTTAAATCAATTTTATGCAAAAAAAAACAATCGATCTTAAAACAGCCATTTAATGATGTTTTTTGACCTAAAGGCAATCATTATTATTATTTATAGCCTCCATGAAGATGCACACAACAGTATCATCTGCGTATAAACATTTTTATCTTGATCTTGAATGTAGGACTTAAATTGTGCTTCATTAAGTGAAATGTGGCATCCCTGAACTTTATAAGAGCAGTAGGTGGAGTAGGGAAATATATTGTGAAATCTATTATGGTTTGTATAAAGATACCATAATAGTACAATGGAGAATAAAAATCTTTAAAGAATTTACCTTGAAACAAAATGAAACATTACTAATTCTATTATTTCCTAAAATAGACACATTAATATTTATGTTTCTGGAATATAAATAAGATTAATCAATCAAAAACCATATCAGGGAGAAAATAATGTATTTTATCATTCAAATATGCATGAATCACCAATATTTTATAAAAATTACGAAATACATAGACATTTACAATGTATACTATAATTAACACTTAACAACAAAGTTATTTGTACAAGATATTGCAATTCCTGTAATTGTACAGTTCAGTTACAATTACATACTCAAAATACAAAATATTGAGAAAGTTCAATAGGTTTCTATTTCTAATCACTATAATTACAAAATTTGAACACAATCTTATACATAGGCTTCGATTAAATTAGCAACGCAGAAGAACTTTGCTTTCAAATATTGCAAGGTTTAGCAGTCTAAAAGTTAACATAGTTAATAATTTGGACAAAGAACTTATAGACAATAGAAGTTTTTCTGATCCCTATAAATAGATATAGGTTAATCTACGCAATCTGTAGACTGCAGCTTCTCTGTGGCATTTTCTTCAATTGAACAGCAACATTGATGATTGTAATATTTATCTTCTTAAAAGATTCTATCATGAAGATTTAAGAACTATTAGACGTAATATTTTGGTATTAATGATTATCTTGATTATAAGCAAAATTCAATAAGAAAAATATTATCGTCAGCAACTGAAGATTTGCTAGAGAATAGGTGAGTGGTGAAGCATTACATCGTAGTATTATTCAACAAATCTTCAAAAACGTATTTCTCGACAAGACTGATTTATATACTTATCATTCTGCGTTATGGTTTCTTTATACCGAAATGTACTTATTCGTTCTTTTGGTATAAAGGGTGTTTCAGTTAAAGTGTCGCTATTTTGAAACAACTATGATTAGTGTGCCTTAGATACACCGCCACGTGACGTTTGTGTCAAAATAAAACTATATATAGTAAAAATCAAATAAAAATAAAGTAGATGACGCTTCGATCCAAGTTACATTTACACACCTAAAATTAAAACTGCGGGAAATTTGAAAATTAATATTGTTTAGTGTTCAAAATATTTACTGAAGAATATTACAATTTATTTCTGTACTTTTGTAGAAGATGCCAGTGTATCTTATAACAATTTATAAATAGAACTAACGAATAATGCACACTATCATAACACTGTAATGACACTATCATTCGAAAAACCTTAGAAATTATATTACATTAGCACAATATCTCTATGTTCCCCTGATTCGTTGGGTTGGAATTTTCCGATCCTAAGCTTATAGTTTTTCCACAATATCCTCTACCATTTCGTTTAAATCCTCCTTCGATTTTCTTCATTAATTATGTGGTATATGCAATCTTTCCAACGTTTTGCAGTAACGGTAGAAATTCCTTGATTAGGAAGCTTTTTTACGTCAGCAAGTGAATAGGTTGTAGTATGCATTATTAGCAGCTATGTAGTAATACATGTTTCACTTGTGCCCATATCAACTCGATTGGATTTAAATTACAAATAGAAGGGGGCAATCCTAATATGGTTCTTCCACTACTTTTCACCATTTCATCGATTTGGACCAGTATGAATTACTTTTCCTCTTGGATTTTTAAAGAATTGTCGTTCGGCCATAGCTAAACTTAGCTACTAAAATATTACGTTTATTTAAACTACAGTTAAGATTGTTACATAAATCATCATACCTGCACAGTAATAAGAATAGAGCCGGTAAGTTCTAAAGGGACTATTGTTTTAATAAAAGGAATGAAAATTATTGACTTGAGAAAAATTGGAACTAAACCATAACCTCAAAAATTGTCAGTATTAATATCGTAGACATAGATGCAACGTTGCCGAATTTTAGGTATGAATTTCCGATTTTCCCATTCATTTAAAACTTTGTAGATTAATTAATGAGCATTTTGCCACGTTAATTATGAATTTACATTAATTATAGTTTCTTTTTACACACACACAGTAAGTTATATTTTTGTAGTTGAGCGAACGTAAGCCGTAACGTTTATTGTACAACTGAAACGGCGCTTTTCACATAATTTATGCAAAAATTTGCTTTTTTAAGTTGTGTGAACGTGCCTCGTAATTTAGCCAATCAACGCGAAGGTCAAGCTTGCCCTATACCTTCCTTCGCTTTATTCTTAGCTGAATTCTACTATAGTGCTTGATGGTGTCGAACATAGCTGTAAAATGAAAGGGAGTGAAGTCGAATTTCGCCATAAGATATTTCGGATAATATAATTACCGTCAACAGCTTACTCTTAATGATTATCACAATGTGTCCGTTATAGCTGTACAACGATCTTCATAACGATTTACTAATTGTAAGACTGACACCAGCCAAGTGAAACTATTGCGTGGACGTCGACCAACACTCTCAGGTTACATAATAGTCGTACTATAAATTTCAGCAAGATCCTGCGTTATGGGTGTGCAAGCTACATAAATCACTGGGGTAACATCTGCAACGGTTCAGAGGGTGAAAACCAAGCTCGGTATAACAAGTTGGAAGCAGAAAAAGCTGTAATACACTGGTAACTACCTTGAACGCATTAAAAAGGGTACTATGAAGCACTATAAAATGAGCTTGCCATATAGAGGCAGTTTTTGTTTTGTTATTGATGATTAAACATACGTGTTTGCTAATACATCTTAGATATCGGATGTGGAATTTTATTGCTCTGCGCCAAATCAGGGTATCACGGAAGAAGCTAAAGCACAACAGAAGACTAAATTTGCTCGCAAGCATTTAGTCTGCTAGGTCTTTGCAGAAGACAGTGATGTTTCAGAGCCATTCATTACCTCAAGCACTATTAATGGAGAAATCTATCTGGTAAAGTGCCTTTAACAAGTGGCATCTGCCATTTCTGGAGAAAAGGCAAAATAACAGCCAGTTTCATTTTGATCTGATTGATCTTGCACCTGC
The DNA here is from genome assembly GCA_929113105.1 of Agrypnus murinus. Taxonomy (NCBI): domain Eukaryota; kingdom Metazoa; phylum Arthropoda; class Insecta; order Coleoptera; family Elateridae; genus Agrypnus; species Agrypnus murinus. The sequence goes on from OV816024.1 coordinate 162,532,857, forward strand.
GCTTTATTCGAAGAAAGTGGTAGATTTCTTGAAAGCTAAAAATTACAATTTGTAAGCACGACTGATAATCTACCTAATCGACCTGTTGAGCGTCTTAATGAACCAGTGAAAGGTTTCTTGGTAAAGAATCTCAAACTAAGTGGTAACAGAATCAGGAAATAATCTGTTTAAGAACTTCCGAGAAAACTTGCCGACTGTGTCCTAAAAAAAGGGTTGGGCAGTCGTTAGAGGTATCGGGGAGCACTAGTATCCGAAACTAGCTTGTGGGCAAACAACACGGCGTCCACCCTTACAACTGGTTGTTGTCTACCCAATCGCAGGCTTGTCTGGGTAACTGATGACGCAATCAGAAAGTAATGTGTGGTAGAGTTACACGCAAGTGTTTCTCGACGATGACCTTAAAACTTTGCAGATGAAGCTCTGCTAACAAGAGGGTCCGGTATGGGTGGATGAATTCTTACCTGACGTCAGAGGTTGATAAGGAGCTAGTTTCCCGCTGTGTGACCTAGACGCATGGAGGAGAATTAAGCGAAGTTTATCCCAGTCAGCTTGCTGATCTATGGGAAACTGCATGCCACCAGGTAGAGTCTCGGAAATAACACTATGGGGTCCGGCTTTGGCTGTGCAGTTCCAGTCGTCTGATTCCCAGAAATCGTCTAGAAACCTACGCTTAAGGAAGGTTGATGCGAAGATCCATAGCTTCTCACGTTTCAAGACAACTTCACCCTAACGAATACACATCGGGATGCTACTTCGATGAGCCCTATGAAATAGCCTCGAAACGAAGCTCTGTCAGCGGCACACCAGGCCTATAACTTTTTAAACCATTTAAAAACCAAGTCCCGCCACATCTGAGGTTGGATTCGATCGGGCAGTGGCCCCATACAAAAGCCTGGGTGAAGGAACTCAGTTCCGCATGAAAGAGGACGAGCTAGTGCTGATGTACCTAACCTGCGGAATAGTCTTAATGCTGGATGAGGAACGCGGACCCGCATGTATAGGGCGGGCTAGTTCCGACGGGTGAGTACGTATATAGCTTCGGCACTAACCTAGAAAGCTAGTAGAGGGTGGATAGGCAACCTGGCTCCGTCCAGTGAGTAACTGGTCGAATTTGCTAAGCAAATGCGCGCTGATTGAGCGCATTTCAATTACTTCCTCTTTGATTCTGTGTCCAAAAAAGGACCATTTTCAGTATAATTTATATATTCAGAAAAAGTGCTTTTGTTCAGATTTTTAATAAAGTTTTTGTTAGGTCTAGTTCTAAAAAACGTTTAATTATTCGTGGCCGAAAATAAGGACACTTTACCAGAAACCTCGGTATCTTCAAAATCATTTGATGTTTCCAAAAATTGTAATGTTTTATGTATTAATGTCGTTTAATGTCGTAGCAACTATCTGTGAAACTATATAGCTATAGCCATTTTTATCGTTCTTTTGTGATTCAGTTTTATTCGTCTTGAAGTGTTTTATTCTTTTAATAAAAAAAGAGTTTGCTGAATCTACTATCGATAACAGATGCCTTAGTTTTATTATAGGTTGATCCCATTGCTGACATTTGGGAGAGACAGTATGAGTGACGACATCTAACAACTTTAGTTTTGACGATTCACTTTTGATGCGACTTTGATAGACTTACTGCTGTGAGCAAAATCGAAGTGCTTCTTAAGATACTGAAAAATTGCTTAGAACATTGCTATCGAAAGTATTTGGACTGGTCATATATCACAGCAGATTTTCCACCATTTAAAACTCAAAAAGTTGCTGATTGACGCTCTTGAAGTAAGTTAAGGAAAAAATAGGTTATTAATTTCAATGTTAGTAAATTGGCAGTCGTGCAGATACAATGGGCTATAGATAATCAGGAAAGTTATCAAGTTATCAATGAAAATTAGTTAAAATTTGTTTAAGCCAAATAGATAAAAATGACTTTTATTTAGCTTTTTATCTTCCCATTGAAGACATTCTCAAGGATTTTCCTAAATAATTTTAATTATAGGACATTACTAAATTTGTCACGTTAACAAGGCGTTAATAATTTATTATTGTTTGTTTTACTTATCCATTATTGAATGGATAAGAAATATCAAAGCATAAGTATGTAACATAGCTAAAACAAGGGTACTAATGCAATATTTAAACGTTTGTTATAAGCAGAATTTTATATTGACAATTAATTATTTACATTTACGTTGTTGTATTTTAATTTTTATAGGTAATGAGGTTTATTCAGTTTTGAGAAATTAATAATAAATTTATAAATTACAATAGCTTCTTTATATTAACATCAATTTGAGATGCTCTTGTTTTGTTAATATGCACAAGCAGGACGAATTTAACATTATATAAACAAAATTTGATCTCATTTTTTGTAATTGTTTATAAATCGATTAATATATTTTTACCTTATAGGTTGTGCAGTAATTACTGTGTATTAACAACAATTAGAATTAATATACGCAATAAATCACCCTACTTAAATATGAGTAGTGTTTAATTGTTGTTTTCAATCGAAAATTTTTATTTCACTTTTTTTTATTTTCGAATTCGTTATTATTAGAGAATTATTGGTGAAATGTATTACATCTCTACTTGTGTAGTTAGTGGACAGCTTCTAAATCCACTAATGCTTTATTAAGAAGAAGAAGAAGAAGAAGAAGAAGAAGAAGAAGAGGTGCTCATATTTTTTGATATGACAGCTTCACAGCCAAGACTTTCATCCATTGCAGTTGGTCTTGATTTAAACTCAAGGGCAAAATCAAGATCAAATTCATATCGATCTTTAAAGGAAAATAAAGCTATTAGATATTGCATTCAATGATCTAGATTTTAACAGTATTCAAAATCATCTCGTGAAATTAATCGTTTTTAGTAGGTTTTAGAAAGTATTTGAAGAAAAGTTACCACAATTTCAATTAGTTAATCAATTTTTCATAATACTATAACTTATTAAACATTCCCACATAAATCTAGACCTCACACAATATGATCATTCATATGTCACATAATATTAATGAACTTTCAAATAAATAAAGCTAAAAAAGTTTTTTTCACTAAATTATTTGTTCTCACACCAACAATTATAAAATAAAAACATCGTTGATGTTAATGACCCTAGTATAAGTTGTATTTTCTACATACAAGTTCTCATTATTATTCTAAATTTCTTATCAAAGTTATTGCATTCCTCCCACTAAAATTGTTTTTAATCATTACAGGCAAGTAATTAGTATAACTTTTCAAGTTTAAAAGATAATTTTCTTCACGAAGCATGTGACTATAATCTATGCATTTTAATTATAATTCTTTCTTCATTACTCATTTATGTATAAACCTAATCTAATGTAAAATTAATTTAATATTGGTTTTATGTCAAAATGAAAGATGGCACCTTGAAAAACACTCCCACATTAAGCGTTGTGTAGTAGTACTATTAGTAGTTAGAAGCAATTTAAGATGCGATCAAGGATCAACAATTTAGTAGGTTATTTTAGATGTAATAATTGAGAGATTTCTTATTATAAGTTGTTGACTTAGGGTCGTTAAGGTCATGGATCATACATCACAATGAAGAATGGCTTAATGTTTGTAGCACGTTCTTTATTAAAGTAGCACTAAAAGTGTGAAAATATTCATTCTGATTAAAATTAAATACCAAACCATAATCAGTACGATACGAACATTCCTAAAGCATATGCAACTACCTATAATATGTAATTAGCAACACCTACAAAATGTTTCTTTATCGTTTTCAAGAGAGTAAATCCAATATAAACACTACGTAGGCCATGAAGATCTACTATGAGATTTTTTTGATTTTCGTAATCCTAATTTTCTGACAAAAAATATCTAGAAGAAATCATTTATGTACTATGAATAAACTCATCATTCGCACCTGGTGTTAACCGTTATAAACATCAATATTTACAAATATGACGATAACTTGACAAGCAAATAAATACCCACCTTTATTTAAGGCAATTACTATATTTTTTTGTTAAATTCTGAAAGTCGTAAGTACATCTATATACTAATATATATCAATTTTCGTTTTATTAATAAATTCCACATAAAAGGAAGTTATAAATCGTGATTAAAAGTAAAACCAAAATCATTATTTTAAAATTTAATATTTAAAAGCATGCACAGTATATAAAAGAAGAATGAGTTGCCAGATTAAAGCTAAAGCTAAAAGCAAAACAGGTTTTATAATACAGTATAAAAGTTTTTTAGGTAGAACTTTTTATATGATATCCATTTTCATATCCCTTTCAATTTAAAATAATTACACAACGGGTGGATAAATTGAAGAGCATATGGCAAACGTCAAAATAATAATTCTAATAACATAAAGTAACTTTAAACTGTATTACTTTCTATTTCTTATATAATCTTAATATTTTACAATAACGTTTCATCAAATCAGAAATTGGTATACTATACTTACAATTAGTTTATTACTAATGAAGAAAGTGCCGGTAAGTCAAATTCAACCCTTTGTAAATAATTTTGTGGTTTGTCGAAACCAAAAGGGTTACTGCATTATTGGTGACATTGGATCTCGGTGGGAAGAGGACCCGTTAAAGATCATCTTTCATCCCCGTTTACCACAAGACACGACACATCAATGCCCATTATGGTTACTTGAATGAACCCGCAGCTATAAGATTATCTGAGAAATTTGCAATCAACTAAACAATAAAGGATTGTAATGAAAATAAAAGATGCATGTAAAACTATTACCAACAGCTCTTGCTTATCTTTTTTCTTGTTGATTGGATCTCTCATTTCAATGAAGGTACTGATATGTTTGCCTGTTAAACAATTAATTTTCCATTTAACCGATCACGTATGCATACTAATATACCATCAGTTGCTTTATCTAGTCTTAAACTAAAATTTTTGTTTTCAAAATACTATTTAGAGGTTTGCAGGGCTGTAACTCAAATTGTCCTTCAAAAATATGCGAATATGATTTGTGAGCGTTACGTGCGTAGCGTTTCTTGCTAACCCGTAAGATCCCTCGTTATGTCCGTTAACCCCATGGACAATAAAATTCGGTACTATATAATGACTTTGCGTTTTGTGAGCGCATCTAGCATTTACCTGTTGACTTTTATACTTTTACTTTTTAAACTTAATATTTTTTAAAATAAGGTATATATTTTATATATTTTTTCCCACCAAATGCAAAAAATCCAAAGTATTAATAAAAAGTACTTCTATCAATTTTGACCAGAATAGTTATTTCTGTAATTAGTATGTACAATAAATGTTCTTGGGACGAATAGGAAAGTTGCTGGACGACGCGTTAGCAGAATCTGACAATCATATGAGTCAAACAGCATAATGTTGTTAAACAACTTTTTATTTACTGCACTTTGTTATCGAATTCTTGTTTATGGGTAAAAAGAGGTAATTTAAAATGCATACTGATATGACCAAGAAATATTTACAAATGTGTAACTTTCACTTGCATTTTATCGGAAATTCGAAGCACTTTCGACAGGCAACAGATAGAGATTTGTGTGTAGTGATTACGTTAAATGATTATTATTTAATTGAAAATTTCATGTCACGCGTAACATCAGATTATTTTTTTGTACTAGTACAAAAAGTGATTACTATCCGTACAGTTGCTATGGTAACCAGTAACAGTTCCTAATTGGCTTGCTTTTCATACAAAATAATTTGGTCATATTTTTGTGGCTGGAAAAAATTCTCAAAATTTTTTAAGTAATCGTGTTATTTTTTAACCAGTTCGATTGCTTGACCTAACCTAACCTTACGTAAGTGCAAAATGTATTGCTCAAAACTACTCAAATTTCATACATAAAGTGCGATTTATAAAAAGAATTTAAAGAACTATCGAAGAATGCTTGATATTCAGATATAATTAAGTAAACAACGTACCAATCGCATTTTTATTCCGCACGAAACAAGAAAGGTTTCAGGAGACTTCCGTCGACGCACGAAACGCGACGCACTAAATAAGATATCATCGCGAATAGTATATATACTTTCTAACTTAAAATACGTCTCAATACGTACAAAATCCAGAAAGTATCTGATAGAACCTCAGAAAAGGAACAAATAGCTAAATCTCAATCTCGCAAATTGTATCCAGATTTTTTGACAAGCTTTAAATGCTGCGTAATGAACGATAAAACGTACTGTGCTGATTTTAATCAGATCCTCAGTCAAGAATTTTATGTTGCTACAGCTAGAGGCAATGTATCTACAAAGTATAATCACAGATCGGCAAACGAAGTTCCTCAAAAGTTCGTAGTTTGTCAAGCCATATGCTCATATGATTTAAAAAGCGAGGAATTTGTTACAGTGGAATGGTTATTTATGGTTAGCAGAAGATTCTTATGCAGCCAATAATGTAAATATTGTTCTAAAAAACGAAGCTACGCCCAATTAAGCGTTACTGAGCTTACATGAAAAGAAACCTCGAAAATACTAAGTCTGGAAACATAAATCAGTTTTTGCACAAAGTGGTGAAAACAAGCTGCAAAGATCAGCGAGGGTCCTGTTCAAACTTACTTCGCGTTTTACTTCACATAAGAAATATCATAGCAGAAGGCGAAGACGATGGAGTGGAGGAAATCAGACTAGAATTGGGAGAAGTTGCAACAAAAGTTAAAGGAACATTTGCATCAGTTGGAGGAAATGGGGTGTTCATATTCGGAATTTTGAAATGAGTTCAGAGAGTCAGCCAACGGAAGTTACAGTTCTAGAAATAGAAAAATTGATTTCAGAAAGTGTAATCTGTGATGAATTGCCTAGAAATCAATTTTAAGTAATGAGAATCATTTTTGCATTTCCAGCATTGCCTACTGCAAGCTTCTTACCACAAGATTCATAAAGAAACAAGACAAGAGAATGCATACTGGTGACCAGCATATGGATCACCTTTCACCTAAATCAGATCAATTGGCCGATTAGCACTCACAGGTCACTCTAAAACTTATCCCAAAGTTCGCACAAACACGTGAAAACCGTGACCAACAATAAATAAGAAAGCACCAGCAGATTTCTTCTCAAAAGTTTAATAGTAAATGAACGAGTGTCCCTGATGCTTCAAATACCAATATGAGAGGCGACAGTAGAAAAAGGGCAAGATCGTTGGCGCGAAATATGGGAAATATGTACTTACAGTGCGGAAAATGTACTTTTACATACTTGAGCTAAAAATATGTACTTTTACATAAAATACGTGCAGAGTTCGACCTCCTGCGTTTACCTTCAGTGCAAGAGCACTTCAAACGCTTTAGAATCTTTACATTGGCTGTTAAGGCCAATCTGGCAAAAACTTTCGTAGCGCGGTAGCGGTAGCGCGGTAGCGGTGCAACATTCTGTGTACAAGTAATATGTGAATACCATGTAATCAATGTGAAATTATTGTATATCGTTGTGAAATGTGTGGTTCTCAGTGTAATATTGTGCAATCATCGTTTAGACTGCGTAGTCCAGGGTATAATTACAACTAAGATATTACCACTGCGGGGTACCAGCAGCGATAATCCAGTATACAAGCACTGTGAAATCTGCTGTAAAATCTGTGAATTTCGTATAATCAATGTGAAATTCCGGTAAACAAATGTTTACTTTGTGAAATCGTATTTTTACCTGAGATTTGCCCGACGAAAGTGATATAAAGAAATTTGTGAGCATTTCGTGCTAAGCCGTCAAACCTTCTCGTTTTATGTGCTCCTCTAGTTGCATTTCCTGCTGATTATGGATACTTTTTAAAATAAGATTGCTACATACATACAAATTGTTGATTTCCTTCCCAGTATTTTATATATTTTTTACACCAAATACAAAAAATTACATATACTTTGTCAATGGGATATATTGACAATCAAACAGAAGACACAAATTACATATCTATACCATATTTTGGCAAAATATCAGAAAAAATTGCACATATACTAAGAAAAACCAACAACTATAAAATAACATTTAAAACCAACACTAACACTTTTTCATTTTTATTTAATGCTAAAGACAGAACACATGATATCATGAAATCGGGCATTTACCGTTTAAATTGTTCTTTTTGTAGTTCGGTATATATTGGACAAACACTTCGAAATTTTGACATAAGATATAAAGAACACGTACGTCATTACAAAAATAAACATCCTGAAAAATCGAATTACGCCAAACACCTTTTAGAACAAAATCACACAATGACTCCTCAAAATAATACTAAATTCCTACATTTTTGTAATAACAAACGCAAATTAGACATTTTAGAAGCCTTTGAGATATACAAACACAAACTCAAGGTACCTTTAATGAATGAACAACTTGAGCTCAGTAATTCTCCGTTACTGGAAGTATTAGATGTTTAATTATGATTTTTATTATTATTATTATTTTATCTAGTTACCTATTTTGTATCTACCTTAGCGACGTGTTTGTTTATAATTATATTACCTTTGATAATGACAGCATAGCTGTCGAAACAATATTGTCAGGTATATTTTAATAAAACTGTGAAACTTTTAATAATCTTTATTTATTTCATGATTATGGAGTTCCACAAAATAAGGCTGGAAACAATAAACAATATTAGTAAATATACTATTTAATAGTATAGAATATAAACTTTATACCAGAATATCGGAAAGGACACTATGGCGATAGAATTATAATAGTACTAACATATATGTTCTATTTTACTTGGTAACCGAGCGCTACAAGTTGAAACTTTTGTTAACATTACCGTTTGTTCCACAGAACTTTGGAGTCTTGCAGCTCAGTAACCAAGGAGAATAGAGCTTGCATTCATATACACAGTCTTGGTAGTGTAATGTCTAGCGTGCTAGACTTTCACCCAAGCGGCCCGAGATCGACTCCCGGTGCCGGTAGATCTGGTTAAGGTTTTCTGCAAGTTTCCTTAGCTGTGACACAAATGTGGGATTTGCGCTGTTCCATCTGTAAGTCGGCAGCAGCCGCACGTAGGGCCTACGTAATAATAATAATCGCCCTCTCCCTCCCACACAAGCTTATAGCTTCTGGGGCCTGGTTTCAGGTTACGGGTTGTAGCAATTATTATTATTATATAGGATATTTAACTTAAAATGACACCCATCCCAATAAAATGATCTATAGGTAATTGATGTAAATTTTTCTAATATTTTATTAGAGAACTAGAAACTAGGAAAACAAATATCCCTTTACGTTACATACACTGTTATTGTGTTAAAGCACGGAATGGAGTTGAAATCTGCTGGTGTTGTTTAACATGCCAAGAAGGTTAAGAGCAACAGGTGGATCAACAAGTTAAATATTTTGGACATTCCCGATATGTAAACTTTTATTATTGAGTAGTGGCTACTTTGGATGATTTAACGTAAGGTTGCTGATAACCATAGCTGTAGATGACTTTCTCCCAATGGATAACGCCAATGGAAAAATAAATTTTGCAAGAAAAACACATATTGACTATGCCTAAATATCTGAAGTTGAATCAATCCTCATAAAATGTCTTATGGTGAAGCCTATTACAAAGGGTAAACAGAACACCCAAATACACAGTAGTTTCATGCAATTTCTAAACAAGATCAAGTAAATAACTTTAATAACTAGAATTTGTTCAAAACTATAAAATTCCTGTTATATTCTTTCACAAAGCATTTAAACGTAATTAATGTCATAAAATATGCAATTATTCTAAATCAAATGAAGGCTATTATTTAAATGTTGGTAACAATATACCTGTTGTTAGGACTCATTAAAATATTATAATTCGTGAGTTAAGGCAGCATTAAATTATAAATTACTAATTCAAATTGGAGTTACAACAAAAACAATAGGTTCAATTTAAAAGGCAATCAAAACAAAAGAGTCAATTAATTCTGTAATAATAAATCATGAAAAGGCCGGTCATTGCATGTAACTTGCACAAGTGACCAGTTTAATGTGCAGCTGCCTTGTTGTTATGTGTGCCGTTGTATATCCACATATGGCCGGATTAATCTAACCACTGTTTTTGTATCATCAACTTCTGGGAACTTTCATCGGATGGTTTCTAGAAAAACATACACATCATGGTCATGCACATGAAGTACATTAACTTCAAACGATATCGTTCGGTTTTACTTTTTCTTTTTTTTTTGTAAATGTCAGGCAACTAAATATGTGATTATCCTTTTTTTAGGAATTGCTTCCTTCTACCCATCACCAATGGTGTTCAATTCCAAACTGCTGCAGCAATAATATAGCTCACTTACTTGAATGCAACACGTAATTATATTTGTTCTTCCAATCAAAGAGACAAAAAATGTGCTAACTTAATTACGGGTTCTATTAATTTTTTCCCAGCTTTCATATTTTATAATTCCCTTGTTCTAATTTCGGCAACTGGTTTGATATTGAAAAAATAATTCTCCAACACGCAACACCTACATTAATAATTACATTCGGAATAGATATTTCTTTAATTCTGATACCGCTATTTAAATCTTATGGTAGGGTTATTAATTTTCTTATCTGACTTTTATAATGATACTAAAAATCTATCCTGTGCTAAATTCATTTTGAACATAATAAACGTTATAATTATTATAATAATATCAAATGAACACTGATTTACGAGGCATCATGGGAAGAAGAACTCTTATGAAATGCTTAATTAACTTATTATTTTGATCCCTGTTCCTAGAAATACCAAACAGTTTTACCGAGCAAAAAATTCATACAGAAGCACAGTTGCCGACATACAATATGGGTTTTGTTTAATCTATAATCTGATTTTGACGAAATTTAAGGTGAATAAATCTTAGTACCTAGTATTATTTGACGCAGATGTACAGAAACGAATCATAATAATATATGGAATTGCATGCGTGCCGGACGTCGTACCCTTATGTTATTACAACAAAAGAAGTTTTAAAGAAAGGGGACAGGTATCAAAATGTATTCTTTTGTAAACGACCCACAAAAGGCCACCTGGCTGAATGTATCCAGTAGTGGCTTGGTATAAGCAAAAAGGAACGAAACGAGGCATCGAACGAAGGTAAAGAAGAACTGGATATAATAAAAGTGTTTTGTCAATTTTTGCTAACATTACAATTATTAGTAACATAGATCTCTAGGTTATGGACGTTTTTACTAATATGCAAATAGAAAATGGTATTAACGATCTATAGTCACTTCTTGTATTTTTTAGAAATTCTCACCTAAATTGCCCTTTGTAAATGAGAAAAAGACGTATGTTTCGGTTTATTGCAAATATACATTCACTAGAAACCACTTGCTTTTAATATACATTCATCTTCAGCTACCAATCAAATAATAGAAGCGGTAACATGTTCAAACCCTTTCCAATATACATAGCATGCAAGCACATGGCTGTCAAAAGTAATTTCATACAGGGAAAAATATGAAAACATAACTTATAGTAAAATAAGCTGAACGGTCGGTCGATAAGGACATAAACCTCATGTTACAAAAACTAAAGAATAAACAATATGTGGCGCTACGTTTTTAGAACCGGTAATACAACCATATGTATGTATATATCCTAACAAGTGGTGGTCTTAAGTCTACGAGCAAGTATCAGCATTAAGAAAGGGTAGGATAAGGGTCATATTTGTTGTTAAACTAGAGACCGAAGTATCAAGTTTCCTGTTTATACAGTCGGGGCACATCGTCCCACGTGCAACACATATGCTCCTGCATGCCGGTCACCGAGACACCGATTCCGTTTTGCCGAGTCTACAATTCCTTCTGGCATTTTTTATATGAATATCTCATCATCAGTCGTATTTTTTTAGATATTTTCTATAGAGAATGATTGTGTAGCTAATTTTGTAAATTCCAGGAAAAACGACAGAAACGTGAAAGTCAGATGACTGATTTTTCGGAACTTGAAATTAAAATAAATCACTAATTTCCTACCTCTATGGGTCGGACCTTTTAAATGGATTTCAAATATTAATCCATCATAAGTTTTCCAAATGGCAACTGAAACTATTAAAAAGTTTGTTAATATCACGTAAAACAAGAAAGGGCCAAAACTTCCAGAATATCATTAATAACAATGTCTCCAAAACTTCTCAAATTCCCGATGATTATCTATACAACCAAAAAATATGATGTTACACCGCTTGGATATTTTTATAAAAATCTAAAACATTCTTGAATTTGACCCACACACAGTGTTCGTCCACCTGAGAAGAGAAGATTAGTTAGAGCCTGAAATAGGTAAACATTTACCATAATATAACCGACGACAAAGCTTCAATATTTATATGTAGACTCAACAGGTAGAAAAGACCTGCACAGGAATTTTAGATTTTACACCTAGATGCTAAGAAGTAACCTCGCTTAGTTATTTAGAATGTTACGTGAATGTGTTCTTATTTAATTATGAACAACTGAACCAGCCAAAAACTTCAATGAAACCATTTATTGCATTGAAAAGGAAATTATTTTATAACACAATTTAATTCCGCAAGTTAATGAAAAAGTCTTATGCAATGGTTATTCAACAGGAAAAAGAGCAACAATAAGTTAATTACATTCATAAACAATAAAGGAACCGAAAACTGAATAAAAGACGAGCAAAAGAACATCATCAGTGTTTTGTAAAGGATATGAGTACATAATACAAACGTGAGCGAACAAACTTGAATAATAAATCGACGATGCTCATGAATATAAAAAAAAGAAACTTGATATCCAGCGACCTTTTCATTTAAATCATTTTGAGCCGATACTTTTAATTAAAAAAAATGTTCCTCAAAATTATTTTTCGTTACTACACCATATTCAATATCATAACTAACATCAAATTTAATTATAAGTGATGGACAAAGTAATTAGTTTTTGATTGCCATTAGTTCTTAAACTAATTAATTGTTATAATTTTTTTTATTATTAATTTATTATGCTAAATATATCCAAAGGAATAAATTAATTTTTAATTAATGTGGAGGTGAAAAACGATTGTACATGATCATTAAAATAATTAATTATTCTAAATCTAGAATAAATGTTGAAAGTATTTGTTTATCACTTGAAAGACCATCCCATCCTCCAGTATTTTAGAATAAAATCAGTTCTCATCAAAGTTTTGAATTTTCAATAAAATAAATAACAATGTTAATAATAGTTAACGAGGACACTTACACCCAATCTTTTATGAATACGTTAAACAATTAGGCACTATAAATAACTGTATTAAGAAAACAAATTATTCACATAACTGCTAAACGTCTGCTTCGGCTAATAAAAGGGGGGTACAAGAAAGGATATCTTAACATAGAATTTGCAAAAATAGCTACATATTTACTTTTTAATCAACTTTTCAGGAAACGAACAAAACGTTTTTTCAGCCAGGCCAACTAGATTTTTGTGTGGATTGTTTTACATTTACAGGTCTGGAACTACCGAAATAAATCTGTATTAAAAGTTTTTGAAAGAAATCCTCGAACATGTCAGTTTCTATCTCAAATAAGACATATATTTTAATGTAGCTGTTATTTCTAGATTGTCTTTTGTTTCTTTAGTAATGGCGATAGCGAAATTTTTCTTAAATGTAAACCTAATTTTTTTTATGACGGATTTGGAAAATTAATGAAATTCTAAGATATGATAAAATGTGACCAAATATGATAAAAAAGTATGATACTGTATTAAGAAATTTTTGGGCAAAAAATTTAAAACAAAAATCTAATAACAATCAAGAGTTCCAAGTTTTAATAAAAACAATTTAAAAATTCTTTGAAAATTGTAATGCTAAGTCAATTGTTACATAGCTACTTGATTTTTTGATCAAAAACTTGGAACTCGTAATTGTTACTCACTCAAAGTTCAAATTAAGAGTTCAATTTTTTTTATTAAAAAAACTCAAGTAGCCATGTTACAATGCCTTATAGCGTTTAAATTTGACAGTGAATTTTTAAATTTTTTTATTGAAATTTGAAACTCTTTGTTGTTATTCCATTTTTGTTTTAAAACTTTAAAAGCAATTAATTATCTCGAAAATATCTCAATAAAGTATCATACTTTTTCTACTCACTGCATGGAAAGTGTAATTTTGCTCCCCTTTTTGAGAGAGCAAAGTAGTCCATTGTCTCCCACGGGAGGTAATATTTTTTACCTCCCGCATTTTAATAAAGCGGCATTTTATTTATGTACATTTATTGTGAAATTACAATTATTTGCGTTATGTATAGTTACAGCGGTATTTAAAAGAAACTCAGATCCAATCGCTGATTGAACGTCTTTTGCTGAAGCAATATTATTCTTGGTAGCAGCTGCAGACACCCCAGTCTGAGGAAACGTAGCGCAAACATGGGTTTCTGTATCTCTGCTTGAAGATGAGGGTATTCCAGGATTCTCTCCTCCGAGGATTTTTTCTGAAGCTCTTTTCTTATTTGCTATTGAGTCATTAATATATCCCTCTGCTACCGAAGTCGATCTCCAACCCCCATGTCTCTTCAAACTAAGAATATTTGCTCCTGCATCAACTAACAGAGTCGCAGAAGTTCTTCGCAGGCAATGACCCGTGTAAGCCTCACTATTCTCTTTACCCAAAAACTTCGCTATAATACTAGGTATTTTTGCTAAACTATTTTTTCCAACAACTTGAACTGAACATTTTCCTTTTCTGTAATTAATGAAGAAACGCCGATGATCTATTGTTGTTGGACGGAGAGCGACATATTTTCTGAATATTTCAACAACATTTACTCCATTTCTTGTTTGCCCATCGATTACAAATGTTCGCTGAATTCTGGTTTTAGAATCAGGAATTTTGACTATCAGAAGAGAACCCTTGTCTGTAATATCACTGTCATTTTCACCATTTCGTCGCATCTTAGGGCACCGGTTATTCCCATAACTAATACAACCTAAAAAAATACAACAAGTAAGTACCTATTATTATTTAATTATAATTTTAAACCAACCTTCATCATTAAAAACTGTACATCTGGCGCTTCCGATAAAAATTTGTTCACATCTACTCTAGTAAACGTTTCTGATTTTTTTGCTTTATATCCAGCAGACTGACGTTTAAGGAAAGCTATTAGTTTAGGATACTTGATAACAATATTTTCTTTAACTGACAATGTCGTCTTCAGCATGGAGAATTTTGCCCATAGGGATGAGGGTTTAAGGACCTTGGAGATCTCAGAAAAATAGGCAAGTACAATGTTTTCACTAGTTTTGTTGGCTTTCCTTTCTTCACACCATTTCTTGAACAATGCGTGCTCTTTCAAATATTTTTCCTTAGATTTTTGGGGGAGAAGATTTAGCGACACAGATGTTGCTTCTTCTAAAAGGTCTGGTGGAGTGCAATTCAGCTCCTCCTCACCATTATTTTCATCAAACATAGCACAAAATTGATGAATTTGCAAAAATTGTTATGTCTGTTTATGTCGTCGTCAAGGATACCTACTTACCACATACCACTACGTTAATTTCTCTCAAACGTTAACAAATTGATATAAAAATATGAATTTCTAGACTTTTTATGATCTCGTTCGTAGAAAAAAGCATATATATATCACGGGAGCAAAGTGAATTTCCTCCCTTGGCGCAAGTACGGCCCTCCGCTGCGCGTCGGGCCGCAAATTTGCGCCCGGGAGGAAATTATCCACTTTGCTCCCTTGATATATAAATAACTATTTTTAGCATATTTGGTCTTAGAATTTCATTATCTTTCCAAATCCATCAAATCATCAAAATTAGGGTTTTCATTTAAAAAAAGTTTTGCTATCGCTATAATTCAGAAACAAAAGACAATTACATTTAAATATATTTCATTTAAGATAGAAATCGACGCGTTTGAGATTTTTTTTAATATTTACTAAAAGATTTATTTTCATAGTTCTAGACTTTATACTCGCACTGCATAATAATTTAGTAACTAGTAATTAATAATATGCAACCTAATATATCAACCGTTTGTTTGTAAAATAATAATCAATTCCGCAAAGAGCGCATTTTGCAAATAAAATTTAATTTTTTTATAAAAAAAACTGATCAATTTTCAATATTTAAAATTTTTAGGTATTAAGGAAGGAGTTTTGTAGAAATATTCAATTTCACTTCAGAATTAAATCATCTGCGAGTCAAAAAATGACTAATATTTTTGTTGATTATTTTGTTGAGAATTTTTTTAATTAAAGTACCTCATACGTTTTAATAAAAATTAATTAATAAAACAAAATAAAATATGCTAACGCTCTACCATTGACTTTTAACTATTGGGTGAATGCTTCACCATAAAATTTATATTTTGTATCGTATTTCATCCTGATCTGGATTAGGGTTTCTGAGTCTCGACAATTTTGCTATTCCCGGGATTCGAAACTGTTTTTCCGAAAGTTCCGGGAATCCCGAATAGTCATTTTACATAGACACCTAACACAAAAACCCAAATATTTGTTTTTAAAACTGCTTTAATTAATCCTCTAATCACTTTCTCCCAAAAATTCCCATTGGAAAATAATTGCAATTATTTCATGAAAAGCACAGCAGTACATAAATAAATTCTCCAATCATAAAATTATTTTTTTCGCTTTTATGCCAAAACCTTTCCTGTTTAGTGTTTTATTGTTTGCCGGTAAGTTTTAAGCTACTCATAGCTTTTATAAAACATTTTTCCTGAATATGAACATAATAAATATTAGCAATAGTTTGGAATTGATAATTCCATCTTCTGCGACCTATTGAGATACATACGATTCCTTGTTTTGCAAAATTTTAAAATTTATTGTAAATTTTTTTGAGGTACAAGGTACGATATCTTCTTCAATTTTCTTTAAATTGAAATTTGTTTGCGGCAATAATTACATTGGGCCGTTTCTACAGTTTTAAAACGATTTAAAACTACAATTTGGTTTGTTTTCATCTTGAAGCTAACCCGAAAACATTTTATTTATAAATTTAATAGGTTGTATACAAAAGTCCCGTGTCTCGAGTTATTTTTCCCGGGACTCGAGACTACAAAAAATAGAGTAATTCCCGGGTCAGACCTTAATCTGGATCAAGCTATTGGGAGAGCCCGGGGGTTTATAAGTCATGAGACCATACACCTATTATAAAAATTATCGACTAAAATCATCAAAAATCAGTTAATAACAGTTTCAAGGGTAATAATGGCATTTTTGTTTCTGCACTGCACTTGAATTAGAAACGGAGAATCTGGAAAAGGAAACCAGGATACCTCAAATGTTATACTTCTTAAAATACCAAAGATATGACTCGATGGTTTGAAAAATTCGACTTTCCCGCAAATTGGGGTATTGTGAGAAATTCGGTTCAAACACTGTGTTAAACCTTAACTATCTTATTGTTTTCTTTAAAATCCGATCGCCTACACCAAAGTTTGTCTACAATCAGGCATGCAAAAGGTTCCGTGAGTAACAAGATTTTCTTGTAGCGGCTAAAGTAGTTCAAACATTTCCTTTCTGCTATTCCTCTGAAAAGTTCATCTCTCAAAAAAAAAAGAAATGCGCCAAAGAGTACACATTCAATGTTGTTTTCAGTTTCCCTTCTGCTCATGTTTTTTATTTCTATTTTCCATGATTCTTTAATATTTAATTCCTTTATTTTTTTTGAGGACCCCAAAATTCCCTTATATCACCGCTACCTTGCCACGGAAGATTTTCCATCACTGTCTATGATAGTTCTGGAGTTACTCTATAGCATCTTATACCAAGTGTATAACTCTACGAGCCCCGTCCCGTACTAGTTGGCACACTTCACACCTTTTGTTAAAGAGCGCCTTGCAATTCTTACCCTAAATTTCTCTGGTTTACGAAGTAGTATTTCGTGTGTTCGCCAGAGTAAAGTGCTGACATCACATATTATTATTAGTTATGTGGCTTTATTTATATATTTTGTGGTGTATTTATATTTTATATTGTAAAGCAAGTACACGCCACAATTTTCCCCAAATGCTTTTTGATCTATAAGGTGGCTGTTTGTTGTTATAGTAAGGTATTGCCCCCACACCTACTCCATGTCAAGTTTCATGAAACTTTACTAAGAGAGAGATCCCTCTTGCTGCTTTTTCGCGTCCACAGATTGACAGAGTTGAACGGGAACCCCTTAATGGAATTTGACATGAAACAACCACTTATTACACCAAAAGAAAAAATGAGGGACTTCCTCGAACAAAGATAAAAGTGGCCCCAACTAGCTTGAGACGGGGCTCATATTATCTAGTACTTCCAGTTTGGGTATCTACAAAAATAGTCAAAACCTTCTAGTAACTTTTTGAGATTTATTTGCATATCTTTGTTTTTACCACCATTTTAGCCATTGGACTTTTCATCCAAAAATCCCATTTAAAAGTTATTTTATTTTCTCGAATTCTTTTTTTTAATTTGAATTAAGTTTCCCACTACAGGTGAACATAAAAAATAAATCCTGAATGGAACATAAGTAGATATTCGGATATTATCATAATAGCATCAATCCAAGGGTTTAACTTTCAAAAATTGAAAAAGCTGAAAGACAGTTCAATAATATGACTCTAGCTACTCTGCCGTGCTTAGCAAGAATGCAGTATCTGCACAAACTGCTATCTAAAAATATACTATGTGCAATTGCAATGAATGCTAATAAAAAATATGGTATATTTCTTAAGTTGCTGTCGTGGAGATACTGCTTTCTTGCTAAGCACGGCAGTTAATTATTGGCACCTACAATCTCGTAGTATAAAAGCAGTAGCTTTTCTTTCACATTTTAACCAAATGATGTAAAACTCATTTCAGCATTAACTTATTTTCAGATGAGATTTGGCTAAAATTAATCTTGCATTTTGCATCGATTTTGCATAACATCCTTTTTATATCACTTGTCATTTCACCCCACGCACTTTTTAAAACATGATTTCTATGTTTTTTTTGTTTTGTTATGACAAACTGCAACCAGCTTTTTTACAACTGTAACAAAACTGACTCGTTTTTTCAGAGATGTTGGATCTTGTAAAAGGATGCCTTCAAACCAAGCAAACGCCGACTACCCATAACCTGGAAACCAGGCCCCAGAAATTATGAAGCTAGTGCGAGAGAAAGAGGGGCGATTATTATTATTGTGTAGGTCAGGACCATCGTGCGGCTGCAGCCGACTTACAGACAGATGTTATAGCACAAGTCCCACATTTGTGTTACAGCTCGGAAAAAACTTCCAAAAACCTTAACCAGATTTGCCGGCACCGGGAGTCGGTCTCGGTCCGCTTGGGTAAGACACCAGCACGCTAGTCGCTACATTACCAAGGCTATTAATATACTATATACTAAGGCTATAATAAACATTAATATAGCGTTGTGATAAACGACGACTCTTGTAATCTATTGTTTGTAATTGTTCCTTTGAGACAAGGCATAAGATAAAGGAAAAAGATGGGTAATGGAAGATAAAAAATCTGAACACCAACGTCTAAGAACAATACCAGTTCAGTCCATTCAAACGTTTTATCTTGAAGACTGATAATCATTTGTTATATGCCATTAAGAAACTTAGTCGATCTACATCACATTTCTCCATCAATGGCGAGTGATCAGAATAGGCAGTACTCTCTTTCAATTCCGGCTCCTGTAAGAAGTGACCAAAGCTAATTCATACTGTAATACTTCTTTTGGCGTTGTAAGCAATATAGTTCAGATGAGGAATTGGTTCATTATTTAAAAACATTATTGTAGTGGCACACTTAACTAACAGTTTCAAAATAGGTATGTTAAGAATCTGAAACTATGGATTTTGAAGATTGGATACTCTCAATCACGAAATTTTAAATATTTGAAACTTAGAAATCCAAAAATTAATGAACGTTAAAATTTGGAAACTTTGACACAGTCAATACCATATGTGAGGATATTAGAAAAACTTATTTATACAAAATCATGTACTAAAACGAGTTTTACTTTGAATATTCCGGTATATTAAAGTTTGATGTAGTCGCTATTTTTGAGCTTTGAATATTTAAAACTTTCAATGCTTAAAGCCCTGTAATACCGTAAATCTGAAATGCTGCAGTCCTGAGACTATAAAGTAAAGTGGCAAACTATACAATTTGCTGTGCTGTGCTGAAATACTAGTGCTTTAAAGCTACGAAATTTTAAAACCCTGAGCTTTGAATCTTGAGAACACTACAGCATCTAACTTTAAACTTTATAAAATTACACAATTGAAACTTAAAGCTTAAGGACCATTGACCATTGAAAGTAGAAACTTATAAGAATATCCGAAAATCTTAAATTTCCGATAGGTTTATAAATCTTTTATTACTGAGCTTATGAAACTCCGTGTCTCTTATATTTTAAACTATGAAAGCTTCTAAGTATAAGAGTTTTCTGATAGTGTTTAAAACTTGAAACATTTGAACTTTGCAATTAAAAGGTACATGACCTATGAATCTTTAAGTCGCTTGTATTTTGAAACACAAAAGCTCCGAATCTCTGAAATACTGAAACTTTGAAGGTTTCAAACCCTGACCATCTAAACTGAGAAACTTTGAACTTGAAAAACTTGATTGTTTAAAATATTACCAGCCTGAAAGCTTATATTAGAAACTAAAATAACAATTCTGAATGTCTCAAAATCTAAAATCTTCGGTTTCGAACATTTCTTGAAGTTTTTCTTCGATTTCTATGATTCCAGAAAAGAAAACACTTCTCTAGAACACTTCACCAGAAAAAATAGATATTTCTCTCCATTTCTCTACTATTTTTAAAAATAAACAAATAAAAATAAAAAAATATTTAAGTAGTAAGGATTAATAATCACCCATCCATCTTAGTATCATTAGTTCAGGTTTGTTAACTTTTGCAATAATCAATAATCTAGATATTTCCGTCAAAACTAATTAAATTTATTTCCAAGATTAATAGCACTTATCTATGCAATTAATTGTTTACACATATTAAGTGCATGGAGTATTTACATGAAATATTGCAGAGGAAGAGGCGTGGCAAATAGTTTAATTATTTTACAATGCAGAATAAAAATGAATGAAACGGTTTCACTTATTTATCTTACTATCTATTTATTATTACAAATACGAGTAGATACACGTGGAGACTCGTAGGTATATTGTCAAATATTGAATTGATAACCAATGAATGACTTTATTATTATAACTTGCGGAAGTACATTGTATGCAAAAGATATACTATTTGCAGTTAATACTTAGAATACAATATTATTTAGAAATCAGCTGTACATTTTTACAGATTATTTTAAACATGTAATAACTCGATTGGAAAGTTTTTAAAAGGGTGAAGTTTCAAACATAATTTCTTCGGTTTTACGGTAATTTCATATGAAATCAACACAAATTTAAAAAACAGAAGAAAAATCTTTGAGTTGGCATTTAATACTCTTGGATAAATTGAACAAAGATATTTGAAGTTCATGAGATTACAATACAATTAATTTTTTTAAACGCTTATTAATAGGACATATAATAATATTAATAATAATAATAATAACAATAATATGCATTTATTAACCAAAAGTGTTAAAGATACATATAGCAGTATCATGTAGTGCAAAATAATAGTTATTTATGTCATAAGTCCTCTAAACAGTCTTGAACACTGTTATAAGACGCATAACATAAAAAGTTTTTTGGTATACCATTTATATTTAACATTTAAAAAAGAAACTAGAATGTGATTAATTAAAATTGTACATTTGTTGCAAAAATCATGTGCTTTAAGGACTTTATCAACGATCATACAAAAAGTGACTACTTTTTACACTGATTTTCGTATAAAAAGTTAACGTTTATTGAGCTAGTGTTATAAAATTTTTATTGCGTGCTAATATAAACAAGATATGCATGATAAATGATTTATTAATATTTTACAAACTGGTTGCTAAACAACTTAGCACGTAAAAACCAAAGCACGCTGATATACATGACATGTCACTCACAAATTAAAAAAAAATATTAATTTAAATGAATACTCTTTTAACTTTTAAGTAAAACGTTATGATTGTAGATAAAACGTTGCAAGATACACATATAAAAAATCTCTTCATTGCACTCACGTCTTTTAAAACACTCGCTTGTGTCTTAAATCGTTCGCGCAATAAAGAATGACTTTTTATACTTGTATCTTAAATAGGTATCTATTAATGGACGGTACCCTTAGTAACGTCCTTTAAACTAAGTCATTTTATTATTTGACACTTGAAAGTTGAAATGACAGATAATAATATGAGAATGACAATGACGTTTCTGAAACATGACAACATTGATTGGTAATAAATACATTCAACAAAATTGTAAAATGAATTAAACTGTCGGTATTTAAAAGCAGTGGAATTTGTAATTACCTATTTTTTACGGTTGCAAATCAAATGTTGTGTATACATTGTCCGCGAAATTCGTTAGCGTCCTCGAGATTGTCCGTAAACGGCCTCGACGACAATTGTTCTCTCGGTACGTTAACAAGGCATTTTGCAGCCTTGGTATACAATAGTATATTGCGATACGAGACCGGTACCTACTTATTGTAAAAGTTTGTAATGATTTTTTTTAATTTGACGTCGACGTTGTGAGAAACGTTCATTGTCGACATACCGCGAAATATACTTAACCTTACTTCTGTCAGCTGTCACCAAGTTACAAAAGTAAGGTTAGTTAAAATATGAAAAAAATTGAGATACGCCCTTTGAGCATAGGACGGGCAATATAGCTTCATCACACCGTGCATTTATAAAGTTTCTGTTCTTCCAAGTATTCATCATAAAAGCAAGGTGTTGATGGCATGTTCTCCTTTCTCCACTGAAATAGCTGGAAAAGCGTAATGATTTGGTTCGTCTGTCAGCATCTACCTTGAAAATATAAGCTAAAAGCAGTTTTTAGTGAATTTCTGTTCTTTTGGAACCATTGGTAAAATCACAGAATAATCTGTTGAATGCTTCAAATAAGCTGATCAACCAACCTAAAGAGACGTGATTTGATTACTAAATCTAAATATGCGCATTTTCCCTGAATAAGAGTGTGAAATGTGATTTTCTGAGAATTACTCGCATATTTTTCAAACAAGAACAACTCGATGGCAACAGTGCATCCATTTATAGTATCCAAAGAAGAGGTTACAAAAGATGATTCCGTGTCAACCGATCCAATCTTTCTGAGAATTTGAACGGCTGTGAAGATGTTTGCTTTAAGATTTTGAGCAATTTTTATACTCCTAAATATAACTTAAATTTTAAAATATATTATTTTTTCTCAAGTGGTTCTTCAGTTACGTCCTTCTAAATTGTACGAAAATGTGGGATTTTGACCATGTTGGCGTCAAAAACTTACTTTTAGAAATGTAACAGTTGTGCAAAATTTGAAAATAAATGAGAATTGCAACTTATTGGATCTCTTGACATACAATTACCCAAAACAAGAGCTATATTTGCATTTTAAACTGTTCATGTTTTCTAAAGAAAGTTTTTGTTTGAATGTTGCTACAATACTAAAGAAAGTAAATATATTACTTCTCCAATAAAGGTTATATCGCAATAGTAACTACAAGAAACGCGAAGATTTGTGGAAATTTGGGCAGCATTAATGCTGAGTGACATTTGTACACAACGCACATGGCAAAGGATTGACAATGGTTTTGTTTGACACAGGCCGACACCAAAGTTAGCCTCCAAAATCAAACAAGATCATGAGTATGACGTCTGTTCAGCTGTTTAAATCTGTATGTAGGTATGTAAAATATGTTAACACAAATCCTTGTAAAGAGCTGCAAAGAAATAAAGAAATTTAATTTTCATATGATACCATAGAGATGCGATCTGAAATTTTTATTAAAGTTTCAGCAGTTTTAACATTATGTCTAGATTTCGCGATAGCTCAAGTAGTCATGTATGGAGAAGATCATCGTGTCATGAACTTCTCGGACCAAATGCAGCACTATACGAAACTGGAATAAGAATGCTTGCGTCTTTATTTGCATATCGAAGAAGATATCTTAATCTCTGCATCTACGCGTGATGGACGGAACAAAGTTTGCGGGGCTTACGAAATATTAGTATAATTGGAATATGTAGGGAGATATCCTGTAATCTTGATCTCGAATCCAACGCTGTGGAAGACTGATGTGGTGTTTGCCGGGGTGATGGGACTATATTATGCAGATTAACTGCGGGTATACAGCTTACTCAAAAGAAATTAGTAAAGTGAAAAGTGAATATAAATATTGAAGAAACAGCACGCACAGATGCCAAGGACATCGTAGGATGTTCGATATCAATTGATCAACCAGGCAACCGGACTGTAAAGTATTAATTTGGGCTACAGAAGACTTGGCAATGAAGTATTTTATGCAAATCACCTAAAACCGTGTGATTCAATAGTGTAGGAAAAAATTTGAACAAAACATGAGACATTGAAGCACGCCATACTTTGAAATTTAGTGATTTGGCCTGGAGTTGGTCAGTACGGAATTTCGTGGGACTTAAGTGGCCGAAATATTCTGAACGCCGTGGACCTGAAACAATGCATTCCAATCTTGAGATTGCAAAAAATACAGCTGGTATACCCCACTTAATCTGCGGACCTGATAAGGTATAATTGAAAAGTCGGACCAGGACTTCATGAGTAACTGATTAAGTCAGTCACAATTTATTTTAAGGGCTAAGTTATTTAGGGAAGTCTGATTAGGAACTCATGAAGACCTGATCAGGACAATCCCAAGTCCAACCTCAATCCTTGTAAGGTCAGGATAAGGTATCCCGGTTTCTTAAAGGAAATTAGGTTACGTAGTACGACAAGATCATCCTCAAAGGATCTTATTTAATTCCCAGTCGGGTAGCGGATAATTGCTACGTGTGAGTTTTTTGAAAATTTTAAACTTTTCACTTTTGTGAATCGTAAAATATAGATTTTGAAAAACTTAAAAAATCTTCATCGGGTGTTTATATCGTTAAAATCAGATGAGAGACCTCTTTATAACATTTAAAATGAGTTTCTTGCAAATTTCATTTTAAAGTTTTGTCTACAAACGATTTCATAAAATTTGAGCAATTTTGTAGATTCGAAGACTCAAAAATGAGAAACAGGAAAAATTTGGAAAAATTATTTTTTATATTTAACAAGAAGCAAATACCTTAACAAGCTAAATCTATTACATCAAAGGTTTTTATGCACAGGTTGACTGACCATAGTATCATGACTATTGAGTTGAGCTAAATTGTGTGTTTGGTGAAAACGATTGAATTTATGAATTAACTCATCATTGCTCAGAAATCTTAATTGCACTTCTGTAGTCCTTCCAAAATATGTAAAAAATTCTTTTTGTAGAAATCGCGAAGTGTGTCACCATGAAGAATTATCACTTTTGGCCAATAGTATAAAATTATGCAATCAATACCATAATTAAATTATTTATTGGATTTAATTAAACGAATATACAGAACCAATCTGAATTGTTTAAATAAAACGCCATTCATATAAAAATTGAACTTAACAAGATACCATCAAGAACAAAAAGAAAGAATAAACAAACCACCACATCAACTAAACAAAATGTGGGAGCTTGTTATAATTATTTAATTATTATTTTCAATTACTGTTAACAATCGAATAATAAACCTTGCGCAGTTTTTCATTCTAGTATTGTTTTCCTATTAAAAATACCATCAATCAACCAGGAACTAATTTTTTTTATCAACCACACTGATGCACCGTTCAATAGGAATATTCAAAGAATCAATAATAAAACATTGAAAGATTTTTATAGTACTTATTATAATACTACAGTTCAACCCACTTAAATTTTATTACCCACTTTAAAGTTATTACTTCATGTTTTATTATAGAAGTTTTATTGGGGTCTTTTATGGCGCCTTTTACTAAAATCTGAAAAGCTATAACGGAATGCAAGCAATAAATTAAGAAGCAACTACAGAAGAATACAATACAAAATGACCCGTATCAAGAGAGTTTTTCCAAATAAAAAGAATTTAAACAAACTTGTTATTATTTTAATAAAAATAATTATAAAAATTTAAAGCAAATAATTGGGTCAGCCATAAAATACCTTAAGATGAAAATTGAACCAAAATTGCAAGTCCCACCTTAAAACCCAACACCCAATAATTATTACCGCTAAATGCACTTAGTAATTATCCTTCAACTTTGAACTAGAGAAAGATTAAACGCGTATCTTCGGTTGAACATCGATCATTTGAGCTGTTCAACAGTTAACAGTTAATCACAGTATTTATCCAAGAAGACCAGCATTCCGAGTTTGCTCCTTCTTTTTGGGCCGCCAACAACGTTGAAGGTAATTCTAAATATACCTGCATCTAGTTCAGTGGTTTCTGGCTGCTGCTGCTGTTGATAAATACAACAAAAAGTAAAGGTAGGTAGGTATATTCTACAAGGAACCGTACTCGGGAAGTTAACCAACCAACGCAGGTAGGAATGCAAATATAATGATGAAGTGGAGGAGACGAATGGTTACGACTGTTTGTTATGTTGCGGCGCGGCTGCCTAAATTTTTTTGTTAATAGCTATGATTAAATCTAGCGAGAGTGAAAACCTTGTTGAGACTAGACAATCCACTTAAGGACCCATCTCTTTCTTGCCGTATGTAAATTTAAGCATTCAAAGAATTGATGAAATGATGATGATGATGAGGTACATACGTAACTTGAGGTACGTTGAAGATGACATGCAATGAACTCAACTATATGACCAGGATTATCTATCTTTCAAATACTACAATGACGTTGTAGGTAATGAGAAGAAAACAGTTGGAGCACCACTCTTAGGTGCATTTTTAATTTTAATGGTTTTTAATGAAAGTTAATCATGACAGTTACAAGTACACATATTTTACAAAAGCAATAATTGGTGCGAATGATGTTTACACAATGATTGATCAATACATTTTTTGTTAATAGATATGACTTTTGATTTAATACTAGTTTTAACAATTAAATTTGGATTTACTTATAAATGCTATATATTTTATTTTGACCACCCTTTTGTTTTTGTTATTATTGGAAATTAAAAGTTTCCTATATAAGTCGTATTGATAAGGATATTATTCTAGTTTCGAATAACCCCTTTTCCCCTGATTCTAAATAAATAATGTAGTATATCACCATTAATACTTTTCGACATATTTGTTTTTAGAAATGCAACAAACCTCTATTAAAAGAGCAGTAGGTTATGCTTTTCAAAATGTTAGTGAACTGAAACGACTTTTTTCGATTTTCCTTTAGTAAAATAGTGAGGACTATTACGAAATACGGAAAGAACGACGAGCATTAGAACAAGAGTGGGATGTGTATATCGCACATCGAGGACGAAGTTTGAGGCACGACGCCAAAGGCGGAGTGCCTCAGTCGTTCGAGGGCAATATAGGTATTCCACTCAAGTTGTACAATATCTTTTTTCTTCGACTAAGCAAAACAATTAAAAAATATTCGAATATAGGAATTAACCTATGCCTTTATCTATGCTAAAATATGGTTTGTAAAATCCCCCTGTAATTGTACAATTTTTAAGATAATTATTAAAACCTTGCAGAAATTAAGCATTTTTGAAAAGAATTATTTTAAATTTTGTTTTATTAAAAAAAAAGTTATTCTTCCAGCTGGAATCGAACATGCGTCGGCAACACCTTCACTTTACTTATACCTCGCTTCTAACGACTGAGCTACCAAACCACATCACAGACCATTTCTACTGTACTTATTATAAAAATAGGTTATACTTATTTAAATAATTTAATGTTTATGTAAAAAACTTGCACAAGTTCTCAGTAGTTAATTTTAGAGAAGCAAATTTCCATAATTACATTCATTGTATATCTGTAGAATCAAGTTTGTTTTTAAAGTTAAAGAGAAAATTTATAGTGTAGGAACAATCCTTTTGAGACATATCGTCAAATGCCTTACTCACTGACGTTTGGGAGACACACTTTGAGCTGGAATGAAAAGAACCGCTTTCCTCTCTAGTTGGACAAATAACTATAGATACTATAAATAGTTAGGATTTTAAAAAACGACTTTTTTAAATTTTTTAGAGATGATGAATTTTTTCATGAGTCGTACGTATTTGTTGTTTAAAAAATAAAATTCAAACAAGGGCGGGATGATAATTAAGTGGCCTCTACGCAGTGGCCGTGCGATGCAAATATGTAATTCGTTTATATGTTTATTTCCACTTTCTCTGTAAATGACACTTTATATGCATTTATGGTAACTAAGTAAATAGGTTCTACAATGCTCATCAACAAAATGCCAACGGAAACTAATTTGTTGCTTGATCACAACACCATCACAACGTCCGACTATAAATTATCCTACCGGCTTTGGTTACAAAATGTCTTTTTATACAAAATATACAATAAACTAATAAAAATAACGCTAGTGAAGGTGGAAATAAAACTTTGCATGCTTTCATATTAATCTGTACTGGGCGCACTGGGTTATGTATGGAGGCTCATTCCTTCGTCGCTCGCCCCACAAACTTCCCAACTCGCCCGTAAAGATTCATTTACAAAGCTTGCCACGTAAATAACTTTAAAGTTTCATTCTTTAGTA
Source organism: Agrypnus murinus (assembly GCA_929113105.1). Taxonomy (NCBI): domain Eukaryota; kingdom Metazoa; phylum Arthropoda; class Insecta; order Coleoptera; family Elateridae; genus Agrypnus; species Agrypnus murinus. The sequence continues at coordinate 162,561,408 of OV816024.1, forward strand.
GATAATGCTGAAAGTTTGACAACGTTCTGTCAAATACGTTGTTGTAAGCAGCTCTTCAAATCAAAGGGGTTTTAAGTTTTTATTGCAAATGGATAACGTTGTAAAACGCGCTGTCAAAAATGTCTTTACATGAAAGGTATAAAGAATGCAGAAATATTGGAAGAGATGAATAATATTTTGATAAAATATTATTCGTGACACCCTAGAAGTGTGACTACTCCGAAATTATCACCAAAGACACGATATGGTGATAAAAGACCGACGGCTCAAATTAAGTGAAATAACCAGTGCCGTGGGCATTTCGAAAGAGCGGATGTGCTATATCGTGACCCAAGAATTAGGGATGAAAAAGTGGTAGACGAGGTGGGTACCGCGTTTAGGGGAAGTGCGGGTATCCCCGGACAATCAAATTACTAAGCTATCAAATAACAAAAAGTTAAATCAAAATGTGTCCCATATGGCCTATAAACAAAATATAATTCAGTATTGCCATGGCCGCCGAACGAATTGTATATTACAGTAGATTTTGTTCCAGTCAACTATCTTGTGCCCACTTCTATCAAACTTCATAGGAGGTTATCACATAAAAAACGTATGTAGCTTAACTTAATTTATTAGCTGAAGTTTTGTCATTCCGGTCATAAATGTACTATTAATAGATACATAGCATCTAAGCAATCGGGTAGCCCCGGACGCAAGTCAGTAGGGTACCCTCGGACATTTTTCATAGTTTTAAATTGAACAAAAAGAAAGTAGTTTCTAGGTAATTAGGTTTATCCTAGGTATTTGATTAAAATATATGTATTTCTATCTTTGGAGAACCAGTACAAAAATGTCAAAGTTATCGCCTTTTCCTAATGTGATGTTAATGCTCCTTATGAAGCGTTCGCAAAAATCACAAAAGAAGGAGATTTTAACAACTTTTTCGTATAGGAATGATCTTAAAGAGAAAAGTAAAGCCATGACATGTAAACAACTAAAAACAAAACGACAAAACCAAATAGTCAAGTTTTTCCTATGAATATCGTAATCAAGATACTGAATGCGTCTTTTGCAATGAAACATTTGAAGAAGACTAAATCTAATGCTTATTAGAAATAAGCATAATAACAAATAATTATTACTATTCTGTCATTTGCAAGGATAAAACCGCTTAATAAGTAAATATGTCCGGGGCTACCCGCCATCGTTTTCATTGTCAAAAATCAAGGGATAAGATTATAGTATTATTACTACTTAAATGACTAATAGATGTTTCTATTTTTTGTACTAAAATGTTTGAAGAAGTTCCAAAGTAAATTTTAAGAATGAAAATAAAGTTAAAATTTTTTATTTTTGTCCATTTTTGGTATTTCATTTAATTGTCCGAAGCTACCCGAACTTCACCTACTTACAATAGAGCAAAAACGTGTGCGCGAGTTGCAATATTTTATGCGACGATTTATTACCACTGAAGAAACGAGTATGCATTACTGTATCCAGAAACAAAATTCCAATCTAAGCAATGAGCAGAACCTGGCTGTTCGGCTCCAAAGAAAGTCATTGCCATAAAGTCAGTAGGTGATGACGTCAGATTTTTGGAACGTAAGAGTCCTGTTGATTGATTACTTTCCAAAGGGACAAACAATAAATGGGGACTACTACACTAATCTTTTGAATAAGTTAGACTAGAAAATTTTAGAAAAGGTGTTTGGTTTAGCGTGCAAAAAGATCGTCGTTTACCATGACATAGCACGTGCCCACACCTATGTCGGTTCAATGATTAATGTCCATGAATTGAAGTAATGTTTTGCCTCCGCACCCATCGTGTTTATCCGATTTGGCTACCACGGACAATCACCTATTTCCAAAACTTAAAAACTTTTTAGGTGAACAGAGGTTTTCCATGGACGAGGAAGTCAAAGCCGCTGTAGGCGGCTGTTTTGTTGGACTCGTGAAAAACACCTTTTGCGGTGGGATAAGAGCATTGGAGCATCGTTAGAAAAGTGTATTGAACGTTCGAAAGATTATGTTGAAAAATAAAAACTATTTTTTTCCATATAGAATTATTGTTTCACTTATAATACCATTAGTAGTCAAAGTTATGTCGACTATTTTTGTGGTGGTTTCACGAATGTCTATCATGCTTGCATTTAAATACCACGAGTGCGCAGCACGAGTGGTATTCGCAAGCATGATAGACATGAGTGTTAAGCACCACAAAAATAGTCTACTTAACTTTGACTACTTATGGTATTCGAGAGACTATTCAACGACCACGCTTTAAAAAATCAAATTGTTTTTCATAAATGTAGCAATGTTACATTTAATAATTGTACGTTCAATACTCAAAAATAAATGTTGTTAAATATTTGTGTTTTATTAAAATTGTCGATTGTTATCACTAGTGAAAATTGTAGACAATTTTCACTAGTGAGAATTGTCGATACAATTCATTATCATTGGATTAAAAATATCAAATGCTGCATTTTAATTGGTCAATTTTTAATAAATGACATGTGAGTTGAATAGTCATATATAATATAACAAGTGGTCTAATTTTTTCTGACAAAATTTGTTATTTCAGATATGAGTAGCTTTCGCAACGAAAACTACACGAGTCGACGCAGAAGACGAGTGTAATTTTCCAAAAGCAAAGGTCACCATTCCCTCAGCTACTTGCTACTTGCAATCGTTAAAAAATAAATTTGTTTTAAACAAAATTTGTTAGGGATAGTTTAGTAACTACTTTGACAGTTGGTAACATTAAAAATTCTAATTCTGCATTTGTTTTTCAAATTTACCTAAATAAGTTTGACATTTTAAGAACAGCTGTTCAACAGTATTCAACTTTAGAAAATAAAACGTTACTGTTTCCAGATTCAACTAAATCTCTTTTGGACATCCAAATAGAAAAAGAAAGACAACCTAAAATATTATTTATATTTGAAAGTTCTAGAAGATTCAAGGTTATTTCCCGGTTGTGCAAATTCCCAGTTTTCAAGGCTCCCAATTTCGCTGGCCATCCTGCTAAATTGTTGCAGATTTTAGTTTTCAATCCGATATTCTAAGAGAACCTTACTGGACAAGTCACTTATTTGTAAGAAACAATATGAAGTTTAGTACTTCTTTTTCTTAATTGTATAAGAAAGACTAACATACCTTGGTTTTCCTCGAAAATGAGTACAATTGTAGGGACCCGTATACTCATTTCCAAAGTTCTTAACTTTAAAGGGCTTCACACTTCTCATGTAGTACTCTCCCCCCCAGATCCAAACAAATCCAAACCTTGTGAGTTCGATATTACCGATCCTGATGCACCAAATAACCTGATATACCTTTGACTTTCCCAAAATGTACTTGCTTGATAGGATGGCAAGGTTTTTATTTTGGATTCGCAATAAAAAGAATAGAACTTGCATAGAAGAAAATATTGTGGAGCTCAGTCTTTCGAACTACGCGTCATGATTGTGTGTAACAAAGTAGTACATCTGTAGTGGCTGTAGAGGAACACATAAATCTGACCAATAAATGACTTTTTAATAATTAACCTTCGACTTGGATAACATTGACATCTACTTAAACTGTACCTTGGGTAGACTAAAGATTAAAGCTGAAGGTATCGATTTCGCAAATCTAGAGTTTTTCCGATTTGGTAGTGCTGCATTAGAAGGGAATCGCACTTAAAGTTGAAGCTTGGATAATTTCAAACACCGTCCGTAATTATCGAAACATATTGGCTTTGACGACCGTAACTGTTTTGAGTTAACGATTAGATTCTCTGTATAAAAATGACGACTAATTACCATAGTTTTTCGATTCAATTAAGGAAGTAAAAGTAAAGCCATATTGTGAATCTGGGTATTGAGATTTTAGTCAAAACCGCATAAGTTCATTTATTTCTGCATAACTACATAAAATCAAATTCCAAATCATGTTGAATACATGATGTTGAAGAAAGTAGGTCTGGTTTTTAACACAGCCAAATTTGAACGCTCATAAACTAATACAAATATCTTCTCATTAGAACTGTATAGCTGAACTTGACGCATACCTATAGCGCTATCGACAGAAATACAGAAACTCAAGTCTGTTCTAGTTCCAAAAAACTCGATTTTTACTTTTTTTTAAGAATTAGAGTGGGCAAACTTTAAACCTCTTCACTATGCAGCAGTATCTTTGTATAATACGTTTTAAGTATAACTATTTCGATTAGACAACAGCTTAATTAATTTCCTAACATAAAACACAGAAATAAAATTAAGAAGGCATCTTAAAACTCAAAATATTTAGGCGTGCCTAAATAAACTAAAAAAAACATACGTTTACGTAAACATGATAATTAAAAAAACTTGCTGCAAGACTGTAAAGATTAAATTCCATCTTACGGGATAGATACGCATTTTTACTTTCTAAATGAGAAAATATAGAACACTCATCAATTCTGTAGTAATAAAACTTTTGTGGCCCAAAAACCCTCAACATTAAATGAACTGGATGAGATCAAATAATAAATAATAAGATTAAGCAAGTGATTACAAAACAGTGGTTTGTGCTTGTTTCTTAAACATCCAATTATTTTCGGCTTTTCCGAGTTTAGAATCAAAAAGTTGTTTTTTCCTAATTAAAGTACGAAGCCGTTTAATTGAATTCATAGAAATTTTGGTTATTTGGTATTAGGTAGTATAATGTATTAATATGTATCTAATAGTGCGAAGAGAAAGGAAATGCAATGGTCAAAGCAGTCAAAGATTGTTTATCTTGACTGTCTACTGAGACTAATGCTTATTTTATAGTAGATTACTACCACCTGATAACGTTGTTACGTCTGTTACGGTTTAAAAATCAAAATATGATTACATAAATTTTATTACCATAAAATAATAAAAGATTAGGCGATAATAGTAACAGACACATTAACAAGATCGACCAGAACAATAAGCGATACATTGGCAAGAAATCTATCACATCAGTTACAATAAATGCTTTTAAACAAGCTCCACATTCCGATCTAAAATTCAATGACTAATCACAATTTCAACAATATCGACTAGTTGAGTACTGACAAGATATTTTGTAAAGTCAATCAAATTTTAAGCTAGACTTAGGCGGTCTAATTCCATTTGAAATAGTTTCCGCTTTAATTCTTGCTATTCATCATCATTTAAGATCATCATCGATTTTGTACGACGCATTGTCACTAATCGACTTAAGCTATGAGTTTGTGATTCTGTAATATTTATCGATTTACAATGTATTAATTGTAATGATATAATGAATATTTCAAGTACTTATACTATTTAAAAAATATATCGTCATATGCCGTATCACCCTGAATGGCATAGAGGTGTGCAAGCTAGTCTTCTAATCGAAGGTCGGGGGTCATCCACAATGGGAAAAAAGAAAAAATATTCGTTAAGTCATAATGATGTAAACATATTGTTGTCCTTTATATTATCATGCAATTTTGAAAATTAAATCTTTGAAATAAGCCGATCTTTGAATATTTACTTATAAAATCAAGATCAACTTTTACTGTTTATTTTCGCGACTACTCGGCAAGCCAGCAAATATATTCTTGAAAATCATCAGAAAAATACTATCACTTTTACCGAATTATAATTTATTAAAATTAATTCTGAATTGTTTGCTTTCTCTCTTTAATTTATCGAAGAAGATTGAAACAATTAATAATGAAATTTGCACTAGGATTCGCACACGTTCTAAACGTAAATTGCATTTTGAATTGTTTTTTATTCGAAACAGTACTTTTATTATTAATTTTTTAATCACTCAAGTGTTTATTTATTTTAGTATCATTTCTCTTCTTGAATGGACCACCGAGTATATCATTAAAGAGCTCTTTCTTATCATTAACATATTAAGCAGGAATAAATTACATAGTATATAAAAAAATAATTTTTGCTAAATAGAGAAATGTTCCAAGTCATTCAACTCGGGAACTAAATCATAAAGTGGTTATATTCCGCGAAGAAGGCAATGATAAATAGTTAAGATAATGCTCCTGCTTTTAAAGATATCAAACCAGATTAGAAGTCATAATAGTTTGACAGAAACATTACAAAAGAACGCAAGAAACGCAAGTTCACTAGTTTCCATCCCCAGAAAATTGTTAGACAAAGACAGCCTACGCCCCCGTATCGAAATCCGTCTGACCGACACCACGTTTTCGAGCCGGACGTCGGAGACTTCAACAGTAGCTCAGAAAGCAATGCAGACATAAAAACGAGAAATCCGGCAACTAAGCGTGGACCTCTTGGAAAGTAGACTAATCCACAGAGAGGCACACTATTAATACCCCGCCCATCGTGCATCTCGTTCTCGCCAACAACATTCGCGGTCGTTGAGAAGGAATGCCGTAAGGTGAATATTCTAAAAGGAAAACATTATATACCTGTTCCCATGAAGCCGCTACGGGCAACAACGCTCCTACCACGCAATGTCTTCATAAGACAGTTTATTGTATGTAGATAGTCCATCGCTCCTTTTGGCATATGGAAGTGTGGAACAGACGAGAATAGAAAAGGTTGATGCGTAGGTCGTATGACAAAGACGATCGGGTTAGTAAACCTTGCGCTTATAAAGTAGAAATAGAAGGAACAGTTCACAACCCTTTTATAGCGTTTCTATAGAAAGGATAATAGGCTCTGCCACAACATCTAGACAACTTCCTGCTTAAGAACTGCAACGAATCGACGGCGATATATGTAAAATTGCCCTTTTATTCCCAATGTAGCTTTATAACACCTTTAATGGTCAAACTCACACATTAACGCAATGATTCTGTATTTAGGAAAAACATTACACCCGAGTTCTGAGTTTGTTCATAATCACTTACAAACATACAACGGATAAAATGTTTCCAACTTACATTGGATAAATTTTCTGCATTTATCGTTCCAACCTTTATATTCCATAATAAACTTTTATTACGTAACAATAAAAGACCTGCTATCATAACCTATAAATCACCGCAAAATTTCCAGTTTTACTATTAAAAGTCATAAAAGCTGCTCAAATCTCGTCATAGTCATCACTAACCTGTCATAAAGCATGAATCGTCAAGAAAAAGTTTAAAGATCAAAATACTTATGTATTTCTATAATTTTATCCTTCCGTGTAAATTCCTCTTCAAGACTTCCGTTTTTTTAAAACACGCTGCCTAGTAAGGGCTTATTATGTTATCCACATCAAATCTGAGCAAATATGTGTACGGTATATCTGCTACTGCATAGTCTTCGTTAAAGTACGTAATATATCATTAACAGACATTCTGCAATTTCAGTGAGGGTAGAAAAGGATTCTAAACCATATCCTGGTATACACTTGATTACTAATTTTGCTTAAGTCAAATATTGTACTCTCATCAAAATAAAAACAAGAAGTTACCAAAAAGGTTAAAAGCTTACAGAACATCAGTAAGCAATCTAGTCAAAGCTCAAATTCAAAACCAGTTTCAATAAAGTTAATTCATTGGTCGCCTTGAATTATATTACGATGTTCAATGTTACAGACCGTTATAAAGATGGCTTGATTTACGAATATGTTATTAATTCAGTTAGATTAGAGTTAATAAAAAATTTGAGCATGCCAGTCTTGCAACAAGTTGAGCTTTATTAGGTTTCGACTCAATCCGACTGTTTATCAGACGTGTGTGGCCGTGTGAGGTTGAATTAAGCTGGGCAAGATTTGATTAGACTAAATATATCTGAAGTGCTAGTATTCTTCATATTTTGGCAAAAATACAGTCATACAAAACCAAATTAAGATAATTTTAAACAGGTTTGCTTTTAAATCAACACAATAGGCATTTATCCATCTCGTGTAGGTTGATATTTTTTTTAGAGAGTATTATTTAATTTGTAACATTTTTTATAAAAGAACTGTAGAAGTGGGTTACTTCTTTTTTGGTATACATATAAAAAAAATGTAACATACATTTATATTGGTTACAATTTTACGATATTTTCAGGGATATATTTTGAGCACCTTTTGCTTTTATATATATCAATATAAATTATTAAGAATTTCGCCAGTAAAAACGTCCATTTTCAGTATTCTACAAGGTCACACAAAATCGGTACGGGGGTACCTGTAGAATAGAAACATGCATTATCTAATAATACGTTGTATTTTGAGTTCCTGATTCTGAATCAGATTCAATTTACCAGCCGCGAAACTCTCCCCCCAGTGATCTAATTGGATCACTTTAAGTTGAAAATGTAAATCAAGAGTAGCTCGAAGAATGCTCTTTTAAATATCGCATTGTCAAGCCCTTCAGAATTGTCATCCCTTGATATAAGGAAAATGGAAGAAGTTCCAAGATTACTCAAATGAAAAAGGGACTTTAGAATATGTAGCATGAGACTGATCTCTAGTCGTCTGTACTTTCGAAATTTCTAGAAAAAAAAACAATTTGAATTGGATCAAAGATATACTCGCTCCAAAGATTCCCGCGAAACCGTGATGACGTATAGCCATTAAACATTTAACCAAAGCATTTATAACCGTTTGTTTTCGGAATCATAATGGCAAAACTGTTCAGAAATTCAGGATTTCGTTAAGTTACCAGGTCGTATAAGTGAAAAATGGAAAAAATGAAGAAAACGAAATTAAACCCTCTCTAGCGCAGTCGAATGCGCTAGGAATTCTACTGATGTGGTAATATGGACACATCGTTAGATGCCTGCCACGTATAATGGGTCGGTAGAAATGATGAAGAAAGTTAACATTAGGAGTAAAGGCAGTAGGAACTAGGAACACCCCACAAGGGGGTCACAACGCCTTTAACGTCGTAATTGTGCTGCACGGCTCCGCCACTATCATCCTTTTCCCGCCATATTTTTCGTTTTTCTTCATAACTGCTCTGTCCCCTAAATTTCAAATTGCATTATAAGCCTGAGAATATACAGTATGACTTTTATATCAAACACGTTTTGATAAAATGCTTAATTTTCAAATTGAAACGAGTTAATAGATATTTACATTGCAAGACCGTTGAAACTTAGAACTTTACGTGCGAGCACGGTACCTAACAAACGAGCGATTAGCGAGCTTGTTATCAGTGCGAGCACATAGGGTTCGTGAACGGTCGAGCATTGTACAACGTTTTATGGTATACTGACTCGTAAATCTTTAATAAATAATTCATTCATTTACTGAAACAGTACAGCACAATACCTAAGATATATATGAACTTTTAAATAAATATGTATGGTATTCATGATAATGAGCCCGTAATAATTTTTATTTCCACTTTTTATGTAAATGACACTTTATAGGCATTTATGGTAACTAAGTAAATGAGCAGTTACAACTACAGCCCTGTAAAACTTTATGGGCTCCTAAAAGAGACCTCTAATGGAAACTACGTTGTTGCTTAACCACAACATCACGACAACGTCTAGCTACCGTTATCATACCGCTTTAATTACAAAATTCTTTACAATAAATTAATAAAAAACGCTGGCGAAAGTGGAAATAAAAGTTTGTACGCGGCGGGCTTTGCAATTAATCTTTACTGGGCTCACTGGATTATGGATGCTCGCTCCTTCGTCGCTCGCCCCACAAACTTTCCAGCTTTCAATGTAAGATTAATTTACAAAGCTTGGCACGTAAATATAGTACAAAAGTTGTACTATACGCATATACATTTCTGATGGTTTTTCAATCTTGATAAACCATGCAGTTGTCATGGAGAAAAAAAAATGAAAATAATTGCAGTGTGCTGGAAGAATGATATTCGTGTAGCCGTGGAGCACTAGCGCGACCTTAATGACACTGTAATGTGTCACTGCGGGCACTTGCCAGCCGCAATTGGGTATAGAGAGATGTGGGAAGAATGTGTGCTGATTTATTGGTTTACAACTCTTTGTGTCAAGTTCGTTATAATTTTATTTCGAAATCACTTTTGGAATCTTCATGAACCTTACCGTCCCATTGTTAGATTGGAAAATCAAAAAGTAGATATTTTACTGAAAGCATTCCCTCATAACAGTAAACACAAAAACTGCCCTTAAAATGAACATTCCTCATGTCCTCCTCCAGTATTCTTCAGTAACTTCTCCTCACTTCAATAAGTGCGGTTACATTTTAACTTTACGGTTACCAACAACACTATTATAAGGGCTCCTTTAAATATTAACTTATAATCATAAAATCACTGTCCCGAATTACAAAACCAAACGTTGCAATTTACCAAAAAATCATGGCTAAAAACCAATGATAATTTCTCTTGCCTTTGTTCTAATGAACTGTTACATCACCAATTACGGAACTGTACAATGATAAATTGTCATTCTACTTTTCTCTAATTTATATCATCAATTTGACGTAAGTAGATATTTATAAATTGATACACACAATACCAACAAACAAGAGGAGAATACTGCTAGCGGTAAACTCATCCAAAAAAATATCACGACATTATTAAACTATTAACCGATTTGGGAAATAATTACAAATTAAGTCAATCAATCAATCAGCATGAAATGTCAAACACCAAAACGGAATTAGACAATCATTTGTTACTTGTTAAACTAGTTATGTTGAAGTTGAATTTAAATAAGTTTTTCCCACATAGTATCTGTAACAACATCAAAACTAATAAACTTTGACTAGTAAAAAGGTTTTACATGTAAGTAGGATTTTGTTTGTTTTTTAAATTCTAAACTTTATTATTATTATGTAATAATAATTTCAACATAAGTATCTTTTTTAATATCTAATATAAACAATTTCGATGAAATTTCTCAGGCTTTTTTTCTAATAATAATATGAACTACGATAATATGAAATAATTAAGTATAGGATTAATGTCAAAAAATATTTATTATTTTTAGACTTTGTCAGGAAAAATATAAAACAGAATGTGGCAGTGATGTGTGAAAGGTTACCCATTCTCGTGGGTAATCAGAAGCTTTTATCATCACTTCACTATAAGATTGCTAATTATGAAAAGTGGACTAACTTGAAAAACTGCTTTTTCTAGTCCGAGTTTCAGGAAATAGATTCCATCATAGTTAGTATGAGAACGAAATCGCTAAACGAGATCTATCTATACTTATGAGATTTATAAGAACCTGTCTATTTACTTATAACACTTATGTCGTCATTATGTATAAACAACGTATTTCTTTTTGATCGTTCAACCGATATTTGAAATACCATGGTTATTTTTTTTATGATTGTGCCAATTGCTTTATTAAAGAAAAATTTGTTTTAAGTAATAAAAATTTTACAACTGTAAGCTACAAGATCCTAACGGTATATTGCAAAAAATTTTATGCCTAGTATTAAAAAACGAATTTAAATTTTCTTTGAGAAATGTCAAAATCGGCATTCTTTATTAACGACGTGACAATATCGCTACTGTTATTAACCACTAATGCCTTGGAATTATACTAACAACGGAAAATAAACATGGCATGAACCACTTCCTTGCAAAGGTTACGATAAATCAAGATGATATCGTGAACTTAGAACTTCGTAAGTTACCATAAATGGGCAACTCTAAATTAATAATCGTTCTTTAATTGGCACCCGCTTGATTTATCGAAATTTGCTTTTCATTGGATCATTTAGGAATTAATAAGGCTATTAAACAGATCAGTTCCATTAAAAAGTATGTAATCTATTGAAAATAGTATCCATTTGTGTATGAGTCGAAAGGGAAATATGTGCTTATGGTCTTCAAAGAATATTGGTAACTGGGCTCAAGGATTTTTTTAAATTTTATTTTTTGTATTGGATTTTTCCACGACACTTCAAGAATGTTAAGAACCAGACGAAAAATAAAGTCCTTATATTGTGACATTTCCAATAGTGTTATTACTCAATAAATGCCAAAATCAGGTAATAATACATGATTCTAGGAGCCGGCGGTGAACGAGTTGTGTCAGTGCATCACTCGTGTTCCTAGGGTCGTGGGTTCGAATCCCACTTGGGGCGGCGGGATTTTTCTAATTGGAAAATTCCGCCACCTCAACTATGGATGTGTGTGTATTCGTGTTGCATGTTAGATGGGGGACAGATGACCTTAGATGTTGGTTCCCCCGTAGTGCAGGCGTGAAAAAATTATTCTTTGTTTAATCCATACAGACATGTACAGAGTGGCTCTTGGCACCATAAAAACTATAAGAGTTAAACGAAAAAAAGTTAAATACCAAAGTTGGTTGGTAAAAAACAAATTTAAGTTTCATAATATTTTATATATACATCAAAGGTTGTCGTCTTGCTACGGGTACTATCAACTTTTCTATATTAAATAGAACACTGTATGTTTTGCGATTTTCGATTCTACACTTTCTAAAAGTATTTTTAGTTAATATATAACTACATACCACAGCCCCGTACAATTTTTTAGTAAATTAATTTGTAACTCAACATTTTTTATAAATTAATTGTTAAATAGCAAAAAGCAAATTCGCTAGACCAAAGATGCAAATTTTTCAAACATGAACATTTCATTTTTCTCAAATGGCACACTTTGTATATTTATATTTTATATGATTCAGTTCATGAATCTCTGCCAAAAAATAAAGAAATTACATAAATTTACTCAAAAACTGTGCAGACTTATAAGGTATACTACTATGTTAACCAAAAATACTTATTCATTTTATACCAACCATGACGTTTAACTTTTCGTAACTCTTACAGTTTCCAAGATAAGGCACAGGACATCTTAAGTGAGCCACCCCGTACATTTTTATTAAGTGAACACATAATCCGCACAATCGTGCAGAAATAGTACTTTTCAGCACTCAAATGGTTGTTTATTAGAATCTACTGGGTGGAAATAAATGATTTTCATCAAGTTACCATTGCATTCCCCATGTAAAAGCACGACGTGCCGCTCTACGAAAATAGAGAAGGCAGTACCATAACCTCAAAATATAAAAAATTCAATAAATTCTATGAATTGTTTGACAGATTGATTTCATTTATTGACAGAACTAATTTAGTATTATTTCAAAAAGAGTAGAGCGGTACAGAAAAATTTACATGTGAAAAAATTCCAAAGGGAACTTGATGAAAATCATTTATTTCCACGCTGTAGAAATACTCATAAAATAAGCTTTTTTTTTAAATCCTAGATAACAATGTAAGCAAGATTAAAAACAAAAAGGGATATTCAGCTACTACGCTCTCTTTATTCATACAGTATGTGAAGTAGATCAAAACGAAAGCTACTTAGAGCGAATTGTGAGATGCCTACAAGATCTAGAATGATAAAATTGGTTAAAACAAACGTGCAGTTTCCCAATTTTTACTTATAAATGGAAAATGGTTACCTAGGCAAATTCTTCTATAGGCAAAGGATTCTAGACTAATTTTTTTAAATCTTCGAATTGTTATAATCAACCATGCTCGCAAATCCTGGGAAAAAATTGTAAAAAACAGTGATAGTTACACAAAAGCTATCATAGACATCTATCTATCGAAAATTCCATATCCCTTATATTGATTATAACTTCGCCCTTGTGCATAATTTAGTTTTTCCTGTACGTATACTTGGTATTTGCTGGATCTCTTACTATTTGTTATTGCTTATTTTCGTGTTTGTTTCTTTTTTTCAATTCCTTCTGCAGGTCTTATGTTTTCATTTATTATATCATCTTCATTATGTAATTGCTATCAACTTTATTTCATGAGTTTATTAATTTATCATACTTTATCCTAATTATTGCCTTTTCTCTGTAGACTTTTAAGAATAACTCTCGTGGGAGGCTGCAATTTCAAAAACGTCGTTGTCGAAATCTGTTTGATATACTGGGTGGTCCAATTATGTCAATGACAATATCTATAGTAAAAATATGCACCAAATGGAAAAATCTGTGCCCACAAATTTATGTAACATCAGGAGGAGATCCACAAAATGAGTATTATGTGTTTCGTCATAGATGGTGCTGCTATCGATGAGATCAGGATCAATTTAACATTTTTCAGTGAGAAAACTCCAATTTTTTACTATATATTAATGTAGTTGAAACCATGGGCCTCTAGACACCTCCAAATAGTATATCATTGACAAGGCCGATGGTACTGTTATTTCCACGGCTTATAACTAAGGTTTAATAACAAAAGCAATAAATGTATCATACTGAAGATGTCATGGAAGATATCATGGTGATAGCACAGTTACAAGAATATGCAGTAAAAATGGGAGTTTCCATTTAAAAAGGCGAAGTTGACCTTGGTTTCACCTACAGCAGTGCCCCCCCTTGTAGTCCCTTGATATCAAACAAAATTGGTCTGAAACATTTTTTCGTTGGATTCATGTCTATTTTTCAAGATGCTATTGACATTACAAGTGGACCACTCAGTATTTTTTGTAATACATTACAGCTATTATTTTGGTAGTACTAAAAAGTTTAGAACATACATAGAAACAAGTGTTCAAAGTTTAACATTAAACAATTGTGAGATTTTGAGTTTAGAAATTTAGCAGTCTTCTCTTTTTATTTTTATTCAAAATATTTTCTGAAATGGGGTAGAGCGTGCAAGAACAGAACTCATCCACCATATTGACCACAACGGTCACCGACGTTTATGTATTGGCGTCGCTAACTGTAAGCCTAATCTAACCCAACGTCCATCAGTCAAAATAGCTGCTAAAATAACAATTGGTCGTTCAGTAATTTACGGGAAATATCTTTACTGCTATATAAATCCCACGTGCTTCGATAATGCAAATAAATTATTGTCAAGTACTTAGACATTAAGAATATTTATGTAATTTTGCAAACCGATAAGTAATGTCAAACATATTCAAAAGATTCTTTGAAAACCTTTGGAGCATACAAAGTGGTGCATTTGAAAACTACCAAGCTAAAATGATAAAAAGTTAAATAATTCATAAAAATACTGCCATCCTAAGATTTTGGAAATATAATACTACTTTATATAAATAGATCTTACCTGTTTCGTGGTTGAACTTCTTGCTCAAAAATTAATTCAGTTGTTTATGTTAGCAATAGGATTAGGATTGTAAAATAGAAGGTATTTGGGGTTCTAATATACAGTGGCCGCAGAAAAATGGCAACACCAGCATTAATTAAGTTAACACATTTTTATAATTTTACACTCTGTAAATGGGGTATAGTGCTATAAATTATTTAAATGTGAGTTAAATGTCAGAATTGCCAGAAGATTTATTGCCAGAAGGTAACTGACTAATCTTGATTTTAACTCAATTATATTCATTTACAATGGGAAATAATATTGATGTTACCATTCTTTAACGCCATCGTTGTACATGTATTATATTTCATACTATAGTATTAGGGTGGGTTTTAAAGTCCAAGGTGAAACGATACGATAAAGAGGGATGAATTATAATATAATATTATAATATAATATTCCGCTTCTTTATCGCATCGTTTCACTATTTTTATAAACGCTTTTATATCCCTATATACCAAGCCCATGCGTTTCCAACCAGTATATAATAGTTGTAAGAGATTTTATGGGACGTAAACATTTTTGGTAGAGACTACAGTAGTACCAAGAAGTAAATGTATAGGGTGTGGACAAGAACTCAGCAAAGCAGATGAGAACAACAAAATCTGAATAGGATTAGTGATGTAAAAAAACGGTTTTTTTTCTGACTGAAAAAAACATGAAAAAACTTTTTTTTTTGAAAAAAAACCACTTTCTGGTTTTTTTTAGCAGACGGGTGCTTAATAATAAAAACTTCTTGTAATGATTAGGGAAACAAGAGACCAACCGATTACTTTTCAAATATACATGTATCAATGACCTATAACCTTCAATTTAAGATTTGAACTGATGGTGAGGATTATTATATTTAGTAAATCAATAGATTAAAAACAGATGGAAATCTTATAGCAAGATCAGGGCATAGGTCAATATATTTACTGTCATTTAGTTTTACTGCAAAAGTTACATATTTAGTAGCTATTTTTTTAAAACGTTGAATTATATTACAGTGACTATTCAACTCACATGTCATTTATTAAAAATTGACCAATTAAAATGCAGCATTTGATATTTTTAATCCAATGAAAATGAATTGTATCGACAATTCTCACTAGTGAAAATTGTCGACAATTTTCACTAGTGATAACAATCGACAATTTTAATAAAACACAAATATTTAACAACATTTATTTTTGAGTATTGAACGTACAATTATTAAATGTAACATTGCTACATTTATGAAAAACAATTTGATTTTTTAAAGCGTGTTCGTTGAATAGTCTCTCGAATACCATAAGTAGTCAAAGTTAAGTAGACTATTTTTGTGGTGCTTAACACTCATGTCTATCATGCTTGCGAATACCACTCGTGCTGCGCACTCGTGGTATTTAAATGCAAGCATGATAGACATTCGTGAAACCACCACAAAAATAGTCGACATAACTTTGACTACTAATGGTATTATAAGTGACAATTCAACATATTATTTATCAACTAATCAAATGTCATAAATTTAGTCAAACCAATTAACAATGCTGATTACAACAATAATCACCATTGGTGATAATTACAGAGATAATTTGTTAAATTTTCACATGAATTTCACTTTTGGTCCTAATTTTTTTGATAATCTTGGCCAGCATATTAGATTATACTTGTAGTGATTCAGACGATAAGTGCGAGTTGTGCTTTGCACTCATCACAATTTCCATCTAGATCAACTATTTGTGTTATGACATTCAAAATTATTAGCAAAATTGGGACCACTAGTAGTATTATATATGACACATGATGTTAAATCAACCATCGGAACTTATTAATTTGCTTAATTAAAAGCTATCACACCAATAGTAAAAAACAAGTGATCATATTACCTTATTTTGATCTGTTTCTAAGAACATAATTCGATTCAAATTTGCTCTCATCGAATATAACTCGTAGTACGATTAATAATCGATTATTCTACTTGTGAAACTGGAGCACCGTATTCAAATCGCCCTATACAGGCTCCTTGAACTGCAGTTTGGTTTCACACGTACACGTCATTGATAATAATCTTACCACTTGTTATATTATGGCTGACAATCCTCTCAGACAAGAAAATGAACAATAAGGAACATAATATATAGACATAATATTCGAAATTATGTCTATATCTGGAAAAAACAGATTCAGAAAAAAAAACAGACACGTATGGTTTTATTTGAAAAAAAAACGTTTTTTTGAAAAAACCTTTTGGTTTTTTCATTTAATCACTAAATAGGATCACTTAAAAAAAAGAGTAAAATAAGTTCAAGTAGAATTTTGACAGTACCAAGCAAAATTGAACA
The DNA here is from genome assembly GCA_929113105.1 of Agrypnus murinus. NCBI lineage: Eukaryota > Metazoa > Arthropoda > Insecta > Coleoptera > Elateridae > Agrypnus > Agrypnus murinus. The sequence continues at coordinate 162,578,681 of OV816024.1, forward strand.
GTATTTCTTAAAGCATAGTGCACAGAATACAATCTCTACAACTGGTGCAGCATTCCACTTCCTTATAGGGCAGCAAAAACCCCTGTTTAACATAGTCCTTTTCTAAAACTCAGAATCCTCCTAAATATCAAAATGACAACCAGTATGGAAACAGAATTCTTGAACTTTGAAGTTGTGCATAAAAGCATATATACATAAGAGGATAAGAATATGTAATGATATGATCTTACTTAGTTTTCTGAGAAAGATGATAATACGTAACTATGTATGTGCAATAACTGCATGCTACTGGTACAATTAGATAAAATTAGTCATATATCAGCAAAAAGTCTTAACCTTCCACTGTTACATTGAACTTCTACTCATCTCAATCATAAATACTTACACATGTAAAGTTATAATTAAATCAAGAATTTCTCCTACAATTTGCATGAAACGTGAATGTTGTGTCCCCAATCCAAGGAAAATTTAAAGCTTAATTACGCGAAATAATAATAATAATAAATAAACGACAATTCATTTCTTGTATTCTAGTAAAGTGAAAAATCTCTGTTCCATTCGCTTTGCTATGTTTAGTACTTTTTCGAGTTTAATAACGCGTATATACATACATAAATCACATTCTACTCAATTAAGATTCTAATGAAAGAATTAACATTAGAAGTGAATCGTAATTGTGTACTTCCTTTGCGAGATTAGGACCGCCGGTTCCCACTAAAGTCAGCCATCCAACTCGAAACAACAATTGGAGACCATAACAAAAACGGCGGTTTCTTTTAGTTCGCCCTTAAGGCAAACATCAATGAAAGCATACATATAAAACAGAAATAGAGGACAATGGATGTTAAATTTGGGTTAGAGGAAGAGTGAGTAACTGTGTCTCGACAAGACTAAAAATATATCATGATCTATGCATCAGAATTTGAGATTAATCGGGATAAGTTTTGGTTGGCAACAATTGAAATAAGATTTAAAAATGTTGATTATGATTAAAATTTGTCGAAATTTAAATTTAAAATTTAAATTTCTCATTCCCATGAGAAAATTTATGTATATGAGGATCTTCTGTCCGCTATTTAAATCACTTGTATCAAATTAATACAACAAAAATCAGTAGCCTCCATTTAAAGAATTTCCTGTTTAGGTTTTTCTTTCATGGGGTGATATAATAAATTCAATTTGCTAACGAGATATTTAGAGTCAAGTTTGCTAAGTTTTATGCTGGAAGAATTCCAGTTAACGGTATCTCTTTAATTATGTCTCAAAGACGAGAAATTGCATAGGTAGTTTTTGATTGCAGTAATAACTTTGTTGTTTAAAATGATTTATGATTACATTTGTGCTCTCTAATAACAGTGAATATTATTTATTTGATACTAACTATTTTATTAAATGAGAAGCGAATTGCAATTCTTTTTTATTTTCATTACTAAAAAACCTTCGGAACACTTTATTCCAAAAACTAAAAGAATAAAAACGCTCGAACAACTTCTTAAACATTAATGAGCACTGATCGATGGGAATTTCTGATTTAATGGGCGACTCGATGTTTTCAACACTAATAAATCGAATATATAATTTCCGCGTTTTCAATACTTAAAAACTTTTTGAATACACATGAAAACCAAACCAGTTATTTAATTTATAAAAGAAAGATCCATAATATAATACAATGTTACAGAAATCTTATTGAATGCATCGTTAAGAAATATGCAAATTTACCATCTGTTCATTTAGTAGCTTTAATTTAACACTAAAGCAATTAAGCACTTAAAGGCACAAAACCAGTAGGCAATTTCTCGTTTTAAAATATAACTCCGCCATCCGTAATTAAACGAGATTTCAAAGGATACATTGGAAATTTATTTTAACAGGTTTGATATTAAAATAGAAGTTCAGAAAAGATAACTATGGGCGTGTCAAGAAACAAGATAATAGATAACCCCGTCTACCCACTCACAATTCTCTTGGAAGTAAATTTACATTCTACTAAAGATAATCTCTAGTTATTTTAGTTGCTTGAAGTTTCAATATATGAATACAAGACTACCAACAATGTTCGAACAAAATATATAAACTTGAAAGAAACAAATAAATGTCTCTTTCTTCTTTGGTTTATGGTGGCGTTTCTGTTGAAATAAAATCTACAATACTCAAACCTTAATCTGACAAGAGGCAATTACCCATACAAAGCCAAGTAGATTTTCGAAAAATATGCCTGTCGACGCCATATACTCACTTCCATAAAAATCTACATGACGGACAATAGAAGATGTATTACCGTAGACGTATTTCATACAATGAAAGGTCGTGAATAGGTAACCCGAAACCTCCGGGAAGGATTTGTCCATCAACATTGCACCGTTGTTGGTCACTTCGAACACTATTATAATACCCAGATAAATGTATAACATCAATCGTTTATGACCGTGATGGAGGTCATGATAAAAAGCTTAAAACAAATATCTAATCCTTCTAGTTAAAGTACAGTTACAAACGCTTTAGATGTGGATCTCAAATCATTCATATATGGACATGAATATTAACTTGAAACACATCCGCACATGAGCAAGCACATGACTGCAGCAGCAGCAGTTCAAGTACCTTCATTGATTTTATTTAGTTTTTTGACATCATTTGATGTTATCAAACGTGTATCTTTTATGTTACGCGCGATATTTTCTAATTATTTTAATTAATTAATTTAATATTATTGGCAGTTAATTTGCTGAATAATTTACTGTCTTCCATCGAATAGGTAAAAATCGAGGTATATCAAGGTGGCACCGTTGCAAGAACTTTTTTTCAACTTGCATGATTATATGGACTTTTTATAGCTCTCGAATCCCCTGAAAAATAATTTGGAATCAGGCCGATTCCGGAAAAAGCTAAATTCAAGACAGCCCATTTCCCCCCCCCCTGAAAATCTGAAAAATAATGTGTTTTCCTCAAACTTTGCGTTATACCTATGAATGAATTATGAACTCTACAATGCGCTTAAGCACGATTTTTTAACTGCGCCCCTAATAGCACTAGAACAACTAGAAACCTCGAAATGGGGGGTAGCTGTAATGTTTTAAAACATATTTTCCTTATCAACAAATGGTCGCTTCCTGCAAGTTTTCGAGAAAATTACATTTTAAATTTTACGTACGCGTAAATTTTACGATTCTTTGTAAGTATGTAATTACACCTACTCATAACAAAAAATAATAATTAATCATTTATAAAACAAAACTACAATTTTTCAAAAGTCCCAAAAAATATTTATCTTGAAATGTTGAACATTATTATTTTGCTAAAATAATGTATTTATAGTAATAATCCCATTGAGACCCCAAGTTGAAATTTAACAAAAAATATGTAGATATATAATACAATTTTTTCCAAATTTTTGATCATATGGTTTCTGAAGAATTCAAGATCAAAAACTACAGGGCCGAACATAAAAAACCTTTTGTCCATCCTCTTAACGCCTAACAAGTGCACTTTAAAACAGTTTTTGTTTCATTCTTTTATAAAATTTCGATCAGAAGTTATAAAAAAAAAGTAAACGTCAACAATTTCAAAATCTCACATTTTTGTACACTGTAAAAAGGCATAACTTAAAAACTGCTTGTGTAAAAAATATAATATTTTACATATGCAGTTGTGCAAAATTTGAAATGCATCAAAGCAGGTTAAGTTTCAACTCATTGAATCACTTGACATGGAATTACCAAAAATCGTTAATATGTATGTATTGAGGTATCTCAGAATTTCTTGCGCGATAATTACAAGCAAGGCTGTTCTTCAGTTTAGGTATGCCACCCGCAGTCGCACATGCTACACATATACCATTTGATGCGTCATCGAGTTGAACAATAGTGTCTATAGTGAAATTTGAGGGAAGTAGTTTACGAGATAATCGCGGTATTTACGAGATATCGAAATAAGACTACTTTGGAAAGACGTCGGTAAAGCTAGAAAGCACTTAACGGCAGAACTGAATGCAAAATATACCATAATTATCGGCTATTTAAATGCTCAAAATTTATTTTTTTTGTTGCAGCAACTTTTTTTTAATATAAGGTTCTGCTAGCTGTACCGTAAAGTTAGCAGGACCACATAGAAATGTAAAAAAATTGCAATACTCTGAACCAGGATAATAGCAATAATTATCGGCTATTTAAATGCCAAAAAATTTAATTTTTTTGTTGCAGTAACTTTTTTCTAATATAAGGTTGTGCTAGCTTTACGTAAAGTTAGCAGAACCACATAGAAATATAGAAATGTAAAAAAATTGCAATACTATGGACCAGGATAATAGCAATAATTATCGGCTGTTTAAATGCCTAAAATTTATTTTTTGCCGCAGTAACTTTTTTTTTAATATAAGGTTCTGCTAGATTTACCGTAAAGTTAGCAGAACCACATAGAAATGTAAAGAAATTGCAATACTCTGGACCAGGACAATAGCAATAATTATCGGCTATTTAAATGCCCAAAATTTAATTTTTTTGCTGCAGTAACTTTTTTTTAATATAAGATTCTGCTAGCTTTACCGTAAAGTTAGCAGAACCACATAGAAATGTAAAAAAATTGCAATACTCTGGACCAGGATATTAGCAATAATTATCGGCTGTTTAAATGCCTAAAATTTATTTTTTTGCTGCAGTAACTTTTTTTTTAATATAAGGTTCTGCTAGATTTACCGTAAAGTTAGCAGAACCACATAGAAATGTAAAGAAATTGCAATACTCTGGACCAGGACAATAGAAATAATTATCGGCTATTTAAATGCCCAAAATTTAATTTTTTTGCTGCAGTAACTTTTTTTTAATATAAGGTTCTGCTAGCTTTACCGTAAAGTTAGCAGAACCACATAGAAATGTAAAAAATTGCAATACTCTGGACCAGGATAATAGCAATAGTTATCGGCTATTTACTTGTTACGTGTTAAATTAAATTTACATGTTAAGTGGCTATATAAACCAGGTATAATTATATGCATCTTTAATCTAATCAGCAGTGCTAGGTCGGTAAGATTTGCGCCATCTGCAGGCATTTAACCATACGTTCTATATGGCTGGCCCATTTAATTGTGAGGACGCTGGTTAACGTGAATTTCTTGCAATATTCTCTGGCTTTAAAATTTTATAGGTTATGAGTGTCAATTTAAACGTCAACATGAACCACTTTTAAGTTATTTTTTTTTTAATAAAATCGAATGGTATATACTACTAGTAAAATTCTTAAAGAAAATAATTGGTACTAAACTAACTTTATTCTTACTATCTAGTAAAGCATGCCGTTAACATGTATACAGGTTGTCTCAAAATTGACGCCCGTGTGTATTTAACAATTAATTTTATATGAAATAATAAAATATGAAGTAGATAATTAACAAAATATTAATTATATTACCGTGTCTTAGACTATTGCATTTATTCATTTTTCTGTGAGGTTCTGTTGAATTTGCGGTAAAACCAACATAACCTTATTTAAACAAAAATGTCAACTGAGAAATTTATTTATAGGCATTTAAAAAGCCGATAATTATTGATATTATCCTGGTCGTGAGTATTGCTTTTGTCTCACACTTCCATGCGGGTCTGCTAATTTTACGGTAAAGCTAGCAGAACCTTATATTAAAAAAAAGTTATTGAAGCAAAATACTTAAATTTTTGGCATTGAAATAGCCGATAATTATTGCTATTATCCTGGTCCAGAGTATTCCAATTGTTTTACATTTCTATGTGGTTCTGCTAACTTTACGGTAAAGCTAGCAGAACCTTGTATTAAATAAAAGTTATTGAAGCAAAAAAATTAAATCTTGAGCATTTAAATAGCCGATAAAAAGCCGATAATTATGGTATATTTTGCATTCAGTTCTGCCGTTAAGTGCTTTCTAGCTTTACCGACGTTTTGGAAAGGGAGCCATAAACATCCATCTTAATTCCCCCACCCTACCTGAACATGCATGTTTTAATGCGCATGCAACCTAACCTAATCTAACCTACCCAAAACGTACACGTACATTTGAATTGAACAACTCGAACCTAAATTAAAACCTAACTTAAACCTAAGTTAGGTTATGTTATAGGTAAGGTTAGGTTAGGTTAGGTTAGAGGATAGGTTAGGCTATAGGTTCGGTTATAGATTAGGTTATAGGTTAGATTATAGGTTAGGTTATGGGTTAGGTTATAGGTTAGGTTATAGATTATTTTATATGTTAGGTTAGATTAGATCGCAAGCGCACCAAAACATGCATTTCCAGATAGGGTAGAGGAATTAACATGTAAGACCATGGCTCACCCTCCAAAAACGTTTTTGGCGATTATCTCGAAAACTACTGCTCCCCCCCAAATCTCACTATGCTCAGCGCGAAAAAACAAATCGAATGGTATATACCAGTGGTTGCGAACCTATGACCCGCGGGTCAGACACTGACCCACGAAGACTTTTTGAATGACCCAAGCGTTGATTTTTATAAAATTATTTTTGATATCATAAAAAAGAGAACAGACAATCGAAAATATAAAAAAATTAAAGTATAAATATCTAATGCCGAATTTATAAAAAAAATATTTTCAAGTGGACGTTGGCTAACTGATTTCTAATATTAAAAAACTATCTGAAAATAAGTAACAACAGATTTCACATTAACTATACTTTTATCAACTTTTTATACATACACATATATGTAACTATGTTTCTTAATAAAGAATATTTCATAATATATACAATGTGCTTTTCTGTATTCCTTGTTCATTCAAATACTCAGTGCAGAGGAGCCAATGGGCATGGTGTCACCTGGTGCGGTAATTCATGGTATCACCCCATTGATATCAATTTTTTGATGTCGACCCTTTTTTTGCTCTTCACTTGCAAAAGTAAAAGTTGTAAAACAAAGAGAAAACGTAAACCTTTTTAGAGCATTTTAAAAGTGAGAACAAAAGAAGAGTCAACCGTCAAGCTTTTCTGTTAACAAATTTCCGGTGCTTCCAAATTATTGATGCTCTTTTGCCCCAACCCCCTCTCCAAGCGACGCCACTGACTTAGTGACCCACGGGCTGGTATTAAAGCAAATAATGAACAAAATTTGACCCACTTCTCAAAAAGGTTCGCCATCACTGGTATATACCATGTGCGGCTGCTAGTGGTGAACCTAATCTATAGTTTTACAAACAGGCTACTTATAGGATTTACAATACGTCTAATCACGATCATTTAAGCTAAAATTTAATCATAAAGCTCAAAGCGCATAGCTATCGCGGAAATTCTTGTAGTGGCGTACCATCTTAATGTACCTCAAAAACTCTTAATGATATAACTGATCTCGGATAAATCAATTCTACCGCAAATTAGAGTGGTTCTTACATGCAATGGATATATAAAACGGGAATTTGCTGTACTCGAAAGTGTAATATAAACTAAAAACCGTAGAAACTTTGTGTTTGTGGGAGGCTATGGTTATATGCACAGTTCAAAGTACATAACTGATGATTATAGTTTAAGTTGCAATAAGGTAACACCATACAGCTGCAGTCTTGTAGATTGTCCCTTGTTACTTTCTATATATGTACTTTTTTTTACTATTGTTACTATAGTGCCTTGAATTACCTACAATTAAATGTTGTTTTGGTTGCCTTATTTATATGGCTTGAACAGCTATAAGTTCTACTTATTTTATTACAAATACATATCACAGTAAAAAATATGTAGTTAAATTTAACTAAATGTTTAGTACCAGACGATCCACTACAAAGTGTTGTACACTTAGCAATACTGGATTTTGTTAGCTCTAACATTAATACCTTGTTAAAATTTACAAAAACTACTTGTTAAATCATATTCCTGGACAAAGAGCACTGCAAAAAATATTGTTACAACAACCATGTTATGTATTAAATTGACAATTATGTATTGTTCGCAGTTCAACAAAATTTATGAGATGTACGAAATTAGTTGTAGAAATACACAAATTACAACCTATATTACACAATTATATGTTATCAGTATAACAACAAGGGTTTGTTTAATTCAAAATATTAATTATGATCTTACTAAGCATTGTTGTAGTTTTAGCATTCTTGTTCGTTTTATTTACTATTTCAGTCAGTTACTGTAACAAAGATCTATAGTAATTTAACATAAAGATTAGTTAACTCCTAGTATTTCTTTTGTAGTTTTATTATAGGTGTTGTAATTTTAACATTCGTCTTTATTTATTTGCCAACACTGTTTGTTACTACAACTAAAAGTATGTTGTTACTTTCACAACAACTGTGTGCTTTTTTAGATATAATGTAGTGTTAAAAGAGCAATCAACATTATTAAATAACCTTATCTATACAAAAAACTTCAAACATTTTAAATAAAATTGAATGAAACACTCGAACCAACTGTAATTTTAGATTTGTAATATTTTTGCTTTTAAATCCTTTCTAATTTGGAAGAACTCTGATTCTGTACTTGCACTTTAAGTTAAGTTATAACAATTCAGAAGGATCCAGGCCTCAGAAAAACATTAGACAGGATTTACATTAAGTAAATATGTTGTAAAACTGCAAATTCTTTGGACAGAGTGTTCGATTTAATTAAAATGGTTAAAGTTGTTTGTATGAAAAAGATATTGGGTTGATAATTATCTTCCAGGGAGGGACAGCCAAGCATAATTATATAATAACCTATAGGCTAGCTTTTTTATTTGATTATTATCAATGATGTTCATTGCTCTAATGAAAGAACTTAATAGAGAAGAAAATAATACCAATTACAAGGGCAATATAAACATTTATTCTTCATTAAAAAGAAAAAAATATAATATAATGATTACATACTAGACAAAAGATCAGTACATTCAGAACAAATTTTAACAACATTTATTCATAAAATTATTCTGAAATCAACAAGTAAGAGGTTACATGTTTACTGATTTTCTTTTAAATAACTTCTCATACGATATAAGATTGCAAGGTCAGAGAATACTAATATTAACAATAAAATCTAAAAAATATAATTATCTCTTGAAATATTACTGTTTCATTCTAGCGATGGAAGCTATAATAAAAGACATAAAACAAAAGTTGTATTATTGCTAGATTATGTATAAAATATCCCTCTCTCCAGGTGATTTTTCTATGCATCTCGAAGGCCCTACAGTTTATATTATAATAGAACAATAAATAATAAATTTATCAACAATAACATACCTCAGGTGTAATAGATTTTTGACAATTTGATGTGAGAACTCGTTTGCCCTCTGCAGGATGGTTAAAAGATGAGCTATCACCATCATCTAGAGAAATATCATCGCTTGGACTGAGGCTTTATATGCTGATTGAAACAGCAATTCAAAAGTATGGTAATTCTGTGATAATAGATTTTCAGATAAAACACTATAATCATTATAATCATATAGAAGTTACTTACGTTCACGAATTTTATATAATACACCTCTAGCGGAAATCTTAATATTCTCTTCTGCAAAATTCTCCCTTAGATTGGCTCCAAATTCGTTTTGAAGTGTGACCTCCACCAATTCAAGGCCAGAAAATACTTGCTTTACTATAAATGAAAACTTGTATATAGGTTAACAATGCCTTTTGGAAATTTGCAAACATGATGTATCTGCCCAAAAATTCCTTTCCTTCAAAACAACTTGTCCATTGGCGTTTCCAATAATACCATATATATTATTAAATATAAAATTTAGTAAATAAAAATGTTCCTTCTAGGAAAAAATCTGATAATCTTTTAAAATTTATATTAGTACCTAAATATAATGTATGTACCGAAAAGAGTGACTGGAGGTCATACTGTCATAGACATAAATTCTCAACAGAGACGCAAGGTTGATTTCTAATAGATCAAAGAATTTTATTATTTGTAAAGCTAACTGCTTAAAGACACAAATGAAAAAACTATTAAAGGAAACAGTTGCAACAAATAACAATATCATTTGACAAGTGACAAATATCGGGATGCCTTATAATAGTTATTTATGGTACAAGTGTGTTACATAAGATATTATCCACGAACGGAAAATTTATTTTAAGGGCTAATTTTTCTGAGTGGATAATATCCTTAACTCACGTGCGTCATACACAATTTTATCCAACACCTCTTTATTTAAGTTTGAACATCGAATTTGAAATGTTAGTTAGTCTGTAGTTTTGACGATAATAAATGTAATACTCTAGCACGATGACTGGATTTTAATAATATTAAGTAACGTAAGCTGGAGATTGGTTGTTATCTTTGAAGGAGTGTTTTTTAAAAATAACCCACGTTGCTAGGAGCAACGTAGGTTATAATATAACATAAGAGTAAACAATCACTTTCCTTATTTAAAATGGCCATAGTAAACATGGTATTTATACAGTGTGGGATTAAAGCATGGAATATTAAAAAACAAAGCGAACTCAACGGGTTTTTTTAAAAACGCTGAAACACGTCGATTTTGTTTTAAAAAAAATACATATTAATATGTGCGATTCACCTTCCGACTTTCATTTGTTTCTAAGTTATGACGTCATCACAAAAAAATTTAAATGACAGTAGTGGAATCCGATAGTCATTTTTCTTCCCTTTATGATCATGCAAATAATTCATAAGGTTGCATAACAAAAATTCTGAGAAAAATCGAGTTGAACTTGGTAAATGTTTGTTAGTTGTGACGTCGTCACAAAAAATTTAAATGGCAATATAGATTTTTAATAGTGGAATCCGCTAGTGATTTCTCTAGCCTTTATGATCATGCAAATAAATCATAAGGTTGCATAACAAAAATTCTAAGAAAAATCGATCTGATATATTGATCATAATATCAATAACATTAAATGTTCAGATCGATTTTTCTCAGAATTTTTGTTATGCAACCGTATGATTTATTTGCATGATCATAAAGGGAAGAGAAATCACTATCGGATTCCACTATAAAAAATCTATATTGTCATGTAAATTTTTTGTGATGGCGTCATAACTAACAAACATTTACAAAGTTCAGATCGATTTTTCTCAAAATTTTTGTTATGCAACCTTATGATTTATTTGCATGATCATAAAGGGAAGAAAAATCACTATCGGATTCCACTATAAAAAAAATCTATATTGTCATTTAAATTTTTTTGTGATGACGTCATAGCTTAGAGACAAATGAAAGTCGGAAAGTGAATCGCACATATTAATCTGTATTTTTAAAAAACAAAATCGGCGTGTTTCAGCGTTTAAAAAAAAAACGGTTGAGTTCGCTTTTTTTAATATTCCATACTTTAATCCCACCCTGTATAGAGGTGTTGGATAAAATAATAATTCCCTAAATTTCCTAATTGTAAAATTTTACTTTCAGATACATAGAATGCATAATTGTCCCATAAAGAAACGTATTAAAAGAGAAAATATATTTATATATGTACTTACCTGCACTAATTATCTCCTTTTTTTCCTATTGACTCTAAAGTACATTTTTTGGTTGGAGATTCATCTAAGTTTACTAGGTCCGTGAAGCTAGCACAACCATTACAGCACAATCAAATAAAACCTTTGTAAATATTTAGTACTCATTAATTACTAATTAATTACTAAAAAGAAAAATTTATTACTGCTGCCTTTTTAAAAAAAAACGGGTTGTTCCAGCCTCACAGTGAAGCTAGCACAACCGCACCAAAAATAAACAACGATTGCAAAAAACTAACGTACCTATTAATTACTAATTAATTACTCAAAAATCAAATTTATTACTGTTGCGGTTTAAAAAAAAACATGGGGTTGTTCCAGCATCACAGTGAAGCTAGCACAACCACACTAAAAATACTGCACAACTAAATAAAAACAATGTCAATATTTATTACTCATTGATTACTAACTAATGGCACAAAATACATATTTACTACTGCTCAAAAAAAAAAGATATTAATATTAAAACATCTACCAAAGTATCTAACGTGGAATTTTCCATTTTGAATAAAATTGAACGAGACTACAATTTATTACGCCAGCACAACCGACAGATTATCGTTTATATCAACAAGTATCATTAGTTAGAAGATTCTAGCATATTTCGACATAATTACCCTGTCCAAATTCGTTAAAACACATACAATACACCTGAATGAGGAAATTTCCAAGCTGAATGAAGTAGGATGAGACAACAATTTATTACTCCAGAACAACCGACAAATTATCGTTTATATCAACAAATATCATTAGTCAGAACCAGATTCTACCATATTTAGATATAATTACCGTGTCTAAATTCGTTAAAACACATGCAATACACCTTAATAAGGAAACTTCCAATCTGAATGAAGTAGGATGAAACTACAATTTATTACTCCAGCACAACCGACAAATTATGGTTGATATCAACAAATATCATTAGTAAGAACCAGATTCTACCATATTTCGACATAATTACCGTGTCTAAATTCGTTAAAACACATGCAATACACCATAATAAGGGAGTTTCCAATCTAAATGAAGTAGGACGAGACAACAATTTATTACTCCAGCACAACCGGTAAATTATCGTTTATATCAACAAATATCATTAGTCAGAACCAGATTCTACAATATTTCGACATAATTACCGTGTCTAAATTCGTTAAAACACATGCAATACACCTTAATAAGGAAATTTCAAATCTGAATGAAGTAGGATGAAACTACAATTTATTACTCCAGCACAACCGACAAATAATGGTTTATATCAACAAATATCATTAGTCAGAACCAGATTCTACCATATTTCGACATAATTACCGTGTCTAAATTCGTTAAAACACATACAATACACCTTAATAAGGAAATTTCCAATCTGAATGAAGTAGGATGAAACTACAATTTATTACTTCAGCACAACCGACAAATTATATCAAGAAATATCATTAGTCAGAACCAGATTCTACCATATTTCGACATAATTACAGTGTCTAAATTCGTTAAAACACATGCAATACACCTTAATAACGAAACTTCCAATCTGAATGAAGTAGGATGAGACTACAATTTATTACTCCAGCACAACCGACAAATTATCGTTTATATCAACAAATATCATTAGTCAGAACCGGGTTCTACCATATTTAGACATAATTACCGTGTCTAAATTCGTTAAAGCACATACAATAATCCTTAATAAGGGAATTTCCAATCTGAATGAAGTAGGACGAGACAACAATTTATTACTCCAGCACAACCGACAAATTATCGTTTATATCAACAAATATCATTAGTCAGAACCAGATTCTACGATATTTCGACATAATTACCGTGTCTAAATCCGTTAAAACACATGCAATAAATACACCTTAATAAGGAAATTTCCAATCTCAATGAAGTAGGATGAAACTACAATTTATTACTCCAGCACAACCGAAAAACTATGGTTTATATCAACAAATATTATTAGTCAGAACCAGATTCTACCATATTTCGACATAATTACCGTGTCTAAATTCGTTAAAACACATGCAATACACCTTAATAAGGAAACTTCCAATCTGAATGAAGTAGGAGGAGACTACAATTTATTACTCCAGGACAACCGACAAATAATCGTTTATATCAACAAATATCATTAGTCAGAACCAGATTCTACCATATTTCGACATAATTACCGTGTCTAAATTCGTTAAAACACATACAATACACCTTAATAAGGAAATTTTCAATCTGAATGAAGTAGGATGAAACTTTAACGAATTTAGACACGGTAATTATGTGTAAATATGGTAGAACCCGGTTCTGACTAATGATATTTGTTGATATAAACGATAATGTGTCGGTTGTGCTGGAGTAATAAATTGTAGTCTCATCCTACTTCATTCAGATTGGAAGATTCCTTATAAAGGTGTATTGCATGTGTTTTAACGAATTTAGACACTGTAATTATGTCGAAATATGGTAGAATCTGGTTCTGACTAATGATATTTGTTGATATAAACCATTATTTGTCGGTTGTGCTGGAGTAATAAATTGTAGTCTCATCCTACTTCATTCAGATTGGAAACTTCCTTATTAAGGTGTATTGCATGTGTTTTAACGAATTTAGACACGGTAATTATGTGTAAATATCGTAGAACCCGGTTCTGACTAATGATATTTGTTGATATAAACGATAATTTGTCGGTTGTGCTGGAGTAATAAATTGTAGTCTCATCCTACTTCATTCAGATTGGACGATTCCTTATAAAGGTGTATTGCATGTGTTTTAACGAATTTAGACACTGTAATTATGTCGAAATATGGTAGAATCTGGTTCTGACTAATGATATTTGTTGATATAAACCATAATTTCGCGGTTGTGCTGGAGTAATAAATTGTAGTTTCATCCTACTTCATTCAGATTGGAAATTTCCTTATTAAGGTGTATTGTATGTGTTTTAACGAATTTAGACACGGTAATTATGTCGAAATATGGTAGAATCTGGTTCTGACTAATGATATTTGTTGATATAAACCATAATTTGTCGGTTGTGCTGGAGTAATAAATTGTAGCTTCATCCTACTTCATTCAGATTGGAAATTCCCTTATTAAGGTGTATTGTATGTGCTTTAACGAATTTAGACACGGTAATTATATCGAAATATGGTAGAATCTGGTTCTGACTAATCATATTTGTTGATATAAACGATAATTTGTCGGTTGTGCTGGAGTAATAAATTGTAGTTTCGTCCTACTTGATTCAGATTGGAAATTCCCGTATTAAGGTGTATTGTATGTGTTTTAACGAATTTGGACACGGTAGTTATGTCGAAATATGTTAGAATCTGGTTCTGACTAAGCATATTTGTTGATATAAACGATAATGTGTCGGTTGTGCTGGAGTAATAAATTGTAGTTTCGTCCTACTTGATTCAGATTGGAAATTCCCGTATTAAGGTGTATTGTATGTGTTTTAACGAATTTGGACACGGTAGTTATGTCGAAATATGTTAGAATCTGGTTCTGACTAAGCATATTTGTTGATATAAACGATAATGTGTCGGTTGTGCTGGAGTAATAAATTGTAGTTTCGTCCTACTTGATTCAGATTGGAAATTCCCGTATTAAGGTGTATTGTATGTGTTTTAACGAATTTGGACACGGTAGTTATGTCGAAATATGTTAGAATCTGGTTTTGACTAATCATATTTGTTGATATAAACGATAATTTGTCGGTTGTGCTGGAGTAATAAATTGTAGTTTCGTCCTACTTGATTCAGATCGGAAATTCCCGTATTAAGGTGTATTGTATGTGTTTTAACGAATTTGGACACGGTAATTATGTCGAAATATGCTAGAATCTGGTTTTGACTAATCATATTTGTTGATATAAACGATAATTTGTCGGTTGTGCTGGAGTAATAAATTGTAGTTTCGTCCTACTTGATTCAGATTGGAAATTCCCGTATTAAGGTGTATTGTATGTGTTTTAACGAATTTGGACACTGTAATTATGTCGAAATATGCTAGAATCTGGTTCTGACTAATCATATTTGTTGATATAAACGATAATTTGTCGGTTGTGCTGGAGTAATAAATTATAGTCTCGTCCTACTTGATTCAGATTGGAAATTCCCGTATTAAGGTGTATTGTATGTGTTTTAACGAATTTGGACA
This sequence comes from Agrypnus murinus, assembly GCA_929113105.1. NCBI lineage: Eukaryota > Metazoa > Arthropoda > Insecta > Coleoptera > Elateridae > Agrypnus > Agrypnus murinus. The sequence continues at coordinate 162,594,270 of OV816024.1, forward strand.
CGGTAATTATGTCGAAATATGCTAGAATCTGGTTTGGCTAATCATATTTGTTGATATAAACGATAATTTGTCGGTTGTGCTGGAGTAATAAATCGTAGTCCCGTTCTCTTTTATTCAAAATGGAAAATTCCACGTTAGATACATTTTTAGATGTTTTAACATTAATATCTTTTTTTCTGCAATAGTAATAAATTTGATTTTTGAGTAATTAATTAGTAATTAATAAGTACGTTAGTTTTTTGTAATCGTTGTTTATTTTTGGTGTGGTTGTGCTAGCTTCACTGTGAGGCTGGAACAACCCGGGTTTTTTTTTTAAAAGGCAACAGTAATAAATTTTTCTTTTTAGTAATTAATTAGTAATTAATGAGTACTAAATATTTACGAAAGTTTTATTTGATTGTGCTATAATGGTTGTGCTAGCTTCACGGACCTAAGTTTACTATATGGAAGGCGAACCATCCATGGTTAAAATTAATGTGTTAAAACACCAACACCAACTATAAACGCGGTATAATATAATAAATAGGTATAATAGTGTATCACCTTTATACTAAAATGCAAAGTACAAATGCCGGGCTATGGTACCCAACTCTTTCTGCGCGAATCATTTACGTCGTGGCAAACGCCCCCATAACATCATGGATTAAATTCTGCTAAATCCACATTTTCAAATCATCACGACGTCAGGATTTAAAAAAACTGAGGTTGTTAATGCAGTAAATGTTTAACTGAAAAAACGCGAGTTGCTGCATGTGCATTTATAAAGATAAGAAAAGAATAACAACAATAACAACATTCTTGCTGTTATAACTAATACTGAAATCCATGCACACATGGCACTGTTCAATATAACATAATTATTTGTTATTTCACTAAAACATGTTTGTCCTTCTCACTAATTTAGGTTTTGATTTCTGTAGCAAGTGCGTTCGGTATTTTAACTAAATTATTGTCAAATAACTCATCTAGTTTTGTTAGTGCTTTGAAATATTTTTGTTAAAAATTCATTTATTTCTGCATATTTGATTCTAAATTTTGTTGAAAACGTAGAACAAAAATGTTGTGCATAAATCGCAAGGATTATTGTTTACAGTAGTAATCATCTATTTAGTAACTTCTACAAACATTTTGAACTTCAACAAAATACTTGCTGTATTGACAAGTTTTTCTTTATTAGCAATAGCGCCCGGTAACAAATTACGTGATATTTGAATTTAGTTGAATTATATCAAAATTTTAGATATTGTTGCATAAAATTGTACTGAATGTGACAAAATGTAACTTAACAAAAATTATTTTTTACTGTGTATGTACATTATTAATTAACCCCTTCACTGCAGTAAAGTGTCATTTAATGCAATAACGGATGCTCTTGGCATTTCTTTCATCTATTAATTAACGAGTAATTATTAACAATCGTTGTCTAAAAAAGACATTCTTAGTGTGCTTTTCAAATTCCATTCTTACTGATCCTATTACTTTGTTAATATCTTCTTTTTCGCAATTCATTTATATGTTTCATCTTAATGAATCCTACAATACCAATTACATGTTTCTCAGAATAATTGCAGTTCAATTAAAATTAAATACAATTCAATGCATATCTTGATCGTTTATTAAAATATAGCGTGCCCAACTCAAGAATTCTAATCAATCACTTTATAATAGTCATCATAAACAAATTCAATTTTCAAAACTCTTCCTTTCAAATATTTCCATTACAAATTGATTGAATCACAGTCGACTTAATTTCACCTTCTGTCGATTAAAGTAATAATAAAAGCGAAGACTAATGCATTAGGAGGAAAAAATACAATCCAGTCAATTTACAGGGAGCATTGTTCTTATATAAGCCATTATTTCTATTATCTTCGCGTAATTGAATTTTTCCCCGTGCTCGCAACTTATAATGTTCCCGCGATTATTAGCTTAAAAGGCTTTTTTCAAGAATGAATGTGTCTATATGTTATACTTAAGAGAAAGAGCTAAAAATAGTAATTATATAATTTATGATGTCAATGTCTTGCGCTAAAAGCACTTTCGTATTGTGGGATTTAACAACAATCGTAACAGCGATCGGTATTTTCAGAACTGACTTAAGGATTTGGTTGAATACTGATGCAAATACCAATTTCAATACTTCATTAATCGAAAACTACACAACTATGTAAGTATATCACAATTATTCAAAATTTCAAGGCTAACAAGCATTAAAAAATTGAAAGACTACAAAATAAGCAAATATGCGACTGATTATTCAATTTTAACGGTTGAGAAAAATTCATATTTTTCAGCCACTGAAGCTGATATTCATGACATAACTGGTAGCGCCTACCTTTTGCTTGTTATAAAGGAAAATGGTTTTAATTTCTTAAAAAAACTAAAGGCAGCCAAGAACGTTTGTCAATTTCCTGGTTACACACATAAAAACAGTTAGTCTATAGTTACATAGTAATACCAAGTTAGGATACGTAATCCACAACCAAGTAAAAGCTTCTTTGCCACAATAAAATTAGCTTACAGTAGCTGACGAGAGCATTTGGAACATTAGGGCTTTTTGGTTTATGGCTCCAACATGTTTATTTGTATACAGAATGTCTGAAGCCACCCAGAACATACAGAAATTAAAATGGTAAAAATTTAATAAGGTCAAAGTTGGCTATAGCCTCCTTAATTTGACATATTGATGGAAATGTTATTATTAAAATCACCAATTCTCACTACTCCTATAAACTATTTTATAAATGTCAATTATCTTTTCAGATTGTACCAATATAAATTAAATAATATCGAATCATGAAAAGATAAACTAATATAACAGTGCAACCAGTCCACAGAATAATACAAACTATAAATAAAACATTCGAAAAGAAACAGTATTGTAGTGGAGTTTTTCTTGACATCAGCCAGGCTTTCGATAAAGTCTGGCACACTGGATCAATTTATAAAATTAAAAGTATTTTTCCTCCAGCCTACTTCAATCTCTTAAAATCGTATTTAAAAGAGAGAAAATTTCAAACTAAAATAAAGGAATAGAAGACAAACTGCTTTTCAATCAACTCAGGAGTGCCTCAAGGTAGTGTCCTTGGACCGCTACTGTATGTCTTATATACATCAGACTTAACGACGGCAAACAATGTAACAACAGGAACTTTTGCCGATGACACGCGATTATCTCATGCCACGAAAATCCTCAAATAGCCCCAAACATCTCACAGAGTTATCTAAATAACCTTCAACAATGGTTGGAAAAGTGAAAATAAAAATGAACGAGACTAAATCTGAGCATATTACATTCTCCATTCGTAAAGAAACATGCCCTGCAGTCACAATAAACAGATTGCAGATACCACAAACACAATCGGTAAGATATCTAGGATTTCACTTAGATAACAAACTGACTTGGAAAATACATATCACAAAAAAGAGAAAACAAGTAGAGACCAAGACAAAAGAACTACATTGGCTGATAGGAAGAAAATCACGAGTATCTCTGGAAAATAAACTCTTGATATACAAAGCAGTCATCAAACCAATATGGGATTATGGACTAGAACTATGGGGATGTGCCTCCAAGTCAAATATAGAAATTATTCAAAGGGGCCAATCCAAGATACTACGACAAATTGCAGACGCTCCCTGGTATGTAACAAACCATACACTACATACTGATCTACATGTCCCAACAGTACAAGAAAATATCAGCAAAAGAGCCACGAAGCATCTTGCTATCGTAGACAAACATCCAAACCCACTCGTGGTACAATTATAAGAACCAGTGATCAACAAAAGACTTAAAAAGCAGTTGCCAAGTGATCTAAGTTAAGTTGTGTTTCGACCATCAGAACTAATGATCAAGAAAAGACTTCAAAACTGTGGCCAAGTGAACTAATTTAAGTTACTGTGTTTTATGTATCCTATTTCTATACAGGTGATATCATTGGATATCACCCTGATCATGTCATTTATTTACTACTAGTATATCTAGTAGCCGTCAGCACTTTACCTCATAGAACAATGTAGATTCTGATTACTAAATAAATAAATTTAAAAAAAAATAATAATTGTTAAATTATTTTGCCACTGTAAACAAGTATTATAATAATAAAATCTTGACTCTGTCATATATCAAATATAATATACCAAGGGATTCGACAGTTATCCCAATCAGTTATCCATATACACATTGCCAGTAGTTTAGATTTCACAAGGAAAATTATGATAGATTTCCTGGACTCCTTTCTAATTACTAGCAATGCTTGTCCAAATAGATTGTCTGCATTAAAGCTTGATATGTATATGCATGGTCATGTAACATATAGATCGAACTGTATCACTAGATTATCGGAATTTAGATAATGCGGAATTTAGGTAATGGTGTTGGTTATTTATATTGACCTCAGCTCATTATTTGATTCATGGATCAGAATTCAATTCGAAACATTTTGAGCAGTACTGAATCTATTTTTGAGAATAGGGTATAACTGTTATTGTTACCAAACACTGGAGATTATGAACTTCTATAGGTAGTTTATGATTTCAATAGTGGGGGCGGAGGTAGTATAGGTACCGGAGTAGAATACTTCCCCGATGTCCGTTTCACTCCAAGCTTCTGCAAAGACTTTTAAAAAGTAAACAAATTTGAATTTTTAATCATCGCCTAGTTTAATTTAAAATACGTCTTTGGAGCAGTCTTTTTTATTAAACTTATTCAGACCTTCATTAATTAATCAATTAATAAATACTAAGTATTATTCATTGCAAACTTTGTTAACGTTTGAGATTTGAGTATTAGAATATCCGAATAAACCTAATTGAGTTTATTATAAAGCGGCGGAGTGTATCCAAGTATAAGCATGAAATTTGCTGTTAGTAAATTGTTGGTAAGTAAATAAACATTAGCAATCCTTGTTCAGAACACCGTGCATCTAGACAGAACATGGTTCCCGCTCTTCGAGGCTTTAAAAATAAGGCAACACGAAATGCAATAGTTGTTACTAGTATTACGTGCCGCGGATAAATTATTTAGTATGTTATTCAGTATGAGTGAAAGGGTTTAGATTTAGACGCTTACTATACTATAGGGTGAGTAAACAGAAAATCATCCATACTGTATTAGACTCGCAAGGGTGGTTTAATGTTAATGAAATCAGACAGAAGGGTACTTGACAATATGTTTAACACTTACGAGCGAGGGACGCTCTTTTATAGAAAACATGGGAAAGTTTACCTAAGAGAGGAGAATCTAATCCCTTATATTTTGGGGGAATTTCATACATTTATCCGAAAGGGTATTCCATAAAGTAGAAATCTGTTTCCGTTCATATTATTTAGGCATATTTTGCATAATTACACAACAATTTTAGATTTATTATTACGACAGGTTAAGATTTCAATAAAATCTAGTTTAGAAAGTAGTAGCATCATCCTCAAACTTTAAAAAGATATAAAAGCCTAAAAAACTTTATAAATTTAATAAGGTCAAGTTCTCTTTTAAAATAGTTGATGTTACTACTAACCATCAACACTCAAATTGCAAGGTCGCTACGATTAATAACACTCATTTATGTTAAACTGTGTTAAATTATGTTTTAACATTGCAAATTGTCCTGAAAATAGTTTTCTATAAAATAAACAGGAAAATTATTAATCAAGATACTTATATAACTGTTTAAGTTAGTTTTGTAATAAATAATTAAGGATGTTTTATCTTTTTGTGTTAATAACTGATCATTAACTAGTGGTTCTACCTCTTTACAGACAAAAAGTAACTAGAATGGTAAAAAGAGCAATGATAAGAAAAACAGAGCGTTGATACTCATTAGGAATAAGAATTTTTCTTACAATTGCCAACATTACTTTTTAATAATGAATCAGAAACCACCTACACATTTGACTATAAGTAATTTTAATATACTATTTAGGTATATGAACATTATATAAAAAATATTCTTGCAGATACAGTTAATCAAAGCATGTAACTGTTATCGGCAGGATGTTTATATCATATGAAGTTAGTTAATATTTAACACCTACCTTGGTAGGTAATAAAGGTAATATTTTCTATTTGCGAGTACCAATATGTAAAAATTAGTCTGTGTTTAAATGTCAAAATAATCTAAAAGAGAATTTGTTGCTTTCAAAGATGCATGACATTGAAATGTAATATTCATATATTTAAATTAAAATCAACCTTTATAATTTTGTTGTTCCTATAAAAAATTGGAAAATGTTAAAAACAAAACAGGTATTTTATGGTTATATCTATTACACAATCAAAATATTTATATTTAAAGATTGAATATTAGAACTGAAATTGTTTCAAATAACATTGTTATTATAATTTTACAGAAATGGTATTAATTAAATTTATACCAACCAGGTTTGGTATTTAACTTTTTTCCGCAACTCTTACAGTTTGCAAAATAAAGTACAAGGTCATCTTCGTGGGTCACCCTGTATTAACACATCAAACCAAACTACCACCAACTGAATATGTAAACTTACAATCGCCAAACTCAAATAAAACCTATTCCATCCATTCAATTTTAGTCCTGCCAAAAAACTTTATGGGAAAATTATATAGTACAAAGATTTCTATGCATTCTAGTATACAGATAAAGAAAAACAAATTGGAAGTATCTGCGAAACCATATACTATAAGGAACACGCTAGTAAAATAATAAGGGTTTATATCGGGCCACGCCTTTGCTCTTCTTAGTTTGTGTTAGTGGGAGAATATTCGAGCATAAGAATATTTATTTTATTTTCAGTCATTATGGCTAAAAATTGTAAGCTATTTTAAAAGCAAGTAATTATTTGGTCCTAATTTAGCAAATAATTTTTTTTTATTCTGGGAAAATTTAATATCATGAAATTCTCTTTCAATTACAAACAATTACAAGACTACACCAATGCTTGGTTTGTAGTTTACTAAACAACTTTAATACTCGAATATTTCCCCACTAGCAGAAAATAAGAAGAGCAGCGTGACCCGATATAAAGCCTTCTTTATTTTACTAGAGCGTTCTTTATCATACATATGGTTTCGTAGATACTTCCAACTTGTTTTTCTTTATCTGTATATAATGTAAAAATGCAAAATTCTGACAAAACAATGAAAATCTCATGTGAGGATATCAACTTGAGAGTCTATTCATACAGTACCATATTCACAGATCAGCTTACACGTCATCAAACTTTTAGGTAAGGGTTTCATGTAGTTTGGACAGAACCATGGATGAAATTAAAATTGGTTATTGTTTGGCCTATGTGTATGAGATATTGTTTTGGTTGAATATAGGTAGTCGAAATTAGGGTGATTTTAATATGTTCTGATACCATTTTAATTGTGTTATAATAAAACTATCCTGGATTTATTTATTTTCAATAACGATTCGGTTTGAATTTGTTTTGAACGTAAAAGCTAGGGGTATGAGAGTGATGTGACATTTTGGAAATAAGAATATTACTATAGCTTGGGTGGTATTTTCAATCTTTACCTCGCCCTTAAAATCTTGGAAGCAAGTAAGTGTTAGATTAATCAAGTAATACAATTTATATCTGGTTACAAATTATAAATAGAACTGGCATTCCCTTTCCACTCAGTTAATTAATCAAATTGTATTAAGTTTATTTCTTATTTATAAAAAGAGAGAAAACATTTCAGCATCCAATCAGATGTATTATTTCTATTGGGTATCAGAGAATTAATCTTGAGCAAAAAAATAGATTTGAATTAATGAGCACATAAAACAAAAATAAAAAGCTTTGTCGTAAAACCTACACATGGCACTTTTTTATACCATTGAATTTAGTTATGCACATAGTACATATATTCATTTTTATTTTAGCAATTGTTATGTTACAATGTGCGCCCTTTCTATTAAAAGTCTATTCCCAAACCACATCGTGAAACTGCAAACATACTCGCCCATACAAAAACCTAGTAAAAACACATGTGCATATAAATAAAGAATGAGAGAGGATCCCATCATAAAAAAGTCACAATGGCGATCGGCGTCCATTGAATTAGATATCAGTACAATAAAACAGCATCAAGCCTGCATCTGTTACAGATTTGAACAACATACAATTGAAAATGAAACTTATCCGCTATTGAATATACGGACCAAAATCAGAATGATGTGACAAGTGCAGAGGACAATAACGTGGAGGATGGAATCAATGGAGCAATTAACCCTGTGGTGTACATAATGAACGCCCATTCTCTAGCGATATCCTGTGTGAAATATTAATGGACCATGGAAGTTTAATTTGGTTATCGGTCCACTTTACAATCCTGTCTCACGCATTGTACTATATGTAAAACTTGTAAACAATAACAACCCTAGATAATCTCTTAATGAACCTTAAACGCAGCTTTAATTTCACACACTTAAACCTTATGATTGAGAAATTTTACATTAATACTTACTTGCAAAAGGAATCGGATTTCGCTGAAGTTATGCAAACCCCGCCATTTTTACACGGACTGGGTGCACAAGAAAGAAAACCTGTAAACACAGAAAAAATTGTATTAGTTACGCTCATTAACTTAAAAGTGTAAATAGACACATCAACAATAATAGCAATTCATACTCGGTTAACCAAAAATAATTATTTGGTGTGTATTCGGTTAATTGAAATGTTACTGAAATTTACTCAAAAAGTTAAACATGTTCAATAGCTGACACTGAACATATTCTATTTTAAAAACATTAGATTGACGACATAAGTGACCCAGAATTGTTATATCCCGGATGAATTAATTTAAAATTCTCTGCAAGCGTGCCAGTCTGCCTCTATGTGTATTCATACTCCTAGTGCAATTTGAGTTATGAATACTGGGAACATCATTAGTGATTAAAATGCGGAAGAATTTATTATTATAAAAAATTACAAAAATTATTATAGTTTATATTTCCAGAAAATTGGTTAATGAATATTAAATTGAAATTTTATATTATTTATGTTTCCCAAAAATTAATGAATTTATAGCATTAAATGATAATTTAATTTTTAATTCCAGGAAGAAAGGATAGACTTCCGTTAACAGAATGTTAAATTACGCAATAATTTATTTTTAGTTAAAAGGCATTTGACAAATAAAAATCAAGCATTATTTAAATAATGGCGCTTGATGATGGCGTATCAGCCCAACAAATGAGGAAAACATCATTATAATAAACAAGAATTATCACAGTAATGGATAAAAGTATCGATATCTTGTGTAAAGAAGAATGAATATAAATATTGAACGTAAATACATAAATAAGTAGCGTCTGATAATAGAACGTCTGAACATAGAAAGTGGACTACAAGGAAATAAAGTACCGATTTCAAAGGCATCACCATGATAAGTACGAGCAGTAAATATTAAATTGAACCTGCTGGAAAATTAAGTAGAACTTATTCTTCTTCATGTTTAAAATAAATATCTTCTTTTTAAATTAATTGTAACCTAGTACCTGATGCATAATATGATAACTAATATAATAGGTGGAACATTTTGTAAGACGACTTTCGCCATCTGTGTTATTAAAAAAATTAATAAAACTTTCGATCCATACATTACATATAATGACATTAAAATATGGGGGGGGGGTTGGTACTGTAATGTACGGAAGACCAATGTGGTAATACAGGTTGCTTGTGTGTGGTCTTGTACACTACTTATATGTTATCTCTTGTAGAAGACAATAAAAGACATGTAATAACTTCTATGAGATATTTATTTTTTTTTGTTGTTGATTACTGTTGTCATGTCATGTTGTATGTATTGGCATGTTTAATGTATACTAGCTACAAAAAAATTGAGGTCGTTTGCATCTTTTCAATGGTTCCTTACATGCTATGACAATAAAACTTATGCTAATAATTAGGTGCTAAAAACCAAAGAATTGAAAGGCCTTTGCTGCTGATAGCTAAGGGGCATCAATTGCTTAAGGTAAAAACATGAGTTGCTTATTGCAAGGTGATGTCGCAAACTTAACCTAATTAAAATAAACTTGATGTACAGGAATCACTTGTTAGGACGTTCTGTAATTCTTACTAGAAAGAAAGAAATAAAATTTAGGAACGTGAACAAAACCAAGGAACAACATAATAAGTGCTTCGTGAACAAGTGATGCTTGCGTTACGATTTATTTGTTGTAACTTTTAAAATTAAAAATAACTATGCTAATTGAATCTAAAAGCGTTAGCCTAAGTAGTAAGTTTGTGGTCAACATTGATAAATGTAGTTATATTCATTTTATTCGTAGGAATGGAAGAAGTGGGGTTGTACTCATAAAACAGAGGCAGCATTCATAGCATTGTCCTAAGATTGTAGGAAGTACTAGGTGAAATTGCCTGTTGGAGAGTATGATTGAATCTTCTTGTATCCTGTTATTTGAGGAGAATGAACACTTGAAGCTTAATCCGGTGTCCAAATGCTATTCAGGATTGATTAGTTGAATGTTATCAATGTATGATATCACGTAATGTCAAGTTGACAAGGCTCACGTGGCAAAATATAAGTCACTACTTTTATTTTTGCACTTGTGTTTATGGTGTAAAACTTGAAAAGTACTTGAAAGTTAGTACACTGCACATAATGCCAATGTTTGTAGCGAAATGGAATTTGCTAATATGATAAGATAATTTGAGTACGGTCAATACCAATTGCACTGTTGTAATTTTCTCGGTTAGCAAAAAGTCGAATGTTCGCATTGTTCTAAATACGAGGTAATAAGGCTGTTTAATCGCGTGACCTTTGCATAAAATTTCGCGTTTTGACATAACAAAATTTTGTTGGTTAAGTTTGTTGCGAAGTTCGTTGATGGTTATCCGAGAAAACAAACTAAACATCAAAATTAAATAAAGAAAAAAAGATATTAATTCTGTTATATTCAAGAACAATCTCTTCTTATGGCATCGTTGGAATGGCGAATCGAGAGATGTCGGCATCGTTGTGTCCGAGAATTGCTGAAGACATTTTTCAGGAGCTGTTACTACGAGTGTCGAAGCTTTTGGTTCTTGAGGAACGTTATTGATGTGATCTCCATCAGGAACTGGAGGTGTTGTAGCTTGTAGATTCCAGCAATGTTTTACTGGATCCAAGAGAGTCTTCGTAGACGATACGGCGGTTGATATCCCCAAACCGTCGGCTTTCGGAAGCTCTTGCAATTTCTGATTTAGAACACATTGGTTAGGATTCAATTTTCTAGGCTTAGCTCTAACAGTAGAATTAGTTTCTGTAATAACAGGTTAATAAAGTATTAACCTGCGAAACGTGCTTTTCAATAATTGAATGGTCAGGCTTATCAACACAGAAAGTATTAGTGGATGCATGTGCATCTGAAAGAACATTGCATTGATAAATGACGTTTTGAGTATCGTCACTTAATTGGGGGTTAGGATTACATTTTGTAGTTATGAAATTATTATGATGAGAAATGATTTCGTCTTTGTATAGGTTAACTAGTCCAAAAGATTCGGGTGAATCGTCTTGCTGTAACCAGAAATCTGTAATCTCTTTGGGAGAAGAGATAGTATTTGATTTTGGTTTTGGGTTGAATGGAGTAGGTTTCTCCACAGACGTACCCAAGTAAAAGTTTAATAGTTCGTTGATGAACGTGGTGTATGGTTCGAATGAAAGTTTATTGTTATCAATAAACATGATTAGATTCGAATGGAGTTGCAAAATGTTATATGGCAAGTTTGAAATCAGGACATTATATCTTTGAATCTCGTTGTCAATATGTAGGAAGTCAAAGTATCGATTAATCAGGACCAAGGGCAACCACATGGTTGCTGAATGGGTAGTTAAGCGCACAATTTCGTGTAGTCGCATGTATACCTAACCGTACCGTAACCTACCGTAATTTTATACCTATACATTCGACTACACGAAATTGTGCAATTAACTACCCATTCAGCACCCAGTTGGTTGGGCTTGATCAGGACTATTGACATTTGTACATGCGAACTGTCAAAAATAGGAAATTTTACTAAATTTGCTTTTAACTGTGCCATATTGATACGTAACCAATATAATATAGTTTACTTATCTTATTTAAATGATAAAAAAGGATATTTATAAACTTCTAAAAGTCGACTGCTTGCGTGAGATAATCAAATAACCGTTTCAAGATTCCAGAAGTGCAGGTTTTGATTGTCGGCAGACAGAAAACCAGAGCAATGGAATTATTGAAGATATGGTGTTGATTATCTAAGTTTTTCTTATGGGGTCACCAATGTAATGTATTTAGAGATTAATGTGGTGTTTAGATGATTGTTTATGACACTGAAGTGTGAAAGAAGTGTTAAAACACATTAACTTCTATGAGATATTTATTTTTTTTTGTTGTGGATTACTGTTGTCATGGCAATCACTTAGCATGCAACGTAAAGCATAAAATTGAGCCCTATGAAAAATCTCATTTCAGCTGTTTAGTGCACCCCCCTCTGCCAATAGTATCAATAGCTCAAATGATAAGAGTATTAGTTGGGCTAATTTTTGTATAAAAATCATGATGGCGTTATATTACAGCTCGTACGAATTCCGTTGGCGGAAAAGGGATTTCGAATTCGAAGAACGGCAAATAGACCCTATTGTTTGGCGCGTTGATAGCATGGTAGTGGCGTGAAAACAGAAGTACCAACGTGTTTATTAACTACGAGTATTAACTATACTCGTAAGTATAGAATAGCATGCAACTGAAAAGCTTACAACATTCTGCGAATACCCTTCACGATGTCACAGATGACGTTTCGTTCCAAGAATCTTCTGCCAACGGAATTGGTATTTACTGTATGTAGATATGCCTCATTTTTCGAGTCTTATCTAACGCAGCATCTAACTACTGGGTAAATACCGAAGTTATTGTTGTACGCTCCTTTAGAGACTTTCTTGTAAATACGTACGAAAGTAGCAATACTCCTAAAGATAAGTAAAATTCTGAAATATTGAATTTTTTACTCAAGTGGTTCTTGAGTTATGTCCTTCTAACATATGAGTCAAAATTTCTCAAACGGATCATCCAAATTCGTTTGAAAAATGTTTATAAACGTTAAGACATTTTTTCAATAGTATTCAACATGCTCAACATTAATCCAGATGCATTTTGCGAAAATATCTTTTTGTAAATAATATTCGTTATTAAAGTTTATGGTCAGTTTTTTGAGAAAAATATGCTACAGACGTTCTAATGAACAAAATCTTCTCATTTCATCGTTATTTCAATCATCATTAAACACATATTTGTAGTGATGTTCCCTGATTTGAAAAGTTGCATTTTAGTCAATTATTTATAAGTTTGTTTATAACAAATTCAAGTAAAACTATCTTCTGGGCCTTATTTCGACTCGAAAAAAAACGACAAATACTTCTTTTGGGAAAAAAATGGCCCGAAGTAAAAAAAAAAGTTATTTGAGTTTTTCCATCGTCGCGCAAGGCTTGCGAGTAAGCTGCGACTTGTCATGCTCGCGTCTAAACTATCCTTCAACCAAAAACAGAATTATGCAAAGGCCACGCTGTAATCTAAATAAGAAAATAAACAATAAATGAGCTAGAAAGATTTAGTAGCGACACAAACTGATTTTAACTAAAACTAAATGTAAAATCAGCAATGAAAATCTGTTTGTTCTCGCATATGTCACTTAATTCTTAGCAACGTGAAATTTGCAAAAAAGTCATAGGTCTGTATTCTTGAACCCATACGAACAAGTTTCGCATACGAAATGACGTAATTTTTACGTCATACGATGCAACTTAACCAATCAAATCTTAGAAGATAATAGAGAATTACGTCAACTCGTATGCGAAACTTGTTCGTATGAGTTCAAGAATATGGACCTAAGTCACGTTTATAGAAGATTCTATAACTAAAATCTTTCCTAGTACTAAATCTTTCTAGCTCATTTATTGTTTATTTTCTTATTTAGATTACAGCGTGGCCTTTGCATAATTCTGTTTTTGGTTGAAGGATAGTTTTGACGCGAGCATGACAAGTCGCAGCTTACTCGCAAGCCTTGCGCGACGATGGAAAAACTCAAATAACTTTTTTATAACTTCGGGCCATTTTTTTCTCAACGGCATATTTTTAAGAAACGAAAGAAGAATTTGTCGTTTTTTTTTTTCGAGTCGATATAAGGCCCAGAAGATAGTTTTACTTGAATTTGTTATAAACAAACTTATAAATAATTGACTAAAATGCAACTTTTCAAATCAGGAAAAATTACTACAAATATGTGTTTAATGATGATTGAAATAACGATGAAATGAGAAAATTTTGTTCATTAGAACGTCTGTAGCATATTTTTTTCAAAAAACTGACCATAAACTGAATTAATAACGAATATTATTTACAAAAAAATATTTTCGCAAAATGCATCTGGATTAATGTTGAGCATGTTGAATACTATTGAAAAAATGTATTAACGTTTATAAACATTTTCCAAACGAATTGGGGTGATCCGTTTGAGAAATTTTGACTCATATACCAAAATGAATGATTTTGACCATGTTGGTATTTACCGTACTCTTTTATAATTCTTGATATAAATAAGATAAAGGAATGAAACAAAGCCCACATCTTGGGCTTCAATTTGATAGTCGCATGGCATACCTTAATATGAGTTAATAGTTTTTGTATTTGAACCCTAAAAGTTTTGACCTTGAATTTTAAAGAAAATATATGAGTAAAAATTCTGAAGAAAATTGACATGTAATTGGGCATGTTCTTTAAATATGTATGCCAAATTTCTACTTGATATATTAATGACATCATTATTAATAATTTTTTTAAGCATTTTAAGTATAAGTTGCTTCTCCTGTAAATACATGTATGGCTGTGTGTATGTAGTTTTTCCTTTATTACTTAACCGATTGACCTCGAACTAGATATAAAATATTTCTATTTTTCCGGGGCTTCCCCTATCTCACACTTTCGATATTACCCCATGGGAGGCTACAACAATCGGGTTTCTCCAGTTTTTGTCACCTATTTTGATTTTCAAGCTTTCCTATTTGTCAAGGACAAGATGGACAAAATGGTTCAGTGACCTTTTGATCTAGGGTCAGTAGTTTGACGGGAAACCACGGCTTTTCTTTCTGTGCTAGAACGCAAGTGGGTGGATGCGTAAGTCGGAGGAGTAAATCATTTGGATAAAATACACTTCCTTTGAATGTCTCACGTTTTCTTTAAATTTTTCACAGTTCATCCAATGAATTCTTGTAGAAATCTCGGCGATATTTAAATCAGAGCAATTAATAGCGTCGTTTCAAAATTCTAAATTTTTATGCTTCAGTTTTCGTAAACCAATTTTTTCTAAACCGTAGGTAGACGTAGACACAATAGGGTGTATTTACATCAGTGATACTCTTACGATACGATAAACTATGCTTACCTAACACTGTATAAATGCGCCCGCTTACATCAACGATGTCGGTTCTACTTCGACACAGTCACGGTCCAGTCTCGCTTTTACTACGATACTCTCAAAGCAATTTTTGCCGTATCGTCATCGTATCGTATTGTAGTGAGCGCTAGTGTGCTCTAGAAAACGTTCTACCCACAGTCCATCCATAGGCTACTGCCATAGTTGAAGATGCGTAGACGTTCAATTGAAGTAATAATTAACACTGTACAACACAAAAAAATTTCCAGGTTTTCATATGGCTTTTCTACAGCTTTTTGGTATGAAGATCACGAATCTGCTATTGGTTTTTCGGATCAGGTCAAATACTGTTGATTCGATGTCATTCGGGTCATTCCGTGCCAAATCATCACCAAAAAAATGAACTTTTCAACCCAACCATTTCAGATTTTCGTGAAATTTAGTAGGATGGTAGAGGACATCAAGTAACTTACGTATGTAAAATTATAGCTCTCAGTGACACACGGTATTCATACAGCAGGATTGCAAATATGATAAAAAATGTAAAATTTACGCTTACAAGGTGAACAACAACAATTCATAACTTTGCTTCTAATCATAGTAGAACTTTTATCTTAGGCTTGTTTTAAAGCTAAAAGAGCATAGTTTTCATAAAAACTTATTTTATAAAAAAATATTGAATTCCTCATTCCAAGGTCACATGATGTGACCTTGAATATCTAAGAAAGTGTACCTTCAATTTCTTTAGAAATACAGTATGTTATACAGCTAGGTATAGACTATTTTTGGTGTAAGTTTCATTTTGGGAACAGGAGCAAAGAAATTGTTAAATATGGTAGTTACACACTTTTAACACAAAACACGAGTCTGGAAGTTCAGACAAGAGTATTGTATCAGGTATTTACTATATATTTGTACATAAACCTTCAAATCGTATCTACTAAGACAAGTATAACGTTGTACCTGCACCTGCAGATACAGGTAGCTATACAGGGTGTTGTTAAACGTAAAAGTTTGCCTACCCTTCTCGTCCATTTAAAAACGAGTTTTATTTGAAAACAAATTGGAATATAACTAAAATTTGACCTGACCCGAAAAAACCTATAGCAGATTCATGATCTGCATCTTAAAAACCTCTAGAAAAAGTGTATTAGAACCTGGGAATTTTTAAAAGTCCAATTTTGTTGTATTGTTGTACAGTGTTATTAATGAAACTGACTAAAATAAAATTAGACTCTTCTGGCTGGAATTATGAAAAATATGTACGTGTTTTACAAGGACCACGACTCTTTTCAACTGATAGCCACGATCAAAAGTATACCGTGCCGCTAGCGAGCGTATTATTGCTGATGGAAATGATCGTCATCGCAGCTGTTTTGTACCTACATCGACATCGTATCGTTACAATACCGCTGATGTAAATAGACCCTTATGAGCCATACGTCTCAGATCACTCCAACGAAAGCACAATGGCAAGCATCTATCGTTATTAGACGGTAACGTTAGGAGTAGAAATACGTTGAGTGCTTTCGAGATATTAAGACCAGACCTAACTATGTACATAGGATTGTGTAAAATGAGAACTTTGTTTTTGTACGTTTTTCCGTTCTGTAATTAAAAATTCATAACTTTCCCGAACCAATTCCTCAACGATAATTTGGCGTGTACTTCTCTATGTCACGAGAACTAAAAAAATAGCGCCAACATCCATTCCCGCCAGAATTTACACTTATAATAATATATCTCCATTACAACCCAAAGTAATAAGAATGATAATTTAAAGTAACTAGTGTTACTACCATGTATAGTTTTGATTATTTCCAAAAAAATCTAGCAATACTAAACAGTTCTGGCTATTAACTTAATATATAAAAGATCATAAAATAGATCTTTCGTACTTTTCCTACGATATTCAAACTGCCACTTTTATAACTACTCATTACTGATTCACATTTTATATACACATCCTGCATAAATTCTGCTAGCTGAAGATCAAAACAACTACCTACTTCCTTTCTTCTATTTTCTTCTTTAATTTCCACTCGTAGCAGTAACACAATACTTATAGTATATACTATACATGTACAGTAAATATTTTAAATTATCAAAGGGGAGTAACAACCACCAGTAATAGATATTAATGCTCGTGCAGGGCGCAAGCAGACTCGGATCCTACCACCTGTCAGGACCGTTACAGGACGACGACGAAGAGGAGTCCACTGAGAAACGAGGGAATGGAAGTGACGTCATCAGCAGCTGCAACATGCCGATGGAATGCACCCGGCAGTCCCGCACCCACCGATCGGTCGACCGTTCTATCTAGTATCACTCATATGAAACAGGATGTCGAAAATAACCAACTGTTCTTTTTCTACTATATAGGTTATTGGCTTGGAAATTATACAATCAATCAGAACGAACTGTTAGCTATTCAGACGGTTAATGAAGATAATATCTCATTAATAAATTGTTTTTTTTGTGAGAGGAGAAAGTGATAGATATGCATTTGGTAATTTCAATTTCCCAGATGTTAACAGGTCGATATAGTAAGGATAGACACAAAACTATTCAAGAATTAATTATAAAACGATAAATAGAAATTTATCCTTCAAACGACTAACAAAGTAATACATCTTTAGTTAACCTTTAAAATAATTTATAGAATAGTCTAATAGGTATTATATTAGATATCATGATATCAAATATGTTGTGTGCCTGTGTAGTATGTATCTGTATTTTTGACCTTTTCATTTTAAACTAATGTAGTAGTGTATTCCGTGCATATCATTTTAAGGTTTTTCACCTTTCAGACTGGATAATAGAAAAAAGTTTTACTTTCAAGGTATTTTTTAAACCCTATTTTAACTAAAGAGCAATATCTGTCAAAGTTAATGAAAATGAAACTCATCAGTAGAGACATGATTTTAGTAAAGCATAAAACCACTATGAGAATGAAGCGAATCAATTTAATCTGCAATATTACAATGTAATACAGTAGGCGCTTGAGAATGGTGGGTTTGGACTAACCATACCGCAAAAATAAAAAGTGAAAAAGGGTCTAGTTAAAATAAACAACTTGTATTAAAGAAATTGTCAGTGGTGTGGCAAATTTTATATAAGAGCTTTCGTATTTGTAAAGTATATGCCCTATAACTTGTAGCGACGGCGCTTATGAAAAATGAGCTAATCAAGAGTTTTTCAGGGTGGTCATCAGAAAAATGTGTTCTAAACGTAGAAAAATAGAAAAACTTGCTTTAAGAAGGCAACATGAAGATGTGTCTGCCTAGTAAATACAACTAATTATATTGATTTATTAAAACTTTTGAGGTTATGCATTTTCTTGAACTTGTTGAGCTAATAATTCATGAAATTTATTAGAAAGATTATGTTTAATAAATACGCTCAGTGCATATTAAACATTTTATTAGTAAGTTGTTAAGCCCAATTGTTTTCTGTTTTGATAGAGACCTCTTCTCATGATATTGAACCTATCATTCATGAGTTGGAAGAAACTAATAGCGTGAATATTCGAAATCAAATACTGATTAACGCAGCTTATGATAAAATGGATAGCAGAGAAGAACCATTCGGTAATAATAGCGATGACCACCCTGACTATCTTACAAGTAATGATTCTTGATACGAAATCAAGAAGTTGTAAATACAGACATCGACAGTGCCTATGTAATGGAGAAAGAAATGGAAGACATGATATATGAATATGAAGAAATGTAGAAAACGTATCAGAAAAGTTGAAAAATGGAAAGTTACTAAACCAACCAAACCAACGTTATTGGAACATTTATGAAAATCAGTAAAAGTAATAAATAAAAAAATGTACAGATAAAATTAGCGAAAACGTTAGACTAGAAACATTCATCAACTGCTAGAGTCAGTCGCAAGTTGGGAATAAAGCGCCAATTTATTCTTTCCCATATCAAAATCAAATCCGCCAGGCATAAGCAAGCTAGAGATGGAAGCAGAGATGGTGAAAGAAAACAAACATTTTTTTTATCATTTAGTTGCAAATGGTGAAAAGATAAACGTTTGGAAAGTGATTTTCTCAGACACAGAATTTCAGAGATTGTCGTACGAAACTTGCAGAAAGTGTCATTAATGGAATTAGAACCCATATTAAATTATTTCCAATATACCCAGTTATTACAACAGGTGGGAGAAGACCTGTAAAAAATTTCTAGGAGGTGAATTTTAAATCAAGAGAAAATATACAGGTTATACAAATTGAAATGTGACTAGAAACGAAATTGCTACATTTTGGGTTTACAAACGTGTTTTTCAGACAAAATTCAATTTGGCTTGCAAGTCTCCCAGTACCTATACCTGTGGTAAATGCGACAACTTGAAATTGCGACTTAAAGACCCTTCAGTTAATGATGAAGAGAAATCGAAAATACAACGGGACTATGCTGACCATCTTGAAGATGGACAAGAAATGGACGTACCGTCAAGGAAACTAGAAAAATTCCATAAACAAAACTTAAGTTATAATGCTGGATTTGCTTGAATGTCTCCCAACCCCATATTTGCCGCCATTTGTGCACAAAGTTTTTATCTATTGAAGTTATGGGCTTGAGATTTGACAATTTATGATGCCACAGAAAAGAAATTCTACTGTATGTTTTGAGATTAATCTCTAGCAGATAGAGGTGGACATGAAATCTCTTCGGTGCTATTCAACTCTTTCAGAAAGTCTTCGGGCGGGAAACTGAAGACATAGAAATTCTGATTATATGGTTTTAAAATCGAAATATGATAACGATAATAAACTATGTATGTTCTACATAGAAGATAATTTTCTTCTATGAGGCCATATGCACGTAGAAGCAGATCACGCTCATGAGCTAATTGAACGAACTGTAAAGAACAACCGACCATGTCAATTATTGCGCCCTGGGATTGGTAACAACTCATACGAACATCAGGAGCCACTGTTTATGAAATGGACGTTGAAGATTTTAAAAACTTCGAAGTTTTGTATTCACTCCCTTTGTTAACCCAAAGTTGAATACGCAGAGAAAAAAAGCTATTTCGCCATCTGTATAGCTTGAGGCACGTAGTGGTTCTCCTGGAATTATTTACTACAAAACGGACATAATGAATTTGCTAATAGTAAAAAGGGTAAGTCTCAGGGGTTTCGGAATCAAAGTTGGACAAAACTGTTTCAACATAAGGCAAACTACAATTATGGTTTTACAAATGTAACCATTAGCGAAAAAACAAGCAAGAGATCAACCTGCGTGAAGTTGGCACCCCCATATAAGAATTTCGAGAAAAAAACTATTGCATAATTTTGACAAAGTTATGCCCAGTTTTGACTAATAGTTGTTTTATTTTGCCCAGCTCCCCTTAACTCCCCATAAGCGAATACTACAGTATTCGCTTATGGGGGTGCCACATCATAGAAATTTGGCTTTTGACTCACGAGTTAAGGGGGGCTGGGCAAAATAAAACAACTATTGCTCAAAACTGAGCATAACTTGGGCAAAATTATGCAATAGTTTTTCTCTCGAAATTCTTATATGGGGGTGCCAACTTTACGCTCGTAAGAGATCATTATTTTAAGTTAGTAGACTTTTAATATAATAGTTTTAATTTATTCCATTCCAGTATTTTTAGTTCTTATGAGAAACATAATATTCCGTATTTAAAAAACAATCGATTTCAGTTAATTCTAGAATATCAGGCTTTACACATAAACACCGGAATTGCAAAAGAACAAAACGTTAAACATATGTATTTACATTGGTTAGTATTAGTTGAAAACCGGTAATTTCTCAAAAATTAACTAAAAAATATTTCAATTTAGAATAAAAAGTCTAGTAGTACAGTTTTCTGAATGGGTTTATTCTTTGCACATTTGCATTGAGCAAAGGATGTAGCATCTTTAGGAAATGACGTAAAGCCGTAAAATTTATTATTTAAGCATTGTATGGTAAAAATCCCATGAGAATGTTGTAAATATTTTTAAAGGTTACCTTCTATACTAAAAAAACCTTCAAGTGCTATCTACCTTACGACGTCTATGAATTGTTAAGATTGTGTGTACGTATAGATTGTCACACCAAATAGCTAAGTGTGTAAGTGTTTTAAGTACCTAGACATCAGCTTTATGGAAAACGAAGTAAGAAAATAGATAAAGATAAGCATGGACAGTTTCAGATGAGAATGTACAAGGAACAAACACTAGTATTTGCGGTAGAGTTGAAAACCACGAATGTTTATACTACCTTATCTCCCTAGAACTGTCAACTATAAGACCGCAGAACTGCAATGCGGTTCGGACAGTATAAAAAGACGATAAGTTTTAATGTCAGCTTGTAGTATTTATTTTTGTAACTACTCGTAATTTAAGATTATGTTACTTTATAATTTTTCTTGGTCTAACAAGAAAATATCTTCCGATCAGCATAGCATACTGAAATACCTACCATTTTAAAAAGTACAAATAAATAAATTCATTAAGATATCCAATGTTCCTCCAGATTGTATTATTAAGTACTGCGGAAGCTATCCATCTTGTAAAAGTCTCACTTTTATCTACCACACCTAGAAAAACGAATAAAAAGGCCAATTTGATCTAGTTACACAATCATCTCCTTTATATAAGAAAACCACTTAATTTTAGTAGTGGATACCTACCGCTGCCTTATGTTCTTGTCGAACAGATAATCCAGGATTACCAAGTATGAACGTATAACAGCACATTACAAAACAACATGCAAATTGTAATATAATAAGACTGCATGCTAGCACAAGAATGCTGATTAAAGTAACTAACGGAGACATTACAGAGTTCATAAGCATATCACATTCGTAGAAGTACGTGACTGTCCTATAAATAAAGAGAGTACGCACTATAATAGAAAATTCAGAACAAAATTGCGAAATGTCCATGTCAAATTTGATGAGATGTTAGCTTGAAACAATCCTTGTGTTTTGTAATAATCCGTAATTGATTGCTTTTACTCTTGTTGGTACACCTCCACATCATTTAGCCGATCATTAGTAGCAATTTAGAGCAAATTAACTCTAGACTTAAAAGCTCCTAATAGGGTATAATTAATGATATGATCTTGTACATAAGAGAAAGAAAAATGTTTCACAAAATTTGGCATCTAATTTTCGTCCTTTATTTTGATAAACCTTCATCAATCATTGGAGTTTTATATTTTCTAATCTAAATAATCCTTTCATTAAAAACCTTAAGAAGTGAAAGGGTTTCACATCTCAAGTGCCAAAATCGAATTGGGAAATTCTAACAAATTTGATCTGTAAAAGTAGGTTTTTGTCAACTATACAACCAATAAATTTTTAATGTATACGTTAATCAGATAACACTCAGCGAGCTATCGTGTACTACTTACTGCCTCCATTTTTATAATTTGGCGACAACTTTTACAGTTTACCGTATTAATTATGTGAAAGCAAATATTAGTTTTATTAGATTATGCAGATTAGAACTTTTATAAGATACCTAACCTGCACTAGAATTCCAATTGCATGCACTCTTAAAAATAATATTTTCATTCTATATGCATTAAATTGAAAGAATGTGCAACAATATTTTTTAGACCCTTGACTATTAAAGTCAGCGTGACAAAATTATGTCATCTAGCAATCAGGTTTGTGTTCTCATCGCGCGTTCAAGTCTCCTCGCGGATCTAGCGCATTTTCACACACTATAGCGCGGAAATAAAACCTGTTCGTTACAGTTAGCAGTGCGCATCATATAGTAGTCCTTCTTCATCATTAGTGTATAAAAGTCTATTATATTATAGTCTTTGTTAATTTCTTGGTAGGATGCATTTACAAAGCAGTTATGAATATGTATGTCTGTTGTGAATTTCAACAGATTTCTGCTACTGGATAATACTCATAATAATAAAATTAGGATTTTTGGTAATTTAATGTTGCATTTACATTTCCTGTCGGCGTGAAAGATTTATAGTGTTATTCAATAACTCATTTTAAGTATTTTTTGCTATATTTTT
The DNA here is from genome assembly GCA_929113105.1 of Agrypnus murinus. Taxonomy (NCBI): domain Eukaryota; kingdom Metazoa; phylum Arthropoda; class Insecta; order Coleoptera; family Elateridae; genus Agrypnus; species Agrypnus murinus. The sequence goes on from OV816024.1 coordinate 162,617,666, forward strand.
GCAGGAATTCCACTATTTCATAATATGTACTGACTCTGAATCAATTATTTCTGACATAGTTGTAACATAAATTAAGTTACCTAAGGTGGCAATAAAACATTTGGAAAGAACTTTTTAACCCTTATCATCTAATCACAGATCTTACAAAGATAGTATTCCGCGTTCTGCTAGGACCACTACACGAACAGCTTTCCTTCTCTGGGTAAGTCCATGCCAAGTGATCCAATGAGTTGTAACTCACCTTCTTTGATTTTTCTCAAATTTGGGACAAGTGTTACTCCTAAAGATAAGTAAAAATCTAATGTTATAATTTTTGGACAAATGGTTCTTAAGTGACATCCTTCTAAAGTATCCGGTCTTATTCTATAATCCATTCCAACCAATGGAGGCCATGGTAGCTCATTTTTTCTAATGTTGCATTTTTAAGCCTGGATTCCATTACTGTCTATTTGACAAACATTCGTCATTCCTATATATTTATGTAGTAGTGGGAACGGTGTTACTCGTATAAATGTTTGCCAAATATACAAGCAGTGGGAGCGGTTACACAAGTGTTCACTTGTATATTTGTCGAATTCACAAATATTGGCGTATTTGCCAAAACAACACGAGTAACGAGATCCAGGCTTTAGAAAACATTTAAAAAATTAAATCTAATCTTAACAATAAAGTGTAGAATAGAAAATCGCCAAAATATACACGGTGTTCCATTTAAAATAAAAAAGTTGATAGTACCCGTAGCAAACGATTTACCCTGTATACAAAAACATTATAAAGTCTAAACTTGCTTTATACCAACAAACTTTGGTATTTAACCTAGGTACCTATGTTAAGTCAAAACTGAGATTTTTGGAAAATTACATCTGACGGTTCTTGGTGTAATGTGCATTTTAATGTAATTTGGTGAAGATATAGGGCGATAAGGAGTAATCTTTCTTGCAGTAAAGCACCACTTGACACATAGAGATAACAAAAGTCACCGAGGTAACTTCTGCGATTTTTATTACGTTGGATATTATTTCAGTGGTCTTGTCGTCCAATGCTTGCAGAATGAACCTGATTAGTTGGCCTCTGAAGGTCACCAAGAAAATCCCGTGACCTTAATAGTTTCAATTCTGCTGAAGATCATTAACAGCTGGTGACTTTGGAGAAAAACTAATGTAGTAGATACTTGCAATGACCAATAGGCTGATTGCCAATGAGAACTTAAAATAGTTTTTGAGATTGAATTTTTATTTGTTCTTCTGTATGGACAAGATGTGCCAGGAGCTTTCAACCGCGACACAAAACCTTAACAGTGCATCTCCATCGTTTTTTGTTTTCGTAGCAAGATAGAGAAAACACCAAAGTGAAGGAAAGACTACTTGTACTTTTTAGTTGCCCAATAGAGTAAATAGCTACCTGGCAATGGAGTGCAATACTGACTTAATTGACATATTTAAACCTACGAATTGACATACATATTTATGTGTTCTAAGTACTTGATGAGCTGTTTCACTGGGTACAAAACCGGTAACAAAAACATACAAACATAGAGATAGTAGTCAAAGTGGCGTTTAGATCTAAAAGTAATCAAGATACACTTATAATTATTTATCTCCAATTAAACTTTGAGAATTGATTTCCCAGGCAGCACTTTTATTGTTCGTCATGTTCTCATCTAAAATCTAAAAAGCAATGTGCCATATAAGGAAACTAATGTATACCTAGTTATTGACGACAATAAAACGTATATACTATAATAAGTCTGTATACATTTAAGGTTTTGATTTTCTTTAGTACAAACTATAATCTTAATAATTACTAATATTATTATTCAATAACTGAAATAGAAAGTACTAGTCGTCCGGGTTATTTTATTACAGAAGTATTTAAGAAGTTTACACCGCGCGCCGTACGATTTTTACGAGGTTTCTTTATGGAATACATAATGCGTATATTTAACACGTAAATGAACTTCATATACAGGATTCCATGTTAGGTAAAGATTGGGCGGGTCCTGTTCGTTAGCGAACTGTTCTCGCAGTGAAAGCCTGAGAATCTATACCGGCTCCACCAAGAGATTCACTGTATTTCATAAACTCGTAAATTATCTTTACATTTCTAGACAAATCTTTAGAGAATAAATTTCCAGCAATTTGTTTTCTCATTTCTTACTTTTTGTTTATTTGTTGTTTCATAACCTTAATTTTAATTAATTTTTTTGCTACATTTATGCAAATTAATGTATTCCTTATATGAGTAATTTTTAATTAAAATAGAAACGTCGTATTTTAATTGACTGGTAAGAACCAAGAAGTTCATTGGTCATTCGAAATAATAAAAATAATAATAATTAATAACCGGATGTATTATATATTTTATCTTTCATCCTAACCAGAGAAATCTTTTAATAATAATTATGTTAACAGCATAAATCGGCCGGAAATCTAATTAACCACGATATCTGAGTGGGTGATGTATGTATTCTTAAGATTCGGAAGCATTTTCCGTTTTTGTGGTTATTAAAATGGTTTACTGTTATTTCCTTGTTTATAAACTAAGAATAGATTTTTCGTTACTTTTACAGTTTTATTAAATCAAGAGTTTAAGTTTAAACAAGAATTATATTAAACAAAGATAGTAAATAGTATACCTAAACCATAAATACAAGAAATGAGTCATCACAAATCACCTGGGCAACAGCGGGTTGCTTTCAACGCATTATTGTATTCCATCTATCTCTATTGTGTAACGAATATATGAAAATAAAAAGTAAACAATAGATAGAGAGAGATGGAATGCACTAAAGTGTTGGGAGTTCCCCACTGTTGCCCAGGTGATTTGTGATGACTCATTTCTTGTATTTATGGTTTAGGTATAGTTGATAATATTTCTACAAAAGTTTACCAACTGCAGAGTTTTAAGCTTCCAATTTTTAAAATTTTGCAATAATTTTTCAAATAAATACTGTTTTTACAGTGTGTTTCCAAAGTATTTACAAAAGGCACACGGTAAGTTTTGTCGTTCATAGTCTAACGGATATTTTTCAAAGTTTCAAATTTCCTTTGCACTTTAAACATTTATCTTGCATACTATTTAGATTTTACGGGTGAAACTGCGGGTGCTAAATTTCAACTTAAAGACAAACCTTTCAAATACAATTTTATCCGGATTTTTCTATCAATTTTTTTAAATTTATTTTAATTTCCTATTTAATGGTATAGGTGGCCCCCGTATTGTTCCCATATACGAAAATCAAGTTATGAGTGAAAAACGGTTCTAAAGATATTTCAACTTAATAAATTAACCATAGTTTATAATACTGGTGCGATGACTTTTTTAGGCGCTTTAGAATTATTCCTTAACATTTCGGACCCTTCCCGGCCTTTAAGATGAAAAGAATTTTTTTTAAAGAAAAAATTTTAATTAGGCTACGTGACTATACTAATCTTGACAAATATGCAAACATATACAGAGGGTTCCATTCAGAAATTTGGGGTTGTTTCCAACGAAATCGGAGGTCGATCGTCTTGGATCTAAAAGTCAAAAAATTGGAAATCACGTCATATATAGAGAGCATAATGTAAGACTGACTGTACATATTACCAGGAAATCACTCTTTAAGGTCCAAGTGTACCCAGAAAAACGTGTGTTGCTTGTTTCATAAATAATTTAATAATGTGATAACATTAGTTTTAAGTTAATACTGTTAAGAATGTTAAAAACTTGCTTACCTAACTTGTTTTGGAAAAATTTTTCTTTAATTAAATTATTTCACATGTTTTACATGAAAAATAAATTTTAGAGAAACTGTACATTCAAAGTTAACCAAAAAAATACCACTTAAATCTCATAGTATTTGACCTATTTTCCCAAAATTTTAAGAAAATCATATGTATAGGGACTAAATTATTACCTGTTTTTTTGCCAAAAAAAAACAGGTTTTTTGGCAATAATTTACTTACTATACATACGATTTTCTTAAAATTTTGGGAAAATAGTTCAAATACTATGAGACCTAAGTGGTATTTTTTTAACTTTTAATGCACAGCTTCTCTAAAATTAATTTTTCACATAAAAAAAAAAGTGAAATAATTTAATTAATAAACATCGTTTTTCAAAACAAGTTCGATAAGCAAGTTTTAATATTCCTATGGTCGGAAAATCCAGAAATTTCATTGGCTGAGATTTAAGAGACCTGAAATTTTATCCAATTATATTTCTTGATTTCATATTTAATCATGATTAAGTTAATTAGAACTTAATCAAGCTTTGTGAAACCGGGCACTAGAGTATTAATTTAAAACCAGAATTTGTTTACAATTTTTGAATGTACCGTTAAATTCTTTTTGGGTACACTTGGACCTTAAGAACGTAAGAGATTTCCAGTTTTTGGAAATGCTTAAATAACATCAGGTATTTCCAAGTATTCATAGGAATTTCCAAATATTCCCAGGTATTTCCAAGTATTTCCCCAGTATATCCAAAGTATTTCCAGCAAAGTGTACAGTGATTTCCAGCAGTGGTTGATCCCGAGAAGTCAACACCCCACAAAAAAACTATAGTGATTTCTAGTTTTTGGGAATATTTTCAAAAAACATAAGCAATTTCCAAGTATTCTAAATATCTTGAGGTATTCCCAAGTATCCCCCGGTATTTTCAAAGTATTCTCAGCAAAGTGTACAGTGATTTCCAACAGTGGTTGATACCGAGAAGTCAACCACGCTCTAAAAAACATATAGTAATTTCCAGTTTTAGGGAATAGTATTCAAAAAACATTATCAGGTATTTCTAAGTATTTGCGAACTATTTCCAACAAAGCGTACAGTGATTTCTTTTTGTAGAAAAATGACGGTTTACTTTTATAGAAGTGTTACCACTGATAACAATTTTTATTATTTTACGGTTGTACGATATAACCAGTGGAAACATTTTTTTTGTGTATTATTTATAGCCCAATCAAGTAAGAACAAATTTTCATGAACAGCGGAAAGTTGGGGGAAGTCCTTGGACTTTTGCACAGATCTTCCCTTGTAGATTGTTAAATAACCCCCCTAACCTATAACCACTTGTAGGTGGCGAGCTGGAAGAGATAATGAGGGTAAACCACGCCCCCTAACAGTTTTTGTCGGTTTTCTCGGAAACTATTAGGTTTGGCAAGATGAAGGTTAGGTAAAATAAAATTCATGAAAATGTCCAAATGTTTTCTCACGCGTTATTAATGACAGAAGATATATCAATGATAATATCCTCTAATGCTGATGGATTTTGTCGAAGAAATGCTAAGGTAAATGTAACTAGACCACGATCGCGTCCGGCTCTGAACGAGTTTTTCTTAGCTACTTCGTGACAAATATGAGACCACAAAAAGTTACGTCCTATCATACCTCCATTGTAATTTTGGAATTAAGGTAAAACTAACATAGTTTAAACAAACTTTTTTATAATACTTAATAATCTCAAGGATCACCTCCTCAATAATGAGCAGTACGACACACTCTGTATATGAAAATCTCATAAGTTTCTCGCTTACACTATTTAGAAATAAAAATACCCTAACATTTCGATTCATTGTTTATCCTTATTAGTGTCTTAACCAACACTTAATATACTTTGCATATTCCATATCTCTCATCAAAAGAATGTACCTAAGCCTGAATAAACCAAATGGCTGTATTTGAAAAGCATTTGGAACGACTTTATATTTCTGTGTATGAAAAGTAAAATTTCAGACATTAGAAGTGTTTTTAGGTGAAGCAACAATAAAAAAAACATCACTTTGCATAAACAACAAGGTAAATCTTCTCTAGGGAACTTTTATTCATTCATACGTTAGGTGCAAGATAGGTAGGTAAAAGTGATGAGAACGCGAAACGTTATTGCGTTCGTTGTATAGTTTTCTGACACCATAAACGTAGTGTTCTGAGAACTTTTATAATTAATAATAAATAATCAATTTGCATGTATAAGCTCGGATTGAATGGATTATAAATTCAGATAATCGTTCATTCAAAAATAGATTGGCGTTTATACAAAATATAATTATAATCGTGGATTCATACCAAGCAACGTTAACAGTAGCCTTCTAATCGTTGGAAATAAATAAATGGATTTAAATGTTGCAAATTTGCGGTTTGAGCCTGTTAATAGCAGCGTAAAATCAATTCTTCCAAGAATTATCGTTATTTAGTCCAAACTTCAATCTTTATAATAAAGGAAATCATTAACATACCGAAACTAGTAGAAGTAAGGTAAGTAAGTATGTTAATGGAAGATATGTGAGCATATGTTTTTTGTGCTCTTAGTTAAATATACGGTTCCAATGACCAATCTCCGAAAATTTGGTTAATCCTTCAATCTATAAAAAAGAAGAATGTTGGTTGTTTTTATAATTTTCAAATTCAAAATGGCGATTTCTATACTCTTTTTCGTAAGCCACAGTTAAAGATAAAATCGCAAGTATATTAAGGTGGCACCCCCACTACAAGAATTTTTTTCACTTACGTGATAATTATGAGCTGCTTATGGGCTCTCAAATCCCGCCTGAAATAATTTTTGAGCTCACGCCGATTCCGAGAAAAACCAAATTCAAGTGTGGGGGTGCCAGCTGATTAACTGATAAGCCAGCGCTCATTCTTTTCCTAGGGTAGTTAAGCACACCTGCTTGGTCTAAGGTTTATAGGTTTTTTATGAGTTCTTTGAATATGTAAATCTCAATTGCATCGGAACTGCCCTTTCAAAGTTATTCTCTATTGCAAAAATTTGAAAATTCAAAAAATAATTTTCTCTAACTTTATGTTATACTTACGAATGAATTAAGGGCTCTTCAATGCGCCTAATCGCAACTTTTAGGCTGCACCCTTATTAGCAAAATCACCATCTAATCGTTAATATCGAACTTTCTTATATGATAATTACACGCTATTTATAGGCTCTACAACGCTCCTAATTACGATTTTTAGGCTGCTCCCTTAATAGCAAACCACCCTCGAAGACATATGAAAACTTGAGAAAATAAAAAAATTTGAGATTTTGAGATATAATAAATTCCTTGCGCGATAATTACATGCTATTTAAAGGTTCTACAGCGCGCCTAATAAGAATTTTTAGGTTGCACTCAACTTATAGCACAACCGCCCCGAAGACATGAAAAATTGAGAAAATAAAAAAAATTAAAATAATTTTAAGATACGTGTATTAAAATTTCTTGTGAGATAATTACAGGCTATTTGTAAGCTCTACAACGCCCCTAATCACGATTTTTGGGCTGCGTCCCTAATGCCACAACTACCCTTACAAATAACTCCAAAGACCGTTTACTCCATACCACCAAATTTCGTTCGCGACAATTGAAGGCTATTTATAGGCTTCGAACGGTCCTATCAGCGCATTGTAGTCTATAAATAGTCTATAATCTTCAAGCAAGAAATTTCTAGACATCTCAAAATTAATAATTTTCGATGTCCTTGTCATAGACCGTTATTAAGGATTCTATTCCGAAATCTTTCATTCTCCATAGGTTATCTTTCTCAGTTCTGCAAGCTACGTTGGATTTCTGACACGAGTCCCGTTAACTTTTTCTAAAGCTAGCGAAAGCGCAGTTTTAGAAAAAAAACACGTACGCTTTAAATTTGAAAATAGGACATTTAAATAGGCCTATTAATAGGCCTTTAATTTCCCATATGATGGATATTATAATATATGGTGGAGTTAACGTACAGGGTGGCATAAATTAGATTACTTTAATTTTCTTTAAGAAAGCAATATTTTAGTTAAAGTTAAGTTAAATTTACCTGCTGCAACTTATATTTAATTATTTATAATAATACACGATGCTTATAAATACCTAAGTAAACGTTTCTTTTTTATAAATTTATTGTTGAATAATATACAGGAAGTACAACCCACTACACCAAACATGCATATTCTTGAACATCAAAATCCCATTTTTTGTTTAATACGACACCTGGTATATTTATATTTCGTATGATTCAGTTCTCGAGTCTTTAAGAATTAATATATTATTTTTATCAGTCTGATCACAAACGCCCCAAAAACATAACTCTGTTTCTTAAGAAATAGTATATAAGCAAAAAATAATAAAAATATAGCGACAGTCTGGAAAAGCTGATAACTTTGAAACTGTGCACTTGTAAAATAGAAATACTATATTATATGACTTGGTCTCAAGAACTGAATTATATAAAATATAAATATACAGGGAGTCTCATTTAAAAAAAATCAGATTTTCATGTTAAAAAATTGCATTTTTGGTCCAGTGAATTGAACACCCTTTATATAATTCAACAATTATCGTGTATTATTAATTAGTTAATTAGATGCTGCAGTAAGTAAATTTAATTTTTGCAAAAAGGTTGCATTCTTTAAAAACATTAAGGAGGAAATCAAATTACTCAAAAATTATGCAAACTTCTGGTATAGTATGTGCAAGCCAAAAATACTTATAATAAAGTGTAGAATCAATCGTAAAAATACACAAAATGTTCCATTGAAACCAAAAAAAAACTCACTAACTATAGTTAGTTTCCAAGATAAGGTAGACGGTCATTTTACGTTAGCCACCCTGTACATCCATTACTTACCATAATTGTGCCGGCAAATGTTCATACCATGCAGAGTTATCTTCACTACCACAAGATACGGATGCAGGGTGGCCAGCAAGAGTGGTACTTTTAAATTTAAGGTTTTTTCCCGGTTTTCCAGGTCGTAAAATATTATTTTCCCGGTTTTTTCCTTGAATAATTTACGCATATTCACATTCATGTTTCAGTGGCGTTAATCTACAGGGCTTGAAGAGGGAAGTCGAACGGTGCCGGTGCCAAAGTGCAGAAACGCCCCCTTAAAAATTTACGCCACTTTTTATGCCTTACCTTAAGTTTATAAGAATTTTTGTTATTGAAATTCAATGACGAACGAAATTTAATGTTCCGCACCTAACCTAACCTAACCTGACCTATCCTATCCTGACGTAACCTAATCTGACCTAACGCCATACTACATATTTTTCTACGAAAATAAATGAGTTTTTTGAAAATATTTATTAAAATCAATTACGCCCTTAAAAGAGCGGTTTAGACCTGAGCGTCAACTTAAACTCGCAAAAGAACACATTGATTTCAATGAAACAAGGTCTCTCCCATAAACTTAACATAGGTAGCAGAAATGGACGATACTTTTGAACGGGGCATTTCCGCACCTCGAGACTAGTGTCATTCGACTCAGCTCGCCAAGCTGCATCGAAAGGGTAGGGTGCGTTGAAGCTCCGTTCTGCTCGGTAAAGTAAATCTGAGCCAGTAGGCTAAAGCCTAATATTTCTTTGCGTTGAAACGTTTTAATTAATAAAGAATAGATAAGTAAAAAAGAGAAAAAAATAAGAAGTATTAAAAATGTAATAGGTATAGATTCAGTACACATGAAGCGTTAGCTAACACGCGATTACTAACGCTTGTTAGTGATTACATAGATTACATAGCATTGACCATACACATGCAAGCGCTTGACGCGACATCATTAGTATGGGGAATCTCGAATCGCGTAATACGTAATCGAATACGTTGTAATGCGCTTCACCCGTTTGAATGTGTACAGGTCTTATGCAATGCTATGTAGTCACTCACGCGTGTTAGTAATCGAGCGTTAGCTCACGCTTCACGTGTACATGTACAGTATACATGACGCGATTAACGCGCAGCGTTAATCGCGCGTTACCAAGAATACTCGACCATACATATGCAAGCGCTTAACGCGGCGTCACCAGTCGTTCGTATGGAGAATCTCCTTAATTGAAATCGCGTGTTTGAATGTGTACGCGTCTTATGCAGTGCTATCTAGTCACTAACGCTAACGCGTTAGCTAACGCTTCATGTGTACTCATTCTAATAACTGGTGATGCCGCGTGCCTAGTGTATGGTCAAGTGTTGTTGGTATCTGTGATCAACTTGTAGTTAATCGCCTCATGTGTATTGGGCTTATAAGTCCCAGTACGCATGAAACTTTAGTTTACGCGAAAAGAAATTCCCGGCTTTGATCGCTAATTCAAGGTTTTTCCCAGGTTTTTTCCCGGTTGTACAAATTCCCGGTTTCCAGGTTTGCTGGCCACCCTGGGATGCCACTTATACAATACTCTCACTAAAAAGAATATCACTCGATTTTGGCATCGTATTTCCTTCTTCTGCTACTAAAGTGTCATTCTAAACACCATCAAGCTAATAATAGCCTACAATATAAGTACGGTTCAATAACAACACTGAACTAGAAAATGTAATTCGATAAGAAAGGATCCAACATATAACAAAAATAAAGGCTTGGTTGACTTGGCTTCATTTGAAGTAACACTTATTAGATGCACGGAAAATGAGAAAGTTAATCTGGTCAAACTATGTTAGTCCTCCGCCCCATGTACTTTACAATGTAGATCGTTGTGCGACACGACTTGTCGTCGCGTCAAATGTTCAAAGAACAATGCGGAGGTTTGAAAAGTCATGTCCGGACACCATCAGTTTAACTACTGAATTCATCTTCAAACTCCTTGAGGACCATTAAGGACGAATACGTCACACACTAGTCCTAGAGCAAAAATCTTTTGCTAACGTATTTATTGATCGCTGGCGTAAATTTTTCAGAACTATTTCTAAAACCTATCTAGAACTATAGAACTATTATCGTACTATCCAGAACTCCAAAAATATTCTGGATTTTTCATAATGTGCCCGCATCGTGAAGTTCGTTGAAGTTGGCGGGCAATTTCGTTTTCTCAGGTTTTTCTGCAGAACTCTTTAAAAAAGCTAGCAAGAACTGTAGAACTATTCTGCCGCGACCCGGAACTCTGTTTATTTAATTGGTTTTTCGAAATTTGTCCGTTAACTTCACATACCTCCGTCATGGACATGATATGTTCATTCTTTGAAACCAAGGAATTACAATGGGAAAATTTGTGTGAAGTTTGTACCTTGGATCGAGGTCAGGCTTTCAGAAAAAAAGTTAAAGAGCTTGCACCCCAAGCAAAGGGCTGCATGATTGACCAGTTTGCCTTTGCTACTAAAACTCTTCCGAATCCTTTGCAAGAAGCGCTTGACTCTTTAATTAAAATTGTTAATTATATGAAATCTAGTGCTCTCAACACTCGTCTGTTCAAAGAACTCTGTAAAGACATGAATTCTGATCCCGAGGCTCTTCTGTACTATACTGCGGTTCGTCAGTACCATTTGCTTCTACCTATCTTTGTGAGAGTTTTTTTTAGACCAGAAATAGACTGGATGTTCAAGATGACATGAGATTGGCTTTGACGAATACTCAACCAAGAATTTCAAAAATTTGTTACGCAGATGCAAAACGGTAAAAATAGTATATAGGGGGTCGCGGACATTTTAAGTAAATCCAAAAAAGGTCGCGACTAAAAAAAGGTTGGGAACCACTGGTTTAAACCAACCAAACAACCAATTTAAATCATAGAACCTGCAGTCGAAGTTGTTATCACACATCTCGACAGACTACAGCTGATCGGTCTTAGTGGCATACTCAATTTAAGAAATTCCTCGTTAGGTTTTAATACTGTTCAGCTATTTCTACAGTGATAATTGAAGAGACGCGATCAACTGAAGACCAATGTTTGATTTCTGAAAACATCACAAGTATACATATCTATTAAAACAGTGCAGCCAATGTAAAACATGATACATAAAATCATGAATACATTACAATAAATTTTATTCAAACCAAATACAATTAGAAGGAAGAAGTTTTAAAGGGCTCAAACTGGAAATTATTTGCATTACAATATAGAAAAAAAAAACAAGTATTTATGCAAGAATCCTTTAGAATTTTCTATAACAAAAACCTATAAGATAAGCCAAGTATGACACCCCTTCAGTTACCCTAACGCATGTGTAGCACGTCAAGCATAAACAACGGTTGTGTCTGCCAATGTTTAAACCTTTTTGAGTTAATGGAAAAAACCGACAGTGCGATCAATGGTTAAATATATGAAAACTTAAACAGTACATAATTATTTTATTTAATCAAGTTTCTCAATGTTAATTTGTTGTAGGCGTTAGAATCTACTGACCTCGTCTATACCTTCTGTATTTATAAATTGTTCGGTATTAGTAGGTAGAAAGAAACAAAGATCAGAATCTATATTTAAACTATGTGTACTAATCATGTTGATCACAATGAATTAATTGCAATAAGTTCATTTGGAGAACAAACAAATATTGTATACTTTCTCAATAAACATTGTATAGAAAGAATACATTATTTAACAAATGCATGAAGAACATGTAGGTAACAATTTGGATATAAAAGATAATATGGGAGAGATATTGCATAAATTATCCTCGTGTTATTAGCAGATTTAAAAAACTAATTTTGAAATTTCATATTATCATTGTTTACTTCATATCTTCGAACTTAAATCTATTGTGGTTATCAAGCAATATTTCCTATGTTATTTATTTATTGTCACTTGCATCTTTAGTGTGTTTACAATCCCATACTTTAAGAGTAAGCTAATAATTAATATATTTAAAACAATAAAGTTTACATTTTTGCAATAATCCCAAAACAATACGCTCCGTTAATCCATATACACTTCATTTGTTTCATTGTTTGTACATTTGTTTTCTACATCCCCGGATTAGCTTTATAAACAATTGACAAACTTTCCAAAAGCTTTCAGGAGTCACAATTGTTTTGTAAAACGTATTTGTAGGATAATTTCTACGAAATGTTTGCCTTTCAAAATTTGTTTTCTGTTTACAAATCTTATTATAACAATACACAAACAGACGTACATTAAGCTGTTAAATAAACATACTTTAAACGCCTAATTTCACGAAACTTTCAATACAAAGTTATCATTTAATCAAGAATTACTCATAAATGTTTTTTTAAATTTTGTTTTATGCCGTCAACCGTAATTAACTTAACTGTCTTTTCACCATCCCTAAATTTCATCAATTAAATTTCCTTAAGAAACAAAATTTGCAAATCGTAATTTTCCCTCCAAAACCACATTTAATTCAAAATATCATTAATATAAGAAAGACACACCTGTTGCTTCTTGAACAGCACTAAGAAACAGAAGTATGAAAGATGCTATAATCCAAAAATAATCCTTTCTCGTGTTAGTAATCCACATTTTAGTGTAACTACCCTCATGGGGCACACAATTCACACAACCACACAAAATTATAATTCACACACTATGTACAGCACATCTTTCTGTTAATTATTTTATTTCTTAATTAAAAATAGCACATTCGAAATCGACACTTTGCGCGCACGCATACGCCGCCGATCGTGGTAGACTGCGATCTGTTGGTTGCGCTTTGTTTAGGACTGGTCAAGATGGCGGATCTATGAAATAAAGATTCCTACGCCTGGTATGCTTCTGTAATTTCAAGATTAATCGAGTTTTCTCACAACAACCACCATTAGAAACTTACCAATCTAAAGATTATTCTATCAGTAAACAAAAGATATTCTTTTAAAAGCGTAAAATTAATGTATAATTATAAAATATAACCGTGAGAAAATTGAAGGTACTACTTTTTGGTAAAGAACATTTCTTTAGTGGTAGCTTGAAGCGTCCAATAGAAAACATTCTACTACCTTCTCAACATACGGTATTCTAGTTTTTAAGTTTTTACGGCCGTCCGGGGCAAAGATTGAATAATAAAAACGAAAATTGAAATTACATGGCGGAATTAGATATTAAAAATTATAATCTAGTTAGAAATTTGCAAGAAGTCATTCATGATTTTGATTGAGTTTATGGTAAATTTAAGTTTCGCCCCAATAAAAGTTAATAAATAGCTTTTTATATAATTGTTGGTTGTCTAAGCATAAGGCGCGTTGGTGGTGATTTCAATGCTAGGAGACAATAAACCCTTTCAACGTCCACGCATACGTATAAATGTCCTAGCGTAAACGAATAGACGTCCTTCCTTCGGTGAAGCTATTCTGTATATTTAAAGAAGCTTTCGCAAAACATAATCCCTTCAAAGAAAAAGAAATATGCCATATTCTTATTCTTAATGCCCTAGTGGTTATTTTAATATTTTTAAGAAAATGAAAAAAATCATCATAAGAAAAAGCTCGACTTCTAAAATTTAAGGTGAATGTATGCAGTGGCAGATGGAAATTGGGGATCGCCCTCGACCCCTTTCACAACTTCATTTTTTTTGTTTTAATAAATTAAATACAAATTTTGATGTAGTTCTCAGAGTCCGTGCAAGAGCTACAATATGCATTGTTAAAGACTGATATAAAGGCTGTTCGCAGTTATTGGCGCACTATGCTGTACCTATCCGTTATTATTGAAGCTACGAAGTCGGTTAAATTAGCAAATTTGCAATATTCTTTTCAGATTAACATGCCAAAGACAAAAACCAATTGAACGTCACGTTTTCAAGTTATGTTCAAAAAGTAACATTTTTTAAATGGGGCATCCTGTATATTTTTGTAGAAATGGATGAACAGTAATAATATAAATACAAAAGTTTATGTTCATTACCTCCTTAAAATGAAAAATAAAGAAGGTATGCGCCATTGTTTGTAATTTCTTATATAATTGATTTTTTCCGTTCAATTTTGGTAGCAGCCGTTATAGCTGATGAAAAAATGACAAAAGTTGAATCCAAGCTGAAACGTTTATTAAACAGTAGTAAATAATTATACAACATAAATATTAATGAATAATATAAAATAATCTAAAATAATTGACAGAATAATTAAATGGCATTTGTTTATAATGGTATATTCTTGTATCGTGCGTCGCGTTTCGTTCGACGACGAAAATGTACCTGAATCCTTCTCGTTTCGTGCGGTATTAAAATGATAAGGTTTATGACTTCTTATTTCGTGCGTTATTTACCTGCACATGTTTACTTGATTTTATCTAAATATCAAGCACAAGAAAAAATGTTTTAATTACTTACATTAAATCTATAGTGTTTTTCTTTGTACAGAAATATGGAAAGCGCCAAATATTTATCCTTTTCAAAAAATTTCTTTTTAAAGATACTAATACCTATTTTGTTATATGCCGCTATAAAACAAGAATACATAATATACAGAATTTAAAGAAACATTAATACAGGAAAACCTTACTTCTCTTAAGTATCGATGGGGATGTTTTGTAAATTGTCATAACAACTGTTAAAGCTGTTTTGAGTGTTTACAAAGATTCGTATATAATTAGTATATATTATTATACATTTCTATTCTTAATATTTAATAAATGTCTTATTTATATGTACTTATCCAATATTACTTCCCCTTTATTAATTAGGATTTAAAAGTAGCTAAACGATTTAATTTAAAAAATTCATATAATTGATCAAGTAATCGAACTTTTAAAAAATCACACGATTACTTAAAAAATTGCAAGAAAAATTATTTATTTGAACTTATTTAATACTATTTATGAATATTTTAGCTATTTGTATTTGGTGTGAAAAAATAGATAAAATATTGAACAGAAAATCAACAATTTGTATTTAGAAACCATATTTTAAAAAGTATCCAAAATCACAAGGTACATGCCAGATGAATGCACAAAATGAGAAGTCTTAATACCGACTTCGATTGTCCATCTGGATTACGTACGAAACGAGAAGATCTTGCAGATTAGAACGAAACGCTAAGTACAAAAGGCTCACAAATCGTTTATAATAGGTGCTCGAAAACTCCTCCTTCTTGCTCGATACATATTCTAGTTTGGATTTTAACATGACGCACCGCTTTTAAAATTGTTCTATCATTAACATTATAAATAATGTTGAGTACTTCTGGTTTGCAATTCATTTACGTTGCGAAATGCGTCTTTCAAATGCCCCCAAAAATAAAAATCAAGAGGGGTTATATCAGGAGAACGCGGAGGCCACTGTATGGGTCCTTGCGTTCCTATCCATTAATCATCGAAAAATTCTATAAGCACGTTCCGTGCTGCATTGGGATTATGCACATGGGCTCCATCCTGCTGAAAGTAGATTTCTTCGTGTATTATGATTACCAAGGTTGTCCAGGAAATCATCTAATGTTGGTGTCATAAACTGAACGTATTGCTGGGCAGTTAAAGTGCGCTTAAAAAATAAAAGCCAATACCCCTTGATCTAAATAAACCACACCAAACATTTAAATTAAAGCGGCGTTGTGGATTTCGTAGACGTATTACGAAAGGATTAGGTTTCTACGGCTAAACATACCAGAAGTCATGCAATTGGACTTATCGCTCCATAAGATTCGTCTGTGAAAGATGAGATTATGATTGCTACAATTACTAAATCATTGACGAAATTGTAATCTTCGTTGGGAATCCGCCCTCATTTGAGTATGCACCGGTGTAAATTTGAATTAGTGATGCACCGAAGCGGCTTGTGGCCAAATCATCGAATTCCGAATATTCGGCCATTAGAATTTGCCGAAGCGCCGAATAGTCGGCCGAAGCAAAATAGAAATTTGAATTTTGATTAATTTTATTGAATACAAAATTGTTAGAAAATAAAAACATTTGTGTCAGAAAAATGCGTTTCCTACTACGCATTTTGCTTTAATAAAATAATGTAAAATTAGTTAAAAATAATTAAAAAAATGAACAGTATCGGATTATAAAAAAATTTTATGCCAAAAGCTCAATTAAAAAAAAGCTTATTAAAAAACATTTCAGTATTTAAAATTTAATTTAGGAAGATTGTATTAAAAAGTAGGTTTTCGGATTTTCTGGGTCCCTAGTTCTCTTGTGTACTTGCGTTTTTATTTAAAATTTCAATCTGACTTTTAACATACTCAATTTAAATACAATATACTTAAATTACGATTATAAAAATGATATTAAAACTCAAAATTTTAAAAAAAAAACAGAAAGATAGACCTTAGTTTCCTGATCACACTCATCACACTGTTTTTCAAATTCATGTTTATGTTTACGTATGATATGGTTTTTCATTGACGTCACGGTTGCAAGTTTTCCTATTCCGCCCCTTTAGATTTCCCGTTCACTAATTTTGCACTCGAATACTTTTTGTTGTTGTTCTTAAAGAAATACCTACTGTATCGTTTTTATTAATTATTGTTATGGTTATCGTGCACACTAATCGGAACAATACATGTACACTCCCATTGCGTCATCGTCTATTCATGATTTGAAAATATCTAGTTTGCGATTGTAGGATTTAAATAAATGGCGATACTTATTTTACAAACTTATAATTTCTTTTGGTTAAACACTAAATAATAAATTTTGCAGTTAAAATACAATAAACAAACCAGATTGTGGCCAGATTGAGAAAAAATAAGATCTACTTCGGTCGACCGAATACCGAATCTTTCACGCTGCATACCGAAGCAAACCCGGAGCTTCGGTGCATCTCTAATTTGAATGCTTTGTATTTATGCCTTTTTAGAATTTTGTGTACAGTACTCATGCTGATTTCAAATTCTCTTGCTTCTTTCGCAAAAGCTAAAATTTTTACATCAGCATCCTCGTTTATGATGAAATTTCTCGTAGTTCTCCTCTTTGAGGACGTATCTTCATGTTCTCTAAATGTTCGATAGGATGTGTTAAAATATTGACGACTGGGTGGATTGCGGTCATTGAAAAGTTATGTAATGTTGAAGAGCTCTTCTTCCATTCTTCCTACACAAAACATAAACTTCCAGTATATCACATTTCTCTGAGCGTGTAAACGACATTTCATAACAAAAACAAACACTGAACAAAAACTCAAACGGATTTGCACTAATATTAATAATATTCTACAGACAACCAACATCTAAATGTTTTTATGCCCGGCCGGGTGATTATGACCTACTTAGCGGCCTGGTTTTAGAGCGTAAGTTGCTAAATTAAAGCTCTAGGGCTCTAATAGTTATTTATGTATTAAGGGCATAAAGAAGCTTTTATGGCCAGAAGCGTTATTTCTAGCCCGAGGCGTCAGCCGAGGGCTAGGAAAAGGCTGTAGGGCCATAAAAGCAAGTTATGTCCGAAATGCATACACTATTTTATGCACAGATTGTTTTTATCTCAAATCTATTATTGTGTAAAAAATATAATTAAATGAGTACGTAGGTTACATCAAGCCGCTGTACGTATACTTATGTGCATATATACGAAGTACGTTACTATAGTTACTATCTAAAATACTTAATTTCAACTTATTTTCATTGGTGATAAGTTTACAAATTATATTAAGAACCAATCAAGTTCTACAAATACAGCTCTGACATTTAATTGACGTTTCATTATTGCCCGTCGGATCATAAAGAGGCCCTTGGGGCATAAAGAGACAGTTATGTTTAGATAGATCTATCAATAATAGTCTAATTATAATGCATCTGTGCATAAAAATCTTTAGAGCCCACTAGAAAAATATCTACCCTTGTTTACGCCGTCTCCATAGTAATAACAGTAATTATATACCATTGCACCTACCTACTTGAAGCTTTATCGTTGCACCTACCTACTTGAAGTTTTGCACTTTTCAAATTATTTTTATTTTAAAATTAAATATTAATTTAAACTTAGACCGGACATAAGCTATCGTATGCATTTCGGGCTTAATTAGTGTTTTAGGCGCTAACTGACTCTGCGGGCTCTAACACACTCAATTAAGCCCTTAATACATAATATACTATTATGTTTCATGATTTGATAAATTGTATGATTTTGTATTGATGGCTATACAAGGTGATTCATAATTAGTGAATCAAACGGAAATGGTAAATTTCTTAAGCGAAAAGAAGACAAAAAGTCTAATGTACCTCTGTCGAAATGCACCGCTGAGGAGATATAGCACTCCAAAGTCTTTGTTGAAACTTAGAGAAAGGAAAATATTTCGGAAGCTGTATGACTTACAGGGTTCCAATTTGGTACACAATCTAGGAACCTTATAAACCATAATTGACATTTAGTTGAATTGAATTGAAGTAATACCAGGTGTTTATTGGGGGTCACCCTTATAATCTCATAGTCACTGGCACGTCGCTGCTATGCCTGTATTCGTGCTCATGAACAACAATTTGACCAATTATTGTAGTGGACAGAATAATTCTGCAATAATGTAAAATCAAAATTTACAAAATAATTTTTTTTAAATGCTTCTCTACCCAAAGTCTACTAGTAAATGTTTTGGTTTATTAGAAATTGAAATCTTGCACATCATTTTTCTCAAAAACTATCAATTTTAATAAGAATAACTAGCAAGGGGAAAAATTTTAAAATTAATTTCTGCATTAGATGAATTCAAATAAATGAATGAACAACATAATTCTATGAGATTTTAAGGGTGACCCAATAAACACCTTGTACGAGCCCCGACGAATATTAATTCGTCTACTTTCATTTTTGTTAAAAATCACCCTCAATCTTTAAACCGAAATTTTTTTCTGGTATAGAAAGTGACTGTTTCTTGTTGGCAGAAGTGAAGTACTGCATCTGCATCTACACCATGCGACGTCTCATAGAATTATATCAAGGGGTTTCCTTACACTGCTTCTTGCAAGGTTTTTGGGTACTTTAGACAGTGTAAGGAAACTTCCTTACAGAATTTCATGAAACTTGGCATGTAGGTGCAGGAGTAATACTTCACACTAGCAACAAGAAACAGCTACTTCGTAGACCAGAACAAAAATCTTGTAGTAAAAATGTCGGGCGTCCATTGATTTAAAATATGAAAAATAAATACATGATAAAATATATAAACAAATGAATATATTTTGTAATATAGGATAGTTCTTAACCTAACATCACATTTTAGTACCTATACAGATACAATCATTTAATGTATTAAAATTATAATTATAAGGTATCTATGCTCATTATACTATATTCTTTTTTTATATTTTATCTCCAGCAATCTTCATCCGGCATTTTTCTTTTGTTATGTTTTATAGTCAAACCCTTTGGCCCTTTTACTTTATTCAAAGAAACACTAACAATTTTACATGCTCAAGAGATTCATCTAATGAATTTGCCTGACTTTCTAATTTCTGAATTACTTTAGCTAAACGCATAAAATTTGTCAAAACAAACAATAATTCTGCCCTCACCTCCTTAGTATTAAAAGCATCCTGTGCGCTTTGTATGCATAGTGCATCGTGTTTATTAAGTTTATTTACAAATGCTTTAATAATATCAAAATAAGTTGCATAATATTCTGCTGCATAAAGCCAAGTACCCCACCTTGTTATTACAGGCTCAGGTGGGAGAGGCACTTCTTGAGCAGTTTCCCTAAATATTTGTATGCGATATGGAGCTTTACAAACAATTTTTTTTACATCTGAAATTATACAGTTTACGTTAGGATATATTTCCGGCACTTTTTCCGCAACTCTATGCATTGCATAGGCAAGACAAGTTAAGTGGATCATTTTTTCGTACAGAACTTGTAAGCCTGCTCCAGCCTTGATCATGTACGGTGCCGCGTCGGTGACGAACAGGAGTACTTTGTTGTACTGTATGCCGTCCGGCCACAAAATAGCCATCGAATCATTAAACAATTTTGCCACAGAACAATGATTGGTGCTCTTGAAAACGTCCATTGCAAATAGATAGGATTTGGGATTGTTCTCCGAATTTAAAACGCCTATTATAACGTTAGCCACGTATCTGAAAACAAAAATTTGATTTTTATTTTATCGAACTACATAATTAGTCGGTTACAAACAATTAGCGCAAAACAGTTATTTAACAAAAATTATATTTTAATCAAGCAAAAATATTGTTGTGATTAAATATGTAATGTGTGCAAAATAGAAAATAAAACATCCGTAAATTGCTCTTCTGTCTTTAATTAGTTAAATTTTACTAACAAAACGAAGGAAATGAAGTTTCTACGCACCTTCCAGTAGTGTCAGTAGATTCGTCAATGGAAACCTATATGTAGTTATTCGCTACATGTTTTCTAATTGATTTTATGGTCTCTTCGTATAAACGAGGTAAATAATTTTTCCTGAGTGTAGACTCGTCGGGTATTGGCATTTTTGAAATTTCTTCCAGAAAATTGCGAAATGCTGAATGATTAATTTTACTTAACGGGATATCTGCAGCCACTAATGCACTACATAGTTTTTTATTAAGTTCGATCGATTTGCTGTACTCACCGAGCGAATTATTAAGGTACCCCGGTAACAATGTTTGTTTTGTTGATTTCAGGGCAACACACTTTTGATGTCGAACCGTGTTCAGATGTTGTGTAACTTGAAAGCGTTTTGTTGCAGTCACTTTATCGTCGCACACTGTACAATACAACACCTTATCGTCAGTTGTAAGAACACTGAATTCCTTAACATAACTTCGAAGTGTAACAGACACAGACCGTTTTTCTTTACCCATCTTTACACTCTAAAATTTCAAACTGAAATGCAGTTTGCAATTTCTGAACTGTCTTAATTGAAAGATTACAAAATTAGTAAACAAAAGTACAGGCAAATTTTTCTATGAACGTCAAAGGGTCTTTGGAATTTCCTAATACCTATTTATCACAATACCGCAGGATGTAAGTATTTAAATTTTAGTTGAAACTTTTTCTTTCTTAGACAATCCAACTCGAAAATTTTTAACCAATCAAATTACAGAATTTTTCAAATTGGGACCAATGAAATTAGTTTTATAGTGAAAAAACCACTAGTGGTTTTTTCACTAAGAAAAAAACAATTGTCAAAATGAAATGTCAAATTTAATTAAATTAATATTAACTACACACGCTAAATAAAAATTTGCTCGGTGGATTGTCAAGCCGAATACAACTCGTGGTCTAATTTTTTCTTGCAAAATTTATCGTTTAAGACATTCGTAGCTTTTGCTTTTGGAAAATTACACTCGTCTCCTGCGTCGACTCGTGTAATTTTCGTTGCAAAGCTACTCATATCTGAAACGACAAATTTTGTCGGAAAAAATTAGACCACTTGTGATATTATATATGAAAATATTAACAAGTACACAGATGGTTAAGGCAATAAAATATTTTGTAGTATTTAACAATAAGCTTAAATTATGGGTTTCCCCTAGACTCAACTAAACCGCCCTTGGTTGGTTGTCTAAAATGCTAAAATTATTTAAAAAATATTTAAAATTTCATAATTAAAGCATGTAAAACGCTCAAAAAGTGGTAAAATATGCACACTCGTTCAAAAATGCTAAAATATGCATGCATTTATAAAAAACACCTAAATATGCATTTATATGCACTTTCAAACTCTGCATATGTTTGCTATAAGCAGAAAAAACATGCAAATGCATAGAAATCCTATACCTATAGTGATAATATAGTAGATTATGTTATTAGGCGTAAAAGTGTAACTTTGTGTGCTGAAGCTGACTGTTGTCAGCTGAAGCACACAAAGACAGTTTTGCGCCGAATGACATATACTAGTTTATCTTCAAACGTCTTAATTTAGAACATTTTTTAATATTGATAATTAACTTCATAGTGTTGTAGACCAATGAGACATTAAAAACAGTGTCACATACACCAATCACAAGTTAGAAATGATTTCTTTAACTGAAAAGAATGTATGCTACTTTTCTTGCCGCTCATTGTTTTAGCATTATTTTAGCAACCATTAATATTTAAAAAATCAAATGTCATTTTGACAAAAGTAAAAATGTCGCGCTTCGGCAACATTCCTGACGCTTCAATTAATGAAAACATTCAAAATTCACTTTTAATTATAATTATAATTGTTCTCATAAATAAAGTTGTTAAAAATTTGACGTATTTAACGCTTCATTCAGTTAATTCTCCAACCGAAGATCATTCGTTCTCAACTCTTGTCAGGCAAGATTTTTATTTTTTTTATTCGCATTGATTGCTAAAAGGCAATTAAACTCGATCAAATTCTTGGGAAAAGAACCCTCGCGCTCCGCGCTCGGGTCTTTTCGTCAATTTGGTCTCGTTTAATTGCCAAGCAACCAATGCTCATACAAAATAAAAATCTTGCCGACAAGAGTTGAGCACTTATGATCTTACTGTTGAAAAGTTTTTAAAAATTAAAATTTTAACTGATCACAATATCTTGGCAGTACTGCTTCCATGGCTATGCAAAAAACAAAATTCAAACAACGGAGAAAATTAAACGCCAGTGTTTTGTGAAATCGTTAATCAGTTTATTTCACGCTTACATAACGAATAAAACTGTACGATGTCGAGTTCCGACCGACCTTTTACTCCTCCTGAAGTCGTTGAAGCTGCGAGAGAGTCTATCGAAAAATTACTACCGACTAAATCGGCAAGTGTCTATGAAGCGGCCTACGAAAAATTCTTAAAGTGGTGTTCCGCGAAAAATGTGGAAGTGTATTCGGAAAACGTCTTATTAGCTTACTTTTTGGAATTATCTCGAACCTTGAAAAGTTCTTCTCTCTGGTCGCAATATTCAATGGTGAAGTCGTCCTTAAATTTAAAGAAAAATGTCGATATCTCAAAATACTGCGCTTGTTTTTGAAAAAACAAGGAGAGGGTTACAAGCCAAAAAAAACCGAAATCCTATCAAAAGAAGAATTTGACAGGTTTTTGTACGACGCTCCTGACGAGATTTATCTAGGAACAAAGGTACTCACGATCCTGAGACTTTGTATAATTGTTATTTAAATATTTCATTTCTTATTTATAGATTGTTTTGATCTTTGGAATATCTGGTGCATGTACTTGCGAAAATGAAAACTGATGATATTGAAGACTGTGGTTCGTTGCTGCTAGTAAAGGTTCCTGACACCAAAACAAAAAAGTCGAGATCTTTCACGATTTTGGGGGAAGAATATTTGGCCAAATATAGAAAATATATATCTCTAAGACCTGCAGGCTTTCAAGAACAACGTTTTTTCTAAAATATCAGAATGGAAAGTGCTTGAGAATGGTAATGGGTATTCACAAGCTTGGGAATGTAGCGAGAGAAGTAGCCAAGTATTTAAAACTTCCAAACTGGAATGAATATACCGGTCACTGTTTACGCAGAACATCTGCAACTATGCTTGTGGATGGAGGAGGCGATATTACCATGCTCAAAAGACATGGGGGCTGGCGTTCCAGTTCTGTAGCTGAAGGGTACGTAGAAGAGTCGTTACGAAGCAAGAAAGATATTGCATGCAAAATTCTTGTGCCATCCGACAAAGAACACTCATTTAAGGAAGACGTAAGAAGTGACTGCGAACCCAGCACCAGTGAAAACGCTAGAGAGATTAATTCAAATAATATTGTTAATAATTCTGCAATAGATGTTGTTGGCGCTAGGGGATTACTTCAAAATGCTAGTATTACTAACTGTGTGTTTCACATTAACGTTAACAACTAATAATTTGTAATATGATTAGTTTGTAATAAATTATGTTTATTCACAATCGATACATAATGTGTTCATTACTGACGTTTAAAAAGTTAGAAAGTAGTTTATTATACATCAGAGTCAATAATAAGTTCTCTTGGTTAGTAATGAGTTCTCTTGGTTAGTAATATCCATTACTTACCTTTTGCTCGTTCCAAATATTCTCAACAGATGGCAGAAGTTTTCTTATCTATCTTTACTTTTAGCAGGTAACAAACAGTCAGTCACTGTTTTAGCAACTTCTCGCTATTCCGGTGGTGTGCAACTTACATCAGTTTCACTATCAGGCATTTTAAATCGTGTAAATTGCAATTAGGAGCAATGTAATTAAATTTGGTTTAGTAGTGACACGAATTTACTTTGACAATTATTGCAGCAATTGTCATTTTATCGCCACCTGAATAAAAACGCTGGTGTTGTTATACATATATCAAGTATAAGGTATCAATGTAAGAACATAATTATGTACGATTGTGAATAAAATAGTATACATACCTCGGCGGGAAGACATTACGAGTCGAGCAATTGCTGCCCTTGGCGCTTCGCGCCTCGGGCAGCAGCATTGCTCTCCGCGTAATGTTCTACTTCCCGCCTCGGTAAGTAATCTACTATTACATTGTTGAAAATTATTGTTGTTCATTTTGTCTGCCTAAGCTCATAAAAAAAGAAAGAAGCGCCTAAGCACACAAAATGCTATTTTTACCTTGTCATTTGAGTCACAAAATCTGTCACTTTTGTGACGTTTGAAGATAAAACAATTTATTTACTCGATCTGATTATTATTTTCATTTCGTTGACAACAAGGAAATTCGCTTGATCAATACTCTCCTGCTAACTACAAGCTATGAAAGTAACCGCACATTCTAGGCTATAAATACTAAAGCGTACAGGTAGATAAGAAACCAACACAAGAAGATTGTATTAAAAGTACCGCTAATTAACATCTCGATAAGAAAATAATTAACACTAGTTAAGTATTTTAACTTGAACGCAATGAATAACAGGCCAAGACAACAGAAATCGGCCAACATAGCCGATATAAATAAGCAAATACTGGAAATTAAAAAGAAAATTCAACTTTCTGGTAAGATAAATTGTATAATATACAATTAAAATAAGCACTTACAATGCATTTGTTTTAATTTTAAGAGGGGCAAAGAAAAGCGCTTTTTGAAATAAGAGAAGCAGAATGTAAAGCAAATAGTGATGAGGTTTTGAAATTAAAAAAGGAGATTTCCCAACTTGTATTAGCATTACGTGAAAATAGAAGTACTAGTGCCAAACATAGAGTTAAAAGTTCTCGACTACAGTCAACAATAGGCCCATTAAGTGAAAAATCATATAAAGAAGCTCAAGAGTTACTTGACCTACAGATTATTGATAAAAGCAAATACTTAGACTTATTGCGGTTTAAGGTAAAAAAAGTAAGTAACGACGATATTATACTCTACACTTCTATACTAGCTTACAAAAAATGTTATAGTTTTAAGAAAAACTGTTGTATATTACTGCTTCCATGTACTATTGTGATAAGACTGTTTATAGGGGTCTTTGTACACAATCTTAGAAGGTATATCCTTTAGTATTGGTAGAAGGTAATAACAGATGTGAATCTTGTATGAGATATTTATCAACATTAACATTTGTCGATTATTGTTGCTATGGCAATATTCCCATAATTCCATGCCTTTCTGATGGATATGTATGTAATGGTCTGTATATGATGTGTAAATAGCAAGAGATCATTACATAACAGTTCTCGTAAATAAAAAGCTGAAGATACATTAAAAGGAATAATGAAGGACATTAAATGCATTCCTCAACAAAAAAAATAGCATACATTAATGTCGTACTTGTTTGTACTGGCATGTTTAACGTATACTAGCTACAAAACATTGAGGTGGTTTGCATCTTTTTAATGGTTCCTTCCTTACATGCTAAAACAATAAAAACCTATGCTAAGAACTAAGTGCTAATAATCAAAGAATTGAAAGACCTTTGCCGCTGATAGCAAGGAGGCATCAATTGCTGATGGCCAGAACATGTGTTCCTGATGGCGAGGTAATGCTGCAAAACTTAACCTAACGAAAATATATTTGATGATACAGGAATCACTTGTAAGGATGTTCTGTAATTCTTACCAGAAGAAAAGGAACAAAAATTAGGAACGTGAACAAAATCAAGGAACAACATAATAAGTGCTTCGTGAACAAGTGATGCTTGCGTTACGATTTATTTGTTGTAACTCTCAAAATTAAAAGTAAATATGCTAATATAGTCTAAAAGCGTTAGCCTAAGTAGTAAGTTTGTGGTTAGCATTGATAAACGTAGTTGTATTCAGTTTGTCCGTAGGAATGGAAGAAGTTGGGTTGTATCTCATAAACGGAGGCAGCATTCATAGCTGTTTCCTAAGGTTGTAGGAAGTACTAGGTGAAATTGCCCGTTGAAGAGTATGATTGAATCTTCTTGAATCCTATGATAGTTGAGGAGAATGAATACTTGAAGCTCGATCCATGTAGCACACGTATTTGGTAGGTTTAAATGATATTTAGGATTGATTAGCTAAACATTATCAATGCATTACTTTAATGTCGAGTTGACAAGGCTCGCGTGGAAAATTATATGTCACTACTGTTATTGCTGCATTTGTATTTGTGGTGTATAACTAGAAAGTTGGTACACTGCACATAATGCTAAGGTTTGTAAGCGAAATACAATTTTCTAACATCCGCGTGATAAGATAATTTGAGTTTGGTCAATAGCAGTTGCACGGTTGTAATTTTCTCGCTCAGCAAGAAATCGAATGTTCGCATTGTTCTAATTACAAGATAAGGCCGTTTAATCGCCTGACTTTTGCATAAAATTTCGCGTTTTGACGTAACAAAAACTGGTTTGTTTATGTTGATGCGAAGTTCATTGATGCTTATCCGAGAAAACAAACTAAACCTTAAATAAAGAAAAAAAGATGTTAATCCTGTTATATCCAAGAACAACCTCTTCTTATGGCATTGTTCCGATGGCGGAACAAGAGATGTCGGCATCGTTGTGTCCGAGAAATGCTAAAGACACTTTTCAGGAACCTTTACTACGGAAGTCGTAGCGTCTGGTTCTTGAGGAAAGTTATTGATGTGATCTTCACCAGGAACTGGAGTTGTTTCATCGTGTAGATTCCAGAATTTTTTACTGGAACCAAGGGAGTCTTCGTCAAAGATACGGTGGTTGACTTACCCAAACCGTCGGCCTTCGGAACCTCTTGCAACTTCTGATTTAAAAAACATTGGTTAGGATTCAATTTCAGCGGTATCCTAACTGACTGTGATGTTTTTGAAATGTTTGTAGGAGATTGTAATTCTGTTTGGTTGTGGAATAAATGCACTTTTGAAATTAAATCATTTGTAATAGTTTCTGTAATGGAAGTATTAACCTGTGAAACATGCTTTTCAAGAATTGAATGGTCAGGTTTAATAAAACAGAAAGTGTAAATGGATGCAGGTGCATCTGAAAGGGTTTGTTTGAGCTCTGTTAGTGTTTCACACATGACGTTTTGAGTATCATTACTTATTTGTGGGTTAGGATCCTGAAAGTTCGACGGATCATGTAATATTTGATTGCAGTTTGCAGCTATGAAATTATGAGGAGAAATGATTTCATCTTTGAATAGGTTAACTAGTCCAAAAGATTCAGGGAAATCATCTTGCTGTAACCAGAAATCTGTAAAATCGAGAGTATTTGATTTTGGGTTGTATGTAGTAGGTTTATCCAAAGAAGGACCCAAGTAATAGCATAATAGTTTGTTTATAAACGTGGTGTATGGTTCGAATGAAAGTTTATTGTTATCAATAAACATAATAAGATTCGAATGGAGTTTCAAAATGTTATATGGCAAGTTATGAATTAGAATATTATATTTTTGAATTTCATTTTCAATATGTAGAAAGTCAAAATATCGATTTATCAAGACTATTAACATTTGTAAACTGAAAGACAAATTAAATGAGACTCGTATAGGTACTTAGAAAATCAGCTGCGAGCACAGGTGCTTGCTGGGTTGCCTAAATATATCAGGCCCGAACTTAAACTTAAACTGAAATATTTCTGATGCAATTTATTTTCAAATTTCATCAAATTCGCCGGTTTTATTTGAATTAAGAACAAGAACAAGAATCCTTATTATCTTTATGATTAAGATTTTGAAGATTATTTACTATTGTATAGAGCAAGTTCATTCAGTAAATTAGGATGAATGTTAAGCCACAATAAGGCATAAAGATATACAGCATTCCACTATTCCCATTCGATTTTTGGCACTGTTTAACAGTCCGAGAATACAACAAGATCACACACGCCGACTTTCAATATTTGTCAGAGTGCACCTAGTGGTTATAACTATAATATATAGTTTATACACTGATCCATAACATTTAAAATTCTGTTGTATGTATGCTATTATACAGTTAATGCATAAAAATAACATGTTATTGAAAAGTTGTATTAAAAAAATGCTCTAAAAATAAAATAACATCATAAAGTATACTTGCTTTGAAAATACTGATAACGGTGCTAACAGTACAATACTCGAGTTTCTTAGAAAAACTTCACAGTTCTTCAGGCAGCAGTTGGTTTTAGACGTGTGGTCCCTTTTATTAATGCTCTTAAATCCCTGTTCAATAAATATACATTATTTTGTTTCATTATTCGAATTGAATTTTTAAAATTTTCAATTTCTTTTTTGTGCGTAAATTAATTAAAAAAAATAAGCTGCAAAACAATATCGGGATTTGAACTGATGATCTGTTGCACAGAGAGACGGTATTTTGCCACTGAGCTACACCCGCTTTGCCTTTATGATCGTCTTACCTATCTCTTCTTATAATTACATCTTGTGTATTTCGGTTTTTCATATTAATAAATAAAATTAGGATCTTATTTAATTAAAAACATGTTTTGTTATAGAATCACCTATAAAGCTGCAAACTTAACAAGAAAAATTAAACTTTCCGCTATTTTACGAATTTAATTTGAAAAGAAATAATCTAAAGGTATAACATTAGGTATAGATTATTTCTATAATAGTTATCGTCATTATAGTGATTTTTTTATAATTTGAATATTTGTATGACTAATTCTTGTTCTTAATTCAAATACAACCGGCAAATTTGATGAAATTTGAAAATAAATTGCATCAGAAATATTTCAGTTTAACTTAAGTTCGGCCCTGATATATTCAGGCAACCCAACAATCACCTATGCGCGTAGCTGATTTTTTAAGTACCTATACGAGTCTCATTAATCTGTCTTACAGTTTACATGTTAACTGTCAAAAATAAGAAATTTTACTAAATTTGCTGGTAACTTCGCCCTCGCCATATTGAAACGTAACCAATAAAATATGAGTTACGAGGGTGGTCTGAAAAGTTTCCGACCTAACAAAGATACAAAACATTTTTTCTTTAAATTTATTTTTATTTTTCTACATAGTCTCCTTGTAAGTCTACACACTTCTCCCAGCGATGTTCCCATCTCTTTAACCCGTCCAAATAGTACTCGGCGTTTTTCTCTGCAAAATAATTGTTCACGAAGGTGATTGCCTCCTCATTTGACGAAAATCTCTGTCCTCCGAGCGCAATTTTTAGATGAGGGAACAAAAAGAAGTCGCTTGGGGCTAGATCTGGTGAGTAAGGAGGATGGTCAAGCAGTTCAAACCGTAATTCGTGGATTTTCGTCATGGCAACCGCGGAGGTGTGAGACGGCGCATTGTCTTGGTGAAACAGGATTTTCTTTTTCTGCAAAAGTGGCCGTTTTTCCGCAATTTCTGCCTTCAGCTTGTCAAGTAATGATGCGTAGTATGCTCCTGTAATGGTTTTTCCTGTTTGAAGATAATCGATTAAGATAACTCCATGACTATCCCAAAAAACAGTCACCATCACTTTCCCAGCCGACATAACAGCTTTTGCTTTTTTTGGAGCCGATTCCCCCTTCGCAGTCCACTGTTTTGACTGTATTTTTGTTTCGGGCGTATAATGGTGTATCCAAGTTTCATCTACAGTAATTAATCGGCGCCAAAACTCTGATTTATTGCGCCTAAACTGCGCCAACAGAGCGTTGGAAATGTTCATTCGAACTCGTTTTTGGTCTAACGTGAGCAAACGCGGCACCCAACGCGCGGACAGCTTTCTCATGCCTAAATCTTGATTCAATATGTGACAAACACGTTCTTTGGGCATATTCATAGCCTTTGATATCTCTCTCACTTTAATTCGACGGTCGTTTAGCACCATTTGGTGAACTTTAGCGATGTGACTTTATCGTCAGTGGTTGCAGTTTTTGGACGTCCCGAACGTTCATCGTCTCCCAAGCTGGTACGGCCACGTTTAAATTCAGCTGCCCAAAATCTCACTGTGGTAAATGATGGCGCAGAGTCCCCATACACAGAGTCCAACTCATCTTTGATTTGCGAGGCGTATTGCCTTTCAAAAACAAATGTTTAATGACAGCTCGATACTCGATTTTTTCCATTTTCACAAAAACACTCACATCGACTCACTCAAACGATTGTCAAATAACAACTGCGCGTCCAAAATGGCTGGAATTTTGGTGAGTACCTGTCAAAAGATGCACAACTACATTCCCTAGCTTTTATTGACGAGTGCTGCCATCTTCACGTTAAGGTCGGAAACTTTTCAGACCATCCTCGTACTTATCTTATATGAATGATAAAAAGGATATAAATAAACTTCTGAAAGTAGACTGCTTGCGGGCGATAATCAAATAACCGTTTTAAGGAATTCCAGAAGTGCAGGTTGTGTATGTCGGCAGACAGAAAAACCAGAGCAATGGAATTGTGAAAATTTGGTGTGATTATCTGGGTTCTTTTTTCTTCTCGTCGTGGGTCACCAGTTATTGTGATATGGTGATTTATAGTCTTGGTACACAATCTTAGAAGATATGTATATGCTTTAGTATTGGTAGAATATAATAAAAGACGTGTATCTTGTATGAGGTATTTATTTATTGCTTTTGTTGATTATTGTTGCTATGGCAATATTCCCATAATTCAATGTATGTATAATCCTGATGGATATGTATATAATGATTTGTATATGATATGTAAATAGCAAGAGATCATTACAGTACTATGTAGAATACTCTACACGTGCTACAGTTTGCTAGATCTGTGTTGAGAGCTTTCCAAAAACTACCCACATAACCAAAGTTAACCTCGATTGTCCAGAACCTGATCATTTATTGACCTGGAAAGTTGATCTACCCGTGGTATCTTATATATTCCCTTTGTGCATCCATGAAGGTTATCAAAGCTACAGTATCCATTACGTTCAAATTATACTTGAGAAACAGTTATTCTAAATAGTTAACTTTATCGTAACCAAAAAGGTTGACTTTTGACAAACATTCAAGTGCATTCTAATAGCGTCATATCTTTAAAACGACTTATAGTGGTTAGTTTTCAGTTACATGCTCAATAACAGGTTTTAAAGGTTAACAAAAAGATACTTATAAAGTCTAGCTAAAATTAACCATTATAAACAGTTAAAAATAATTATACATATATAAACATACTGAAGTCACTTTAGCTGGTGAGCAAATATTTTATTGCTCTGTTGTAATTAGTAACAAAAAAGTAACAAAAGCAGATAAAAAGTTGTTTGTTAGCCCATAACACAATAAATCAATTTTTTATTTAAGTTCTCGGCTAAGATAATTTTTGCTATTCTTTTGTTATCTTTCTTGGTTAACTTTTTGACAACCATCTGGTTTTTCCTTGCGGTTATCTAAAAGTTAATCCATGAGATTAACGCTTCTGATACGTCATTTTCTTAACGGTTCATATTTTTCTATATATTTTAGTGCTAGAACACCCTTTTCTAACGTTATTGACGTGAACGTACGGTTATAGTTATAAATAAGTATTCAGTTATTCAGTTTGTGACCAAAAGTAAATTTGTTGCTGATATTGCTACGTAAAGTTTAAAATATCGGTCGTAAAAGATTTACACAACGTAAATTATTAAAAGGGTGGAGGGTTATGCATCATTAGTAGTGTTGCAACTTTTCGTGAAAAGTTGAGCGAACTTTTCAAAAATGCGAACATTTCATGAAAAGTTGCAACTATAGGGTTGCAACTTTTCGTGAAAAGTTGAGCGAACTTTTCAAAAATGCGAACTTTTCATGAAAAGTTGCAACACTAATCATTAGTCATGCGCTGTATCTCTCGGACTTACTTAAGTCATTGGCATTATGGCATTTGTAAAGATGGTTGGTCATTCTATATCGTCTCTTCAAAGAAGTAGCATCAGTTCTCAATTAGTATTGAATGTTAGTTCAATTAGTCAGTGTTCATTTAGTGTGTGTGCATCATTTCCAATAATTATTAAGGTAAGTTGATAATTCTTCTTTTTAGGTAGGGTTTTAATGTTTACTTTCAGTTGCAGTTCGAAAAATCATACCCGGTGCAACTGAACTGGAAATTTTGTCATCCAAAGTATGGATCCGGAAGTCTGCAGAAAGAATTAAGAAGTCGCTGTAAAAGAAACCGCATGCAAAATATTTGTAAATAGCAATTACTTGTATATGTATTTTTTTTATTTATAAATGTTTAATACATTTTTAAAATAAAGACAATTTATTATTTTTAGTATTATTACTATTATTATCCATTCTCAAAGAAATAAAATGCTCGATCTTAATCGAAGTCGTAATAGCATTATTTGGATAGATAGAAGCCTTATAGTTATACAGGCCAAAGGTTATTTTTTTGTTAGAATGAGCAGTTAACTTTTAGTTATGTTTCTCGGGTCAACTTTTGTACAGTCGATATGGTTATCATTTTCACATCATTATAAGATAACTTAAGGATACTCACTTGGAATGATATAAAAAGTTAACCACAGGGCTTAACTTTTTGGTTTGTTGGGGAGGTGTCCAAAAGATGACTTTCAAGGTTAACTTTCGGGTATGTCGAGGGGGTGCCCAAAAGATTACTTTCAAGGTTAGCTTTCGGATATCTTTTCTGACTAACCTTTTAACAACTTTGAGGATGCCCTAGGGTTGCTCTATGGTTAGATAATTTGTGACATAGTGAACATACAGATCAACGTTTTGTTGACAAATGGTAACTTTGTATTTTTGAGAGATTAACTTTTAGTTACCTTTTAGGTAATTTTGGTTATGTGGGTAACTGCCAGAGAAATCAGTCAACAATAGACCCTTAGTAATTATGAAATAAAGAAAACACATTAGTAATAGTTTCGCAAACTTATTATAATATACCTGACAATTGTTTCGACAGCTAAGCTGTTATTATCAAAGGTAATATAAATATAAACAAACACGTCGCTAAGGTAAATATAAAAAATAGATAACGTATAACAAAAGGTATTGTCACATAAACTAGGATCTAAATCGCAACCACGGACGCAGGTCAAACATCAAGAATTGCCATTCTCTATCAATAGTTCAATTCAATTCAATTCTAGAAAATTCAACCTGTTAATTGTTGATGTTTCATTCCCTCTCCCACCTCACCCATAATAATCCAAAACCTGAAACTTTCAGGACATGCGTGTAACTGATGACAACGCACTTTAATGCTGTTGTTGGGAGGTTCCCATCACCTCCAACAGTTTTTAACAGAATTGGACACAAAACCGCGCGTTAATATCACGATTATTTCTTACTGTATTTTAATAGTTTTAAGAAAAACTGTTGTATTTAAATGTTTCCATAAATTATGCAGAATACGTGTTTCGGTCTATTAAACCTTTTTCAAAGTGTTCTTTCGGTTCTAACTACATATCCGACACGCCGCATGTTTATGAAGCTTGTCTGGTCATTCACAATAAATGCGTTACTATTGTAGGATTTTTTAATTTCCAATTGCTCTAGCAAATCTAACCTCTTAACTTTCTTTTGCACATGCATACTCTATCTACGTCTACGAAATGATGCCCTTGCCCACTTAGCCGAAAACTAACTGTTATTAGACCCCGCGAGTGTATTTATACCCCACCGATGTACTCGAAAAACACCTACAGACGGTCGCGACGTTCTTGTGATTTTTTCAGTAAAGTGAATGCATAAACTCGAGTGTTTTATCTCCTACAACCGACCTACGTAACAGTACTTATTTGAGCTGGTTAGTCGCGGCTGAATTTGGCCCGCGGGCCATAGGTTGCCCATTATTAAGCAGAAACTGTAACTTTCTTTGGAAACTTGATAGAAAGTTTTTATATACGGCGCTAATTAACCACTCATTTCTTTTGATAAACCATTTTTTTTATCAAAATGTGCGGCTTCACGTTTAATTAATTTTTTAGTTACATATTATTTTAGAGGATTTAACATTTTAACCTTAAGAAGGATAAATCTCTAGTTGTGGGTGCTAATTGACACAAATTTAGCGCTAAATATTGATCTTAGGAATAAAAGGTTTCGGATGAAAAGTGAAAGAACAAAAATCTCTAAAAAGTCAACATTTCTTTAAAACTCTAGCAGCACCAGTAGGCGCAAATTCAGAGCAAGATGATGATGGTAAAATAAAAAAAAAAGAAAAATAAAATTGTGTGGGCCAAGTTCACGAGAACTTGGCCATATTGTAATTTCTGTGTCTTAGAGGGCGACGCAAATTCTAATTTCAACGGCGCTAAATGGTGCTAATTGAATTACTATGAGCCCTAGTTTCAAAAAGTGCGTGGCGAACTTCCGGCATCTCTCAATTAAGTGGGATACATTTGAAAGATGTTGTTCTTTTATAGTTTTGTGTAGTTGGCATCTTGCTTGTGTAATTCGTGCGTCCCAGTGCTGGCGTTTGGCATTAAAATCTCCGTCTGATATGAACCCGGTACGAAAAGTTTTTGAAAGCTTGGTTTTTCGGTCTATGCCTTGAAGAGTAGTATGCATATGCAATTATAACAGATCCACGCTTCTGATGATCTGATCCATCTGTGACGCTGATTGCTGTGGTTTGCATTTGTTCAGTTTCGAATTTTTGCAATTCGTGATGTTTTATTGAATTTTTGATTATTACTGCTGAGCCACCCTAAGCTCTGCCATCTGTAAGTTTTGTGTTTTTAATAACTTGTTAATAACTTCAACAACTTGTCACATTGAATTAGTTTCTGTCGGTGAAATGCGTTTCGGAAACTAGCACTCTGACACTTTTTGGCCATAATATTTTAGCTCTTGACTATGTTGTGCCAAGCCGTTGGAGGTCTATTGTGAGATTCGGAGACCTTGTACCATGATTTTAGTTTATTTACAATGATTGTCAGGAGATTTCACATTTAGTTCGTAAGTCTTCTGCTAATTTGATTTGGTTTTCTGCTTGCCTTAAGAGTAGTTGTTCTAATCTTCAGATTTGGATTTCGGGTCTATTTTTCATGTGTAATTATTTGTAATGATATTCTAATAACGACAACCTGCCCCCAAGAGCCACATTCGTTATAGTACATTGTTGCTATCGTGAAAGATTCAAATACTCATTTAATATTTTACTAACGGAAAATAACTAATAGAGCAGTTGCCAGATAATAAACTGTGTCTGTGGCTCAGTGTTACTATATCTAGGTGTTTATCCCGAATCTAGGGATTTTTAAGGCTTTGAAACAAAAGCGATTTTTTTCTTGAAATTTAGTCAAATCTAGGGATTTTTGCTAATATAATCTATTTTCTATTTTTGAGAGTTCGGCCTTTCAAATTAAATAATTCAGCCACCAAATATAAAAAAGGAAATACAGCAATGATTTTAAAGTTCTTACATAAATTCTTGTTTTATAAAACTAATTTTCAAAATATCAAATGATACAGTTTCGACTGCAGTTACTTATTTAGCGCCATCTAATAACCGATAGGTAAACAATTTTAAAAAATCCCCAAAAATGCATTAATCCAACGGTTATTTCTCAGGGAATTACCGAAATACTTCAAGCTATGCAAGCCACTACAGGTGCACGCAATTTCGCGTGTTTTTACTTTTGTATTTTGTTCGAGAAACACGGTTTAAAAATTGATTACACAAAATTAAAATTACAGTAATTGAGTTTATGTGTGTGTCCAACGAATTATTAAGTAAAGCCGCAATAACTAAGTAACCTCCAAGGCCGGCGTAAGCTTTTGCGGGGCCTAGTTCAAAAATGTGCTTGGCCTAAAAAAACTATTTACTAAAAACGAACGAAGTACGCGAAGTTTTTATTAGTGCATTTTTAAGCACGAGCGATGAAGGAGCGAGTGATTCATTTGCGCAAATGCGTCAAAGACGACTTTGCGTATCGAGTTTTGCACAAAATTTTTTTTAACGAACTTTAACACTAAAAAAAACAATTAACCAAAATCTGCAAAACTGTTTTCAATTCAATGTAAACATAAAACCAAGTAAGGCAATAAGCATTCTCGTGTTGCTAGTTAATAGATGGCTGCACATTTGTCAGCCAATTATTAATCTTTCTTTTGTGATTTCTAA
This sequence comes from Agrypnus murinus, assembly GCA_929113105.1. Lineage (NCBI taxonomy): Eukaryota > Metazoa > Arthropoda > Insecta > Coleoptera > Elateridae > Agrypnus > Agrypnus murinus. The sequence continues at coordinate 162,654,462 of OV816024.1, forward strand.
TACTCAAATGGGAAAATGGCATTTTTTAAATTACATTTTAGATATAATAATTAAACAATTCTCCCACCATTTTTTTTGACCATTTCTCAACATTCTTTGACCATACTGGTGTCATTTTAACGGAGATTTTATGTTGATTCTGAACATGTAAGTCATTTTTGGGGCGAAAGCCCCAAAGGCCCCAAATTTGGGGATCAAAACTAAAATAAATGTTTAAACTCCATGGAAATTAATAAGTATTATATTAAGTGGCTATGATTGCCAAATTGCGTAATTTACAATTACACAATTTTGTTAGGTTAGATTAAGTTTAGGTTAGGTGAGGTTAGGTTTAGGTTCGATTAAGTTAAGTTAGGTTAGGTTGAAAAAAATTCAAATTTGCTTTTGCATAACGTTTTGGTTAGGTAGTGGCGTTTTTGTGGAGACTCGATTGCTAGCAACCAATTTTGAATGCTTAGGGGCTTTTTACCCCATAAATGATTTACATATATTCGGAATAATTCCCGCATAAAATCCCCGTTAAAGTGACACCAATTCGGCCAAAAATTATTTGGTGGGAGAATTCTTCAATTGTTCCAAATTTTATTATCAAGTCAAATTATTTTTAGAGAGCCTAAAAGGACCCGTGCTTTTTGCATCTTTTTGAAGCACGAGTGCGCGAACACTACGTTTACGTTAAACTGTTAATTCATTTTGAAAGTGGTGATTATAAAAAGTTATTTCTCTGGCCTTTTTCGTTGCAAAGTTTTTAATTACCTTATCAAAATTTACGTAGGTTCAATAGTAGGAGTTTACTTTGCCAGTCGTTAATAAATGACATGGAAACATCGGTGTGACTACAGCAGCAGAGAAAGCGCATTTGTAAGTTGTAACGCGGCGCCTTATAAAGCGCGGGACCGGGTTCCGGGGAACGCGCTGAACCCGCCTCGTGCTGGCCCTGGCTAACCTCAATACTTACCTTACATTTACATACCCTAAAAAAATCTACTACAAATGCTAGGGGAAAATGGCAGGTAAATTTAGGGATTTAATAAAATTGCATCTGGCAACAATGCTGTGACTGTGTTTAAACACACCAACAACTCGCTCTATCTTTTTGTTTCTGTCTCTCATCATTTCATGTTATTTATTTTGTTTTTGGGGGAATTGGTGATGGTAGGTCATCTCTCGTACCTCATGTCACCGATTATTCTGATTAGCTGGCCCTATTAGAATTGACCTTTTCATCAAACGAGCGCTACCATCGCCTGTCGACTATTTTGTTTTTAATATTGATAGTAAATCTGGAATCTTTCTTGTGGTTCTATTGGTCTTACTGTAACAAATATGCTGAAGGTAGTTGTTATTTATGCAATGCGCAGCCGCTAAAAACGTTAAAAGTAAGTACCGTTATTATTTTCAGTGTTGATGTCACCAGATAAAAGTTTAAATCATACTTTAAGAGATGTTTTAAATGCCTAATATCATACTTACTTTTCATTTGTAGCTTTAGGGCTCACAAAACGTCCATTCAACCAGAGGTTATGTTATGTGCTTTTAATCAGGCTTAATCTCGTTTAATCGTATCGGGGTTGTTGGCATTATAAGTTACTAAACTAAAGTAACTAGATCAGCAAGGTTAGCCAATAATTAGAAGTAAAAAAAGTAGACCCGTTTGTAATTCTGCATTTCTCCATTAGCGGGAAAAAGGGAAATTTAGCCGATTCAAGCGACAGTAGCAATTTCTATCATACCGGACATCCCATCGACACGATCGAGGTATACGGTTCTATTTCCTTATCCCAAAAGACACAAGTACATAATTATTTTATTAGCATATGAATTTTTACAAGAGCAAGTAATCACAAATAGTTTCGGAATAATGTGCAGATTGCTAGTGGGGCTTAAAAGGTCATCAGGTATATATCTCGGAAGCATATTTAGTGGGAGCTAAAGATGCATAGTTAGTCCCTTTATAACAAATTAGGTACAATTGCTTAGAATAGTAAGCTCTTTTATTATGGACCATACATGAGTTGGAGCTAAAGTTTCGACTAAAAAGATTTCTAGGGTAAAGACTTACAATATAAAACTGTAGGAAGGAACATAATCATCTACCACATACGACCGGGATGGGGTCTCAAGATGGCGGAGTAGGTGTTTCCGGTTTTGTAATGAGATATTTGCATTGGCGGTTCTCACTGTCTCGAAATGCGCACATAAACTACATAACCTCAATTTAAAACATAGTAAGGTATAGGCGCCAAACAAGGCCACATTAAGGTTCACTTAATTATTGTAAACCTATTTTGAAGAATAATCATTCAACATTGGCAGCATGCTTGCTTTATTGCATAAATTACCAATATTTTATGCCCAAGCACTTTTTAAACAAATATATTTTTTAAGATTTTATGATAAATAAAAATATGCATAATGGCCTTATTTGGCACCTGGGCTCATAATAAGGCCAATACAACTTTGTAAACTTTAAACACAAAATCATTACGCATGTACTTGGTTTTAGGCTATAACACCCTTATCCAATATTGGTTAAGCCTCCAGAATAATAAACGGTTAATTAAACAACAAAACAACTGAAAAATATTTTTATTTTGAAAAATAAACGTAACATGGGTAACTCTTGAACACAACTAAAATAAAACTGCATATTTAGCTACATCTTGGGCAGTAAAATAATTCTTTGTCTTGCTTGCTTAGACTTACGCAATCTTCGTGAACCACACAATATGTACCACACAAACCACATCTGCGCATATCAGATATTCTATCTTCATTACAAATAAAACAGTACCAGGACTCCTCTTTTCTTTTATTTGCCTTTCTCTTTTCTTTAACTAATTTTTCTTGGTTACCCTTCTCTACAACATCTCTTTTCTTAGTTTCTTTCCATGTCCTTTCTTCAAGTTCTGTTTATTATTTATGCCTGATAACTTTTGTTGGATTTAAGTTTGTTAATGTTTCAGAAAATAAATTTCTAGTAACTTCCTGTGCTTTCGAATTGATTGCTGGGCGACGTTTTTTTATTGAAACTTTAATTTCCGGAGTAGTTAGCAGACCACGTTCCGTAAAACTTAAATCGAGATCCTTACATGTTTCTCCTTGATCCATACTCTCTTTCACATTTTCATTTTTCTGATTCCTTTTGGTCGTCTTATCTGTTCTTTCGCTATGATTTGTAGACTCCATTTCTTCAATTGTGTCGCAAATTATCATTCTCAATCGAATATTCGCTTGAAATGTCACTTGTGTAAGATCCAGAGGAGTCGCTGTCACTATCTGAACATGTAATCTTGAAAATTCTGTTTCGAATCTGAAATTGTTTCTTGCTGAAATTTACACCACTTGGACCTGCAACTGATCCGTCATTACTATTGTTAGAGGGTTGAGGATTGTTTTTGCAGGAATTTTGTAAAACTGCATTGGCTAAAGCGTGATGCGTAAGAATACTAGATGCAAAAGCAGATTCTGGGATAGCTTTTGAGTTAAACGGCCACATACCAGTTGCTCTAAATCCAGTTAAGATATTTTCACTTGACATAGATTTCAACCAAACTGGTGTAAATATTTCCCCAAATCTGGCTCGTGTGATTGTGCGTTCATTTGCATGGTTAACCCAAAAATTCAGGACTTCTTCATCCCAGAACGCTTCGAAGCTTCTAGATACTGCTTTATCCAGTGGTTGTAGTTCGTGCGTACTGTTGCTGGGTAAGCAAAGAAGTGTTATACCGTGTTGTTCAGCAGCTTCAACAATACGAATATCTAGATGCGAGGAAGCTCCATCAAAAATCAACAAAGGTGGTCCATGGCTTTTTAATTTGGAAAAATGATCTATCCATTGAATGAAGGAATCTGTTGTCATGCTTCCCTTTTTAGTCATTAAAATTTTGGACTCTGCTGGCAGTTTGATATACCACTCCGGTTTAATGCGTACACCTTTGAAGATGATGAGTGGTGGAATACTTTGCCCTAATACATTGGCACATGCCACAATTGAAGCATTTTCCCCAAGCTCGGGAGCGACAAGATGTACCCTTTTCACTCCTTTATGAGCCAACACAGTTTGTCGATGATGAAGTGTTAACTGACAACCTTTTTCGTCTATATTATATATTTGATTGGGTTTGCCTTGAAAACCCTTATTAATCATAATGGTTCTGAGCTTTGTAAAATAGTCATCCACAATTGCATGGTTTATTTTTTGAGCCCTTGCTGGATTCAGTTTTTGTGCACGACGTTTTGCTATCTCGGGATGTCTGGAATAAAATAATTTTAACCATTTTTTCCGGCTGTTTCATTAGAAACTGAAAAACTGTGCTGCATTCCGTTTTCTTTTGCAAAAGTATAAACACTTTTTCTCAGAATCTTTGGTGTTAGTGGCATGCCTACATCACATAATCGTACAATTCTCCTAACCAACTCTGCCTCTCGAGCTTCCGATAATATCGGGGGGGCGACCAAGTCTCTTCTTTAAACTTCCACTAGCTAAATGGTTACGTAAGATGTGCCTAGGAATTTTAAATATTTTCGACGCTTTGTAGGGAGGCATACCATTTCTCATGGCATCCATGGCAGCTACCATATCGAACTCAGACCATTGGGCTCTTTTTCCGGATGACATTGGTGTAAATAAATATCGCTGCAGAAAAAAAGGAAGGGTTCTTAATAAGGCCAGTCGAGTGGCCTTATTAGGATACTGCACATGTTTTAGTTTCAAAATTCCGAAGTTCAGAATGAGCCACTATAACCACAAAATACTATAATTTACTTATAAACAAAGGTTCGTTTACAAGATTAATTGTGAAATTAAAATTACGACTTAATATTTTAAGACTTAAATAATAACTTCAAAACTTACCTCACGTTACAAGCCAGGATACGCACAATTGAAAACGAAAGTGAAGCTAAATAAAAACAACTATCCAGTGACATATCACAATGGCGACTCATGCGTGGTAACTTCAAATGGTCTAAGAAATGATTAATATCGCCATCTAGTATATTACCGTTGTACTTATGAATATATTAGGAATTGGCCTTATTAGGACACTGGCCTTATTTGGCGCCAGTACCTTATTTTGAAATTAATTTTAGAATATAAATTTTATATTTAATATTTTAAACAAACAAATACTTGCTTATCAAATGTAATTCCCTTCTTCGTATTTGTCAGAGTTTGAGAGAAAAGCAAATTTAGGTGGGGTCTAATGGCGGCCAGTGTGACCTCATATCCGTCGCTTTTAAAGCTCATTGCGCCGGATAATTACACTCCTTCCTACAGTTTTATATTCTAAAGGTGAATATAAATCCAGGACCTTAGTTCATCAAAAAACTTGAAGAAGATCCTGGTTTTGTAGTTAATCCTAGAAATTCCTCAGCATAAGGTAAACACGATTCCAATACTAATTTTCTAAAAAAGTTTTCAAGAATTTGCTTTAATAATTGAAATTTTTGAATCTAATTTTTTGTCTAATTTCAAGTCTATGTACTGGACTCCTCGAGTTTCGATAGATTTTATAATGTATGGAATTGTTTTATGGTCTGTTTCTTCAAGATTTATCAAATTACAAAAGAAGTAAGACAAACCTCAAAATCAAAATATTTGTAAAAACGCTTCTCCTGTTGACATGATTTTTATTGTTTAGTGTTTCGAACCTTATTTGGTAAAACTCCATAATCTTGAAATAAATCAAAACGATTAGCTGTCGAACCAATTGTCAGGTAAGTAGGTAAAAATTGGGCATTCTGAGACCCACCCCCCACCACTGACCACCCCCCCACTCCTCACCTTGACCTTGAACCTATCTCTCTCTAACACATGGTGACCTTGAATCTATCTCTGTCACCTAAACGTGGCAACACGGCATTCTCAAGGTCAACAATATGGCAACAACGCATTCTCAAGGTCATCAATATGGCAACAATGTTGGTAACCTTGAACCTATCTCTCTCTAACACATGGTGACCTTGAATCTATCTCTCTCAACGTGGCAACAATGATCAACAATATGACAACAATGTTGTGACCTTGAACTCAAAGCCACTAAATAATGTATCTTCAAGGTCATCAATATGGCAACAATGTTGGTAACCTTGAACCTATCTCTCTCCAACACATGGTGACCTTGAACCTACCTCTGTCACCTAAACGTGGCAACAATGATCATCAATATGACAACAATGTTGTGACCTTGAATCGATCTCTCTAACACATGGTGACCTTGAACCTATCTCTGGCACCTAAACGTGACAACAATGTATAGTCATAAAATAATGTATCTTCAAGGTCATCAAAATGACAGCAATGTATAGTCACCAAATAATGTATCTTCAAGGTCATCAAACATTCAATTTATTGACCTTGTCAAAGTTAGAAATGATTACGACAGTTTTAACAAATTTTAAACATTATTAGGGGTATATTAATGTTAACATCGAGTGTACACTGTAAGAAAGAGAAGTTTGGAGAGAGATAAACATGTCTCGCTGAAGTGCCCCATAACCTACTCGCCGGTTTCGGAATTCCGGATTCCCTTTCACCCGTCGGACGCGATACGACATAAGTTCATCGACATCGGCTTTCAGAGGATTACATATTTCTACTTTTTCAACCTTGTATTTGCGTAATTTAAAAATCTGCTGCTTTCAAACTTAAAGTACCAATATTTAATGCAGTGCTTTTTATATGAATGTTAGGTTTTGTTTTTAATTTAATAATATGCTGTTTTCTTTTTAAATGCAACATTCCTTTAAGTTAATGACGTTAAATGCAGAACGCGTGCTTTTAATTGTTAGAAAATGAATTTAAAATTGGTAGATTGAAATTAATTTAAAAATCTGCTGCTTTCAAACTTAAAGTACCAATATTTAATGCAGTGCTGTTTATATGAATGTTAGGTTTTGTTTTTAATTTAATAATATGCTGTTTTCTTTTTAAATGCAACATTCCTTTAAGTTGATGATGTTAAATGCAGAACGCGTGCTTTTAATTGTTAGAAAATGAAGAATTGCTATTTTTAGTTTTAATATTTTTAATAACTAACCAAGTAATAATAATAAATAATTAACCAAGTAGCTTATTGTTATGTTCTGAAGTATGAAGGTCAACCTGTTTACATTTGATTTGTACAGATGAATCAAATAGGGTGAATGCACCAGTTAATGACCGTTTAAGACCAAATCAGGATTGCAAGCAAATTTGATATTAGTGAATGTGATACACTAAAGTGCATAAAAAATTATTCAAATTTGATCCATCTGTCTAGTTGTCAATACAGTTTAGAAAGAATTATTTATGTCAATCGTTTATTAATTATTATTGTTTAATTAAGTGAAGTCACAAAAACCCTAATGAATGATCAGTGAATTCTAGTTAATGATCAAAAAAACCAGTGAATGACCAGATAACTTTTATTTCAAAAATGTTTACATAACTTGTTAACATCAAAGCAACTTAGACTACAAATAATTTTTTTTGAGAAACAGCATAAGAGTTGCCCCTACTGCAGGCTAACTGTGGATGTTCGATTTTCTGTAAAATATTTATATGATTGTACCAGATTTGGTCAACCTTTTCAGACCATTTCCAATGTTGAGCACCACTTTTGTGCATTACCCTAACTTCATATTCAGTGCCCTTTTTGGTAATAATCACACCTGGAAAGTAATCCATTTCATATTTTAATATTACAAAATTTGCAACTGAGAAAGTGGTTCTTGATTTTAATTTGCTCCTAGTCTCATTTTCCATCCCTGTTTCAGATTTTCTGGATGAAATCAATTAATTCTTTTCACTGCTTAAGATTGTCTGGCGTTTTTCGTCATTGCTGTCATATGATTTGCCCGACGCTGAAAGTATCTGCAGACAAGTCTGAGACAGATATTTTCTTTTTCTTGGTGTTTAAAATTTTTTTTTCTGTAAAACTTTCTGCCTTTTAATAGCTCTATTAATTTTAATAGCTCTTTTAATAGCTTATTAAGTTTCTTGGTTTAACACTATATTATATAAATAAAATTATGTAATAATATATCTACGAAAATATAATAAATACATTAATCAATATGCAGTCATTTACTAGATTTAATAATAAATCCAGTAAATGACCGCTTTTATTTAAATTGTGACACAGACATTAAAACCCGGTCAAATATTGGTTGATAAAATCATAACCATTCGTACATTTGAAATATTACTAACAAACACACCTCGTGTTGTTACATAAATATTATTTAAGATTTTTCAAATTTTGACGCTAAACCAGTACCTTGACCTTGAACCTATCTCTCTCTAACACATGGTGACCTTGAATCTATCTCTCTAAACGTGGCAACACCGCATTCTCAAGGTCAACAATATGACAACAATGTTTTGACTTGAACCCAAGGCCAATCATGTATCTTCAAGGTCATCAATATGGCAACAATGCATTCAAGGCCACGCTATATTCAAGGTAATTAAATAAGGTATATTCAAGGTAATTAAATAAGGTATATTCAAGGTCATTAAACACCATTCAAGGTCAAACTGTAGATATATATAGCAGGTTGCATGTATGGGAAGAGTAAAGCGTTTGCAGTTGCAGTGTACAGTGCAGTGTTACAATGGAAAGCCTCGCTAAATCAATTGAAAATGCGAAAGCGCAAGCTCTAGAAAAGCAGTTGATGGCTCCAAACGAGCTTCCTAATGATGCTAAATGGGCACCGCTAGTGAATCAATCAGTAGTTTATTTAAACAAATCAAAAAGTAAAGTTGTATTTGTTGGATTATGTGCTCATTTGGGATTCGCTCCTGTAATAAAAGTAGCTGGAGTAAAGAATCAGTGTATACTGTTTGATGAAACGGAGTGGAACGCGTTAATAACCAATGAAGGAGTCATTAATAAGTACTGTTGTGAACGACTCACAACTCATATATTTTTGTATAGATACGAAATGGTACTAGGCAACGCGTATCAATAAACAAAAGAGTCAAATAAATAATTCATAGAAGTAAATCTGCGTTTTATTTCCTTCTACAAGAATTAATGAATATAGCCCTAACACTTCACCCCACAGTGTTAAACGCGCTATAAATGGTGACCCCACGTTCCTGAAGAAGAATTTGGCAGTATTGGTCTTTACCTGCTGCATTGAATTCTCCAGGTGAACCACATCTAGTTATCTCTGTGTCATCTGTCATCAGCTGCTACTTCTGTCGTCGGGAGATCCTGCTACTGCATCGCTCAAGTGACTTGTCGTGGCTGGCTGAAGGTGACCGTTGGAACCGGAACTAGTGCTCTTTCTGATCCGATAAGTTCAAATCATTTATTTACTTATTTAATATTTCAAATGGCGGCTGTCAAAGTTCCATTTCCAGTTTTTACGAGTGACGATGTCGACCTATATTTTATTTTGGTAGAACGATACTTTGCTCGTATGCTGATCAACGATGAACTCGACAAATATAACTTGTTAACACTAAACTTACCTTTCGACGTTTTAGGCGCTCATCGCAACTTGACCATTAAAACTCCTAGACTAGAACCATACACTACCTTGAAACGGGCAGTAATAAAATCGATTCTTGGCACAAGAGAATCTCGCATTAATAATCTTTTGGAGACTCTTCAATTCTCTGGTAGTGTTAAGGAATTGCTTTTTAACATTCAAAAATTATCTAACGACCTTGGTCTGACTGAGGAATTAACCAAGGATTTTTTAATAGCTAAGCTACCAACAGAACTTAAAGTTCAGTCTTTCAATTTCAATGACTTGCCATTAATATCCTTTGTAGAAAAATTATATTTAATTTATTCTATTCAAAAGGCACCACAACCTTTAACTACTACTGCATTAGAAGCGAAACTAAACAGTTTGACGACCAATATTACAACCATTTCTAATGAGCTTTCTACCATGAACAAGCGGCAATCACCTGTAACTACCACATTCTCTCCGAAACCCCAAATTCCTCAGCATTTCAATAAACGCCGTTCCATGCCTTCGGGAAATGCCAATTCCACATTTCCCAGGGTTAATTCAATCCCTCCAACTTCTTCTTTACCAAGCACTTATCCTTTGATATTTTTACAGGACCTAACCTACAAAATTAATTTTGTGGTTGACAGTGGTGCAGATTTTTCCATTTTACCAACCCACATTGCAGTTTCCTGTAACAAAAAAATCACGCCTGCCAACATTTCATTTATGGCAGTAAACAATACGTGAATTCCTGCGACAGGTATTATAACTTTGAGGTTACATTTCCCAATTCCTGGCCTACCGCCATGCCCCTGGAAATTTTATGTTGCTGACATATCTACAGCCATTCTAGGCCTGGATTTTTTACAGCAGCACAACCTAACTATTGACTGTTTTTCTCGACGAGTCATTTGCACGGCAGATGTCAAGCTCGCCCGAAACCGCAGCCAAGGTTGTCAATTTCCAACCCCACCAGTTAAGACTGACTGCTCTTCTCAACGGGTCATTTGCACAGCAGATGTCCAGCCCGCTCGAACTCGCAGTCAAGGTTCCTCAACCCAACAAGTTAAGACTGGCACTAAACGAAAAATATTTTCCGCACAGGCTAATGTTTTGAATCCTCCTTCCGAGTCAATCATTACTCCTGCGATTTCTTCCCCTCTTCTTCCCTTACCTTCAAACATTAACGTACACTCTTCAGGTACTGTTAACAACATGTCTAGCAATCTTGATGTTTATAGCAAGATGCTAAACACACACTTCCCAGAACTTTTACGTAAGTTCGACTACCATCAACCAGTAAAACATACTGTAGTCCATCACATTGACACGACCGGACCCCCAGTTAAAGCACGCTGTCGCAAACTGAACCCTAATCATCTTTCTTTTCTAGAAGATCATCTTAATGAGCTCTTGGACGCTGATGTAGTACAGCGGTCATCATCTAGCTACGCCACGCCAATTCACATCGTCGGAAAGCGAGCAGTAGGCGCAGCATAGGCACTACCTCCTGGTGACGACCAAGATATCTCAGCCCCCATCGCCCCAACAGACAGTTATCGCTTGGTTGGCGATTATAGAAAACTTAATTCAGTGACAGTACCAGATTGTTATCCAATTCCTTTTTTAACGGACTTTACAAGAAAACTTGCTGGAGCAACCATATTCTCGAAGCTAGACCTCAAAAAAGCCTACTTCGCAATACCAATAGCGGCAGAGGACATTCACAAGACTGCTATTATCACACCTCTGGGACTCTTTGAGTTCAAACGGATGTGTTTCGGACTACGGAATGCAGCCAGCACTTGGAGTCGTTTCATGGACACTGTGTTATCAGGGCTTCCATTTTGTTTTTCTTATCTAGATGATATATTAGTTTTTAGTGCTGATTCCCAGCAACATATTGAACATTTACACCAAGTGTTTTCCCGATTAAAAGACAATGGCCTAATTATAAACCTACCAAAGTGTCTCTTTGGAGTCAATGAGCTCGATTTTTTAGGACATCACCTTAATACACGCGGTATCAGACCAATGGCTTCCAAAGTCCAAGCTATAATTGATTACCCATTGCCTTCAAGTCAGAAAGCACTCCGCAATTTTATTGGCTTAATGTCGTATTACCATAAATTTGTACCAAACTGTGCGAAAATTTTGGCACCGTTAACCTCTATAGTTGTTCCTGGTAAAGCTTCGCTAAAGCCTGTCAGTTAAATCATGAGCAAATAGAAGCCTTTAGGCACGCGAAGAATGCTTTGATTACCGCTACTTTATTGGTACATCCGCGAATTAATAACCCTATCAGTATAGCTGCAGACAGTTCGTCTTCCACTATAGCTGGAGTATTACAATCTATTGTGGAACCAGATGAACGTTTTACTAAGGTCCATCTCGACCTAGTACACCTTCCTTCTTCGGGAGGTTATAAATTCCTCCTTACCATTATTGACCGCTACAGTCGGTGGCCGGAAGCCATTCCTCTGAAGGATTCTTCCGTGGAGTCAGTAATCAATGCATTTGTCGACACGTGGGTGTCCCGCTTTGGAATTCCCAAGTATCTCACCACGGACACTGCAAGAATATTCCTTTCGCATGCATGGATCAACTTCATGGCCATGTTAGGAATTAAACACGTCAAATGCACGGCCTTCCATCCGATTAGTCAAGGCGTTATCGAACGTTTTAATCGGACACTCAAGCAATCCATTCAAACCACAGGAACTTCCTCCTGGTTAACGAATCTCCCTTGGATTCTATTGAGCTTACGTGCAACCCTGAAATCACAAGTTAATGTTTCTCCTGCAGAAATCCTGTATGCTACCCCTTTACGACTACCTGGTGATTTCTTCGAAGAAGAACAACTGGCTAACGACATGAACCTTCCTAATTTCATAGCCAATCTCAAACGTCGTATGAGGAAGCAGAAGTATTTTTTTACAAAAACGTATTCCAGTCAGTCCTTCGTCGCCAGCGACTTGACCAACTGCACACACGTATACGTTCGTAATGACACGCACACTCTGGGCATGAAAGACAGTTATTTAGGTCCCTATAAAGTGTTAGAACGGACAGTTAAATACGCCACTTTAGAAAATCACACTGGCCCTATCTCTTTAGATAGGCTAAAGCCTGCATATTTTTTAGATTAGTTACCATTTAATGTTAAGCCAACAATAAGCTGATTTCAAATGCTACGCGAAGGCATCGTTTGAAAATCTTTTACCTGTTGACTTTAAAAATTTGAACACTTTTCTGTTTTTTTCTTTCTGTTTACAGGTTCCAAGAGTTGCCGTCGCAAGTTCCGTAGTGTTATTTAGCTTAAGTTTTTTATTGTAACTACCTATACTGCCTAGTAGAGTTTTTGTAGCTGGAGAATTTTACAACTTTGTTCAAGTTCCCTTAAAATACTCCATTTTTTCTCTAAAATACAATTTCGTATTTTTTCTTTTTCATGTGTGTAATACCCACGTTTCAGATCGGGCGGGGTAATGTGAACGACTCACAACTCATATATTTTTGTATAGATACGAAATGGTACTAGGCAACGCGTATCAATAAACAAAAGAGTCAAATAAATAATTCATAGAAGTAAATCTGCGTTTTATTTCCTTCTACAAGAATTAATGAATATAGCCCTAACACTTCACCCCACAGTGTTAAACGCGCTATAGTACTTTAAAGCAGGAGAAGAGGTCGGGGTTCCTTTGAAAATTGGTACAAAAACAATCTTGTTTGAGCGTGTTAACAGAAATTACGATAAAACAAAAATCATAAAGATAAATGATGCAGGAGATGATGAATTGTATTTAGCGTGGGAGTCCTTATATGAGCTGTGGCAGTTAATACCGTTACTAACATATCGATTAAACCTTCTGAAGGGTTTGGAATTTTTCAATTTCTACCATAGCATAATAGATGGTGTTGTAGACATGCTGGGTGAATAGCATAGTGAATATCACAAATATATTGGAACCATTAATGAAGATGCAAATCCCGAACGTGTTTGGAATGCTAGAAGTTGTGCATTATCTACCAGAAAAGGTAATAGTGGATGTGGAAGTCAAAAGGCGTATTGCGTAATGGAAGAATGAAGAGGGAGAAAGGGTGGGAGCGGGTGAATATAAGAACACATGATCTATGCGTAACGTAGTGAAACAGAATGGGGACGCGTAACAGTGAAGACGTATCAAGCAAAGCTATTGATAAACTGAATGCTGTGGAAAAACTACGGTGTGAATTAGAAGCGCTAGAGGAGGATGCGGCACACGAAGTTGTTCATGGTACGGGGATATTCAGTCCGGAATATTGTCAAGAGTTAGCACAACGATATAGAAAAGGCGTGCAGTTGTGTCAAGACTTCATTAGAGGCGTGATTTATGATGAGTGTTTGGTAAAAAAGCTCATTGAGCAATAGCTAAGGGACTTCGCATATGACTTAATAGAGGAGGGATTAAATGGGTGGTTTAGTGACATTTGATGAAAGTAAAAACAAAATGCATTACATGTTAACATGGGAGTATGCACATCGTCAAGCACGCAGAAGTCAATGGGAGATAATAGCAAGGGATAGGGTACGATTTCAGAGACGAATAAGCTACGTGGAAAATGTAATCGCTCCAGTTTTGAAAGAAGAGTATAGAGAGGGTATCTATAATACACGTTTTAAAATGTTGGGTAGCTAAGTATAATTAGCATTAAAATAATTTTAAGGTGTTTGTGGGTCTTCGAAAGTGGTGGGAGTATAGTTTAAATAGTCACGTCAGTCGCTTACCCTCAGTTCCAAATTAGGTTCAATCAAAGTGGGTTGGCAACATTACTGGGTTCTTGAAACAACAGATAAGGGTGAAATTAAATTTTCGCGTTATAAAATGCACAATACTGGGTTGTTAATCGAAAGAGCTAAACTGTCGAACACTGTGGTTGTACGTAGTGAAAATGATTATCGATACACTTCGTGTGCAGGTGTAGAAGTCCATTATTTGTTAAAAAATGGTAAACTTATAAATATACAAAATTCCACATGTACAGAACATGGTTTGTTCCAACATCGTCATACTATTAACTTGTTGCCTGATAAATGTGATTTCATTCTTTTCAAATGTAAATGTGTTACACTGTATAGTGAATGGATTGCTGCAACTGAACGTGCACGTGACAACCTTGCTACCGGTTTTCCTGCGGGTTTGGTGCGTTATCTGGATTGGGAATTAAAGGGTAGTAATTGTTATATATTCAATTGTGAATAGTTATATAAGTTTGTAATAGACAATGAATAAATAGTTGTAATCATATTATGTTATCTGGATTGGGAATTAAAGTTTAGTAATTGTTATATATTCAATTGTGAATAGTTATATAAGTTTGTAATAGACAATGAATAAATAGTTGTCATCATATTATGTTGTTTTAATAAAACCATTAAAGAATTTAAAAACTTTATACTGAAAAATCCATTACATGAGTTTTATATAAGTAGTATACATTACTTAATGCACAATAGCAAAGTGAATGATGATGATAAAAGCATGATGGAAGCATAGCCTGTAGAGCTGGTTCCTCTGGTAACTCCACCACCGGTTGTGATACGAAACGTCGAATGTAGTTGCTCTTTTCAGATCCCTTCACGTAATCGGTATCCGCCTGCTGAGTCAAGCGTTGCAGAATTACAGGAAGCATAAAGGGAGGAGTGAATCCTTCATTCCAATCGAGACAATGATGATTATGCATTAACCAAGTAGCTTGTTGACGAAACGTGGGTGGTAAGTTGCGAAAGGCGAACGGAGGTTTGAAAACGTAGTGAGACACACGATGCTCATCAAACACGGCTAATTCCTTGGGTGCAAAGTCTTTTTCTGAAGTCTTGAAACCTTGCACATCGATAACTAGCATGATCGAAGCGTGCGACTATACTAATAAAGGTAACAGGTCCTTGGATGTATATAACGATTTCCTTTATAGTTGACGTACTTGCTTCGTCAATGCATTATACGTAAATACACGATCGTGCAAAATGAGACAGTAAGCAGTAGTAGTAGCAGTAGTGAATGCTTTTGTGAGTTTCGAAAGTAGCTCGAAGAACGACAGCTTTCCCTAGCAAGGAATCTTTCTGTCGCGAACAGTCGATGACGATTAGAGGTGTAAGTGCCTTAAATCTATCAGGAGCCAGTAGAGGTTCGTTGGGTTTATCATAGTACCATCGTTGAAAGTTAGCATACATTTCGTATAAAGTAGCATATCGATTTTCATCATAATTAATATTTAATTGATCGTAAGGATATCTTTCCGTATTTAAAAATACCGTCACGTTTTGAATATCACAGGCGTCGAATGCGATCATATCTTTCTGCAACTGGCCATCACGATCGGTTTGAAACTCTATGATAACGTAACGGGGAGTTTCCAGAGTGGTCGATGTTTTAATAGACCAACTGTGCTTATCCGTTTGCGGTACAGCGGGGTAAATATGTGTTTCCTAGCTTCTAAATGCCACTTGAGTGTCAATATTTTTCCCAATATATTTTGTTAATGATAATTCTTCCGCTAATGCTGGTTGAATATGTGGAACTTTCCAATATATTTTTTGCAAGTTAACCTTAAGCTTTTCATTAGCATCGGTGGATGTTAGGGCATCGACATCCAAATTGGTTCTAATTAATACCAATTCTTGACGAATATCCATAATAATCTTTCCATAGTCTTCAAAAATCCCCAACAGTGTTGATAAAGGTAGGCAGGCGCAAAAATTACCTTTACTATCTAGCAAGGTGCTGGTACCATCCGGAAACCAACCAGCGTTTTGTAACTTAACGCTTTCATTCGAATTGTGGGAAAGGTAAGCTTTCATGGTGGTTGTTAGACCAACTTTTTTTACCGAATCCACCACAACTCCATTCATTTCGTACCGAATCTCACTAAAAAGCTATGCAATACCATTGTTTATAAATTTACCACTCGCTGATGGTCTACCATCTTCTTTCAGTACAGTACCTTCTACATATAGATAACTACGCGAAGGTAAAGTGGACATATCCTCTTGAATAGGTATTCGAATTTCGTCAGTATTCTCAAAACGAGTGGTATAAGGTTGGTGAGTGTGAAATTCAGCTCCAACAATCGAGTTATCGACGAGCACTTTTTCGTTTACATTTAGCACATTCATTTTGGGATCACAATGCCTAAGGTTTTCAAGAATAAGCGGTTACCTCTTGTCAATTGAGTAGCGACCGATGCCTGACTAACCATTTTCCGCTTCCAACACGATCTTTTATAGCAAGAGCGATCAGTGCAACATCGAGGAGTGTTATATTTGAACACCATCATCCACGCTCTTCAAATGAAGTTCTATCGTCACGGTTTCCCCTTGGAAATTAACCAAGTCCCCGTCTTGATCCAATATTTTAAGGGTAATGTTTGAAATAGTATTGACATTAATTGGTAAATAGGGTGCAGTCTCAGGTGCTTCTATTATTTTGAATCCAGGAGGAACACTGGGGAAGAATTGATGTATCACATGGGCAGGTGTACCATTAATATAATTTCCTGTTATTATATTACATTCTATCATTAGCGAGTTAACCTTGATAATTTTAACTGGAAAATCAGATATCTGACGTTCCTTAGCTTTTAAGATTCTATTCTTAAACCCTAACAATGTTCCGATAGAGTGTTCAACTGGAAAGTCAATGTCGTGATCGGCTTTTATAATCGATCTTAGGGTATTATGATTCGGATCGATGTTAACAGACTCACCGTTTACTTGAGATTTAATGTATTGAGCAATATCAGTAAGCTCATATGACCCTGTAGGTATCTTTATTATTCTTTCACCCATTTTAAACACGTTGTTTTTATCCGTTACGTTCGGAATAGTATTAAACGTTTCGAAATTTGTCAAACGCATAACCCATTGTTTTGTAGGATCCAAATATATGGGAGGGTTAAAAGGAGAAGTTAAAACAGACGTTGTAGCGGAGAAGATGAATGTTTGAGACATCTCAACATTCCCAGTAAGACTGAGGAAATGTTAAGGAGTGTTATCATATAAAAAGTTCAGCGCTAAATGTCCACAATTGTAGGAATTTAGCTTCTGAAAAGCATCGTAGTTGTAACGAATAACGTTTAAGCTACCATCACTTTTAAAGTAATGAACGAGTTCTAGTGGGGGTTTTAACTGTCCAATACTATCAAAGTATAATATATTTCGACCACGTTTAACATACGATGTCCAATGCGTACCTTCCCCATCTGTATCATCCAAATTCACAATTCCACATTCGTTTTTACGGATACTTTTCGGTAACCCGTTTCGCATAAAAATACCTCTGAAGTATGGAATTTTTAACTCGTTTACGTACTTTGACAGATCGCTATTGGTCAGTGGTCGGTGTGGTAGCTTTAAGGGTAGTTTTTTGGAGGTCGTAAATACAATCCTAATCCTTTTTTGTACGGTTTCAAATATAATCCTTTTCCGACAGGCGCTTGCTCCATCGCTATATTGTGTCGTTTCGTTTCTTCGAGCGCTGATTTCGCTGCTTTTGCTTCATTCACTGCTTTGGCAACCGCAGCTGTTCCAGTTCCTAACGAGCCTATAGCTCCGAGAGCGGCAAATAAAGGAATCAGCGGTAGGAAACCATCTTGTTTGGGGATAGGTATAATCCGACCTTTGGGAGCAATGATACGTTTACGTTTCAAGGCCGCTCGGGCAAGACGAGCAGACCGTTTTAAAGATAACTTTTTACTTTACCACCAATTCGTTTTCTAGCTAATTTGATGGAGTTGTTGAACGTTAAAGTACCCCTTCTTTTCACCTTAGATCGTCGTCGTCGTCGAACACCCATACCCAATTTTCTTTTTCCAGACATAATGCCGGCCACAGTAAGTGCAGCCGCTCTCTCTCCAAAACGAGCGTCCTTAGAACGAAACCTAGTCCACGCCTTATGTCCTAATATACTATCGGCTTTATGACGTTCACCAAGATCGTTAGTTTTTGAATAGACTATGTCGTGCTCTTTACAAGCTTCATCCAACGGGTTTATTCCTTTGTCTCTACGAGCAAGCCTTTGATGTAAACGGGTGCCAGGTCCGCAGTAGTTATACCCTGGTAAATGTAATTCTAACGGTAACTTATTAATGAGAGTGTTGATCACTCCCTTCCCCTTACTAGTTGATTGACGACTCTCCGCTTTTCGCAGAGTACGTTTCATAACACATTACTCCTCCTAGCACAGGTGAAGAGTGACTGTAAGCTTGCTTCACCATCTACATATATTATATATATATATATATATATATATATATATATATATATATATATCACACACGTGTGCTCCTCCCTCACAACGTGTCCTACATGGAGCAGCTAAAGTTGGTGCATCAGAGGCACAGATTGCCGGTTGTAAATCGGGATAATTGTTCACCGACGCCGCAAGTTTTTAAACATAGCGTATTTTTGGGTGCAGGATGCAAACGCGGTATAATAGTAGGCAGTTCCGGATGTGGTAAAACCAACCTAATGATAAGTTTACTAGAACATCCAAACGCTTTACGCTTCGAAAACGTATATGTCTATAGTAAATCTCTTTATTAACCGAAATACACATATCTGCGCGATCTGTTTCGATCATTACCCATCGGTTATTTCGAATACGATTCTTCTGAAACTATATTACCGCCTAAGGATGCAAACCAAAACTCGGTTATTATCTTCGATGATGTAGTTTGCGATAGTCAAAGCACCATACGTGATTACTTCTGCTTCGGGAGACATAAACACATCGACTGTTTTTATTTATGTCAGACATATTCTATAACTTAAAACACATATTTAACGATCATGTTAGCGGGGATATGACTTTCGAAGCGTTTAAACACTTGTGTTTACACTGTTGGAAGGAGCAATATGGCTTTTTAGTAATCGACAAAGATTATCCACTTAATGGGGGACGTTATCGAAAAGGTTTCGACTGTTACTTCACCATAAATACAGAAGACACGAACTAAACGTTTTAGTAAACATGGACAAGCGTGTAGCAGAAGACTTGGTTAAAACACGACGACATGTTAAAGAGAAATACAAAAGTCTCAAGCCTGAAATTGCACGGTTAGAAGTGGAACTACAACGCCGCTATCAACCTATCACTCAACCATTGCGTGAGTTTATAACCGGAGTTAAAACGGAATTATTAACTCCGAAAGAAGAACCCTTAAAAACGGAAGTTTCTTCTCCCCATACCTACCTCGACTCCAAAAAATGTTTATAAACGACTTCCACCCGCAAGACGAATAGGTATGCCTCGGGAACCATCACCTATCGCCCAAAGAATGCGCACTACTAGCGTTCCCTCACCTGATATCTCAGTTTTTGAAACAGAAGTCCTGGAAGAATCTGGGATCCCAACATTGGATCAATTGAAAGAACAACTTGCTGCTGTTGGGTTCAGCCCGGAATTCCAAACTTACATAGATGAGACCTTTTCTGGTAGAGCTAGAATTTATATGGAAAACATGTTCAAGAATACTAAGAACGAGTTCGATCATCATTATGGAGTACGATTCCATCCGGAATCTCACCAGTACCTAATCGGAGACGCCGTACTCACTTTTGACGAGAACGACTTTATTATTTAAAAACCCTCAGGCACAATTTTTACATATACAGGCACTCCTGGTTTTTACGAATTAGCATTTAAAAAAGCACCTATTGGATACACCCAATCAGACTTGCAGAAGTATAAGGACCTTCTTACACGTACCAATGCTACCAGAAGAGGTTCCATTGAGGGTGCACAGCTACACGGAACTGGAAAGAAATATTCAAATATAATTAGACCCCTTCTAACTACTCCTGGGGCAAGATTCCGAAGCGAGTCTACACCTACTTCACCGGTCACGCGATCGAAAACTCGCACATTACCAAAACGTGGCGGTGGTGATATGCGCGTTCTCAACTATAATAATAAACAGGTGGAATTTATACCTTGGAAAGATCCTAATAAATTAGTGGACAGATTGAGACTCCTTTTAAGTTCAAAATCGGCTGGTCACACCGGTCACACTAATGAAATCATATATATTATCGATGAATTGAGAGCTGCTAAAATTATCGAATAAATCATCACACGCGTATCGATCCGTTTCATAATATTGCTTCGAAAGTGTACCTATTAGAAGATATACAAAATGTAAGGTACACAACAATGATGTATATATGGGCGGACTCCGAGCCTGGGTGGACTCCGAGCGAACCTACTGCTGTATACACAAGTCCACCGAAATATTACAATTTGAGAGGTAGCAACAGTGAACGGGAATACACAATACCGTTTACAGAAGGGATTGTACAAGCAGTTTACAGCTCACCACTGTTGTAAACGGTATTCTAGTTGGTGCTGCTGACAATTTAATTGGGAAACGATTGAGAAAGGTGATAAGATTACGGTGAGAAGTACGTCGATAGATCCGTCTGCAACCGGTCCATTTTACTTCGAAGCTGTTATTAGTCATCCATATCACCATATATCATCATTACCTCAAGACGATGACTCTGGATAAGTTCGATAAACATATTCACAAAACTCCTGTCCGAGTTAAACTCGACGCTCGTGCAAAAGTATTCCTTTTAGAAGACGTGTCTAATGTGCACTACGAGACAATGTTGTATATGATGGGAATATACAATCATGAAAAAGGTTATGCACTTTTGAACTCCACGAACTTCGAGTATGTCGTTCCTCTAACAAAAGGTAGCATTAAACAAATCAAATACTATCCCACAGATGCGCAAATCGTTTTAAACGATACGTTATACGATGCCGAATCACTCATCGGAGTGTCATTGAAGAAAGGGGATAAGTTTAAGGCGAAGAAGCCTGGATCAAAGGACATATTTATTTTGGAAGCTGTTATTAGTGTTCCAACATTTTCTAAATGAGTATAAAACGTCAAATAATTGAAGAATTGCATAAACCTGCTCGTAAACGATTTCGAAGAAGACGCGTAATCGTAAAAGGCTTGAACGATTTGTACATGGCAGATCTTGTGGAAATGATTCCCTATGCTATTCGATATATTTTAGTATTGTTGAATATGTTTAGCAAGCGTGTTTGGGCGTGTCCACTTAAACGAAAAACCGGTGAAGACGTCACGAAAACAATGAAAAAATTATTAACATCAACAGGAGGTACTCCGGACAATTTACAAACGGATATGGGAAAGGAATTTTACAACCAGCATCTTCGTAAGCTAATGCAAACTTTCAACATCAACCATTACAGCACCTTTTCTAGTATGAAAGCAAGTCCGGTAGAACGTGTAAACCAAACTCTTAAAAACAAGATGTGGAAGGAATTTTCAATGCAAGGGTCATATAAGTGGTTGCAGTTATTACCAAAGGTTGTTAACCAGTACAACGATACCGTACACCGCACCACCGGCTACAAACCCATCGATGTGAACCACAGCAACGCCAAGATTCTTTTACAAACAGTTTACGATTTCCAGAAAACCACCGACCTGCGAAGTGCTAAATTCACAGTCGGTGATCACGTGCGAATCAGCAAGCATCGGGAAGCGTTTGCGAAAGGCTATACTCCCACATGGAGTACCGAAATATTCCAAATTAAAAAGGTTAATCGAACCAATCCCATAACGTATATCTTGGAAGACACGAACGGGGAAGAGATACGTGTAGGCTTCTACACGGAGGAATTACAGATGGCTAAACATCCTGAAGTATTTTTAGTAGAGAAGGTGTTAAAAAAAGGGAGATCAAGTTCTAGTCAAGTGGTTGGGCTTTGATAATACCCATAACTCGTATATAGCAGCAAGTGATATAGTGCATTAAGTAGTATAGTGCATGCAGTATATGTGTTGCAATGTTAATATATAACTAAGTATCATTTTATGTAAGCAGTAAACAATAATAAATCACTTTTTGATATCAATTTTATCTCGTCTTCTTCTACCTTTAGTTAGACATTTACAGAAACACAGAGTATGATGTATATAATTCATTCACATTAGTCAATACAATACCATAATGATTATAATAAATACATTAAATATGTACGGAATGTAGGACAATTTACAATAATGAGTAGAATACATACGGGTTATAAACAACAAAGCACAAATACTATTTACAATAATGATTATAATAACAAGAAAAAGGCTGTTGTCAACGTAGTCGGGGCCTCTGTGATAATACTAATCAGTACCGTCGGCTCTACGAACAAACGAGTTCCAAAATTACACTTCGGCTTGCAGTAATTCTAACAGACGATCCAAATTCTGATAACTATCACGCCCCGGATGAATATCGCGGTGTCCCCATGCTAAAGTGTTGAGCGACCCGGGAATAATGTAACGTTTGTTATCGGCTGGTGATAACGCTACTTTATTCCGAAGTTCTGTGTACATAGCATGTAAACGTGATTTGAATATAAACATTTTGCGGAAGAGCACAACACCATCCTCCACAACCTGACGGTAGTCCTCAACGGTGAGATCGCGCTTAATTACCGCCTTTTTTACCCCTTTCGCCTTTTTAATCGCCATTGCACAGTCGCGGTCAAGCACGTTTACACAATACGTTTTAGCACCTGCACCGTAGAAACTGCAGAGGGGCACTCCACAATATTCATCTTTCATTTTACCAACCACCGAGGCCGTGCGCGGTATACCATGAATGTTGTCAGGTGGGAATTTTGAGGTGTCAAATTTATCTAAGTGTTGCTTCATATCAGCATAAAAATTTTCAGTACGAATTTCTATAATGAAAAAGTCAGTATCTGTGTACAGCAAGCGCACGTTATCACCATATAAAGGTTGGAGAAAATCATAAAAAAACTCATACATTATCGTTTTATTAGAAAGATCCAAAATAGTAAAACCCACGTACACCGGTTTATTGTATGTAAACGACACTTTTTGTAATTCTATAGAGACCGAATTTTCCGAAAAGACAGCAACGCTTTTGAATTGAGGCTTTGCTACTAACGTCTCAGCCCCATGCTTTCTACCATGACGTTCCCAATGACTGACCAAACGAACGTCCACCCTTTTATCGACATTTTCCATTGTCTTGCCAAATAAACCATTAATTTAAAGAAGTCCCTGTCCGCTTCGGTAGTAGCCTGATTACGTAACGTGGTATTCAAATCAATATAGGAACGCAACCAGGGTGCCTGATGAAATTTTAACACTCGATGAATTTTGGTTAATTCTAAACCATGCTTAAGACACTGTTGTAAATTTCTATAGTGGATAACGTAACGCGTTTTATCGAACAAGTTTGGAATTAATTTTGGGTGACGCGCGTTACCCGTAGGCGGCACCAGAGGTTCGGGGCATAGATCCAAGATTGTTTTACGTGGGGTACCCGTGTTAACATACCCCCACGTTCCTTCCATGAGGAAGTGATTGGGATACGCCCAATCAGCGCGCAAGTTGCACAACCGGCAATCGTGCAATTGCTCCCAGATTAACTCACTGGTAGGAGCGAGGTTGCCTATCCACCCTTTACTAGCTAAGCGTTCACTAGTGACCGAGCAGTTGGTACACGCTGCTCACCCGCCGGCACCGGAGTACCTCGTCCAGCATAGGACTATTCCCCAGCTATGCCCTCTTGCAAAGTGGGACCACTGCCCGATCGAATCCAACCTCAATTGTGGCAGGACTTGGTTTTTAAGCGGTTTTGCCACCCCGATCTACCAATTTTAGGCTTGGTGGGCCCTCGACAGAGCTTCTTTAAAGTCTACACGTTATAGACTCCCGGTGCGTACCCGATATTGGTGAAGTTGTCTTAATAGTGAGAGGCTATATATTCGCTTCAACTATCCTTAAGTGTAATGGCTTTCGGAGCTTCTCCCAATCACCGTACCCAGCTGCAGTCCGGATCAAAGGGTGGCCAGGACAGCTCCTAAGCACATTTACCTGGCGGCTTGCAGTTTCCCAGCACATGGGATGAACCTCACCGCACTAGAGATTCCGTCAAACAGCGGGTTCCTTTGGTGACCATAAATGGCCTCGGGCAACAGCGGGTTCCTTTGGTGACCTTACATGACCTAGGTCATGCAGCGGGTTCCTTGGTGACCATGATTGCCCTCGACCAAGCAGCGGGTTCCTTGGTGACCATAAATGACCTCCTCTCTTAGGCGAGATTCGAATCCGCCCACACCGGTCTCATCTACCAGGGCTCCCCCTGATCGGTATGAGTAGCCGTCGAGAATTCTCACGAATTTCTCTACCACACACTTTATCTGACAGCTTCGTCCATTGCCCTTGATAGGGATAGGGTGGAAGGCAGCCAGTTCTAGGGGTGAACGTCGTGTGGTCTCCCGTTCACCCAATTCGGTTCGGGGCAGAAAGTAAAGTCATTGTGTAAATCGTGCAACCGCGTTGGATAGTGTAGATCTACTTCCAGCACGTAACCCACATCCGCGTCTTCCGCCACGGAATTTAGATCGAACTGTTCAATTTCGTACGGACTAAGCCATTCAAAGTCGCGCTGCGGCAGATACTGTCGCATACTGTAACCGTAGAGATTGGTAGCATCGAGATACATAATAAAAGAATGGGGCTTGGACGCGTCATAAAACACTTCCTGCCAACACAGGTACTGACACCTCCCCGAATGCCTTTCTTAAATGGAGAATGTCCAGATCCGTGAGCAGCGCCAGTTCTACAGACGTGCGTTTCAACATAGCATCCCAACTTAAACCCGGTGCAGTAAAATACTGCGCCGGATCTAACTTGTAATTTTTTCGACATACACGTCTAAAGTTTTCAAAGACATCAACCAAAAGTAAGACATCAGTTTTCAAATAGAGATCGGAATAGTCACCCAAAGTCGTGCATCCAAACGTATTCCACACCTCCACAGCGCGAGCATACCGCGATCGAGAGATGTGTTCCCCTGTCAACCGATCGAAAAAGTCCTCATACGTCGGTAACGTGTCCTGTTCGAGTTTGGAGAAGCTGTCGACGTACGAATAGGGAAACACACCTTTCTGTCGCAATAAGTCGAAGCTAACCCCATCTCCAGAATACTTTTTAATAGTCAAACACTGGTCGGAAGTTAGATTTTGAGACAACTTATCCAAACTAGAATTTAGAAATCGTAAACTGTCCAGAAAGCGCATTTTAAGATGTACCTGTTGTCGTTGGGGCCCGTTCCTAATTTCATCTACCCAAAGCCGTTTCGAAAACGAAACGTATTTCTCTTTATTTAGAGCAATCACATTGATTGTTTCTTTTTCTAATGCCAATTGCTTTATGAATAGATGTGAATCATATCCGGTCAAATTATGGAAAAATATCGGTATGAAGTCGGGAATTTGGTACACTAAATTGCACAAGGAGTGAGCCGCACCGTGGTACTCGCCGCTGAGGTGACAGTGATCTTTCACCTTAACGTCGTTTTCACTAAAGGGTTTGTCACAAATATGACACATGGTTGCATTGTCATAGTTCAAAGTTTGTCGGTAAGATAAAAGTCGCATGTCTTTAACATGTCTTAAATGATCCTTATACAACCTTCTAACATCCGCTTCTATGCGCATCATAAATTCACTTGCTGCATTCGGACCACTGTACAATTCAAATTTAGATAACGCGTCATCGTACGAACACTTAATGTAATACGCAAACGAATGTAGTTCGTGTTCGTAAGATGTCATGGTAAATTTTCCCCGAGGATCTGGCTCAACTGTGTCCAAAGGTTTCAACACACTTTCAAAATCCGCGTAAACGACAAAAGGTACTTTAAGTTGCTTCAATAGATTACCCGGCCGGTCGTGCCCCAATTTATCGCGCACGGGTTCGATAGTTGGTAACTTGGTGTAAACATGATTACAATCAAAACGGGAATGTTGTTTTAATCTACTTTCACTTGGAAAATACTGCAAGCAGCCGTCACAAAAGTATTTTGTTGCATGGTGAGCTGACAACTGTGACGACACCAAACGCGAAAAGTTTTTTATCCAACAGTAATGACTATTACCCTCCATATCGGAAATTAATAATAAATTTACATGCACTTCTTTCTTTTGCTTAGAGTAATACAGAGGCCCTACAACTTCTTGTTTCATCTTTCCGTCTTGAAATACAGCTTCCAAACCATACACGTTAATGGATAAGCGTGGATTACGCGCTTCAAATTTCGAGATAGCATCCAGTTTGACAGGAAAGGTGACACCTTCAAAATCAAACAGTTGCGCAAAACAGCACTGATCGTTATTTTGCACGTTGATTACAGCCTTTTTACGTTGTATCGACAGCGGAAGTGGAACATATGAGGAAGCACGGAGCGGGTTGTATTTATTGACGTTGACTTCTATAAATAACAGCTGCTCCAGTACCCAACCTGTAAGGTCCCTACAATTAGCAATTGAATCGTAACCCGTAACTATTCATTACCTGAGTTCCAATCATTAAAGTCCGACATCTTCGTATCCAGCACCTCAACGAAATCATCATACAAATCGGTCACGGTCACAATCTCATTTTGTGTATTAAACGATTTAATGTCGTGTAAATTTTGATTTTCCAAAAAGTACATTCCGAATACTTCTAGGTTGACTTTCACACTAAAGCGCCGAACGTTTCTTTCTAATAGCGTTAACACATTTTCGCGGGTCTCAACCGTAAATTCTCTGAGATTTATGTGATGATTTCTCACCGAGACTCGGTAACTGGCTATACGCGACTTGAAAGCTGTCTCCAGGACCACCACTTCCTCCGACTGCACTGACGCGGCATTACGTTGATTGTGGCGGTTGCTTCGTAGATGTCCAGCGTAGCCACGTCGTGGAACATCCAGCTCGCACACATCGCAATACACCGTCGCGGAGGTATTTCCTGAAACAATTGCACAGATCACTAACACTAAAACCGTTAACAATGTGTACACGTACCTTGCGAGGAGGTTTTTTCGCTTTCTTAGGTGCAGGTCCTTCACCACTACGTCCTACAGCATCCGAAGCTCCCCCAGCTGCAATCAAGAAAATACTCGTATCACATCATACAACCTCACAGGAATGGTTACTTACCGCTCGTGGATGGGTAGTCCAGCGGTCCACGACAGCTTTCTCTTCGGTGACGGGTTAAGGCATCCCGTCGGGTGAAGGACGCGCCGCAGCTACACACATGCATATTCTTCGTAGTATTCATGATGAATGAAGACAGATTGACGCTCCGCTCCGTCACCCTCCGGTTTTATCGAACCACCCCCACTTTCACCCCACTCCCTCACCTTGAACTACCACTTTCGTCCTAATCTCTCACCTTGAACTCCTCCATCAACCCCACAACTTTGCCTTGCATTCATGCACATACTTACATTTCCTCAAGGTCACCAATTTAACATTTTTCTATTATTTGTTTAAAATTACACTTGAAAAAATATATTTACGCTGAGATTTTCAAAATCAGTGAATACATTTTAAGAAATTAAGTGTTTAGCTTTATTTCTTGAAAAACAAACTATTTTTGCTTTCTTAGGACACTAGCCTCATTAGATTTAAAACCAAGTACCAACGCTTAGTGGATGTATTACGAATTTATTAATTCCATTTTTATTTGTCAATGGTAGGGTTAATATGGCAGTAATTGCCCACTTAAGAGATTTTTCAGAAATATAAATTTATAACTTTGTAAATCTTATCAGTTTTCCAGTAGTTAACCACAAACTACCCAGTGTTTAATCAAATTTTTCCCAGTAATTGGCCAGTGTTATAATAATTGTTAACGAATAAAATATCAGTTTTATTATTATATATTTTTATAGAGCCACATAGTATGTATTACATAAAGAAAAAACGAACCTTCTTAAAAATATCAAAATATATGTATATTATGGCATTATGCTAAAACAAAAATGGAAAGAAAAATTATCACTTTACGAAGTGAGTGGTTTTATTTTAAATACTGGAAACAGATATTTATTTGAAATCTTAGTAGGAAACAAAACAAAATTCTTTATTTTACATAAAACTAGTGGTTGATCAACTACACACATTCAACTGGTTGAACTCAAGTATCGTTTACAAAAAGCTTGGCAAGACGCAAAATTAAATTTAATAGTATCAAAAACAAAAAGAAAAGGAAAACATCCTATATATAAAGGAGCTTATGTTGTTAGTGAACAAAAGAATCATAATGTTAATGTTAGTAGATAATAAGTTAAGGACAGTACACAAAAATAGAGTTAAGAACTATAATCATTAAGTACTAGAAAACAAAAAAGAAAAAGCACAAACAAAAATTTTTTCTTTCAGCTAGGGTAGTGTGGTGACCTCGAAAGTAGCATTGAAACAAATATTTTGTTACGGTACTTGCACAATATAATGATTTTCATTTGGTTTCAAATTTGGTCAACTACTGGGTGATGATTAATTACTGACCCTATTATTTGTTACTTAGCTTTCATAATTCTAATAAAACAAAAATGGAAAGAAAAATTATCACTTTACGAAGTGGTTCTTCACAAACAAAATTCTTTATTTTACATAAAACTAGTGGTTGATCAACTACTGGAAAACGCGAAACACACGCGAACAACGTACAAAGAACGACTGTTCCAAAACTCGTTTTGGACTGGAAAGTGGACTCGACAGATTTTTTATTGCAAGAGAACCTGAAAAGATTTTTATTTTATACTACTTCTGCATTTAACGTCATTAACGAATGTGGGGTGGTCGTACTTTATTTCTGTTGTTTTAATTCAAAAGTTTGCAGCAACCAGAAAATAATAACCATTCAATTAAACAATTAAAACCAAAACATTAAAACTAAAAATAGCAATACTTCATTTTCTAACAATTAAACTCAATTTATTAAATTATATCCATTTTATTTTACATGCAATCACATTTACATGCAAATTTGAATAATTCTTATGCACTTTAGTGTATCATTCACTAATATCAAATTTGCTTGCAATCCTGATTTGGTCTTAAACGGTCATTAACTGGTGCATTCACCCTATTTGATTCATCTGTACAAATCGAATGTAAACAGGTTGACCTTCATACTTCAGAACATAACAATAAGCTACTTGGTTAATTATTTATTATTATTACTTGGTTAATTATTAAAAAATATTAAAACTAAAAATAGCAATACTTCATTTTATAACAATTAAAAGCACGCGTTCTGCATTTAACGTCATTAACTTAAAGGAATGTTGCATTTAAAAAGAAAACAGCATATTATTAAATTAAAAACAAAACCTAACATTCATATAAAAAGCACTGCATTAAATATTGGTACTTTAAGTTTGAAAGCAGCAGATTTTTAAATTACGCAAATACAAGGTTGAAAAAGTAGAAATATGTAATCCTCTGAAAGCCGATGTCGATGAACTTATGTCGTATCGCGTCCGACGGGTGAAAGGGAATCCGGAATGCCGAAACCGGCGAGTAGGTTATGGGGCACTTCAGCGAGACATGTTTATCTCTCTCCAAACTTCTCTTTCTTACAGTGTACACTCGATGTTAACATTAATATACCCCTAATAATGTTTAAAATTTGTTAAAACTGTCGTAATCATTTCTAACTTTGACAAGGTCAATAAATTGAATGTTTGATGACCTTGAAGATATATTATTTTATGACTATACATTGTTGTCACGTTTAGGTGACAGAGATAGGTTAAAGGTCACCATGTGCTAGAGAGATCGATTCAAGGTCACAACATTGTTGTCATATTGATGATCATTGTTGCCACGTTTAGGTGACAGAGGTAGGTTCAAGGTCACCATGTGTTGGAGAGAGATAGGTTCAAGGTTACCAACATTGTTGTCATATTGATGACCTTGAGAATGCGTTGTTGCCATATTGTTGACCTTGAGAATGCGGTGTTGCCACGTTTAGGTGACAGAGATAGATTCAAGGTCACCATGTGTTAGAGAGAGATAGGTTCAAGGTCAAGGTCAGGAGTGGGGGGTGGTCAGTGGTGGGGGGTGGATCTCAGAATGCCCAATTTTTACCTACTCAGGTAGATTATAATAAATTTGTACAACTTTTTACTAATCATTCTGATTTATTTCATAAATTTTGTTATTGTCTTCATTCGGTCAAAAGTAGCGAACAAATTCGAAAAACTATAGCATATAATCCAATATAATTGGGATCGATTAGGGATGCCCATTCAAATCTCAATAGATCCATTTTAGTCTTCTACAAATAGTAAATCAAATATTCATAATAGTTTTGACAAAAATTGTAAATTGGCCATTTTGATTTTGATGTTTGTTAGTTTTTTTGTAACTAAATATAACATTTTTCCTTCTTTATATATTCGTAAAACTGAAATTGGCCAATGTTATGTAACCTTTTGCATTACCAATCAAATTTGGAATCGATCAAAAGAACTACATTAGATTTGGAGCAACCGTTACGGAGATCCAGAAATTTGTTGTTTTGACATTAATTCCAAGATGGCGGGTTAACAACCATACTCCGGCAAGTCCAGCTCACAAATTTCAGACCTCTGTGCAACCCTAAATAAGATTCTGAAATCAAATCCCGTATACCTTCAGGTCCTCGAAAACCTGTCCAGGAGAATGACTATTCGTTTGAATTTGAAATGTTTTAAACTTTTGATTTACTTTGTTTCTGAAACAAGATACTAAATTTATTTTACGTTTTCAGAAACAAAGCTACTTATCAAAACTCGCAAGTGAGTATCAAGTACTAGTATCGGAAAAAAGAAAAAAGGAAATAGTCCGTAAAGTAGAAAATCCAATAAAAACAGTAAGTATTTATTAAAAAGAAACAAAAAGATAGAACAAAACGAAGAATTTTTTATTCCTGTGTTTTTCATTATATTAAATTCAACATCAAAAAATTCTTATCCTGCAGTGTTTACTTAAGATGTTTACTATATGGTACTGTTCAAATGGAGATATTTCAAAGAAAATCCTTTATAGGTAACTTCTGAATTACAAAACAACATCCACTCCGTAAAAATACAATGGCGAGGTGCCATACACGTTTACAATCGCTATCAAGATATCAAGAAATCCCTACAACAAGATTCAGCACGTTTCGAATTCAACATTAAATGTGCCGAAGAGCAATTACGTATACAATCTGGAGAAATCGAACGTCTCCAAAAGGTATAACACATTCTTTATGATTTTTCATAAAAAATTGTAAACAATTTTTAGATTGCCGAAGAGGCATCTGAAATGAGAGGAACCGCACGAGCAGCACTTCTGCAACAAGAAAAAGCAGCATTAAATGCTGCCAAAGCAAGAGATCAACAGGAAAACGAAGGAAAGCGGTTAGTGATGAAAGGAAAACAAGAATTAGAAAAACTCGAAAGAAGAATTTTCCAGAGCGGTAGGGCTCCTGTTAGATCTGAAGCTGATACGGGTGATGAAAATCAGACAGTCCCAGAAGGATCTATTCCACAACAGCCTCAATCAGAAGAAGGAATTATTACAGATCTATTTGAAAATCTTAAACAAGCTACTGGTACAAAAAGAAATTTCTTAATAATAATTTAAGACTCTTTAATAAAATTTCTCTTGCAGGATCAACATCACCAGAAGAGGTACTTGAGCATTTTAGATCTCAAAGAGATACCGACGATCGTTTAAATCGTTTAAGAAATGCAGCAGAAATTGAAAAGCGTCAATTTGAGCAACTACAAGACTCTCTTACTTCAGAGTTTGATCGGTACAAATATGCCGAAGCTAAAGATGCTGAGCAGTAAGTTTCTAAGTTTGCAAGAAAGCAACCGTATTCATGTGTTACATTTGAATTTAGAAATCTGGAAGAAGTGGAACGTTTACGTAGTTCAATTGAAGAGCAAAAACAATTAGAAGAAACGTATTATGAATCTCGCGAGAAAACAGAGAAGATTGCAGAATCTGTCTGTAAAAGCCTAAACGGAATTTATCTTGCTATACATCCTTTGTCAGCTGTAGAACCAGATGGTCATGTAGTTCTAGAATTGCTTAAAGAGGAGCTTGAAGCCCTAATGGCAGAAATGGAGGCTGCTGAAAAGGAACCGCAGGTATATAGTTGCATTCTGCAATTTGTTATCTTCCTTGCACAGTATGAAATTCTAAATAGGATATTATTTATCTGTATATACAACATTATTCCACTATACTGAGTGTTTATTAAGTACCTACTGTCCATTATTTTAAGAAGCTATTTTTGAGATCATCTTTTCAGTCATCACTTGTTAATTATAGTTTCAAGCGTTTCAGTCGACGGTTTGTTAACATGCGTGTCAGAGATATAGAATGTTAAAAACTTTATACCTATCTTAACTCCGTTATACCTTAGGAATTGATGAACAACTAACATAATAGGGGAGAGTCGCCCAAATTGAACCTTTTTTAGAAAAAATTGGTATTTCATATCATTATCGGTTATTTAAATTAAAATTCACACTAAGGCATACTTTATAATGTTTATTACATATTCAATTACAAAATTTATTGATAAAACATAAATTCTTTATTAAAATAAAAAATTAGAAAAGTGTGCAATCAGTTCAATTTAGGGAATCAGTTGCCTAAATTGAACCAAGAGTTCCCTAATTTGAACCACTAGCAGATATTCACATAAACAACTTTCTAAATACACTGGGTAATACTATACTAGAAATCACAATAAATCTTAAGTCTAGCGACTGGAACATAGAAATCCCCATGTTCTACCCCAGCACATTCTTCGTAGGCCCACTATGCAATACTTAGGCACCGTGCACTCATTTTCAAGTGCATTCAGGTAGTTATGTCGTTACAAT
The DNA here is from genome assembly GCA_929113105.1 of Agrypnus murinus. NCBI lineage: Eukaryota > Metazoa > Arthropoda > Insecta > Coleoptera > Elateridae > Agrypnus > Agrypnus murinus. The sequence goes on from OV816024.1 coordinate 162,687,688, forward strand.
AAAGACATGAAGCATCTTCTGAACACGACTTTGTTAAATCATCAGAAGAACTGTTTGCCATTTGTCTATTCAATGAACCTAACCAGTTCAATTTAGGCAACACTAATAAGTTCAATTTAGGCAATACTTATTTGTTTTATTCAATTTAACCTCAATCTTTTTTCAAATTATAATTAGCGCCGAAATCGCGTCAGACTGTTTAAAATAGTATTCCGCAATTTCTTGCACCAGCCGCTACGAAACCTACGGAGAAATTACATAAATGAAGGCTTAAACATACAATTTACAGTTACATCGATATTCGCGGAAACACCGTACTCATATTGAAACTACAGCATTCTGTAGTCCTCCTGTTACTATTTTCAACGATAGATGGCATAGCAATATAGTCTTTAAAAAGATAAGCGACTGGTTCAATTTAGGAGGCGGTTCAATTTGGGCGACTCTCCCCTATACGTATATTTCATATAAATACATCAAGAAAAGATGAAGACAGAAAATTACATTTATAAGAAATCCTGCACATTATCTTTACAAAACCAAGCGCAGTAAGATAATGGAATGGAAATATCTCCTAAACTCCGATACTAAAGGATTAATAAAATTCTTTATTCTTATTATTCTTATTTTTTTAAATTTATTGTACCACGTTGTATCAAGATATAAATACAAAATTTGCAAGTTTGCAACTAATTCATACTTTTTGTTGTTGTTTTTTGACTTCGGAAACCACGTACATTCGGGCAGTATTAATTCATACATAACGTAAAGTAAAGCACGTTAAGATTGAACTGTAACTCAACAGGTCGATAAGATTAGGCGACTTTCGGCGTTTCCCTGGTAACGGAATTTATTACCTAGTAGCGATTAACCGTGTGTTGGTGCAAATTTTGTTTTTCGGTAACGAGAACTGGCAACACCCAAATTTATTACCTGGTTACATAAATTGTTAAGTACCTGTGGACGTAAGTTACGGTCTGGGTTCTAATAATGCCTAACTCAAATCAAAAAGAAGCCAAATTTGTAGTTATGTTAGATTTGTGTGGTTATGGTTACAAAATTTCAGTGTTCGTGCTTGATGCACAGTGCGGTTATAAATGACCTTTGGGATTGTTACCACTTACCACCTAGTTCAAACAAAAAAAAATCATTTTTTTGCTTATTCGGTAGTTTTTTTATATTTTCCTGATGTACTATTTCAGTTCAGGTTTACCGTAAAAAATACTAAAAATATTATTGCAAGCCTTTGGTTGAGTTAAGATTTTCCCACTTATTTCTTGAATTATTGTAAACCTTGTCCGACTGAATAAAAGTTATTACGTCCAGAAATTCTGGATTGGAATGATGTCATATACCATGTATCTTAGGTAAAAGGGACACAAAGAAGTTAATGTCAAAGCTAAAATTCTGACATCAATTTGGACTAACCCTACTCAAAAATGATATCGTATGAAAGCTCTGTGGCAAAACATTAAAAACCAATCCCTGGAAGATGTCTAAGACTAAACCGCTTCAACAAGTCAAAGCTCAAGAAATAACGGTAAGGAGTTCAAATGCAGTGAATCAAAAGTTCACGAAAGTTATACAAAACAACATCGCTTTTTGAGTTTCTCCGTAAAGCAAGAGCACGAAGATTTGGGTTTCTCTAACAGGAAGTGTTTTTTGCATTTAGTTTACGAATTCAGAATTTGATATAATGCTCATGGTTTGTTTTGATGGTCGAGTCTACAACATACGAAAAATCTATTCGAAGAAGTTCGAAGTACGAAGCCCGCCGAAATCCTCCGATAAATCTAATAATATTAGCGTGATATTTGTTAGGAATCATTAAAGAAAGATAACTCTTAATCATAATAAGCTAATGAGATTATCCTCATTTCTAGATGGAGAAGCTAGAAATAGATGAAGAAAAGTGGTTACCTCCTCCTTACAGTGGTTTAGTGCGCCGCACTCCTATTCCACAAGACGATGCATCTCCAATTCCGCCTGCAGCAGGTAAATCTATACAGAGTGTTGTTTAAATAATGGTTTTTTGGCTTAATGGGTAACATATGAATAAAGGAAGAAGGCAAAAATGCATAAAATTCCGCACTATCTCAAAAATAGATTTTCCCTAAAAATTATTGGGCACCCGGAAAATTAAGCAAACTGAAGACGGCCGTTGTGTCTGGAGGAGGTATTATTTCTATGCTGATCATCTATTTAATTTATTTCAAACAAAAAGATATTTTCTATTTAAACTGTTTATAGGTAGTAGGTAAAAATACATGAATGTATTTATTACCAAGTAGACTATGCAATGACAGCACATAAGGTTTTTTTTTGTTATTATTACAACTACTGCATTTCCGTATTAGGTTGCAAATCGTTATTCTTATTAATGATTTAATGAATTTGATTGTATTTAATCTCGGACATCGTTAGAAATAATAAGTAAATCTTAATAATTAATGACGTGACGTAACCTTGTATCTGGTGGAGCTATTCTCACTATGCTGATCATTCATTTAGTTTACTCCAAGCAAAATGATGTTTATTATTTAAACTGTTTATTATAGGTAGTAAGTAATAAATACATAAATGTGCCAGCAAGTAGACTAAACTAAAGTTTTTTGTTATTACCCAGCCAGCACACTGACGTCATAATGTCGCCGTTTTTCGACAGTAACGACAACAAAATAAATAAATGGTTGAATATTGGAAATAACATTTATTATATACTACAGTCAAAACATCTCTATATTGTGACTACCTGCTTAATATGATCAGTATTCCTTGGCCCCTGCTAAAATAATATCTTTTTAATAAAACTTGTACGTATTGTATTGTACGTCCCAAAAGACGTTGTTTTGAAGACGTCTACGTACGTCTCATTATATGACGTCATATGGACATCATTTATTAGTCATATGACGTCGTCGACTAATAATTACTTAAAAATAACGTCATTATAACTTTAGTGTGCTGGCTGGGTATTACAACTACTATATTTTTGTCGGTGATGGGGATTAATCAATTAAATTCTTAATCAATTAATCAGTTAATTGAAGATCTAATTGTGACATTTCAAATGAAATTATATTTACTTTCAACTAACCTCTTAATTCCAGACTGCAACTAAATTTAATTGCAATTAAACGTACTTTCAATTAATACGTTAATTGCAATTAAAAATCACAACTAAGATTGTTACAACTAAACACTATTTATGAAAGTTTTAATTTAAATAACAAAATAAGAAGAAGGCCATTCTAGTATTTTGTAATAACAGCAGATCGCATTTCAACCTTGTTCCAGACTTAAACAAACCCTAATAAATAAAAACAGCAATAACTTCTGACCACATTTTATTTACGTTTTAAAGCATAGACAGTCATAAATTAGCTTTTTTATGTGACATACAACAACAATTTTTAAACGGCACGTACATCTAAAAGGGTATCACATTTTTAAATTAGATTTGTACGCATTAAGGTAGGTTAGTGTTACAGGGTATTTTCTCGAAAACTATTCATTTGAAGAACAAACTTTATAAGAAAAATTTGCTCTACTCTATTCCACCTATCTACCATTCAGCCAAAAACCTTCAATTAAAATACACCCTGTATAGTGTCGTGTTTTTTTTTTGTTATCCCAATGACTGTATAGGTATACAGCATACATCCTATATTTATTTAGTATATTACATACCGAAGTGAAAAATGCTTCATTATAGTCTAGGATTAACCGACTAAGATAGATATATGTGTTATAGTGCGAAGCTGTAATGAAGCCTTTCATCGAGGCATGTCCTCTTTTTTTACAATTATTCAATTTTAAATAAATTAGCAAATACACAAATCATTTAATTATAATTTTGTTAAAAAGATTTCAGTAAGTAGATAGTGAACAACTTTCCGACCCGTCGGGGAAGTGATAAATCACTCCCGACCGGTTGGAAAGTTAAAGATAATAATAACTTAATTCGCAACTTTTTAAAAGTTGGTAATTGATTTACTACTAACTGATTGTAAATAAAATTCATTATTTACTGATTTTGTAAAAAATTATAGGATCAGAAGACGAAGAAGAGGTTCCTACACGAGGTTATCTTAAACGACAAGCTCAGTTGGTCGTCGATGCAAGGTCTAGACGCAAGAATGTACGTCTTCAAAGAAAATAAGATATCAAAACTACTAGTATAATCACATGAAATTAGATTTAATTTAAATAAGACTGCCGTAGTCGTACATTTTCTTCAGAAAATATTTTCATACGTCTTTGCTAAATTAACCAATAAAGTATTATTATTGTTTAAAATAAGTCAATGCTGATTGTAATGCGCAATGATAGAAATGTTTGTACTATATCGCGCTCTCCACGTTTTGAAACTTTTTTGTAGATATTTACCTTCTTTTACAATAAAAGTAATCTACCCTTCACAAAACAATAAGAATACTATAAGTTATAATACGTAGTTATGAAATTATAGCAAATATTTTAATACAATTTGTAAGTTCAATGAAGTAATAAAGCATGTGTCTGTCTTCTTAATATCATTTCTTACTCTTGAAGTACATGCATTGTGTTTTCATTCATTCATTCATGTGTCTCGGTACATTTTTTCTGTGGAGACAGCCAGTGCTACCTAGCGCTGGACCAAAACCCTATTGAACTACGCGATGTAAGAGAGAGAGGTGAGGATCCGAGCTTGAATTCTTTTTTCGTATTTCAATAAAAGCAACTGCTTACCCATTAGGGTAAGCAGTTGGCACCTAGTTAAAATTAAAAGTCTGTTTAGAATTTTAGGCGGTTAGATAATAGATGATAGAGAATAAATGATAGATTTGTACTGTAGTACCTACTATTTGCTTTGTTTAGAAGATATTTAAATGCCGTGAAATAGTCAACAACAGATTGGTATTGTATTATTTGTATTAAAAATCCGTTGGGGATTATTCTTCCGCTTATCATACTTTTCTGCACCCGTTTGCGGCACCGTATTGTACATTGCACGTGTACAATAGGGTGGGCCGAAAAAACTAAAAAACTTTTTTTCAAGTCGTAATACCGCAGAAAAGTTGCGAATTGGCGAGACTAAAACGGGGTAAAAAAAGAAATAAAATCAGTTTATATCTTTCGGTCGCGCATGTGCTCTAAAGTTTGCCGAAATTTGGAAAATTAACATTTTTTAGATAATTTTTTTATGTTACGTAACTTGTCAATATTTAAATGTAATAGCTCTAGTCGACTCTTACTCGAACCGATAATGATTTAGAAAAAGAATAGTTCGAATCGGTTAATGTCTTCTGCTCGCGCAACAGCTGTCAAATCTAACAAATTCTCGCGCTCGTCGTAAATCGCTCGGGTCAAAGACCACGACGCTCCTCCTACTATCTCGTAAACGTTCTGTCAGTCTGCACGTATACCTCGTGTTTGATATGTGTTTCCGTGAGTCAAAAAGGAAGAGCATTACTCGCTAATTCAAGAACCTGGTTCAGTCTACATCGGCCATGTTACTCCAAATTCTGGAAGTTCTGAAAATATTGTCGCGTCTATTATTTCTTATCTGTCTGGTCGCGGTATTTCTCTTGAAAAATTAGTTGTCATAGGATGTGATGGCACTGCTGTCAATACAGGTTGGAAAAACGGTCTGATTCGCCGAACCGAAATACATTTGGGGAAACCGTTGCAATGGGCAGTTTACCTTCTCCATTTCAATGAACTGCCATTCCGGCATTTGTTTCAATACCTAGACGGTAAATCAACGGATCCGAAATCTTTGAGAGGGCCAATCGGTGAAAAGCTAAGTGGCTGTGAAAAACGTCGAGTGATTGGATTCAAGAGTATCGACTGTCAGATCCCCACAATATACAGAAGTTGTCACACTCGAGGTGGTTGATAACAGCCAATCGAACTCTCAGATTGTACTTAAGTGAAAAAGTCCCACACCTGAACTTCAAGAAATAGTTGTATTTATTTTGAAGTCATACATGCCAATGTAGTTTATTATTAAAAAAGGTAAATACTTTACAGAGGGACCAAAACTTGTGTACCAATCAATACAATCTTCAAGGTACCTGCCTGACTAAATACGTAACTAATCTTACGGCTTTTTCGCTCATCCAAAACATTTAATGTTAGCCATGACACAAGATAATACAAAACACATAAGAGAGCTCGGACTTCGACTTATTCTAAAGGCGAGGCAGTTAGATCAAAAGAGAACAACTATCAAAACATTCATGCCGCCAAAACTCAATTTCAAGGCTCAAGACTACTAGGAAATAGTTTACTGGGTGGACTGTGATTTATCTTCTACCCCATTATTAAAAGATATCAGTGACAATGAGATTAAATCACATAGGTATTCAAAGTGACTCAGTTCCTAATTGGGATATAACATTCAAGACATTTCCAGTTCACACACAGGCAGTTGAACGATGTGTGAAACTCGTAACAGAAGCCTCAGGAAAAGTTTGCGGAGCTGAGTCTAGGGATGGTTTTATCAGAACGACTGTGCTGTCAAGGTCAACCATGCCTAACTTCGCCTATAAATCAGACTTCAAAGTACCTTCAGCTAAGAATGAGTGAAAACGGAGATGTTCAATTGTTCAACATGATTTTCTTGGACTTACAACTATCTACACAATAACTAGTTTTTTCAATAAAAAAGATCTATAGATATTACTGATGGTCTAAAATAATTTGTTTTTAAATATTTAAACTTGTATTCAATAAAGAAAAAACAACATGTAAGTTGTTAGTATTTTTTTCTTTGAACTGTGATCTACCTTTATTTGTAATTTTTTTCAAAATTTCATTAACTTTGAAGGCAATGCGCGACCGGAAGATGTTGATGGATCTAAATAATATTTTCTGTCGTTCTAATACATAAGAATTTGAGCTATTACATTAGGGAAGAGGCTAATTTAAAAATGATAAAAATTATCACTTGTAATTACACGAGTGCTTCGAAATTATCGATTTGTAATACGAACGTTGATTAGCAACCACGAGTGTCATTTTTTGACGTTTTAATTTCCCGACGTGCAACGGAGGGAAATTTGTCAAAAAATGACACGAGTGTTGCGTTTTAATCAACTTGAGTATTACAACAGATAATTTCAGAAGCACGAGCATGTAATTCGGTAAGATTATTTCATGATACAGTTGTTTATTTAAGCATCTACTTATTAACACAAAGATTAGTATTTGACATGAAAGTAAAAAATGGGACACATGTGACACTAGTTTTCAGCGTTGACACGAAGATAAAAACAGTCGAAAAGGACAATAAAAAATTATCGAATTATCGCTGTAATCCAAAAAATAAAGCCTTGCGATTGGTCAAAAACGAAGTAGAATGAAATAATCGTTAAAATTTGTGTGAAATTTATTAAATTATTATATGAAAATTAATTGTAAAATTTAAATGTGAATTTTTCCAAATTTCGGCAAACTTTAGAGCACATGCGCGACCGGAAGATATAACTGGTTTTATTTATTTTTTTACCCCTTTTTAGTCTCCTAAATTCGCAACTTTTCCGCGGTATTACGACTTGGGAAAAAAATTAGTTTTTTCGGCCCACCCTAATGTACAAGCGACTATATAGCATAGTTACTTTTATCTGTAACAATTACAGGGACGCGTTTGTAACTATAGATGGCGTTGTATAACATTAAATTGATGTAAGTATGCGGTTGGTGATGACGCATGCAGCCAATGCGACACATATTTTTATTATCTATAACATAACTTTCTAACCGCAACATAACATGGACCTATAAACCAAAATCCCACTGCATAACTAATTTTAAGAAGATGCTGCAGTAATTCCACATCTGGTGCGACCCAACCATGAAAATAAGAATATGGAAAAAATATATGTATTACAATCGATTTGGTGCAACTTGCAAAGAAATCGAGCGTAAAAGCTTACTGCCAAATTGTTAGGAAAGCGACCACTTTCATAATCATGACCCTGTTGATGCTGATGAATGCGGATGTTGATGATGGAAGTTACTATTAGTTAGTCATTATCGGTCTAGTCCGATAGAGATTTTATTTACTTTTTCGCCTCAACTGAGTCACGAAAAAGATGGTCAATGGTCATGGCCATGGAAACACCAGCATATGTTGCTGTAGCATACCGGTTGGAAACGCATGAGCTTGGTATAGGGATATAAAAGCGTTTATAAAAATAATGAAACGATGCGATAAAGAAGAAGAATAGTATATATTATTTTATAACATAAATATATACGCATATAAACGATGCGATAAAGAATAGGAATATTATATAATATTTATTATAATATAATTACAACACAATATAATATTCCCCTTCTTTATCGCATTATTTCATTATTTTTACATACATAATCTTCAACTTCTTATACCTTTCGGTGTCGAAGTGCCGGACACACCGAGCCACGAGTGGATATGTGTATGTGAGACAAGGCAGCGGAGACATATAGGCAAGTACACTGCGCTCGTCATTATTTTTACGAAAGCTTTTATATTCCTATACCAAGCGCATGCGTTTCCAACCGATATAATATTTGCCAAATTTTATTTTATTGACTATTGAAAAATGTATTAAGTTTTTCATTTTTGTTGTTTATTAAACTAACTGCAAAACAAAATGCAACACCCCAAGCAGCGTCTAAACAGCAGTAACTGTGATCGGAATGTGATTTATGACAACTAACCTTTATGACTTTATAGGTTTAATTACATCAATTCGAAATATTTTAATCATTATATAACTGTTTATACTATTTATTAAATCTATGTACTTCCATTACTTCTGAGTAACTTTTAAAGTATGTGGAACGGTATTGCCACGTAGTATAATTACTTTAAAGTCGTTGCAACTTCAAAGTGGTAAGTATTATGATTGTAGCAGTAATTTATAAGAAGCTACTTTAAACTTTTTAAAATTTTAAAGTAGTATTAAAAGTAAAACTTACGGTTTTGCTACCCCGGAAAATATCTTTAAAGTAATTTTTATTAAACTACTCCATCTCCATATTTACTTGTAAACTGTTGGAGGTCATTAATCAATTTGCAATTTGTTATGATTGTTAATAAATGTTTTACACTATAACCTTCAATAACAATAACAGATTGGTGCCAAATTGTGCCTTAGGAATTGTTATGTATGCAGTGGCGTAACTACCATGTGGCAGTTCGGGGCAAAGTCCCCGGGGACTGTAAACTTTAGGGGGCCCATTGTGATACCTGGAAAGGCTAGAAAAGAGACTTTTAAAATAAAAAATGAGTATAAATAATACCAAAGTTGATATGTTTATATTTATGAGTATAAATAATACCAAAGTTGATATGTTTATTATGTATCATTCCTCTATAAAAGTAGCTGTTTTAATTATTTATTTTTAATCTTCTTTATGACTTTATGTTACTGAGTTATGTTTCTTATTATTCTTAGGATGGATCTCACAAAATGTGGTGAACAGAAAGTCATACTAGCTTAGTTTAGCTTCTAACCAAGGCTTTTTGGTTACCAGAGTCCAGACACCATGAAACTGATCCTCATTAGTTTAAACTAGTTAGTTAGTTAAACAATTAAACAAATGTTAAACAAAAATCTAGTCGTTCATTCTGTTACAATCAATACAATAACAATATATCCAATATGTTTGGTAATTTTAGTTAATGCTCGACTGTACTTAAAATAATAGTAATAATTTGGTTCTAAAAGATGTATTAGAACCCTAGAAGTTAATAAGTGTTTTGCATAAGCGCCCGCAGAAATTTGTCCAGGGGTGGCAAGCTAGAAATGAACAGCATGCTAGGAGGGCAAGCCTTAAAAAAACGGCATATTACTATACAAAATTTTCAATAAAATTCCAAATGTTCGACTTCGGGGGGGGGGGCAAGTGCCCTCCTTGCCCCCCCTTCCTGGCGCTTATGGTGTTTTGTCTTTGGCTGTCCCGTCGCACCTTGTGTCAAATATCTATAAATCTCTTGTCGCTGGTCAGAGGCAGGGTAAAACCAAAATTAGAAGCGGGCAAGATGAGTTTCGCGAGGCCCCCTTTTGGTTACGCATATTATGTAGCAAAAAACTAGAAGTTTCTAAAAGCGCTTTAATAAGAGCTGTTTTAGTGCTGTTTAATTACACACAAGAGAATTTATGAGAAATTCTTAACCATAATTTTGCTAGAATTTTTTATAAAAAATTCTAAAACGCTCGTAGTTGGCGTATAGAACATATCCGTTTATTTTGTTTATAAAAATGGTTATTTACATTGTACACAAAAATATTATTAAAGCAAGCATGCAGTAATAATAAAGCAACAAAGCACGTAACATTTCATCGCTATTTGTACTGTATCCTAAAATAAAGGTTAATTAATACTATTAATAATTGTATACGGAGTAACTAACATATTAGTATCAACAAACCTGGTAATGGGGAGTAGTGGTGGGTGGTCGCTGCCTGCTAGTTGCGAAAATCTCATTTTAAATTTTAAGTACGCCTATGGTACTTACATTATATTAAAAATACTACACAAAAATTTTTTTAATTTAAAGAAATATATGTTTGATTATTTAGTATTTTAATGTAATGTGAGCAACATTTCAAATGCGATTTTTTTAAACTAGTAGGAAGCGACCACATGTTAATAAGGAAAATCTATTCCAAATCATTACAGCTCTACCCCCCCCCATTGCGACGTTTGTACTTACATACCCTGTATATAAAGTATATTTAAAACTCTTACAAAAATGAAAATATATCACAATTTATCAACAATACTTTTATTACTATGTGTAGTCAACATAATCTTTCTGAATACAACTATTTTTATACGATGTCATTCTTTGTTTACAATGAACGCTCCAGTTGTTTCGCAAACACGCGTTCATATGATCATAAACATTGTAACGAACCCTTTTTCTAGTGTCAGTTGCAACTCGGAAGAGCTTAAGGGCGTGGTTCTTATTTTGCAAACTTTAGTTCTTATACACGAATTTTCTGAACAATCGCAAGTGACGAGATGAAGGTTGTGGCGCCATTGAGCCCTACCAAAAATGACAAAGCCCAAATTGAGTGTATCTGTTGACAATACAACAATATCATGCAAGTGTGACAAATGTATTAATATACAATTATTTAACAAATTGCATAATAAAGCAACACAATCTATCAAACAATTTCAAGTACCTAGAAATTGCCGATACCAAATACAAAAAAAAAATACCACTAAAATAAAATACAGTGCATGTGCACCCAGACAAAAGGTACACAAAAAATATGCAACCAGCAAAAATGTTTCCCCTATAAATTCACCCCAGTATAAATAAAATTTTCCAAATTTATAAACAAAATATGGGAAGCTAAGATATCCCAGTGACATAACAATGATACCAAAAATGATACCAAAAATTGGCTGGTCAACAAGTGCAGTAATAATTATAAGATACTTGAGGATAACCAAAAGCTCAAGCTATTATTCTCATGAAGTTATGAGCAAACCCATCTACATACTATCAGAATTCAATTAAATAAATAGGCTATTAAAGAAATATTTTTACAATAACAACAAATAATAGTTGAAAAGGATTTAGAGATTAGCAAATACCTTTGATTTACCAAATATTAACATTACTGACACCGTACAGGTATGTTCCTAAAAAAATACATGTGACATACCCGAGGGGTCAACCACACGCCGCAATACATGTACATTTTGGCGGCAATCGCATGCAATCCTTAGCAATCACAAGGATATCATCAGAAATCTCGCAGTCTTTATTGGCAATCAGCGAAATCTTTCGCAATCCCGCAATCATTATCGCAGTCGTCGAAATCGAATATACTAGAAGTGGTGCCATCATTAATTTGCGGGAAATTCGATAGTTATTCATACTTATTAGCAGTACTTTTGCCAAAAGCGGCATTTTGAGAATCGGTAGTGAATACGTCAATAAAGCTAACACTCCCACTTCAAGCAAAACGAAAAAACCCGCCTATAATTTTGTGCTAATTAAAGACAACGTACCAAACAAAACTAATTTTTTTGTGGCTAAAACCATTTAGACACAATTCGCATTTCAAAATTGGGGGTGCTAATTTGCGCTCAAGCCACTTTGAACAAAAAAAAATAATAAAGCCATAATTAACTACTAATTAAGGACAAATTTGTACCACAAAAACTTTTTTCGCAACTACAACTCTATAGTCGCTATTCACATATCAAGACTGGCGCGCAAACTGGCAACCAACTTTCATAAAAATGAAAATTTCCTAGCTGTCATTTAGTGCTAATTAAAGACTAATTTGTAACTCCAAAATCTTTATTTTTGTACTTTGCGTTCACAATGGTCTCATTATGACACTGAAAACGATTTCATAATAAAGGTTATTATATCGTTTCTGGGGTCTATTTGTTTTGTAAGATTGGTAACATTTGTTTTATATTACATATAAACACATTTTTTTCGCCTACCTGATCAGAAAGTGCTTTCTAAATGTCCTGTTTTGAAGGCAGTTAAGGCTTCTTTGCGGGCCTCTTATGTCAAACTTTCTACTGCCCTCTTATGTCAAATACATAACCTCTATACTACTACTAGATGAAAGCACGATTTATTTATGTTAAGTTGGAGATACTGTAAAAATTGTAATTGTTTTTTAAATTGTCATACTTTGACCACTCCTGTGCATTATCCCTAAAGATTTTAATCAAAAAATGAAATCATTAGTTTTTAACATTAAAAATATAACTCATTCGTAAAACTTTTAGCAACAGAATATGACGGAAAATGTAATCTCAAACATATTTTTACTTAACCTTTAAAAATATAAAAAACATACGTCAAATTTTTCTAGGCTTCTTAGATCATAACTATGCTAATTGTTTGATGATTGAAATTTCTTTATCAAAATGTGATCGTTTCATTGGAGTAGTTAAAGCTCGGTGTACTAAAGATCTATAAGCCGCTAGTTTATGCATTTTATGATGACATGAATCGTTAGGTATAGTAACGTCTGTGCTTGTGGTTTTTCTGTATATGGAAAATTCAAATTCATTGTTTGTATTAATTGTAATAGTTAAATCCAAAAAATTAATAGTTCTATTTTATATATGCAAACCATTATAACCATAACATGATTGACACTTTAATTCAACAAAAAGATTATAGAATAGCTATCAAAAGAATATTTCCAATTGGCACTCAAATACAAGACACAAACTACATATCAATACCATACTTTGGCAAGATATCAGAGCAAATTGCAACTATACTAAGAAAAACTACCAGTTAAAAAATAACCTATAAAACTAACACCAACACCTTTTCATTTTTATTCAATGCTAAAGACAAAACACAAGATATCATGAAATCCGGCATTTACAGTTTGAATTGTTCTTTTTGTAACTCGGTTTATATTGGGCAAACACTTAGAAATTTCGACATAAGATACAAAGAACACGTACGCTCTTATAGACTTAAACATCCAGAAAAATAGAATTATGCCAAACACATTTTGGAACAGAACCACCCAATGACACCTCAAAACAACATTAAATTCTTACATTTTTGCAACAACAAACAAAAATTAGACATTTTAGAAGCTTTTGAAATATACAGAAATAAACGCACAGTACCTTTAATGAATGAACAAACTGAGCTTAGTAATTCTCCTTTATTGGAAGTGTTAGATATTTAGTTTTTGTTATGTATTGTATCTAGTTACCTATTTTCTGTATGTATTTATCCTTAGCAACGTGTTTGTTTATCAATCTTATCTACCTTTGATAATGACACAAAGTGTCGAAACAATATTGTCAGGTTAAGATATTAATAAAACTTGTGAAACTTTAACTAATCTTTGTATTTATATTATATTTCATGATTATGGAGTTCCACAAAGGCTGGAGACAGTAAACGCTAATTTTCTGCCCTTGAGACACAAAATACTATAATCTTGACACATTCTAACCTCACAAAACGTGAAAAGTCATGTTATAGCTTTACCACATGTTAAACGCAAAAACCACTAGATTGTAATGCAATGTTTTTAATAGCTTGAATTTACAATTTCTATCAAACTAATGACGCAAAGTATAAAAAATAGTATATTATACTTGTTTTATAAGACGTATTGTAGTACTCATTCCTTTGGAACACTCCTCGCTTCTCTCGTCGTATCCCAAACAACTCGTGCTACAATAAACCGTCTTATACAACTCGTATAATAATATACTATTGTATCATGATTAAAATGTTTAAATAAACGATTGTTTAAAATGTGTGCCATCTGTTTCGAGATTATTAGAAATTGATTAAATATAGCCAATGTCACCTGTCAACTTTAACATGGCTTATCGCAAGTATTTTTGGAAGCAGAGGTGATTGCCTCACAATGTCTTTTTCCAGTCAGAATATTAAAAACTTTCCCATATGGATCCAACTTTATGGCAGACACTGCATGTGACAGATGGCACATCGGGCGCATAGTGCAAGTTTTAGATGATCAAACATTTAAAATAAAATTTTTAAAATCTAAACTAGACGAGTATTAATATTTGGCCAAAAGAAGGGGATGTGCAGATTGTAAAAATATATTTTTGTTTTATGGGCCTATCGAATTACAGTAGGATTCGATTAAACGTCAAGCATTGAAGGATAATCGAAAAGACGGTTAACAGAACAATAGGGAATTTCTTAATGAAAGAAATGTTTTTTTTCTCAAAATTGTTTTATTTTTGGAGAAATTATATGTATGTAGTTATAGGCAATAGTCCATTTCGTTTAAAAGGCCACAAAATGGGTATTAAAAAAGAGTATAAAAATTTTGGAAGAAGTCAAAACTAGTTAAAACTCTTATACTTATGTAACGTTAAAATTAATAATCGTATATAGTTCCTAAATGAAGCATTTTATTTGTGAAGTGTGAAGTAATGTCCTTCGTAAAATCTTTATAAATGAATTTACATAACAAACACATTTTGATTAATAGTACTGTTCTTGTAAAAAACGAGTACAAATACTATCGATTTTGTTCTAATCTTTAGTAATCTAATTAAGCAATCGCATTCTAGAAATCATCCCGCAATTCTCGAAAATCATAGGCATTGCGAAAGCAATCCTTGGAAATTGTAGAGATTGCGAAAGCAATCCTTAGAAATCGTAGAGATTGCGAAGGCAATTCTCGAAATCGTAGAGCTTGCGAGGAAATCTTGGATTTCGGCAATACATGTACATTTTTTGGAAGAGTGGTTGACCCCTCGGACATACCCTAAAGAATTTGGTACCAAATTATTCCTATCAGTTACAAAAAATCAAGTAAGCAAATAAATTAGCTAAAAAAACATAGCTGTAACCCAATGCTTGCAAAACTGCAGGTAAAAGATAATCGAAGTCCAGATAGATGTAAATGATCAGAAAGCAGCCAACTTGTAGTAAAGCATCGATCTGAAGTTATCTGGTAGGTGGATAATTTAAACCGTAGAAAGTTTTACTTAATTCCCAACCCAAAAGACCAGTAGTGAATTTAATACACCAATTATGCCCATAAATTTCTTGTTCCACCAAATATAGAAATTGGAAAATCACCATTCCATTCAAGCGGCCATTTCACCAGTGAAAACAAAACTATGTGGAGAGTTTTCTTCTGTAATTAACTTCCTGAATAATGGTCCAGATTTAACAAGAGAAATATTGTTCTATTAAATTGCAAGATTTTCTTTAAAAGATTTTCGAAAGGGTCTCAAAAGTCTTTTCCATCAAAAATATCTTTCCAAAATGGATCTCTTCTTTAAAAATTGATCCCCAACATTCATTGATAAATTCAGGTAAATCTCATTAAAATTCGAAAACAAAGGCCTCCAAAAAAACATAGCTAAAAAACCAAAGATATAATTAGTAACTCAAAGGTTTTTTTAATAGAACAAGAAGAATAAACTTACAATATTAGAATCCTGTGTTCATTACAATTGATTACAAGGAAATACCACGAGATAATTTGAATTTATAATTGAAATTGGCTGTGATTTTTAAATTAGATTGGCAACACTAACTGTTCACTTCACAGTTTGATTTGAATTGTCAAAGTGACGCTCCAAAATGTTTAATCTAGAACATAAAATTGCATAACCTCTAATTTACACAGCGAGTCAATTGGCAGGATCGCCAAACGTATAAAAAAATTCCCGCCTACTTTAATTTTAAATTTAAATGATCCCACGGTAAATGAACACCAGAAATCAATTTTTACTTATCACACTCAGACAAAAAAGTTTAAACAAATTCCAACATTCCATCTGACATCCTAGAGACATCTAAACAAAGAGAAGGTCGATATGACCTTTAAGCAGAAAGTCAAATGATGCACTCTGCCAAACGCATACACTCTAATCCCTCTATCCTGCACTGGGTGGCGCCAGGATCAAGTCTCTAAATAACTGCTCTATTTACACATAACTATAGCGATTTATTTATGAATATAAAGTAATGAATCATTTATTTCAAATTTTGCACTACTTGTTTTTTGAAATAAAACAGTTCTAAAAACAAATCTCCTTTACCAATAAAGCCCACTAAATAAACGTTATAACATGAAGATAATTTTTGTGATATTATATTTTCTTGCGCATGTAATAAAACGAGATGAAAGTGCGCACCAAAATTGTAAATGCAAAATTTTAAAATTTTTGTCTAAAATCTCAGCAAAGATTTGGTTAAAAATTTCGCATATGTGTAAAACAGCTCTAAAAAAAGCAACAAAAATTATTATTATATAAGATATAATGATTATTATTGTAAGATCGTAACTCTTAACTTAATTTATCTTAACTTAAACTCCATACCACTATATACTAAAATAATATGGAATACCCTATCGTACTATAATAATAATAATTGCTACAACCCATAACCTGGAAACCAGTCCTCAGAAACTACTGATGTTCATAATTTAAATCTGAGATTCGGAGCTAATATTACTAAACCAAAACATAATACTGAGCATGCAAAACGAGGATTTATATATTGCATAGCCAAATATTATAACAGATTACCTCAGAGTCTCAAAGAACTTCTATTGTCAGTTTCGGTCACAGCTTGCATCGATTGTTGCAACAGCAATTTAATAACTGTTAAAGACTTACCTACTATTGTATTCATTGGGTGTGCACAGACCTTAGTTTGCTTAAAACCGTTAAAATGTTGCACTTTAGCGTTATGTTTTTTGTTAGTGCCTTTCAGTAAAGGGCTAAGTGGAAGAACAGATTATGGCTATCGCTATCAGCTGAACTTTGCCCTTCTAGCGATTTATGTATGTATCATACATTTTTCTTGTTGCCTGTATAATTGAGTTTATTATTACATAAAGGCGATTATTATTATGAATATTCAATTTTAAATAATGGTCATGTAAAGCCTCTCTTTCATTTTCGTATATACCATCATGTCGGAAGGTAATAATAGTTATTTATGTATTAAGGGCATAAAGAAGCTTTTATGGCCAGAAGCGTTATTTCTAGCCCGAGGCGTCAGCCGAGGGCTAGTAAAAGGCTGTAGGGCCATAAAAGCAAGTTATGCCCGAAATGCATACACTATTTTATGCACAGATTGTTTTTATCTCAAATCTATTATTGTGTAAAAAATATAATTAAATGAGTACGTAGGTTACATCAAGCCGCTGTACGTATACTTATGTGCATATATACGAAGTACGTTACTATAGTTACTATCTAAAATACTTAATTTCAGCTTATTTTCATTGGTGATAAGTTTACAAATTATATTAAGAACCAATCAAGTTCTACAAATACAGCTCTGACATTTAATTGACGTTTCATTATTGCCCGTCGGATCATAAAGAGGCCCTTGGGGCATAAAGAGACAGTTATGTTTAGATAGATCTATCAATAATAGTCTAATTATAATGCATCTGTGCATAAATACTTTTTTGTACTTTGCGTTTATATCAAGGCTCATTCAGAACCGAAAGTAGTGCTGAACTAGCTCATTTGAGTTTCGAATTAGAACTAGTGTAATTTAGTTTTCCGAGGTTGTCAGTGATAAACCATGACAAATGAAATGTCATTGAATTCATTGTTAAATTAAAATTTGAATTTTCAAATGTCAAAATTTGACATTTATCGATTGTTGGTACCAACCACGATAAAATTCCCCAAATTTTAAAAGTGCGAATTTTTATTTTAAAACGGATAAAATTAGTAAAAAAGAGGTGCAAAGTACAAAAAATAGTATAAAGAACTCGTTTTATAAGACATTTATTGCACTCATGCTTTAAAAAACTCCTGCTACGCGGTCGTTTTTTAAACTAGCATTCCTGCAATAAATCATGTCGTATAAAACTTGTTCTTTAATATACTATTTTCTACTTTGCGTTTATATCAAGGCTCATTCAGAACCGAAAGTAGTGCTGAACTAGCTCATTTGAGTTTCGAATTAGAACTAGTGTAATTTATTTTTTCGAGGTTGTCAGTCATGAACCATGACAAATGAAATGTCATTGAAATCATTGTTAAATTAAAATTTGAATTTTCAAATGTCAAAATTTGACATTTATCGATTGTTGGTACCAACGACGATAAAATTCCCCAAATTTTAAAAGTGCGAATTTTTATTTTAAAATGGATAAAATTAGTAAAAAAAGAGGTGCAAAGTACAAAAAATAGTATAAAGAACTCGTTTTATAAGACATTTATTGCACTCATGCTTTAAAAAACTCCCGCTACGCGGTCGTTTTTTGAACTAGCATTCGTGCAATAAATCATGTATAAAACTTGTTCTTTAATATACTAATTTTCTATTTTGCGTCTATAATAAAGCTATTAAAGCACCCAAAACAGTGCGTTAATAGCTCATTTGGGTGCTTTAATAGCCCAATTTTTTCAAAGTTGGTAGCAAATTGAAAAAACAGAAAATTGATAAATACTTCACTCTAAAAATTTGAATTTTCAAATGTCACATCAGTGTTGTCAACTTGTTTGCATCTACAACAAAATTCCCTAAATCTTGAAATTGCGAATTTTTTTATTTAAAAAGGGAATAAAATGCGCAAAATAGAAAAAATAGCATAAAAAACTCGTTTCATAAGTCATTATTGCACTCGTCCTTTAGAAAACTCGCCGCAAGCGGCTCGTTTTCTAAATTTGGACTCGTGCAATAAATCTTGCCTTATGAAACGCGTTCTTTAATATACTATTATAAAACTGGAAACTATAATATCACCTACAGCAATTATTAGAGACGTGCATTTTAGTAAATCTTAGCACTACGTCAACGGAGCGAAGCAATTTAAACTGCAATTCTGCAATATAACACAAGTAGGCGCTTGAAATTGGTGGGTTTGGAGTACCCTTGCCGCAAAAACATAAAGTGAAAAGGGGTCTATTTAAAATAAACAACTTGAGTTAAAGAAATTGTCATTGGCGTGGCAAGTTTTATATAACAGCATTCGTATTTGTAAACTATATGTCCTATAACTTGTAGCGACAGCGCTTCTGAAAGATGAACTAATCAAGGGTTTTTTCAAGCGAGGTCACCTAAAATGCACGTCTCTAGCAATTATATAGGAAGGTATTAATATATTCGGATTCGTTCCATTGCACTTTCCATGACTTCTCTCAAAACTTCTGACGATAAATTCTCCACTTCTTGTAGGATGTTCTACTTTAGGGTCACCAAGTTCTGTAACTTGTTCGTATAGACCCGTGACTTCAAAAAACCAATTTCTAGTGCCCCAGAAGCGATAATTTTGCCTATTCATGTATCCGCATAGGTGGAAATGCGCCTCCTCTCTTATGATGATCGCGGTCGAGGTTTAGGAGGGCTTGGCCGTAATTTACACGAGATTGGCGGTCTGCAGGCAGTAGCTGATGCATTGTTTTCATTTTATACGGAAACATCTTCAAGAACTTCACCAAAATTCGCTGTAAAGACAGTCTATTGAAGGCCAATTGCGTGGCTGACAGCGAACGGTTGCTCTGAGGCCGACCACCTCTGCTACGGTTCCGTGTTGTCAGGTTTCTTGAGGCGAGCGACTAAACACTGCAGTGTTCTCCCAATTGCTGCCACATGACCAGGGAATCTACGACGAAATTCACGTTGAGCCAAAACCACCGACCGGTTATTTGTTAAAAACATTGACATAATTATTCCGCGTTCTGAGTATAGCGATTCATGGTTTGTCTACGTGTATTCTGCTTCTGTTTACTTCACAAATGTCTAAGTCGCGATGACATAAGACGTTATTTGCAAAAACGAGAAAATTTTGCGAAAATCCGATAAGGTGATGACTTTTGCGCAGGGTTAAGGAAATTATCACTCGCGAATCAAAAAATTCGATTCTTTTCTTATTTTATCATTCGGAACGAATTTTATATTTAAAAATGTATGATTCATTCTTTCGAGAATTAAATTTTAACGAAGGCAGTTTTATTCGTTCGCGAACGAATGCAAAATCAACGGTTTAAAAAATTCCATTCATCAATGAATACAAGCGTAAATGAATCATTCGTTTTCAGTTCTTATTCTTACTACATATAGTTCTTACTACGCTGCAGTTTTATTTATATAAAATCATTAACCAACTTTATACAATATGGGCCGACACAAACAATTCAATTTAACCAAATATATTAACTATGATAATGAAACAAATACTACTTCCACTTGTTTAGAGTGTGAAATGAATTTAAAAGGAAATCTATTAAATGGAAATATTTAGCGGCATTCTGCTAACGTACATACTCAATTAATATTTCTGGATGAAAACAAATAAATCGAAAACAAGGTATCAATTAATTAAACATTTATTATCAAACAAAAACGACAGCGTACATACAGATTTGCTCTCCATGCATTAAAAAAAATAACGTCTATTACATATTAAATAAACCTGTGTTTTATTTAACTCCCGAATGAATCATATGTGATAAATTTGTGAATGATAAATATTTTTCACCTCTCAACAAATATGATTCGCTCGGGAACGAAATTTATTTATACCAGAGAATTAAAATTTAAAATTCGTGAACGAATGAAAAATTAAATTCTTAGAAGAATTATGCTTTCGCAAGCGAATCAAATTTATTCGTTCTCCCTACCCTACTTTTACGCCTATGATAACGGTTACTATAAGTTTTATAAAATGGTGATGGGAATATTTATATAACTGTACTATATATCTAACTTACAGTAATCTAATAAAACTCTAATAAACTTGTAAACCTTATTTTATATACTTTCGATACTTTTATATAGCCTTTATACTGAGCATAACTAACAAACCTCGTAATGGGGGGGGGGGGGGTTAGAGCTGTAATGATTTAGAACATATTTAACTTATCAACATGTGGTTGCTTTCTGCTAGTTTTGCAGAATATCACATATCAAATTTCAAGTACGCCCCTTTAGTAGAGTCAATTTTTGCATTAAGTTCTTATTTTTTACTATCTAAAGATAGAGACTTGAAATCTTTTGTAATGTCTTCAGTACTGGACCAATATAAAATGTTATATGTTTAAAATGGGGGCACGCCCCCTCGGGGAATTGAAAGCACCATTTTGTACCCCTAATTTAATAACGCAACCGAATTGAGCGAAATTTATGTAGGGAGGGTTCTTGGAGTCGCTGATTATGAATCCAATGAGAAAATTAAAAAATTCAAAATGGCGGTCCTAAAGTAACGGCATTTGAGATTGAGAATGCGATTTACGCCGTTTCTATTCATTTTAGAGAAAGACTCAAAGAGTCAAAAAGTGTTTAAGATGTGATTTTGCAAAGGAATACACTATCTTGGTTACCTTATTATGTAACCCCTTCGCTCTGCCCTAGTAGTAGGGCCAATTTTTGCATTAAGTTCTTATTTTTTACTATCTAAAGATAGAGACTTGAAATCTTTTGTAATGCCTTCAGTACTGGACCAATATAAAATGTAAAATGTTTAAAATGGGGGCACGCCCCCTCGGGGGGTTGAAACCCCCATTTTACACTCCCAATCTAATAACTCGGGAAGTTTTCCATCAACTTGAGCGAAATTCATGTTTGGGGGTTTTTGGGATTCCTGATTATGAACTCAATGAGAAAATTAAGAAATACAAAATGGCGGACCCAAAATGGCGGTCTTTGAGATTGGAAATGCGATTTACGCCGTTTCTATTGATTTTAGAGGAAAACCAAGAGTCAAAAAGTGTTTAGAATGTGATCTTGCATAGGGATACACTATTTGGATTACCTTATTATGTAACCCCCTTCACTCTCCCCTAGTTGGCTTCTCAGTGAAGAGGTTGCATAATACGGTAACCGACATTACGTATTCCTATGCAGAATCACATTCTAAACACTTTCTAGCTCTTTGCATTTTTCGCTAAAATCAATAGAAACGGCGTAAATCGCATTTCCAATCTCAAAGACCGCCATTTTGGGTCCGCCATTTTGGGTCCGCCATTTTGTATTTCTTAATTTTCTCTTTGAATTCATAATCAGAAACTCCGAAAACTCCCCCAACATTAATTCCTCTCAAGCTGATGGAAAACTTACCGAGTTGGGAAGTGTGGAGTAAATTGGGAGTGTAAAAAGAGGGTTTCAACCCCCAGAGGGGGCGTGCCCCCATTTTAAACATAACATTTTATATTGGTCCAGTACTAAAGGCATTACAAAAGATTTCAAGTCTCTATCTTTAGATAGTATAAAATAAGAACTTAGGCAAGTTTTTTTGCAAAAATTGACTCTACTACTTGTACTCACATTACATTAAAAATACTAAACAAGTAAAAAAAGTATTTTTCTATAAAGTTTTTTACAAAATTTTAAAAATCTCTTTTTTTGCTTGTTTAATGTTTTTAATGTAATGTGAATACAAGAGTACTTAAAATTTTAAATGCGATTTTCTCGAAAAAATGGAAGAAAGCGACCACATGTTGACAAGGGAAATATGTTCTAAATCATTACAGCTACCTCCCATCCGAGGTTTGCACTTATCTTAGTGACACAATGGATAACCTGATAACCAGGTGTGACCATGAATGTGAAAATAGGAATTGCCTACACCTCTACACTACTAAACTTTTGTACGAAGCACTATTTTCATAATATTCTTATTTTTGGAGGTATAACAACTTAAATGAACAGTAGTGTTATGGCAAACCATGTTATTTGCCATTTTTGTGATTTTACAGGAGAAGCAAAACCTATTTTGTATTTATAATTGTGAATGCAGATTAGCATGTACAGTATTTAGCAAATGTCTTGTCGCGAGTAAGGGCGTTGCTGCTTTAAGAATCGAAATACCCCTTATACTGCGTACGAAAGAGACCGAATTAAACACAGATGGACAACTACCTGGGCAAGATATTTAAATTCTTTAAAGCTTGTTTTGAAAACACGCTTGTAAAAACTCTTGTTACTCATTCTATTCAAAATCTCTTTGACACACTTTATAAAATAGTTCTTTTAAATGGAAGCATCTACTAGTTAAACAAAGTTATATAACGTGTTTGTGTTTCATTCTTTACCTTTAATAAAAAATAACTAAACGAAAACAATAATGAAAACAATCATCAAAAAATAGAGGTTTAGGAGTATTTTAGATGATTAAATAATCGCAGAAATTAATGTAAGCGATAAATATAAATAAATAAAAATAAAGTAATAATATAGTCATTTATTTATGTAAATACGTTAAAAATTTAAAAAGTTATTAAATATTCACTTGTTTTAATAAAAATACTACCAACTAAGAAAAAACTAGAAACATAGATATAGAAACTACTAAAAACAAAATAGTCACAAAACAAAAATTAAGAACACCCTTGGCAAAGCATAGAACCTTAGATCATATATATCATTAATATATCTGTTTACCTAAAGTTTTTAGAAAATATTTGTGAAAGATTACAGATTTTTTCAAATCTCGCCTCCTTTTAAGAATATTAGTCAATGGGTTTAATTTTTCTCTCTAACACATTATTCTGTCAATTACCCATCTCTCTCTTGCATGTATTACCTGAGTGCAAAAGTTGGACCCTTTCTCATAAATATTCCAGTAACTACTTTCAAGATAGAATCCTGTGAATATACCCAAACTGTATTTATTATTAAACTTAATTCATTTGACCGGCAACTACTGGGAATTTTACCTGAAGGTGAATAAACCGGCCCTTAATGTTTAAATATGCCTCGTTTGTATGCCCAATCTGATTCTACTTTGGAAACTCGGGAAATGATTATTTGTTTTGATTATTTATTATTTTTACTAATTTTTACAATAAAAACTGATTACAGTTAGTACTAGAAATTTAGTTTTTTTTAGTGTTTACAAAATAATTAAACTTTGTAAACAAACAAATCAAACTCGTAAATAAATTAATAGAGTTTATAATAAAATAGAGAAAAAGCATACGATATTTATTTCTTAAAATAGAAGAAACGATAATATAAGTGGAACTGCTGTTTTGTATTCCAGTAAAATAAGAAACTCACTTGAAAATAGCAGTTTTTATTACTCTATTGTTGTTATACAAAGCCACCCTAGGTAGGGTAGCAACTTTTAAAACTGGTTATATTTGGTGTGTTGTTTGTAAATAAAAGAAACTATGCTCCAAAACGTACGTCGTTTCTTTTACCAGAATTGTTAAATGTGTTGCCTGCTCGGGACAAGACATTTGCTAATGACTGTACTATCAATAGTACATTAAAAAGTGATTTTCAAAATGCTTTTGACGACTAAACCCTTTGACTTTTTTTTTGTAGACACTTAATGCCAAAAAGTGCATTTTGAAAAAGGCAGATAGCATGTTTCGCCATAACACTACTGAATTATCAGATGAATTATGATATTCAGATGTGTCCACCTTTTAAACTGCATTTGTACAGCAATCTATGATCTTGTAAGCATGTACAAATCAATCATCTCGATCAGCTTGACTATTATCACAGTTAAATTCTTATTTTGTACAGTAAACCGGACTATATCCACTTATCCACTAAGTCCTGTGCAACCGAGGGGTCAACCACTCTTCCAAAAAATGTACATATATTGCCGAAATCCAAGATTTTCTCAGAATTTCTATGATTTTCGAGGATTGCCTCCGCAATCTCTGATTTCCAAGGATTGAGTTCACAATCTCTATGATTTCCAAGGATTGCTTTTGCAATGTCTATGATTTCCGAGGATTGTGGGATGATTTCTAGAATGTGATTGCTTCTTCATTGACGTGCTAATGTTTGAAAAGTGATTTTCAATGTGATTGCTAAAGATTAGAACAAAATCGATAGTATTTGTACTCGTTTTTTACAAGAATAGTATTATTAATCAAAATTTGTTTGTTAGTTAAATTCATTTATAAAGATATTACGAAGGACATTACTTCACACTTCACAAATAAAATGCTTCATTTAGGAACTATTATACAATTATTAATTTTAACGTTACATAAGTATAAAAAGATTTCTAGAGTTTTAACTAGTTTTGACTTTTATACTCTTTTTCAGTACCCATTTTGCAACGGCTTTTTAAACGAAATGGATTATTCCCTACTACTACATACATATAATTTCTCCAAAAACAGAACAGTTTTGAGAAAAAAAACATTTTTTTCATTAAAAAATTCCCTATTGTTCTGTTAATTGTCTTTTCGATTATCCTTCAATGCTTGACGGATAATCGAGTCCTACTGTAATTCGATAGGCCCATAAAAGAAAAATATATTTTTACAATCTGCACATCCTCTTCTTTTAGCCAAATATTAATACTCATCTAGTTTAGATTTTAAAAATTTTATTTTAAATGTATGACCATCTAAAACTTCCACTACACAGAGAGAAATACTTCATAAGAGCTTTGCACAATATTGTTCAAAACGGTGTTGGAGAAATTTATATTATAATTGTAGAATCGTATTGTCCAGCGTTGTGTAGGATTTCGTTACTGAATTGTCTAACAGGAACTTACGACAATTATTTAACACAGTCAGATTTAGTTCTGCATTCTTTGGAACAATGTTGTAGAGGATAAGCTAGCATATTATGTTGAAGTATAATTGTAAAAAATGTTTAGAAAAATACAATATTTTGTTTGAATGAAATCATAATCCAGTGTTCAAACTGCTTGCTACTAATTATTGTGTTTCGCAAACTTTATGGATGACATCCTATAGATGTCACCACTTGTAATTGTCGCTATTAATGTAAATTCGAGATTTATATATAAACAGCCGACGGCAAAAGAAAATTTTAGTGTTATACGTGTATATACTACACGTTGTATAGTATGTAAATACTATACATTGTATAGCTATATACATATTAGTTACATATATTTTAATATATGTAAAAATATATATTTTATTTGTGATATATCTAGCCTTCTGTATAGAATATTTGTGCCAGAGTATTGTACAATTTGTATAAATGTGAACAAGTAATTGTGTTAAATACTATTAAGCAATTGTGGCACACACTAGCGCAACAATTGTACAATTTTTTATAAAATTGTATGCAATAACATTACACATTCTGTTTTAATAAGTAACACAATTTGTTATGGAAACTTATACACAACTATTCATTTGATTCTACAAAATTACTATTGACTTCCACAAAATCTTGACAAACTAAATGACACAATCTTGTTTTATAATTGTACACAAATTGTCCCTGTCACTTTTTTAAGACCAATTTGTTTTACAATACCACACAATTGTTGATGAAATTTAAATACATTTTTCTCTGTGTATGCGCCTGATGTACCATGTGTCACATGCAGTGTCTGCCATAAAGTTGGATCCATATGGGAAAGTTTTTAATATTCTGACTGGAAAAAGACATTGTGAGGCAATCAACTCTGCTTCCAAAAATACTGGCAATAAGCCATGTCAAAGTTAACAGGTGATATTTCTATACTTAATCAATTTCTAATAATCTCGAAACAGATGGCACTCGTTTTAAACAATCGTTTATTTAAACATTTTAATCATGGTACAATAGCATATTATTATACGAGTTGTATAAAAGGTCTATTGTAGCACAAGTTGTTTGGGACACTACGAGTGAAGCGAGGAGTGTTCCAAGGGAATGAGTGCTACATTAAGTCTATAAAACAAGTATAATATACTATTTTTTATACTTTGCGTCATTAGTTTGATAGAAATTGTAAATTCAAGCTTTTAAAAACATTGCATTAAAATCTAGTCATTTTTGCGTTTAACATGTGGTACAGCTATAACATGACTTTTCACGTTTTGTGAGGTTAGAATGTGTAAAAATTAAATGTGTTTATATGTAATATAAAACAAATGTTACCAATCTTACAAAACAAATAGACCTCAGAACGATGTTATAATAGCCTCTATTATGAAATCGTTTTTGATGTCACAATGAGTCCATTGCGAACGCCAAGTACAAAAATAAAGATTTTGGGGTTACAAATTAGTCTTTAATTAGTACTAAATGACAGCTTAGGAAATTTTCATTTTTATGAAAGTTGATTGCCAGTTTGCGCTGCCAGTCTTGATATATGTGAATAGCGACTATAGAATTGTAGTTGCGAAAAAAGTTTTTGTGGTACTAATTTGTCCTTAATTAACTAGTAGTTAATTAATTATGGCTTTTTTATTTTTTTTTGTTCGAAGTGGGTGCTAGCTTGAGCTCAAGCTAGCACCCCCAATTTTCAAATGCGAATTGTGAAAAAAATTAGTTTTTTTTTTGGTATTTTGTCTTTAATTAGCTCTAAATTATAGGCGGGTTTTTTCGTTTTGCTTGAAGTGGGAGTGTTAGCTTTATTGATGTATTCACTTAACGATTCTCAAAATGCCGCTTTTAGCAAAAGTACTGATAATAAGTATGAATAACTATCGAATTTCCCGCAAATTAATTATGGCACCACTTCTACTATATTCGATTTCGACGGCTGCGATGATGATTGCGGGATTGCGAAAGATTTCGCTGATTGCCAATAAAGACTGTAAGATTTCTGATGATTTCCTTGTGATTGCGTGCGATTGCCGCCAAAATGTACATGTATTGCGGCGAGTGGTTGACCCCTCGTGTGCAATCTTTTCTTCGGCCAAAATCCAGCACCTAATAATTAAAAACTAAATAATCCAAAGGAGTCACTACAACCATAACTTTAAGAAAACCTAATTGTTAATAACACAAAAAAAAACAACAGAATCAAGAAACTACTTCGGTGGGTTGTAAATAAATAATTGTGGCACACGGACTTGAACTATATAATATACAAAATTCTATTATCAATAGGTCGAATTTGTGAACTACATATTTGAAGCAGCGTAAAAACATTACCAAAAAATTTAAAATAAGTAACTACATCCATTTTAGATTCTGCTATTTGTTTCATACTAGGGTAATGCCATGTCAAGTGATCCAATGAGTTGTAACTCACCTCTGATTTATTTCAAATTTGGCACAACTGTTATACTCCTCAAGATAAGTAAAAATCTAAAATATTATATTTTTAACTCAAGTGGTTCTTGAGTTGTGCCTTTCTAAAGTGTACAAAAATGAGTGATTTTGAGCAAGTTGGCGTTTACGTTTTCCTTTATAACTTTTGATAGAAATAAGATAAAGAAATGAAACAAAAACTGTTTTAAAGTCCATCATTTGGGCTTTAAGATGGTATGTTGCTTGGCATACTTTAATATTAAAAAAAAATTATATTGCGCCCCTGAAGTCTTTGACCTTGAATTTCTCAGAAAACATATGATTAAAAATTTTGAGAAAAATTGGACATAGAGTTGCATATCTTTTAAATATGTGTGCCAAATTTCAACTTGGGATCTAACTGGGATCGTTACTAAATTATTTTAACAAAATAGCAATGTTGAACATTTTACCATTAATAATGTTTTCAATATTGGGAGTTTTGTTTTATATGTGACTATTTCTGTTTTGGTAATTACTTAAAAGGAATCTGGGTTATATAAAACATTAATTAACAAATTCCTGTACGAGTTTTAAAAACTTTTTTAAATTATTTGTGAAACGTTACCTAAATAAAAAATCCTGGGTATACTTGTCAAGAAAATTTTTCAGTATTATCAGAACACGTGCAAATTGTTATCAACTATAATAAATTAAAATCACTATGACAGGCAATAAAGAAAATTTTAATTTAATTAATGATGCACAGTATTAATGTAAAATACTCATAAATAATCACTCATTTTTGTACACTTTAGAAGGGCACAACTCAAGAACCACTTGAGTTAAAAATATAATATTTTAGATTTTTACTTATCTTTAGGAGTATAACAGTTGTGCAAAGTTTAAAAAAAATCAAAGAGAGTGATGGTCAAAACTTCAAAAAAATTGGATCACTTGATGTGGAATTACCCACTATCACATTAATAAATTAATATTGTTTTTCTACTCATGACATTGAAATCACTCATTTTGCAATCGATAACAATGGTTGAAATCGCATTTCAACCTCTAGAGGTTGAAATTATCGGACTACCGCGATTTTGAATTTCAAACTGTTCGACATTCAATTGCTGACAAGAGAAATGTCACTTTAATGTCATGTTTTGTCACTTAAATGTAATATTTTTTTCTAAAGTGCATTAATTTACTAAAGATTCGAAGAAAAAATAGTATATGGAACGCGTGGCTGATAAAATTTCAACGTCTCGAGTTACTTTTTTCAACTCGCTGTCGCTCGTTGAAAAAAACCACTCTCAACGTTGAAATTTTATTTCAACCACTTGTCCCATAATATACTATTTTCTACAGTTGTCAAAAAACGATGACATTTTTTCAGTAATATCTGTATGCAAAATGCCACATTGGTTTTGTTTAGTTGACAACGTGCACTAAATATTTATGAATTTATGCGATTTATGCATATTTGAGTAATGTCGTTTCAGTAGCAACAACGAAACTGTCAACTTTGTGCTAAAATAAAAATTTCCTTGTGTTATCTTTTAAGAATTTCTTACTACTTTTTCGAGTATTTCAATAACGCTATAGAAAAAATGTTGTGTGAAATTCATGCTAAGGGCGGATTCAAGGGGGGGCGGTCGGGGCGATCGCCCCCAGCTTGACTTAGGTGTTTAAATATAAAATTGCCTGAAATTTATGGAAATTCTATAAATATTGAAAAATGTTAATATTCATACTTCACAAAGGGCTTTGACCTGAAACTACCTAAATAAATTCCAACAAATGTTAAATAAGTAGACATCTGGAAAGGCAGCGAGGGTATCAATATAACTGAAGAATGGATCGGAATTATTTTATTGCTTTTTATAGGAAGGTTCGTCCCTTGCTTCAAGAATCTTTGCAACATTCTAGGTAATTCATTTGTTCGTTTGCTATATTGACTTTTGGAAATTTAACGTTATAATGTTTAATAAATTATACGTGTGTAGTGAATCTATAAAATTAAATATTAATTCGATATTTTATGTACATAAAATATAGAATTAATATTATTAATAAGGGTGTTATTATGCAGGAAGAAAATGAGACTACCAAATTTTATATACTAAATGCTTTTCAAGTTCTCTAAGGATTTTACAATAGCTATTATGTCGAAATAAATTTCGAATAAAGCACTTCCTATTATTTATAATATATAATAATTATAAAACGAGGATGTTTGTCTATGTTCTATTTTGATTTACAATTTTTTTATTTTAAGCCTTACTTCGTAAAACTCCATAATCCTGAAATGAAATAGAAATAAACTAATAAAAGGTAGATATTTACCTTTGATGATGATACCTAGTTTTGAAATAATATATTATCAGGTATAGAAATTTTAATAAATATTGTCAATCTTTTATTAATTATTTTATTTCCATTTCATTACGTGGTTACAGTGTTATTAGAATATCAACAAATTAAATCACACATTTGAGAAATCCCAAATAGTAATATTTTGGACATAATATGGAGTATTTCCAAAAAAATATTTTTTCTTTATAGTTTCATGTTTAAAATAAGGAAACACACACGTCCGTTTGCTATAACTTGTTGACTTTTTTAACGAAAAATCGTAATAAAAGTAGCACTTTTTTAAATTATTTTATTCAATTCTTTGCATACTATTGCTTGTAAAAAAACAAACTTCAATCTCCTCAGAGATTATTGTCAAAGTATACCATGTATATTTTTCTGATTTTTTTCTATTTTTGTATAAATCCTCTTAGGACAAATTTCTCAACTTACAATATTATGCAAAAAATGTCGTGTACAAGACTTTTTGAAAGTCTCTTTTTTCACTCATTTGCTTGATAAACTCAGGCTTTGTCCTTGTTAATCAAACCTGCAGAGCCGTGAAAAAGTATGACCTTCATAACTAGCTGTACAATATATTATTACCCGGCTGACTATTTGTTATTAAAAATATTACTCATTATATATTATTGTTACACTTCTCACTATAAAAATATTAAAACGTGATTGAGATCTACAATGTCTCAAGACAAGTTAATTGGTTTAGGTCTCCAGCATATACATAAAACAAATCCACCATTACCAGACAAAGTTATAGAACGTTTTGCCAAAAGTGGTAATGATCGACTACTACTAGAATGATTCATATTATTGCAATGATTAATTTTACTAATACTATTTAGTAAGTATACCTGAATAATAAACGTAATAATCTTAACATGAGTTTTAACAGAGTATATACAATACGACCATTACAAGTAGACAAATGAACGAGTGGTCATTCTGCTGATTGGTGAAGACAAGAGTAACAGAGTTACAAACAAATCTTCGAGGATGTAGGTGTACTGATGTATATTTACATTTTTATTATACAAGTTACTTACTTGATTATTAAAAATTTTCATAAGTTTTTACTGCTATTCAAATAGATAAGATAGGTAAGAATAGTAAAATAGGTAAGAACAGGGGTAACGAAATACAAAATTTCAGCAAGCATTCTGGACCGTCACACATCATTCACATTTCCAGCTGACATGTACTAAGGAATAGCCAACCGGACCGAGAAAAATCCAGCGCCTGTCAACCGCCCCATTCTGGAATCACTGCTGTAGTATTATTTTTCTCCGTCTGCACAGAATAAGCACTCGTTCATTTGTCTACTTGTAATAGTCGTATTGTATAATGTAAATAACATGTTATAATAAAATAAATTTCCTTTGTTGCTTTATTTTGGAAACATATATGTATTTGAAAAAAATTATTTTTTACCGCCCCCCTCAAAAATTCTCCTAGATCCGCCCTTGATTCATGCTCGAAATGACTTTGGGGGTCTCGAATAAGATTTTGACTTGGCTACGCCTCGTCAAAAGACTTTCATTCTTGACCAACAAAGTAGCATTTCGTGCACTAAATACAGAAAAAACTATTAACACTAGTTGTAAATGAATGTTCAATATAGTATTTATTATGATTGTTCAATTTTCTTATTGTACTTAATTGGAAGTTAAGTTCGAAGAATAGTTTTATTTATATACCAGAATCAAAGAATAACAATGCAAAGAATTATAGCTAAGTATCAAGAGATCCAGCAATTAGTCAAAATGCAATATGTCAAATATATTTTAGGCTAAGCCTTAAACTAAAAATCATAATTTAGCAGCAATCTATGTAAAAATGAGTTAAATCTACATCTACAATCATGAACTTATCTTTGGTACTATATAGGGTGCTATGATTCTCTTCACTCTTATTTGTTCCTCTTTCCTTGAAACATTAGAATGTTTCAAGGAAAACTCTGAAATTGACTACCATCACCATGCTCCTACATCCTTTAGATAATAATCATGCTATGTTTTTCTCAATATCAAGAGTGCACCAAAATCTTCTGTCATACTATTGATGACTATTGTGAATACTAAATTACTCGTAAACTGCAGACCTAAAAATGTATCAGAAAGATCTGAACAAAACAACACTTTAAAAGTTTCTTTTGAGGCACCTCAGTCAATTAATGAGCCAATAAAATGAGTCGTCTAATTTAATTTTAAGATTTGTAACATTTTTATACAGAATAGACAAGGGGCATCAAAGCCCCTAATTTAAAAATAAATTGCATCGTCTTATCAATGGCATATTGAGGGAAAGCGGATAAGCTGAAAAAAGTGTGCTGAAGATCATTTTCAGACAGTATCATGTGCTATAATTACAGTCTTTAGAAGTCGATAACTATGGTCAATTGACAAAATAGGAATGAAACCTTCTGAGAACCAAGATTATCAGCAGCACTGTTGCCAGCAATCACCATCTTCTAACCACTCATTAAAAGAGACAGCAGCCAATACCAGAAATTTCAGTCTTTTCAAGATTTCTGATACCCAGTAGTAAAATTTTAAATAAATAACAACAGATATGCTAACAAAATTATACACAAGTTACCAAATTTCACATCTTATTAAAAATGGAGTTCAATGATACCAAATTTAAATCGATACTTGATCTTCGTCACTTAACGTTACTCAATAATAGACGTGGACAGTCCAGTGCACTTTGGTGAGTTTTATGTGGCAAAACTTGCATCATTATATTAGGTTTAGCTTCTAGTTTTATAATTAGTATCGTTTTCTCTGGTCACATCTCAGACTATCTACACTGTAACTCATAATCAGATAACGTCTTTGTGAAAAATGATATCAATGGCATTTTTTTATGCCTTAAATTGAATTAAAACAAAATTTGATAAACATTGAAATAACTTGAAATCTATGTAGAGAATAGAATATCTAGAGAATAAAATAGTAGTTAGTTTCGGAGCATAACGGCACTAAAGTTATGATATAGTATGATCTCTCTCAATGAAACAAAAGACTTTAACGAGATTCATAGCCAAACAATTAACAGAAATCACGGAATTGGTTCATACAAAGGAGTAGTTCAAAAATATTTATTCGAAAAATATGTCTATGCACATATGTGCACTAAAAACAAACTAAAAATGTGTACATTTAAAATTTTTTGCATTAACTAAAAAAAAGTATCCAGTGTTATATGAAGAAATTTTAACAATTCAGTATGCTTCAAGTCCAGTCCATCCTATCCAATATACCTTAAAACTGGGGCTTTGAGGTACATTGAAAAATGAAAATTTGACATCACGAAGTATTATCTTAAACTTTAAAATTGTATGTGTGTCACAAACAGAAGTACAAATTAATCTAAAAAGGCACTATCAACACATCAAATAAAATTTTATCAAATAACTAAAATACAAGAATACAAAATAAATTGCAAAGGTATAATTCAATATTGTACCACCAAATTCATTTTTAAATTTCTATGTTTGAGGTAGCATAATGATTGAGGAGCATAACCTTAAAAATGTTTATCTGTAGTGACTTGTGGTATGAAAAGAGACATTGACAATGCTTTGAATGTGATTGTACTGTGTGTCTTGTGTGTTTTGTCATTTTTTAGCTTAATTAATAGTAGTATTTAACAATTTTAAATTATATAAAAATGTTACAAATATTAACAACAAACATCAATGAATGTCTAATGGATAAACATTGAAATTATTAGATTAAATGTATTTACTTGAATGTTCCGAGCTGTAGTATAATATAACTTTTCACCATAAAGGAGGCGTTTGTAGTCGCGAAATCGCCTCCGTAGTAAAATGTAATCAATCTTCAGTAATTTGAGTTATTAGAAAGTATGCTGAATTTGGAAAAATCGACGACAGATCGCGTAGTGGCTGACCAAAGAAAACCTCAGTTCGGGATGATGCTGTTAAGAAGAACAAGTCTGACAGACAGAAGTCTTAATTCCACCAATTAACCAAACTGTGGTCTGAAGCTATATACAGGTGTAAGCATGTGCACTTCCACTGTGAGAGGGAGTGACTTAGGGGATGTAAACCATGGAAGAAACCACTGCTTTCCAAAAAGCAAAGACTCTACCGTTTGGAATGAGCCAAGAAAAATCGAAACTGGACAACAGAGCAGTGGCAGAAGGTACTATTTAGTAACGAATCCACTTTTAATATCAATAATCATGCTGGAAATACCTACATCAGAAGGTCTCCTGGCGAAGAATTTTCGCCAAAATGTGTTCTTTCAACAATTAAGCATCCAACCTACGTTATGGTATCGGGTTGCAAGTCCGCTCAAGGAGTTGGCCGACTACACATCGTCTTTGGAATGATGAACACCACCAAATACCTCGAAGTACTGTAAGATAAGATGCTAAGCAGCAGAAAAGACCTGCTTGGCGAAGAAAAGTTTATTATTCAGGATGATAATGCTCCTTGCCATAGAGAAATACTGGTTAAAACATGGATGGATGAGAATAGAATCGACAGGTTGAACTGGCCAGCGCAATCCCCAGACCTTAATCCCATCGAGAACCTGTGATAAAGGTTATCAAACATTACATCCAAAAGAAAACCAAATTAATCGAATCTCTAGTCCACGCCTGGCATCACTGTATTTGATTTACAACTCTAGTTTTTTTGCACATCAAGAAAACTCTGATAGAGCCGTTAGAATATTGAACCCTTAAATACGCTACAGCACTGTAGCCAATTTCAGACGCATCCAAGAATGCATGAAGTTCTTTTTTGACTGCCGAGTCTAAATTAATACATCTAGAAAATTTTTAATTTGAATGTTTAGGAAGTTCCAACTTAAACAAATTCCAGTTACCGATCACTGTCTCAGAAACATTGGGTGGGTGAAGCAGACTACATGGCACCTACCAATAGAACTGGAACCGGTAAATCCAATCCCAGGAATCTGGGCTAAGGGTTGCTCAGGCCAGAATTAAATATGTGGTAGAGTTATACGAAAGTGTATCTCGAGGAATACTCATAAACGTTGACTGACTGAATCTTATGGAAGTGAAATTTATCCCGAATAGATGGGGTAAGTTCTGGCCAATGGGAAACTGTATGCTACCAGGTAGTTGTGTTCAGGATGCTATTCGGATCACCATATGACTTAACTGCAGGAAGTCCTGTGAACTGAAAAAAGCTCTAGAGCCACTACGCTTAAGTGGTGATGAAGCGAACACACAGCCTCTAACGCTCAAGACAACTTCACCCTAACGGGTACACACCGGAAGTCTAGAACGAGTAGACTTATAAACGCTGTCAAGGAATTACCAGTTCTACAACTGGGAACCATTAAAAAACCAATTCCTGCCACAATTGAGGTTGGATTAGATCGGGCAGTGGTCCCCCAACTATGTTGGGAAATAGTCCAAAAGCTGGACGAAATGCCATCTCCTATAGAGGACGCCGACGGATGAGCACGTTTATAGCTCAGGTATTAGCCTAGAGAGCTATTAGAGTTTGGACAGTAACCTTGCTCCCACCGAGCATATCTCGATACATGTCTTAGAACGGGAAGTGAACACTCAAATGTTCAAACAAATACAAGTATCAAATACCATCAATTAGGGTCTATTTAGGTATGTAGATGATACGCTATGAGGCGGAGAAATGTACATAAACAATCACAGAGCATTGTCTCAGGAACAGGGTCATCCCAATCTATTTTGTTTCCATTCGCCATCCATAATTGCTGCATCAACCTTTTTGCTTCCGATAAGATATTTGATGGGGCGTGTAAATAGCCCCACCAAAAAAATTAAGAAAATTTAAAGAATTGAATTACAAAGTAACAAAAAAATGTGGGAGTAAGAATGGTCTACAACTCCATGCTATTGAGAGCCAAAGCACAAGGGACTCACCAGTAATTACTCCTACTTCTGCTGAGTTCTAGTTCATCCACACCAACAGTGCAGGATTTACGTATAAGCTACACAAGCTATAGCTTAGGGTCCCCACTTTCTTGGGGGCCCCCAAAATAAATTGTCTGAGTGAGCAACTGTCATATACGAAGGGAATACTGATAATATCTAGAATGCCATGTTTCTAAAAACGAATGAAATTTGTTTTTAGTTGACAGCTACTTTTTAATGTTTTGCGAGTTGATTGCTGTTTAGTTTGTTCGATTTGCTCTAATAGTTTTTTAATTATCATAATTTAAAGATTGTGTGTTCACCCAAAAATGAATTTGACTAGAAAACATTTCCAGGCTATAATTTTTTACGATTTTAAATCGTCATTAACGCCTAAACAATGTGAAGATCGGCTTAGAAGTGCATTTGGTGAAGAAGCCCCGTCTAAGGCAACAATTTATAATTGGTACAGCGAATTCAAAAGAGACTGGCTTTTTCTTAGTGATGAATTTCGTGAAGAACGCCCAAGAACTGCTGTTACTGATGTACCCGAACGGCTACATTGATTTATTATAATAGGGCCTTTCGTTACAGAAATATTAGTTGCGCATGCGCCGCGCGAAAGTGAATTTTATGAATGTTTGCAGAAATGTGGCAACATTGGCGATTGCGATTAACTGACAACTGTCAAACGTATTAGGTTAAATGGTGAAAACGGTGAAAATAATAAAAATAATATTGCACTTGCTCTTGCACATGCATTAGTAATTCGCGATTCTCGGCAGTTACATAAGAAAAATGTGCATTAGTAATGTTTAATAAGAAGCAACAATTTTATACTAACCTCACAATCAGTTCGTTTTTATTTCCCCTTGTACAAACATTTCTACACTTTAAAAACCGTTGAAGCTGCAATTTTGTCAGTTCTGATGGTCTCTTATTTCCCAATGAAGCACCAGGCACGTCATTTTCATTTAAAGTAACACTATAAAAAGGCAAGGAAGTAGCCATCTTTTTGTTGTTGTGTTTGTTTCAAATGACAGTTGACGATGTCCTGCTGGACAATGTTGCCAGATCATTTTTTTGACTCAAACGCGCTCTATGAACCGTTTAGGTAACTATGCAGTTTCAACAACTGAGCATGCGTACTCGTTGCTACGAAAGGCCCTATTAGCTAACTTGGTTTATTAGTTTGTATCATTTATTCTTAAACTATTTTTAGCTAAAGTTCATATTGTATTGTACCCGAATGGCTACATTGATTTATTATAATTATCTAACATGATTAGTTCATTAATTTGTAATATTTATTTTTTTAAACTATTTTAGCTAAAGTTCATATTTACTTAGTTCTGCAAATAATAATTGCATTTATAATAATATATTTATTTAGGGTTAAATGAACTCCAAGGTACAACTTATTTATTAAAATTTAGTTTTTGCATATCTAATATGAAGAAATTGCAAATCTAGCTTCCCACGGGAAATAGACATTATATTTCCCTTTTGCGAAAACTGTGAAATTCTATATTTTTTTCAAAATGCTTATTCTTTCATATGTGATAAGGCTACTTCCTTCAAGACGTGCATAATTGCATTTTTCTAATATTAATCAAAAGAAAGTAAGTTTTGTCTTGGAGTTTATCAAACACACGTACACTGTTAATTTAATTAAGTTTGTTTTGTCACCTGAACTGTTTTCTAAATGTCTACATTTTTACTTAGGGTTTTTCTTTAAGTTAGTTCTGATTAGGTCCTCAAGAAAGAAGGAACTCACTTTCGGTTTTAAGTTTTTATAATCTTTTTTCAATTTTTATTTAAATTCAATATATTACTCCTTCCTACGTGAAAGTAATAATACTTCAATAATTTATGTTCGGTGTGAAATAATGTTATAAACCGATTTACTAATTTGATTAACAATAATAAATAAACTCGTCTTTAATTATTAACTATAAACTGTGTTTATATTATTTGGATTACCTCTCCCTTTCTGTAAGGAAGCGAAATTAAGGTAAGTGCACTTGATTATTATCTAGCCCAGCACTTCAACCCGTTGGCCTCTGAGGGAGCTACCAAACATCATAAGTTTCAGCCGAAGGGTTACGTGCGGACAAGGGTTACAACTGCTTAGGGTTACAACTAAGTATCCCAAGGGTTACACTGATGAGAATATTGCCGCTGTTTGAACAATTTTGACGAGAAGATCGACGGACATCTTATGAATTTATTCGGGCGACATTGGGCATTGGTATGAGTCAAATACAAAACATTTTACGTCAACAACTAGAAGTAAGAAAACTTTGTTGTCGATGGATTTCACATAAACTGACTCCCGATCAAAAAGAACAACGCATTGAATGGTGCAGAAAAACTCTGGAAAAATTCCAAGGCGGCACTTCAAATTTGGTTTAGAATATCGTCACTGGTGACGAATCTTGGATTTACTGTTATGATCCTCAAAAGGAAAGTCAATAGGCTCAATGGGTCTTTCGAACCGAACCTAAGCCTACAAAAGTTCGAAAAATTCGCAGTGCTGGTAAGAAGATGCTTGCTAGTTTTTTCTAAAACGGGTCATATTTAGCAATATGCTATAGTAGCTATAGCATTAGAAGATAGACGTACCGTTACTGCCGATTGGTACACAAATGTCTGTTTACCATAAATCTTTGAAAAAGTTCGTGAAAAACGCCCCAAAGGAAAAATAATCTTACATCATGACAACGCATCGTCGCATAAAGCAAAAGTAACAACTGAGTATGTGGCTGCCCTAAAAGTATGCACCATGGACCCTCCACCGTACAGCCCTGACCTAGCACCTTGCGATTTCTTTTTGTTTCCTAAAATTAAAGATAAAATGCGTGGAATCACTTTATCGTCATCAGATGAAGCAGTGGAACATTACAAAAACCTGGTTTCTGAAGTGTCTCAGGAAGAGTGGCATCATTGCTTTAAGGACTGGTTTCATCGAATGCAAGAATGTTTAGAAAATTTAGAAAAACAATAAAATCTTTTAAATTTTTTTAAAACTAATTCTTGTTTGATTTTCTAAGAATTTTCAGTGTCGCTCTGGTATACTTAAATATAATGCAGCATTATTTGTCCCAATGCCGCACGTCCGGAACGTCCCATACTAAAGGGCCCCATATCTCAAATAGCTTAGGGCCTTATCAAGTCTAAATCCGGCCCTGCACACCAAATAATCAAAATGGTGAAATTGAAGGGGCGGGCGGTTTTATAGGATTCACAAAAAGGGGCAAAAATACAAATTATGTCAACGTCTCTTCTTCTCGTATTTGTTCTCGTTGCTAAGGTGCTTCAAAACAAATAGTTGGCATCAGCCATCATATCCTGGCAACGCCAAAGACGCTATCCAAAATAGCGATAAGCAGAAAACTCCCGGTGGGCCAGCATGCGCCTGCTTAGTTTGTAATTTAGACACGAGATATACACGAAATCCAAAGGCATAACCAGAATTAGCGTGATTTAGTGAACGCCTTGCCTTGCATTGGTTTATTAGATTATCATCAACTGAAAAAATCTAAATAATTTTAAAAAATGCTTTATCGAGTGTTATTTATTGCAGAATTATATTATATCAAAACAGGGCAAGAAACAAAACCCCCGAACAAACGTTCACAATTGGGCTAGCCCACTGAGGAACTGAGATAAGCGATACACAACAACTTGCGTTGAGCGTTCTTTTCTGTATATTACATCAACTAAAAATAGAACATATGTTTTTCTTTAAAGTGATGCAATAGGCTTGCCCACCGCATTAAAATGATACACTACATTCACATTTTCTCGTACTACTGAACATATGGAAGAAATTCTGATCATTGTTTAATAACAAGACTGGTACGAAATCTAAAAAATGTGAGATGTCATGAGGGTAACTATTTTGTAGACCCACTTTGAGAAGATATGTATACGTTTCATCAGAGGACTCTGTTTTCAACAAATACATAAAAATCTCAAATAATGATAATTCAGAAACCATAATCTGCACCGAATATAATACTAATAAATTAAAAAAATAAGATGCAAAGTGTAATCTGTAAAGAGTTACAAGAAAGTAATTACAATTAACCCTGCAGTAGTCACGTGGAGTACATTTTGCACCCTAGCAATGCAAAAATTGCCATAACTTTAAAAGTATTTGAAAATAAAAAGTATGGCTTCTTGTATTTGTAGCTAGAGGTTTAGGAAGTGATGAAAGTACTGTTCCAGACAACAGGCACAAGATCAGCATTTCAAGGTTATTGTTATTCATGCGGAAGAGCACACAACAAAACTAGCCATTCCATATGTGAAAATGTTGCAAATGGACAGTAACAAAAAATGTTACGTTTTTAAGTTGTATGTTGTTTTTTTCTTATATTTTAGAAAAGTTAAGTTTTTTTGTTTATTTGGTTATTTTAGTAGGCTAAGTACTTGTTCTCCTAATGTTAATAAATAACAATTGAAATAATACGGTATTTTGATTAAAAATCCCCATTTAAAGAATGGAGTGCATTTGCACTCTATGCGACCACTTACTTACGCTTCATCAAAAAGCCTCCTAATAAACAAAGATTTACAAATAAATCACTTATGAGAAATTTAGAAACAATATAAATCAAAATACTAACCTGAGTAAATAGTTTGTACAAGTTGTCGCTTTATTACTTAACATTCAATAAAAGTACGATTTAGTACCAAAAATTTATATGTATTTTTTAAATACATAAAAACAAATAGCCCTTATTATTAACATAGAATATGCAAATTCTTCCTACTACTTGGTATACTCAATAAAGAGAAAAAACTATGATTAGTGTAAAACATTACATTAATAAATGAGAAAGATTACCAATACATTATTGTAAGTATTTTACCCAGGACTTCAGTCTCATTAAACTAATGCATATACATAGATAAATAAAAATATACAATCATTGTAAAAATACATATATGTTTATATATATATAGCCCCTTACAGTTCAATTCTTTGTTAAGAACACAACTTAGATACGTTGTTTATGTCATCATAGAAACACACTTTTACTATTTATTAAGTGCTTAATTAAATATAACTAGTTTCATTATACAAATAAAATTTGTAATAAAAGTTGTGCTCTTTGTACAAAATATATTTAAATAATAAAAGCAATTTACTAATTCGTCTCCTTAATACCACAAATTACTGCACAATAATTTATTAATTTGTAGAAAACTCAAGTCAGCATATTTCAAATGCTAACTGTACCTTTTACAGTATGATTTCACACATATGAAATATGATTTCACATTAACGAAAACTGATTTCACATAAATGAAAACAGAATTCATAATAAGGAAAACTGATTTATCATTCACGAATTGCGACTTTGCAATAATGAAGACAGATTTTGCATAATAGGCAATAAGTTGTAAAATTTTATTATAAAGAAAATTTGCATTTTCTATAAGGGCTAGCGCGCACTATGAACTAAGCTGTTCAACGACAGTTCAGTCGGTGGAAGTTCGATGTGGGCACATTAACGAATTAAACTGTTTTTTGTCCGAGTTTTGCGTGCATACAAACTAAACTGTCGTCAATATAGTACAGCGCAAAATGAATTTCGCGGGTGATCTGGCAAAAGCTCTTATCTACTGTTACGCTAACTTTATGAGAAGAGGTAAAAAATGTCGGATAGGAGCTTTTGTCAGATCACCAGCGATTTAGTAGAAGTTTTTGTCCTTACTTTGACAACACGGCCTTAGTCGTTACTCATTAGACACCGTGAAAAGCAAAATAAAAGATATTTTGCGCTTACAACGCTTACTAAATGGTAATTTCATAACCTGTTCAAGGATTTGAGTGTGTAAAGAACACCAATGATTGGAGTGGGAGTGGCTGTAATGGATGCACTCTCTTACAAGTTGTATTTCTGAATTATTACCCCCCCCCCCCATCAATAACTCAACATTACCAGATTCAAAGAGAGGTAATTCAGTTGATCAGTAGAGTTTACTAATGATATATTTCAAATGACAATTTGTTTGTATACAATTTTCAATTATTTCATAAAATCTGCAATGTTAAAACAATTACAT
Organism: Agrypnus murinus; assembly: GCA_929113105.1. Classification (NCBI taxonomy): domain Eukaryota; kingdom Metazoa; phylum Arthropoda; class Insecta; order Coleoptera; family Elateridae; genus Agrypnus; species Agrypnus murinus. Next base: position 162,730,418 of record OV816024.1, read on the forward strand.
TTTATACATTAGAAATTTAGCAACTTGAATAAATAACGTTTTGATGTTTTCTGATGATAATGACAAATTAAATTATATAAGTAAATAGGTAATTATAACAATATTATTTTTATTTTTATCAACTTTTAGTACTCAACAAAATAATGCAAGTATTCTGAAGAAAATGATGTCCGGATGAAGTTCTGTGGCCATCTAGTCATTTATTGCCCGCAGATATATTGAAATCGTATGTTCCAAGTGTTGTCGGCCGACAGTTCAGTCGTATTCTGGTTTGTGACAAGACCCAACAGAAAAGTTGAGTAAACTGTTTAGTCAGTAATGCGCACATCGCCATATGTTGCAACAGACCTCACTCGGACGACTAAACTGTTGGACGACAAAAAGTTCATAGTGCGTGCTAGCTATAACTGTTCTACAAATGTCTCTTGATAAATACTATGAAATTTGATTGTTAAAGCATATGATGAAGACAAAGATTAGAGAGGAACAGCAAAGCTTTAGGTGTCAACATACATACAGTCCAAGCGTATGCTGTAGGGAGAGGTTGTCCTTTTTTCAACCATTACAACCAAGCACTAACCATTTCCGAATTTAGAATGCATACTTTAGAAGATATTGTCAATTTTGCAATTTAAGAAATATCACATCTCCTTGGATATGCTGCATCCTGCATCGTTGTGGGAGGAAGACCTTGTTCAAATTTAATTAAACTTAAAACTTATTTTTGTTTATAAAAATCTCGTTAAATCAATATTTTTTCAATGTCATTATCATTTACTTATAAAACGTTGTAACATTATAGGAAATAAATAAAAGTTAAGATCTGCTTTCATTTAGAATAGAATAGAACTTTATTAAATAGGTAATTGTAATATACAAACAAGGAAACAAAATATTTAAATATGAATATTGAAAATTATAAAAGTTATTGGTTGTAGGACCTTAAATACTCAAAAAGGGTTGATTTAAAATCTGCGATAGAATTTCTTTCTTTTATATCATTTGGAAGCTTATTAAGTTCTAGTATTTCATTATGAAAAAGCATTTTTATTGTTCTAGTGTAATTAGTTCTATTTACATAAAAATTAGTATTATTACTTGTGGAATAAGAGTGAAGTTCATTGTGGTATGTGATAAATTGATTAAAGTAAATGGGGGTTTTAAATTTCTTCATTTTGAAGATGAGAACCATTACTAAATATAAAATGTGATCCTTTACAGACAACCGATTCAGAGTATTTAGCAGTAGGTTAATTGGAGTATACTTGTTACATTTCAGTAATAGACACATACCTCTATTTTATAACTTTTGTAAACTAGAAATAATATTTTGATCAAGAGAATCAATAGCAAACTTCCACAATAGTCAAAGTGTGGTTGTATAATAGTTCTGAATACCAAATTTAGATGAAATTAGTTTTCAAACGAATTCTGCTTTTATTATTGCAACATCAGAATTATGAGTGATATAGATATTATTTATTTTTGGGCGAGGAATCAGGCTGGCGTAGGATTACTATGATCATTTGGCTGACCCTACTAGAATTTAGCCGAATCTAGGGGAATTGCACCCCCAGTAGGGATTTTTATCGTGCCAAACATCGCATTGACACGAGACCTACAGTTTTACTTCCTATCCGAAAAGAAGGCATGTTTTAAATCTTTCTATGAAAAGCTATGAAAAATTCCCCCCTGGGCTGGGGATCGAACCTGCAATCTTTGGATTATGACCATGCAACAAACATGCAAACCACTAATCTACCAAGACTGGCTTATAGGTATTAGTTTTCGTTTGTGTGAAATCAGTTTTCATTAATGTGAAATCATATTTCACATCTGTGAAATCATACTGTAAAAGGTATAGTTCCTTAGTTCAATTGTAAAATCTTATTGCCATTTAATTTTAATAATTGTAATGTCAACTAAATAACTTGTTACAATTTAGTTATAAGCCGACTTGTTTTTATTAAAAATTAATTATAATAATAATTACATTTATATAACATTTACAGGCAAATAAAACAAAAATAAATAGTGCTACACACCCTCTTAATTAATATAATAAAATACTTATAGTGAACTTAGCAAGTAACATGAAATTTTTTTTGATAATGCCGCAATGTATCTAACTCCGCTTAAGTATACAACACTTCAGTTGTGGTTACTGTATTACTTATGTTTTTTACATAGTATATCATGACTAGGTAGCTATGCTTATTTTTATGGAATGTAATACATTTAGTCATGTCACTGTAATAAAGTAATGAAAAGATGTTAGACAAAAAAATATCATATTTTGTAACCACAACTGATACAATTACATTAAACTCTTTATTTATATTTGCATAAATTCAAGAACTAAAATGTCTCTTGTAGTTGTTGAGCAAGATTCTCTACTTAATTCACAAGAAGATACCATATCTTGTCAGATGTAAAGTTAAAGTTATGTAATCTGCAAGCATGTAGATTTGTACTTTCAGTAGATAAGTAGTCCTGAAAAAGACACTGCTGTATGTGTCAAAAAATGCACCAAAAACTCTAGAAATTTAAAAATCCTCAGCTTGCATATCAAAAATAAAAGAAATATAGCTGAAAACCGCCAGTACACCCATATCAACGCTCTTTAAAATGATAATCTACAAATTATTCTTTTGTTTATCAGTTTACAGAATCATATTATTTATTAATTATATTTGGACTCGTCTCGTAAATAAGAACACATTATAGAAATGGGGGACTACAATGTGTTCTTATTTACTTCGACGAGGACCAATATAATTAGGATCGAAATTTACTTAAGGCAAGTTCGTTTGATCGTATAATTTTAACTCGAACAATAAAAAACAAAAATGATTGAAATGATGAATAAAAAAGATGATGTGAGTATAAGATAACAATATCACTAATGTCACGAGTTTTACAACTCATGCATCGCAGTGTTTTTCAGGAATACTAAACGTATCAGTTGCTTTAACTTTAAATTTTACAAGATGCAACATATCCTTGTCAATTTTAGTTTGACCCTCATTTTGGAGGTAAAAAAGTTTGTTAAAAACTATAAAGCACAACTTTTTTCCCATCAAGACAAATTCATCATTTGTTGCAATTTGTTTATTATTCTAAAATTACAATAAGTAAATCTCTACACAAGTTTTGAACTTCTGTCTGTCTGTTTGAATCCCCTCTACTTCAAGTGTTTGGAAATCTTACGTCCTGAGCTTTTCAATGAAATACACAATAGCTCAGTGAAGTTCCATAATGAACAAGATCTGTTAACACTATCAGCCATATTAAGATCAGTAAATAAAATGCAGTTACAGTAACTGTCCAATAAGTTATACTCAGATAGAAGGATTTCTTGCAGCTTTTCACGAAGAAATGTCTTTACCCAATCGCCAACATCTTTAAGGTATTATTATGAAATATCAGGGTCTGCCTGTGCATAATGCCAAGTTTTGTTGAAATCTAATACTACGTTGACTGAAAGTTTGCTAATCCAAAATCTCAATACCATCTGCTACTTCTGGTCGATTAAATAATGGCCACTTTATTGTCCAAAGTCAAAACTTTTCTTTTTACAACCCGACATTTTTAAAATTTAAGTTGCTGTAGCAGCAATGTATTCACCAAATGCTTCACAAACTGAATAAAATTGAAAACTGCCCACAAAATGTCAATAACAATTTTACTCTTAAAGATTTTAGATGGATTTATAGATTTAATTAAGGTCGTGTTAACTTCATTTATTTTAATGTTTCATCATTCAGATAAATTACAAACTGAGAAATTCCTTTCCTGAGAAAAATAAACAAAGCACTTTATCAAAAATTGGGTACATAACATTCAATAGCAAAAATTAGTTTTTAAATAATGAAGGGTATAATTTCCAAGTTCGTAGCATAACTGGGAAATTTTATTACCTAGAAGCTTCTTTGTTTAGGCGATAGGAATACACTGTTTAACAGGTAAGAAGGTGTGTTCCTAAAAATGTTTTCTTGTACAGCATTCAATAAACGATTTTAGTTAAAAATACTGACCCTGCGATGTTTGGTTTAACATGTTGACCAACGATAAGAAATTGTGTTATTACTCTCAGATGTCAATAAGCAAATGAAAAAGTTTTTTTAAGCTGCGAGTAAAGTGCATGTTTCAAGTATGGAAGATGACGTTATAACTGGGTTATAACGTTAAAAAAGGATTTCAACAAGAATGTTAGATTTAAATTGAATATTCTATTTAGTGTTAAATAAGTTAATTCGTTAATATCACTGTGTTTATTATTGTTAAAAATCTAATTTTGAATTTATTAGTACTTTAAAACTTTTAGGATTAAAATGTGCAGTTTGTGAAATCCCCAAGTAAGTAACATGAATAAAAGTCAATCTGGTTGTTTCAATAAATTTTATTATAAAAATTAATTACATTCTTTACATGGTGACAAAAATTCAAATCATAAACGTGTTAGATAGACGATAAAGAAAAACAATGTTCTGTTATGCTTAGATTTGAACTCAATTTGTTTATCTAGACTAACATACAGTTAATGAAGTAGTTAAGAGTATCCAAAACAAACCTAATGAAAGAGTAAAATAATTTCTAATTCAGTCGCAATTAATTATTAACGTCAGTTAAATTAAAACTGATCAAGAACAAAAGGTTCAGCTGCAAATATATTATATAATCCAAATGAATTGGCCATTTAAAAAAATCACATATATCCAAATATCTCATTTAGCACAATAAAAAACCTTTATAACATTTTTTTGTATGATCAATCATTTATGTGTAAAGTTGGATTTTTTTTACATTTAAACATTCATTCATTCATTTTTTCAAAAATTTGTAAATGTAAAAAGATTCCAATTTTACGCATAAACGATTTATCATACAAAAAACTTAAACTTATGACTATTAAACTATTGTGGTTTTTCATTATGCTAGATGAGATGCATCTTTTGAAAAAACCTCATAATTAAACCTACATTATTAATGTGGCAAAATGATGTTAAAGTTTATAACTTTCTAATTTTTTTCTGAAATAGTGGTACATCCTAGAACAAAGTTGTACAAAACTTTTTTGTTCCTTTTGGTGTCTTCTATCACTCCTTAAAATTAACACATAGTTAACCCCTTCTACCCTGTATACAAGATTTATGTTATTTTAAGTGACTTTCATAAAATCTAGCTTGTAGAATTGATGTAGTTTTTAAAATGACGAATTCAAATGAATTGTTTTGTACTGTTTTTCAGAGAAATACCTTTACCTCACTGCATATTGTTTTTAATATTATACCTCACAGGTATCACTGAATGAAGTAAACTCTCTGTTATATAAACAAAATTTGAATTTATTTTCAGTCAACAATGATTTTAAAAAAGCTAAATGATCAAACCACATTGACGATACCAAATGTACATTGATTTAGCATACTTTCACAAGTGTCCCAAATATGATAGTGGAATGTCAAATGCAGCGAGATCTAAAAATCTTTAAAAAAAATTAAAAAATTATTTTGTTGCTTTATTCAATTCAGAGATTAATAGTGGAATGTCAAATGTAGTGAGATTTAAAAAACTTAAAAAAATGACCACTCAACATTCAATTCCGTTTCATTATTCAGTTCTGAAATTATTACTTGCATTGTTTCTCAGTTAAGTTGTTCGTATTTACATACACTACAAAAGAACTTAAGATTTGCAATTTAAGGTATGGTTTTGACGGGTGTCCATTTGAATTAAAAAAAAAAACAAAAAATTTCAAAACCAATACGAACTTCCTGCAAAAATCCCATTACTTTAATGTAATTTATACTGTATAAACTGACCACTTCTCTTTTGTGATCATTGACCACATTTACCTGGAATATTTGTTTAAAAATGTTTAATTAACTTAACTTTAATGTTTGATTAACTTTAAATTGGTTTTAAAAAATGCGCAGTGTAAATGCAAGACTTTCTGGACCAATGTTACAAGAAGTAGCATTAAAATTTGCTCAGCAGTCAAATTTGCCTAATTTAAAGCATCGTCGGGTTGGCTCGAATCATTTAAGAAACGAAACATTTCCCAGAAGAGTTTAGTTGGTGATGCAAATGAAATTGATCCCGCAACAGTAAGTTATTTTCTTATTCGTTTTACAGAGTTTGCAAAGGGCTTTATATCAGAGGATATTTTTAATGCGGACGAGTGTGGGCTATTTTGGGAAAATTGTGGTGTATAAAGAATTCACACTTTTACGAAGTGACCACCTGCTTAAATTGACCATTTTGGGTGAGTCCCAAAGGTGGTCACTTTAGGCAGTTTCTACTGTATTTAACCACTGGAACAAATTGTTGAAATAAAATTAATTTTATGGCATTTACGAGCATCGATGCTACTTTTAGGTAAAAAAACATATTTGTGGCATTCAATTTTTTCCAACGATTTCCAAGTAAATTCAAAGTAATGGAAAAGTAAATAGTGCTGAAAATAGAGTACTGAAATAGAGTGCGCCAAATAATCTTTTTACCTAAAAGTAGCATTGAGCCCGTTAATGCCATAAAATTTATTTTTTATAAATTTTTCCTCAACAATTTACATACATAAGAATTGAAAAAAGTCTCTTTTTTGAATAGAAATCTTCCCTTCGTTACAGCAAATCATTAGAATAGAGATAGGAAGTTCGTATTGGTATTAAAATTTTTTGTTTTTTTTTTAAATCAAATAGGCACCTTTCAAAACTAAAATTCCAATATGACCCTAATAACAACTACCTAATGTATATACTATGTGAAGTTAGAACTATATACATTAGGGTGGTTCTTATTTGGGTCATATTGGAATTTAGGATTTGCCGGGTGCCAATTTGATTCCAGAAAAAAAACGAAAATTTTTAAGACCAGTACGAACTTCCTATATCTCTATTCTAGTCATTTGCTGTAACGAGGAAAAGTTTTCCATTTAAAAGGCACACTTTTTTCAATTCTTTTGTATATATTTCACCACAGGGACAAATTGTTGGGAAAAAAATGAAAATTGAGTGTTTAGGAATTAAGTGTTCAACACTACTTTTGGGTAAAAAAAAATTGTATGGGGCATTCAATTTTTTCCAACGATTTACAAACAAATTCAAAATAATGCATCATTCAAGTAGCATTGAAGTGATGTAGAACGTCTCATTGTTTTTCTTACCTAAAAGCATCGATGCCTGTTAATTCCATAAAATCAATTTTCAACAATTTGCCCCAGTGGTCAAATACACTACATAAGAATAAAAAAAAGTGTGCATTTTAAATGGGAAATTTCTCCTCGTTACAGCGAATGATTAGAACAGAGATAGGAAGTACCTATTGGTCTTAATTTTTTTAAATCAAATGGGTACCTGTAAAAAAAATGAAATTCCATGATCCAAATAAGAACCACCATAATATACATACAGCAAGAGACTTGCTATAAATCATGTAATATATACATCGTTCCAGGTACATGCATATATAACAGCTTTCAATTATCTTTTTTCACAATCAGTATTTATTTAATATTCGAAATATTTTGGTCCCAAATGATTCCAACATATTTTCATTAATAGTTTTACAAAATAATTTATCAAAATTTAAACCAATTTTTATATAAATAACTATACTATCGAATCAATTGCTTGAAAGAGTTATAAAAAGAGACAAAAAATAGAAATACTATTGTAGCTTGCATAAAATACTATTCAGCTTTTTATTGATTCAAATTTGGATGTTTTAAGTTAATCTTTAGAGCCCGGCCAGACGAGCGACTTTTAGTCGCTTTGTCGCTGCGTCTAAAAAGTCGTTCAAAATAGAACACCAGTATTTAAATGGAGGCGGCCACACGAGCGACTGTTTGGAAGCTGCGACAAAAAAGATGCAACATGTTCCATTCTAGTCGCTGACGCTAGCGACTAAAAAGACGCTGGCGACTGTCGCAGCTAATGGAACACACGGTTTCATACGTATGCGAACAGACGGGCGACTTTTTTGTCGCAACTACCCTCAGCGGTTCTCGTGTTCTTTTCGTTATTTTGTATTTTTTTATACAAAATTCGGTAGAATGATAGAAATGAACACGGAAGCATTGATAATCGAAGTGGAAAAACGGCCAGGTGTATTAACGTGTGTTTGTATGAGTAGAATAATAATAAATGGTTGAGAAATACAGTAGAATCTCATTATAATTCGAATTCGAAGGGAGTTAATAAACTTAATTAATAAATATTCGAATTGAGAATTTTGTGAAAATGAATAAATGGATCACTAATGTCTAAGATAAAAACGTAATTTTCTATAATCGGCATTATTTACCTTCATTACATTGTTTATTTTAAATAAATATACATATATATATATATATATATATATATATATATATATATATATATATCTGTTGTAGATGTATTAATTTACCACAATTAGTTATGATCTAGTTGTAGCCCACGCGTTCCTTAATATAATTTACTAAAGCTGTTTTATTTCAAAGGCCTTTAGGAGACGGAAAGTTGAAAAAATAATTGTTAACTCTTCTGTTGACTAATATTTTGATTTCTATTAACTGCTGATGATTCGGGACGTTTACCGATTCATTATCAAAGTTAAAATACACCACCAATTAGGATTATGAAATTGGACAATAGCAAAAAAAATTCGCTATCATTTCTTAAGTCACTTATATATTTTATGAAACTGTCCCTTTAGTAGCCCTTGACAAGAAGAAGCGAAATCATATAAGCTCCACAAAATTCATTTTTTAGACCAAAAATTGGACAGGGAAGTCTCGTGTCACAAGCGATTTTTTAGTCGCAGCTACATATTTGTCGCTCGTGTAGTTGGGTACGCGATTAATCGCAAGAAGCCGCGACTAGCGATTTTTCTGTCGCGCGTCTAAAAGTCGCTCGTCTGGCCGGGCTCTTAGAGTATAATCATTAATAATAATCATTTTATATAAACACAATTTGAGAATCTTTATTGAACATGAAAAGAGAAAATAAAAATCTCAGCTTTTTTTATTGTTCACACCAAAAAAGTTTATTTATCCATATAATCCATGAAATTATAAAGCTAATTTAGTAAATAATCATTAAACAATGCTCAATACAAGTAAACGTATTATGTAAAAGTTTAAAAATATGTCACTACGGAAATCTCACGAGTGGTTCTTAAAAACTGTATCAAATATAGTTTTAAAATTAAAACAAGAAGCGTAACCTTTCAACTTTATTTGCCTTTGTTGTAGGCAGCATATTGTTAATCTTTATTTTTAATACCAAGAACTTTAATTTTTACCTTAAGATAGTTCTGCAAATAATGTAGCTATATTTTCTGAACTAATGGAAATTATTTGTTTTCTCAAAGCCATTTAGCAATACACGAGATTCAGTTATGAATAAGATTAGTTTAAAATAAGTTTTCTAACAATAAAATCTTTTCATACTATGAAAAATTATGTTCTGATTATTATATTATAATATTCTGTAATAAACTGACATGTTTTTCAATTCTAAGAAACATGCTAATAAAGTAAATACTTTATTATTATATAAAAAAGAATATTGCAGTATAAAGGTGCATACAGACATGCAACAAACTATTGTAACAATTTTCTGTTACTCGTCGCAGTTACGGGATGATTATTTTCTTCAATTCTAACTTCACAAAAAACTCTCGTAACATAACTTCATAGAGTATGACAAATGCGAACATAATGCCGTTCCATGGAGTTTAGTTATTTGTTTTATTATGGAAGTTGCTTCAGCAAGAAGAAAAAGACGTAATAAGGGAAGAAGGTGATGCAAAGGCAATATTCAAATAGGATTGATTATGGTGGACATCATTTACTTTCTGACCTGAAATTGTTTTCTTCTGAATGTTTCTTTAATTTATAATATTACTATTGGTGTTTTGGATCCCATAATAATTCTTTCTCCCTATAAATAAATAAATTTATTTATTTGTTCCTTCAATACAATAAAGTTGTACAATGCATAATAATTGTTTAATAATTATCAAATTGAAATAAAACTAAACTGCACTACAATAAATTGAAGGCTAAGAAATTATAAATTGTTACGGTCCAGATAGGCAGTAAACAGCTGTATTATGTTGCGGTGTTATGCTGTTGCGTTGTGCCATCCATACTACAGAACGGTGTTACGCGACGAAGTTCACAACGGTGTTAAGTAAGGATAGTTTATTGCATGTCTGTATGCACCTCAACATTTAATTTTTAATTGTGGCATAGTAAAAAATATTAATATTAATCTAATTTCAAAAAAGATACTGGATGATAAAAAACTTGATAGAACAACTATGTCGAACAAATGATAATGATTACAGTTTTTGTTTCAATCGTGCATTTTTTTGTCACAGAAATATTTAAAGATAGACAGATAATTTGATATTTTACATAAATATATATATAGTGCCTGCCATAAAGTTGAATCCATATGGAAATTTTCTTAATATTCTGAATAGAAAAAAACTTTGTGGGGCAATCACCTCTGCTTTCAAAAATACCTGAAATATGCCTTGTCAAAGTTGACAGGTGACATTAGGTATCCGTCAAATTTGCTATTTTAAAAAATCGACGAAAAATGACCTTGGTTGTTAAAATATGAAAAAGTTTTATTAAAAAAAATATTTCTAATGATTTTTTAAGTCCACATACCGAGTTTGAATGAGATATTCCGACATAAGGAAAATTTAGTTTCTTAACATTTTTTGATACACGTGATTTTCGTGTTAAATTGCTTAAATTCTTGTATTATTCAAACGTGGTTTAAAAATAAAATCATGAGTTATTTTCATGGAAATTGGAAAATAATCCAGAACGTTCCATTTTATTCTTGATAATTTTAATACTTTTAAAAAATACCTACATCATTAAATATTATTAGCAAAGTATGATATGGACTTGTTGCCTTTCCACTCATTTAAAACGTTTTTAATAATTTCAAAATAGTATCAAAAAATGTTAAAAAACTAAATTTTGCTTATGTTGGAATATCTCGTTCAAACTTGGTATGTGGACATAAATGTATTATAATTTTTTCTTAATAAAACTTTTCTAAGGTCATTTTTCGTCAATTTGTTTTTAAAATAACGAATTTGAGAGATACCTCCTAATGTCACCTGTCAACTTTGACATGGGGTATTTAAAGTATATTTGGAAGCAGATGTGATTGCCCAGAAAGTTTTTTTCCAATCAGAGTATTAAGAAAAATTCCCATATGGATCAAACTTTATGGCAGACACTGTAGAACTATATTATGACACAATTTAAGGTGTACTGTTACTAGAAAAATGTCCAAACAAAACACAAAAAATTTAATTTTATATAAGCTAGAACTGTTATGCCTTTAAACAAAACAAGCTGCAACAGATGATGAATCCAAACTTAAATGCAAAATATTTTTCAGCATATATCAATAGTTATTTGTCCAACTAGAAAGGAAAGCGGTCCTTTTTACTTGAGCTCGAGGTGTGCCTCTCGATCGTCAGCGAGTGAGGCATTTGAGCGAGATTAAAAAGCGCTTTTTTCTCATGTTGGACAACATTTTTTCCAAGATATGTCCCAAAAGGATTGCCTCCAAACTATAAAGTTTTCTAACCTTCAACTTTAAAAACAAACTTAATTCTACAAAAATTCAATGAATTGCATTACGAAAATTTGCTTCTCGATAAATTTACTACCGAGAACTTGTGCATTTGCCATCTTTTCCTCTCTAGATATGGAAAATTACTCTCTCTTGCTATTTTGCATTTTTCCTCACTAGAGGAAAAATGAATTTTCATCACTATTTTGCAAGTTGAAAATCGAAGTTTCCGGGCATAGAATGGAAAAATATTTTTACCTCTCTGAAAAAGTAAATGATCTGCTCAACTGAAAAGGCACTAAACTATAGTCATATACTTTCCAATTTCTACATTAAAGGTAAGTTCGCAACTGTGCATTTATAGGGCTGCATTCGTACATCAATAGATGAAATAAACTCCCTTTTGAAATATGGTGTCAGTTAAATTTATTAACTTAATCTGGTGAACAAGACAGCCTCCAGTCTGAAAATAGTAAAACCCTTTAGAACAAGTCGTTAATCCACAACCATTACTGTAAACAAAGCTAGGCACCTAACCTCACTATCTGAAAAGAAATCTATGGCAAATGAAAATATGCTAGATAAAAACAAGCTGCGATTGGTAAATGTATTACCAGAGATGTACAAACCGAATGTGAACTTACCTTTAACGAACGCTTTGATAAGGATTTTGGTTTCTTTAATTTGATAATTTTTAGCTCTTTCTTAAACTTAACTCAGAGTTGTTTATGAATAAAATTTGGTTTATGTACGATTGAGGTTGAAAACATTCCTCAACCTGTCAAACAAATGTTAAATTAATAATTCTTTAAAGTGTCATTGCTCAAATCTGCCAGTGTCCTGTTTCGTCCTTTTTTTAATCATAAAATTAATAATGAAAAACTTTCTTCTTGAGAATTGCATCTGGGGACGCTGTATAGTTAATTCACTTTTAGTGTGATTCAGTTTACCTTGATATTAACCAGGTTTAACAGTGTACAAAAATTTATTAGTTGCATATTACTATATATTTTCGAATTGGCCTACTACTAAATTTTTTTGTTTATATTTGATAAAATTTTATATAAAGGTTTTGTATCTTAATGTTTAACTGAAATTAATATGTGACATTATTAACTAAAACTTGTACTAATTATTCTAAAAATGTATATGTATGGCCTACTCTGTATCATATTAAAAGTAAATGAACTATGCAATAAACTCTAATGGGTTTTTTTCAACGTCTATGGGTAAGTTCGGCATAGAGATCTGTTTACTCGAAGAGCTCGATTTCTATAGTATCCATTATTGTAAATAATTGTAACTATGACAATAGAGCTTTTGGGGCGAAAAGAGTTACAATGCCGAACTTACCCTGTATTAGGTCTTTTCTAGAAATGTAGTTTCATAATTTGAAATATTTTATTTTTTCTTTTTGCATATTAAGAATAACAAATCATAAAACAACAAAAATTATTGAAACAACTCTGCAATTCTTTCAGGTTAATGTATAATCCTTTTAAACAATGCTATTTAATAATCACTTGAAAAACTAAATACTATACTTTAGGTCTTTTTAATCAAACAGAACAGTGCATCTCAAATATTATACTGTGTTACCCTTACATCAAATACATTAAAATATGGTATAGTAGTCTTCACTCTTAATGATTAACATAAATTCAATAGCGGATTGTGGGGACATATCTTTTGATACTTTATTCAAAATTATTTTAAGTAAAAAAAATGTACAGCAAAGAGGAAGATCGGGAAATACTGAAACAAACTATTTAATTACTAATAAGTGCAACATTACCTAATTAATTACAATATTATTTATTTTTCTACACAAATTAACGAAGCAAGACAAAAAGTTTTATGATATTAAACTTAACAATGGCAGTGAAATATGTATTTGGCAGTTATTTGATATTTTCTTACACAGGTATTACAGAGACAATAATTAATTATAATCAATACCTTTCATTTACTTACAAAATTTGTGAAAAGAAAAACATGTAGAAAATCTACATCATAAATAAATTTAAATCTTATTGTTTATGTCAAATAATGCTGTAAAATACAGCAAATATTGTTTTCTAAACTTCAACAGAAATTCAACAAAATCAAAGAACTTTTAACATGCGCTAATTAAGAAATAAATGATTTATAAATATGAAATATAATCAAATTTTAAAAAATTTTTATTATATTTCATGATTATGGAGTTCCACAAAGTAAGGCTGGAGACAGTAAACGATTTATAAATAGCTCTTGCACAGATGTTCAAATAATTACTATCAAAGCAACATTGTATTACTTCCTTTATTTCAGCAAATATTCATTTTTCTTAAAAAAAAACTATAAAATATTAAATTAAGATTGTAAAATCTTTAAAAGTATAACCTCACAGTAATTAAGTTATAAATAATAAGAGCGGATTACTTGCTATCACATTATCAATCATGCCAGAAAACCAATCATACAAAGAGAAAAAAGCAACTTTTAATCTAAAATCAAGTAATTACCTACTTGAGCTACGTTACAGTATTATTAGTTTGTTCAGCATGAAAAGCTGCTCCACAACGATTCAATAATAATGATTACAATGTAAAATTTGCAAAACTAACAACAATTATATCAATATTAAATTTCTAGTATATTACCAAAATATATGAAAGCAATGAAATTTACCTGGGTTTGGTGGGAGGGGGGATGATCAAATAATTAAGCCAATTTGTAACTCTCATTTAAGTATATAAAACTTTAACTTTTTCAAGTTTTTAATTTTTAGGTAGGACATACACTGTGTCAGCACCAGTTAATATTTGGGTTACTTGGTCTAAATGATACAACTCACAGCCTCCCAGATTTGAGAAGTAGTCTTATATGGGAGCGTTGGAAAAGTTTCTGTTTTTAACAGCTTCCGTATTGCGACATCATTTATCGAATCCTGAGTAATTATTTCAGTAAATAACATATCCAGTTTCATTCATATCTACAAACACGTGTACGTGGCCATTCCAATTCCGCTAAAACTTTTAGTCTGTTGGTACTAACTATACTACTATCTATTAGATAATTTAAAGACATTTATAATTTTCGAATTTTGATTATTATTGAAGATTTTCTAACTTTGACTTAACTTAAACACTTGATAAAAAGGGGAAAAAACTTGATATGTATTACACAAATAAAGATTCACCTCAATTAACAAATTTGTCAAATAAGATGTATCAGTCAGCCTATATGAATGAAGCTGACCATGATAAATACTAAAAATTTCATTTGGCACTGTTCACTTTCCTTTTAATAATAATAATTTCTGATTAAAGCTATAAATACAGCTTTATTGTCTAAACTTCATTCAGTTCGACGAGAAAGCCCTTTTCAGAACAAAAAATTTCTTATATAAAAATAGAATTCCTTTGGCTGATGGACTGAAGAGGTGGTTGGATATATTTCTACCTTTCTTTTCATGTCTAATTAACTTAAAATACTGATTTTGTGACATTTTATTTGTCAGAAAAATTAAGCAACTTGTGAATTGTTTTGCCTTAATTCATGAAATTTACATTCTACTGATGAGAGGTTATGTTTTTTAACAAGTCTGAGGATTCCCGACCGGGCAGTAATGTATTATTCCCAAGAGAAGATTGATAATATACATCATGAAGGCTCTCCATACGAAGTAGAAATACTGTCGAACTAAATACTAAACTAAGTCTAAAAGTCATTATCCTCTCAAATCAGGAAGGCTGTGTTAAAACTAGTAATGCTTTTTATTATCGTTTATAGATGGTAATATTATGTAATATGAGTTAAGGTTACTGTATCTTTATATAAGATACCACCAATTCATTCCGCATTTTTGTAACCCGAAAATAAAAGAGATAGAATTGTATGAGAGAGATGAAAAACAAGCTAGGGATTGTGAGCTGAAACTAGTAATGTGTGTCAACATTTGGACAATTTTTGTATTTATTAAAAGTAACTGGTTGATTAATTCTTAATCTGCAAACGTATACAAATGATTCACCTGTGGGAATTTGAAACAGCTTGAATTCCTTTTATTGTATTGGTACAATTTCAAACACAACAACTAATAACCATTTTGAAATTTCCACAAACACAAATTAATGCAACTGTATATAAATACCTAAAAATAATCTTTATTTATTAAAAAAACAACTAAATTTTTGATAGAAACTACTAGTTTGTTTTATAAATATTGTAATGTTACTATGAATTCCGGTAGGTATTCAAGCTACAAGATATTAAACTAAATTGGTGAGCATGAACATCCAAAACGACTTTAATCACATTAACCTGAAATAAAAAGAGATGGAAATAGTTGGCAGTACCTTATATAAAGACCTAGTAAACCTTAATATGTAATCAAGACTACATGTGGATGTTGCATTTATTATTTTTATGCATGTTAATCTCCACCATCTGTCTTTGAAATTATGAACCTTTGAAATACAAAAAAGAAGAGTATTAAGAATGGCAGTTGGTGATCTTAATTTTTGAATTTGAAACATTTCTTTTACTTGCCAGAAGATTAAAACAAAACTTGTCCATAGATGACGATATTACCATATACTAATTAGAAAGAGAAAAGATGATTGCATGACAGCTGTATGAGTATTGAACACATTCATTGTAGGTGACGATGATTTAAGTCAAGGTCCGTAAGTGTCTAAGCAAGCTTAAAAACGTAAGCGTCTCATACATTTCCAGTATGGAATGGGCACAAAAATGGCGCCAATTGGCAGAAAATTTAAAGGCAACATTATGATCATAATTTTTTAAATTTGTTGATTAATAAAGCGAAAAAATAAAATACTTTTCAAACTGATAAATACAGAATAGTACACTAAGATGGGTTTTAATGAAGAAAAAGTATACAAATATTGGAAGGTATTTTCAACCTTATTCAAAAAATAGTTTAAAGATGTCCTAAATGTGCTTTTTGAAACAGTTTCATTTTCTGTTTCATCAAAAGAAGCTCTGTGTTACTTTAAATAATCTTGAAATAACATTGGGTTTTTTAACTTCCTGTTATGATTCAAACTGGCTTTCTTTAAGATGTTTCTAGAATATAGAAAATACATAAGACCCATAATAAGAGCATAGGCACCTGCAGAAATTTGTCTAGGGGAGGGGGGCAAGCCTAGAATGAATGGTATGCTAGGGGAGGCAAGTCTAGAATAAACGACATGCTAGGGGGGGGGGCAAGCCTAGAAAAAGCGGCATATTAGACAAAATCTTCAATAAAATTTAAATTGTTCAACTTCCGGGGGGGGCAAGTGCCCCTCCTTGTCCCCCCTTCCGGGGGCCTATAGATCATTCGATCAAGCAGAAGTCTTACGTCATAATCTGTCACCAACGTAAATTCGCTACTATTCCAATACTTTCACGCCTAAGAAATGTATTTTTTTGTTGGTATTACGATTACTACATTTATTTGCATCTTACAAACGAAAACAATTGTCCATTGTTGCATCAATGCAAATAATATTATTTTTTACTTTGTTCTTTTACCATGCCAAAACCATTTAGTTTGCAATCGAAAAACCTGACAGTCTCTTTAATTAATTATTTTCAGAAAGAGCGTGATAATTCTGGATCTTTATTACGTTTAACTGCAGTACAAAAAGTGAGTCTTAAAACAAAATATTTTTAAATTTCCAATTTGTTTTATGATCTGTTTCTAAAAAGTAATAATTGTAAAGGGTAGCCAGTGCTTTGGATATCGGCAAAAAAGCCGTTTTGACATATTTGAAAAGAGTCAGTATCCTTCATTAATTCTATACATGTAACAATGTATTAGTGACTTTAGCAATTTTTTGCTTCTAGAAATACTGGTTAATTTGGATTCAAGTTTGAAATATGTAGGCATGCAATATTACAATAATCGTTACAAGCCTCGAAATACCTTTCAGGAATTATACCATGTTGTTTTACGTTGTTTAAATATAAATAAGAAGAGACCAAACAAATTTAGAAGGTATTAAAGTGGACCAATGAAGAAAATGGTTTTGTTTTGATAAAGAAAGTTAAGTTAGTTAGTTAAAAATTAGGTTTTCTATGGCTGATGTATATTAAAGTTTGTAAGAGAGAAATTAAACAGATTTCAATTAATAATTTTATTTTGTTTGCGAGATATCAATCTCATTTTTATTTAGTTGTAACTACATAGCCAAACAACACACCATTTCACAAACACTCCTAACCAGAACCTAATTCTGAAAATGAAATGTCAGAAATTATTGGCATTTTCATCTTAACATGTTTACAAGTAAGTAAAGTTTAGTAATGTTTACAAAGTAAATCACGTGACTAATGACGTAAGACCTCTGGTTGACCGAATGGTCTATATGTGTAAAATGCACACACGGGTATTTATTACAGACAGTGTACTTACTTCGCATAAAGAATGCATTGGTTGCCAATTATATCACCACCTCTCATTGTCTGGAAAGAGAAAAAGAGAAATACATAATCGAAATTCATGTCTTGAATAGTTGTTGTATTTGTAGTTACTCACACAGACATGTTTATATGGATGATAGAGATATACTTAAATAACTATTGTGATTGTGAAGTTGACATTTATCTACATATAATGTTTGTCATTGCCTAAGGCAACAGAAATGTTTAAACGACAATCACGGCTTCACCAAGAAATGTCAGCGGGCATAACAATGGTGTCTAATGAGATAACCTTTCTAAACTTGATTTCTAAACCTGGCTTTGATATAAGTCAAGAGTATGTTTCTATATTAATAAACATAATAACGTGTGAGCACCGGAATTTTGATGCAGAGTTGGCCTTGAAAGAAAGAGATAGACATATCGGTCATGTGCAATTTTGAATCGTATGAATTAGTTTATTTAAACATTTTAAACTGTCAAAAAAAATCAGTTTTTAATAATGACATTCATATTTAATGAAGCACAAAAGAGAAATATAGTAGAAATTTATCTAACACAGAATTAGTAACAAAATTGACAAAATTCCATTAAAAGGAGAGTTGCATTGTGTAGAGATGTAGGTGGAGGTCATATAACTCATCTTCTTTAATAAATTTTTAATTTAATTGTATTATTTAAAAATTTCTTGATTAAAGATTGTTGAGAGCTCCGAAATCAGAACCAAAATGCTAAAATGCATTTAAAGTAGGTCTGTCAGTTAGTGACTAGTTAGTAGTTCTAAATGATCTGTAGTAGTTCTACTACCTACTTAAAATTAATATCAGATGTAACCTAAAATTTCCAAGGCCTTCTCTGAATCAAAATTCCGTTGCTCACACCTTATGTTACCTAATAGTCTGATTAAACATCACAACTGTCAGGAGAATTCTTGGATAACTAATAGAAGTATAACCTTTTGCTAGATATTATTGTAATTACACCCAAACGTGTAATCTTGTAGTCGAATACTAATAAGAAATTGTTTTATCAAATAAATGTGGTATTAATTATAAATCAAATAATAATTATAAATATCAAATTATAAACTATACTGCCATCCTAAGCCCAAAGGGCGTATCTCAAAAATAATCAATTTTGAAATATCGTCGGCTTCATATGAAAACGGCGTAAGTGCCTAAATTGAAAAAATTGAGATTTTAACGTTTTCTGGTTAATTATTACTTTTTCTACAAAATAAAAATGAGAAATTCCGAAAATAATTAGTAGAAGTCGCTTAAATAGCAAAAATAAAATCAGGCACAAGTGCAAAAGCATTGACAGGTAACGTTAAAAATGTTACATTTCTTGTAAACAGGTTTTTCGGACTTATGCACTTTTCATGTGAAGCCGACGATATTGAGGATTTTATATGTAGGTCAGCACAAATTTACAAAATAAAACAAATCTTTGTGTGGACGTTAATACGTTAATAAGACGTTAATTAATCATTGGATCATACAAGATATTCATAAAAAATTAATTTAATGCAAATAGGACATATGTTTGGGTTACATCGATTTCACTTAACATTAGTACAACTTTATAGCTGATGTTTTGGAGATACGTCTAATTTTATTAATGCTTTATACCAGTGTCGGCAACCTTTTAGACTATGGGTCAAAATCAATCAAAAATGTGGCTATTAAAAAGACGTTTCGGGTCAATGGGGATTTTCATTTCGGACTATTTCGCTGTATTCCACCTATGTTCATCTCTGCAACTTTGTAATCAAACCAAATAGTTAATTCTATTATTTATATTTTCTCAAAGTGTTCACTTCATGTTTATGTTTTATAATTTATTATTATATATTATACTTTATTTGCCCTAAAGTGGTTCACTTGAAATTATCAAATGGGTAACTTGGTGATAGGTTCATAGGTCATAGGTTGCCTACACCTGCTTTATACTATGTATACATAGTATAAAACAGTACATGTATACATAGTATCTCATGCTGCTATAGCAGCATGAGACGCAGCCATTTTTCTTAGGAAAAGAAAACTACTATGTCATAAGGAGACTGTAGATAGTAAAATAAAAAATTTGAAAAACTTGAGATACGCCCTTTGAGCTTAGGACGGCAGTATAGTTCTCCTATCCGAGACATTGACATGGCATGGCCAGTTTGTTGGCATAGCATATAAAGTAAAGGCATGTTAAAGAGATAACGCTATTTTTAATTTGGATGTATTTCTTTTCAAAATGTATCAACATCTGCAACACTGTATAAAATAAGAGTGAAAAGTAGGAAATAAGATTTTATATTGCACACATGTTGGCAAATTGACGGGTTTTTGTAAGAGATTCTTCCTATCATATTTAATCAATGGATGTTCTTGGCATAAATCAAATAATGGATGTAGAAGCAACTAACCTACTTTTGTTATTTAGAGGTTAGGTTTTACAAGTTAAATTTTGTTGTTGCAGAATGAGGCAATACAGAAATTACTTTTATATTTCTATAATATTGTCATCTAGAACTAAGAAAAGAATATACACCTATTTAGATCAATATACAAAATAACAAAGAAATAAAAATATTCTATAATTATAGGTCTTTATAACCAGATTTAACCTGTATTGCCTTGAAGTACGTACACACATCTACTTCTTACAGTTCTATGAAATGAGTGTTTACGATTTCATTAATTTGTGAAAAATAACACCGAGTCATAGAATTAAATACAAAAGTCATTTGTAAATTTCATTCAATTATTATAAACTTTTGATTTTCAGTTGCTAATTACAAAAGTGTAGGTACACTACCAAATATCCCTTCCGTTTACACAAAATTTATAAAATTATTAAATAATTGCAAGTTATTGTTTCACCACTATTAAAATAATAGTAACAATCTTAAAGTGTAAAAGAAAAAAAAAATAAATATACAGTAAAAACAATAATATAAAAATAGGTACACAATAAAAATCAAACATTTCCTTTTCACTGAAGTTTCAATAAAAATTATTTTTCATAAGTTTATCTGTTATACTTTTTTCCAGTTTTCAATATTTTAATAAGAAAATCCAACTATATAAGCTTCTAAATCATTGTCCTAATTTTATTATATACAATACTTTTCCAAAATGTGCTACTAATACACATTTTCCTAAAATACGTCATTAACCACTATTGAAATATTCTTGAGTTAACACCTGAGGACAATGTCAAAGTTTAGTTTATTGTAATCTAAATTCAAATACCTTTCAATGAAAAAAATATATATAAAAAGTTACAAACATGTGTTATATTTGTAAAACACTTTGCAAATTAAAATGATAGTAAAGAAAACTGCATCAACTACTAAATTGCAATTCAACGAATTCAACATTTTCATTGAATTGAACTCAAAATCTGAAAAACTGATGAGTTTAGTGTTATTGAAATATAAACAATGATGAATTGATGAATTACTGTTGAATTTTAGAAGACACTTGCAGGAACCATGTCTTTAGGTAACAATAGTGTACTGAGCACCCTTTATTACCATATGTACAATACATTAATTGAGAAGTTGCTCAAGATACAGATCATACATTACCCATACAAATTTACTTATCGGAAAATATATACAATGAAGATTTAATCTTACTATTTTGTTTTAGAGTGCTTTGTTTCTCTACAAGAGCTAACCGTTTCTAATTTGCGTTGTCAGTTACAAATTGAAGCATACCTTGCGAGTTTAATAATAAAACATCACAAATGGCATCACATGAACACACAGTTGGAATAAATGATTTACAATAACATCATAGATACCTAAGAAAGATCAAGTCATTCCATTACTAGATCCTTGCCACTCCATCAAGTACTGTAACTTTCCAGTTGGTAGAACACGTTTTGCTTTCACAATAAACCTTTCACCTGCCGCTATGCGATTTGCAGCTCCAAAGTAAATATTTACAGAACTTTTTAAATCATCCATGTCAATATCAGGCTCCTGTTTAACAGGACTGTGTTTTGGAGTCGGTGGATTTGACGATTTTTCTTTCTCTTGAGTTTTATCTTGCTTCTGTTTCATACGTCTTGCATTAAGTGCATAATCCACGCAATTACCTATTTGAGATCCAGTTGGAGATGTTTGATTAAGACTAGTGCGTACATTTCTTTGACCCCACTCTTTAGCATCTGGCCTTACTGGCACAACAGCAGCTGTTTTGCTAGCTGTAGGTTGACCAACAGTATAAGATGTCAGCTGGCTAATACGTCCTCTACGCAGCCTACGTCGTTTCACTTCACCATTAGGTCCTATACATATATCTTTCTCACTTAATTGCCTTTTCATAGGCCTAATTATGGGTCCACCAGGAATAACAGCAGTTAATGGTAATGGCAAAGTTATAGAATCTTTACTTCTACGTTTCTTAGTTTGTTCATAATTATTTCCCCTTAATAATGTTAAGAAAGGATTATTTTGTCCTTTAAAGTCTTTGGGGGGTGGAATTATTAGATCTAAGGTACTTTTTGAAGATGTCTCATCGCCTGAAGTATCACAAGGAGTATTCAGTTCTATAGAGTTAGACTCTAATCTTGACGATAAATTATTTTTTGTTAAATTTGATTTTGTCAACTTGTTGCTGATACCTTTAGATAGATCACTAAGATTTTGAGCGAATGTATTCGAGTTTTCATTATAGTCAGCACCTAGATCGGTACCTGACATGGAAGTACTAGATGCTGGTGGTGTAGGAGGTGCAGATACTGATGTTGGCGGAGTTAAAGGCAGTGATTCGCTATTTCTATTGTTTCTATTATCTACACTTAATTTTTTATTTGAACGATAATTTCCTTCACTAGTAGTTTTTCTTATTGTACCAACTTTTCCACATTTTTGCTTTTGCTTTCGTAGTGGTTTATCTCGCTCTCGATTACTTAGAGTTAACATCCGCTTTTTACGTTGCAAACTAATTTTAGGAAAAGGTACACTTTTTTTAGCACAGCCAGCACCGCGAAACTCTGTTTTAAACATATTATATTTACAACGTACACTAAATTCTTCTTGATCTGCTTCTGGACTTGGACATGGCGATTCGGATTCTGATTGAACATTTTCAAGGTATGCAGTGCCCATCATGAGATTTAACATGTGGCTATCAACAGGCACTACCATATTACTTACCGAACCAGTATCAGTCTTTTCTAAAGGCAAAAAACGAATTTTACGGTTATTGTGACTTAGTTGCTTCAGTAAATCTTCATCAACAGATCCAGCAGGTGGCACATGAATACAAGGAGCTGGTGGAGGTAGTCTTACTCTTAAACCCCATATAGCAGTTCGCTTTTTGATTTCTCGACCGCATTTGAAACGATTTCGATTATTTGTAAGAACTGATAATATATTTTTTCTTCTATCATATGTAGAGATGTTGTATATCTATTTAAAAAAACATATTATGTAAATAACAGAAACAGAATGTTTTATAAGTTACTCTTTAGTCTTTACCTTTGGTGGAAGCTGTAAGGCATGCCAATTATCATTTATATATGGAATGATAACACTATCTAAATCATAATACTTCATAACATTAAATGCAGTCAAGTTGAATAGCATTAAATGAACCAGTTCTACCCAATTCAACTCTAATCTTCTCAAAAATTCTCCTCCATCATTGCAGACTGCGCACACAAATATATAAAACCTAAAAAATATTAATTTAAGTAATAAATATGGTAGTTATTAGCAATTTCTTTATCAAAAGGCAAAGTCAAATTGTTTAATAAGAATAAACGATAACTTTTATAAAGAATAAACAGCAGGGCTACCCAATTTTTCTGTACATGTGTGCTATGTTTTTTATAGCAACATCACGATCTATCAATATACAGAAAAAATACAAAATTAGAACCTAATATGTAATGTTTTATTAAACATTTCACTGAAAGTAATAATAAATATATGTTAAGAAGAGAAAGTAAAGATAAGTTACAGGCACGTCTGACCGACTATAGCAAAACCAAAAAATGAAGAAACTAAACCAGAGTGAATCTAGCAGCCGCAGACTAGCAGTCGGAGTTGATTGTGAACGACCCTTGCTCCCAAATTGTCAAATTTAGACAGTTTGAAATAAAAAAGCAATCATGTGTATATCATAATTGCCGGATCAATTTTCTTTTAACATTTTCTAATGTTCTAAAAAACAGACACTTTTATCAATAAAGATTTTTTCAAAACTGGAAAACAAAAAAGTTTCTGATATGGTGTACACTTTTTGCTGGTCAGTGTATAATCAACCTACATAAATTATAGTGCTATAAAACTGCTGACTTACAAATCAGATCATAGATCACATACTTTGTACTGTAGTCTATTCACTTAGGGTGAACGGTCAAGCAGTCGTTGGAGATGTCGGACTTCATTACTAGTATCCGAGACTAGCCCGAAGATAGAGGGAGGGCAGTCGTTAGAGGTGTCGGGAAGCACTAGGATTCGAGACTACTATTAATAAATATTTATTGCAGTTGTGAAAAATCTTTTAAGCAGCAACTAATGTCTTGGACACTTTTGCTATCAGAAGGTTATTTATTAATAGTAGTTTAGTAATTAACAATTGGGAGTTGTGAAAAACCTTTTAAAACTTTGACAGACTGCAATGTCTATTTTTTTATTTCAAACTGTCTAAATTTGACAATTTGGGAGCAAGGCTCGTTCACAATCAACTCCGACTGCGAGTCTGCGGCTGCTAGATTCACTCCGATTTAGTTTCTTCATTTTTTGGTTTAGGTATAGTTGGGATAAGGCTAATAAATCATGTTAGCTTGTTAGCTACTTACTAGTAGCGCTTATGAAAAACTCGTTTTTGAACCTGTCAAACTTTGTTTCCCTACATATGTTAGTAAAACTAACATGATGCAGTGACCTTAGCTTGGGCAGCCCAGTATACAAGTGTGTTTTTTGTAAACGATAATATAGGAAATGCAATAAAATTTTATCATTTTCCTCGTAAATTTGTACCCTTGAAAATGTGATATCAATCGAAAGAAGAATTTATTTTATGTCAAAAACATATTAAACTTTATGAAGAAAATCAAAAACTATTTAGAACGATTTTTAAAAAGCTTATTGATTTATTGCTTTTGTTAATAAGCTATAAAGAAAAGCTGGAATCTGTACACTGATAGACCTAGAGGTTAACGCATCAGATTCGTAATCAAAAATCGCGGGTTCAAACCTCATTCTCGTATACTTTTTTTTAAATTGTATTGCTTACTAATTACTATTTTTAGAACATCATTACAATTATTATTAGTTTTTTTTATTATTAGATATTTTTGCTACGGAGGTCTACCGTTACTTTTTGTACAATTTTAACTACCTATCAGAAAAGCAAATGAAAAAAAGGCATAAAACTAATAATAGTTGTAATAAAGTTCCAAAAATAATAATTATACTTCAACTGTAAATACAAGAACTGAGTCATTTTCATAATCACACCTAAATAAACAAATAAGACCCGGGGTGAGATAAGATAAGAGTGCAAATTTCACGTTGCTAAGAATTCAGTGACGTATGCTAGAACCAACAGATTTTCATTGCTGATTTTACATTTATTTTTAATGAGAAAGAGGTTTGTTCCGCTACTGAATCTTTCTAGCTCATTTATTGTTTATTTTATCATTTAGATCAACGGTTCCCAACCTTTTTCGTTCGCGGACCACCACCAAACGACGTAGCATTTGCTTGCGGACAGATTAGCTAAGAAATTAAGGAAAACATTTCGCAAAATAAATCTTATAATTATATATTTACTTTTACACTGTACAATAACAATCTAAAAATAAATAAATATCCATTCTTTATAATAACAAAAGTTTTGAGGTTTTCGTACCTCATCCGCTTCCCGCATACCAAACCTCGAACGACCAAAACGGAGACCGGCCCGAAATCGGCGAGTACCGAGAGGCTGGAGTTTTTTCTTTTCGCCAAACGCACGTCGGGAAACGATCGCAGGGCGGGAGGACGGTCCATCGTTCAAAACCAGGGCCGGCTCGAGGGAGAAGGAGAAGGATGCGAACGGTGCGAGCGCACAAGTCCCCGCGTAGCAAAATGCAATAAATTATTATTTTATTGAACGAAATTTGTTTCACGGTCCTGCAAATCAACTTTGCACGCGGCCCCGCTTTTGTTTGAGCCGGCCCTGGTTGAAAACTAGAACAAAGTATCTCGGCAGGGAGCGGAGGTATAACCGAAAACGCTATAGAGCGGGTTTTGGGATCAATGGTCAAAAACGGGAATGGGCTCAAACGACCGAGGAGGTAATCATAGAAGACCTCCAGAAGTGGTTTCCACTTAGGAACCTGATTAGGCTGAGGGCGGCGATAATACTTTAACACGATTCTCGGGAGAAAAGCAAATACAAGATTTTGAGTTTTTCAGCTGTAACTATTTTCTTGTGGTATTGCACGGCATTTTAAGGGGAACCATTTTGAGATTGCCCGTCGTTTGACGCCAAGATAGTCGTTTTTGCTCCTATAGTTTCCGAGATACCGCCTCTCGAAAACGGGCGGAGCTCCCTAGAGCGGAGATACGGAAAAACCAATAGATGCACCGCTCGTAGGAGGCCGCGTGACATGGAATGCCGCCAACACATGTTCGATCACTCCTAAAAACCCCATCTCACCCCTAGTCCCCGGCCCCGGAAGAGTATTGGCAAAAAAGATTTTTCCGGTAGAAACGATTGGGGTTCTGCGCTGGCAAAGATTCCGCTGTCAGATCTTCGCTCCGACCTACCGTAAGGCGGGGCAGTTTTTTGTCGCCTCCGACTAAACGGTTTACCGAAGACGGTCGAGACTTCAAATCTGAGACGGGAACTACCTAATGCATCGACACACAAAAAACGGTCCGGAAGTTTTGCGGCCCCGCGAAATCCGGATTTTGATCGTTCGCGTTAATCGGGGACGCACGACAAAAATTCTTTCGTTTCCGGTATGCCTAGACCCATGTGCGCCAAACCCGTTTAAAAATTCTAAAATGGGAGATCCTCCTTATTACCTATTACTGGATATTACCCCACCACATAGGTACGGAGAAGGCGCGTTATACTATATCACGTATGTATGTATATAGCGCCGGCTCCGTATAAAAAGTCAGAGATTACTCTTGGTCAACTCCGATAAACTATTTGACCCTACGTTAGCTCCAGGTTAACAGTAACTAAAAAATTCTTTCAGTAAAATTTTGAAAATACTGTTATTTCTCTGCGGACCGGTAAAAATTTCTGACGGAGCGGCGGTTGGGAAACGTTGATTTAGATTACAGCGTGGCCTTCGCGTAATTCTAGATGCTTTTTACATATTCGCCCACGTTTTTCTGATGATTCATTTGTTGTAGTTTTGGTTGAACTATAGTAAACAATACAATTTAAAAAAAAGTATACGAGGATGGGGCTTGAACCCGCATTTCTGATTATGAATCTGATGCGTTAATCGCTAGGCCAATCAGCATACAGCTTCCAGTTTTTCTTTATAAATCGTTTTTAGTGTTCTTCATAAAGTTTAATATGTTTTTGACGTAAAATAAATTCTTCTTTCGATTGATACCAAAATTTCTACTTACATATGCAAGGGTACAAATTTAGGAGGAAAATGATAAAATTTCATTGGATTTCCTATATTATCGTTTAGAAGAAACAGACTGTATATGCAATATACTATCCGTCCACCGAAAGATGAGCTCTGCGTCATCTTTGCAAGAAATTATCACAGAAAGTGTTTTGTTCTGCTTTACTCTCAATATCTACGAGTATGACGAAGATAGCATTACATTAGCACTTCTCTGGGTCGTTGGAAGTTGATTTGACTAGCTCTGTAGGGTGTAGAATACGGAGTGGCCAACCTTACAAATAAATTCCTAGATCAAATTAACATATTGCCACAAAACAGTAAAAATAACTACATTTATTGGCAAAATTATCGTGAAAAAAATTAATGTCGTCACTACAGATAAAGTTGATGAATTTTAGGGATTCTTTAAGGTATTTCACAGATTTCTGGAAGAAAATGCCAAAATTAAAGACAATGCTGTATGCGGTTATGAACATGTGACTTTATTGAAAAACATGTCACAGGTATCTCTGATACCTGTAGTCTGTAGATTTGATTGACGCGGGTGACATTTACTGAAGTTATTTCTTATTTACATGTTTTTCGTGAGTGTTATAGTATTGCAATAATAATAAGCAACAGTTCTTCTCAGAACTGGTAGAAAATCGCAATTTTACCTAATATAATACCTATTAATATTATGTCAGTATAAGGGAAGAGACTGCGTTCGCAGTCTCATCAGTTATTGCTGAATTTCCTAAACTATAGTTCGAGATGGAAAAAGTAAACAGTGGAAATTTACTTCCTTTATTTTGTGTACAAGAGGTCAGAAAAGTTAATTATTATTTATGATCATAGTGTACTAGAATTGTTTGTTTATTGGAGCGTGCAGCTGAGGCTTTAGAAATTAGTATTTCAACTGTTAAAAGGGGGCCCGTAGTGGAAACCAGCCAGTTTTATCTAGTCCTGGTAAAAAAAACAAGCAAGAAGTTGAAAACTGCAGACCTAGCAGATTCTTCTAAAATGGTCGCCAGAGAGACTGTACATAAGTGAAAGTAAGACGTTTGATAAATTTTGATTTTATAAAGTCTATGTTTTGTATAGTTTCAGAAAAAGAACATACAGAATGACAGACAGATAGATGCTGCGTTTTATGTACTTAATACATATAATAAATAAACAAGAGAAGAGATGGATAAGCAAAATTAATATTAATTCTATTGTAATTAAGTGCTTTAATAGCATTTAAGTCGATTAAAATACTAAATAGCATAGTTTTGTTAAATACAAAAATATATTTGAAGAGAATATATTTCTCCATATTGAAGGTATTATACTTATTACAATTGTTAGAAATGAGTTAATTTCTTAAATATAAGTAAAAGTGATTTCTTGTTATTTAGTACTTGGTAGTTCTGTAAAACTAGAGAACGTACAGTACTAATAGGTATTTGCGAAAATCTAATTCTTAGTTTCCTATTGAAAATGTTTTAAAACTTTCCAAAACAACAAGTATCAATGTTAAAATATAAAAGAAGGTTACAAATATCCAAAATTCCTTATCCCTAACCTCAAAAAATCACCTGCTATGACATTTTCGTAAACACGGTAAAAATCAATAATTGTCAAACTATGGATGCTAATTTGACTAGGAGTTTTTTAATCTTATACCACACAGCGAGCATCGATGACCAGCGCTCATCTTTAGCTGCATGGATAATAGTTGATATATTGGAAATAAACAATATCCATTTAATTTGTCATTTCTGAGAAATACATTTCTAAAACTTTTCCCTTGATTCTAATAAAACTAGTAAACATCATTTCATTGACTTCACAGGAAAAGTGCATAAGTCCAAAAAGACCGTTACAAGAAATGTAACACTTTTCATATTCTGTCAATGCTTTTGCACTTGTGCCTGATTTTATTGTTGTTATTTAAGCGACATCTGCTAATTGTTTTCGGAATTTCTCACATTTATTTTATATAGAAAAAGTAATATTTAAATAGATGACTTTAAAATCTCAATTTTTTCAATTTTGGCACTTACTTTTCATATGAAGCCAACCATTTGCAACATGTATATTTACAATTTTTAATTACGTAATTATTAAATTGATCAACAATTTCTAACTACAGTTTGCCTTTGATAATTGTTATTCTCTGATTAAGTAGCTTTTAATCTGTTCAAGTCAAAAAGTTAACAGACTATGAAACTTTACAGTGAAATTTATTAACCCTTCTCAAATGCAGTTGCATGCAACTACATGTTGAGTAGATAATCAAGGTTACACTTACAAAATTTGAATGAACTTTATTTTCAACAACCTTAAACCTAAAAACAGCATTGTTTGTCAGTGTGAAAAAAGTTACTGCTGAATTAAAAGTGCATTGGTGTAGGATGCACACATGCATCTTCCACAGCGAAAGTTTTGTTAAACTTTTAATTTGGGAAAAAATGATTAATGGTTGACAAGTGATGTCATTCCCGTTTTCGAGATATCAGAAAGCAAGTCTCATAATTTAAGTGTACAGCCAGTGGCGTGCGGTGAGAATTTACGCTAGGGAAGCAACCACGATTTTAATTATAATACACCTAGGTACAGGCGCGGATTAACGGGGAGGGAATAATTCCCCCCTCGCCAATTTAAAAATAAGTATACATAGAATAGAAACAAATAATGTTTGTTTAATTATTATTTATTAAAACAATTATTTTTCCAAAAATTTTCCCCTCAAAATATTTCTCTGGATCCGCCCCTGCTAGGTACAATAAAAAAACAGTGTTACAATTAGTAAGCTTAAAAGTTTTTCAAAAAAGAACTTTTACACTTTATACTTGTTGACTATTATTCTTTATTTAAAAAAAAAACTACTACTATGTATTTATACTGCAACTCGATTTTCCGGTCTTTCTTAGCAAAATACCAGTGCAGGTTTTAATCTTTGTTGTTAAATTTGAAAGTTCTGGTTTTGATCTGCCTTTCTTAATAATTTGTAATTTCTCCCCAAAACTGTATGCGGAAAATTCTTTATTAATAATTTACAAACTGAACAAAAAAAATCGACCCGATTCGGATGTATCGAAGGTACTCGAACGTTTCACTGAAGCAGCTGAATTTGCAGTTGTGACGATAATGCAATTTTAATAGAATTATTTGTCTTTAGAAAAATCCAACTTATATAAATTGAAATAATAAAATGCGACAAAATACAGTTTCATTCGCAGATTTACATTACTTAAGTAACATTAAATTTAACAAACACTTTTAACAACGAAAACAAAGAACCAAATTATAATAAATAAACATTTGGGCATGAAGCACACTAACAATAACGGCCAAACAATGCTAAGAGCATCGTCTACTATATGACCACGCCCGCTCAATCACGCCAAGGCTAAGAGAAGAGCAGTTGTAAGCAGTGCTTATATGCAGTGTATGCAACACATTTGAGTCGGTATTACCTATCCGTGCAAGTTTCATGAGCCTAATTTAAAATAGTACTCTAAATAATTATACTTTTTGCTGTACGGAATTGATATTAATATTAATTGATATTAAATATTACAAATTTAAATAAACGATAACCATAATTTTATAAAAATATTTTTGTTAGCATTGGTTTTTATGTTTAATAAATTCTCAAGGGAAGCGTTGCTTCCATGGATCGCACGCCACTGTGTACAGCTGATTTCAAATAAATCTAGGACAGAATGATTTTTGCGTTTTTAACAATGTGTGAATCAGGCTTTAAATTATATTTTCATAGTTAACTACACAAAATTAATTGAATATCAAGAAAAATAAAAAGCAACATTTACACTATGGAGTACTGGCAGTGCTAGATTTATTTGAGATCAGCTGTACATTTTATCATAATAATTTTATTTGTTAAAACTTACCTATCACCACAGTATAATGGATATCGTAAACATCTCACACACTTTTCATGGAACCATTGTCGACATCTACTACATTGCAGCATTTGTGTATACCATTCTCCATTAGCACCACAATAACAATAAATTTTTTCTATATTCACCCTATGATATTCATCCCATGTTAATGCATCTAACTGAAATATTAAAGTATTTTTATATCCTTTTACTTTGTTCACAAGAAAAGTTTAATTATGAAATTAAAATTATACAGGTAATATCTTTTGTATAGGATTTGCAGTAGGTCCTGATTTAACATATTCTTAATAATATAAAAGGCCCTAGTTACAATATTGACAACAAAATTATAGGTAATAAGATAGAAACAGTGATAAGTTTGACCATGACCCTAAGGTTACTGTAAAGATAGTGTTATGGAATGCTTTTTTAAATGCATCGAAGATGATTTCAAAATAAATGAATCACTCACTCCTTTGTGCTTCAAAAAAATTTGCCGATGCGCAAATAAAGACTTCGCGTACTCGCTTCGTAAAAACTATTTTGTACTCCAGAACTTGTTGAAAGAAGTTGTCATTACAGAATTGAAAGTTGATCTTTTCTGAAGGACAAGCAGAATTGGCACTTTTCTGCATGCTCAAAACAAACAGCAACAGTACTTTTATTGCTTCACCAAAGCGATATAGGTTGATTTTACTATTGATTGCTTTTAATGTATTGCTTTCAGGTAGATATAAAATAGATATTTCTATTTGTGTATATTGCTAGTAAAAAGTGTAATTGTTACTCTCGAGAGATAGCCACATTTCCCTTTGCATCATGCATCTATTTTCTCTCTTGATTGGCAGTCTATCACAAACAACTATTTTTACTTTGACATACTGGAATGTATGTCGTAGATTTTTAGACTAAGAAATATGGGTCATTCTTTGTGAAATCGAACCAAATCCACTGATTCCCGTCCAATTTTAATAAAAATTGGTTTCAGAGTTTATTTTCATGAGGAAATAACTGGAATAACATTAGATAACCATATTTCCTAAAATCTCTCGTAATAAAAATAGTTCTAAGTTTGAAATAAAAATCGGAGTTATAGGCATATTTTCTAGAAATTTATAACAAATACAAACATACTTTTTGGCAAATTTGTATTCTTCTACATCAAAGGAAACATCAAATTCAGCCAATTTAACCAGGGGCCACTTCCATAAGCTTAGTTTCAAAAGTTTGAATGATTTTAAAACACGCAACTTTAAACACCTGTGGTGGGCAAACCGTGAGTTTTTGGAAGTTGTGCCCATGAGAACTTTTGATTCGGGAGTAGATACCTATAACATATCAAAAATCCAGCTAATTTAACCAGGGCGTCAGTTTCAATAAGATTAGTGAGGGGCCCTTTCTATCAAGATATTTTCGAGAAGTGCTATTTAAAAATTGTAAAGTTTCAAATCATCATAGCATACTTCTGGCTGATTATAAAAAATATCATAAGTCATCAAAAAAGCAAATGAACAATAAAAGTTACTGATGTTTTTAAACCATTCAACCAAAACATGTCATTGACAAATGACGTTTTAGATTCACAATATCTAAAAATCTCAAAGTTCACATAATTTCTGACAATGAGAAAGTCAGAAGACCTATCATTTCTTAGATCGCTGCTAAAGATTGTTGTGGTATCTAACCTTCGATGTAGGATGCCAATCAGAAGGTCTGAGTATGTACAATGAAGTTCTGCCGATCTTTTGATGTTAACTGCGACCACAGGATAATCGCTAACATCAATCAATCCCCTTGATTAACTTACTTTCTGAAGGCCGACATGGTGACCTTTGTTAAGCCCTGGAGATCACAGAGGAGTTTTACTAGGGAACTTCTTGAACAAAATTTACTACTAATAGGCTAAAGTATGTGTGCTAAACATGAAGTTGATCTCGTTAAACTGCGTCTGATATAAGCTGTCACAAGACGTAAACAAACCATTAACGCTTCAGCTACTTTACCTACATGCGAAAACGTATATGCAATCAGTTCTCGTTAACGTTTGTACAGTGCAATTGCATTTGTTTCATAAGTGTTGTGTTTGTATATGTAAGTGTCAAGAATGACGGAAAATCAAGAAAAAACTCCTTTAAAAAGGAAACAAGTCGCAATTTTCAGACGCGAAAAGAAGATCATAGTCAATAACTATTATTTAAAAAAAATTCAGAATAAAAGGATTATTTGCCGTGGACACATTCAAAAATTGCCTTTTTTAGGGCAAACATCAAACTAGGCTTTGTTATGTTTAAATAGCGAGTGACGAGTCTGATTTAATTGTGGTGTATTTAATTTTCATCAGCATCATTTTCCATTCCATATTACACTGAAACCGTAAGAGCACATTAAGCGCACACAGTATGCAAACGCATGTTATTGTAAATGAAGCTTCAAGGGTCAGCTGACTGCAAGTTTGTTTACGTCTTGCGCCAGGTTATCTCAGACGTAGTTTAGTTACAAGTTTTAAAGGGTATGAGACAGTAGTATTTTTTGGGAAACGCATAATTTAAAAGGTACTTAAAAACTTGTCTTCATTTATTTTTTAAAATTATGACAACGAAAGGAAAATGAGTAGTGTAAGAATATACAACCGTTCCAAATAATCTGCTTTACTTTTGTTTTTTATAAATAGATATGTCTAAAATATGTCTTTGTATTTATTATATGTGCATTTTAAATATTTTTATACTCTTTTCTGGGTGCACATGAATTTTTTTCCTTAACGCGCACTTGGCGCATACATTGCAACTAGTTGATACTATCTAGCAATTTAGTTTGAATAAGTGTTACTTAAGTCTAAGTCTAATAGGCTTAAATCTAGGCAAGTCTTAACAGTTTGATGGACGTACTCCCATTGGCGCACTCCACATGTGTTAAAGTACTTTTTTTCACGTGTTTTGTTTGTATTTTATTCACTTAATTTAATTTACACTAATTTGAAAGGTTTTTGTCTTTTTAACCTACGAACAAGTCCATGGTTGTCAAGTAATTGTAGCACTTCGATATTCTCGTAATCTCGTTTCGTGTTTTCTCGCGAACCGTTTAATTTCCTCACTGACCGTAGGCACTTTTAGATCCTTGTGGATGTCGTCGTTGACAATGCTACGAAGTACTTTGTTTTGGAAAGTCTGTATAATCTTGACATTAGATTTCTTTGTGCATCCCCACAGTTGCACACCGTAAGTCCAAACTGATTTTAGAGTTTGTTGAGACAACAATAGCTTATTGTGCAGTGACAGCTCGGAATGTCTTCCAAGCAACCACCACATTTTTTTGAATCTAATGCAAAGTTCTTCGCGTTTTTTCTTGACATGTTCTTTCCACTTGAGCTTGGCATCCAATGTCATGCCCAGGTATTTCGCTGTGTTCGAGTATGGGATTATTTGATGATTGATTACTATTGGCAAATAATCTATTCTTTTGTTGGTGAAGTCTATGTGGGAAGACTTCGCCTCATTTAACTTAATCCGCCATTTCTTAGTCCAAGTGGTGTCGTTGTTGACAGCTGCTTGTAACTTGTTTGTGGCTGTTTCGACTTCATTGCTTGTAGCTAGTAATGCAGTGTCATCAGCGAATGTGGCTATTGTCACTCCATCACATTTAGGGTACAGCAAGTATAAAATTGGTCCAAGGACGCTCCCTTGCGGTACACCTGCAGCAATATTTCTTAGTTCCGAGTACTCTTCGCCATATCTCACTCTGAATTGGCAGGCGGAGATGTATGATTTAAGAATCTGACTCATCTGTCTAGGTAGATACTTAGGTAACTTGTATTCGAGGCCCTCGTGCCATACTTTATGAAAAGCTTGTGCCACGTCTAGAAATATAGCTGCACATATTTCCTTTTCTTCTAAGGTTCTTTCAATTACGTCGGTGATATGATGTACTTGATCGATGGTCAAGTGCTTACTCCGAAACCCAAATTGATGAGTTGGAATGAGCTGATTTTCCTCGGTCGAAGCTCAATGATTGGTTTTAGGCGTTTTAGAAGCAACTTCTAGAACAGTTTAGATATAATTGGTAATAATGAAATCGGCCGATACGATGTTTTCTCGTTGGGTGGTTTGCCCGGTTTAAGGATCATAATAACTTCTGCAACCTTCCACTGTATTGGCACATATTGCAGTCGTAGTGCTACATTGAATAAATGTGTAAGTTTCATTATGCCCTTTTTTGGTAGTTCTTTAAGCACTTGACCACTTATTAGGTCGTAGCCTGGTGCTTTTTTGGCATTGAGGTTTTTTGAATCTCCTTGGCGATTTCGTTCGGGGTTATAGGATCCACAACTCTGTAATCCAT
Source organism: Agrypnus murinus (assembly GCA_929113105.1). Classification (NCBI taxonomy): domain Eukaryota; kingdom Metazoa; phylum Arthropoda; class Insecta; order Coleoptera; family Elateridae; genus Agrypnus; species Agrypnus murinus. The sequence continues at coordinate 162,766,251 of OV816024.1, forward strand.
GGTGTTTATCTGAGGTAGGATCTCGTTGTTATCTGCAGGGTGTGGTTGAAAGGTATTTGATAAGTGTTTGGCAAATAGCTCTGCCTTTTTGGTATCTTCCCTTGTCCATCCACCATCTTCCTTATGAATGGGTGGATTATGGTTTTGTGGCCGTTTTAATCTCTTGGTAGCCTTCCAGAGAGAGTACTCCGTATCTTTGTCGTCTGTTAGACCTCTTAGGAATTCAGTGAAGGTTTCATTTTTAATAGACCTGATTTCTTCTTTGAGCTGTTGGCTTAACCGATTTAGAAGTCTCTTGTCTGCAGGTTACCTGTTTGTTGCCATCTCTTTCGTGCTTTACGTTTCGTAGAGACAAGATCTCTGATTTCCCTTGGGTAATTTACCCCCGGTACTTTCTTTTCTAGCAAAGGGGTATTGTTCCATGCGGCTTGTTGCACGTTGACAATAAATACTTTTGCTTCTGTATCAAGTTGTTCAATTGTTCTTAGTGGAACATTTAGTTTGATGCGTTCTTCAACTTCTGTTCTGAAACCCTCCCAATATGTTCCTTTGTTTGTTAGTGATAGTGGTTGTGATTTGTTGATGATTGTTTCGCTTATCGTTAAGTTAATTGGAGAGTCGTCTGATGGCAGGTCGTAATTGTCTTCGATGCTGATGTAGTTGGAAGATATGCTTTTCAGTATAAAGAAGTCAATTAAGTCTGGTATCTTATTGCTATCTGTCGGCCAATACGTTCGTTTGCCAGTAGATTGAGATGCACATTTGGCTTGCTTGATTGCTTCGTATAGTTGCTTTCCCTTGGTGGTGATGAGCCTTGAGCCCCAATAGGTATGCTTTGCATTAAAATCGCCACCAAGTACGAAGTGATCTCCTAGCGTTAGAAAGAGTCTAAGGTAATCTTCTTTTAATAGTGCATACCTTGGCGGATAGTATATTGCAGCCACTGTATAGTCTTTGGATTTTGAGTGGATTTTTACAGCTGTTGCTTGTATTTCATGTTTCATAATTGGATTCTTCATATTCATAATGTTTGATATTCTCTTTTATTATTACCGTTGACCCTCCCCTCGCTGTATTGTTCGGGTGGATGGTGTGGTATAGTTTGTACCCTTTTATGTTTAGGTAGTTTTCTTCAGTGAAGTGAGTTTCAGAAATCAGACAGATGTCTATTTTCTGATCCCAAAGGAACAGTTCTAATTCATGGGCATGTTGAAGAAGCCCATTTGCATTCCAAGCTACTATTCTAATAGATGCCATTTTTATTTTTTGGCTTTGGCCGCTACCTTATTGCTGGTTTCAAGTTTTGTAACTCTATTTAGAATAGATTGGATGGACTGTTCTTGTTTGTTGATATTCCCTAGAATAGTTTGTAGCATGTCATTTATAGCATCTAGGTTTGTGTCTTTTACAGTATTTTGTTGTGGCTTGCCTGTTGCTACTTGAGCATAGCTACTACCTTCTGAGCTGCGTTGTATTTCTGAAACAGCCTTCGGTAGAGTAAGAAAATTCTGCTGATCTTTCCTAAATGTTGTTCTAAATCTTAAGTTGTTCCTTTTTCTCTTTTACAATTTCTTCTTTCCGTTTTTGAAGTTCATTTGCAATTACACACCCACGATAGTTTGCAGGGCACATGAAATAACTCATTTTTTCTAATGCCTAATTGTTTGAAATAGAATTCTGTATTTCAAAAGTATGAACGTAATTACTAATGTCTTAAATAAAATTTTTGAATGTAAACTTTCCTTCAAAATTGCACTTTCTACTACACAAAATTGTTATTCAGGCAGAATAATACTGAATTCTGTCAGTCAAGTTTAATTTAGATTATCATTCTACCAACGCCGATGTTGGTAAAATGATAACTACTCATCTAATAGTTTACATGGTTATTCAGAATAGTTGGCACTCAATTTAAATTGTTATATAATTGACGACTTGAGTGAATTGCTAAGTTGAAACTATGGTAACTACCTATTACACAGATTAAACAGTTTTTTAATTTGAAGTTTTTGAAGTAAATATTAAAAATCAAATTTAAAAAGATTATAGAGATTAATAAGTAAATGTTAATAATAAATAATTATTATTAGAGATGCACCGAAGCTTCGGTATTTGGCCGATTTGGCTAATTTTCTACAAATTCGGCCGTAGCAGCGTGAAAGATTTCGTATTCGGCCGCCCGAGGTGGATTTTCTTTGGTTTTTTCGGCTGCAATTTGACTTATTTGAATGAATTTTAACTGAAAAACTCATTATTTAATGTTTAACCAAAAGAAATTATTTTTAATAGAAAAGTTTTTAAAAATGTATCAGCATTTCTTTAATTCCTACAATCGCAATACGTAAATATTTTCAAGCCTTGTCTAGATGATGACCCAATGGGAGCGTACTTATATTGCGATACGGGAGCGTATTTATATTGTTCCGACTAGTATGCACAATAATAGCAATAACAGTATAATTCATAAAAAAGATACAATAGGTAGTTCTTTAAGAACTTTTAAATGAAAAATATGAATCGAGTTTTATTTCAGTTAACAACAGGGTTTATCGGTGTGCATTTGTATGTTGTGTTCATTTGTTTTAAAGACTAAGCTATCCTTATTAAAGAATTAATTAATATTATTAATAGATCGCTCCCGGAAAATGCCGAAAACCTACTTTTTATCCACCACAATATTCCTAAATTAGATTTTAAATACTAAAATGTTTATTTAATGCTATGATATTGCACAGTAGTTTTTTAGTAAGCATTTTTAATTAAGTTTTTCACATCGTATTTTTTTATAATCCGATACGTGTATTTTTATTAATTTTGTTTATTTATATTTTATATTATTTTATTAAAGCAAAATGCATAGTAGGAAAAAGCATTTTTCAGGCACCAACGTTTTCATTTTGTGACATAATTTTGTAATGAATAAAATTAATAAAAACTCAAGTTTTTAAAAAAACTCAAAAAACGGCAAAAGCCGCTTTGTTGCATCACTAATTATGATTAATTTATTATAAACTTCCTCTACGCTTAACAGTAGAAGAGGAACAGATTATATATTTATTATAAACTAATTGAAATTTAAATTATACCAAATAGTACATTAAATATCCACTTCATTAAATGCATGAGAAAATCTACCACTTAAAAACCCATAGAAGCCTAATCATTTTTTAACATAATTGTGTTGTTTTTGTCTAAAAAAACAAATATTTTTCTTAAAAATCCTTTCATTACTTTTTTAACCTATTAACAAGACTGAAATATTTTGAAATTGTACTAAAAAATAACAGTGTATTTTGATAAAATATAGTTTTTGACCGTTATTTTGCAAAAGTTGAGATTTTTTAGGTCCCTCCCCCTAGATTTATTTAAAATGCTAAAAAAGAAGGGTATGCAAAACTCCAGCCAATTTGATCAATATTCACACGTGCCACCGCACTATGGCTGAAAACATTCAAAAACTGGCATTAATTCAAAAGAAAAAGAAGAAAAGAAAAAATTCAGAAGAAAAAACTATTTTTTCAGTACAGACTCACATCCCAAGTTTCATCCCCATCACTGAAAGCAATCTTTTGTTATTTAGAAAAAAAGAAAATTTTTAAAGATCTTTGATGTTCAATAACGCCTTAACGAAGCACTTTTGGATACAGGTAAGTTTGGTTAAATCGTCCTATTTTGGTCTCAGGAATATGTCTTAGTGTTTTGTACAGACCTGTTAAAACACCCTGTATAATTTGTTTTATGTGTACATTTTTTCTTTCACAAACTTCTGCCCAAAACCATAGAATGGCGGCCTAATGTTGTGTAAACAAAAAGAGGGACGAGACATGAAAGACACATTCTTACTATAGACTAAGAAACAGGCAATTCATGCTTAAGCCCTGTTAGTGTGAGAGTGAGCATCCTGCTCAATGGACATTTACCCGTTGTCCCTTTGCATGTTAGATGGGAGAAAGATAACTCTGGTAATCGATCTCCTGTAGTGTAGATGGCAAATAAAATACATATATTAATATCTCAAAACCTATGTTAGGTTTTATAGAAATCTCGAGCATTAAAATAGATAATGTTCTTACAACTAATTTAAAACCTTTTCATACTAGTTTTATTACAAATCCTACATACTTACTATAATTTATATACTTACATTGTAAGAAAACGAACGAGGAATACTACTAGAACGATTATACTCTATTGAAAGATTTTTACGGACATTTTCTTTTTTGATTACTTTGCTTTCTGGACTTTTTCTCTGCCTTAACCTTTCACTGTTCCAACATCTCTTGCACATCCATGTATTTCCTATAAAATAGAAATAAACATTTAATACGCTAACAACTTATTTACCTACATTTTTATAAATGTATATTATAAATAAAGGTTTTTTTATAATAATTAAATGCTATCATAAAACTGAAACTCACATAATAATAATAATAATAATAATACAAATACACACATAAAAGTAAGATTATGGAGCAAAAGACTATACTATCAATTTGAACAATTTTTATCTTTCTCAGTTTATCTATATTTGTTATTACTCATGTTAAATACAGGTAAAATATCTTATTTAAATTTATAGAATCACGCTAATTTCTCAAGCAGCATACAAAGTATTTATTTAGAATTTTGTCATAATAGAATGGTAATTAATAAGTATGTAGAGTTCACATAACATATTTAATTTCTCACAAACTAATCTTTTGGAATAACTAAAGATAAGAACAATACCTACTATTATATTGTTTTAAAATCTCAATCAGATTGAAATTGTATACTAATAGTGTTTATTTTACAAACACAATATTTAAATCGTGTAATCGCATAGATTATAATTTAAAAACTTATCTCATTAGTTAGAAAGTAGTCTTCTTTAAAATTAGTCATTAAGCATAAATATTTGCAAATATCCATAACAGGATTATTTATTTGTTAAAAATGGCTCTTGATAAATGTAGTTAAATTATATAATACGGAGCGATTAAAAAAAGGTGATTTGGAGCAGGCCATGGCTTGTCTATCTGTCTGATGTTCAGGTCATATGACCTCCATCTAACATGCAACATAATCACATACATCCATGGTTTAGACGGCCAAATTCTCCAATTAAGAAAAATCCTGCCACATTAAGTGAAACTCGAATCCATGATCTTTGGAATATGAGCAGTGGCCCCACAAGATTTATTTAAAAACATTCATAAATGTTAAAAGTGTTAACTTTTGAACACAAGCCTTTTTTTGTGAAAGGCCAATTTCAAGTCAAATCACCACATGGTTTGTTTAAATTTTTTCCTTGCATATACTACAGGGTGCCCCAATGACACTGTCATAGTTGTCTTCGAACTGCAATATATATAACTCGGCATCTTCCTAAGTAATATAGCCACTTCTTCATTGCAGCTTATTTATCCATACCATCAATCATAAACTGCTCCTTTCTATATTACATTTTATGGGTTGTTCTGATGATGCAGTCAAATTTTTTAAAAGTTATTTAATTGACCAAAAGCAATTTGTGTGTACCAGTAGAGGAAAATCGAGAACTGGAAACATTGCTTGTGGTGTACCACAGGGTTCAATATTAGGGCCTGTTCTTTTTTCTATATATACCTCAAAATTTATGGACTGTATAAAAGTAGCAAAGTTTTTCAGTATGCTGATGACACTCAAATTAAATTTTTATTTGATTGTAAAGAATATCAGACAGCTAATATAATAATCAAACAAAATCTTGAATCTCTGGTAAATATATCCAAAAAACATCAGTTATATATTAATCCTAATAAATCTAATGTATTAGTATTTGGTAAATTTAGGCATAAAATTAAAAGCTTGCTTCGTATTTCTATTGATAATAAAAGTTTTGCCATGTGTTGATACAGTTAGAAATGTGTCTTGAATTCGATACAGATCTAAGGTTCAAACCAAATGTAAATAAATGTTTGCAAAGGGCCTATCGTGCTCTTAAATTATTATATCCCTTTTGGCACATTTTGACCAATGATTTAAAAATTTTGCTTACTGACTCTCTAGTGCTAACTCCTTTCAATTTCTGCGATGTGGTTTATGGTTCCTGTTTAGACAATATTGACACTAACAGAATTGAAAAGAGTTCAACGGTCTTGTCTCAGGTTTATATATGGCATTCGCAAGTATGATAGACTTTCTCATATGCTCAAAACTACTCATTGGATGAATATGAAATCCAGGCGTATATTTCATTCAGCTTGTTTGTTTCATAAGTTAATTTTATTAAAAAACCCTCCTTATCTTGCTAATAAGTTAACTTTTAGATGTGATGTGCATAATTTAAATGTCCGTTCTCGTGGCTTACTTTCTCCACCTCTGCATCGTACTTCCATCTTCAGGAGGTCCTTCTCTTACAACATCTATGCTTTGTATAATAGATTACCACCCAATTTGAAACAAATGTTTTCACATAAATTTAAAATCAACTTTAAACAAACTCTGCTACATGCGACAGTCAACTTTTAAATTTCTTTTGAATTAATTATTAACATTAATTTATAAATTCCTTATGTTTTTATTTATTTGATTATAATCTTTTGTATTTGTAAATAACTGTATCTAATCATTTCTACATTTTATAAAATTATTTTGTAACCTTTTACTTAGCAATTTGTCACGTATGATAATGAACTCCAGGGTTGGCACTTGTATCAGACTTGTCTGTCTGTCAGCTCTTTTTTGTAGATTGCAATTTGGCATTTTTAAGTTGTAATATGTTATGTAATTTTTTTTAGCACTCTACAAATAAACATTATTATTATTATTTATCAGGTTGGATAAATCCCTAGTTTTTGTTTTGTACAAGTTTTGGCTTTTTGTACAATTTTCTTTTTTCATATTTTCTTTCTCCATTGCTTAGTTCTCATTTTTCCTACATCATCGACTACTCATTCATCCATTTCCTCTTCAGTGTTCCTCTTACTCTACTTTCTTCGAGTGAATTTTTCTACCTCTTTAAAATTAAATCTATCTATTGTTATACTTCCGAGGTTCTCTCTTCTCTTCCTTAGTAACTTCATATGCTTTGTCTTATTATTGTCAATTTGAAGCCCCATCTTCTTTGCATGTTCTCACATTCTACATCAAACCTATCTTTATTCACTTTTTGTAAACTAGAATGCTAAATTCAAATGTGGTCGTGCAAGCATGCATCACATTCTGGCAGACCAAAAACAACTATCGATAAAGAAACAATTCAAAAGTCCATGGAATCGTGATGATCTCTGAGTAAAGTTTAGAGGTAAGCAAAGGTATAGTAGGTATTTCATACGACAGCACACATTGCATTTTACATCAACATTTGGACATGAGAAAAAGCTCACTGCAAGATAGGTGACGCGTTTGCTAACAATCAACCAAAAGCAAGTTTGAATGGCAATTTCTTAACAATGTCTATAATAATAAAGTTTATTTGTATCATCAACAATTTAACACAAGCAATAACATATGAATAATAGTACAAACAAAAACGATATGAACAAACATAAACTTCCACAAAGCAAACGCTGTTTGTGGTTTGTTAATTTGTGAGTATTAAATCTAAATGCTATCCATAAGTATTATACCTAGTCTAGCCATAAATACTGTACAAAAGTTTAAGCTGAAATATCAGTTGGCCATGACTACTTTTGTTTTAATACAAACGAGTGATGCACCAAAGCAGGTTTTGGCCGAATCACTGCATATCAATTAATTGGCCATTAACATTTACGTCGAATATTCGGCCAAAGCAGAATGGAAAATTGAGTTTTGATTAATTTTATTGAAAACAAAATTATACCAGCAAAATGAAAACATTAATGTCTAGGAAATACATTTCCTACGTAATTTGTTTTAATAGTATAAAATATTAGGGCTCGACCGATGGCAAGATTTTGCCGATGGTAATGCCAATGCCGATATTTGTTATACTTGTACATCGGCCTACAGGCGAAGTTTAAAATTAATTAAAGTAAACCAAAATAATTCAAAAGACAAATGAAATAAAACATAAAGTTGAAGCTGAATTTTAGTGCCGATGCCGATGTATCTGTTGAGCCCTATAAAATATACTTGAACAAAATAAATTAAAAAAATAAACAGTATGCTGATTATAAAAAATATAGAACTATAAAATATTTAAGTATTGCGGTTCTAAGAATCTCCCATTAAAGAAATGCTGACACATATCTTAAAAACCTAAATTTTCTTTAGGTTAACCGCTAAATAATAAATTTTGCAGTTACGTTTATTCAAATAAGTCACATTGTGACAGAAAAAAAAAATCGCTTTGGCCGGCCAACTACCGAATCTTTGGCACTACTTCCGCCAAGACTGAATCTGTTAAGAATTGGCGGAATAACCAAGTAAAATCGAAGCTTCTGCGCATCTCTAATACAAACTGTCAAATTGACAGTTCATATTTTGCGGTGTTTTGTGTTTTTCCAATTTCGTAAACAAACTCAATATTCGAATGGAGTGGGGTGAAAAAGATAATCGAATTGCTGTTATTGCACTTCATAAAGTGGGAATGCAGCCTAGTGAAATATTCAAAATCTTACAGCCCCTTGGTATTCATATTGGCCAAATGTTTGTTTTATCGTGCAGTGGATTTCGGATCGTGGATCGTGCAATCGATTTACTGAAACTTCAGGTGTTAGTGATCGTCAAAGATCTTAACGTACCAAAAAATGCTATTAAAACAGCTGAGCAGAGAATTCAATGAAATCCTCTCAGGAAACAAAAAATACTATCAGAAGAAATAAACATTTCTCAAAGATCTATTTCTTGTAGTATAATCAAAAGTGACTTCGGACTAGGAGCTTTTAAAAGATCAGTGGGTGCAATTAAATAATACTTGTTTTTAAAAACTTACTTATCATTTCTAGGCACAAATAGGCACCATTTAAATTTAAAAAATTTATCGTAAGTAAGTTATGGTGCGCCTAACGAGCCTGGAACTGTAACGAGTGACATTACGATAGTGGATAAAATTTCTGCAGCGTTTGGTAGGCACCACGAACGTTTTCACAAAACCCTGCAAAAACCATGACAGATGTGAAAAAATGTATTGAAACAAAATTACACAGAATTAAATTTCCTAAAAAACGCAAAATAATAGATATGCCTATTTCCTATCGTTTGGACATGGGAAGGTGTCAAAAGTATGCGTTATTCAGATACAAACGCGGCAAGTGTCGATTCCCCTTATGTATATGCCAAAAAAGTACCAAAAGAAAGTGATTTTTTTCAGGACCTCATCATTTACTTTAGCTGATTTTTACAAAAAATAAACAACATTGTAGATATAAACATATAAATAAAAATGAACATAAATAGAGTAACAGCCAAACTGTAATTGTGATTGTAACAATGAGTAATCATTAAAAGACTGCTTTATTTATATACACTACAAGTGTCATGCAAAGAACATACGAAGTAATTAGTTAAGTCATAATTTAAAAGTTTTTAATTAGTTATTGTTAAATAATATAGAAACAGAATTACAAAATCGTTTCTTTTTTTGAATGTGACTGTTACATATTTAAAAGCATAATAAATAGAAATGCCTTAATAAAGAATAAGAGAAACACTTTAATAAAAATAATGGAAAGGCAACAATAATCTTTACCCCTAAGTATCGTAAATAACAACATAAACAAATAATAATAAGTTTTCTCTGTTCAAGAACTACATAAATGATAACGTTTACCAAGCATATTTTATAAATAAAATAAAATTTAAAAAATGTCAATTAAATAAAAAGGCAGTCCAAAAAAAATATAACTACAAGTAAACTCTTGAGTATCTATTTCAGATTAAACTATTTTAGTTAATATCTTCGAAAAATTTTTGTGCTTTCTTCTTTTGGGTATATACAGGGTGGGATTAAAATATGGAATATTAAAAAAAAAGCGAACTCAACCGGTTTTTTTAAAACGCTGAAACACGTCGATTTTGTTTTTTAAAAATACACATTAATATGTGCGATTCACCTCCCGACTTTCATTTGTTTCAAAGTTATGACGACAATATAGATTTTTTATAGTGGAATCCGATAGTGATTTTTCTTCCCTTTATCATCATGCAAATAAATCATAAGGTTGCATAACAAAAATTCTGAGAAAAATCGATCTGAACTTTGTAAATGTTTGTTAGTTATGACGTCATCACAAAAAATTTAAATGACAATATAGATTTTTAGTAGCGGAATCCGATAGTGATTTTTCTTCCCTTTATGATCATGCAAATAAATCATAAGGTTACATAACAAAAATTCTGAGAAAAATCGATCTGAACATTTAATGTTATTAATATTATGGTATCAATATATCAATATATCAGATCGATTTTTCTCAGAATTTTTGTTATGCAACCTTATGATTTATTTGCATGATCATAAAGGGAATAGAAATCACTATCGGGTTCCACTACTAAAAATCTATATTGTCATTTAAATTCTTTGAGATGACGTCATAACTAACAAACATTTACAAAGTTTAGATCGATTTTGCTCAGAATTTTTGTTATGCAGCCTTATGATTTTTTTGCACGAACATAAAGGGAAGAAAAATCACTATCGGATTCCACTATAAAAAAATCTATATTGTCATTTAAAATTTTTTGTGATGACATCATAACTTAAAAACAAATAACAGTTGGAAGGTGAATCGCACATATTAATGTGTATTTTTAAAAAACGAAATCGACGTGTTTTAGCGTTTTTAAAAAACCGGTTGAGTTTGCTTTTTTTTTTAATATTCCATACTTTAATCCCACCCTGTATATTATTTTCTTTGCAATTTCATGTCATTTTTTACTTTAGAATAATTCTTAGGAAATTTTTTTTGGGTATTTAAATAGCCTTAAAGAGCATTCAAATATTCTGTAGTAAACATTTCATTTCAAGGCTATTAAGCCCCATTTTCTTTAGTGGGTACTGTTAATTTGTATAAAGCTTGCAAAATCCACAATTTAAAAAGAAAGAAGTCTACTATCCATTTTCTTTCTAGAATTTTCTGACTTTGAAAGCCTATTGCTCGTAAACTACTGAACCAAATTAAATATTTCAAAAACGAGCTAATAATAAATTTATTTCTACATACAACAGTAAAATATTATATTTCTAAGTGGTATAATTGTTTTAATTGGACGATATGTAATAAAAGGTACCCATTTTTAGAGACAATTTCATTGAAAGTAAGTTAAATAATTTTTTTCTCAGAAAGTATATGTCATATATACAGATATAGAAAGACAAGTTGGAAGTATCTGCGAAACCATATGTGTGTATGATAAGGAACGCGCTAGTAAAATAAAGAAGGGTTTATATCGGGCCATGCCTTTGCTCTTCTTAGTTTGTGTTAGTGGGAGAATATTCGAGCATAAGAATATTTATTTTATTTTCTGTTATTATGGCTAAAAATTGTAAGCTACTTAAAAAGCAAGTGATTATTTGGTCCTAATTTGCCAAATAATTTTTGTAATTCTGGGAAAATTTAATATCATGAAATTCTCTTTCAATTACAAACAACTACACCAATGCTTGGTTTGTAGTTACTAAACAAGTTTAATGTTCAAATATTCCCCCACTAACACAAACTAAGAGCAAAGGAGTGACCGGTTTTATAAACCCTTCTTTATTTTACTAGCGCGTTCCTTATCATACATATGGTTTCGTACATACTTCCAACCTGCTTTTCTATATCTGTATATGAGATTTTTGTAGGGGTTAGAAAGAAACCTTGCAGTTCTTATGCTATGACTCTTCAGACAAAAAAGCGTTTTATTTATTTATTTTCTTCTAATGAAAAGTGTTGATTTAGCGAAAAAATATTGACGCTACCTCTATTAATAAATAAGAACACTTAGTTCGCGGTTTTTTCATATAAATCTTAAATAAAACGCTTTTTTGTTTGAAAATTAATGGCATAAGTACCACAAAGTTTCTTTCTAACCCCTACAACAATCTCATAGATATATGACATATACTTTCTGAGAAAAAATTATTTAACTTACTTTCAATAAAATTATCCCTAAAAATGGGTACCTTTTATTACGTATCGTCCAATAAAAACAAAAGTATACCACTTAGAAATATAATATTTTACTGTTGTACGTAGAAATAAATTTACTATTAGCTCATTTTTAAAATATTTAATTTGGTTCAGTATTTTACGAGCAATACGCTTTCAAAGTCAGAGGACTCCAGCAAAAAAAAAGGATAGTAGGAATTAATTTTTGGGTATTTAAAAAGCTTGTTAAGTTCCATTTTCTTTAGTGGGAGCTGATAACTTTTATAAAGCTGACAGAACCCATATTTAAGAAAAAAAATATGGCATAAAAATTAATTTTTGGGCATTTAAATAGACTTTACTTAAGAATATCGTTAAAACAGTTTCAGGTGTAATGGCGCTGCTAGTTTTGTGAAAGTCTAAAAATAATTTCCTTGGCCGTAAACACACTGACAATCCTCGGTACATTATTAACTACTGTTGTTTATAATTTGTAAGGATTAAATCCTCTTCCATTTATGAATACAACAAGATAATTTGCTTTAAAGATGTAAAATTAAGCTTTACATTTTTCTGCAATTGCTTTGTCACAGCGTTGTTATAAATATATTGATGATATAATTACAACACTGACGAAGATATGTACTTATGATCTGACAAAAAGTTTTTATGTTATAGAGGTTAAGTAACAATATTTTAGAATATATTTATTTACTTTCATCAATATTCCTTGTTCAAGTTTTAAAAATAAGTTATGTTTTTTATATGAAAGCATTGGACAATGAAAGCAAACTATACCTAAACCATAAATACAAGAAATGAGTAATCACAAATCACCTAGGCGACAGCGGGGGACTCCCTACACTTTAGTGCATTCCATCTTTCTCACTCTATTGTTTACTTTTTCTTTTCATATATTCGTTATACAATAGAGAGAGATGGAATACAATAATCATTTTTTTTTATTAAAGATTTTCTAAAATAATGGACCATCAACACAAGTTGTCAAAGTTTGACAGTTAATAGAATTTTCAGTGTCTCCAACTTAATATTAATAAATTGTGACTTGTTCGAATATCTTATATTCTTGGATAGACTAATATAATAAGTAATTTTTAATGTTTACTTCTAATTTAATTAAACAACCCTCAGTATCAGTAAAAACAAAGACTGAGTATTACCATAATAAAAAAAAAACTTACCATCCTTTTGGCAGTCATTAGGTATTTTAGGGTCGTGACAATGTTGATGATATCCTCTACTGCATGTATCACAAACAATAATTTCATGACTATCCTTTGGTGCAGATTTTTTACAAACAACACACAGTAGCAGATCCTCTTGTTTTGGTTTTGGTTTCTTTAAATTCTTTACACTCGACCAACTTTGCGTATTGTCTCCAAATTTGACTAAGTATTGTTCTCTAACACTATCAACAGCAACAACAGTTCCCAAATAATAACAACCATCCTTGTGTTTGAGTAAAACATCCTGTCCTGGACTAAAATCAATCTTTTCCTTATCAACGATTGTTGTCGAATCGGGTACGGCTGTTTGCTCAGTTTCCGTATCTCCAGTAGATTTTTTCTTTCTTAGGCTTGAAGATTGTATTGAAACAGAGTTTAGGATGGACGTCATTTTCAAGATTTTCTATTTTGAGACGTACTGTCAAAGTTTTGCCCTACATACACAAAAATTTTGTTAGAATTTTTTAAACCCTTTCAATATGGAAATGTAATATAATAGTTGGAAATAATAAAATAAGAGGTATTTTCAAAGTAAAATAACAAAGTTGGCGTTGTAAACTTTCATAGCAATTCTAATCACCGTGTCAACACAAACAAGCAACGTCCAGTTTTCGTGATGTCACTGAATTATAACCGTTAATAGAGCAATTTTACGTAGAAATTATTTTGAAACATCTATGTAACAAATACTTAAACATAAAAGATTCTCTCAATACAGGTTATTTTACCTTTGAGAGATGCGTCTCCTTCTATCACACACATCCATTCGGTATGATTACATTTGCGGCCATTAGAACAACTGTTTGTGTAAAGCCCGCCAAAGCAACGTATGCAATGGTTATTTAAAATTTTGATTTAAATGTGTTTACGATAATTGTCTTAATTCAAACCATCTCAAATTATTTTTTTACTATAATTATGATTTGTCTAATTCACTACATCAACACAACGGCGTTTTTCTTAAAATAGTTTAAAATAATAACGAATTTATGTAGTTATAGATGGCAGCACGACGCCACCCTTCACCTTTTTTACAATTCATCAATTTATCAATTCATTTCGTTTTATAGAATAAGAGTAAATGGAATTAAACGTGTAATGGTGTAACGTAATGTTTTATTAATTTTATATTTTATTATTATTTTCGAAATAGAAGTTTAGAACTTCTTTTTCATTAATTGTTGATACATAATTACAACTTTAAATTAATGCAAGAAACTAAATAAGGGTCAAGTTTAAAAATTCATTTAGAGCCAGTAGCATTACTGAATTAAAAATTAATCATAGTTTTATATAAAAAAAAGACAGAAAAAGCTTCGTCACAAATACTTTTATCTGAAATCAGCAGTAAAGAACTCTAAAATAAGCAGTACAGAACTACGAAATCGTCAGTAAAGTACTTGAATCAATATTGGACGATTTTTGTTGTATGTTTGCTTGCATAATTAGTGGCACTCGTGTAGTTTACAGCGAAACGAAGACTTGGTTGCATCGTGTTTTACTCGTGTTTTTAGTTGAAATTATCTACTTTATATTATGGTGTCTGGACTTGGAACGTTAAATTGGGCGATTCCGCCGACGCTGAAAGCATTGAAATCGGTGGCAGTGGTAAATTTGAAGAGCGGACGTAACCAGTTCAAACAGAGCAGGCCTCTTAATATTTCTAATAACAAGAATTGTACCATCACAATTAACATTCAAAAGTAAAATAAAGATTTGTTTGAATGGTTGTTGTCGATTACTCATGTCAAATAAGCCTAACCTAACTTTGCCTGATTACTAACAATTTCAGATAAAATGTAATGTGCAACTTGGTAGTAAAGTTCTTTTTCATCACTGATAGTGCTTATAGTTGTCTCGGCTTCGTTTCGGCAACTAATATCCACATTCGTGATGAAAAACTCAATAATAACTATTATCTGAAATCAGCAATAAAGAACTCTGAAGTCGTCAGTAAAGTAAATCATTATTAGACGATTGTTGATTTGTTTGCTTGCATAATTAGTGACACTCGTGTATTGTTAAAAAATAAAGACTTTTGGTTGTATTGTGTTTTTAGTTAATATTACCTACTTAACTACGTGTTTGAATTTTGAAAGTTAAATTGGGCGACACTGAAAGCATTGAAGCCAGTAGCAGTAGTAAGTTTGAACAGGGGACGTCATCACAGTTTGAGCAGTAGTACACAATATTTTTTTGTACATCTGTTGTTTATGTTTTAATTATCAGGTATTCAACAACATGAGGGAATGGATAGTGACAACGACAATAATGAAAATGAACATGCTAGCAGCGATGGTAGTGTCAACATAACCTGTACGCCACTAGATTTGCAGCAAATTGCGAAGGAAGCTGTTACAAACTTATTAAAATTACTAAACAGTGGTGTAAACAATTACAGATGGTAGGGCAAATGAAATCCCCCCACGGCCAAGGGATAATTCTGTTAGTACTAAAATACCGTTGTGACATTTGTAAGAATTGCTTCACTGGTTATAATTCCTGCCTGTTTATCATTTTAAAGATCCGTAGGATAGAGGCAGGTAAAACCAACATTAAAAGTAACTATTTAGAATAAAGTTAATTGCCTAAAGTTCAATAAGTTATTTATTAACGGAAACATTTTACATTTAGTTTTGAATGAACGACACATTTCACAGCTAATATTAAAGAAATAATAAATCAACAGAAGGTATATTTTCAGATTTTTTTGTAAATAATTTTTAAACATATGCTAGAAAAATGGGAGGGGGATAAATGATTATTCAATTATATGTATATATAATACAGTGGTTCCCAAAGTGTATTCCGTGGAATCCTAGGGTTGTTGATAATACAATATTAGGAAGATAAGGTACAATAATTTATGAAACGTAGTTTTATAAAATACATTTTTCTCCAACCACACGAATATGACGCCATAATATCAAATTATTTTGTATAAAAAGTAGACCATTTAGGCACTGTTACCCGTTACAATAGCAATTGTACCATACCAAGAATAATTTTTAAAAATATGCTAGAAAAATGAGAGGGGGATAAATGATTATTAAATATATATATCTACGTAAGACGATTTATTTAATTATTTAATACAGTGGTTCCCAAAGTGTGTTCCGTGGAACCCTAGGGTTGTTGATACACATGTTGACATAATACTAGGAAGATAAGGTACAATAATTTATGAAACGTAGTTTTATAAAATACATTTTTCTCCAACCACACGAATATGACGCCATAATATCAAATTATTTTGTATAAAAAGTAGACCATTTAGGAACTGTTACTCGTTACCATAGCAATTGTACCATACCAAGAATAATTTTTAAACGTATGCTAGAAAAATGGGAGGGGGATAAATGATTATTAAATATATTCTGACGTTACTTTTGTATCGTGCAAATTATTGTTATTTATTTTTATATATCTCGGATCTCAGGGTCGAATTATTTGATGTTCAATCGTAAAAAATACCTATAAAATTATTTTCTTCTATACCTAAATATGAGACTCCTATTATAACCTTTCAATATGGGATACTGTTATTGAAAGGTTAAATATTATCAACAAATATTTAAATTTTTTTACACTCATGCAGTGGTTAATAATTCTCAATAGATAAAGTTTGGTAATGAATAATAACCATTGACACATATATCTGAAATGTCAAACCTGACAGTTATCAATAAAAATATTTCTCAAGAAGGAATAAGTACGTATAGCATATATTGTTTATTAGCTCTTTATTGTTATAAACCTTTATTTTAGGATTCAAAATTGGAAAGAAATCTTACCCTTGTCAACTTACATGTAAAATTTTCTTTAGGTAAGTCTTCCTTGTATGGCCATCTAATAGTTTCTTAAAATTTTGACATATGTATTTTCTTTCTCCTCTTCCAACAATCACCTCCACTTTCACAACCTATATAATTTCCACAATCTACACTTTCTGCCAAGAACCATGATCACCGCCGTAGATTCAGCAGACCTCACACCACCGGACTACTGGACTGCCTCATAAACTGCTTTCATGGTTTTCTTCTTATCTAGGACCCGAATGATGACTGCCAGCTCCCCAACACCTCAGTAAGTATCTTCTAATCTCTTTCTTATGATTAAGTTACCTTAATAATTATTTTCTTTTTCAGGAATATGATGACGACTTCAAATCTTCCACACCTTGATGATTAACAAACCCAGCTCAAAGACAGTTTTTTTTAATTTTATTTTTTTCTATCCATCACACCTACTGTCTCATAATACCCTTTAATTTTGCTTTTTGTATTTAATGCTCTTACTCTTCCTTTATTCAATAAAACACCGGACTTTCCTTTTATATGTTTTAATTTAACAAATTTTCTTCTTGGACTTTATCAGTTTACATTTACTAGATACACATTTATTTTATTTTTCTATTATATAATCAAATTTCTTCTTTTGGAAAATTTTATTTATTTTTCATACTTAACTCAAAAAACCTCTTTTATTATTATTATTATCTCCCCGAGATACCTCTTTTTTCAACTATTTTATCTGTTTTTTTCCCTTTTATTAAAATACTCCCTATCTTTGGTAATTCTTTCAGTTTTCTTATAAACAATGTCTATAACCATAGAAGTGAATGAGACCTTATTATTGAAGTACAGGGAGAATTTTAAATGTGCAATAGAAAATCAATATACTGTAACGTTCTTTTTAAAATAATAACAAAAGTGCCGTTTAAATCGTCTATTAATAAGAAATATTTATTTACAAACACTAATGAATACACTATAAATTAACGCTATGATTATAAACCATTAAAACTATTATTCACAGACTATGAATTTCTAATACAACATTTATCTTTACATTTACTGTTTATTTCGTGATATACAGTTAATGACTCTCTGTTGACTGCCCCTCTTTTATCCGCGAAGTCGATTTTATACCCTCATATAATCGTACCAGAAGCCGCTGGAACCTACTATGTATTTCTAGAAGGCGCTAGATAAACAGCGTCTCGTTTACATTCTTGGTGCGATGCGTCATTCTCTCGAATGCCGTAGAATATTCCATTTGTTGTTCGAGAAGAGGTTCTTTCTTTTTCTCTCCCGTTACACTGCCCCCCTCTTCAAGTCTGTTCTGTCCCAGAACAGGTTTTATGCTCTGGTTCCTGTAGAACGGGTCATGACGATATCGACAGTCTTCTCCTCGACTACACGTTCCATTACGGTAGAAATAACAGTCTACACTCTTCGTTGGCCTTAATGCGGGCTGTGGGTCAAAACTGCAGACGAAGATCTTGACGTCCGTACCTCTAAAGACAACTTCCAGCATGTTTCTAACGATTCTCCAATCCAGCTGGTCCCGCCCACAGCCGAGTTTGGGAACTGCCAATTTGTTAATTCCCCTGGTAAGCAACTCGATCCTCAAATTCCATAATGCCCTCCACAAGTCGGCGTAACTCGGTTTCTGGTAGTAAAACTGCTTGGTTACCAAGTAGTAAATGGATCGGTCATGATCAGGCAAGCGTAAGGATTTACCACAGAGGGATTTCTAAACACTACTGCGATCCCCCTGGACATACGGAGATCCTCGGAGACACAGTGGGCAATGGAATAATCACCAGGGACCCGGAAGAGATCTTGTTGCATCTCAGTCGTGACTCCGAATCGCGCTTTTCTAGTTCCAGAAAACGCAGCCATAAATTCTCTGAAGGTTGACTCATCATCTCCAGGCCTTACGGTATTGATAGCCACCTCAGCCTCATCTTCCCGATCCGGGACTTCGTCATTATTTCCCTCATAGTGCGACAGACGATTGGAGTGTACCACCTTTGGTTTCCCTCTTGGCAATTTCTGGATGCGATAAATCAAGTCATTTATTCGTTTCTTCACCTGGTATGGGCCCTCCCAATTTCGCTGTAACTTTGGAGAATAGCCACGACGTCTTTGCGGGTTGTATAACCAGAAAAGTTCTCCAGGTTGAAACCCTCCTTCTTGGGCTCTCACATCGTACGTAGCCTTCATCCGGTCACTCGCGATTCGACTATTGTTTCGGGTTCGGTCGTGAATATCCTCCAACTTCTTCTTTAAGTTGATGACATAATCATTCCCGGCTACCTCCTGCTCTATAGGTGGAGACCCAAATTCCAGATCACACGGTAACCGGAACTCGCGTCCAAACATCACAGACGCTGGTGACTGACCGGTTGTTTCGTGGACCGACGCACGATAAGCCATAAGGAACAGATGCAGGTATTGGTCCCAGTCTCGTTGATGATCGGAGACGACCTTGGCCAAATATTTGCCCATTGTACGATTCATGCGTTCTACCATTCCATCGGACTGCGGATGTAACGGTGTGGTCCGAGTCTTGCGAATGCCCAACAATCGACAGACTTCTCCAAACAGTACAGACTCAAAGTTGCGGCCTTGATCCGAATGCAGCTCCATGGGCACTCTGAAGCGACTGAAAAACTCTTTGACTATTACGTCAGCAACAGTCGCAGCTTCCTGGTTTGGTAGGGCATATGCTTCTGGCCATTTGGTAAAATAGTCCATTGCCACTAATATGTATTTATTCCCATCGTCGGTTTCGGGAAATGGTCCGGCAATATCTATAGCTATTCTTTCCAGACGACTACCCACATTGTACTGCCTCATAGGTGCTCTTCGTTTCCCCAAGGGTCCGTTACCAGTGGCACATAGTTCACATTTCCGGCACCACTCCTTCACGTCTTCTTTACAGTTGACCCAATAAAAACGCTCCCTAACTTTCTCCAAAGTCTTTTTCACACCGAAGTGTCCTCCTGAGGCACCGTCATGGAGATGTCGCAATACTGTAGCCACTCGGCTTCTTGGAACCACGAACTGAGACCTAATGGTGGTGCCATCTTCACTCTCCAGTACTCGCTTCAGGAGATCGTCTTCCACCCTCAAGGACTCCCATTGGGCCTAATATGCTTTGAGCGTTCTGTTGAAAGGGCTGATGGCCTCCCAGGCAGGCCTTTGTCCCACGCGCTTCCATTCCAGTACCATTTTTAGTTCGGGATCAGCCTCCTGCTGTCGTTGCAATTCTTCCGGCAACCAATTATCGTTGACGATGGTAGTCCTTAATACTTGGCAAACCCTCTCTTCCAAACGAGAGCAATGACGGCAATCCGTTGGACAGGGTCTTCTTGAAAAAGCATCGGCATTTCAATGACTAGTGCCCGCTCGATGTTCTGTGTCAAAGTCGTATCCTTGTAATCGTTCGATCCACCTTGCGACCTGGCCTTCAGGATTACGGAATTGTAGAAGCCATTTCAACGTTGCATGGTCCGTCCTCAATAAAAACTTCCGTCCGTACAAGTATTTGTAGAAGTGCTCAACGGACTTCACGACGGCCAATAGTTCTTTTCTGGTCACACAATAATTCCTTTCGGCGTTCGACAAAACCTTACTAAAATAGCCGATGACCTCTTCTTGTCCATCCTGTATCTGAGAAAGTACACCCCCAATGGCCAGATTACTTGCATCTGTGTCAAGTATGAATTTCCCTTCTGTCCGTGGATAGCTCAATATTGGTGCTGTTGTCAGGGAACGCTTCAACTATTGGAAAGCTGTTTCACACTCTCCGCTCCAAACATACTCGCACCCATCTTCAGTTAACCTTGTCAGAGGTTTCGCTATATTGGCAAACCCAGGAACGAAACGCCTGTAGTAGGTACATAACCCAAGAAAACTACGAACTTGGTGTTTATCTTTCGGTGTTGGCCACTCTTGAACTGCACGAATCTTATCGGGGTCGGCTGCCACTCCATTTTGTGATACGACGTGCCCGAGATATTTCACTTCCTTTCTGAATATGTGGCACTTTTTCGGACTCAGTCTCAGATTGGCTCCACGTAGTCTTCGGAACACTTCCTCTAGATTTTTCAAATGTTCGTTGAATGATTTTCAGACTACAATCACATCATCTAGGTATACCAGGCAGGTCTTCCACGACAGCCCTCTCAGGATGGTCTCCATTAGACGCTCAAAGGTAGCCGGAGCGTTACATAGACCGAAAGGCATAACTGTAAACTGTCATAGTCCGGAACCAATAGTGAACGCGGTCTTCTCCCGGTCTTCAGGTTCCATTTCAACTTGCCAATAACCACTCTTCAAGTCCAAAGTCGAAAACCATCGCGAACCAGATAGGGTATCTAACGTATCGTCGATGCGTGGTAAGGGATAGCTGTCTTTCTTGGTCACGTTATTGAGCTGCCGATAGTCCACACAAAATCTCGTTGACCCGTCCTTACTGACCAGGACCACCGGTGATGCCCATGGACTGCTGGATGGCCCGATGACCCCTTGTTCTTCCATATCGGTAATAATCTTCTCGGCTTCTGCTCGCCTTGCTAGAGGTAGACGCCTCGGCTGCTGACGGACAGGCATAGAGTTGCCTGTATTGATTTTATGTTTTACTATATTTGTTCGTCCCTTCTGGCTGTCGTCAAGAGCGAAGATATCTTGGTATCGGTGAACCAAACCCTGTACCTCTTTTACTTCCGTTCTGTTAAGGTCTTCGCACGAACTAGTAACCATACCCACTAATTTACCACCATGGTCTTTGGGCGCTGGTTTTGGAACATCAGCCATACACCTGGCTACTCGGAATACTGGCAAACACTGTCCCACAAGGGTACTCTTCTTCAATGTCACCGGATCCACATTAACGTTCGTAATTCTCACCGGTACTATCTTTCCAACCTTGATCAGCGCTTTTCCCACCAGTATACCACTATGGATCTTCTTATCACAGACAGGCTCCATCATTCGCACACATCCTATCCGAAGATCTCCATCCAAACCTGCCTCGACAACCATCTCGCTTTGACCCGGCAATATCACATCTTCAGTCAGCAAAACCCTTACAACCGGATCTTCTCGTGGGTGCAACGGAAGTTCTTCATTACCAACCTTCAAAACACCCTCCTTCAAGTCCAATGTAAAACCAAATTTTCTCAGGAGGTCCATTCCCAAGATGAAGTCATCAGTGATATCGGCTACCAGCACCTCATGTTCACGTTCTTCACTTCCAATGCCAATCTTCATCTTCACCACTCCGCGTGTTGGTATCACTTCACCTGTTGCTGTACGGAGTTGAGTAGTTGTCGGTAACAATTTAATACTTGATTGTAGAATATCAGGGCGTACGATGGATTTTGTCGCCCCCGTGTCAATAAGTAGTGGAACAGTTCGGTTAGCAATCTTTCCATCTAGAAACAAACTGCCGTTACTATTCTTTGATGTTACGGCATGGATCGTGATCTTCGGGGCATCTTCACTCGCAGTCAATGTTCGCCCCCTCTTGCCAACCCCTTTTAACTTTTCCGACGGTTGTACTTTTCTTATTTTGGGACAACGGCGTTCTACATGTCCTTGTTCGCCGCAGTTCCAGCAACGGGGTCCTCGAACTTCTTGAGGATTCTTTTTACGGTTCTCTTCCTTCTGAAGAACTCTCATTAATAATTCTTCTAGACGATCTTTAGAACCTTCATCTTCTTCCACCACGGTCCGAACACGCCCGTGACCTCGGGACGCTTGTTTTGCAGCTTCAAATTATAAGGCGTGAGCAAGCGCATCATCAGTTGTTCTTGGTCGTGCCAGCCTCAATGATTGTTGTGTTTCCCCGTCTCTTAACCCATCAATGAAGGTCTGCACAGCCAGTTGTCCCAGAAACGAATCGGGTGCCGTAGGGTACGCCAATCGGACAAGCCGCGCAACATCGGCTTCAAACTCCTGCAGGCTTTCTCCATTCTTCTGGATACGATTCTTCACTTGCGCGTGATACACTTGTTGAAGATGCGCGTCTCCATATCTCATCTCCAATCTAGACACTAACAATTGGTAATCATTTTCCTGTCCTGCTGGGATTGTTTGCAGGACGTTCAACGCGTCTCCACGCAAAGCCACATTTAAAGAAACGGCCTTTTCCTTGCCTGTCCATCCGTTGGCCCCAGCGGCCGCCTCAAATTGTTTGTAGTAGGTGGACCAAGGTATCTTTCCATCGAACGTGGGTGGTTTTACTTTTATCCCTACGGCAGGACCCTTTTCTTCTTTAAATTGTTTCTTTTCTTCATTAAACGGCCACTCAGAAGTTGAGGAAAACCGTAGTTGACTCATTCTATCTTCTAGCATTTCGGTTATGTCGTCTTTCTTAGTTGTTGGTGGTAATTGCATTTGGGCTATTTTCTCTTCTACCATTTTTATTACCCTATCTTGTTCCGCCAATCTGCCTTCCAATAGTCCTAGCGCGCTGGCATTCTCCAAAAATTCTTCGAAAACTTTTTCTTCCAACGATTTAACATTGTCCTGCAATTCTTCTTTAAGCCTTCTAGACCTGTCTTCGGATTTCCTGGAATTCTCCAGTATTTCTTCCTTTAGCATTCTAACATTTTCTTCTGCCTTTTCTAGTAATTCTGCAAACCTTCTAGAATTCTCTTCGTGTTTTTCCAGTACTTTTTCTTCCAGTGCTTTAGTATTTTCAAGTAATTCTTCTTTAAGCATACTAGTATTTTCAAAAACTTTTTCTTCCAGTGCTTTAGTATTTTCAAGTAATTCTTCTTTAAGCATTTTAGAATTTTCAAAAACTTTTTGTTCCAGCTCTTTAGTATTTTCCATTAGCTTTCTAGCATTCTCTTCGAACTTTTCCAGTAGTTCTTCTTTTAGCATTCTAACGTTTTCTTCAGACTTTCTAGAATTTTCTTCGGCTTTTCTAGAACTTTCTTCCATTTTACTTAACAACAAATTAGTATCAATTGCGGGTCCAGGTATTTCGAAGCGGTAATTTTTAGGATCTTCCTTCTGTTCTAAAAGCCATTCTCTTAGCCGTTTTATTAAAACTTCTTTCTTTCCATTATCATGTGTGTTGTGTATACATTCCTCCCAAAGATAACATCGCTTTATCATCCTTCATCAATAATCTTAACTCTGTAATAGAACAACACCCCAACGACTGCTTCTTAATATGCGGCGATTTTAATCTTCTCGAGGTCAGCTGGCGACTCAATAATGATCTCGGTGTCTGTGTCCCCTCCTTCGGTTCCAGACAAGCAATAGACTTCATTGATTGCATATCGCTCTGTAATTTGATGCAATTCAATTATTATAGAAATAATGCTGGCAATACATTAGACTTAATACTAAGTAATAAACCTTTTATCACAAATATTAAAATTAATCCTTGTTCATCGCCTCTGGTTCCGGAAGATGTAGCACATGTTACACTTGAGTTTGATCTAACTTAGTCACAGTGTTGAATCCAAGGGGGTGACCGGGAGGGAATTTCCCCCTCGGGCGTTCAGAATTCCCCCCCGGGGAAATTGACACATTAATAATAATTTCAAGTTGCAAAACTTGGTGGTCGTGCAAGACAAAATAAAAAAATAGAGTCCGGGAAGTGCAATAGGATCGTGCTTAACCAGTTTCACGTTACCATCACGCGTTTTTGTTGACTCGCCTCAGGGGTCAGGGCCTCAGTCGTCTGGATGCAGTTTGCGAGTTTGCAGTTATTCATAAACTGTGTAAATTTTTCTGTATATGATAAAGGTGTGTTGTGTTTTGTGAGGTAAGATTTTTATAAAAGGTCTTACTTATATGATGTACTTCTAGTTAAAAAAAATTCATTCCAGTTTAGTCATGGCAGAAAATAAAAAACAAACGTCTCTATTTTCGTTTTTTTCTAAAAGACAAAAACTGGAAGAAAAGGCGCTCGAAAGCGAAACCGAGCACCACGATGTTGATGAAGACGTTAATATGGCTGGTTCTTCTGCTGACGCTGATGACCATCCAGACCATCAAAGAAGAAAACAAGTTAGTTTTAATAAAAATTGGCTGGTAAAATATGACTGGCTCTACATGGACGAAACTCGCGGTGGAGCATTTTGTAAGCATTGCGAAATATTTATGAAAAACGATTTGAAAGTTTTACAAAAAACTTCTGGTGTGTTCATCACTTGTCCGTTTACAAATTATCGAAAAGCTACGGGTAAATCAGGAAAGCTTGAAAAACATGTTAATGCTGAGCACCATGCACGTAGTCTTTCCATGGCAAAAATGCGCTTGCAAAATATAAACAAACCAATTCACGCTATATTAAACACTGAAAGTGTGAATCAAATCAAAAACAGACAGTCACTGTCTTTCCTTATCAGTGGACTTTATTTTTTGGCTAAAGAAGAAATTCCGCATACAACAAAGTACGAGCCACTTGCTAAAAAGCTATTGCTGAAAAACAATGTTACTTTAAATAATTGGGTAATGAATCAAAGTAGTCGTTCAACATACATCAGCAAAGCGACAGGCAGTGAATTTCTCTCTTGCATAGGAGATATGTTAGACAACAACGATTCAAATAAATTAAATAATAATAAATACTTTTCTTTAATGGCAGACGAGTCAACAAATATAAATAATGTTACAGAATTAACCATTCTTATGCGTTACGTAGATGAAAATAAACTCATCAAAGAAATGTTTTTGTGTTTAGTTGAATTAAAGAATACCGATGCAAGCACAATTACTGAAACCATCGTCAATGAACTATCAAAGAGAAATATCAATTTAAATAACATAGTTGCTTGTGCGTTTGATGGAGCAGCAACATTTTCTGGTAATATTTCCGGAGTAAGACAACGTCTTTCGGAAAAAGTACAACGGGAAATTCCGTATGTCCACTGTAGGGCTCACATTTTGGCATTAGCTTTAACTAGCGCACGTAATAAATATCCCCAGATTAAGCGCGTTTTACATGTAATAAAAGACATTTATAAATTATTTCATAAATCATCAAAACGCGAAAGAGTACTGCATGCCGTCCAAGCAGTGTTGGAAGAACCCATTTTGAAGATTCCAGAATCAATTGATGTGCGTTGGCTTAGCAATTATAGATCTGTGCATGCTGTAAAAATTTCTTATGCTGCTATAATGATGACCTGTGAACATATACACAAAGATGGAGCGGACCTTGCATCATTGGCCGGAGGAATTCTGTTAGAAATGGAAAAATCTAGTTTTCTCCTTACCCTGTGTGTTTTAGATGAAGCTCTATTTACAGTTTGCAACCTAAGCAAACTTCTGCAACAAGAGAATTTAATACTTTCAAGTTTGCCTACATTAATATCAGCAACTTATAACCATCTAGAAAATATTGCTTCACAGTGTGTTGTCTTCAATGAAGACAGTGAATTGTACCAGAATTGTGAAAAAGTAATTGCAAAAGCTTCTACTTCACGAGTAATTATTGAAAATGAGCCCAAAGCCACAACGATGAAGTCGGCTAAAAAGTTTGTCGATACAATGATAGATCAAATGAAAGCTCGATTTAATGATAAGGCAGTTTCCCTGATAAGACTCAGCTCCAAATTTGAGTCGGTGGAAGCATTTAATACTTTGAACAATTATGATGTCAGCAAGTTGTGTTCTTATCTTAATATTAACGACACAGACGGAGTCTGGGCGGATATTCGATCTTTTAAATACGTTTTGAATGTGGCGGAACTCAATAGTTCCAGCCTTATTTCTTACATTCTTGAATCCAATATAGGATATCAAAATCTGAAAGATGTGTGCATTCGATTATGGTGTATCCCGGTTTCTACGGCCAGTGCAGAACGATCATTTAGTACGATGAACCGCATATGTACCAAGCTTCGCAATCGCATCGGCCAAGAAACACTCAACGCATGTATGAAAATTAGCATCGAAGGGCCGGAAGAACTATCCAGCAATCTAATCGAGGAGGTATTGAATTTATACGCAAGACAGAAACAACGCAGAATTAGATTACTCCAATGAAGCACTTACGTATGTTTATGCATGTATTTTGAATTAAAGAATTAACTTCCCCCCTGTAAGTTTTATTTTCCCCCCCGGGGTAAAAGGTCTGAATTCAACACTGGTTAGTCATACACAAAAGCATTAAAGAGACATAACCAGTTAGGTATTTTTAATTTTAATAGTCATATATGATTGGCCAGCTGTCCTAGATAGGGATTCAATAAACGACGCAGTCAACACATTTTATAATTGTTTACAAAATGCAATTAACACCTGTGTACCTTTAGCTAAAAGAAAACATCCCAAATATCCATTTTGGTTCTCTCGAGGAACTATACGTGTTATCCGTGAAAAGAACAAATATAACAGGAAATGTAAGCAATACAAAAATGAATTAGATTATCTTTCTTTCAGTCTGTTGAGGGGTCGTTCTAAACACTTAATTGCCTTAGATTATGCTAACTACACTCGAGGACAAAGAAACGCACCACTTGAAAACTCACCAAAAATACCAAAATTTCAAACCGTCATAACTCGGCGGATTTTGGACGAAAATGGATGAACCTTTCAGTGCTAAAAGATTTAAAGTGTCTAGTTTAAGGACATGCGAACGAATGTTACGTAAAGGCATTTCCGCCCCCCGCGACCGCTTGCAGAAAAAAGAATGTTTTTGATTAAAAAAATGTCAAACTTTAACAGCTTGTACGGTGTACCAAAAACATCGTAAACCCTATCGACCGCTAAGGCAATAAAGTTCAGTCCTTTTTCTGTCAAATCTTCAAAACTTCGAGTGCTTACGATGTTTTGGCGCAAAGCTATGAATTTCTGAAATTTACCCTGCATTTTGTCGGGTGTTTTTCCTCTTCTGCCAGCGACATTATTATCGGTTGAGTTTGAATCTTTTCTTTTCCAAATTCAAAATTTTTTTTAAAATGTTTAACTAATAAAAGCATTTTTTTATTAATGTTCATCTTTTTTAACGTGTAACCGCTGACAACGTTACCCAATGTGCAAGTGCCTAAATTAATGTTTTGATTTTTATTTTACTAATGTTGAAATTAATCAGTATCAGAAAGTTATTCGAAGCGTTACAATGCCACAATTAACGGGCATTCAACGTGCACGAATTGTTGCTCTTTTGGAGGTAGGAGTTAGCATGCGACACACACACACACACACACACGATGTGCAAAATCTGACCGACAACCTCCTCGTGGTGCACATCGGGTAACGCTGATGTCTGCGGTTACACGTTAAAAAAATTAAAATTAATAAAAAAATGTTTTTATTAGTTAAAAACATTTTTCAAAATTTTTGAATTTGGGAAAAAATGTTCAAACTCAACCGGTAATAATGTCGCTGGCAGAAGACAAAAGACTCCCGACAAAATGCAGGGTAAATTTCAAAAATTCGTAACTTCGCGCGAAGTCATCGTAGGCACTCGAAGTTTTGAGAATTAGGGAGAAAACAGAAAAAGGGCTGAACGTTACTGCCCTGGCGGTCGATTCGGTCCACAATTTTTTTGGTACACCGTACAAGCTGTTAAAGTTTGACATTTTTTAAATCAAAAACATTTTTTATTCTTCTGGGGATGGCGGGGAGCAGAAAAGCTTAAACGTAACATTCGATCACAAGCCCTTAAACTAGACACTTTAAACTTTTTAGCACTCAAAGATTCATCCATTTTCGTCAAAATCCGCTGAGTTATAACGGTTTGAAATTTTGGTATTTTTGGTGCATTTTCAAGTGGTGCGTTATTTTTGTCCTCGAGTGTATTCCGTCTCCGTATTTAGTCTCGAGTGATTGCTAAATATATAGTTAACGGTTGATGATACATTAAAAATGGTAATAACCAAATTTGTAGAACACAAAATTTCTTATAGAATTTATTTGAAGTTTTTTTTCTATAAAATTGATACTTTAAGACATTGCACCGCGTGAATTATCAGTGGTAATGTTGGTCATAGTACACGGTAAACATTTCATAACACATAAAACGGCGAAAAGTGTTCAGAAAAATGACAGCACTGTGTAGTGTGTAGTGAATGTAATGTATTAATCTTATAAATAGTGCCAAGAAGTACTCATAATTTATACATCTTTCTTAAATTGCATGGGTAGAACGTATTATCATAAAAAACTGTCAATGTAGCAAGATATAATAGTTTGTACATCACGTACATCATAAAAAATAATAATAATCATGATGATAATAATAATCATGAGAAGGGAAAGGTGGAGAAAAGGATAACAGAGTTCAAAGAATGCAAATTAATTTTTTGAAATAAAAAACGGATTAAAACATTTATTTATACAAAAAGTGGCAAGTTTTTTACGTCATAAGTCTCACCTGTTTCGATGATGAAGGAAGTCACTCATCGTCTTCCACATCCTTGTTTTCTGCCACCGATATATCCGTAGGAGGTGAATCGAAAATTTCATTTTCATCGACTCCGTCTTCGATGGTTTCCAATGTATCTGGCACATGTGCATCCACCACAATTCGAACAAATAATGGAACATTTTAAGCCAGCTTTTCGGCATACACAGGCAGCCCCGCAATTTGTTGTGCATTTGCAAGATATTATTTTCAGCAAACTTGAGGGTACTGGAGCCATAGTAGTTCGAATTGGTTGAAGTCCATTTGTAGTCCGCTTCCAATCCCATTCTTCAGGATCATGGTAAAATCCAAGCCAAGTTTGAACCTGGTGGTAGGTTCTAAAAGAATGGTAACGTGCCGTATCTTGGGTTGGAGGTAGAAGTGAGAGGTTTAGTTTGGTGCTACTCGCCAAATTTGCGAAGCATTTTTAGCGAAGAGAGTTAATGGACGCATTGAGAGGCGCATGATTATATATAGTGTATAATTTCGTGGCTATTGTGCGTAAACTCGGCATTTACAGCGTTATAAGTCTTAAAGTATCAATTTTATAGAAAAAAACTTCAAATAAATTTTATCGGAAATTTTGTGTTCTACAAATTTATCATCAACCGTTAACTATATATTTAGCAATAACCATATTGAAAAAAGTTTGGCGCGCTATAAATATAAACTTATGCACTATACAGAAAAAAGTTTCAAATAAAAGTTGTAGAAAATGTTATTATCTACGAAAACGATTTTTTTACTATTTTTGTGGCACGATGCACAGTCACGAGATATTTGATAAAACGTGTTTTCCAAGATGGCTGCTAACGTTCATCTCTCCCGTCCCGCCAACTACACGTTACATTCAGGGGACACCTACGAACATTTTCCAACAAGAAAATCAATTCTGTAGAAGATTGCAGAAATAAAATACCCGGTTACAGGCCGATATTATTTATTTTTCAACTTGTTTACATGCAGGTTACTTACATTATTCCATTGTTATTTCTAAACTACTACTATTTAGTAAGCATTAATCCTACAGTTCGGACAGCTTTTTTAAGGAATTCTCTCGTGTAAAACAGCCAGCCTTCGCATTCAAATGAGACAGTGTTAAGATCTGCAGATGAGAACAACTTTGTTCTATTTCTTTCACCTAATGTAACTGCTATCACTCAACCAACGGACCAAGAATATATAAGAAACACCTAAGAGATTTTACAAACGTACCGTTTCGATTAATTTCTTGGAAACATTTGATATGATGCTATTTTCAAAGTTCTCTAATATCAAAGATGCAATTTTTGCTTTCGCTATTGCATGGATCAATGTTAAACAACTGACAATCGAGAAAACGTTTTTTACAATTATGAATAATGGAAAAGAAGTTAAAGGCGAAGATGTTACTGAAGACGTGATTTGTTCTAAAGGTATTGGTAGTTTGGCAAATCAGAGCGAGGATATGAAAGAGATAGAAGAGTCCGACATTGAAGCTTAAAAACATTGTGATCGTAAAAAACAAGGTTACCAAGTACTGACAGGAGATGCAATAATGGAGGAAGGGGAAATTCCACGCGACACCTCTCAAGTAGATCAAGAAGTTCTAAGTGATGGTGATGATGATTTAAACATGAAGAAAGTACTTTATGGACAAACTGCTGAAGCCATAGGCGTGTCATTAAATTTTTTTGAACAACATAAGGATCCTGATGTAATACATATTTTACACTGGCAAAATATAAAACAAATGATAAAAAATAACACGGTACGCACAGAAGAAATTTTCAGATTTTCATATAGCTTTTCTAGAACTTTTTGGTATGAAGATTACGAATCTGATGTAGGTTGTTTCCAATCAGGTCAAATGTTGTTGTTTCGAATTTCATTCGTACGCCATGCAGCCAACCCATACCTGCCTCATAAATTTAACTCAAACCGGGTTTCTCAGGAATTGCTTTTTACCTTACGAATGCAAAACGCCAATAGAAGAATAGCATGCATACACTACATAAACAGGGTTGACAATTTTGGCGTTTCTTAATTCTACAGCTTTTTTGCTTTGGCGCTTGGTGCGTAAATTTTGCTATTCGTTTTTAGCTTTGCATCGTGTTTGACTACTATTGCATAATAAGTAGCGTGCCCCAACTTCACCTAACGATAGAAAAAATGTCAGGCGAGGCATCTGTGACTCTCGTTCAGAATTGGACTGGTCTAGTGACCTCATGTCTCTGTGATTTGTGATTGCGCATTAAGTCTGGTTCCGTTACGGGTAAACTAGCTAGACATATGTTTCCGAACTATCGTTCTCAGATGGTTACGTCAAGGAACTTCAACGCTTTCTTGGATTAATTACTTATTTATCTAAGTTCTTTTAAGAACTTATCAGAATTATTAGCTCCACTTAGAGTGCCGTTAGAAAAAGATGATGAATGGAGATGGGAGAATGAACAAAAAGAAGCATTCTGTAAATTAAAAGAAATATTAAAAAACCCTCCAGTACTTGGTAATTTTAACCCAAATTTACCTATTTTATTATCTGTAGATGCTACTAGTACTGCATATGGTGGGGCATTAATTCAGAATGGTCACCCAATAGCTTATTACTCCAAATCTTTAACTAAAACGCAGATCAATTATAGTCAAATTGAAAAAGAAGCATTGGCCATATTACTGGCTTGCAAGAAATTTCCTGTTTATATATGGGGAAACAAAAATCTGATAGTAGAATCAGATCATAAGCCGTTAGAAACCATATTCAGGAAGCCATTGACTGAAGCGCCTCCCAGACTACAGAGAATCCTATTTGAAATACTGCCATATCCCACAATTGTGTACAAAAAAGGAACGATGTTGTACATAGCTGATATACTGAGCAGAGACTGCGCAAAAAATGTTCATGATGACGAGGATGAAAACTCATTTGAGACATGTGTAATAATACCAATGAGTAAAACGAGATTGCAGCAGTTAAAACAAGAGACAAATACAGATATAGAATTGGTGGAATTAAAACAGCAAATACTTGTAGGATGGCCCGACAGAATAAGCGAAGTTCCGGCTTCTCTAAGAAAATACTGGTCTTACAGGCACCTAGCAACTTATGAAGATATCCAGAACGGCCATGGCAAATATTCGCTTCTGATATTTATCATTTGAAGGACAAGGAATACTTGCTAATGGCAGATAGCTATTCAGGTTATTTTGACTTCGTGCAATTATGAAGCTTAACCAGCAGGTCAATAACTCGAGCATTTAGATGTTGGTTTGCTACATTTGGAATACCTGATATTCTTCGTACAGATGGAGGAAAACAATATGTATCTGAAGAATTTAAAGAATTTGCTAGAAGATGGAGGTTTGAACATAGAGTTTCCAGTCCACAGTTTCCCAGACCGAATGGTTTAGCAGAGCGATATGTATAAGAAGGAAGATCGATACTAGATAAATGTATAGAAGAAGATTCAGATATCCAGTTAGCCCTTTTACATCACAGAAACACACCAAGAGACACCCTAGGTTCTCCAATGCAAAGATTAATGGGTCGAAGAACTAAAACGTTCATTCCCATTAATACAAAGTTATTATTACCTGAAACAGTTAAAAATGTTTCTGAAAAGTTGAAAAATATTAAACTAAAAGAGAAGAAATGTGCAGATAGAGCAAAAGCAAATTTACCAGAATTTTAAAATGATGAAAAAGTATTAATTAGAAAGAGACACAAGGAATGGACTCCTGCAACAGTTGTAAAGAAGGCAGAAGAACCAAGCTCGTGGATTGTACAATAGGGTGGTCCAACAAAAAAAGCAAAGTCGGAAATCTTATGTTCTCACCCCCTAGGATTATTGTATATCGAAAAAAAAAGTACCCCTATTTTTTATTTTGAAATCGGACGATGTTTAGGGGTGCCTCAAAGCCCTTAAAGGTTCCAATGTATTTTATATGGGGAAAAAAACTCTTTCATAGGTTTGGTATAGAATTTTAGAAAATCAATATTTTTCAATGGGACTACTCTGTTTCTCTTCAGAAATGTTCAGAAAATGACATCCAATAATTTATTTATCAAAATATTTTATATTAAAAAATAGTAATGAATATTTTTAACGATTTTTCTGTTTCTTTCATTTATGGGGTTTTTTGCGGGTCTGTAAAAAATAGTTAATATAAAAAATTTAACAAATAAATTATTGGATGTCATTCTCTAAACATTTCTGAAGAGAAACACAGTAGTCCGGTTGAAAAATATTGATTTTCTAGGATTCTATGCCAAATCTACGAAAACGTGTTTTTTTTCTCATATAAAATACATGGGAAACTTTAAGGGCTTTGAGGCACCCCTAAACATCGTTCGATTTCAAAATAAAAAATAGGGGTACTTCTTTTTTCGATATACAATAATCCTAGGGGGTGAGAGCATAGGATTTCCGACTTTGCTTTTTTGTTGGACCACCCTATTGTACAAACACCAGATGGTACACAATATCGAAGAAATTCATGGTTCATCAAAAGAAATCACCCAGAGCTACAATAAATAAATCATGGCGATGATGTTGACAGCAGTTGACAGTAGTGTGTCAAATCAAGAACCAAAAGCACAAGCAACGAATGATCAATTTCTTCAACAACAATATACTTATATCAAGATATGGTAGAGTAATTAAGAAACCAAACAGACTGAATTTATAACTGCAGAATTAGTTGATGTGTTGTGATTGATATATGTTATTTGTTAAATGAATGATGTGTAATTTATTTATTTTATTAGTAAAAGAGAGATGTAATACAGGGATCTAGTTACAGATAGATAAACAAACATTGTACTAGTTTGACATTAGTAAATCGAACACGTTAATAAATTAATTATTTAAATAACATGTTTTATTGGGTAATTATTATTATAAATAATAACATAAAACATGACATTATTTAATGTCAATTCTACTGCTATTGAGAGACATAGTACCAACGACAGTAATACTGCCAGGTGCTTTTTCAAAGCGCTTGCGACTTCTGCAGAAATTACAGAAATTAAGACAGAGATAATTTATTAATAGATTTGATATTATGCAAACAGTTGCATGTTGATATGAAATAAATGTTGAAAAGCTCAAGACCATTCAACCAAGGAAACTGCAGAAAATGTTTATGGTACTCTAACTAACCTTCGAGGCATAAAATGCTGATCCATCAAAAAGATACAGATGAACAGTTAGCGAAGAAGCGAGAAAAAAGATTTCAAGCTATTTAGAAGAAATAAATAAAGCTGATTAGTTAATTTAGAACAGGTCATCCATGCAAATCTTCCAGATAAGAAACTAATGAGAAAATTCTCAACTTATGTTTGGCATCTTCGAATCCACTTATAGCCAATTTTGAAGCATAGTCGAAAACAAAACTGAAATCTTCAAATATTTAGAAATATCCAAACGTAGGAAACATTAATGAAAAAGAAGATTTAGATGAAAATTTCTCTGATGAAGAATGCTTTTCAAAATAATAATAAGAAGAAACAGTTTTGCATTCAAAAAGTTTTTTTTTAGGGGCAAAGAGAAAAATTTATTTTTCCCTTTGCCGAAAAACGCTGATAAAGTGTCGCAACTAGTAAGAGCACGTAATAAAGAATTTAGTCTTCCAAAAAAAAGTTACTAATCAGTTTTCAAAAATTAAAGAGCACATTCTTTTTTTACGTTGCCAGAAGTAGATGAAGAAACTAACAGTGCTTTACACAAGAAACACAAGTAAATAATAATACAATATTCTTTATTTAAATCTGACGATAACTAAAGTTTCAGACTTAAACGGAATCTCGTTAAATTATGGAATTCCATTCCATAAATTTGACTTTTAACTAAATAATAATTGCAACAATCTTAAAATTGTAACTACTATATTAATCCATCTTAAACAAACTTGTAGTAGAGATTAAACATTTTGAATTTTATTCATATTTAGTTTCGGTGGCCATTTTGTGACAAGCATTTTGCATCTGGGTCAGTTTTTAGCTTAACAGCACAATTTGCTACTTTAAAAACCCCCTGGTACGATTTTTCATACGAAATTTCAAATATTAAGCTTTGACACCGGCGGCCATTTTATAGCCACCATTTTGCACTTTGGACCAATTTGGACCACGGATTCGTAATCTACGATCCTAAAAACCTATAAGTAGCCAACTTTATTCAATTATAATAAAAAATATTTAATTATTAATTAGCCCCTTATGGAAAAAATAAAAATTTGTTAACAACAATTAAACAGGGCATTAGCGGACAAATCTAACATTTAGACTTTGAAATATAGTCGATTACCTACAATTTAAAAAAATCATCAAAATCGGTGCGCAAAAGGCGATTTCCTAGGTAACTTAATATTCATTTAATCACGCATGTAGAACATGATCTGAAATCTAAAATGTAATTAATGCGAATAAGATGTGGCAAAAGCTTTTATTTTACTATACATACATCTATTTTATTCTTAATAATTAAAAATCATAACTGTTATCTTTTATTAATAGTAAAAACACCTTACATTTTATTCACATGACCCATTATTTTGTAATCAATCTTTGAAACAAATTGCGTGTAGTTTCTTCAATTTTATTTCATAATTACCCATTTACCAATTTTCATAAATTATCAGGTATTTTTTTCAAATAAAAACATTTCAATCTTCACTTTATTATTTAAAAAGTTAATCACAGCGAAAAATCTACGTAGCTAATTATAACTAATTATTGTAGAATTCTTACAAAATGCCTACATCACCCTATTTTATGAGAGATATTGTTCAAGAAATAAAATATGTACCTAATATCACCAAAAAATCAACGAAAATATAAAATGTATAATTAGAAATTTTAAAAATTCCCTATCTGCAACTACAAATACTATAGTGTGGGTTTTGTTTTTATAATAAATAGCTATACAAACTACCAAATTAATATAATAATAAATTAAACATTTTCATGAAGAAACGGAAACTTAGGAAATAATTTTAAAGAAAATACAAGTTTGTTACAAAAATCAATATTAAATGTGTGCAAATGTACAAATATGCAGGAAACGAATTTGCGCGGGAACCAGTCCCCCTACATAACCACTCTTATGGTATAAAAATGTGTAAAGTTATAGAAAAATCAATAATCCAAACACTTGACTTTCAAGCCCCATTGCCAGATCGCTGGGACTCGTATAATGCGTGTAATTTGCATCGCGCGTAAGGTCAGTTTGATGTCTACAGTATATATACAACACCGATCGTTGGCCCCCTATATTTATTTCCCTTGAACTAAACGTGTGTATTTTGAGATATATGACGGTCTTTACCCGCCATTTCGAAAATCGAGATTCCGCATCTCCTGATGATGCTTAATCAAGAAAACACTATTATACACATAAAATTTACGAAGCCCAGAACCGGGCTGCGTAAGTTGGTGCCGGGCTTCGTATAGATAGGAGAACACTCTGTTTTAGGCTTGGTAATGCCGCCTAATGTGTATATATATATATATATATATATATATATATATATATATATATATATATATATATATATATATATATATATATATATATATATATATATATATATATATATATATATATATATATATATATATATATATATATATATATATATATATATATATATATTTGAGAATGCCAGCTCGTTAGGACTGTTGGAAGGTAGATTAGCGGAACAAGATAGGGTAATAAAGATGGTAGAAGAGAAAATAGCCCAAATGCAATTACCACCAACAACTAAGAAAGACGATATGACCGAAATGCTGGAAGATAGAATGAGGCAACTACGGTTTCCGTCAACTTCTGACTGGCCGTGTAATGAAGTAAAGAAACAAGTTAAAGAAGAAAAGGATCCTGCCGTAGGGATAAAAGTAAAACCACCCACGTTCGATGGAAAGATACCTTGGTCCACCTACTACAAACAATTTGAGGCGGCCGCTGGGGCCAATGGATGGACATGCAAGGAAAAGGCCGTTTCTCTAACTGTGGCTTTGCGTGGAGACGCGTTGGACGTCCTGCAAACAATCTCAGCAGGACAGGAAAATGATTACCAATTGTTAGTGTCTAGATTGGAGATGAGATATGGAGACGCGCATCTTCAACAAGTGTATCACACGCAAGTGAAGAATCGTATCCAGAAGAATGGAGAAAGCCTGCAGGAGTTTGAAGCCGATGTTGCGCGGCTTGTCCGATTGGCGTACCCTACGGCACCCGATTCATTTCTGGGACAACTGGCTGTGCAGACCTTCATTGATGGGTTAAGAGACGGGGAAACACAACAATCATTGAGGCTGGCACGACCAAGAACAACTGATGATGCGCTTGCTCACGCCTTAGAATTTGAAGCTGCAAAACAAGCGTCCCGAGCTCACGGGCGTGTTCGAGCCGTTGTGGAAGAAGAAGAAGGTTCTAAGGATCACCTAGAGGAGTTAGTACTGAGAGTTCTTCGGAAGGAAGAAAGTCGTAAGAAGAATCATC
The DNA here is from genome assembly GCA_929113105.1 of Agrypnus murinus. Lineage (NCBI taxonomy): Eukaryota > Metazoa > Arthropoda > Insecta > Coleoptera > Elateridae > Agrypnus > Agrypnus murinus. The sequence continues at coordinate 162,804,177 of OV816024.1, forward strand.
AAGAAGTTCGAGGGCCTCGTTGTTGGAACTGCGGCGAACAAGGACATGTAGAACGCCGTTGTCCCAAAATAAGAAAAGTACAACCGTCGGAAAAGTTAAAAGGGGTTGGCAAGAGGGGGCGAACGTTGACTGCGAGTGAAGATGCCCCGGAGATCACGATCCATGCCGTAACATCAAAGAATAGTAACGGCAGTTTGTTTGTAGATGGAAAGATTGCTAACCGAACTGTTCCACTACTTATTGATACGGGGGCGACAAAATCCATCGTACCCCCTGATGTTCTACAATCAAGTATTAAATTGTTACCGACAACTACTCAACTCCGTACAGCAACAGGTGAAGTGATACCAACACGCGGAGTGGTGAAGATGAAGATTGGCATTGGAAATGAAGAACGTGAACATGAGGTGCTGGTAGCCGATATCACTGATGACTTCATCTTGGGAATGGACCTCCTGAGAAAATTTGGTTTTACGTTGGATTTGAAAGAGGGTGTTTTGAAGGTCGGTAACGAAGAACTTCCGTTGCACCCACGAGAAGATCCGGTTGTAAGGGTTTTGCTGACTGAAGATGTGATATTGCCGGGTCAAAGCGAGATGGTTGTCGAGGCAGGTTTGGATGGAGATCTTCGGGTAGGATGTGTGCGAATGATGGAGCCTGTCTGTGATAAGAAGATCCATAGCGGCATACTGGTGGGAAAAGCGCTGATCAAGGTTGGAAAGATAGTACCGGTGAGAATTATGAACGTTAATGTGGATCCGGTGACATTGAAGAAGAGTACCCTTGTGGGACAGTGTGTGCCAGTATTCCGAGTAGCCAGGTGTATGGCTGATGTTCCAAAACCAGCGCCCAAAGACCATGGTGGTAAATTAGTGGGTATGGTTACTAGTTCGTGCGAAGACCTTAACAGAACGGAAGTGAAAGAGGTACAGGGTTTGGTTCACCGATACCAAGATATCTTCGCTCTTGACGACAGCCAGAAGGGACGAACAGATATAGTAAAACATAAAATCAATACAGGCAACTCTATGCCTGTCCGTCAGCAGCCGAGGCGTCTACCTCTAGCAAGGCGAGCAGAAGCCGAGAAGATTATTACCGATATGGAAGAACAAGGAGTTATCGAGCCATCCAGCAGTCCATGGACATCACCGGTGGTCCTGGTCAGTAAGAAGGACGGGTCAACGAGATTTTGTGTGGACTATCAGCAGCTCAATAACGTGACCAAGAAAGACAGCTATCCCTTACCACGCATCGACGACACGTTAGATACCCTGTCTGGTTCGCGATGGTTTTCGACTTTGTACTTAAAGAGTGGTTATTGGCAAGTTGAAATGGAACATGAAGACCGAGAGAAGACTGCGTTCACTATTGGTTCCGGACTATGGCAGTTTACAGTTATGCCATTCGGTCTATGTAACGCTCCGGCCACCTTTGAGCGTCTAATGGAGACCATCCTGAGGGGGCTGTCGTGGAAGACTTGCCTGGTCTATCTGGATGACGTGATTGTAGTTGGAAGATCATTCAGTGAACATCTGAAAAATCTGGAGGAAGTGTTCCGGAGACTGCGTACAGCTAATCTGAAATTGAGTCCGAAAAAGTGCCACATATTCCGGAGGGAGGTGAAATATCTCGGGCATGTCGTATCACAAAATGGAGTGGCAGCCGACCCCGATAAAATCCGTGCAGTCCAAGAGTGGCCAACCCCAAAAGATAAACACCAAGTTCGTAGTTTTCTTGGATTGTGTACCTACTACAGGCGTTTCGTTCCTGGGTTTGCCAATATAGCGAAGCCTCTAACAAGGTTAACTGAAGATGCGCGCGAGTATGTTTGGAGCGGAGAGTGCGAAACGGCTTTCCAACAGTTGAAGCGTGCCTTGACAACAGCACCAATATTGAGCTGTCCACGGACAGAAGGGAAATTCATACTTGACACAGATGCAAGTAATCTGGCCATTGGGGGTGTACTTTCTCAGGTACAGGATGGACAAGAAAAGGTCATCGGCTATTTTAGTAAGGTTTTGTCGAAAGCCGAAAGGAATTATTGTGTGACCAGAAAAGAACTATTGGCCGTCGTGAAGTCCGTTGAGCATTTCTACAAATACTTGTACGGACGGAAGTTTTTATTGAGGACGGACCATGCAGCGTTGAAATGGCTTCTACAATTCCGTAATCCTGAAGGCCAGGTCGCAAGGTGGATCGAGCGACTACAAGGATACGACTTTGACACAGAACATCGAGCGGGCACTAGTCATCGAAATGCCGATGCTCTTTCAAGAAGACCCTGTCCAACGGATTGCCGTCATTGCTCTCGCTTGGAAGAGAGGGTTTGCCAAGTATTAAGAACTACCATCGTCAACGACAATTGGTTGCCGGAAGAATTGCAACGACAGCAGGAGGCTGATCCCGAACTAAAAATGGTACTGGAATGGAAGCGCGTGGGAGAAAGGCCTGCCTGGGAGGCCGTCAGCCCTTTCAACAGAACGCTTAAAGCATATTGGGCCCAATGGGAGTCCTTGAAGGTGGAAGACGATCTCCTGAAGCGAGTACTGGAGAGTGAAGATGGCACCACCATTAGGTCTCAGTTCGTGGTTCCAAGAAGCCGAGTGGCTACAGTATTGCGACATCTCCATGACGGTGCCTCAGGAGGACACTTCGGTGTGAAGAAGACTTTGGAGAAAGTTAGAGAGCGTTTTTACTGGGTCAATTGTAAAGAAGACGTGAAAGAGTGGTGCCGTAAATGCGAACTATGTGCCACGGGTAACGGACCCTTGGGGATGCGAAGAGCACCTATGAGGCAGTACAATGTGGGTAGTCCTCTGGAAAGAATAGCTATAGATATTGCCGGACCATTTCCCGAAACCGACGATGGGAATAAATACATCTTAGTGGCAATGGACTATTTTACCAAATGGCCAGAAGCATATGCCCTACCAAACCAGGAAGCTGCGACTGTTGCTGACGTACTAGTCAAAGAGTTCTTCAGTCGCTTCGGAGTGCCAATGGAGCTGCATTCGGATCAAGGCCGCAATTTTGAGTCTGTACTCTTTGGAGAAGTCTGTCGATTGTTGGGCATTCGCAAGACTCGGACCACACCGTTACATCCGCAGTCCGATGGAATGGTAGAACGCATGAATCGGACAATGGGCAAATATTTGGCCAAGGTCGTCTACGATCATCAACGAGACTGGGACCAATACCTGCATTTATTCCTAATGGCTTATCGTGCAGCGGTCCACGAAACAACCGGTCAGTCACTAGCGTCTGTGATGTTTGGACGCGAGTTACGGTTACCGTGTGATTTGGAATTTGGGTCTCCACCTATAGAGCAGGAGGTAGCCGGGAATGATTATGTCATCAACTTAAAGAAGAAGTTGGAGGATATTCACGATCGAACCCGAAACAATAGTCGAATCGCGAGTGACCGGATGAAGGCTGATAAATGTGAACATCACAATAAATATATATATATATATATATATATATATATATATATATATATATATATATATATATATATATCTGGGACAGGTGTTGAAATGTGGAAAACCTAATCAAACAGCAGAAATAGAAAAAAGAATTAGGCTAGCATGGGCAGCATTTGGAAAACAACGACAAATCCTAACTAACAAGAAAATTCCCCTAAGACTAAGAAGAAATGTATATAACCAATGTATCTTACCCGTTCTTACATACGCAGCACAAACCTGGGCATTGACCAAGGGCATAATGGATAAATTAGCCAAAACACAAAGGGCAATGGAACGGCAAATATTAAATATAAAGATAAAAGATAAGATACTGAACGAATACATTAGAGAAAAGACAAAAATAACTGATGTAAAAGAACACATAGCAAGCCTAAAATGGAGATGGGCCGGACATACTATGCGGCAATCAGACAACAGATGGAACAAGAAGTTGCAGGAATGGAGACCTTGGCTGGGAAAAAGATCAAGAGGCAGACCTCAGACCAGATGGAAGTACGACCTAAAGCAAATAGCCGGACTCGCATGGACAAGAGAAGCACAAAACAGAGATGAATGGAGAAAAAGAGGGGAGGCCTATATCCGACACTGAATGTAAAAGAGGCTACGAAGAAGAAGAATTTCAAAAACAAGAAAATATTTCGGCAACCAACCCAAATTGCAGCAGATGTAGACTATGGCCCAAAATCAGAAAAACCCGATATGTACCCAGAAGATTATGTAAGAGCAGAAAATGAACTTTTAGAAGTTAGGCAATTAAACGACGTATTTCGAAGTGTTCGTTGTAACTATGCATTCAATATTCCCATGGTTTATTCGATTGCAGAAAGAGTTGATATAATTGCACTTTTCTTCGCAATCAATGAAAATGCCGAAAGAAGCGCTCGGTTGCTCAACCAGCGACATCCAGATAAGCATGTGAATCGCAAATATGTCCTGAAGTTAGTAAAAATATTTTGAGAGACCAGGTGTGTGGCAAATAAAAATGAAAATGTTGAAAATTTAGTAAGAAATGAAGTGGTGGAAGTGACCGTTCTGGGCCACGTTATTATCGATCCTACGTTGCAAGACAAATGGCTATAGGCTATACTATAGTATCGAGTATTAATCGATCCAGTATTCAACAAATTTTAAAACACAAGTTTCAGCCCTACAAGATTCATTTGCAACAAGAACTCAATGAAGACGACTTTGATCGCCGTTTGTAATTTTGTGAGGTTTAAAGTGAACGAGCGATAAATTTCTTTTTTAATATCTGCTTTTCCGACGAATTCAGTTTTTTCGTAAATGGTAGTCAATTGCCAAAATTGTCGCTATTGGTTCGACATTGGTGGAGATTCTAATCCGAGGATATTTCGTGAAACACATACTCAATACTCCGAAAAACTAAATGTCTGGGTTGGCATTTTTTGTGATTGTCTGGTTGGCCCTTATTCCTTACCTGGTAATTTGAATGGATAAATGTACTTGGAATTGTTAGAAGACATTGTTGTAACTATCACTAGTAAGTTAAGTCAACAACTAGGATAGCGTTGTTTTACCAACAATTCGGTATGTACCCGTTAAGGTGTGAAGTTGAGCGTGAGAGGCTATATATTCGCATCAACACCCCTTAAGCGTAGTGGTTCCCAACGGTTTATGTGGATCATACGACTGGAACTGCACAGTCATAGTATGATCCCCAGTTTTCCATTGGCCAGGATTTACCCCCCCCCCCCAACCGGGATAAACCTCACTTGATTCTCCTTCATCAGACCATGTCTGCGGTAAGAATCAATTTCACCCACACCGGTACTCATGTATCAGAGTTTCCTCCTCAACGTTAATAAGTATTTCGTCGAGAAACGTTTTCGTGAATCTCTACTACACATTACTTTACTTTTGACTGTATCGTTCATTACCCACGTTTTGGCAGGTACCTCAGGTCTCGTCTCGGATACTAGTGAGTCGATTTATCGGACATCTCTAGCGACAGCCTAGTTAACCACTCCAGATCTCGTGTAGAATCATAGTGTAAAACAACCTCCGAAACCCCTAACGACGGCCTGTGGCACGTTTCCATTCTTAACCTGGGATTTGATACATACCAACCAGTTCAAAGGGTGAACGCCGTGTGGTCTGCAACCAGGCTACTCTCAGATACTAGCCCATGTCCGACACTTCAAACGGCTGCCTGCATCTCTATCATCCTGAGCTAGTCTCGGATAGTAGTGCATGTCCGACTCCTAGAACGACAGCCTGGCCGTTCACCCTGAATGTTAGAGGTCAACATTGGTCCAATATTAACTGATATCATAGAAAATGACGATCATTACCTCGCAGATCATGTGCATTTACAGGACGGAGGTCCTCCGCATGCACTGCCTGTTCGATAGTATTTGGATTGAAGGTGTCCGGGTCAATGGATTGAAAGAAGGGGCGCTCCTGAATGGCCTCCAAGGCCAGATTTATCTCCGCTAGATTTATTGTTGTGGGGTCATCTGAAGAATAAAATTTACGTACTTTACACCGGATTTTTTAGCAGATTTACGACAATTATAATTATTGAATGCCGTCTAATCACACCACAAATGTTCCAGAACGTGCGGCTGCAGTTTGAGCAGAACCTTTGCTGCCATGTTATCACTCGACAAATGCTACAAATGTGAAATTAAATTTGAATTTGTACTTCTAATACTAATCTAATAACTCGGAATCCAAAAAATAATACTGCAAAACAAATTCATTGAGCTTTCAAATGGTATTCTTTTCCCACTCCATGCCATTTAAACATTTTAGGGTGAACCTCACCCCTATTTTACGGTTGAAAATAGCTGAACGGAAAGAGTCATATGACATGCACCCCTTCCTAATAAATTTGACGTGTCCGGCGGTTTTTCGAAAAATTGCGGTTTAGTGTCTCAAAACGTGCTCGTTTCGTTTTTCGATGGGACACTCTGTATGTTATGTAATATATTTTGTTGTAAAATATTGAAACTATAGTCCAAAATTTTAGATTATGCCCGAAGTAACTGAATTCAAATGACAATAATTATTATTGTACATAATAATTATAACATAATTGATATGGCAGTAATTATTATATTATAGATTTTTATTTGCGTGCCTTTATTTAAAGAGGATTATTATAAAACATTGTTAGAACGAAGGAATTCATAGAAAACGCGTAGTAGTGCTAATATCATATGTCAAATGTAGATATACCTTGTAAATTAATAGTCAGAAAGGATTGATGTAGGATTACTGTTAATGAGATTTTAAGAGTAATAAGCGGTAATGACAAGGACGTCTAAATAATAATCACAACGTTGCGGAATTTTAAAATCATTTAGAAGCTGTTTAGGAATTATTCTCTTTAACCACTTATAAGCTGATTTTTTCAGCTTCAGCGATTTCTGTTATTTTTATTTATTTATAGTGTTTCATTTAGAATAAGACAAAATTGTATTTTTATTATGAATAAGCATTATATTATTATTATATTAATCTATATAACAAGCCACTTAGTTTTATCTTTTCTTCGGAAATTCACTGAAACAGTAAAACTATACTTTTTAGTACGTATCATAGCAAGGTTGTTTCTCATTTTGTGGCACAGGCTGTTTTTGGGTGTTCCGCCACTGGGTATGAGCTGACTCACTTTTGTTAGAACTAGTGGGACTGAATTGTACACGCCTTCCAGGTATATGAAATTTACCTCACCCTTTACCGTTGCCCCACAGGTGTTTCTATTCGTCAGGGTACTATACGCTCTTAACAGATCTTTAAGAGAAGCTGAATTTTCTGACATTTGGAAAACTGCAAATATAATTCCAATATACAAGTCTGGTGATAGGACTTCGGTATCAAATTATCGTCCTATATCAATTCTTTCATTATTTGGCAAACTTTTTGAAAAATTAGTGTATGAAGTAATCTTTTTTAAGATTAAAAATGTTATATATTCCGAACAACATGGCTTTTTCTCTGGTCGATCAGTAGAAACATATCTGTTAGACTATTCTAACTACATTCTTTCATCAATGGATAAAGGCGTTCGGGTGGATTCCATCTACACGGATTTCTCGAAAGCGTTTGATAAAATAGACCATAATATCCTGCTTTCTAAGCTGTGCACCCTAGGAATTAGTAGTAGTTTATTGCGATGGATTGAGTCTTACATAACAAATCGTTCTCAACAAGTTTTCATTCAGGGTTTTACTTCTGCTTTTACACCTATCACTTCCGGTGTCCCTCAAGGTAGTCACCTTGGCCCGTTACTATTCTTAATCTACATTAACGATGTCGTTAAATGCTTTCAATACGCACGTTGTCTGCTATATGCGAATGATATGAAGATTTTCTTTACTATACGTAGTAATGATGATTGTCTATTACTTCAACGTGACTTGGACAACTTTTCGTCATTTTGTGATAATAACTCCTTATATTTGAATCTTGTTAAATGTAACGTCATAACGTTTACTAAAAATAAATCTCAAATTACATATAATTACCATTTCAATAATACTTTCATCAATCGTGTAACCTCAATTAAAGACTTAGGTGTTATTTTCGATACCAAGATGTCATTTAATGAACATATCGATACCATAACATCAAAAGCATACCGCATGTTGGGATTTATCCAACGTACAACATATGATTTTAACACCAAAACAGTTATTACTCTCTATTACGCATATGTACATAGCATATTATCTTACTGTTGTATTATATGGAATCCACAATATGCTGTACGCATAAACCGAATTGAAAGTATCCCGCGAAAATTCACTAATTACTTACAACGTAAATTTCATTTAACTTTTAGTAGTTAAGCGGACCTATGTCATAGCCTTGGGTTGCTCAGCTTAGAACAACGTAGAACTTGTAGTGATATTCTATTTGTTTCGCGCCTAGTTAACCACAACTTAGATGCACCGGACATATTACAACATTTTGGATTAAATTGCTGTCCCCGACCGCTCCGTCAACGTCAATTGTTCTTTATTCCTACGGCTCGTACTAATGCTTTTCAAAACTCGCCCATTTTACGAATGGCAGATGCAACTAATAATATACCAGCAAATATTGATATTTTCCTTACATCTAAAAACGCTCTAAAGAACAGGGTACGAACACACTTTTTATCTCTGCATTCGGCGTCTGTTGGTGTGAGTTTTGATTAATAATCAAATTAAAAGACGATTGTAAATATGAATATAGTACATATATCTTCAGTATGCATTAGTTTTGTTTGTTTATGTAGTAATGTCTTTTTTATTTTTGGTTCTGTATCTTTATTATACTTACTTATAATTCATTATTATTTTCTAATTCCTAGTATAGATTAATATATGTTGTACACTGTTTGTGAATTGTTTGTTGTACATTTTTCTTAGCGACACTTGTTTTTGGGCTCTGCCTGTTTTTGTGTCCTGCTGTTAAATAAATAAATAAATAAAATAAATAAATAACGTTTTACAAAAGTAAAAAATAAATAAATAAATAAAAAGTAGTTTAACGTCATGTTGTTTATTCTAACTAATAAAGGCAACTCATAAGGTTGCCAGACTCCGCTAACGCGTCGTCCAGCAACTTTCTCATTCGTCCCAAAAACATGCATTTTTTGTACTAATTAAACAAATAACTATTTGATATTAATTTAGTTTGAAATATGAAACTATAATTAGTGGCGGATTTAGGCACAAGCGTTGGAAGCGGCCGCTTCAGGCCCCACAAATCAAAGGGCCCCGCAGAGGCCTCCTGCCAAGGACCGCACTGGACACACGACATTGAGCGTACCTCAATTACTTCCTCTCGGAAGCAAGGTGGAGACTAAGTCTAACGACAGGTGCTCCAAGTAAAACACTCTTGGAATCTTGGACACGCGACAAATAAAAATTATTGGCGTGGGAATTCACTTTCTCGCAAAAAGTGAAACAAGAAACAGATCTAATCGTGTACAGGCTGGTAAAAAAGTGTACGATTGACGCATTAGAGTTTCGTACGAAAAGGCAAGCACTCAGAGCGATAGCTAAAATATTGTAACAGAGTGTAATGTTTCACAGCAGACCTGCGAAAAATATATTATCTCTGTCGGTCCGAATGCTGATCTTCGTGCACAATGAGCGCGGTCAACCGACTACTATGATAACTAATTTATTTACGCACAAGCGGTGGAAGGCCCCACAACTCAGGGGGCCCCGCAGAGAACCCTTACCCAGGATAGCAGTGGACATGCGACAAATAAAAATGATTGGCATGGGAACTCACTTTGTCGGCGCAATAGTTTCTTGCGAAAAGGCAAGCATTTAGAGTGATAGGTAAAATTTTCTAACGGAATATACAGTTTCACAGCAGCCCTGCAAGGACTGTATCATCTCTGTCGCTCCGAATGGCTTGCCTTCAATGCCTTCTAGCAAACTCTATGCGGTCGTCAAACTTACATTCGGGGAAGGGGAACTGTACTATGCTTTCGAATGGGTGAAATTCTTTAATGTCATTTGTCAAGTGATAACACTTCCCAATGTTGAAACAACTTTAAAAACTCTTAACATATTGTAATATGTACCTGTGAAAGGTTATGACTAGGTATAGGATTTGTATGCATTTGCATGTTTTTTCTGCTTATAGCAAACATATGCAGAGTTATATTTCTACATGTTTAAGCCACATATGAATCACATATGTCAATTTAAAAGTGCATATAAATGCATATTTAGGTGTTTTTTATAAATGCATGCATATTTTAGCATTTTTGAACGAGTGTGCATATTTTACCACTTTTTGAGCGTTTTACATGCTTTAATTATAACATTTCTAATATTTTTTAAATAATTTTAGCATTTTAGACAACCAACCAAGGGCGGCTTAGTTGAGTCTAGGGGAAACCCATAATTTAAGCTTACTGTTAAATACTAGGCTTTAAAATATTTTACTGCCTTAACCATCTGCGTACTTGTTAATATTTTCTAAGAAAGAAAAAGTTTCAACTAAAATTTAAATACTTACATCCTGCGGTATTGTGATAAATAGGTATTAGGAAATTCCAAAGACCCTTTGGGTGAACCAAACCCTGTACCTCTTTCACTTCCGTTCCATTAAGGTCTTCGCACGAACTAACAACCATACCCACTAATTTTTCACCATGGTCTTTGGGCACTGGTTTTGGAACATCAGCTATACACCTGGCTACTCGGAATACTGGCACACACTGTCCCACAAGGGTACTCTTCTTCAATGTCACCGGATCCACATTAACGTTCATAATTCTCACCGGTACTATCTTTCCAACCTTGATCAGCGCTTTTCCCACCAGTATGCCACTATGGATCTTCTTATCACAAACAGGCTCCATCATTCGCACACATCCTACCCGAATATCTCCATCCAAACCTGCCTCGACAACCATCTCGCTTTGACCCAGCAATATCACATCTTCTGTCAGCAAAACCCTTACAACAGGATCTTCTCGTGGGTGCAACGGAAGTTCTTCGTTACCGACCTTCAAAACACCCTCCTTCAAATCCAACGTAAAACCAAATTTTCTCAGGAGGTCCATTCCCAAGATGAATTCATCAGTGATATCGGCTACCAGCACCTCATGATCACGTTCTTTACTTCCAATGCCAATCTTCATCTTCACCACTCCGCGTGTTGGTATCACTTTACCTGTTGCTGTACGGAGTTGAGTCGTTGTCTGTAACAGCTTCATACTTGTTCGTAGAACATCAGGGCGTACGATGGATTTTGTCGCCCCCGTATCAATAAGTAGTGCCGAACAGATCGGTTAGCAATCTTCCCATCTACAAAAAAACTGCCGTTACTATTCTTTGATGTTACGGCATGGATGGTGATCTCCGGGGCATCTCCACTCAAGATCAACGTTCGCCCCCTCTCGTCGACCCCATTTAGTTTTCCGACTGCTGAACTTGTTTTGGTTTAGGGCAACGACGTTGTATGTGCCCTTGTTCGCCGCAATTCCAACAACGAGGCCCTCGAACTTCTTGATGATTCTTTTTACGGCTTTCTTCCTTCAGAAGAACTCTCATTACTAACTCCTCTAGATGATCTTTAGAACCTTCTTCTTCTTACACAACGGCCCGAACACGCCAGTGACCTCGGGACGCTTGTTTTGCAGCTTCAAATTCTAAGGCGTGAGCAAGCGCATCATCAGTTGTTCTTGGTCGTGCCAGCCTCAATAATTGTTGTGCAGCGAGTTGTCCCAGAAATGAACCGGGTGCCGTAGGGTACGCCAATCGGACAAGCCTCGCAACATCGGCTTCAAACTCCTGCAGGCTTTCTCCATTCTTCTGGATACGATTCTTCACTTGCGCGTGATACACTTGTTGAAGATGCGCGTCTCCATATCTCATCTCCAATCTAGACACTAACAATTGGTAATCATTTTCCTGTCCTGTTGGGATTGTTTGCAGGACGTTCAGTGCGTCTCCACGCAAAGCCACAGTTAAAGAAACGGCCTTTTCCTTGCCTGTCCATCCGTTGACCCCAGCGGCCGCCTCAAATTGTTTGTAGTAGGTGGACCAAGGTATCTTTCCATCGAACGTGGGCGGTTTTACTTTTATCCCTACTGCAGGACCCTTTTCTTCTTTAAATTGTTTTTTTACTTCATTAAACGGCCACTCAGAAGTTGAGGGAAACCGTAGTTGACTCATTCTATCTTCCAGCATTTCGGTTATGTCGTCTTTCTTAGTTGTTGGTGGTAATTGCATTTGGGCTATTTTCTCTTCTACCATCTTTATTACCCTATCTTGTTCCGCCAATCTACCTTCCAACAGTCCTAACGCGCTGGCATTCTCAAAAAATTCTTCGAAAACTTTGTCTTCCAACGCTTTGACGTTTTCCAGCAATTCTCCTTTAAGCCTTCTAGAACTTTCTTCGGACTTTTCTAGTAATTCTTCTTTAAGCCTTCTAGAACTTTCTTCAAATTTTTCTAGTAATTCTGCAAACCTTCTAGAAATCTCTTCGTGCTTTTCCAGTACTTTTTCTTCCAGTGCTTTAGTATTTTCAAGTAATTCTTCTTTAAGCATTTTAGAATTCTGTTCTGATTTTCTAGAACTTTCCAGTAACTCTTCTTTTAACATTCTAGAATTTTCCAAAACTTTTTCTTCCAATGCTTTAGTATTTTTCATTACTTTTCTAGAGTTCTTTTCGGACTTTTCCAGTACTTCTTCCATTTTACTCAACAACACATTAGTATCAATTGCGGGTCCAGGTATTTCGAAGCGGTAATTTTCAGGATCTTCCTTCTGTTCTAAAAGCCATTCTCTTAGCCGATTTATCAAAACTTCTTTCTTTCCATTACTATCTAAGTCTCTCTCGTCCAATTCCCGTTTTAAATGTATCACTAAGAGATCTTTTAACAATTTCATCACCATTTTAATTGTTTGTTGAAATTATTTTTAACACTAAAAATTTATTCTCACAGCACTTTATTTAATTATTACGCGATTTTATTTATTTTAAAACTCCACACCTGACAACACTGTAACGTTCTTTTTAAAATAATAATCAAAATGCTGTTTAAATTCGTCTATTAATAAAGAGAAGATTATTTACAATTCACTTAATTAAAAACACTATAACTATAAACTATTTAACAAACTAAAGCCTTTAAAAATGCTAGGTAATTACAAATTTATTTGAGGACTTATTTATATAAAAACTATTTATGTGTTAACTAATTATTAACAATTTATTTATTCAGAGTACATTTCAACACGATGCCGGTTAAGCATTAACTAACTCCTTCTACCCGCGACTCAATATATATCCATACCATGACTAATACATCTAGAATATTCGATGGCGTGATGATGAGTCATACACGCAGCTGTCGGTGACGTCAATGCGGCGTGTCGATGAGTCATACTTGCACGTGTTGATTGATGAGTCATACAGTTGACGACTCATATATCTAGAATGTTTGATGACGTCATATGTGGGTTTACTATTCGTTACAGTATAAAGATTCTTATATTTTTTTTCTTGAACTTTAAAAGATGAGTCACAGGTTTAGAAAATATAGCACTTCATTTTACAAAATTAGACGAAACACACAATTTTACGATATTATAAAGTATATAAATAATATCAAAATTATATACGAAAACAATAATATAAAATAAAAGAAAGCGATATCTATTAAAAAGTAAAATTATTTGGTTTAAAAAAATGAATGTAAAGTAAACAGTAAGAAAATAGATAGTATCTGTAATCGCTTCAGCCACGCGTCTCCATAGCGCAATGGGGTAGTTCCATAGTAAACTGCTCGTTCATCACATCGGATCTCAGATCCTCAGTTTTCTTTTTTTGTTTTTTTACATATATGCATATTAATACATTTATATGTTAGATTAATATTTTAATTCTAGGATGTGTTTAATAAATTTCTTAATAGTTTGTAAATTGCTTATAGTATTAAAATTCTTAGTTTTTTTCTTAAAGTTTAAAAGATGAGTCACAGGTTTAGCAAATATTTCACAATCGATTTTTACAAAGAAATGCAAACATGATTTGTCAGTGGCGACTCGCTATTAAAGTGGATGGATGACATAACCCTGGATCATTGGCCTTTTACAGTATTAAGAAATTAAAAGTAACTTTGTATAACTAGATTTAAAACATACAGATAGGTATATTTATTTTATTAGTATCCTGTCATTTTAACATTCTTTTTATAAATAATATTTAAATAATAATCTTCAAAGCGCGCCACTGCACTGATGGTTTATTGAAGGTGTTTCGTTCATTCTACCACTGTTCTACCATCTGTGGCTTAATCCTACGTTATGGTGTCCCTCTATATGGTCTTTCGCCTGCCGACAGCCTCTGCAACTTTCCCACTTCTCCCTGATTTTCTCATAGGCCCACTCTACCAGGGTCATTGAGATATGATGTCTTGTAATACCCAAGCAGGGTTCCGGTTGCAGGCAGATACCCTCAGCTCCGAGTTTGGCCAGTTCATCAGCCTTCTCATTGCCTTGGATTCCGGTGTGGCCTGGGACCCAAACTAGTTCTACCTCTTTCTCGCTTGCCAGCTCTGCTAAAGCATCCGCACATTCCTGGACGAGAGCTGTTCTTGTCCTGGAGGAGTAGATTGCTTTTAGTGCCGCTTGACTTTCAGAACAGATCTCCTCTCTGGTGCTGTTCTAATCTCGACTTTGGTTGCCACCGTTAAAATGGCGTAAACCTCGGCTTGGAAAACCGTGGTGGACTTTCCCAGAGCAAAGCTCTCTTGTACCCCTCGGTTCTCTATGTATATTCCTGCTTCAGAGGATTGCCTTTCTGCTATCCGGGAACCGTCCGTGTAGCATACCAGGGCATCTGGGTGAAACTCGATTTGATTTTGCTCCCACTGTTCTCTAGTCGGAATAGTAAGGGAGTACTCCTTTTCTAGTCTTAGTCGGTCTTCTGCTTCGGTTACCCTGTATGTTGACCAAGGGATCTCCTTTGCCGCCACCTGGGAAATCTTTGCATGACCGATGCATATACCTTGATTACTCCAAAGCCCCGCGTCTCGCATTCTGAGATGGGTTGCCATGGCCTCTCTCTTTATCCAAGAGTCAAGGCCCGGGAGACCCAATATAATCTCGATTGCAGCCGTTGGGGTTGTTCTCATTGCTCCTGTAATTCCCAGGCAGGCTAGTCGTTGAACTTTTGCCAGTTTCCTGGAAATGGTTGGTCTTTCAACACTAGGCTACCAGACCAATGAGCCATACTGGATCCTTGGTGTTATTACCGATGTGTAAAACCAATACAGGATCTGGGGATTAATTCCCCAGTTCTTTCCTACTGCTCGCCGCAACTGCCATAATGTGGCTATCGACTTGTTTACGATTTTGTCGACATGCGACCTCCAGCTTAATTTGCTATCGAGGGTAACCCCTAGGTACTGTTGTGAACGACTCACAACTCATATATTTTTGCATAGATACGAAATGGTACTAGGCAACGCGTATCAATAAACTAGTAGAGTCAAATAAATAATTCTTAGATATAAACCTGTGTTTTATTCCGTCTAAAAGAATTAATAATAAGTGTAACGTTAACACCGCCCAAGTGTTAAACCGTTACAAATGGTGACCCCGACGTCCCTGAAGAAGAATTTAGTAGCATTGGTCTTTGCCTGCTACCCTGAATTCTCCAGGTGAACATCTAGTTATCCCTGCGTCATCTGTCATCAGCTGCTACTCGACTCCTGTCATCCGAAGAACCTGCTTGCGTGACTTGTCGTGGCTGGCTGAGGGTGACCGTTGGAACCGGAACTAGTGCTCTTTCTGATCCGATAAGTTCAAATCATTTATTTACTTATTTAATATTTCAAATGGCGACTGTTAAAGTTTCATTTCCAGTTTTTACGAGTAACGATATCGACCTGTATTTTATTTTAGTAGAGAGATACTTTGCTCGTATGCTGATCAACGATGATCTCGACAAATATAACTTATTAACACTAAACTTACCTTTCGACGTTTTAGGCGCTCATCGCAACTTGACCATTAAAACTCCTAGACAAGAACCATACACTACCTTGAAACGGGCAGTAATAAAATCTATTATAGGCCCAAGAGAATCTCGCATTCATAATCTTTTGGAGACTCTTCAATTCTCTGGTAGTGTCAAAGATCTACTCTTTGACATCCAAAAATTGGATCTGGGATTAACTGAGGAATTAACCAAAGACTTTTTAATAGCTAAACTACCAACAGAACTTAAAATTCAGTCTTTCAATTTCAATGACTTACCGTTAATATCCTTTGTAGAGAAATTAGATTTAATTTATTCTTTGCAGAAAACACCACAACCTTTAACTACTCATGCATTAGAAAATAAGCTAAACAGTTTGACGACCAATCTTACAACCATTTCTAATGAGCTTTCTACCATGAACAAGCGGCAATCACCTGTAACTACCACATTCTCTCCGAAACCCCAAATTCTTCAGCATTTCAATAAACGCCGTTCCATGCCTTCGGGAAATGCCAATTCCACATTTCCCAGGGTTAATTCAATCCCTCCAACTTCTTCTTTACCAAGCACTTATCCTTTGATATTTTTACAGGACCTAACCTACAAAATTAATTTTGTGGTTGACAGTGGTGCAGATTTTTCCATTTTACCAACCCACATTGCAGTTTCCTGTAACAAAAAAATCACGCCTGCCAACATTTCATTTATGGCAGTAAACAATACGTCAATTCCTGTGACAGGTATTATAACTTTGAGGTTACATTTCCCAATTCCTGGCCTACCGCCATGCACCTGGAAATTTTATGTTGCTGACATATCTACAGCCATTCTAGGCCTGGATTTTTTACAGCAGCACAACCTAACTATTGACTGTTTTTCTCGACGAGTCATTTGCACGGCAGATGTCAAGCTCGCCCGAAACCGCAGCCAAGGTTGTCAATTTCCAACCCCCCCCCCAGTTAAGACTGACTGCTCTTCTCAACGGGTCATTTGCACAGCAGATGTCCAGCCCGCTCGAACTCGCAGTCAAGGTTCCTCAACCCAACAAGTTAAGACTGGCACTAAACGAAAAATATTTTCCGCACAGGCTAATGTTTTAAATCCTCCTTCCAAGTCAATCATTACTCCTGCGATTTCTTCCCCTCTTCTTCCCTTACCTTCAAACATTAACGTACACTCTTCAGGTACTGTTAACAACATGTCTAGCAATCTTGATGTTTATAGCAAGATGCTAAACACACACTTCCCAGAGCTTTTACGTAAATTCGACTATCATCAACCAGTAAAACATACTGTAGTCCATCACATTGACACGACCGGACCCCCAGTTAAAGCACGCTGTCGCAAACTGAACCCTAATCATCTTTCTTTTCTAGAAGATCATCTTAATGAGCTCTTGGACGCTGATGTAGTACAGCGGTCATCATCTAGCTACGCCACGCCAATTCACATCGTCGGAAAGTGAGCAGTAGGCGCAGCAGAGGCACTACCTCCTGGTGACAACCAAGATATCTCAGCCCCCATCGCCCCAACAGACAGTTATCGCTTGGTTGGCGATTATAGAAAACTTAATTCAGTGACAGTACCAGACTGTTATCCAATTCCTTTTTTAACGGACTTTACAAGGAAACTTGCTGGTGCAACCATATTCTCGAAGCTAGACCTCAAAAAGGCCTACTTCGCAATACCAATAGCGGCAGAGGACATTCACAAGACTGCTATTATCACACCTCTGGGACTCTTTGAGTTCAAACGGATGTGTTTCGGACTACGGAATGCAGCCAGCACTTGGAGTCGTTTCATGGACACTGTGTTATCAGGGCTCCCATTTTGTTTTTCTTATCTAGATGATATATTAGTTTTTAGTGCTGATTCGCAGCAACATATTGAACATTTACACCAAGTGTTTTCCCGATTAAAAGACAATGGCCTAATTATCAACCTACCAAAGTGTCTCTTTGGAGTCAATGAGCTCGATTTTTTAGGACATCACGTTAATACACGCGGTATCAAACCAATGGCTTCCAAAGTCCAAGCTATAATTGATTACCCATTGCCTTCAAGTCAGAAAGCACTCCGCAATTTCATTGGCTTAATGTCGTATTACCATAAATTTGTACCAAACTGTGCGAAAATTTTGGCACCGTTAAACTCTATTGTTATTCCTGGCAAAGCTTCGCTAAAGCCTGTCCAGTTAAATCATGAACAATTAGAAGCCTTTAGGCACGCGAAGAATGCTTTGATTACCGCTACTTTATTGGTACATCCGCGAATTAATAACCCTATCAGTATAGCTGCAGACAGTTCGTCTTCCACTATAGCTGGAGTATTACAATCTATTGTAGAACCAGATGAACGTTTTACTAAGGTCCATCTCGGCCTAGTATACCTTCCTTCTTCGGGAGGTTATAAATTCCTCCTGACCATTATTGACCGCTACAGTCGGTGGCCGGAAGCCATTCCTCTGAAGGATTCTTCCGTGGAGTCAGTAATCACTGCATTTGTCGACACGTGGGTGTCCCGCTTTGGAATTCCCAAGTATCTCACCACGGACAATGCAAGAATATTCCTTTCGCATGCATGGATCAACTTCATGGCCATGTTAGGAATTAAACACGTCAAATGCACGGCCTTCCATCCGATTAGTCAAAGCGTTATCGAACGTTTTAATCGGACACTCAAGCAATCCATTCAAACCACAGGAACTTCCTCCTGGTTAACGAATCTCCATTGGATTCTATTGAGCTTACGTGCAACCCTGAAATCACAAGTTAATGTTTCTCCTGCAGAAATCTTATATGCTACACCTTTACGACTACCTGGTGATTTCTTCGAAGAAGAACAACTGGCTAACGACATGAACATTCCTAATTTCATAGCCAATCTCAAACGTCGTATGAGGAAGCAGAAGTATTTTTTTACAAAAACGTATTCCAGTCAGTCCTTCGTCCCCAGCGACTTGACCAACTGCACACACGTATACGTTCGTAATGACACGCACACCCTGGGCATGAAAGACAGTTATTTAGGCCCCTATAAAGTGTTAGAACGGACAGTTAAATACGCCACTCTAGAAAATCACACTGGCCCTATCTCTTTAGATAGGCTAAAGCCTGCACATTTTTTAGATTAGTTACCATTTAATGTTAAGCCAACAATAAACTGATTTCAAATGCTACGCGAGGGCATCTTTTGAAAACCTTTTACCTGTTGACTTTAAAAATTTGAACACTTTTCTGTTTTTTTCTTTCTATTTACAGGTTCCAAGAGTTGCCGTCGCAAGTTCCGTAGTGTTATTTAGCTTAAGTTTTTTATTGTAACTACCTATACTGCCTAGTAGAGTTTTTGTAGCTGGAGAATTTTAAAACTTTGTTCAAGTTACCTTAAAATACTCCATTTTTTCTCCAAAATACCATTCCGTATTTTTTCTTTTTCATGTGTGTAATACCCACGTTTCAGATCGGGCGGGGTAATGTTGTGAACGACTCACAACTCATATATTTTTGCATAGATACGAAATGGTACTAGGCAACGCGTATCAATAAACTAGTAGAGTCAAATAAATAATTCTTAGATATAAACCTGTGTTTTATTCCGTCTAAAAGAATTAATAATAAGTGTAACGTTAACACCGCCCAAGTGTTAAACCGTTACAGTACTTAACCTCTTGCACTAGTGCAAGTGGTCTTCCGTACATTATGGGTGCTCGAAAATCCTCGAGTTTCCTTCTTTTGGTGAAGAGAATCATTTCAGTTTTGAGTGGGTTTACGGACAAACCCTTCTCTTCACACCATCCTTCTATTATCCTACATGCCATTTGCATTCTATTGCAGACGACGTCTAAGAATTTCCCGGTTACTAAAACCAGCTCGTCGTCTGCGTAGGCCTGGGTATAAAATCCCTCTGCCGTTAGACATTCTAACAGGCCGTCCATTATAAGGCACCACAAGTGGGGCGACAGGCAGCTGCCCTGGGGGCAGCCTCCAGTTACCCCGGCCTCAACTGATCTCCTAGGTTCGCTATCACGGTTCTTTCCGTGAATACCGATCTCACCCAGCTGACCATCACGGGAGGAGTCTCCCTGGCCTGCAAGCTTTGACCGATCGTGACCGTTCTTGCCTTGTCAAAAGCTCCTTCAATGTCAAAGAGGACCGCAAGGGTCACTTCTTTGTAATGAAGTGCTTTTTCCACCTTATGCACGACTGTGTGGAGTGCTGTTTCAGTGGATCTTCCACGTCTGTATGCGTGTTGGTTTTTATGGAAAGGGTATACCTTTATTATCCTCTCCATTAAATACCTGTCGATAATCCTTTCCAAAGTTTTTAGAAGAAAGGACGTGAGACTAATGGGTCTAAAGGATTTGGCATTTGTGTAGTCTTTCTTCCCCGCTTTGGGGATGAAAACCACTCTGGCTGCCTTCCACTGTTCTGGGATGCATCCCATTGCTACGCTGGCCTTGCATATCATTACAACGCTTGGGAGTAGGACATCCAGGCCCTTTTGTAGCAACGCTGGGAATATCCCATCCGGCCCTGGCGACTTAAATGGTTCGAACTCGTTCACGGCCCATGCGACTGCGCCCTTCGTTACGACGCCCTCGGCAAACTGCCAGTTCTCTGCTGGAACTGGTGTTTGTTAGTGCAAGTATTGATTGGTCGAATAAAATAAAATTAGCGGCAAATTTAACTCTTAAGGTAGTTTCTTTTAGCAGTTAAATTGTAAGTCTATAGCAATTCTTTTCAAGTAAATCAATCAAATTATTTACAACTGCATATTTCAGGTATACTTCGTTTTAATGACCTTTTTCAGGAAATGACAGTGTTGAATATTTTTTAAAATATACCTGTAAGCCTAATAGTATTTTGTTATTTTAATGTTATTATACAGATATAGAAAAACAAGTTGGAAGTATGTACGAAACCATATGTGTGTATCATAAGGAACGCGCTAGTAAAATAAAGAAGGGTTTATATCGGACCACGCCTTTGCGCTTCTCAGTTTGTATTACTGGGGGAATATCCAAGCATTAAAGTTGTTTAAAAAATTATTAAACATCGTGCAATAATTACACCAGTTCAATATGAATCATAATATGAGATCATCTCTGTATGACAGATTGGGGTTTTGTTTGGCAGAAGCAGGTAGTTTATTTGAACCCTTAATTCATTACAAGTTCATCAGGTTTTTTTTTAAATTATTCATTTCAATTACTTAGTATTTAGAATTTTTAATTTATTTTAATCGATCAGAAGATTTGTTATGTTTTTAAAATGTTTTATTAATTTGATATAAGTTAGGTTTCTCTTTTTATTTTGGTTATGCTTTTATAAGAATATTTATCTTATTTTCAGTCATTATGGCTAAAGATTGTAGGCCCTCCGTGGTCGAGATCCTACCTCTCGTTCAGAGGGACTGGGGTTCAAACCTCGGTTGCAACTGAATTTAAAAAATTTAGTACGATCGTGTTTGAGCTCCTTAGCTTAAGGTATGAAAGTTGTATGAGTGATAAAGTATGGGGGAGCGTAATGTACTTGCTACAATAGCTCCATTGCACTCCCATAAGAGTTTGTGTGGAACCCCGACACTGCGAAATGCGGTATAAGGGGAATGGATTATGTATGTATGTAATGGCTAAAAATTGTAAGATACTTAAAAAGCAAGAGATTATTTGGTCCTAATTTGCCAATCATTTTTTTAGTTCTTTAGTTTAAATTTAATATCATAAAATTCTCTTTCAATTACAAACAACTACACCAATGCTTGGTTTGTAGTTTACTAAACAACTTTAATGCTTGAATTTTCCTATTCCCTACTAACACAACCTGAGAAGAGCAAAGGCATGACCCGATATAAACCCTTCTTTATTTTACTAGCGCGTTCCTTATCATACATATGGTTTCGTACATACTTCCAACTTGATTTTCTATATCTGTATAGTCTTCTTGAATAAATGCTAAATAAATGAATGCAAATTTTTTTAATTAAAATAATCCTGAAAGTGACATCTGTTAACGCAATAATTAAATAAAATGTCCTTACAGTGTGAAACGGGTTTCTGTCACGGAGCTCCACCCATTTTAAATAATTACTTATCTGTTCTTCACACAGACAATAGAACAGTAGAACATGACAAGTGAGAAGTGACGTCAACGAAAAGTTATCATAATTACCAACCGCATTACCGACGCAATAATGGGGAAGACGATATGTCGTCGATTCAAGAAATTGCAGCTTTTTCATAAACTTTATTATTAAAATAGTTAGAAATGCATTAAAAAAATTACCAATTTTAACTAATTAATTTTCGAAAAGCTCAATATTTAAAATCATGGTATATCTATGTTTAAAATGCAATATACTACAGTCCTCTAATGAAAGATACTTCGTTACATCAGACAGTTCGAAAGACGACCCACTGTTGATGCTGATGTAACACCGTGTTAGAGTCCTGTATTTCCCGTCAGTTTTAAAGATGGTTTATTCCAAAGTTCAAATATCGTCTATCTATTAACGAGTAATTAAAATAATAATGTACGTTATACTGTTGAGCAATTAACTGCCATAATAAAAGTAGTGTATAATATTTCTGTTACGGTAAAGTCATTCAACATATTGGCTTTCATCAGTGCCATCTAACGAAGAGTAGGTCGTAAATGTTGCCTTTTCTCATTTGTAGCGGTACCTACTTTTTATATCAAATAGCTTTGGAGGAAGTTGCTGAAGGTCAAATTCGGTTTAAATTGAGAATTTTTAAATTTAATTTTTTCTAGTAAATTAAGCGTTTTTACAAATTTCGCTTATCCAGAAATATTTTACTTTACTTCAACCGTAAATACAAAAATGAGTCATGTTCGTAATCACATCTAAATAAACAAATATGACCCGGGGTGAGATAAGAGTGCAGATTTCACCGTGCTAAGAATTCAGTAACGTACCCTAGAACCAATAGATTTTCATTGTTGATTTTACATTTATTTTTAATTAAAAAGGGGTTTGTTTCGCTACCAAATCTTTCTAGTTTGTTTATTGTTTATTTTATCATTTACATTTCAGCGTGGCCTTCGCGTAATTCTAGATGCTTTTTACATTTTCGCCTACGTGTTTGTGATGACTCATTTCTTGTAGTTTTGGTTGAACTATAACCAAAACAATCGAATACAAAAATTTAAAAAAATACGTGCGCCTTCCCCATTAAATGGGGTGAGATGATTTTTCTTGTCGATAAACACTTCGGCATGCTGTCAGACGGGCACGTCAAGCAGTCGGTCTTGTCAACCACATAAACATCTTTTTGTGGTCGTCGTTGAAAATAACACCACCCTATACCACACACGAGTGTGTATTTACTTCTGTGGTTTGGCAATGTTAATAATTATAATTAACATTTATACAATACTAAAGCACTCTTTAATACAGCACTTTCTTTTACATATTATTAAGTAATTAAGTTAAATATTAAACAAGAAAATACAAAATCAGTTTTAAGTTTTGAAATTGACAGCTACTTTTAGCCTACGTCGTCAGATATCACCGGCTAATGTGAAGATTGTTAGTTTTTTTTTTTTTTTAGAAAAAGAGAATGGAGCAGCCTATAGTACCTCTTCAGAGTTTTATTAATCGTAAGGAAGAGGCCATCAGCCATCACCAAATTATTTGAAAATCCTATATGATTAATTACAACCCATTAGTGAAGATTTTTAGTTGTAAAAACCCATTTGTACAATTTATGTATGTATGTCCAAAAGCTTTTCTAGCACATTGGCTAACTTTATAAAGCAGACAATTATCCCATTCGTGGAAAAAATAAAGGAAGATATCCAGAAATCAAGTGGGCAATTTATCGTTCGCTTTTGCTTTGAAATTGTGTGCTCAGCATTTGAATGAGGCTACTACATATTGAACTAGGAGGAAGCAGCAATACGTATAATCAACTTTTCTCTAATTAGTTCAATATTTTTTTATTTTGATATAACTTTTTTTCTTTTCCCTGAAACAACATTGTTTCAAACAGAGATGAACGTTTGCAGTTTTTGATGTTTGGATATTTTAAGTATAGGGGACAATTAAAACAATAAAATAAAGTAATACTTTTCAGGATATTTATTTCTAAACATCACTATTATTACTTAATTATTTAAAAATAATGAAAAAATATATAACAGCCATACATTATATAAATTATTTGATACAAATTACAGTCGATTCAAATAAACAAACATAATTATCTATGATTGATGTATTTTTATCAAACATGTACATTGGTATAGTTATGAAGAATTGTATGCAGTGTAGAAGTTGATATTAGTAAAATTATAAAAAATTCAAACTTCAAGGTGGTCACAAATGAAACAAAAATGGTAATTATTATAAGTTATTGGTAAACACAATACTCAAGTATTTTACAATCAATATTTACTGTGGCAAAATAAAATTTGACAACAAAGACAATACATCATTCAATCAAAATCATTAAGGAAAGCTTTAGAAATCAACCAAATAAATCTTTTTCATATTCACTTTTTTTGGACATGCACTATCGTGCTAATATAGGATCTTTTATTTTTTTATCATATTATCTATTATTTATAAATATAGCTCAAATGAACACATTTTATTTAGTTTGAGAAAACGCTTCAAACATTAACAATAAATCTTTTTGGCATTATAATCACACTCAATGTTTAAAAACTTTCATTTGAACGAATTAAATTAAAAAAGTAAACCTTAGGTAAGTTCTTAAAACCAGGGTTTGTAGTTATATAAAAACTTGCATATAGTTTTCAAAATCAAAATAAAAATGCGTTTCAAATTTGAATTAAACTTATAAATTTGTTTAAGATCAATTTCAATCTTATCATGAATTATAAACAAAACAAGTTCCAGCCTTATTCATGAAAACACTAAACACATACAATTCACTAAACCTAAACATACAGCAGCATACAAGCATCTCATTTATAACATTTTATTGCTTAAACATGACTCCCTTATTATTTTAATATTCTATATGACTATTATTTAAGGTTATAGGCTTATAAGTTGTATTATACTTCTATATTGTTTCCTAACTGGTGGAATAAGAAATCGTAAAAATCTCACTAAGCTTTTTATACCCTCATAGTCATTTCTATAACCTACAGATGTAAATAAATTAGATTTATTAAATAACTTAACACATAACATTTTATACTTTTGAATGATGTATTATCCATAGGAGGTGATAAATGAAGGGGTGTTGTGTTTCAAATTCCAAATTGCTAATTTTTAGTTATGCTTAACCAGATACAACATAAATTGTTATGTATCTTTTCATAATCACAATGACATTTATAAAAACCTTTACTTATTTTTAACGTGCCTGTATATAATTTGAAATGCAAGTTTTTAAAAATAAGCCCAAAAAGATTTATTTAAAGATATGTTCTATTACTGTTACATTAATATCAACTAAAATTAATTGGACAAATCAAAATAAAAATAATTTAAATATAAAACTTAACACACTGAATTTTGTTACAATATATTTTTCAAAAATAAATTTTGTATAGCATGTTACAAAAGGTAAACAAAAATAAATTTATTAAGTTAATAGAACAATCTTTATTTAAAACTTTTTGGAATTATTGGCAAATCGAAGCAATTTGCAATCACTGAGTTAGGTATTACTTTATAATTATCCATTATCTAAGGTCACATGTTGTTGTATATGTACACATTGTATTTGATACATCATACAACAGATTTTGTCTACTTTCTTAAAGGACCAATCTCTTTTACCTGCATAAAAATATACATGTAATACATTTTTTGGCTATAAAGCATTCATTGATATCTAATTTGGAAACACCCAATAATAACCAATCATGGAAATATTAACTATCTATCGGAAAAAAAAAACAAAAAGATTTAAAATAAAAAATATCTATTTAGCCAATAGTAAATTAAGTGCAAAAAAATAACTTTGAGTTAATATCATGTTTATATAATAATACAAATTCTAAAATGCTTAAAATAATAAAAAAGCAAAATAAAATGTCAAAATCTATATTTCATTTAAATGAAAATAAAGGCAACTTCTTTTCTGTATAACATTAAATTTTAAAACCAAAGAGTACATACTACTAAATAAAAGAAAGCCTTTTTATTTATTAATATTATGTATCATATTAACAAAAAATATTCCAGTATAACAAATTTTCTTTTTTCAAACTACATATTGTTGTCAGTGTCATACAGTGTGGATTTTTGTAGATAAAAAAGTATCAATAAATGTTTATGGTGGTAAAAAAAACAAAATCTAAAATCAATGAATAACATAGTTTAAAATTTGACCAATAATAATATAACAACTTAAATTTATTGTTTTCTAATTCAGAACAAATGATGTTAAATTAACTGAAATTCCTTTTTTAATTTACTTATTTAATTTCGATTAACTTGATTTACTTTGCTTAACTCTTTTTATTAATTCTATTTAACAATCATAATAATTTGTACTTTCACCTTTCTGAAATGCAAGCCGAACAAAGAAACTGAGTTATGTTTGTTAAAATACTTTCAAATGTAATTATTTCAAACTTATTAGCCTCAAAGCAGGTTTCATCAAAAAAATCAAAAACACTTTAAAAATATTAAATAATACTACCATACAACAGGTTTTTTTGAAGATTTGTCTAAACCTTAATTGAAATCTAATTTTTATGAAACCTATAAATATATAATTAAACTACTACTTAAAATCAAATTCAAATATTTGTTAACGGGTAAACAAATATGATTTTAAATAAATAAATTAAATAAACAAATAAAACACCTAATTTATTTTTTTCCATCATAATAATATCAATAAACTTATAAACTCAAAATAGGAAACTTGCTGAATTAGCATAAGCTCAAAGTTACTATTAGCACTTGCATAAAAATTGGCTGGTTGTAATAAAATAAAGTGAACAATTTTTTGTATACCCTTAAAGATTTTTTAAACTTAAAGGGTGAAAACGAAGAAAAATAATATTAACACTACTTCACATCATATTTACAAAATAACTATTTTTTTTAAATTTTATATTATTAAAAACATTGTAAACATAGAAGTTTCTACGAAAATTGTTACCCATTACATTAACTTCTTATGCTATATACATGGCAGCACTTTCAGCACAGAAATAGCAAATGGATAATCACAAATGACAATCAACAAACATCGATGATATGTAAAAAAGTTTAAAAAAAATTGCTTAATTACAAATGTTTTTATAATATTAAATACATACATATACAATAAATTAACTAAATGTCTCGACGACATCGGCTGAAAAAACATTGTGAACATACATTTGCTATGTTGAAATGCTGCAACATTAAAAATTCTTAAATATAAACTACTTTTTATGTACATTTTTATCATAATAATATAGTCATTATTAACATTGCTATTGTAATGTTTATGTACATACCTATTTTATATATATGTATATATATATATATATATATATATGAAGAATAGAATTAATCTTTTTTTATAAAATTCATGTATACACATGAAGATTAACTGAGCGTTCATATGGATACTGCACAACGGTCGAAGCACAACATGAATGGAAGCCTCAAAATGATCTGGCATGAGTCTAGCACTTCAATATAAATCGTATAACTTGTACCATTTACATAAGTTCATAAATATATAATATAATATATAATATAAAACGAGCACTAGAAGAAATCTTCGGCTTATAATGAACCTTCAAATGCAGCCATTAAATCACTCTGCATATTCATGTCTATTTGGTTTGCTAACTGCAAAGAGAAAATTGACACATGAATGTAAGTTGCCACACAATCATCCCTTAATACACTATAAAAAGTATACTTACTGCTTCTCTTCGTCTCCTCTCCTGCTCACGTAAACGTTGCCTTTCCCTCTCTGTCCTTTCTGAACCTGAACTTTGAGATCCTGGAGATATGCTTCCCTCTGCAGGAGATTGTCTTAGTTCATCTACACGACCAGCAGGAAGAGGTTGTTGTTGTTCTGCTACTGCTTTTCTGTAATAAATAAAATCAACATTAATACAAACATTAATTTAAACTCAAAAACAATTCAAAATATGCTGGCATCAATTGGTTTTAGTGCACAAACTGAAGGTAAGTTTTTAGTTTTTAATTTTGTGGTTCGATAACAAAAATAAATTTGATAGTCACTGCAATGTACCAGGATTTTTTAATGATCTCTATAAATCATTTAAAGCCATAGTATAAAAGACATAAGCTGTAGGCTCCTTTGATGTTAGGATGATTTTAATGCCATTTTAGAATTGGCCCTAGCTTTATTATTGCAGGTAGATGGCTTCTCATTATAGATCTGTAGGCAATGTTATTTTTCAAATAAATGAATCCTAATTAATATTCAAAAAAGTTCTGAGTAATTGGATTTATGACGGGTGGAAATAAATGATTTTCATCAAGTTACCATTGCATTCCCCATGTAAAAGCACGACGTGCCGCTCTACGAAAATAGAGAAGGCAGTACCATAACCCATAAATATACAAATTCAATAAATTCTATGAATTGTTTGACAGATTGATTTCATTTATTGACAGAACTAATTTAGTACTAAATCAAAAAGAGTAGAGCGGTACAGAAAAATTTACATGTGAAAAAATTCCAAAGGAAACTTGATGAAAATCATTTATTTCCACGCTGTAGTACAACCAAACAATGAAGAATAAATAAACCGGAGTGAATCTAGTAGCCGCAGACTAGCAGTTGGAGTTGATTGTGAACAAGCCTTGCTCCCAAATTGTCAAATTTAAAAAGTTTTTAATAAATATTAATTGGATTTGTGAAAAATCTTTTAAGCAGCAACTAATGTTGTACACACTTTTGCTATCAGAAGGTTATTTATTATTAGTAGTTTAATATATCTTCGACCAAAGTTTTAAAAAACTTTGACAGATTGCAATGATTATTTTTTTATTTCAAACTGTCTAATTTGACAATTTGGGAGCAAGGCTCGTTCACAATCAACTCTGAGTGCTAGTCTGCGACTGCTAGATTCACTCCGGTTTATTTTCTTCATTTTTTGGTTG
This sequence comes from Agrypnus murinus, assembly GCA_929113105.1. NCBI lineage: Eukaryota > Metazoa > Arthropoda > Insecta > Coleoptera > Elateridae > Agrypnus > Agrypnus murinus. The sequence goes on from OV816024.1 coordinate 162,833,225, forward strand.
TACTATAGTAATTTTAATTTTTTCAAGTTGTTTTAATGAAAGCATTTTTTTAGTGTTTTACTTCACAATACTGTAAATGTGGCTTGTTATTCCAACCTTTCAGATTTTAGGCAAATACTTTAATATTATTAATACCGGAAACTCCATATACTTTACCATATGAAAATAGCAACTAGAGACCCTTCAATTAGAGTTTGGCCAATACGTTGCCACGGTGCCCGCCATTTTACATCACAATATTTTTGATATAATATTTTGATTTTGACGTCCTAATTATAATGAAATTTTACTGCTAAATATGTTTTATATACACAACCAAGGCCGTATTCAAAGGGGGATTTAGGGGGTCTGAACCCCCCTGAAACTAAACTTAATACCAATAAAATGACAACAAAATAAAATTATTTTTCTATTCTGCTTCCCCCCAAAAATAAACTCCCCCAGAACCCCCTCGGAAATAAATTTCTGGTTACGGCCCTGTACACAACCCACTGTTTTGTGATTTTTAATTGAGTCAAATACTGTTCACACGTATGCCAATATTTGGTATTGTAACTATTTCTGTACTTTTCAAATTTGGCATCATGTGTTGTGATATAAAACAGCTGCCTTGGTCAGAACTCTGATTAAAGGGTCTCTAATAGGAACATCTTTGCAACGCCATCTTCACAGATGGGTGTGCAACTAACAAATGGTTTTTCAGTGAGAAACCTGCATCTAATTAAAAAAATAGCACTATTTCTATTAAACGATCGTTTATTACTGTTATGCTAAAATATATAAACTTTTACAATTTATCTAAACTACTCAATCTTCCATTACAATGACGATTTTTTAATTACTTTTCAAATATTTTAGAAATGTCAGGTTTATTGCAAGAGGCGCTATTAAATCTTGTCTCCCATTTTTCAAAATAAGTTTCCGGTATTAATTATTTTAAAGTATTTGTTTTAGGTATACTGTACCTCAAAATACATAAGTTAGGGTTACCGAATCATTTATGAGTTAAGAAATGAATTGTCTGTTTGATATTTTAAACTGAGAATTTATCAGTGGTGTTCGTGGAAACTTTAAGCAAAGCAGTTATAATAACAAAAAATGAGCTATTTTCATAAAAAATATAATTTTTTGCCTTTTTTTTTTAATTACAAATACATTACTTATAGTAATGCCACAGACTTTCAGCGACAAATTAAATATCATGTTAGGAATATAAACGATTCCATTGAAATTCACGTAGATTTTCTTTTTTTACAATCGGGGGTATGTGTAATCAATATTTATATCAAGGAAAGTGTGACCAAAAAAAAAAAAGGTTTTGAACCCCTGAATAACGGAAGATTTACATACATAGATCCCTGGATTGTGGATTGTCCATAAACTTTTAAAATACCTACTTACATTTAAAGTTGCTTTTTTCTGGACGGTATGCACATAACTTTAATTAAAGAGGAGGGATTAATTATGAACAGGTATTTATTCATTATAATTAGGTCCCACTAGGGGACCCACAGGTTGTGCATAATAATAATTTAAACTAACTAACTTAAATATTTAAAAAATTTATGCATAATCCGCAATGTTCTCTAAATGTAAAATGGCTATTTCAGTCACTAAAAGTCTTTTCTGCATGTAACAGTAGAATGGACTGAGCCCTTTTATGTACATCTCTATGGTTTTATCATTTTATTAAATATTGTTCAGTGAGAGAATTTTGCTGAAATGAATGTAGCAACAGAAATAAGTTGTCTTTGTAAAGTAAAAAAAACATTATTAGTGTCCTAGATTACTTGTTTCAGAATCTTTTAAGGTTACAGCGGATCTTTGCAGGGTGAAGGGCAAGGGGATATCTCCTATGCTTTTACATAGGCTCTAACAAGAAATACCAATCGAGGAAAAAATAAATTAACATTCTTAAAATTGAACAATATCATTTTATTATGAATGCCTATAATGCATTTATTAATTATTTGTATATATTAAAATAATTTAAGTCGATTGGAGTGCATTTGTTTAATTGTTAAAAGTGTAAATATAAATGTAAATAGGTTAAGAATCGTGGCAACATCCCAAAGAAATCAGTCAATCTTGTTGGTAGCAATGTTTGGTTTCAGCTTTTGGAGTTTGAGTTGACATCCTAACCTCCAAATGTAAATTCCAAAATATAAGTGAAAGCATTTTGAATCTTTTGTAATTTCATATGCAATTACAGATGGGAATATTCTATTTTTCAACTTTTGTATAATCTAAAGATTATAATCTGCTAAGCAAATTCAAGAAATATATAAAAAGTTGCTGAAGTTTAATATATTTTTAAAATTAGTATATAGTAAATTAGTAAAATTCTTTGTATTACTGATTTCGTGAAGATTCTGATTGTGATAATAAATTGTATTCATCACATTGCAAAATGTAATTTTTCCGATTTTACATTTTGCAACATTTTCTTCGAATTAACATTTGTATTTTGATTATTAATGCAGAAGACTGAATTGTTCGATATAATTTGATTAATAAACTAGTGAGAATGCGCTGAGCTAGCATTGCCATGACGAACAAAAACAACTGTATACTTAATAAACTAATTTATTTTTGAAAACTAATGTTGACGTAACACATTAGTTGCCATAAAAACTCGTAAAAAAAAGTTGCTAAAAATATTTATTTTTTCGTAAATTTAAAAAAAATACAAAATTTTTCATTTTTCAAAAATTTACCGAAATTTTCGGTGGCCATTTTGACCACTTTCCCGAAGAGATACAAAAAAATGTTTCAACCAAAAGTTTCTTAGAATTTGATGTACTATAAGATTGCAAAAAGAAAAATTCAAAAAAGTCAACATGGAAAAAGGCGACAGACCGACAGACAGACTTCAAGAATTCAGAGACGAACTTTTTGTTCGTCGAATATATATGATTTATTAGTTAATACAATAAAATATAGATTATTATAATAGTCATTATATGTCATCATTCTGTTTTGTTATTTGAATTCGCGTGCTATGAGGTGTTGCCACATCTTTACTGTCTTTCCACATATGTCGTGACAAATTCTTGTTTTGTTTACTTCAAATTATTATTGTGCATTAACTAGACACAAGATTTTAAAATTATTGGGCAGCATTTCTTCATCAGAATCTTTAGTGAAAACTGCTAAAGGTTAGATGGTTTCCATAAGAGCCCATGTTAAATTCTGGATTTTATTTTCCATTTTTCTCGGTAATGTACAGACAAAAGTTATAAAAAAAAAATCCACCGAATAGAATAAATGTCAAAGAACTCGAGGTTTAAATTTCACGTCATTCTTTACATTTTTACATTTCCTTGTATCCTCCTTAATATTATCATAATTAAAAAAATTACAAATTTCTAGTGTTAATACTCCGTCTATTGCTTTATGCCTGTTGCATTTTATTAAAGTGACAATGAAGTTTGAAAGATCTATACAATGGAGATTTCAAGTTTTCTTTTTAAATGGAAGGTGAATCAAAAGTATAATAATAAATTGACCTTTTTTGTAAATAATACATCTGTCTGAAAAAATACTTGATTATATTTACTTTTGTAGTTCTAAAACTACAGATCCCTAAAAACACATGTAATCAAGTAGCATATGATTTTCAGCTATTAAAATTAAACCAAAGAGTTGTCTTACCTGGCTTTTTCAAGTGCATCTTCCTCTTCTTTTTCCCTTCTCTTTTCGTTTTCCACTCTAAGTCTTTCCTTCTCAGCTTGTTCTTTTTGTTGTCTTTTAAGTTCTAAACTTTCTAATCGTTGCTTTTCTCTATCAGCCTTTTCTTTTGCTTGTTTTTGGAAAGCTTTAAAACTATCCATAACCTGTTGTCGTGTATTGCTAGCACTAGTAACATTGCTCACTACAGGAGTTGGATTTTGTGGTGAATTACTCGACTGTGCTAAACTCGACCATGAACTAGCATTCTTAATATTTTGTTCTTGTTTTGGTTTAAAATTGAAGTTTTGTGAATGCTTCTGCTCTGGAGGAGTTGTTTTCTTTTCAGTCATATTTAAATTAGATATAGGTTCAGTCAATTCTTCAATAGGTTTTGGTTGAATTAAAGGTTGTTCTTTTTTAATTGGTAAGCTGTTTATTTGGGGTAAAGGATCAAACATGGCTGGAATAGCCATATTCATAGGAATACCTCCCATTGTCGAAAGTCCATTATTATTTGTATTAATTTCATATTCGTGCTTAAGTGTAAATCCATTATTGGTAGGATGCAATTGCATAGAAGTTGTATTTGGCGGGATAAGAGGTATATCATGATCTAGACTAGTGTGCATTCCATGCATCATAGAATTTACAGGGATCGTATTATTAAGAGTAGCAGGTGGCTTGATATCCATTGGGATACTGGGCTGTAACATAGGCGGAGGGTTTAAATTAGGAATAGGATTAACATTAGTATTATTGGGAATAGGATTATTAAGAACAGGAGGAATTTGAGAAATTACTGAATTCATGTTATCAAGAGGTTGCTCATTTTTAATTATATCATGTTCTAAATTAGCAAGAGATTGCTCTAAAGGATCAGTGTAAGTACTAGATAAAGGCGATAGTACTAGAGGTTTTTTGTCAGGTGATGGATTAGCTACCGGTAATGGTTTGGTAATCGTAGGTACTATCGTTATAGGAACAGTGGGTTGTATGGGAACAACTGGTGGTTTACTATCGTTTGCAACAGTTGACGATGGTCTTCGATTAGATGGTGGCAATGCATTTGGTTTATTTACAACATTGTTATTTGCTACAGTTGCTGGTGGTGCCTGATTATATATGGTGTTGTTTGGATTTTCATTATGGACTGGAGCTGGTGTTGGCGTCAGCTGCAGTTTCTGTAACAGCTTCATAGAAAAATATAACTTAGATTTTGAATTCATAAATTAATATGTAAATAATTTATTAATATGTGACATAGTTTAGGGAAACATCTTACATACAGGGCATTCCTATTTAACATTAGTTTGTTGGAAGTTGTTTGAATATGAAAGTATAAGTATACCGTTTGTGAAGTATAATTATTGGCACTTTCCAATAATTATAGAATTTCGATAAATTTCATGCAATTCTTTATTTAAAAATTCTGGCACAGTCAGTTAAGTGTTTCAGGAAGTGCATGTGTAAAAGTGTAAAATAGACACTATAATCAGTGGTTGCGGTTTGTGACCTTTTATTTCTTACTGGCACCTACTTTTGTCAGCATTCCTAGGAAATAATCTTTGCAGCATATACGTAATGCACAAAAAAATAACATTTAAAAATCTTCAGATAATATATATTAAATTTAAAACCATATACTTAAACTAGTGATGGGTTCTCGACACTACCCACGCGACGCGACACTTGAGAGTCGAAACAATATGACGTCAGAAGTGTCGACTCTTCATGATACTTTAACGACACTTCGCCTTTACATCATGCATGCGCTAGTGTAAATGTAATCCAATTGAAACGAGAAGCAGTCAAGATTCATAGCTACATAAATCATAAGCAAACTATGGATTAAAAAACAATTATATGAGTAAATTCTGTTATGGTTATATATTTATGCATTAAGTACATTAAAAGACATTAAATTATTTATACACCGTGTTCGTTCTAACATTTGCTATAGGAAATTAGTATGGGAAATCTGAAATATGCCAAATAGTTTGTTCTCGAATAAAAGCCGGTGAAATTAATAGTTGCAATCGATAGATAAGATATTCTAACGTACTGTCCAAAAATATTACCCTTTAACAATCCCAATTCTTCAAAAATTATAAATTCATGAATTATTTGCAAAACATTAATTTAAAAGCCGAAACCTGAAAAGTTGACGTGACGCCTCCGTGGTTCAATGGCAACCGTGGCTTGCTAAACCGCACGGGCTGGTGGAATGCAAGATCAAACCCCGTTACAAGCAAAACTTTTTTTTAAATTTTATTTGTCATTAATCTTTAATTTAATAACAATTTAAATAATTTGTTATTATTCTTTTATTGGAAAAACGTACAAGAAATAATACATTACAAATAAAAAATAATGATACCCAACTAATAAGACATGAATTCAAGAATTCTCATATAGTATTTATTCAAATTAAAATAAATAAAATGTAAAATAAGTACTTGTCAATACTGAAACTTTAACTGTATTTAAATCTTCAGGATTTTGAGTGTTAATTAACTAATATTGTAAAAATTGGTTTTTGTAGTATGCAGTATGAAAAAGCATCGTCAGTTTTCATTTCTAATTTATTATTTCTTGTTCGTTTTTCAAATAAAAGAATAATAACAAATTATTTAAATTGTTATTAAATTAAAGATTAATGACAAATAAAATTTAAAAAAAAGTTATGCTTGTAACGGGGTTCGATCTTGCATTCCACCAGGCCGTGCTGTTTAGCAAGTCACGGTTGCCATTGAACCACGGAGGCGTCACGTCAACTTTTCAGGTTTCGGCTTTTAAATTAATGTTTTGCAAATAATTCATGAATTTATAATTTTTGAAGAATTGGGATTGTTATTAAGGGCAATATTTTTGGACAGTACGTTAGAATATCTTATCTATCGATTGCAACTATTAATTTCACCGACTTTTATTCGAGAACAAACTGTTTGGCATATTTCAGATTTCCCATACTAATTTCCTATAGCAAATGTTAGAACGAACACGGTGTAAAAGCAAATACATATTATGAAACAGAAATTTAAAAGAAAAGAAACAAATTCTATAAATAACTTGTAATGAATAGACTTGATTCGTTGGATTTATTATAAAAACTATTTAAAAATGTAATTTCGCTGACGACGTTGGTCTTTAGAGAACGTGTTTTTGTTAAGATTGAAGATGATACATACTTTTATTTTGGGTTTTCAGCAAAATAAATTGAATTAATTAAAATTAATGATCATTGTATTTATTTACACGTGTTTCGACAGTAGTCTTTCTTCAAAATACATTATAAGGTATAAATATAAGAAGCTGAAATAATAATTAGGTACATGAGGAACTTATTCAACTTCAATTATTGATTTTAATTTATTTTGCTGAAAACCCAAGATAAAATTATCACCGTCAATATTATACTAATACAAAAGAAAAAAATCTACAACAAAATAGTTTTATATGTACGTCTTATTCAATGATTGTTGGCCAGTTCAACAAATCTGCCTTTAATTTCTTTGTAACAATGATCAAGCAACTTCGAATTACACTCTAATAAGAGCGATACTGTTCGACACAAAGTGTCGCGACACTTCAAGTGTTACGACCACGAACAGTATCACGACACTCGACACCCAAGTTCCCATCACTAACTTAAACCATAAATACAAGAAATGAGTCAACACAAATCACGTGGGCGAAAATATAAAATGCTTCTAGAATTAGGCGAACGCCATGCTGTAATTTAAATGATAAGATAAATAATAAATGTGCTAGAAAGGTTCAGTAGCGAAACAAACTAATTTGAATTAAAAATAAATGTAAAATTAGTAATGAAAATCTGTTTAGTCCAGTCAATGAATGGCCCAAAACGAGGTGTAGAGTGCGTGAGAAGGTACCTAAGCGATTCCTTCAGAAACTTGTTCAGGGTGCTTAGGGTGTGAACATACCAAAAGTCCTGACGTCTAGGTGGCGCGCCGGGGCGGGGAGGGGGGAGGAAAGGTCCAAATTTTTGGGTTTCCGCTTATATCTCGAAAACGGTGCGTCACAGGGGAAAATTTTCTGATAATAAATAAAAGTTCATAAAATTATCTAAAACTTTTATTCTATAGGTTTTTTTCGAATTCTCAGCCGTTTTCGAGCTACACACTCGGAAAAAGTTGAAATTTTCGAAAAAAATAATTTTACCTCACATTTTTCATCAAACATTCCTTCATATCGTCTAGAATATTCATCAGAGAAAGAAATTCATTTGAAAGAAGTTGTAGCTACTTTAACCAGTCAACATTTACAGCAATTTTAAGTTTTTTCGTAAAATGGTGTCATTTCCAGAAAAAGCTGTTTTTATCATATTACTGGCACACAACTTTTGCTTGTTACAGATATCTCTACAATGGATCTTCTGTTGTAATTGGCACCAGGGCGTCTCCTACATGTTTCCACCCCCATTCTTGAGGGGGCAGCTCAATCCCGAGCCACTGCTGCACTTGGTGATAGGTACGCCAGGAATGCTGTTTAGCTGCGCCCTCTGTTGGAGGGAGGGAGCTGATGTCAGGTTTCATATTTGCCACCGACCTCGTGAACGACTGGAAGCGGTACTGGTTAAGGGAGGTCTGTCTTTTTGGCGCCGCATACCATTTCAGGAAGCACATTTTCCCAGCCTTTTCAACCTCGTCGTGAGTAGAGGAGGGGATGTAAAAGATCATTGCCGCTTGCTTGATGATTTCTGACTCCAAGTACAATTTTGAGAAGCCCACCTTGCTTCTCCTGAAAGTTGCAGATGTTGTGTCGCAGCCTGTAAATGAATGTAAGAACAGGATGTGTTCAAATCCACAGTGCTGCATCTCTTGGGTGGACAGTGCCATTGTTTTGGTTTTCCCTCGTCCGGGTTTCAGCAGCAGGATATCTTGGGTGGGAGGAGTAGAAGCAATCAAAAGGACAGTGAGGTCCACATCCTCACCAACGACAGCCACAGAATTGTGAGTGGATTGTTCCACAGCAGTCTTCACGATAAGGACGTCAGCATCATCGGTGGCCTGAAGAGTCTGTATCCCATTCTCCCGAAGCTTTGTCTGTAGTAAGGAGATGAAGTTTTTTTTGTTAGTAGGATTGGATAAAAAATCTTCTTGTTTAACAGGTATCGATGTGTTCCATGTCAAATTGATGTCAGTTGACCTTCTCAGTCTGTATCGTTGCATCTGTTCTTGTGATTTCGTACTGTTGGCTGGGTTTGCGTACCCATCAAATACCACAGTGCAAGACATTCCAGGATAGTGGTGGTTGACGTAGGTGATATAACCATCACAAATTGTGGCAACGGAGACATCTTTTTGCCAAATTACTCTGTGTAGTAGAAATCCTCCATCCACTACTATGTTCATCTGAGACAGTAGAACAGCTTTTTTGGTAGGTTCGAACAAGCTGTACAGGACAGATTTAGTTGTGTTTAGCATCCCACTTTCATTGAACAGTGCCAAGGGAAATGGGGCCAATTCATACTCAAAGAATTTCATCAAATCCTCTTCTGATCGTTTGCTTATACATATCCGCTGAAACAGCAATGTTGGGTCAACTGCAACCTTTTCATTGTGAATTGTTATCGACGAGCTGACAGAAGACATTGGGAATGCCCGATCTTTGCGGGACAACTTGATGTCTGAGAATGTCAAGTCCACTATCGCATTCATTGCCTGTTTACCAATTCGAACAGCATCGTAGCATGTTACTATGGCATCTCCGACGACTCCACTGGAAATTGACATTATTTCACTTGTTTGTGGGAAGGGAGGATGTGCATCAAACCACTGACTGAGTTTGGCAATGTCTGCTGTATCTCTACTCCGGCGGGCTTGTCCAATGTCCTTGTGCTGTTCGCTTGACGTGAAGAGGACTCCACAAAACTCTTCAAGGGAAGTGCAGATCTCATGAGTTGCGCTCATACCAACTAACCACTTGCTGAGTACATTGTGCGAAACACCTCTGCCTCCTGTTATGCCTCCTCGGCTTTTGAATGATCGTATCAATGTGGTTTCAATGGTCATATCTGACCACACGCCTGACCAAAAGCGATCAGAGCGTCGCATAGTAAAGTAGCCGCTGGTCGCAAACTTGTGGTATTCTTCAGGAGTGATCGTTGATGGTAAATTCTCCATATCTTGAATGTACAACTGGCAGGACTTTGGATAGGGGAAGTGTCCAGACGCATGGAAGTACGGTATTATTTTTTTCACACAGTTCAGGTGCGCATCCCAATCACCGGATCTTTCTGCATGTATATATTCTTTGACGAGGTAAACCATTTTGAAATACTGGATCCATAGCTGAGCTGTGGGCCCATTGTCTTAAAGCTGTTCCAATTTCTCACCAAATTTCTCGCCAACTGTTTGATGGTTGGGTTTCTATTTAAGGCATTCAGTGCAGATGGCTCATCGAGAAAACCAGACAAAATTTCCGTGACAGTAGACTTCTATTCTTCTGTCAGTTGGATTTGGTCAAGTATTTTGTTGGACAATGCCGTCGTTGCAAGCAAATGTCCCCTTACTGCTCTTGCAAATGCGTGACCCTGGAGCATTTTGTCAACAGATAGAGGAGCGTAGGTGGTGCATAAAAGTTCCTTGAGGCCACTTCCAGCCATAAAGTAGCCTATGCTGCCCAAAAAGGACATCAGCAAGTGAAACCCACCGAGGCGCACTACACAGTTGGTTATCTGAGAGTCAAGAGGTGCTGCAGCGATTATTTCCCGCGCCTTCCAGTATAGTGGCTGGTCAAAGGTGATGATTACTCTTAGGTCTTTGTCAGTAAGTTGGATCAACTCGCTGGCATAATACAAAGCGGTATAGACCGTGTTGTGGTTTGTTGGTGGCGCATTGATGAAAGGGAGGGTTATCACTCTTGTCTTTTCGCTGAAATCCCCTGTTGTTATGGTCGCCATGTACCCTTTCCATTCTGGCAGCGGGGTGTCTAGTTTCTTTGCAACGAACCAGAGAACGTCGAATGGTTGAGGGTGAATCATTTCTTCGGGTACGTCAATCCGTCTGACCACTACACTTTCCAGGCTAGCTCTCTTCTGGAAGATTTCCAGTGGAACAATGCCAAGTTTTCCAATATCATCCGACCTTGGAATGTCTCCACCTTTTTCAAGCGAATTTGAGGGGGTAATACGCCTGATTCCACCCATAGCATGGAGAGTGTTGAGCCCATCAATAGTGCAAACGTTGAAATCAACGTTGTCAAACACAAATTGATTGAACGCCCCTTTCTTTACAACAAAACCAAGTTTCGCGTTGTCGATTGCTGACATTTCCAACTTTTGTGCTTCGTGATACGACGCACAGAAGCCCAAATTTGCAAGGAGATCGATTAAGTGCCTTGAAGCGTACTTTCTGTACAGGAGCAAGGATAGGCTGCACAATAGAGATGACAAGAAGGTTCTTGGTCTGACAATCCCAATAATGGCATTTCCCAGTGCAGCACATTTTCTCTTCGTTTCTTCTACTCTCTTTGCCAATAGAAGACTCTCAAGAAAAAAGGTCAGGGATTGAGGCATTGTACTTGGATTCTTCAGAAAGTCGTCGCTGGGAGGGTATGTGTCTGTGCTGTACACTTGACTCTGAATGTCTTGCCGCAAAATTTCCACAGCTTTAGCAACAATCCTCAACCTCTCCTCTTCTTCATTTTTGGCCCTGTTTCCATACCACGCTTCATTGATAATTTTGTACCCACTGTTTCTAAAAGATACCACGGGCACACTAAACCTGTTGATGCCTGGAGTGATCAGTATTCGATCTCCATATATTCTCACCAACTCAGCCTTGATGGTTCGCCATTGGGGTTTGGTCTCTGATATGACACCCAGTATCTCATCTTTGGAACACTGACAATCGCTGCTTCCCTCCAAGTAGGCAAAAATCTCCTCCATAGCCTGTGTAACATGGCTGTCTCTGGGGATCTCAGCTTTCGGAGTTGGGAAACTCATGGGCTTTACAAAATTAAGGTAGCAGTCTTTGTGGTATACTGCCTCCTCAGCTACAAGATCGCTAATCGAGGAAAGGCGACCAAGAACTTCGTCACCCCAGGAATCCTTCCTCATAGAACACACCTGCTTGATATGATTTTGAATAGTTAAAGTCTCAACCGAATGTACAATTCTCCTTTTCATTAAATGCTTTTTGGTTTCTTCCTTTGCACAATGTGTACAGAATAAACAATTGGTCTTAAAATTGAATTTGGGAGCTGAAGACCTGAGCTGAGACGGCCCTGCCTCTTCTTTAGATGTGGACGTCTCCTTTACATATTTTTTAATTGTATCACTTCGGGTGTAATTTTTTCGACAACTGGTGTGAATCAAAAGGGATGTCAAACCACGGAAACTTTGGTGCTTGTCGTCTTTCCGTTCCTTACTTGCTTTAATAAGGCCCAGAATTCCCTTTTCTTTGACCTCACAGACGTCGTTATTTCCTTTAACAACGTCCTCAAGACACACAGGACACTTATGCCCGTTTTCACAAAGCATGATCAAATTTTGATTAACTTAATTGTCATTAAATTCGAAATTCAGAGATTTAATTGGCTGAGATTTAAGAGTTTTATCCAATTATATTTCTAGATTTCAAATCTAATCACAATTAAGCTAATCAGGGTTTAATCAAGCTTTGTGAAACCGGCCATTAGTATTTCTGAAAATGACAAAATGTTATGAAAATTTTTAAAATAGCTGTAACTGTAGACTGGTTGGAAATTAATTTGCATATGTATATATATTCTAAAAGGGAATTCAAGTATCTACAACTTCCTTTAAATGAATTTCTTTCTCTGATGAATATTTTAAAGGATATGAAGGAATGTTTGATGAAAAATGTGAGGTAAAATGATTTTTTTCGAAAATTTCGACTTTTTCCGAGCGTGCAGCTCGAAAACGGTTGAGAATTCGAAAAAAACCTATAGAATAAAAGTTTTAGATAATTTTATGAACTTTCATTTATTATCAGAAAATTTTCCCCTGTGACGCACCGTTTTCGAGATATAAGCGAAAACCAAAAAATCTGGACCTTTCCTCCCCCCAACCCCCTCCAGCGCGCCACCTAGACGTCAGGACTTTTGGTATGTTTACACCCTAAACACCCTGAACAAGTTTCTGAAGTAATTGCTTAGGTACCTGCTCACGCACTCTACACCTCCTTCCTTGACTGGACTAGTTGGTTCTAAAAACATACAATATAATACAAAATAATTTTGTGGGATAAATATTACAATATAAATTAAAAAATGACACTATAAAAACCCACAATTAAACATGAGATGTGTGTAAGTCACAAGCAGCACCCTAGACTATACATTAGGGTGGTTCTTATTTGAGTCAAGTTGAAATCTCGATTTTGCCGGGTGCCCATTTGATTCCAAAATGAAAACTGAAGATTCTAAGATCAATACGAACTTCCTATCCTTATTCTAATCATTCGCTGTAACAAGGAAAAGTTTCCCATTTAAAATACATGGGTTTTTCAATTTTTATGCTATTCAATTCTTATATATTTGACCACTGGGACAAATTTTTGAAAAAATCTGAAAATTGATTTTGTAGAATTAACAGGTATCGATGCTACTTTTAGGTGAAAAAAAAATTATATGGGACATTCTACATCACTTTGACACTGCATTATTTTGAATTTATTTGTAAATCGGTTCAATTTTCAAATTTTTTCTCAATAACTTATCCCAGTGGTCAAATACATATAAAAGAATTGAATAAAAGCGTGCTATTTAAATGGGAAACTTCTCCTTGTTACAGGGAATGATTAGAATAGAGATAGAAAGTTCGTATTGGTCACGCGGCAAAACCAAAATTCCAACATGACCCAAATAAGAATCACCCTAGTATACATACTAGGCATACATCTCATTTACAATTGTGGGTTTTTATACCGCCATTTTTTAACTGTTGGTTCTAGCATATGTCACTGAATTCTTACCAACGTGAGTGAAATTTGCACTATTATCTTATCTCACCCCGGGTCGTGTTTGGTTATTCAGGTGTGATTACGAAAATGACTTATTTCTGGTAGTTACGGTTGAATTATAGATGAGATTAACAAATTAATTAAAAATCAGTACATGTTTTCTTTTCGTTCCTTTCTCTTTTTCTTAAATTTATTTAAAATCTTTTTTTTTGTTTGGGACTACAAGACAGCCTGGGGCCTCACCCCCTTTGTAGTCTTTTCTGATTAGTGATTATAGGTAGTTTAATCTAGGGTATGAAAAACGAAAAAAATTCATTCGCTTGCAAAAGAATAATTTTAATAAGAATTTAATTTTTCATTTGTTTACAAATTTTATTATTTAATTATCTGGTTAAATAAATTCTCGTGCGAATCATATTTACTGAGAATTAAACAATATTTATGGTTCACGAATATATCGCGTACAAATTATTCATGAGTAAAATAACAAGGCAGGTTTACATAATAGTTATGTAAATATGCAGTTTTATTAATACTGGGAAAGTTCCAATTTGTAAACCTTCATCTAAAGAGATTTCTTGTAAAAGACTTCATATTAGGGACAGCACTCTGTCTGTGCGCACTGTCGAATTTTATTTGATAATTCATTGTACAACAAAATTGGACTTTAAAGAAATTTCCAGGTTCTAATACACTTTTTCTAGTGGATTTAATGATGCAGATCATGAATCTGCTATGGGTTTTTTCGGGTCAGGTCAAATTTCAGTTATATTTCAATTTGTTTTCAAATAAAAATAAAACTCGTTTTTTAAATGCACAACAAGGGTAGGAAAACTTTTACGTTTTACGTAGTGATTAAACACATTTTGGTGCAATTTTTGTTCTTCAGTACAAGAACTGGCATTGCCGCAGCTTATTACCTGGTTACAGAACTCGTTACCCAATTGTTAGAAATAGACTAGTTTTGACATTTACCATCAGTATCTACTAGTGATTAAACACGTTTTGGTGCAATTTTTGTTGTTCCGTAACAAGAGCCTGGCATTGCCGCAGCTTATTCCCTAGTTACAGTTAACTCGTTACCCAGCTATTAAAAATAGGCGAGATTTAGTATTTACGTTTTCTGCAAGTGGGTTTACCTGTTGTCCATTGATATACTATGAGCAAAAGGTAACTCCATCAAAGGTGCCTTTAGCATTTTGAACTCATGTGTATTATAACCCCAGAAAATTATAACAACTGTCACTGTCAAAGGATTCTGATTATTTTGTATAATTTTCTGATGTTATAATACACATGAGTTCAAAATTCCAAAGGCATCTTTTTGCTCATACTATAGTTTATCTGTACAAGAGAATACCCGAGCAAATTTCTGTCTGTTCTAGCTGAATGGAGAGATGATTGTAATGATGACAGCTGGATAGAGTTCCTATATAATAATAATAGGTTATATTATTCTCATAAAGTTCACCTATCAACTTTCAGTTGTTTGATTTGACAAATTGTTTCTTGACAAAATATGTAGACTGATGTTAGTAAATTCTTTGATTCAACATTATTATAATACTCTTAATATTTATTTACTAATAAAAAATACATATTTGTATTGAGAAAATTTAATACTATAAAGAAAAATGTGTATTAGGATGTAAAGTAATGTAAATTTTGTTATACAATCTAAAAAATAAAGTGTCAGACTATTAACATCATGTACTCCTTGACATTGGATCCAGCCAATTAAAATCGGGCATCGTACATGTCCCAACTCTTATTCTTATTATTTAATATTATTATAGAGGAACTCTACAGCTGGATGACAGTAGATGTGCTCTAGTGGCACATTTCACAAGTATTTCATCCATATTTGCTTGCAGAAGGTATAACATTACCAGTAGTATTGTTATAATATTGTAAGAAGAGGAAAAAAATACGCTTACAGAAGAAACGGAAGAGAAAAAGAAGAAAACAAATAAAACAAAATAGTAATGTCTAATAACTGTCAACAGTAGGGTCCAATTAGTGTAAAAAGTGTCCAATAACTCTATGCTTTTAGACGTTTTTGTGTTTGATCGATTACAATAATTTTATCATAATTTTATTATCGTAAAGATCATGCCATTACCCTCAATCAGTGTTAAATAATCTTTGCAATGATGTAACCATACTTAGGAGTATCTTAAAAAGTAGGCATTTATGAAACTTACAAAATTGAAGTTTGCTTAAGTGTCCAACAACTGTACAGTTTACCCTATCTAACACTAGATTGTAAAGTAAAAAAATCATCTATTTATCTATTACCTTTTTGTAGCTGCTTATTAATTGGCTCCTCTACTAAAATTAATTTTTAGTTGGAGTAACTACTACGGAGAAAATGTTAATACTTGCAGTATTAGCAACAACTTCATTTTTATTCATACCACCCATTATTAGGAGTATTAATGACGCAAATACCTATGATTCTTATCTGCTGTATATTTTATTTAGTAATTACAAACAATATAACATTTATTCGGTAGGCATTATTGGTAAAGCGGGTTTGTTTTTAAAATGGTTTTATTTAAAACAAGTAGTGCAAAATCTGAAATAAATAGTTCATTTATTAAATTATTATGTGATTTATAAATAAATCGCTATATTTATAAAGAATTTAGTTAGAAAGAGCCTTGATCCTGGTGCTACCTAGTGTAGGATAGAGGGAATTATACTAAAATATCAATAATTCCAAAAATATTTGAATGTATTGTTGCAGACTTACTGCACTTACTACTTTAATTTACTGCTATTCTCAACATCTAATTGAATTGGAGCAATATGGCTTTGTTAAAAACAAATCAACTATATCAAATTTTTTGGAATATCACGCACTCTTTTGAAAGCATTAGAAAATCGTTACCAAATTGATGTGATTTACACAGACTTTCGATAGCATTTATATTTCAATACTGATAAAAAAAGTTATATGCTCTAGGAGTTACAGGATCTCTTTTAAATTGGTTCCATTCCTACCTCACTGGGAGGAAACAAGTTGTGAAACTGAAACACTTCATGTCAAAAGAATTTGTAGTTATTTCTGGGGTGCCACAAGACGAACATCTTTTACCTCTGTTATTTATATATTTTATCAATGATCTTGTACCTATTGTCCGTCTGACGTTGGGACATCGGTGAAGGAAAGATAGCCAATGTATTTCTCATGGGAGTTTGTGCTTCGTTGTTGCCACCTATTTCACTGTATGAATCTATAGAAATGTGGATTAAGATTCCAGAAGTTCTAAACCTTTGAAAACAGTAACCAAAAAAGTGTAATCGTAACCATACAAAAGAAGCATTTAAAAGAAAGTCTTATTAACATGTATTTGTTATTTTATTAAACATTACTTGGGATTTTTACATCGTACATGTATCTAAATATCCGATATTTTATTAGTTATACTTTTTTGTTTAATTCTTTCGTCTTCAAATTCTTTCAACATAAAAATAACAGCTGGTTAGCTTCTGTATGATCTTTTTAATCTTTTATTCACAGGTAAATACAGGAAGTCCCAAACGTAGTTTTAACGATAAAATGATTTCATCATAATAAAATCATTCATTTGTTCAACTTGTTTCAAAAGAAACTTGCAAAAACGAAAATTTAGGATTAGCAGCAAATGGAAAGGATTTTAGTAAACAATAAACCCTTCTGATTTTTTCTACTTTTACTTCGCGGAGCTACATAATACAGTTTGTACTTACTGAAATTATAGTATAACGTTTTTTGTTGGCACTATTATTTGTCACCGAACGCATATAAGCAAATTTCTTAATACAGAAATAATTATTTGGTTTCAAATTTTGATAGCTTGTGCGTCTCTAGATCTTCACTTAGTTGTTTGGGTTTTATCGTAACTATTCGTACGCACATAGTACATTATACATAAGTATGGCGGATATTATTAAAAACAGAATGGGTTGTGTACTAAAAGTTGGTGAAAAACAGATTTTATCAAATTTGATAAAATATCGTCTTACTGACACCCGACAATCATTATCAGTAATTATTCGCAAGTTTCTAAAGAAACAGGTATTAGCAAAAAAACTTTGTTCTCAATACATAAAGAAAGTATTTCACCTGATGGAATAAAATCTCCAAGAAAAAGAGCGAAGAATAAAAATACTTCAAAATCGCACAACATAACTTACTGTGATGGAATTAGGAGTGAAATTAGAAGAAAGGTGTACAAGTTTTTTTCGCAAAATATACCACCAACGCTGAACAATATTGTAGCAGTTGTAAATGACGATGAAAACTTGCCCAACTTTAGTAGAAGTACGTTGAATCGATTATTACGTGATATGAATTTTCAGTATGTTAAGAGAGGACGACCATCTTATTTAATTGAAAGAAAAGAGATAATTGCATGGCATCATCGTTTTTTAAGACAAATTAAAAAATATAGAGAACAGGATTACAATATAGTTTATATTGATGAATCTTGGGTCAATCTTGGCCACAGCGTCAAAGCTCAATGGGTGGATATGTCAATTAAATCATATCGGGACACCTTCATTCGAGGATTAACCACTGGTTTGAAAGCTCCCACAAAGCGTGGCCCTCGTTTTATTTTACTTCATGCTGGCAGCAAGCAAGGCTTTATAAATGGGGCAGAGTTAACCTTTCTAGCAAAGAAGAACGATGCGGATTATCATGATGAAATGGATGGAGCTACTTTTGAGACTTGGTTTAGAAATTCTTTGTTGACCAATTTACCTGCAAAATCAGTTGTAGTAATAGATAATGCACCATACCATTGCCGAAAAATTGAAAAGATACTAAATCAGTCTTGGAAAAAAGAAGAAATACGATCATGGCTTTGGTCAAAAGATATATATTTTGACGATGATTACTTGAAAGCAGATCTATTGGACGTGGTGAAGGCTTTCAAATCTAATTACGACAAATACATTCTTGAAGAATGTGCAAAAGAATACGGCATTCCAATAGTAAGATTATCTCCGTACCATTGCGAGTTAAATGCCATTGAATTGGTTTGGGGTGATGTAAAACAGTATATAGCTAAAAAAATACTACATTTAAAAAAGGAGATGTTCGAAATGTAATTAGTGAAGCGTACGTTCAAGTGACAGAGGAAAAATGGAACAATTATGTTAACCATCTAATTAAAACAGAAGATAACATGTGGTAAATTGATGGATTGATGGACGATATTGAGCCAATACTTATGCCTGGTTTATACAGTCATTAACAACTAAGAAATTATCACTGTCACTAAACAGCTGAGAATTAAAAGATGGTGTTTACTCAGATCGGTTTATACAACTCACTAAGAAATTACTATCATTAACTACGAATTAAGAATTGGTTCAATTTTAATTTTTCTGATAATGATATAATGACAATCGCAAGTGCGCATGCCTGGTGGGAAACGAAACAGGTTAGCCACTACATTATCATGCAGTTGACCTCGAAAAATTCAAATATTTATGGCGGTAATGCGAACTCATGGCAGTATGCGCACGGGTTAATATTAATTTATAATTGCTGTATAAACCGGTCTACTTTTCTTTAGTTACATAATGATAATGACCAGTGATAATGTCTTAGTTGTTAATGACTGTATAAACCAGGCAGTATAAATTTGGAAAGTGATAGTGAAAGTGACGTAGAAGATGAAAGTGATTTCGAGTGATTTGTGCTAATGCTGAACTTTTTGCTGTTGTACTTTTTATACTCATATTATTTGTTTTCAATTTATCACTGATTTATATAAAAGCTGTACAATTAAAAAAGTGTAGTTTGATAGTATACAATTTGATAGTATACAATAATTTATTAGTTTTAATGTTTCATTATTTAATAAAAACCAAATCACTATAACTTGTGTTGTAGATAGAAACAATCAGTGGTAGAACAAAACCTATAGATCTTCGAAGAGGTGTAATGCAAGGAGCTCCATTGTCTCCCGCTCTATACAATTTAGCAACTGACCACATTATTGAAGAGCTATCTGAACCAGAAGTTGTTGAACAATACGGCTATCGCTTACATCCAACTCTGCCACCTGTAAGTGTTTTGGGGTTTGCTGATGACACAGTTATCATAGGAAAAAATGAATCTTGTGCAATAACTCTTCTTGAAATGGCAAAGGAGAGGTTTCATGAAATTGGTTTGTCTTTAAATAACGAAAAATCTAAAATTATTAATGTCAGAAATGGTAGTTTAGCGCCAATGCAAAATAATAAATATCCAGTTGAATTTTTAAGAGAAAATGACACTGTAAAATATTTAGGAGTAACGTTCAAAAACGAAATAATTCTTGATTCGGAAAATATTATGAAAAATCTCGGAACGAAACTCCGTAATATAATGACAACGCCTCTTCTAAAAGACCATCAAAAGTTTCAAGTGTTAACATTTTATATTTGGCCCATTGTAGTTTATTTATTTCAATCAACACCGTTAGAAAAAATCCCGTTATATTTTCTGCAAGATATAGATCGACTTATAAAATCTACACTTAAAGAAATATTACAGTTACCATCTGATACACCAGACAATCTTTTGTATAGTTCTCCTAAAGTAAAAGGATTGGGTTTATTTAAAGCAGTTTGGGAAGCTTACATTCAAAGCTTTAACGCATGCAAACTATTAAAGTTAACAAATAATCCTTACTTATCTATTATAAGAAACTTTGAAGAAGAAAGTAACAATTGCCTAGCTAAGCTAAAAGTAAATCTAAATGAGCTAAACTTCACTAAATGGTCTCTGTCTGGAAAAAAGATAAGAGAAATATTACGAGAGCGGGAATATAGCAGTTGGCAAAAATTACGACAAAAAGGATGTGGAGTTCAACTTTTCTCAGAATACACAGCTGCTAATTCTTGGATAAGAACACTAGAGGGTCTTTCCGAATCGGAGTGGAAGGAGGCCATTAAGATGACGGGCAATATCTGTAATATACGAGCTATACCCGGAAGATCTCAAGACGGCTACCAGTGCAGACACTGCACTGAGATAGAAACATTGGCACACGTCTTGGGATATTGCGAGTATGGCTCGTTATTACGTAACCAACGTCACAATACTATAAGATCTATCATAGCTAACTCACTGTCTACGAATTATGAAATATTTGAAGAAGTCACATGTGTTGCTAACAGTGAGAGCAACCGAAGAGTTGACATCTTAGCTATAGATAGAAAGAACGATTGTGCGTTTATATTAGACCCAACCATCCGATTTGAAAAGAGTAGTTCCCAACCAGTAGAAGTAGATGAAGAGAAAAAATCTATTTACAACCCTACTATTCCTTATTTTAGAGAGAAGTACAAAATTCGGGGAAACATCGAAGTTATTGGTTTGTTTGTGGGCTCGAGAGGGACCATATCTAAATTCTTTGTAAACTTCGCCAAACGATTTTGTATTTCAAAGGAGACTGTCAAGACCGTAGCGATGCAAACACTAAAATTTTCTGTTCAAATATTACGGCATCATCTATATTGTAAAAATCTAAATTAAAAGTAACCGTTCATTGTAATACTTTTATAAATGTATTCTGTCGTTATATTATATTTTGTATATGTTGCAAGTTAATTTTAAGATATGTTCTTTTGTAATTTACATATTAAGTTCGTATTATTTAAGTAAGTATTGTCATGTTTATAATGTTATTTATGTTTAAGTATCCCTTGTTTATAACAAACCAAATTGTTGGTAGGGTGTTATTAATAATTAATAAATATATATATGTACTTTTTTATTTACCTAAAATTCAAAAATTCGAAATAAAACGTTTGACTTTTAATTATACTCAAAATTAGTAGTTTTGTAATAGTACTGGGGTTAACTCATAAAGTATGGAACTATCGGAATAAATCGTTTATTAAATATTTTTCAGAAAAATCCTCTAACACGTCGATTTTTATCTTAAATGAGACATTTTTTAGTGTAATTGTTATTTGCAGATCATCTTTTGTTTCCGAGTTATGGCGATAGCGAAAATATTTTTAAATGGAAACCCTAATTTTTTATGATGGATTTGGAAAGCAATTTCCGAGATAATTGCTTTTAAAGTTTATAAAGTTATAAAGTTTATAAAAACTATATATGTAGTGTGGAAGAGCGAATAGGGGAAGATGGGGCTGAATTTTGGAAATTTGTGAGGGAGAGTAAAGGCAGGCAGCTCAATATTCCTGAATCTATGGTCCTTGGAAATCAAAAAGTTGAAGGTGGGCAAAATATTACAAATATGTTTGCCAAACATTTTGGTTCTGTTTATGAGGCTTTCAATGGGAGAGCTCCAGTAGATGTATATCCTACGTATAATGATTATGATCAGGTCCCCCATATGCCCGGTGCTACCGTTGCTACGGCAACGGGGCCCGTGGCCCAAGGGGCCCGCAAGGACGGGGAAAAAAAATTAAAAAGTAGAACATTTTTAATAAATCATAGAAAGAAAACAAAAATTAAATCACTAGGACTAGATTTATGTGTATCAATCAAATATTACATCAGAGTAATATAAATTGGTTCATTGGATATGCAGTGCGTTGCGTACAAAACGTGTCTGAATCTACAACAGCTGTGAGTAACTAAACACTGTCTAAACTCTTAAAACTAATTTAAATGTGTGTTTGATGAAAAATAATTGTAATAAAGGTTAAAAAATGTATATTGTAAAAAAGGCCAAAATTTCTTTTTTTGGTAGTAAGAGGGGGGCCCATCATGACTTTTAGCAACCAGGGAATAATGTGGGGGGCCTGATTATGATATAAATATTAATAGTATGGAGGTGAATTTTGAGTGCTTATTGAGCACTCAATAGGCTGGTCCAGATTTAATACCTAATATATTTCTGAGGGAGTGTGCAGTTTCTTTGTGTGAGCCATTGTCATTTATCTTTAACCATTCTTTACGTACAGGCATGTTTCCTAACAAATGGAAACACTCATTCATCATGCCAATATTTAAATCGAGATATAACATGGATATCAAAAACTACAGACCAGTTTGCATACAATCGGCAATTCCCAAGGTTTTGGAGAAGACGATTTTACCATTAATCGAAAGAGCCTTTAGGAATGTTATTGTTGAGAACCAACATGGATTTACTGTGACCAATCTCTATGTTTACACTAATTATATAGGAGAAGCAATGGATAAGGGCTATGAAGTACACATGGTATATACAGACTTCAGCAAGGGTTTTGATCTACTAGACCACCAAGTCTTGCTGGAGAAATTGAAGGGTTACGGCATTGTGGGGGCCTTGCATTCTTGGCTTACTTCTTACTTGCAGGGCAGAACATTACAGGTTAGGCTAGGAGGGTTTCTCTCAGCACAATTTGATGTCACTTCTGGTGTCCCGCAAGGGTCACATCTGGTTCCTAAGTTATTCTTGCTATTAGTAAATGACATTGGTAAACATATCAACTCTAGCTACTTACTTTTTGCTGACAACTTAAAAATTTTTAGACGTATTACATCCATCGCAGACTGCACGGTGCTGCAAAGGGATTTGAATTGGTTACATGAATAGTGTTTGCTAAATAATCTTAAGTTAAACATAGAGAAGTGCTCATACATGATCTTCAGCCGAGAAAAAAATCCTACTGATTTTAGGTATAAAATTGAGGGGTCCGATTTAAATGGGGTGGAAGTAATAAAAGACCTGGGAATATATCTGGATAATATGCTTCGTTTTACAGATCATTATGATCTTATGATTAGTAGAGCTAATCAGATGCTTGGATTAATTTTAAGAATGTTTAAAGATTTCAGTAAGTCTCAATGTATAATTACGCTTTATATTTCATATGTTAGATCTTTGTTGGAGTATGGCTCCATAATTTGGTGTCCCTATTATGATATCCATAAAAATCGAATAGAGGCTATTCAGAAAAAATTTCTTAGGTGTTTGCAATACAGAATGTCACAGGGAGGTCTGCGACTTGATTCAGAGCAGTCATTGACCTATTTCGAGTTGGGGTCGTTGCAGGATCGGAGAGAATATCTAGGGCTATGTTTTTTTTTCAAGATCGTTAATAATATAATTATCTCTCCTGAGATATTAGGTACTATTAATTTTTATATTCCTTTTAGGATTTTTAGAAGAGTCTCTCTTCTTTCCTGCAACGACTTCAATACTGGTCAGTTCCAAAATATGCCGTATAATAGAATAGCAGGATTAGTCAACAGCCACCCGGATCTAAATTTTTTCAATATATCTTTGTACTCTTTTAAAAGAAATCTAAAATCTGTGATATATAAGTAGCCTGAAACCCATAAGTATTCTGTGATTTATAAGTAAATTTTGTTATATGTATGTATACTATTTATTAATATATTTGTTATAATCTGGATTAGTTTTAATATGATGTATGCCTGGCTTTAGCGAATATTAAAAAATAAGTACAAGCGTATAAATGGGGCAACTGTATAATTATATCTAACACTATTATCTCATGGTTATTTCTTACTTTTTATATCTTTTGTTATGTTTTATCATGTATCATGTATTATATATATATATTTTTTCTTTTGTGATGTTTGTAAAAATGGAGATTTCCGTATATTAAATAAATAAATAAATAAGTTTTAAAACAAAAATTAAAAAACAATCAAGAGTTCCAAGTTTTAATAAAAAATATTAAAAATTCTTTTAACTGCCATAAATTTAACGCTAAGTTAATTGTTACATGGCTACTTGATTTTTTATCATTTGAACTCTTGATTTGAACTTTGATTCAATAACAATCAAGAGTTTAATTTTCTTAATAAAAAAATCAAGTATCCATGTAACAAGTGACTTAGCGTTAAACTTATGACAGTTCTTCAGAGAATTCTTTTTTTTATTAAAATTTGGAACTCTTGTTTTTTAATTTTTGTTTTAAAACTTTAAAGGCAATTACCTCGGAAATTTCTTAATACAATATCATACTTTTTTAGCATATTTGATCTTAGCATTACATTATCTTTCCAAATCCATCATAAAAAATTAGGGTTTCCATTTAAGAAAAAACTCGTTATCGTCATAACTCGGAAACAAAAGACGATCTACAAATAACGATTACACTAAAATATGTTTCATTTAAGATAAAAATCGACGTGTTCGAGAATTTTTCTCAAAAATATTCAATAAAAGATTTATTTCGATAGCTACAGACTTTATATGCGCGATACATGTACAGCAGCAAATTTTGAAATTTTGTTTTACTACCGCTGTCAGAAGTGCCTACCTGCAATATAACTTGCTCGAACAATAGGGATTATAAAGGTTTATGCAGTTACAACTACAATATTTAGAAAGTGTTTTTAAAAGTTGCTTGCAAGATGTTTGGCAACCCTGTTGTCCATAAGAACACACACTGTAGTCTCAACGTGAGACTATCAATAGTCTTAAATACCTACAGTGAATCATTACTATATGATGAACTCAAGATTTCTAAATAATGATGTCTCCAAGTGATTATATGAAACAAGTATCAAAGTGATCTCGACAACCTTTTAGTGTGGTGTGAAGTAAATAATCTTCATTTAAATGTAAAGTTATGAGCTTCTATCGAATAAAAAGCCCAGTACTTTATCTCCATCATTTACATGGTAATAACCTCGAAAGAGTGAAATATGTCAAATAAAGCTCTTAGAGTGTTAATATTATGTTAAGATTTTTAAATGATTTTAATATCTATACACTGAAAGAAGTTTACTGCATTGTAGTTTGTTCTGTGTTAGAATATGCCTCATCTGTGTGGTTGCCATATTATAGTGTTTATAAAAAGTCGATTGAAATGGTTCAAAAAAATTCATAAGATTCATAGCTTTCAAGTTAAAAATTTCCATTGAAAAAATTAATTACAAGGATTTGTTAAGTCTACTCAATATCTTCAAAATAGAAGAAATTACCTTGATTTATGTACCTTTTTCAAGATATTAACAAATAAAATAGATTCTCCAAACTTGTTAGCTGCAATAAGGAAACAAGAGGAATTGGCTGAAATTTTGATATGTTGTAGTTTATATCATCCTGATCAAAAGTCTCCCGGGTCACGAAGCTCTAAAATTAAGTTTCGGAGTTACACAGCACGAAAAACTCATACTTTGGTTTATCGATTTTTAACACGTACAGCCTCGGTAATATCATTTTTTGTTTTTGTTTCGATTAACACAGATAATTATGTTGTTTTGCTTTCGTGTGAAATTATACCGGGTGTCCCATTATATTTTAACAGCTTATAAAACTATATAACTTTTGAATTCACTGAGATGATGAAGATAATGTTGATATCTTTACTGTGTCCTATTCCCAATTTTAAAACATTCTTAGAAAAATGTAGTGATAATAATTTGTGATATATGTATTTATATTTTAAATGTAAATGGTGAAATCCGTAAAATAAATTTATTATATTAGCTGCTTTCTGAACTTTTTAAAATTATCTATCTGGATGTTAATAAAACTAAACAGATATGTTTTCTTAGCTAATTTAATTTTTTACATGCTTGTGTGACTGATTTGATACCGAATTATTTAAGGTATGTCACATGTATTTTTTTAGAAGCATACCTGTGCTGTATTAATAAAGTTAATATCTAGCAAATCGAAGATTTACGAATCTACTATTTTCTAAATTCTTTTGGTATATTATTTGTTACTATTTATAGTAAAATATTTCTTTAACTGTTTAATTATTTGAATAGGGTCGTTTCACAATTTTGAAACGAAACGTATTTTTATTGTATCGAGTAATAACTCGACGTATTTATTTCAAAATTCTTAACGCAGCCGTTAGCGAGATATGCAATTTACAATTTTAAATTTTTCTGTCCTTATCTAGTAGAACAACGTCATAGTCCTTGTATACGCTGTATTGAAACTAATATGTAAGACGAAAGTATGATGACGTCAGCGGTGTAGAAAAGGATGGAAAATATTTAAACTTTAAATTCGTTTTATTAAGTTATCGTAATGGATTTATCGATTTTATGTGGACCTATACATTAGATAATAGTTATACTAATAACAGTTACAAATTATATCATAATTTAAATTCTATGCAACGACCCTATTCAGATAGCCTGTGCATTTTTGCTCATAGGAATCATAGCTTGAGCTTTGTTTATTTTTAAGTATCTTATCTATATAACTGCAATTATCGACCAGCCAACTTCTGGTGTCATTTTTGGGTATAGTGGGAAATTTTAGCTTCCCGTATTTGGTTAATAAATTGGAAAGTTTTAATTATGCAATAGTGATTTTTTAGGGGTAATATTTAAGCATGTTGCTTATTTTTTATTTACATTTTTTCTTGGTGCAGGTGTGCCACTTGATTTGTTTGGTAATATCTTGTATTTGGTATGTGTGTGAGTGCAATGTGCAAGACCATAGGCACATGAAGTTGTTTAATATATTTTGTTGTTTTATTATATAATTTGTTAGTTACTTATATCTTTATATATTTCTTGCACTTGCGTGATATTGTTCTAGCAATTTTATTTTGCTTATATTGTTTGATTACTAATTGTGAGACATTGTTTACCTTTTTTTTTATATAAATAGATTATTACATTATACTAAATTTACTTATATTTTTTCATAATATACACTTGTTTAAATCGCGTTTGCTTTTATTTCAATTATATGCATTTACCTTCGTGCTTGTCAACACATCCACTCAATTTGGGCTTTGTTGTTTTTGGTAAAGTTCAATGGCACCACAAATCTGTTTTCGCCACTTTTATTGTTCAGCAATTTTGTACATAAGAACAAAGATTTGCAAAATAAGAGCCACGCCCTTAAGCTCTTCCAAGTTGCAACTGACACTACGAACTGGGATTGTTACAAGAATTGTAAACATTTATCTCCAAAGATTTGGCATTGATTACAGAAATGAATTTAAGAAAAAAATACTCTCCTAGTTGAGTTATTGAAGAGATTACTGTATTTGCTCGATTTTAAATTATGAATAATAATAAATTACTTACAATACAGGGGTGTCTTGTTATCTTATTTTAAGAAGTTTATTAATTTCCAGATAATTTAAGAGTAAATAGCTGTGCACTTAAAAGAATTTACTTGTAATATAATTATTACTGAAGTAGTTTTCTTTAATAGAGAGGAGCTGCAATAAAACTGCTTCATATATAGCCCCTCAATAACATTCAATTTATACTAAAAAGTCGCGTAGTTTGATGAAGTCATAAAAGTAGTAATGAAAATGTTTATTTATTATTAAGATGGTTAAACTCAACCACTGTCTTTTAATTTTACCCAAGGTTATAATATTAGGCAGATGAGAATTATTTCTACAAAGGTTCAGTCACTAATTTTCCATTTGTTAGATCAGTGATTCTCAATCACTGTGATGAACGTTTCTATTCTTGTGATTAGTATTTGTTTGATAAAAGTAAATCATTTTACATTAAACACATTTGAAGTAATGTTACAAAGAATGCAAATTATTTCTATTTAAAAATAAATTACAAATCTTTTTACAAATCTGCTTTTTTTATAATGTAACCACTTCCAGAAAATTAAACTGTTATTAAAGATAGTGGGCCTAACTTGAACAGAAGGGATTTTGTGTTGTTTATTATTAGTATTTAGTTGTTTAAAGTAAAAAGATAAGTCAAGGTTACGTTGTGGTAAAGAGACTCATTCCTAAAATGCAATAATAATAATAAAGTATTAAATGAATGTAAACATGCCATTTCTTTGTTATGGTCCATAGGCATCATGGCTCATTCTCAATACACAGACTAAAATTAAACAAAATGAAATGTGATATCGTCAATGCTTATAATTGCCCAAGTATTGTTTTTAAACCTACTCTTTCATTTGTTAAACAAGGTATTTGATCTTATATGTGCGGTAGGTCATGGTACCTTTCAGTACTTGATGGGTACTATCACATATTAAATTTATGCGAAAGTTAATTGAAACAACCTGTATTAGACACATGCGTGTAACAGCTTTACGATGAAAACAAATCTTATTTTGAAGAGAACATTTGATTTTGTAATACTGTAAGTTAATTAGATTAAAGGGTGATTTATGTTAGTGTCAGTGGCTATAAATTTAATTTAGAAAACATAAAAACCATTCGGCTTTATAAGAAAATTACATTACAAGTTCTAACCTGCAATGCTAATGCATTATTTACAACCTGAAGAATTCTAGACCTTCTAGAATCTCACCTCAGGGATGGAACCCGTTCACTGGAGAAACGTTGGACAATGTACATTGAACTAAAGGGGGGACTACGTAGAAAAATAAATACATTTTTGAACAAAAAATAGTCTTTCTCTGCCAGGCAAGAACATTTTACCTGGCCCTCGTATGTTTCTAAAATTCTAGGAGGTGCAATTGCTCACTTGCTTCTTAAGACCAGCCACTACTGCTCTGTAGAAAATAAATTTTGTAGTTCAATATGTAAATAAGGTATACTTTACTTATTCTCTTATAGCCAGTGTTGGGTAGAAACTGAGTAGAAGTAAATAGTTACTAGCAACTAATTACTTTTTAAGTAACTTGCGAGTAACTTAATTACTTTTCATTAATTAAGTAAAATTAGATTCAAGCTTTACAAGATAGTAATAATCTACTAAAGTGTAAATAGCCCCTTCAGAACGACAGCGGCAGTAAAATTTTACAGCTACACACTAGGGTGGCCGTTATTTTGCAAAAGTTAAAATCTTTTAGCTTCGCCCTCCTAGATCTCTTTAAAATGTCAAAGAAATGAGCTGTGCAAAATTTCAGTCCATTTGGTCAATAGTAACCCGTGCAACCGAGAGGTTAAAGTTTTAAATGGGATTTAATATGGGTTTGGTGCACTGCTAGAAACTTTGTGGCATAACGTTTTTATCTTTCTATGTTTTAACGTAAAATCTTGTATACTTATGTTGTTGAAGTTGCTTAACACGAATCTGAAGCCAAAAAAACTTTGGCAGTTCCGCGAAAATGCTAATTTTAATGAAGTTGACCGATTTTTTCACAGCTGTAAACTGTCAAAAGTTTTTCTGACAGTTTGAATTTTATCATATTCGTGTTCAGCAGTTTTAACAATATAAGTAGTGATGTAAAAAAACGGTTTTTTTTCTGACTGAATAAAAAACATGAAAAAAACATGTTTTTTTTTGAAAAAAAAAAACACTTTCTGGTTTTTTTTCAGCAGACGGGTGCTTAATAATAAAAACTTCTTGTAATGATTAGGGAAACAAGAGACCAACCGATTACTTTTCAAATATACATGTATCAATGACCTATAACCTTCAATTTAAGATTTGAACTGATGGTGAGGATTATTATATTTAGTAAATCAATAGATAAAAAAAAAGATGAAAATCTTATAGCAAGATCAGGGCATAGGTCAATATATTTACTGTCATTTAGTTTTACTGCAAAAGTTACATATTTAGTAGCTATTTTTTTAAAACGTTGAATTATATTACAGTGACAATTCAACACATTATTTATCAACTAATCAAATGTCATAAATTTAGTCAAACCAATTAACAATGCTGATTACAACAATAATCACCATTGGTGATAATTACAGAGATAATTTGGTAAATTTTGAAAAAAAAAAACGGTTTTTTTTGAAAAAAAACCTTTTGGTTTTTTTTTCATTTACATCACTAAATATAAGTATATAAATTTTCAAGTTAAAACATAGAAAGATAAAAAGTTACGTCACAAAATCTGTAGAAATACACCAAATCCATGTTAAATCCCATTTAAACTTTAATCTCTCGGTGGCACGGGTTAATATTAACCAAATCAGCTGAAATTTGCACAGCTCGTTTTTTTTACATTTTAAAGAGATCTATGAGAGGGGAGCTAAAAAAATTTAAACTTTTGCAAAATAACGGCCACCCTACTACACACTCTTATGTTTAAATTGAAAGTAGGTATTAGAGCTATATTGAGTATAAAGTATAAACACTTATAAATCAATAAATGACAACCAAAACCAGATAATGTTTGTATATGGCTCAATGAATGACATATTTATTTATGAATGAATATATAAATATTTCATTTTAAATAATTTAAAATGAAGAAATAATTCAAATAAGAATTCGGTGCAGCATAGATATTTACTTGGACTGTTAACAGATAAAAAGAATAAGGCAATGTAATTGTAAATAATATTAATGAAAGAAAGAAAGCAATATTTATAAGACTTTTACAGCTTTTATGGTTGGAGGTTTTCAACATGTTTAGGTACGCTCAAGACAAATCCGCTTATTAACAAAGGTGAGAACCTACCAATGATTATTTATTGAATACTAATTCATTTGAATCATTCAATACATTTCTATTTTTTGTTAGAATTTGTAAATTGCAATAGGTACAAATACTGTTTAACTCGAATTATTAATAAAAATGAATTAGAGGAAATGTAGACTAAAAAAGTAACTCTAATTGCACAAGTTACTCTATGATAACTACTTAGTTACTTTTAGTTCTCTGTTACTTGGTAACATATTCAGTTAGTTTTCTGTAAAGTAACGAAATAACTTACTCAGTACTTTTTCTTGGTAACTTACCCAACACTGCTTATAGCTACATCACCAGGTGCAAATCGATTGTTTCACTAAATGTTTTATCCAGTTACTTGCTTTTCAAGAAAAGATAAGAAGATTGATTTTTGCCTTTTCAGGCCATCCACATTCCAACCATTTGAAATTTGTGAAGATTAGATAAGAATTATGTAATATTAAAAACAGAAGAGTAACTTTTTGAATTAAAAAAAAATCTTGTTTTGATTGATATACAGAATAAATAGCTCTATTGGTCATCTCACTTTGAGACTACAGCGAAGGAAAGATAGCCAATGTATTTCTTATGGAAGTTTGTGCTTCGGTGTTGCCACCTATTTCATTGTATGAATCTATAGAAATATGGATTAAGATTCCAGAAGTTCTAAACCTTTGAAAACAGTAACTGAAAAAGTGAATCATAACTTCTGTATGATCTTTTTAATCTTTTAATTCACAGGTACATAAAGGAAGCCCAGTCCCAAACGCAATTTTAATGGTAAAATGGAATTTTAGTAAACATTTCTTCTGATTTTTCTACTTTTACTTCGTGGAACTACTCTTTTATTTATATATTTTATACTCTTATTATTTATTTATGTTTCGATTTATGTTTTCAATCTATAACTGTTTTATATGAAAGCTTAACAATTAAAAAAGTGTAGTTTGATAGTAGAGACAAAATTTCTCAAACGGATCAACCCAGTCTGTTTGAAAAATGTTTATAAACGTTAATACATTTTTTCAATAGTATTCAACATCCTCAACATTAATTCAGATGGATTTTGCGAAAATATCTTTTTGTAAATAATATTCGTTATTAAAGTTTATGGTCGGTTTTTTGAAAAAAATATGCTACAGACGTTCTAATGAACAAAATTTTCTCATTTCATCGTTATTTCATCATCATTAAATACATATTTGTAGTGATTTTTCCCGATTTGAAAAGTTGCACTTTAGTCAATTATTTATAAGTTTGTTTATAACAAATTCGAGTAAAACTATATTCTGCGCCTTATTTCGACTCGAAAAAAAAACGACATATACATACTTCTTTCGTTTCTTAAAAATATGCCGTTGAAAAAAATGGCTCGAAGTTAAAAAAAAGTTATTTGAGTTTTTTTATCGTCGCACAATGTTTGCGCAACGATGAAAAAACTCAAATAACTTCTTTTTTAACTTCGGGCCATTTTTTTTCTCGAAAGAAATATATGTTGTTTTTTCGAGACGAAATAAGGCGCAGAAGATAGTTTTACTTGAATTTGTTATAAACAAACTTATAAATAATTGACTAAAATGCAACTTTTCAAATCTGGAAAAATCACTACAAATATGTATTTCACGATGATTGAAATAACGATGAAATTAGAAATTTTTGTTCATTAGAACGTCTGTAGCATACTTTTTCAAAAAACTGACCATAAACTTTAATAACGAATATTATTTACTAAAAAATGCATCTGGATTAATGTTGAGCATGTGCATGAGCAAACGAATTGGGTGATCCGTTTGAGAAATTCTGACTCAGTATACAATAATTTATTAGTTTTAATGTTTCTTTATTTAATAAAAACCAAATAACTATACCTTCTGTTGTACTTTTTTATTTACCTAAAATTCAAAAACTAGAAATAAAACGCTTGACTTTTAATTATATTGAAGAATTATTAGTTTTGTAATAGTACTGGCGTTAACTCATATAAACACCAAGTTTTGAGATTTTGTTTTACTACCGCTGTCAGAAGTGACTACCTGCAAATATAACTTGCTCAAACAATAGGGATTAAAAAGGTTTATGCAGTTACAACTACAATATTTAGAAAGTGGTTTTAAAAGTTGCTTGCAAGATGTTTGGCAACCCCGTTGTCCATAAGAACACACGCTGTAGTCCCAAAGTGAGACGACCAATAAGATGATATTAAGTACAGTGTTTGTTTCATTTCTTCATATATTTAATACTCCTATATTGCTAGTAGGGGTCTGGAGAGGGACGAAACCATTATGGTGCAGACATATATATGCGTCTGTCTCTCTCGTAACTACTTCGAGTCTTACGCGCATGCACGAGGGAAGTGGGCTTGCTCCACACTTGCCAATTGCCCCGTGACCCTTGCGCACAATGGGTCGAGTAGTCTAAAAAGAGATAGAAGTAGTCGTTTGCTGTCTTACTTACTCTGTGACACTTCCACTTACAGGCGCTAGCAATATAAGTGTATTAAATATATGGATTTCTTATAGCTTTGGTTCCTGTTGCATAGAATTGTGAAAAGCAGTTATGGTTAACAAATATGTGATATTTTTGCATAATGGGCCAGCAAATCCTAGATTATTATTTACACTTTGTAATAGTTGTTGTCTTTGCCTAGTAGCGTTAATTATAAACTTGAGTTTTTGATATCTACAACCACTATAACTGGCTGAATGTGTGTCACACCACAATTCATTGTATGGTGGCTTGTCTTGCTTTTTTCACATTCATATGTGTATGATCAATAAAGAGTGGACATTTGGTTGATATTCCATGGGCAGATATATTTACTAGTATTATTTCTTATGTTTTTAGCCTTGAATAAAAAGCTTTATTGTTCATGTTTAATCCCCTTTATCTTCAAATAAGTCAGCAACTAACAATAGAAGGTATCACATTGATCATTTTTGAACTAACATCAAATAACTTTTTTGTACCTTTAAATTAAAAATGTGGAAAAGGTAAGGCACGGCAAGTAGTTTTATATGCCCTATCACTTAAGACAAAATTTAAAGTTAGAACATGGTGATCAATCCTATACCTGATCTGGGATGAGTTTCATCACTTCCTTGGAAACGTATTGAAATACAAGTGTATTATGATAAACTCGCCTAATTTTAAATTTAATGTTGCAGGTTTTGAATTCTAACATAATTTATTAAAGGGGCAAGATTGACTGCACAAATAAAATTGAAACTTTACGCTGTAGACTATAAAACATATAATGAGTATTTAAAAAAACATAAAAAACACAATATCCACTAAAATAATAATTAAAAAAACTGTAGTGTTTGTTTCATTCAACTAAGAGTACAGTACAGCTGTCGTGCCGGGTATATACCCACGGTTGATCTGACAACTTGAGCATTGGATGCTTGAGGTCGCCAATTGAATTAGCGTGCTATCCTCTTAGTTCTGTGAACTCATCTGTATATTTCAAATCAGTGTTTTTATCTTAATGCTATATTACATTTCATAAACATCAAATTTTTAGAAAAATTGAAAACAGTTATTACTTCATATATTTTAGGTGTAGGTAATACTGAAACTATGTCTGAGAATGGGACGGTAGATACATCCTTACAAATTAATTTAAAAACAAGATGTCTCTGGATTTATTGATTTTAATCGTTACATTCTGTACATACGTACTGTACATTCTGTTTCGGAAAACTGTTCTCGAATCTGACAAATGCCTTTTACAAGAATAAATACCCCTTCAATAAGGTTTTTTTTCAGGTTGTATATATTCTACCTCTTGCACTTCATCCACTGTCACAATTTGGCCATCCATTCGATCTTCCTTATCAAGTAAGGCTCTGAATACTTTTTTCATTTTCAGAGGTATCACTTTCGTGAGTAGTAACACTTCTTCACAGTTCAGCTTTTAAATTTTTTCTTACTCTTCTTTCAGGAGTCTCTTCATAACAATTCTGTAAAGGAATTATTAATTTCTTGGGTTGGATCTAGAGCTGAACCTGAAAGCTTGTTACAGACTTTATGACGATTCAGTGGAGAAATACGTGTTTCATAAAACCCATTAATCAGGTTTTGTTTTATAGCTGATTCTGCATTGTCTTCAGGTTTTGAGGTTAATTGAGCTTTCACTTCATCCATTTTTTTCTAGAGATGATGTAAAAAGTGACGAAAATCATTTTTAGGCATTTTCATTCCAATTTTTAATTTGTAATCTGTGTTTGAGCGCCAAGCTACTTTCATAGATTTAAAGAAGCCTACGTCCAACGGTTGGCAAATATGTCTTGAATGAGTAACAAACAAAAGAGATGTTCCCTTTGCATAATTGAATATAAGATTATTGCAATGAAAAGCGAGATTGTCACTGATAATATCTTTTCAACCTTCCAAACGTTTTGAGGGAGAAAACAAGATATAAACCATTCCTCAAAGGTCAAGTTGTCCATCCATCCATCCATGAAATATTTTGTTAACTCTACAGCCTCTAATACAGCATGGTTTTCCTCGAACACCACCTTCCGTACAATGTGTTGTATAAATGCTCACTTGTGTAAATGACATATAGGGGTAACAATGTCCCATCTGCGAACACACAAATCATTATTGTAGTACAACTGTTTGAATGGTTAATAACCTTTTCTGGGTACTTAACCTGTGGTAAATACCATGCCGTTTGCTAGGGTTGTCTCCTACATTTGTCTCATCATAGTTGAATATATTGCTTGTTGGTATTCCTTTATATAGTTACTTCAAGATTGTCAAAGCATTTGTTTAAAGTTTCTCTAAACATGTGCTTTACATTTATTAATGTTGCTTGAACTCGATCTTTATGCCTTTTTAAGAGACCTAGTGCCCAATCCTTTCCAAAAATGTTCTTTTGAAATTGAGGTACTACCCATCCTTGGCGATCTAAATATGATTTGGCAAGCATTCTTAAATCTAACAAATCCAGAGGAAAACCATGTCTGAATATTTAGCAGCTGCTTTTATAATAGCCTTTTCTTCGGCATTGGCCTCTAGTACTTCTTATATGCTTTCCATGAAACTTATTAGTAATAAAAAAACGAATCTTGTATTTAGCAGCTGCAGAACTCATTGACATTCTTCCATCAGCAACTTTCTGGATAGTTTTATATAGTTGATCGTCCGTGTAATTTCTATGCTTTCTTGTACACACGAACCATCTGTTAGAGACAAAAGTAAGTTAGATTAGGTACTTTAAAAACTAATTTTAAACACATTAAAACAAAGCAACACTCAGCAGGGCGAGTTTGATTGTTTGATTATAACGCAGTTTTGCTGATCAGTCAGCCCATGTGACATTCTACCTTTATAAAATTTAATTTTAATTTTATATGTCCGATACTGAGGCTATAGTTTTTCATAACATACCTTATTTCTTGCAAATAATTATACTTTACATAAAAGTAATACTTACCTTTGTGCACTTAAAATTATATGACCTTCTAAAATCACAA
Source organism: Agrypnus murinus (assembly GCA_929113105.1). Lineage (NCBI taxonomy): Eukaryota > Metazoa > Arthropoda > Insecta > Coleoptera > Elateridae > Agrypnus > Agrypnus murinus. Next base: position 162,869,591 of record OV816024.1, read on the forward strand.
GAAATGTATACCGCCTTGATTAGTGCACTTTTCTGTGAACTACAACACAATTCTCTCATTCTGAGATTCAGTTCTGTTAAGCATCAACATTTAACTAACAGAATCTTCTTCTACAGAAACTTTAGATTTGCTTATTATTACTCTGTACTTTAATCAAATCTGGCACGCACATGTTACCAATCTTACTCTGTGATATCAATCTCGCCCCCATGTGTATGGTACTACCGAATGTTTTTATTTTTTAGATTTTTAAACTAATGAAAGAGAATACTTTGTCTGTTTAAAAACATTTGAGGTGATCTGCATAAACGTATTACAATTATGATCATAGCTCCTCAGGAACATAAAAATCTCTAAACTTACTTTAACAGGAGACCTAAGTAAAATTCTGAATTTCATACCAATTTTAAGTAGGGATATAACGTTTAAATGTTTAGTAGTAAATAAACGTTTAATAAACAAATACATGACACATACATGTATGTGTATGTGAAAGTAACGGGTGATGCCTAAAATTTTAGACAGGAATCTTCGTTCTATAAATCAAGAAATTTGGTTTACTTATAACAATTGTTAAGGAAATTCTTGCATTATGGTTCATACTAGGGTTCCTAAATACGAACTTAACTCTGTGTTATTTAGAGTTAAGACACACATGTCAAATTTTCCTAGTGACATTTCATATTTTGAAACTAATTATTAGAAGGTTGGTAATCATGAAAATTGGTTTAACAAACTAAACTTTCAGTATGGCAATTATATAAATCTGAAATTCGGTACAATTAATACTTTATTAAAAGCTGTTGATAAATTGATCAATGTACTATAGTAGTTTTAAAAATCTCTACAAACAGTAAATAAATGATAATCTGCACATTAAAAAATTTTACATGCATAAAAATAAACATGACAGCATAACCTAAAATTCCTAACTGACAGCTGTTGAATGTTGTCACTAAAGTAAAAAGAGAGAAAAAAAGTATCTCTGTTTCAGACAGCTTAGTTTTGGCCTAGAAAGAGATAGATTTTGACATCCGTGTCCTAACTCTAAAATAACACAGTTGAAGTTTTCATTGAGGAACTCTAGTTCATACTAGTTTGATTTTGAGATTGTACGCGTATTGTGATGACTATATTGAAAAAGGAAGGTTTGTTGCAGATCATTTTATGGAAGAAAGTGCACCAAAATCGACAATATATCGATACATTGAACAATGGCAAGAAGAAACTCTGCCTTTTCGCAAGTCAGGTTTTGGCCAAAAAGCGCTGAAGATGATAAAACCCAACATTCGTTGTTTGGAAGAACAGTTGTCGGCCTGTTAGATGTTAGAGAAATTCCCAGAAAAGTTTTTTATTTCGGATGATGAAAATTATTTTACTTAAAAAAATTCTGATAAAAAGGCGGTTGGAGGATTTTATACCAAGGGTTCTCTTGCAGTACCTGATGATATTAAAATTTGAGAAAAAGTAATGTGGTTGGCAATAACACCTTCTGGGATTTCGAAACCCTTCTTCTGTTCTTCACAAATAGTCATCAATCACGAAGTCCATCTAAATGAATGTATTAAGAGATGCCTTATTCTATTCATTTGTGAAAATTGTTCTGATGATAATTACATATTTTGGCCCAATCTGGCCTCATCACATTATGCGAAACCAGTAATTTTTATCAGTTGTAGTTCACTTATCAGCCAAATATTGTGTTTGTAGCCAAGGAAGAGAATTCCTCCATGTATCCCCAGAACTGCAACCTATTGAGAACTTCTGATCTATTCTTAAAGGTCTTGTATGTCAGAAAGGCTGGGAGGAAGCTCAAAATGAGGAAAATCTTAAAAATATAATTTTATATTGCGAAAGAAAAAAGGCATGATCTTCGTTCAGAGAATGGTGGAACGTGTGCCCAAAAAAACTGGGTTATGTTCACCATTCTTGAAAAATTTATTAACTTTTATCGTTCAAATTGATTAAAATGTTGTATGTACTGTAACACAATAAAATTTATTAAAATTGAAACATTCGATTATTCTAGTTTTTATATGGACTCAAACACAGTCTCAAATTTTAGGCATCACAACAGAACACCAATATTACTCTGCAAAGATTGATGTCATTAGAGTTAAAAGAAGACAATTTGCTTCTCTTGGGCTACTTGCCATTCAACCTAATACTTGCTCTACTCTAGAATTACTCAGAGAAATACTCTACATAAAACACAGTCTATTATATTTGTTTTATTACTTCATGGAATCTGCTAGTGCACTTCGTGATTTATGCCACCGAATTGCCTCTTGATGTCTTGTCAGTTTTTATTAGTTATACAGGGTGTATTTTAATTGAAGGTTTTTGGCTGAATGGTATATAGGTGGAATATAGCAGAGCAAATTTTCCTTATAAAGTTTGTTCTTCAAACAAATAGTTTTCGAGAAAATGAATTTTAAGGTTTTATTAAATTTTGAGTCCGGGCCTGTAACACTAACCTGAATTAAGTTGTACAAATTTAATTTAAAAATGTGATAGCCTTTTAGATGTACAGTCTTTAGCAAATGTCTTGTCCCGAGCAGGCAACACATTTAACAAATCTGGTAAAAGAAACGACGTACGTTTCGGAGCATAGTTTCTTTTGTTTACAAACAACAAAGCAAATATAACCAATAATAATAATATAATACTAATAATTGCTACAACCCATAGCCTGGAAACCAGGCCCCAGAAGCTATAAGCTTGTGCGGGAGGGAGGGGGCGATTATTATTATTACGTAGGCCCTAAGTGCGGCTGCAGCCGACTTACAGATGGAACAGCACAAATCCCACATTTGTGTCACAGCTAAGGAAAACTGCAGAAAACCTTAACCAGATCTGCCGGCACCGGGAATCGACCGCGGGCCGCTTGGGTGAAAGTCCAGCACTCTAGACATTACACTACCAAGGCTGTGTACACTACAATACAGTAATAAAAACTGCTATTTTCAAGTGAGTTTCTTATTTTACTGGAATACAAAACGGCCGTTTCACTTCTACTATCTTTTCTTCTATTTTAAGAAATAAATATCATATGCTTTTTTCTACTTTATTATAAACTCTATTAATTTATTTACGAGTTGGGTTTGTTTATTTACAAAGTTTAATTATTTTGTAATACTAAAAAAACTAAATTTTTAGTACTAACAAGTTTGTATTGTAATAAGTTTTTAATGTAAAAAATACTAAAAATAATAAATAAATAATCATTCCCCGAATTTCCAAAGTAGATAGATTGGGCATACAAATGAGGCATATTTAAACATTAAGGGCCGGTTTATTCACCTTCAGGTAAACTTCCCAGTAGTTACCAGTCAAATAAATTAACAGGTAGCAAGTATACAGTTTGGGTATATTCACAGGATTATATCTTGAAAGTAGTTACTGGAATGTTTATGAGAAAAAGGGTCCTTTTGCATACAGGTAATACATGCAAGAGAGAGATGGGCAATTGACAGAATAATGTGTTAAGAGAGAAAAATTAAACCCATTGATTAATCCACTTAAAAAGAGGTGGGATTTAAAAAATCTGTAACCTTTCATAAATATTTTCTAAAAATTTCAAGTAAACATATATTAATGTTCTATGCTTTGCCAAGGATGTTTCTTAATTTTTGTTTTGTGACTGTTTTGTTTTTAGTAGTGACTATATCTATGTTTCTAGTTTTTTTTCTTAGTTTGTAGTATTTTTATTAAAACAACTGAATATTTAATAACTTTTTAAAATTTTAACGTATTTACATAAATAAATGCCTATATTATTACTTTATTGCTATTTATTTATATTTATCGCTTACATTAATTTCTGCGATTATTTAATTATCTAAAATACTCCTAAATCTCTATTTTTTGATTATGGTTTTCATTATTATTTTCGTTTAGTTATTTTTTTATTAAAGGTAAAGAATGAAACATAAACACACTATATAACTTTGTTTAACTAGTAGATGCTTCCATTTAAAAGAACTATTTTATAAAGTGTGTCAAAGAAATTTTGAATAGTAACAATAGTTTTACAAGTATATTTTCAAAATAAACTTTAATGTCTTGCCCAGGTTCATCTCTCTTTAATTCGGTCTCTTTCGTAAGAAGTGGGGGAAGTGCGACCAGGTTTTTGAATAGTTCAACTTCTATAGGTTATAATATGTATAGCTTTCACTTCACTAGAAAGTAATCTGTTGGTCGGAGCGGTACTTTATAAAGTGCTTGAATGGATTTTGGTCCTATTTTGTTGACAAAACAGAAAAAGTGTACTTTTATATTATTTTTTGTACGACCATGCTATTTCGGATTGTTTACCATACTTGGTTTTAGAACAGTAGGTTATATTTACTGGTTGCTAAGCAAAAACGCGTCGGTAAGTAATTACTTACCGTTCAGTTCTGTCAAAAACAGAACGGTAAGTAAATTATATGTAATTTATAAAATAAATGCATCTTTAGATGTCTCTTTCACGAGAAATCATTTATTTTCTAAATAATTGGACTATTTAAAAAAATGTATGTTGTTTATTTAAATTTGCTCAGGCCTCTTCAATATCCCAATTATATTCGTTTTCAGATTCACTCATTCTCACGAGTTTGACAAATATCGTGACATTCAAAAATAATAGTAATTACAAACGTATCCATGGTAACGACAAAACCTACTTAATGTTTGGTGGATATACAGGGCAAAAATAAATTATCTTAAATCTATTTTTTTCGGGGATATTTCCTTAGTTAATACCTTTGTATTCATAATGGTCGTACAAAAAATAGTATAAGCATCTCAAACAGTAAGGAGTTTACCGATCTCCTCCAATATTGGCGTCGATCGGTAAACTGTCCTTACTGTTCTTGATACTTAATATACTAATTTAGGTTTGCAGCAGATTGCATTTTCCCTTCCAAAGTGGGAAAGTGCAATCACAGTCTACAAAACTCATTTTAACATGCATGTAAAGTTATGGGGCAACTGCGTTAGGTTCTCTAACACATGAGAATAACTGTTTCACGATTGTCAAACCCTTTGTCGGTAATACAGCGAGCAAAGCTTACACGGCCCTGTTACATTCTAGAGGACACCAAAATGTTTCAAATCAGCCACAAAGATCTAGTCTAACTTTATTTTATATTAAATAACATTCCGTGATTGCACTTTTCCTGATGTTGCACTTACCCCACCTTACTTACACAGTATAAGGGATATTTCGATTTTTAAAGCAGCAGCGCCCTTACTCGGAAGAACAAGACTGTATATGCCTTTTAAAAATTGTTGTTGTATGTCACATAAAAAAGCTAATTTATGGCTGTCTGTATTTTTTAACGTAAATAATGTGGTCGTAAGTTATTACTGAATAAATAAATATTTTTTAGAAATATGACCCGATCTAATGCCCTTAACAGATGTTGGAAAGAAACATGGCATTTATTTTTTACACCTAACGGTAATTAGTAATTACATATTGTTATGTTGGTTTTCCAATTCGTCTTTTATCGCAATTGGGTGTAATTACTTAATTCTTACACAAGTGGTGTCATATTTCCAACTATTTGAAGGTAGATTAGAAATGTAAGAACACATTTAAGGAACTTTTATACAAATCCAGATGGCAATAATTTCTGAAAACTGGTCATTCGATAAACAGATCACGGTACATGTGAAATGGATGCGGTACTTTCGCTTCTGCGAATTCTTAATACGTATTTTGTTTAATATTTACACTATAACTAAAGTTCTTTTCAATGTGATAGACCTTCAAAAAAATCATATTGCAACCAATTTGGGTTTGTCACTTAGTATTTATTGTTAAGAAAATAAAATAAAGATTTATGCATTTAGTGAAACCTGGAGTGTTTTTTTACATCTATCTTCTCTTCATCTTCTGAATGAATTAATTATTAGGTCACGTCATTAATTATTACGCTGCTTTAATCGATAGAAATGATCGTATTATAACATTACCATACCATTGTTATTTTTAAAATGAACGATCTTGCACATTTTAGTAGTTTACAAGCAGCTATGCAAATGATAATTTCGGGATAAGGACATGTCATGTTTTTAATATATTGTTTTACAGCAATTTTAACTGTTAATTGATTTTATTAATCCACCAATTTACTTATTATTTCTAATGATGTCCGAAATTAAATACAATTCAAATTCATTATCATTAATAAGAATAACAATTTGCAACCTAATACGGAAATGCAGTAGTTGTAATAATAACAAAAAACAACCCTATTTATTTAGGTGCTGTAATTGTATAGTCTGCTTGCTGACACATTTATGTATTTATTACTACCTATAAACAGTTTAAATAATAAACATCTTTTTGTTTGAAATAAATTAAATGAATGATTAGCATAGAAATAATACTTCCTCCAGACAGCAAGGCCGTCTTCAGTTTGCTTAATTTTCCAGGTGCCCAAAAATTTTTAGTGAAGATTTATTTTTGAGATAGTGCGGAATTTTATGCATTTTTGTCTTCTTCCTTTATTCATATGTTACCCATTAAGCCAAAAACCACTATTTAAAAAACACCCTGTATAATTATATATGCTTAGGGTGACCGTTAAAAAAAATTTTTTTCGCACACCCCCTAAAACGTTAGAAAATGATGCAAAAATAAATGGAAAATTTTAGGAAAAAAAATAGGTATTTTTATTTAATTTTATTGTTTAGTGTCTTTAAAAAAGCTTTATAATAAAATAATTTCCTTGAATCTATTTCTTTTCATGCAATTGACAGCTGTTAACTGTCCAAATTTTATCTTGACATCAAATTTGAACTCAGTGACTCGAAAAACTCTTATAATGCTGTAAATTTCCTCGAAAATGTTCATTGTAGTTTGAAGACAATTGTCAAAAATCTTTTGGTATTCAGATTCGTATTCAGCGACCCCAAAAACATAAAGATACGCATTTTGAAGCAAAAACATTGCAAAGAATAAAATTGTGAAAAACAAAAAATACCTATTTTTTAAAACTTCTAACAGTTTTAGGCACGTATAGGCACGGTTTAAATTCAAAAAAAAAATATTTTTCCACTTATTTTTGCATCATTTTCTAACGTTTTAGGTGGTGCTTCAAAAAAATTTTTTTAAGGGTCATCCTAATATATGCTATATACAAGGAAGTTTAAGTAGGGGGAAGAGGTATGATGCAATTGCTGGGCTGTAAAAGTGAACCCTGTAGTGGAGTAAGGAGACTACAAATTTGACAGCACACATGTAAATACAATGCAGGGTTGGGTTCAGAAGATTGTTTAAAATAGTATTCAGGACATCGTTAATGAAACCCTTTTATTTCTTCAATTAATTAGTTTAGTTTATTTGTACCTTAACTACAAAATTGAAATACATAATCGTAACCTTTCTAAATTTTTAATTTTAAATTTCACGATTGTTGATTATCTGTATTTTTATTAAAGTAGTTTATACATTTAAAGTGTATATAATCGTCTTAGTTTTTAAATAACTCGACACCACCGATTCCCCTAAACGGACAATAACCGACAATAAAAAAAGTTTTTTTATACAATATACCTGATAACACTCCCTATATAATGATCACTTAACATAATTATACAAGTTAAGTACTACGGACCTGACGTGCCAGTAAAAAGTCATTAATTACGCAAATTAAAGGAAAAAAACTACTTAACGATGCATTATTATCCCAGAATCATGTTTTTTGGTGATATCTAGTGTCAGTTCTATACCTAATCAAACAATCCTGCAATTGTATTTGTTTTTAATAACTTAGTTTTTAAGAAATAAAACCGTTTGACAGCCAACTTTTAAACTTGACAAGTTGTGCACACTTGAGGCTTCATGCGAACACCTCTTATGGCACTTCTCCCTACTTAAACTTCCTTGACTATATGGTTCATATACTTCATATTATCGTTAAATTCCATGTAATTAGGCTTTTGCCTGTTTGGAATAAATAAATAAACAGTAACATGAGTTGTCTACCTTAAGCAGTATAAATTAAAACGATATGGAATTCTAAGAAAAATATTCTATGAATAAGTGTTTAATTTATTAAATGTTTTTGTATCAATAATTCTAATGGTCGGTTTCACAAAACTTGGTTAAGGTCTGAATTAACTTAATTGTCATTAAATTCGAAATTTAGAAATTTCATTGGCTGAGATTTAACAGACCTTGAATTTTATCCAATAATATTTCTAAATTTCAAATTTAATCACAATTAAGTTAATCAGAGTTTAATCAATCTTTGTGAAACCACTCATAAGTCTTTTTTAATGTAGGGGCCTCAACTAGTTACTACTATGAGCCATAACAACTATACACCGTGACCCATTAAGACATAGTCAGACTTTGCCAGTGGTTAGATAACCATTAAAGAAAGAAAATTCCTATATACCATTTTTCTCGTATTTCTATACTTTTGGAGAAAAACTGCATTGAAGTTCAGCCTAATGTTTTCAAATTTAATAGTATGAATGCACATGACACAAAAGTTCAAGCAGATATTCAATACTACTAGAATGTGCAAGGATAGCGTAATAAAGTAATAAACACGTCTTTATTTTGGCCAAGTGTTTAGTAGAATAACAACAGATAAACAGAATTAAATAAACAAAGCATGTTGAGAACGACCTCTCGATGGATATCGTTTCAAAAATGGTATTTTTGTTTTGTTTTTATTACTAAGACAATTTCAAATTCTTTTGATAGGCACATTAACCCCTATGTGTAATACAATACTGCAGGTTTGTGAATAAAAAATTATAGTACTCGTGATAGTGACACATATTCTGAGGTCAAGATCAAGGAGATACCCAATACTATTTGGTTTCTCAAATAACAAATTGCAAACCCCTTACACTGCAGCTTTTACTAATAAAATGTAACAGTACTTGTACTTGACTATGTAAACAAATCCATCAATCATTCAGGGTCGTTGAATTAAAACATCAAAAAGAATAATAAGGTTTTAATAATGAAACATTCTAGAATTCCAATAAAAAATAACAATACCAATATTCATAGATCAAATTAGCTTAAACATGTCTTTACTTAATTAAAACTAATATCTGTTTATTAACGCATAACACATCGAATTTAATGATATCATTAAATGGGTAAGTATTAAAATGATGTCATTTCTGTTTGCGTGTACTATTAGAATACAGGGGAATCCCCCGGATTAATAGAGTTAATTAATTGTTTTAACATCTAAAATGGAATGTGCGTCCTTTGCATCCTTGTTGTGCTTGTTTAAACAGATGTCACGTTTTTACTGATGGTGTCAATTGCATCTATCAATCGATCTTGCATTTATTTCTATTCGACTTAACAACACTGACCTGCATCAATTATACATACTTTTCTGAAAACGTCGGTCAAAATTTTCGAAATTTTCAAGTTCATTTAATCAAAAAAAGTTACTAAGGTTTTATGTTTCTAATAACCAGAGAAGCTTATCCTCAAAGTCCGATCATTGAGTACTGAATCACCGTGTATAATTGGATACCTAGATATTTTCAACAAGTAGCTTTGTAAATTCGTAGTTTTTTAGTGTTGATTAATTTTACGCTATAATTTTAAGAGCTCATAGATACTTCAAGAAATTAATATATTGATAACATTTTCTTCGCCTTGTATTTACAAGCAAGATTTTACAAAAACACAAATTTTAGTTGGCAACTAAAAATTCGGACAAACATTAAAAATCACATAAAACAATGTCCGTCACCTTTGGAAGAAACAATTACTGTACACTGTCAGTCTAAACATTTAGCTGTACTTCGTGTACAGCTTTTTTGTTTTATTGTGTTTTTTTGTAAAAGTGTGGTATTTTTGCAAATACGGTTCGCAGAAGAGCAACAAACTATAAGGTTCATGCTGTTATAGTCTAACAGTATTGCAAAGAGAAGACAATGCGAAGAATTGCTACGAATTTAAGTATTTTTAAGTCTGTTGGTGACATCATCAAGCACTACGCCAACATGGGATACGTATTCTCGGAAGGAAACAAACAAGACAAACATGATTGAATTGAATGTAATTTTATATGCAAGTAGCTAATAGTATTGTATGTAAGTGGAAATCTATGTAATTTGATATCTGTATTATTTCTCAAGTTATTCTATAAAATAAGGCTAATGCATTCTGGTGCCTTAATCAAAATCTTATTTTTTACAAAATATCGTATTGTTTAATAAAGCAACAAATACGTTAAGAAATTTTGAAAATATTCACGAATTAATAAATAAATAACTCATATAACTAATATAAAGAATTATTTATTAATTAATTCATGAATATTTTCAAAATAGCTTTTAAAGAATTGTTTATTAATTAATTTTAACATTTTTGAAAGTTCTTGACGAATTTGTTGTTTTATTAAAAAATACGATATTTTGTAAAAAAAGATTTTGATTAAGGCACCAGAACACTAGAATGCATTATCCTCTATTTTATAGAATAGCTTAAGAAATAATACAGATATCACATTAGAAAAATTTCCACATACACAAAACGCTATTAGCTCTTGCATATAAAATTGCATTCAATTCTGTCAAGTAGTTATTGAAATATTAATTATTAAAGTCACGCTTTATGTCTACCTCCTAAAAAACCACTTTTTGTAACATAATTCGTGAAAATCAAAAACGTAAATCAGATACTTTTATACAAAAATAAATTATATTTATCTAACTGTTTTTGTTTGAATTAATTTGAGCAGTTAGTTTTTTTGGTATGCGCATTCAAACTCAGGGGTCAGAATATTTGCATTTGATAGTATTGCATTAGATAGCGTTTGTCTGAATTCTTAGTTGTAAACAGTTTTTCTTGTATTTCTCATTTTTCAGAATTTGTTTTTTAAAAGTAAAAGAACAATTAATCTGCAGTCATAGGCGCCCGCAGAAATTTGTCCAGGGGGGGCAAGCCTAGAATGAATGGTATGTTAGGGGGGCAAGCCTAGAATAAACGACACGCTAGAGGGGCAAGCCTAGAATGAATGGTATGCTAGGGGGGGGGGGGGGCAAGCCTAGAATAAACGACACGCTAGAGAGGCAAGCCTAGAAAAAAACGGCATATTACACAAAATTTTCAATAAATTTCAAATTGTTCAACTCATAGGGGGGGCTCCATGCACCCCATCCGGGCGCCTATGTATGCAGTGTATAACTTCTATAAATTGTGTTTGTTAATTATTATGAAATAAACTAACTTTGTTAAGATTTGTTTATATCCGGACATATATTTTATAAAATTTCACGACTGTCCAAATATTGAGCTGTTAGGGCTCGTATCTAAGCACTACAAAATGAATTATAAATAAGAACCTTACACTGTCATACAAGAAAGAATTTTAGGTATCTTAGGTTATTTACCTTTCTGAGTAATTTGAGTGAAACCATTGATATTTCAGGTCAGGTCAGATTTCTTTTAGGGATTCCAATTTTAGGAACATTTTATATCAGGTCAAACTTGGTTAGGCTAGGAAGAAACCAAATGTAAAATTTCAGGTCAATTTAAACATTAGTAACGAAGTTTAGTGTCAAATAGTTGCTTTAAATATAAAAATGCACATCAAGTCTAGACAGTGCTTGTGTCATATGTAAATTTTTAATGAGTTGATGTGATTTTATTTTAAATTTTGCATATTTTTATTTTCTGTTCCTAAATATCTAACATTCATGAATAGTGAAATTACATACGGTATATTATTACGATATAGTATTTATATTGTGCATTTAGATATACATTCGCACATTTTATGCACTCTTTACCTTACACATAATTTTGCATTTCATCTAATGACTATGGCGTGTTCTAATCAATGTGCAATATGTTCTCAAGCCAGTAATACTAAAACTCTGGGCCTTCAATGCGCGAATCTTACAATATACAATTTAAAATATTTTTCTACATATACTGTGTTTACATCTACGTTCGTGATGCCAATGGTTGCCAATCATTCAGCAATTAGCGATAGTATTTTTATACTTTGCGGGTATTTTAATTTACAATATATAACATAGTGCGAAAACAAACATAACACTTTAAAAGTCATCACTCATGATGCGGGCTATAAGGCTAGGAGGTTATAAATCGATTCCAAAGATATTGGGCCATATTCACATGCCGTAAGTAAAGGTGTCTCTAAGTAACATTCTAATCAAAATCAACAAGAAAAGAAATAGCTTTATCTCATTACAATAGATGGAAAAAGATTAGAATTGGTCTACATACATATCAAACAGATTATTACCTGTAAAGTTCAACAGATTCTTTTCAGACTATTTTAGCATTACATCTAGTGTACGTCAGGATTCCCATCTGGGTTCGCTCTTCTTGTATTATTTATATAGACGACACCACTAGTTGCATCCAACATTCCAATTTACTAATTTATGCTAATGATATAAAAAGCTTCAGAAAGATCGAAAATATTAACAACTGAGGAGCAGACTTTTAAAATGCGTTTACAACGATCCCAAACATAGCACAAAAGTTGCAAAACAGTGGTTTGCTGAAAATAGGGTATCAGTTTGGCATGGCCTTGACAATCGCCAGATCTGAACCCCATTGAAAATTTATGAAACGATCTTAAAAAAGCTGTAGCAATTCATAACTCAATAAATAAGCAAGGACTAAGCAGTATTAAAAAAATAAGGGCTCTGCTATTAAATATTTAAAATTTATGTTATAAAATTAGTTTTATAGTAGAATAATAATATTTTCATTTGTTTTTTAATAAAAATGCCTGTTTTTTGCCAAGTAATAATAGTGTATTTTTTGTTTTGTTCAAATTTATTAACTTGTCTAAGCCTTACGATAGAAAAATCAGTGACATCCCTAGTCAAATAAATATCCGTATTAAAATTTTTTTCATTAAATTTAAATTCCGCATGAAAAATTAACTTATAATTTTAAAGATCCATTATTAATAAGAAAATTGCTCGTTCTAATAATTTACTAACAAATGTATAGAAATATTGGTCTTGTCTTTGACTTGCGTGCTAGGATACTCCGCAAAATGTGGCAACACGGCCGGCATGTTTACATATGCCATGCATTTCGAAGTTAGCTCAGCTCCAATCACAGCAAAATGCCAAACTGAGTGAGCCCGAAAAAGATTCAGAGAAGCCTCAACCGCGAAAAGGTGGGCGTGTAAATTCTATGAAATTAAAGAATTTTAATCTTAAACGCATTGAACATTGTTCAATGTCAATCAAGTGATTATCTTTTATTTACAATAATAATAAGTTATTTATAGTTTGGTTTCAATTAAACGTAATAAACATCAGCCATTCAATTCAAATTCAAATCACATGTGAAACAGCCGACAGCGTTGCTGCCGTATCTTGATTAGCTTCTTGTACGCATGGGCACCCACTCGTGGTGTATTTTGCTTAATCGGAAGTTGGATTTTATAAATACACTATCTAAACTCATAGATGGTAAGAGATCTTGCTTTTCACCGGAATCTAATCAAAAAATATTCAATTATTATTCCATGATGATGTACGGTTAGTAAGATAGTCTACTTTTAATATATTTGTGCCTCAGAGATTGTCGGCCATTAGAATTCAATATGCTATTGCAAAAATGTCACATTTCTTTAGTTACTTTCTCACGTTCTAAACAGTAGAATTTTTTTTCTCGCGGTCAATTAATTCCTCGTACTTTTATCCAATTTTCATCAACTTATACGATTGTAAAGTTAACTCATTTTCTACCTTAATTTATATAATTCTTCGTTGTATATCAGTGTTAATTTGTAGAGAAGCAAATACATTACTTTGAAAGAAATAAATCAAGTTTTTGTTTGATCTTGAAGAAAAAACTTTAAATTGTTAGGTAGGTGCCTATTATTTCCGCAACCACTGTATATAATGATTTACCTAACGATATTTCTTTTACGAACAAAATTTATTTTAGTAGAAAAAAATCAACGGATAGATGTCCAATACCATTTCTTGTACCATTCTTATCACGAGTGATAGTGTCAAAGATTTAGGTGATTTAATTCTTGATGAGAAGCTAACATTTTTCTAAACACAGAATACAGGGTGTTTCACTAAAGATTCCTATCATCTGTATAGGTGACAGTACTCGTCAATAAAAACAAAAAATCCTTATGGATTTTATGGAAGCAGTTCAAAAACAATTTGTCAAATTTATACAACGAAAATTCAATATGCCAGTAAGAGATACTAACCAGAGTTCTTGCAAAAAAATTTTATTGTTACCATTGTCGATTAATTACAAATAGGACATTACAAATAGTTGCACTTATTCTATATAAATTCTTGTATAAAATTATGTTATTAGAAATCTTGTTTATTGTTTCCATCCGATGCCTGAAAGGGCATGAAGGAAACGAGAAAGAAGAAGAAGTTTATTGTTTCCAGCCTTACTTTGTGGACCTTCATAATCATGAAATAAATAAAGATTAATATAAAAAGTATCAGAGTATTTATTAAATTATAACCCGACGATATTGTTTCGACAGCTAAGCTGTCATTATCAAAGGTAATATAATAGTATATTATGTATTAAGGGCTTAATTGAGTGTCTTAGAGCCCGTAAAGTCAGTTAGCGATGATATATGACACGACGATGATAAATTGAATTCTTCTAAGAAAACAAGATCTAAGACTTCCATAGTGAATTGATTAGAATAGAATATTTACCACAATAGTATATATTAACTGTACAATTACATGAGCCCTGTCCCACACCACTATCATACGCAAAACTTTTGACCAGGCTTAGCATGTATTAATTCACTTGAATTTTTTTAAAAAAAGTTGTGAATTAATTATTTAGTGGGTTGTGTAACCAAAATATTCTGTAGGATTCATTTACAGCTTGCACAAGCTAAGGGAAGTCCCCTATTCTCAAAATTAATGTGTACTCGACTTAAATGAAGTACTAATTAAATTCCCTGATTTGTGTTTTACAGGCTTATCTTTTACATTATTATTTATTAAGCTGAGTGATAAAGTATCGGGAAGCGTAATTCAAACTTGTACTTGCTGCAATAGCTACTGTTTTGTGACATACTCCTGCCTTTTTGCCATATCGAGAATCGACATTGATTCACGTATTTCTTTTTAACAATCTTAAAATATTGTGTTCTCCAAACTTTAAAATAACTTTTTTGCACCATTCACAGAAACTTTATATTCTTTTGCTAATTTTTAAAGTAAAATCTTCCCACTGTACCATTTTTTGTACAATTGATTTTCTGGTTTCATAACCTTACCTAATCTGTGTTTTTCATAAAATGTTATGATCTGTGATTAATTACAATCCAACAAAATCAGTGCAACCTGCATTGTTTAGTTGTAACCAATTATAAACTAATAAGAATAAATTACATTACTCCTACTGCGATTATTCTGCAAAGATCGGCAAAACTCAGATATATGTATTTAAAAACTGGTGTTTTTTTCCAGTTAAAAAAAGGCAGGCAGGTTTCCTTCGTGGTCTCTTCCAGTTTAATTCAACAGGTTTTTTTGGTTTAATCCAGACAGTTTTTCCCACATTTTGGACATTTTTCTTTTTACTTTTACCTTTTGAGCCTATTGTATGCAAATAAATATTAAGGTTATTGAGCTGAGTTGATTAAGCTTTGAGATCCAATTGTCCGTGTTTTCTGTATATTATAAATATGCAAATATGCATGGATTAAATTTAAACAAACATTAATTCCTTAGTAGTCATTTTTAAAAACAATTGTTGCCCAGCAAGATAAAAGGGACAGAGCTAGTACAAACAGTTGTAATAAAAGAATCCTCAAATTTAAATTTAAAAACCATTTTCCTTGCCTGGATTTTCGATTTTTTGGTGAAAAAAGGTAAAATAAAAAAGTATAGCATAGAAAATTGATTATTAAATTATCCATTATTAAATAAAAGTAGTTGTTACTGGAAAAAATGGAATGACCCAGTGGAAAAACTCAGATAAAACCGGCTAATTTTCTCATTGGATAAAATGGAAAAAACCGCTTTTCCCCGGAAAAACTGATGGGTTGGGTTTTCCACAAAAAACCAGGTTTTTGCCATTATTGGCTATTAGGATGCGTATCTCAATTTGTGTCCCCATTGTCGATTGACGCATACTCATTGTCAGCGCGTGATGATTTCAGGAATGCTTGCAAAGTCAGTAGATCTAAGTTTTCTTCATCATCATCATTCGCATTAATCAGATCTGTACTGCAGTTAAACCCTGCTTTTTTGAAACAATTGGAAATAGCCGTAGGTGCCACTTCTTCCCAAGCTTGTGAAATCCATGTAATGGCTTGTAACACATTAATAGATTTTAAAATAATGGATGTGTTTTCTGCTCGATCCATTTCAGAAATCAGACGTTTTAAAATAAACTGGCGATATTTGATTTTAAAATTTTGAATGACTCCTTGGTCAAGTGGCTGACAAACAGAAGTGCAGTTGCTGGGAAAAAACACCAATTTAATATTCTCCAGCTCTAAGGAGGGGTGTGAAGTTGCGTTGTCTAAAAACAATAAAATCTTTCTTTTGTTTCTTTTCATCTGCCTGTCCAGTTGAAATAACCATTCCGTCATCATTTCGCGGGTCATCCAAGATTTCTTATTAGCTTTCCACTCGACAGGAAGCTTTTCTATGGCGAGGTTTTTAAAACAAACGAGGTTTAAAATATTTCCCAATAAGTAATGGTTTTAATTTTTCACCAGAAGCACTAGCACATAACAACAATGTCAGTCGCTCTTTTGCACTTTTACCCCCTGCACATTTTTCTGATTTTAAACACATTGTTTTATCGGGAAGAGCACGGAAGAACATACCGGTCTCATCAACATTAAAGATGTCTTCTGGTAAAAAACTGGACGTTATACTCGAGAGTTTCGCCATCCAATCTTGAACTATTGTTTCATCAATGTGGGTGGATTCGCCGCAAATAGATTTACATGAAATTTTATGTCGAGTGCGGAATTGTTGCAACCAACCATTGGATGCCTGGAAATTCTCAATTTTGCACTCCTGGGCTGCTTCTTTAGCTTTTTGTTGAATTAGAGGCCCGGAAACTGGGATATTGTTCGCTCGCACTCGACAAAACCATTCAAACACAATTTTGTCGAATCTGTCCACCACCAGAAGGAAATTTTCTAATTCGATTATCATTTCCATTCTCTGACCATTTATTAACGATACTGCATTCTTCCTTTAAAATTTTTGCCACATAACTTTTGGAAATTTTAAAATCTTCACTAGCCTTTCGAACACTGCACTTATTTTTTTTTACAAAATTAATTAATTCAACTTTTTCTTTTAAACTCAACGCATTTCTGATAGGTGACATTTTTACAACTTTTATCTTTCACTGTTGTAAGACTACTAAGAGAAAAAAAGAAATAAAATTTAAATGTGCCCTATTTACATAAATAAGTAAAAATTACCCTTTGGTATATTGGTATTTGGTATAGATATTCATTGAAGAAAAGGATTTGTTACAAAGGAATTAAAAATTGTTATTTGGTTGTTAAAATGCAGCATTTCTTACCTCTGCAAAATATTTTCTTCCTTCTAAGAATTTTTTTAATAGGAGGGTAGGTATTTATTGAGATTAGCAGGTTTAAAATGAACATGTGTAAAGGATTAAAGAATATTCATTCAACAGAAGATTTTAAACTTAGAACTTCTGGGAATATTTACTGCCCTCCATAAAAATATTTTTACAAATGCCATTACACTTAAAAATTCCCAAGAGGTGTCCACAATGAGGGGTTAAACTGAATGCTTGGAACCAGAAATTGATGTCCATGTCCACTATAGAGAGTGTCCACACTAGAGGGGGTTTCTTGCTTTATATTTATATGAGAAAACGCCGGGACTGTAAAAAAGTGTTCACTATCAGAGGTATCCATACTAGAGGAGTGTCCACAATGAGAGGTTTAACGTAGTTAGTTAAATATAGTTATTTACATCAAGTTAACATATTATTTTAATCTTTTTAATTAATATTTATTAATATTGGCACAATGGTGACTACTAAAAAATGTTTTTACTAAACAATAGTCATAACAGTTAGTACAGTCAGATATATGCTGTCAGTCTTTCCAATGCTACCTCTGAAAAACTAGCTGTGAAAAACGTTTCCAAAATGCATCTGAGATTATGGTCTGGAGAGCAATTTTCAAAAAAGGAAAGTTGGAATTGCTTTTTATCAAAAAGGGGTAAAGATTAACCAGCACTATTACATAAGTTTTGAATAATCTCTTAGTACATACCAAGAGAATATACAAGGATGACACATAAAGCAAAACGTGTATCTTCTTCCCCAGACCTTAATCATTTAGAATTCTGCATTGGGGATATATGTTAAGCAAGGTTGGGAATACAAAAGGCATGACGCTTCCAAAATTCAAGGAGCGTTTGAGATGAAAAACCAGAGGCGTAAAATTTTTTTAAAAGATTACGTCTTCTAATTAAAGTTAAAGGCGAGATGTTCAAATTAGGTTCATAAAATGTAAAATATTAGAGATATAGTTTATGTTAATAAACAATAATTTAAATTTCAATCGTATTGTTTGTTCTAGTATGAAATTTCAAATAAGACAATTTCAACGGAATTATTTCTTAAAATTCCTAACAAAGTCATTGTACTAACACTTTAGTATATTGACTACTAATGAAAATTAACCAATTAAATACCATATAAATAGAAATATTAAATTTTTTTTGTGAGGGGGCAAAAATAGGGCTCTTTTTGAACATTGTTCTTTATAATTAAGATCCTTGAAAACTCTTCTTCATAAAGTTTGTCTTCTTATAATCGTATATATCGCATCATCATATAAAAGAATAAACCTCATAGAACATAGATAATTTAACACTAATAATACGTTCTTTTCTACAATTACGTACAAGAAAGCTTAAAAAATTATTGATTAAGTTGATTCTAGCACCCAAATGACGTCATTTGAGTGTTAGAATAAGCGGTTGGTGTGCTAGAATAGGCTAGTAAAATTTACTGCATTGATGTTGGTAGCGTTGGTTGAACTGTCAACTGACATACGTTAAAAAATACAAAGATATTGAAAAGGGGAAATCATTCCGAGTGCTTAAATTGAGCAGATGTTACTTTTAAACATTATTGATAACTTTTCTACTTATCAAAGAATTTGATAGTTAATTGGTAGACTAAGTAATAGCATACCTACAAAAAAAGACTGTGCTTTCTACCTGTAATTTCTTTGAAAACCATGACATAATTGAAATATAGCAATATTAACAAAGACTAAGAGATCAAGCTGTTCCGCCACAAGGCAGAACTGTAAATTATGCTTCATAATTTGTTCTTCTAAACATTTACATCTTAATTATTAGATTTTATGTTACTAAAAATAATAACATTTGTAACAGCGATATCAATCATCAGTTATTCACATTAAATTGTAAAAACAAAAAACAAAATTCTTAATAAAACTTATGAACTCACCGTTGTATTGCCAGTTGATGGATTAGGTGACTTTTTGTTCTTCTTTTTAGGTGGACGATTAATTGCACCTATAAAAACTCTAACTAAATAATTTGCTCATAACAGAACCATAATGCCCTGTGTGCATTTTTTTCTTTCTTTGTAGTCTTACCAACTTAATAATACAATAACAACCATTTTATAATAATTCCATATCAATTTTATTTTTGACAGGAGTACTTGCTTGACATCTTCTCATAAGAATTTATATATATAATGTTAATCAATAATCAATGTACAAAAAGAAATTGAACACTATGTTAAATTAACATGGGCTACACATTACAGAGGCAAGATGTAAATAAAGTGTTACAATATGAACTTGCTAAGCAAACATTAAATATCTCATTAAATTATTTACACATTTTCTTTTAAATTCAGAATCTAATTTGTGGCGCTTTCTATATACAGGCAAACAGATAAAAGTTAAAACTACAGCAAATCTCTACAACTACCATTATTGGAATCGACAAAACTCTATTTCTCTGTTTTAGAATGCCCTTACGAAGTTATATACAACAAATCTGTGGCAAAAAGAAACAAAAAAATTCAATTAAATGAGAGTAGAAATATATTTATATTAAAGTTTGTAAATACAAACAGAAATGAGAAAGTGGACAGGTGTTTTTAAATCATAGTGCACAATAAAATGGTATGTAGAACCATACCAAGTAAAAAAAAAGAAAAACAAAAAATAAAACTTATGAGTAATTAATTATATAAGATTTGATTACAGTATTTTAAAATAAAAAAGAAATTTCGAATTATTGTGATAACTGTGATGATACAATAACACTCACTTTTTAAGACTTACAATCAAAAATTTATACACAATTTTCATCACAACAAAAATTTTACAATTCTGAAATTTATTTTAGAAACACAAGACCTACAAAGACTTGCCTCTACAATAACTTGAATCATAATTACAAAATACTTTAACCACTGCCTGAGTGCAAACAATGTGAATGGAGGCCTGCACAGCAGTTCCATATTTCTTCCATGCCAAAACTGCTATCCGAACCATACAGAAGCGGGTCCTTCACCACCACTCTTAACTTACCATTTGTTTATTTATAACAATATCTTCTAAATTTTAATTCTACTACAGAACCTATTGTTCAATTTTTGAATTTATAAATATAGCAATATATTCTTTCTTAAAAATTTTAACTGAAATCTAAGAAAACAAAAAGTCCAAAACTTAACATTAGAAAGATCGCTTATAAAATACTATTGTAATCACAGTTAGCTTATGCTTAAAGCATATTCCATCTACCTAAAAAATAATTGTGAGTCAAAAACACACTCAATAAATTTATAAGTAAGCAAATATTTAATATCAGCTAATGCAAATCATTTTAATTGATGTAAAAAAAAGAATTGAAACTGCAGCATTCTCATTGAATAAAATATCTGAAACAATTACATTTTCTAATAATCAGGAATAACTTGTGCGTTATCTATAAAAGTTAAGATAAAACTACTTTAATTACTTAAAACAGAATGCTTTTAGACTCGCAACATATTTTTGTTAATTAATTTATTTGTTATTTTTTTATATGTAAAATTGATCATAAAAAATCATCTCTTTAGAAATCTCTTAAACATACCTCTTGGAAAAGAATGTTTATAGTGTAATTACGGTACATTAGCACAAAAATATGCATACTGAATTCCCTCAAATATGACGAATAGCCGCCACACACATTGTCTGCATTTAAATGTTGCATGTAAAAATGTTTCGTGTGTCAAAACATAAAATTACAAATGGTTGTTATTGTAATGTTAAGAGACCGCAGACTGTATAGTTGGTCCACGGCTGGCAGACTCCATACTTATCATGAATGCACTCAAGGCTATATATAATTTTATGCACCACTCTAAACAATTTAACTTATATAATACTATATTCTGAATAAAAAATACAATAGTGATGTTGATTTTTTTGTAACTAAGTTTAGAGTGGTATACATATATTTTCATAGTTCAATTAATACTTCATTATTTTGATCAAATTGTATTGTAGCATGAAATATAAGTTTTGTTTTCGAAAGAAAACAGCATTCTCCTAGTTCAAATAAAAACATATAATTTAAAAAGTACATAATAAAAAAAACACCTAGTGTTTATTTCTTATGTTTCATGTTACAAACAATAAAACACTGATGCTGAGCAACAGCAATAATAAATGCAATAAAAATTATGAATTTGATTGTAAAAAAATAAATATCGGTAAAAAATAAAAATAAACCGCCACAACTAAATATTTGCATCCTTTCTTGCACTTTCCTCTACCAACTATCAAAAATTCTTATGGCCGTATCACACCAATATGCAGTTACCAGTATTTAAAAAAGTTCAGACTTTAATTACAACAAATAATCTTTTTGAAAGTTGACAGAGGAAAATAATACCTCACAAAGACAATAAATAGTTCAGAAGCTTTTTAAAATTACTTCAGTTTTTACATAAAATCTCCTTCATTCATCTTACCACGTTATAATTTGTAAACGATATTTCACTATATACAACTTTATTAATAGCATTAATTTAAGGATTAGAGAGTCTATTTCTCAACACTTTAAATGTTTTTTTCCTCTGGTTTTTCTTCTAAATTACGTAAGAACTGTTTTGTTTTATTTGGAACACAAGTTTGTGATGATTCTCTCACTTAAAATTAACGACAAAAATAAAACTGTTTTTTTTAATGAGTCTACAGTACACAGGAACACAATCAATTTAAGGAAATTTTAATTATGTAAAAATTTAAAAAGATTCCATGTTTAAAAAGAAATTTTTCAGTGTATAAAAATGATTGGGGGTGTAAAACCTCTTAAACATATTCTGTAAATAAACAATCATGGGAATATCTTCAATATGACATATTTAGATTTTAATTTCAATTAATTCAAGCCTTAACTTCAAGCCTAAACATTTTGGATTTCTCTATCTTTTTATCTGTACGAAAATTAAGGTACAATTTTGTTTGCATGTCTAGCAGTTGCAGCTATTGGAAGATTGAAATTTTGAAAATTGAAAGTTGCTCATTAACATTTTTTATTCTTTCTGCCATAGATTTCTAATTATAAATTAGGCATAAGTAGATAGCTTTATGCCTTTGTAGAAAATTTACTGGTCTTTTCTTTCTATTTGCTATATTCTCACTGAGAAGGTCTGAAAATCTTATTTAATTTACTTAAGACAATTTTCATAGTTTCATGTAAAAATTGCATGTAAATTTTGAGGTTAACAGAGGTCAAATAATGTTCTTAGGAAGTTTCGTTATGGATTACATTTGATTGTAACCAAAAAAGTAAAGGAAAAAATAAAACTTCCGTCAATGCAAAAAACAATTATGCATTGGAAACATTAGAACGATCAGAAAGTGTAACCTTTCTTATAATAAAAAAAGTTATTTGTTATCTAGTTCGTAATCTACTTTGTTTGTAATGTTTATTTGTTCTAATAAAATTATTGTTTGCCCAATATTTAAGAATCTTCATTGTCAAAGAATCTTGCAATTTCTTCCCTATCAAGCATAAATACATCTTGTCTGCGAAGTACCTTCCGATTATAACTTTCGTGTGTTATAATACAAATCTAATAGTCAAGCAGTTCGATATAATCTTAAAAATGACATTTAGGTAGTAAATGTAGTAAATTCCCCTTCAGTGTTCCAATGTTTCCAAGGTATAACTGATTTTTGCAAAAACGGAAGTTTTATTTTTTTTTAGGTTACAATCAAAGGCAATCAGTCAATTGGGAAGTTCCTTTCTACAGCACACTAGAATACCTTTACTGTAGGATAATTAGAGGAGATTACTAAGGGTTGAAAAAAAAATGCACGAAAAACTGTATTGTATGTTGGGCTATTCTACACCCTGTATGACTTTAATTCACAGAAGTGGGTTAACGTTATGCATTGTGTTACATATTTTTTCATTAAATTAAGCCCACTATTGTTGTAAATATCTTTATAAATATTTTATATTTATTTCCAGTTAAGTTAAATTAAATCAGTTAAGAAATGGCAACATTTAGTTACAACTTCCGTCAGTTAAAAGGTGAAACTCACTTACTTTAGTTTCTATATAAGAGGAACTAAATAGCATCCAGCTAGCAACTGCCAGTACAACAGCAACAAAATTGTACGTCTAATATGTATAAGACCATACGAGAATTAATAAACGTTAGACAAACAATATGTAATTGACTATAGTACTAATCGTTACCTGCAACATCTACAAGCAAACAATAAGGAAGGGTAAGTAACATCACCATGGAAAACATATCAAGGCATATCTCCCTATTTAAAACTAATGAAATAGCCTTTACATATTTTCAATGACTACTACCCTTTAACTTAAATTCAATCACTATATCTGACCAAAGCATCTTTCTACATACCAATTATATTTTAATCTTTTGAAATTCACTTAAAGCTCAAAAGGTAATATTTTTATTATTGTGTTTGATTTAGTCTAAATTTAACTTACTAAAGTTTATGAATAAGTGTGCATAAAGGAATTAGTAAAAAAAAAACCTTAAACTCGAACATTAACAAAATTAAAATACTACCGAATAGTAATTCTGTCACCATAGACAATTTATAGTATTTTACATTATTAGCAAGGTAAACCTGTTTTTACTGGCGATAGAAGGAAATGACTGGCGAGCCGGCAGGCGAGCCTGTCACCTTCTTGAGCCAGTAAAAACAGTTACCTTGCGTATAATGTATAATATTTTATTTGTTATTTATTTGTAAACAACACACAACATTTATTGTATCTATAAAACCTGGCCCTAATCCTAACAATCACAATAAAATGTTACACTTTTTAATAATTTTATTAGCCGTGGAAGTGTGCGTAGACGTAGAGGTTATTATGACAATTTGTCTATGAATGTCATATTCTACTAACTTGTAGACAAGTTCTACTAACTGTTACAAGTCAGTAGCTTGTAAAAGTAACCTTTCGTTGTTTGTATTCCGTCGCATAAAATGACGTTTACAAGTGAGTAACAAATAAATTTGTTAAATTGCAACTAGATAAATTTAGTGCTTTGTTTCATACTGAATTAGTCAACAGTTAAATAAATTGGTCAACTTGTAAAATTATTGTTGCTTTGCAAATAGGTAACAATTAACTTTTAATAAATTTATTTTATCAATAGCACTTAAGAGATAAATTATTGTTCACCTGAGGTTTTACTACCAAAAAGATAAACAAACCGAAATATTAGTAATGTGTCATTCTAAGTCTCTAAGGTAACAAAAGTGCCTTATTGTTTATTATGAGAATATTTCCTTAGTACGTCAAAAATTAAAATCCAAGATTTTAGACAAAATATAATCAGTATTAAAAAATGTTTTCTGTAAAATTATTAGTAAAGTATATATCAAATATAAAGATGATAAATAAAGTTACAAAGTTATAATAATAGTAGTGATTAGGTGATCTTATTAAATAAGAGATTTATTCAGTTTTTAATTATTAATCTTTTTATACACTGAAGTATTTCTCAACTGAATTGTTATTTGTTATAGATCTAATGTCTTTTATTATCTATTTTCATAATACATATAAAACCAAAAGAATAGAATTTTAATATACGCTGAAATCAAAATCACACAAGCGCCATGTTTTTAATAGTCGATAAGTTCTCTTTCAAATCAAATATATTCTTACCAAGTTTACTTAGCTATTAGAAATTTGTTTTTTTTAATGGATGCAAAAATAGAAAATACATACCTATCAGATTAAATACTTCAAATTGAATTTATATTAGAACTATAACAATTAACAATTCATGGACGAAATTTTTCTATTCACTTTTTGCTTATATCATTCGTATTATTTTTTTTCAAAAATATTATATTTCTTTTTGAATTTTTAGTAGGAGCAGAAATTTTATAATAATTATCTTATTTAACACAATTTATTATTAAAATCTGTTTTATAGTAAAAACTTTGTTGAAAATAAAAAAGAACCAATACATTCCTATAATTTATAAAATCATCAAATAAAATGCGTTTTGATTAAATTCATTCAAATAACGATTTCTATAAAGCCTACTAATATATAGAAAAGTTATGAAAAAATAAATTAAACATGATTTAACTAAATAAACAATTCTCATTAATAAAAATAGTGCTTTAAAAAGCTATAAAAAAGGGGGGAGGAAGGACGAACGCTGGTGTGCATGGCACTTGACAAATTCTATTCTACTGGAACTGTATATTATTAATGACGCCACACCCACTCAATTCGAGAAAAATAAATCTAACTTAAGGTACAAAATACGTATAAGGTATGAACCTAATGTAACGTATTCAACGTATTCTTATTGTAATCATTATCATAAACAGAATGTCATCTGTTAAAACATGAAGTACTATCACTGTAGGTGAATGGTGAGAGTGAGAGCTAACCTGCTTCGCTGTCACTAGAATCACTAGAACTGCTAGACAAGCTGGAACTGCTACTATCTGAATCTGAACTGCTAGAACTTGACGATAATCGTCCAGATGGTCCACCTGCACCTGCTGGGTCCACTTTGTTTGCTTCATCTAGAAAAGAAAACAAATATTTTTAAGTTTTAAAACATATTATTTATGTACAGTACGATCATGAATGCCTGTCCAAGCAACTATTTTTTCCATTATTAAAAATTACGTGCAATGTGATGTCTGTGGTAAGATGTATATGTGACAAAATGTAGCTGATGCTTTTAAATTGTTCATACTATACACGGTGTCCCATTAAGACATAGTCAGACTTTGCCAGTGGTTAGATAACCATTAAAGAAAGAAAATTCCTATATATCATATTTCTCGTACTTCTATATGTTTTGGAGAAAAACGGCATCTAAGTTCAGCCTAATGTTTTCAAATTCAATAGTATGAATGCACATGACACATATTTTAAAGTTCAAGGTGATAAACAATACTACTAGAATGTGCAATTTGCATAATAAAGTTATAACCCGTCTTTATTTTGGTCAAGTGTTTAGTGGAATAAGAACAGATAAATAAATAAGAAACAACCTCTCGTTTGATATCATGTTTCAAAAACGGTATTTTTGTTTTGTGATTTCTGATTTGTAAGCCAATTTCATATGCTTTTAATAGGTACGTTAACACCTATGTATAATACAAGCAGGTCTGCGAATAAAAAAATATTTTCTGATTAATTTTGTTTACAGTAAATCAAATAAGATATTTTCAAAAATTCGCTGTAAGGTAATTTACTATTCTATTAATAGTATTATGTGTTTTGATTAATAGATTTTTGTTTCCGATAGCCGCGTGTGTTACTTTTTGGGCATGCTGTACTGTATTATTTTTTATTTAAAATAATATTCATTCCCAGAAAGTACATACTATACCGGGTGGGGCAATAGTGTGGGGAAGTCCGACAGCTACTAAACGGTAACAGCTAGAAAAATCGTTCTAATACGGATGTAAACAGTGGATATTTTTTTTTAAATAGAATGCCCCAAATATTTTTGCATATTTAACACCTCTCTTGGCAGGTTTATTCATATCTAAAATTTTAGCGCCATCTAATGGCCAGTTTAGAAGTTATAAATTTTTTTCAAAAAAATTAAGTTTTACATTATCCACTCAACAGTTTACCGTTTTTACGGCCGCAACTGTGAAGACGAATTTAAGTAAGGATTTTGTTGCAGGGGCTTGTAGGGTGCTCTTCTTTAAAAGAAAATGGACCCACCATGTACAGGGTGTTCAAAATTAATTTTTAAATTTAGAGAACTTCAAAGCTAAAATTCACAACTTTTTCAAATGGAACACCCTGTATATTTTGTACCTTTGTGGCAGAATTAAATAACAAACATTTTTTGTATGTACATCCGTATAGCTATCTGTAACCATTTTTGATTTATTGAGAAAAAACTATTTTTTTTTTTTTAAATTTATAACTTCTAAACCGGTCATTAAATGGCGCTAAAATTTTAGATATGAATAAATCTGCCAAGAGAGGTGTTAAATATGCAAAAATATTTGGGGAATTCTATTTAAAAAAAAATTACCTTAAGCGTGCCACACTTTTCTGCAACACCCTGTATATTTGAAAATAATTTCTCTAGATACGCCTCTATCCACTGTTTACATCCGTATTACAACGATTTTTCTAGCTGTTACCGTTTAGGAGCTATCGGACTTCCCCACACTATTGCCCCACCTGGTATAATAAATGAAGGGTACCGATTTCTAGTGAAAAGCAATAAAATCACCACTGTAGATACCGTTACTATTCCTAACAATTGTGACCAAATTGGCACAGCTGTATTAGCAATACACCAAACAATCTAACCGACAACCTTTATTATGTTTTTAAATCTTTGGCCAAGTTCAAAGACTAATAAAATGCAAAACCCTGTCACTCCACTTTTTATTAGTAGAACAATAATTTGGTTAAATAGCCGTTCGTTTTGATTTTGCAAGACAGTACTTATTTTTGAGCATGCAATTTTGTATTATTTTTATACTATTTCTATGTAAACAAATTATCATCAACCACAAGTTTTTACTAAACAGCAGTTTTGTTCTGTTGTGTTTAAAATAACAATACTTATTCCCAGAAAGTTCATAAGGTGGCCGATTTCTAGTGAAAAGCAATGAAGGTTTTACCAAAGGAACTTTGTGCTACTGTATTTAGATTTTAGACTTCCAATAAAATAAATAAAAAATAACAATACCTATTGATGGATACATTAAATTAACCAACATATCTTTACTCAATTAACTAATATCTGTTTATTAACAAATAACAATTCAAATTTAATGATATCATTAAATGGGTCAGTATTAAAATGATGTCATTTCTGCATGCTTCTCCTACTATTAGAACACAGGGGAATCCCCCGGATTAATAGAATGTTTTAAGTTTTCAACAAAATCCAAATTGGAATGTGCGCCGTTTGCATCCTTGTTGTGTTTATTCAACAGATGTCACGTTTTTGTACTGATGGTATCAATTTTTAAAACATTTGCAATTAATTCTATTAGACTTAAAAACTGACCTGCATCAATTACACGTGTTTTTTGAAAACGCCAAGCAAAACTTTCGAAATTTTCAAGTTCATTTAATCAAAATGTTACTAAGGTTTTATGTTTATAATGACCAGAGAAGTTTATCCTCAAATTTACATTTCATTTACATTAGTACTACCATTCATAGAATGTATACATAATAATAGTAATTAACTAAGAGACATAGTATACATTTATTAAGAGAGGTTTTAAAACCGAGTATCCAGAATTCTTGTAATTTAAAACAGTTAACACTTCAGAGACTGTTGAAAAGGTTTATACATGGTTTAATATTGTTAATTCAATCGAAATATCTACTACTAAGGTTGAAGATTAAAAAATATCGAAATCTTGGGCGATACTTTAACTGCTTGTACCTCTTAAAGTAGCCATCGAAGAAGAAAATGTTATTATGAGTTTGTAACTCAGTGTTCATCGAACAACATCGTACTGGAGAGTTTTATCTATTAAATCATTACACCCTGTATAACTTCCACAAAATAGAGCTACTCTAAAAGAAAAATTAAAAACAGATCTTCAATGGACTGGCGGGCGTACTTCGTTATACACATTATTACGTTATTAAGAATTTCGGTAGCGAAGAGCAGAAAATAGTCGGAGGCTGCTTGTGGAAAAAGATGACATTCGCTTAAAAAGGATTAAATACCTTCAAAACCATACAATATTATTGCCAATACAAACATCCAATTGTACATAGATGAAACCTACATCCATGGAGGACATAGTGTTAAATATTCACAAAAGGCAGAGATGGATCATCATTCATGCTAGAGTGGAAATGGGTTTTATTCCAAACATTTTAGCTATGTATAAATCAGGGAGCAAAAGTGGAGATTACGATGATAATATGATGTATCTGCCGGGGAGCAGGTATCCCATTAAAACACTTATTTGAAGAATCCGTCCGGACTTGATAACACACATGTTTTGAAAACTGTTTTTCTTATGTAGATCTTCCTGCAGAATCCGAATCCAGAGAGCATCAGTCGATTTGAATAGCCTTGACCCTTAAAAAGTAATCTTTTACGTAAAATTTTGAAAAATCAGAAAGGCAATACTTTTCAGTTTACGTCATCATAACTTCAAAAAATTCTCCTAGAGAGATTTTTTCACCAAAAATTTATTTGGACTTTTTACTAAATATAGTCTGGATTATATAAGCATTAATCTTTTATAATAAAAAAAACTTTCTCGCATAATGAAATTTTTCGTACACAAAAAATATGACATAGTATAACAAAATGAAATTTACAAGCATAATTCAACAACGCCTAAGTCGGTACACAGAAAGGGAATTGGGAGATTACCAGTGTGGGTTTAGGCCAGGCAGATCCACAGTAGATGCCATACACACAATGAACCAAATAACAGAAAAAGCCTATGAATATAACATCGAACTACACCTGCTATTCATAGATTTCCGCAAAGCATTCGACGAAATTAAAAGACCACAAATAATAAAAGACATGCAAGAACTACAAATACCACAAAAATGAATACGACTCACGTAAATGACAATGGAAAACTCAGAAGCGGCAATAAAAGTAGGAGATGAAGAGACAGAGTATATCGAGATAAACAAGGGCTTAAGACAAGGGGACGCACTATCGCCAGTGCTATTCAACGTGGCCATAGAAAACATAATAAGAAAAACAGAACACAGAGGAACAATAAGAAACAAGGAAATACAGGTGTTGAAATAATAGATAAAGAAGCGAAAAAAAGAGGGCTCTCAATGAACGAAGATAAGACATGGTATATGAGGTGCAAAAGAGGAGACACAGAAGATCAAACACCATACAAGATAGGACAATACAAATTCAAGAAAGTGCAAGCATTAACGTATGTAGGTACTGAGATAAATAATAAAAACAGTAAAGTACAAGATATAAAAGATAGAATCCAAAGGGGACACAAAATGTTTAAAGTGGGTATTCCACACGATGTTTTGCCACGTGGGAAGATGCTCAGTTTCTCCAGCAGGGAAGCAGCCGGGGAAGATATTTAATAAATTTGCTATTCCACATGAATTGTTTTAGCCGCGTTTTCTCTCCCATTTTCACCCAGCTTTTATTATTATTTTTATATTATTTTGTTAGTAGGAGTATCCGCTTTAGTGAGTAGTAGTAGTAACTGTTTCTATTTTTATAATCACTACTCTATAAACCTTTATACATTTCAATAACTTCAGTTATAAATCTTTTTGAATTATAACGTGAATCAGACATCTTAATTTTTATTCGTTTATTTATTCACTCGATTAAAAACTATCTGTATATGTATTTAAAAACCAATAACCTCTTTATAAAGTAATATAAACTGTAAAGTAACCAATAATTCGTGAGGTATCTTTACTGGCTTCAAATGTGCATGAGCATAAACATAAAACTTGCGGGGAAGATGTTTGTTGCTATTCCACATGAAAGTTTTGGGAAGTTCAGCGGCAAACCGCGTGGTATTATCGATCATGACCGATTCGCATGGGGATCCCCATCGTTGCCTGATACTGGGAGAAACCATCAGTTTTTTGCTATTCCACAGGACAGTTTCTCCACCGTTTTGTCCTAAATGGGGAAGATGCGCGGCAAAACATCGTGTGGAATACCCACTTAACATATACAAACCACTGCTAAAAGATCGTAAGCTTACAAAAGACACTAAAATAAGAATTTACAGGACGTTAATAAGACCCGCAGTTATATACGCAGCAGGAACAATGAGGTTAACAAAGAAGGATGAAGAGCAATTAAGAATATATGAAAGAAATATACTAAGAAGAATTCTAGGCCCAGTGAAAATAGGAGAAGATGAATATAGAGTGAGGATGAACGAAGAAATAGACAGCGAGATAAAAAGTGAGGACATAGTACGAGAAATGAAAGCACAAAGGATACGATGGTTGGGACATGTAACGAGAACAAATGAAAATAGAATGATCAAGACAATAACAGAATGGGAACTAGGAACAACAAGACCAAGGAGGAGACCCAAAAATAGATGGAAAAACGAAGTCCTAGTAGATCTAAAGAAGATGGATGTGAGGGGATGGAGGGAAAAAACCACAAATAGACAGGAATGGAGGAAGATAGTAGCAAAGGCCAAATCAAACCAGAACATTTGACACCGCCTAGATGTAATAATAAGCACTAATCCCGCTTAATAAAAAGGATTGAAGAGCCCTAAGGGCGCCAATGATTCCCAAAGGAATTAAGGCAGATAATAATAATAACAAAATGATAATTTTCTCAGATTCTTTTCTCAAACCTGAATTTTAAGTAGTATTTTAGTAGTATGAATTTACAACTCTGGAACAATTCTTTGAAATAAGATTAACTTTCCAGTTCCATTGAGGATGAAGTTATGACAATGAAAACTGACACTTTTTGTGTCTTTTTAAAGGTCAAGGCCAATTCAGATCAACGAGTGCCCTATGGATTTAGATTCAGCAGGAAAATTTATATAAAAAACAGTTTTCAAAACACGTGTGTCATCGAGTCCGGATGACCACATCGAATTTAAGCATGCTGTACCCAACTATATGGAAATTATTATTAATCAATTTACCTGAAAAACCCATAGTGATAGGGTAACGAAGGTAATAATGCCACAAAACAAATTTATACAAAAGTCGGCACAAAAAATCTTGTGTATCACATGTTCAGAAACTGCTTTGCAAGTACCGTATTTGCAGACCTCAGCTTCGCTTCAGCCCGCAAACCATACAAGTATGTACTTACAAAAGTGCAGTTTCTGGACTTTGTGATACAAATAAAAATTTTCATCTTCACTGTTGATTACTTGATTAGTTTTTGTGGTCCTAGCTCTCAAATTTTTGTTCCAATATCTTATTTAACTAGATTAACTAGATTTTCCGAAGTTTGTTAACATATTATGCCTGTTCAGTTAGACAAGGAGACTAATTTTTACACAAGATCTGCTTTGCCTATAAAATTTCATCTACTCTTTCAAAACCGAGGTGTAGAAAAATAAGTAAAAATAAGAAACTACTGGCATCATATATAAATATTTCACAACTTCATTGCATCCATTAAAAACCCTTTCCTGGGATGCAATTCAAAGAGTAACTAATAAAGAAATTCAGCAGAAATCACAGCATTAAAAACATGAACAGAAACCACCATTGAATGTTTTCAGAAAGTTTTAAAAGATAGATGAAAGACTTAGCACATTAGATATTTATATAGAGGGTGTATTATTGGTTTTGTTACATAGGTGTATAGCATGTAAAAAACACAATTTCTTAGATATTAGCTCTTAGATATGCGCTAAAACATCTTATGAAACGAATACTTTATACTATTTTTTCTATTTGCGTTAGTTCATTATTAAATAATTAAAAAAATTACTTAGTTTTAAATAAAATTTGTTAGGGATATTTTGGTAAGTAGTATAACAGTTGGCAACACTAGAAATTAAATGAAATTGTTTTTTTTACATAATCTCGTTAACTTTAGGTAATCCGTGCGACGTAGAAATTCCCATTCTTAAGTAAAGTTAAGAGTAAATACTTGATTTGTTAAAGAAATTAATGAGGTATAAATGCAATAGTATTTTCAGCAAAGAATGATTTTTGTTAACAAAAATAATTATTCATTGAATCTTTTGAATATTATTACTTTAAGGTAAAGATACATAATTTTATAAAACTGAATTTTATTACGTTAAGTTTATCGTGAGCTATTGCACATACACAATACAATGTATCCCATATAATGACAGTATCAAAATTTACTTTCGTTTTTAAAAATTAATAATAAAAATTAATTTCGTTAATAATAAAGTAAAAACCGTTACGCCCTTAACAGGGCTATTTATTATTCGGTGCATTTATGTGGCCTGCAATACTAAATTAGCGAGCATTGCATTCCAGTTACAAGAGTTCACTGCGTAAATAAGATAAGTTTGACATTCCA
The DNA here is from genome assembly GCA_929113105.1 of Agrypnus murinus. NCBI lineage: Eukaryota > Metazoa > Arthropoda > Insecta > Coleoptera > Elateridae > Agrypnus > Agrypnus murinus. Next base: position 162,903,118 of record OV816024.1, read on the forward strand.
AGAACAGCTGTCTAACTGATATCAACTTTAAAGAATAAAATGTTACTGTTTCCAGTATTCTAAAAAATTTCATTAGGACACGCAAATATAAAATAGTATATTAAAGAACAAGTTCCATAAGGCAAGATTTATTGCACGAGTCCAAATTTAGAAAACGAGCCCTTTGGGGCGAGTTTTCTAAAGGACGAGTGCAATAATGACTTACGAAACGAGTTTTTTATGCTATTTTTTCTATTTTGCGCGTTTTATTCCCTTTTTAAATAAAAAAAAATCGCAATTTCAAAATTTAGGGATTTTTGTGGTAGTTGACAACACTGATGTGACATTTGAAAATTTATTGATTGACACAGAAAATTGGGTGAAGTTTTTGTCAATTTACTTTTTTGTCAATTATTGTCTCAATGCTACCAACTTTGAAAAAGTTGGGCTATTAAAGCACTCAAATGAGCTATTAACGCACTGTTTTGGGTGCTTTAACAGCTTTATTATAGACGCAAAATAGAAAAAACATGTTATAAGAATGATACTAATATAAGAAAAAATCTAAAAATTTAATCTTATTATGAGGTTACACCATTATTATTATTCAACAATGATAGTAATCTAATAAAATTAAACAACAAACAATAAAAAAAGAAAGAACAAATATAAATTTATAAAAGATGTTCATAATACAAAAGCATGACATAACCTCTTAGGGATTCTTGATATTAATTTGACAGCTATTGTCATGGCTAACATGGCTAATAAGATTTTATAAAAATAAATTTCTTGGAGAATTCTCATGCAGTTTTTCCACACCGGTAGCAATTGTAACTTATTGATGAATGATTCTGTTCCATGAAACTATGCATAATTCTTGTATTTATACCTAATGTCTAAATTTAACATGGTAAATGTTATTAGCGAATTTCCCATTTTACAATGTTAATTTCCTATTCCAGGAAATCGGTTATATCTTGGAAACTATCTAACACATAATGCTAAAGTGTGGGTGTTTTGAATAGTACTCAATAAGATATTTATAGCTTTTCTACAGTGACTTTCCCTCTAAAATAATTAGGGAAGCCAATATCTGAAGAATTGTGTTTTTACATGCTATTCGCCTATGTAACAAAACCAATAATACACCCTGTATCATCTATTCATTAACTGGAATAGTAACTAAAGCAAATAAATCGAGTGACTTTTGCAATGTAACAGTACTAAAATAATGTTCAAAACTTGCAAGATTGTTACAGTATAAATTATACCAACAACTACTTTACAATAACCCTAGAGGAGGCCGTTGCCCATTAATGGGATCCTATAGGCTATGATGATGATGACTTTACAATTAGCTTATCAGAAATTATATCTAGGTTATGTTGATTTCTGACAAACTTCGTAAACCATTAAAAACTTGAAACTGACAAAATTGAAATAAGTTCATATTATTCATATTATTAGACAATATTATGTAAGTAAGTGTAAAAAGAACACAGATAATAATTCCTAAAATTTGTGGAAAGATTTGAATATAATTATGTTTTTAGATATTGATTTTCACTTCATCCATTTTTAATATTTATTTGTAACGTATTAATAAATAATTGAAAGATTGAACGTAACAATATTGTATTTAACATTTTGCTGAAATAAGATATTGCTATAAAAACAACGTTGGTATAACACTATTGAAAGGTGTTGGCGTCATAATATATTCCAGCACTACAGGCCAGAAGGCCTTTGGCTTAAGTTTTGAACTATTTTCTTCCACTTCACTCTATTCCTTGTTACTGTTTCCCAGTCTGTTATCTTGTGACTATTTAAGTCAGTCTACTTTTACACAGTCCCACCAAGTCTTTTTAGGTCTGCCGCATCGGTTTCTGCCCCCTACTACACTTTTAAATGCTTTTTTAACCGGATCATTCTCTTTTAACCTTTGCACATGCCCTAGCCATCTTAATCTGTTTTGTTTCACTATTACACTTAGGAGTGTATCACCATAGCACTCTTGTACTTCTTTGTTTGTTCTTCGTCTCCAAGTTCCGTTCTCATTTATTCCCCCAAAGATTTTTCACATTACTTTTCTTTCCAATCTTTCGATCTTATATTCATTTTCAGATGTAGTAACCCATACCTCGCTTGCAAAAATGACTCTTGGTCTGATTACTGTTTTGTATAATTTTATTTTTGTTTTATTTGAAACTATTTTGTTGTTTAAAATGTTTTTAAACATCCCTATGCTTCTTGATCCTGCTAATAAGCGCCTATTAATTTCTGTGTCAAAATCTCCATCGCTTGTAAACTCAACCCCCAAGTAACTAACTTTGTTCACCAGTTTTAATTTTGTAATTTGTTTATTCTCTCCTTTGATCTCTAAATTTTGATTTTCTTCTTGTTGGGTGTTACTTAGAATCATATAAAGTGATTTCTGTGTGTTAACTTCTAATCCGACCTTACTAGCCTCTCTTTGAAAGTCGTGGACTAAAAGTTTTAATTCTTCTACTGTTCTGCACAGGATAACCAGGTCATCTGCGTATGCGAGGCATTGATGCGACCTTTTTAGTACATTTCGTGTTTGATCTATTCTAGTTTTCCTTATTATACTTTCGAGAACTACATTGAATAGTGTTGTTGACAAAGGATCGCGCTGTCTAAGACCTGTATTGCTTCTAAATGTCTTGGATTCATGTTGTTGGAATTTTATTTTGTTCATTGTTATTTCCATGGTCATATTTACCAATGTTATGAGTTCTTCTGAGATGTGGAGGTCTCTCATCGATTGTACTATTTTGGTTCTTCTAATAGAGTCGTAAGCTTGCTTTAGGTCAAGGAAGACTGCATGTATTGGTGTGTTTTTGGTTCTGCACTTTTCGTGTATTTGTCTTAAAATGAAAATATTATCTATTACTGACCTCCCATCTTTAAATCCTGTTTGATAGTGACCGATCTTATCAGATATTTCTTCCTGTAACCTACTATTTATTATATTTGCTAGTATTTTGTACGAGGCGTTCAATAATGATATTGGTCTATAATTTCCTGGTATTGTTCTATCGCCTTTTTTGTGAATAGGTGTTATTATTGCTGCTGACCAATCTTGTGGCATTTTCCCACTTACCCAGGTTTGTCTTAGTAATATAAATAATCTGTTAGTCACTGTTTCATCTGCATTTTTAATTAGTTCGATTGGGATGTCATCAGTACCAGGCGCCTTGTTATTTTTAATTTTTTCCACTGCTCTTTTGAACTCTTCTTCTGTTGGCATCCTAATCTCTCGATTCATCTTATCATTGATCTGAGTCACCTTGTTTGTTTGATCAGCTAGGATTTTGCTGTAATGTTCCACCCAGATATTCATTATTTCTTTTCCTTCCATACATAACGTTCCCTTGCTATCTTTTAATCCTGTAATATTTTGACTATTTTCTTGTTTTACTCCTTTCAGCTGTTTATAAAATATTCTTGAGTTTTTGTTTTTACTTAGTTCTTCGATCTCTGCAAGTTTTTTGTTCAACATTTCTCTCTTCTTTTCTCTACAGAGGCTGTTGACGGTATTTCTTAGTGTTTTGTACTTTTCTTGTGCTTCAGTGGTTTTCTGTTGTAACATAATCCTTTTTGCACTTTTTTTTTCTTTGACTGCCCTCTCGCATTCTTCATCAAACCAGTTGTTTATTTTAATTTTATTTGTACTTTTTAGCACCATTGTGCTTTCGGTTATACTCTCTTTTATTATTTCCCATTGTTTCTCTATGTTCGATTCTTCTATTGTAGGAGTTTTTTGGTCTATCAAGTTCCTTGTCACTTCTGTGTACCTTTCTTTAACTGACTCATTTTTTAGTAGTTCTAAATCGCAGGTCTTCTTCTTTAATTTATTCTTGGGTATATGGTGTAGAACTTCTCTTAATTTTGCTTTAATCAGGAAGTGATCTGAACCTAGGTCTGCTCCTCTGTGTGTTTTTATGTATTCTATTGCCTTCATGTTAACTTTTGAAATAAGTAGGTGGTCTATTTGATTTTGTCTTACGGTCTGGGCTTGTCCAGGTCATTTTGTGTATGTCTTTCCTTTTCAGCCAGGTGCTTTTAATCACCATGTTCTTACTTGCTGCGAAGTTGACTAGTCGCTGTCCATTATCGTTTGTTATTTGATGTAAACTCTCTTTCCCTGCAACTTCTGAAACCCAGTTTTCCCTTCCAATTTTTGCGTTCATGTCTCCTGCAATTATTTTTATGTCGTAGCTTGGTAAACCGTCTAACATTAGTTCTAGACTTTCATAAAATTCTGTTTTCACTTCTGGTTCGTCATCTTCGATGGGTGCATGCATATTTATTAGACTGTACTTTCTTACTTCTCCTCTTATTCTCATGTAGCTTAATCTGTTGCTGAACACCTAGAAGTCCATCACCATATGTTTCAAATCTTCTTTTATTACAAAACCAGTTCCTAGTCTGTTTTGTGTACCTCCTCCATTGAATAAAACATAATTTTCTATCTTTGTTGTTGATATATCTTTTAAATTCGTTTCTTGGATTAATAATAAACGCCTTTATTTCCATAAAGAAAAATCAAATAACAATAAATAAATAAAACAGTTCGCTACGTGATCTTCAGACGAAATCTAGCCAAGGGCTACTCAATTTAACCTGAAAATCTGGCAAAATATAATTAATATAACAAAATAAAATATAGTGAAGGCAGTACAATATTTCATATAATAAAAATAATAATAAAATAAAAGTAGATATATATATATATATATATAGGTAGGTAGATAATGAGACCAAAGACACAAGTTTAAATTATTGCGTTTGTATGAAATATTTTTTCAAATCACATTTAAACCTCTTAGTAGAACAAATCTTTATATCCATAGGTAAAGAGTTGTAGAGTCTTACTGCATTATAGCCAAAACTTCTACGAAATAAAGATGATGTGTGTTTTGGCATGTTAAGCATGTAGTTATAGCGAGTGTTCACGGAGTGAACGTATGACCTAGGTATCAGTTCTGAGCTAAGAGATGTAGACTTTTTCGTTGTGAGTAGTACATGTGTAAACGATCCCAATTGATACTTCCAACGATTCTCCATGTTCAGCCACCCGAGTTCCTTAATTTTATGGGAAATATGATCATATCGACGTAAATTAAAGATAAATCTACAGCACCAATTCTGAATCTTTTGTATTCGTTGTTTATCAATTGCATCAAGACAAGGACCATAAATCAAATTACAATAATTAAAATGTGACAATACTAAACTCTCGGAAAGCATTTTTTTCTGACTAAAATTTAATATATCTTTATTAGCATATAATACTTTTAAAGATGAATAGGCTTTTTGTATAGCTTGCAAACATGCTGTTTAAATCGTAAATTGGTGTCTATAAGTATACCTAAATTTCTGGCAGAGTCCATCGTAGACAACTTTTCGTTGTTTACGTGTATATTATGATCAGTTTTAACAATATTAATTTGCTTTTTATTTCCAAACAGTAATAAATGTGATTTTTTAGTATTAAGTTTTAAATTATGTGCATGTGACAGTACCATAATCATGTCAAGATCTTTATTAATGTCAACATATGCCTGAGCTCTGGCTGTAAAAGCAAAGGATTTGTAAATTTGCGTATCATCAGCATATGCTTGCACTTTACAATACCGCAAAGCTTTCAAAATATCAGAAGTATATATAATAAATAGTAAGGGGCCCAAAATAGAACCCTGTGGGACACCAGACGTGATAGGAAACGGATTAGAAGATTGATTGTCATTCTTAATAATTAACAATCTATCTTCTAAATAAGATTTAATTAAATTAACAGCCGAATCTTCAAATCCGTAATAACTTAATTTCGCACAAGCAAGTTGATGATTAATTGTGTCAAAAGCTTTTGAGAAATCCAGCAAAATTAACGCGGTAATACTTTTTTTAATAAGATATCTAATTTATATTCTTTTATCAATTGCTTTAACTTTCCTTGTTTGAATAGTCCTTGGACGTTCCAAAAACCTAGTTCTATTTTTGCTTTCTCATTTATAAGTTTGTGTTTTGTGGTGGTTTCTTCATATTTCTTCTTTGTCCTTGCCCAGTTGATCAATTCTGTTTAGCCAACTTTGTGGTTTTTCGTTTCCCTTTTTTATTTTTAGTAGCTGTTTAGAGTTTTTCAGCTGAATAGGTAATTTTATTTTTGCTGAAAGCTTGATTATAATTTCCTAGCTTTTTTTGTAATTGTTCTAATTCATTCTGCAATTCCTTTCTTTCCCTATCACGTGTTTCCTCTCTTTTAATTAATTCGTTCTTTAATTCTCTTAATTCCTGGGTAGCTTCTAATAATTGTTTCAATAATTGTTTCGAAGATTCTTCTAGCAACATCTGTAAGGGTGATTCTAACTCTTGTAGAGCCTCCCGTAAGGGGATTGTGTGTGTGTGTATATATATATATATATATATATATATATTTCTTTCTTCTCTGTTGCGCGATATCCCATTATTATAACCCTTTCCTATATATATATATATACATACATACATACATACAGCATGTCTCAAAAATAACGAACAATACGTGAATACGAGATAGTTGATGATGTGTAGAGAAAGTTTTTCCCATAACTTTTTTTTCTAAAATATTTACTTTCAGAGTTATTTAAGGTTCAAGTTTTGAGTCCGGTCCTGCACGTTCTGCTCCACAATCTCCTGATGTCGCATAATGCTGAGGACTGTAGTTTGTTGAACTTTACAGCATTTGTCAATACAGCACAATTTTGTCAATGACGCAAAATACCCAAATGAGTTGATCTTGAAAACACTCGTAAATAAGACACGTTCCGTTTTGCCATGTTATGGTTTGTTTATTTTAAAATAAATTCAAGGTCTAATAACAGCTTAAAACATCTTACTTTAAAGAGAGAATCTGATATCATATTTCAATAAGGGAATTCTTTATGTGTGGTGGCGTTGAACGTAATTTAAAAAATGCGATGCTAATACATTTTACTAGAATCTGAAGCATTAATATTTAAAACTAATAGTAAACCTTTTCATTAAAACTGAAATAAAATTTTACAAAAATGATCTTGGGCTCGAAATTTCTCAATGAACGTAAGTCAATAATCAAAAACTCTCTTTGTTATAAACATCCCCTTTCGCAGACTTTCCTTATTTATAGCAATTCTTTCTTTCGTATTCTGTGCTTGTAAATAAAATTTTGGACTAAACATTCCGCAAAAATACACATAGTGAAATTTGATCTATGTAAAATAAACAAAACGCAATTTAAACAAAGGATACAAAACATAAATATATTTTTACGTTCTGTAATAACATTCGAAAATAAACAGAAGATAAATTAACCTTTTAAAAAGAACATTTTCATATTTAGGGAGCCGCCAGGTTGTATTTGCGGCCCGATTGTGGTTTACTCAAAAAACTACAAAAAACGCAATTTATTAAATAAGAGCAATTTTTACCATTAATCTATTTTATTTAAAACGGAAAACACCTTCAAATAAACTCTTGATAATAAAAATTATTAGTTTGATGAACTATCATCAAACGTTTGGGACTTTTTTGCAACTATGCAGTTTAGAACAAAAATGCTTATTACGGTGATATGTCATGGTGTGTATAAAGACGTAACCTTGACCAATATACGTGTTTTTAAATCGACTTCTCCGAATTTTTGCTTAACTCTACACATATCGCTTTACAATGTTTTGACTATCCCAATGCTGGATGACTTATTATTTATTATCAAATTGATGCAAAATATAACAGGACCGTATTAGCAAAAAGTATTGCAAACAATTTTTAACAAATTTACAAAAAAAATTTTTTGAAGGTAGAGTTTTTTTTTCTTTAGTTTTAGATTCTACCTCGGACGCTTTTTAACCCTCTGCGTTATTGTTCGTTATTTCTGAGACACCCTGTATATAAGTTTGTGAGTGTTATAAATTGTATTAAAACATGTCAAGTTATTACTAAAGTTATCTGTAAAACCTGTAGCTAATTGTTTTTATCCTTATTTCATTTTCATGGAGATACATTCAACAAATGTTTAACTTAAAAGAACACAAAATACACGATTGTTGCTTTTAGCTCTCATAAGTTAATACTAATTCAAATACATATACAGTAAAACTTTGGATTATGAGTAACTTGATTTACGAGAGTTTTGCAAAACAAGCAAAATCTTAGAAATTTTAACTTGATAAACGAGCAAGGTCTTGCAATACAAGTAGCACGTATACGTTTTGATGCCATTTGCGCGAGCGTATACTGTTTACTATAGAGCATTGTGGCCACGTGTGTGTGACTAAAGCATCTTTTAAATTTTGTATCCAAGTGTAATGACTGCTTTTTAGTACTAAGAACCAGTACACATGAAGCGATTAATGCACACTACCAAAAACACTCGACCATACACATGCAAGCGCTTAACGAGGCATCACCAGTCATTAGTATGGAGAATCTGGAATTACATGTTGCAACATGCATTTGAATGTGTACGCAATCTATGTAGTAATCACAAATTAGCTAACGCTTCATGTGTGCGGGGTGAATCAATACTGTATTTTGTATTTTTGTATCATTTTTAAATGTATACTAAATAGTTGTGAAACGAATAATCCGAGTTTCTTTTATTTCTTATAGGGAAATTTGCCTTGATATACGAGTGCTTTAGATTACGAGAACATTTCCGAATCAAATTATGCTCGCAAACCAAGGTACCACTGTAATACCTTAAAAAGATTTAGTGACAAAAAATATATATAACGAGTTAATGGAGAAATAACTAAAAATACTAACCTTTCTTTGCAGCTTTCTTTGTATTTCCGATTTTATCATTAACATCCAATAGTCTTTTCTCTAATTCTTGCTTCTTCTCTGCCATCTGTTCATCTTTCGACTTTCCAGGCATTTTCTTATCTATACAACAAATATATTCAATTTAAATCACCAATCAATAAATGTTTAATATTAATAAAAAATATATATAAAAATTCGAATTATTACTTTAAGTTATATAACTCTATATATAATTCTGTTTCTCAATATCGTAAAAGCCTATGCTTCAATGTAAATAAACGGAATATTGCTATTTCAATCCTTAACCCTCCAGTAACTGTGTGGAATAATGTGTATACCTCCAGCATTAAAACCAGGCAGTCTAAACAGTTCACTTAATTAATACAAGATTTTAGTTAAATGAAAAATTTCACCATGTGGTATACCATTAGACTCCCAATGATCTAAGAAGTTCAAAATTACTGCAAAATCCACACAAGTCCCCACATGTGATATGCCATTAGACTTCCCATTACCTAGAGTTCAAAAGCACAACCCTCTCTTATCTCCAGAAACCACTTAAATAATTATAAAAAACTTCCTAATGTGACAAATGATTCACCTCTAAATCACCTACATTAATTATATCAAATTTCAGTGATTTTCTTAAGGATACAACTGTATTCCAGGTGTCCCTTCACGTTAAATAACCATGCGAGTACTGGAAGGTTAATAACCAACATTACAGTTTATTTAAAATCGCAAGTCTCTATAATAGCTCTTTAAATATAATAATATAATTCTCCAATGAATGAGTGGTAAGTCTAACTGATAAATTGTACTCTTTACGTAACTGAGTTAACAGAATTACATTAATTGTAATTTATTAATTAAAGAGTGCCACTATATTTTTGTTCTTGTATATTTAATGTATTAAGGATCATCCTACAGGAATAATGTGTCAAAGATAGCTGTTTAGTTTTATTTGTTAACTGTGGAAAAAAGCCTCTACCCTGCCGCTACAAAAAGTAAGCTCTGACGATAAAAAGAGTTTGGAAAACTTAGTTTTGTTTTTGTTATAAACCTAAGCTTTTGCCAAATTTAGTGTCAAACTCAATACACATTATATATGTCATTCTGAGATCTTCACAAGTAGATAGTATAGCAGTAATGTCGAAATATTACAAGGTGCTTCATATTACAGCTTGTTTCATTTAATAAGAAATACATTTATTAACATTTAGATGTTGCTCTAAAGGAACCATTTAGTGTTAGTTTGTTTCATTTTAATATTAAAATTATTAATTCCTTTAAGGGTTAAATAACAAAATGTTTTCTTAAATGTAAAAATTTAGATATTGTCAAGAGATTAATAGAATGGTAAATGATTATTTCTTTTGTTTAGTCAAATAAATATATAATACAAAATTGTGTTACTCTGATAGATACAAAACAAACAAGAATTTAAAAGTAATATAAAAAGTTTTGGGTAATACCATCTCTTTATTTTTTGCATTGAAACATTTTCTGGCCTGGAGAAATAAAGTGTGAAGATCCCAAAATCGACACGCAAAGATTAAACAATGCCGTTTCTAATTCAATAATTAGGGAACTGAAATTTGACAACAATTATCTAATAGGCTTTGAAATAACATATGACAATAATTAACATAGTTGTCAAAATTTCAACATCAGAACTAGAAAGGGAAAATTGATTTTGCACACTTTCAATGAAAATCTGGATTTTAATGTACGTCAACTTGCTCAGAGAGTAGAACTACCACAATACTATACTGCTACTACCGTTGCAAAAGTTCTAAAAAATATACTGGGCAGGACTACCACACTTCCTCTAACCACCAGGATGCTCCGGGCACTTTAAGACGAAGAAGGCTAAGTTTCCCAAGAAGTTTGTGGTGTGGCAAGCCATCTGTTCTTGTGACTTGAGGAGCCTACCTTTATTAAAGTTATAGATTTCGAATTTTACCTGAAAGAATGTCTGAAGAAACGTCTCGTGCCATTTCCAAGTCAACATAATACCAAGCCAGTTTTCGGTAACCTGTTACTATTCTAATGATGTTAGGATGTGGTACAAAAGATAATGCATTGATTACGTTCCAAACAAATATCATCCACCAAATGTCAGATTTTCAACCCATCAAACTGGTCAATTGTAAAAGGGATTTTGAGAAAAACCGGTAAATTTGTTCAAGTCTTGCAATTGCAAGAATAATGCACTATCCTGAAATAAGTTAACTTATTTATACCTTCTTGGCTTTTAATTACGGGAAGTTTTAGGTATCCTAATTTTGGCTTGTTCACCCTTTACAATGTTGGTTATATCATCTTGATATAGTGACACCACACTGCATCAAATATTTACACTCACTGATACCCCTACTGCACCAAACATTCTACTGTGCCTCTAGATTTGCAACAGCTGTACATTTTTATACTGAATTATCGTGACTGTACTTTATTCATCAAAATTATTAGATTATAAGATAGTATAGGTCAGATAAATAGTGTAATAGTACATGTGATATGCTTCAAGGAAATTATTTATCATGCCAATTCAAAATCTATAAAGACGATGCATCATAAATGAATTTTGGAAACCAATCAAACAGATACAACAGCAACTTTAGATGATACGGTAGCAAATTCATGACCATATTAAATGAATAAAGACGACAATTTAAATTTTATTGCTTGTAATTTCTAAACATTTAACAATTCCAGGCTATGCCAATTACCGTAGTATACACCTTTCAAGCACTTGAAAATGTTTTAACAGATGTAAAATCTTTTTCTCTGTGTGGCATCCTTTATTTAATAAAATAGGTACTATTAAAAAAAAGTTAATACTGCTTAATAAACAACCAGATGCAATGCATTTAAAACAGCCCATTAAATTTTCTATATAACTATGCGAATACATACAAATTGGAAGTATTTGGTTGTTTATTTTATGGCAAATTGCACTAAACTTTTAATATTTGCTTATTTTAACCTTAAATCTGAGTTGAATTTAAATTGATGTATGCACTGCCCTGCTAAGATCAAAGGCGGTAACTGCAAAACTGCAATTTATAAATATACTATGCAGAATTTCAACATGTACTAAGAAAAAGTATGGTCTATTTCTGAGTTGATGTTTTGCAGTTACCGCCTTCGATCTTAGCAAGGCAGTGCAGAGATCCACTGGACTTAATGCTACATAGTACTTAAAAGTTCGGTGCATCTAGCCATTAGAGCCATCTGACAGACACAAGGCTAATTTTAATTCTAAATTTCATGCAAGTAATGCAATTTGGCATTATTCTATTTCCTTATGTATATGCTTACATATAATAAATTGTTCTTGCATGTGCAAAGAGTTTATGTATGTATTTTAAAATTGGAGACATATTGGAAATATATTCTTTATCACAACTTTGTGCAAATATAAAACTTAATAGTAATGCATATTGCATCTGAGACGATTACGTCTCGACGTAGCTTACATACAAAAAAGTGCATTCAGTTACTTCAAATTTATAATTAGAATTAACTCTGTGTCATTGTCACAACACCTCTTAATAACATCACCCTATTCCTACCAACACCGTACTATTATACCATACTAACAATAATATAAATAAAGACAAATTTTATTGTCTTTATAAAAACAAAATAGAGATAAAAACTTATAAAGACAAAAACAAACCTTCACCAGATAACCAGTACTAAAATATGCGCTTAAAGAAATAATATTAGAAATACACCCATTTGATTGGTAGAGCATGCTTTGGAAATGTTACAGTAAATAAGATTTTTAGCAGTTCTCAAAAAAATTTATTTGAAATGTAATGAATTCTTATATTAAATAAAATGCTTCTTAATTTTTCTTCACTGCCTTTTATTTCTTTATTCTATTATTTATCTATCAAGTGTCTCAAGTTGCCTTAGAAATTATGTTCGTCTTACAAAGAAAATATATTAATCATAGGCAGCTTGATCACAGATGTTTTTAGATATATACACCGTTTAGTCTAAGTTTACATTCACGTCATAGATATAAAAGTAGTGACGTAAGAGTACAACCAACTGTGCAAATAATAACTTTCAAAATTAAATTTTATGAAGAAACATTATTTGCTTTATCGAAAACAATAAAATTTAATTTTCATATATTTAGTAATACATTTATTTATAGAATAAATACAAATAGGTTTTTAAACCAAAAAGTAATTTGTTAATTTAATGAGAAAATACACATTCATTTCAACAGAAAAACAGGTTGGTACACCTGTGTAAGCGACACGCTGTATTGTCAAATTTATTTTTCGTGTTTTCTAAGTTCGGTTTACAATAGTTTGTTATCTATTTTGTATTTACAACTGCATTAACTGAATAGAATTCTAGAGTTTCTCAAGCGCTGAGAATATATGTTAAGACTGTTTCCACCATTTCATCTGTGGAAGAAGTTTCCAGTTAAAAGAGGAAACGAAATCAAAAACAAACTACAGACATTGATTCTCTGTAGAGGTAAATATTAGCAATGAAATTTACGAAATACATATATAAGAACAGTGTCACAAACGGAATTATTCTAAATGAAATCCCTTTTGTAACATTTCAACTTGCATTCATTTCGTAGCAAGAGTAGTGCGATAGCAGTACTTAAGTACCTGACGTTATGTGTGTGGCTGTGCTCTTCAATTGATATACCACATTTGGATATAGGAGAACATGTATCACTTAATATTTTTCACAAAAATTGAAATCCAAGTTCATGTATGAAGGAAGTAGAAGTTATTTATCCATTGCCTTAGGACAAATTGGATTCGTATACTATAGGAATGACCATCCAAGACAAGGAATGATGGGGGGATGGATGGGAATGAACCAAGTCATATTGTTCATAAGAGAATAATCCTTTTAAAAACGTACACTGAAAATATGCAGCAAAGGTGTTGGATCAAACAAGGAATATCCAATTCCATATGGCAACAGCGCATAGTCTGTCGTCATAATTTAGTAATGACGTGAATGTAAACTTACACCAAATAATGTATACTAAGTTCAACTTCTTTAAAATTTAAGATATTTAATCTATTTATGTTTAGAGTGATTTTACACGTGAAAATTATTGCGAAATTTTTAACCAAAATTTTACTGAGAATTTTAGACAAAGTTCTTACAATAAATTTGCGAAGAATAATTTGGTGTTCACTTCCATCTCGTTTTACAATAAATATAACTCAAATTATCTTAATGTTTATGGTCATAGGCACGTGTATTTGTGAACAGCTGCAGTATTTATTGTAAACATAAAATGACGTCGTACAAAAATACAGTCGAACCTTGATAAGTCAAAAACCTTGGTTACTATACTCCGGACACTGAACAGATATAGTTAAAAAAAAATCAAGGCAGCACAGATTGTTCTGATTGGTTTTATGTGAAAGTTAAATTTACAATAGAACATTTTTGTATATGAATTGTTAATTCGTTATAAATGATAAAAAAGCCATGAAAAGTTCGCGAGTACTATGTGTTTACATATATTATAATATATAATAAATATTTTTTACAATAAAACAAAGAAATTACATACAAACATACTATATATACATCGCATGGTAAGGTGGCAATCTCAGAACAGTTCTGTTGCTTTCCTGTGTTAATTCGTCGATTACGTTAGCACTCACTGTGTTTAGGTGCATGCTGTTTTACTTAAGATAACAATTCAGCTCTCACATACTGTCTTCGTAGGGGATAGTTTTTTCTGCAGCCAGTTATGTATGTCAGCTTTCTTTGTTGCTAGACGGAATTTTTTCAATTTTTCTTATGTGATAACTTGCGTTATCCAAGACGATAACGCAACCTTCTTCAAGACTGGGCAAAATATTTTTAAACCATTGTTCAAATGTATCTGCGTTCATTTCTTCATGGTAGTCATTTGTTTTCTTGGATTTCAATAACAGTAATCCATTATCTACAAAACCGTCATCAGATCCTATATGAAGGGTGATGAGCCGCTTTCCTTTCCCCGATGGATTTCTCAAGTCAGTCGATAACCCTCTTAAAAATGCATCTCGTGGATTTGTTATGGACATGTCAGCTCACACTTTTTTTGCCATTTTTGTCTTCTTCGGAAACATTGTCCAAAATATCTCTTGGTCTATGACACGCCTTAGGAGCAGCAAAATAATCAGGATGTTGCTTGTGCTCACGAAGTATGTTGTAAACACTGGCCAGACCAATTCATAAAATTATAGTAAATAAGCAGTGGGATTGGAAGGTAAATTAAAACATGACCTATCAATCTAGCAACATTTTCCTCTTTTTTCCATTGAGGATGCTGCTCTTCACACACTTTAAAAGCGTTCATAATTATTTGTTTCACCTCTACAGAAAAGTGCTTTTTTGGCGTTTTTTTTTTGGTGGTGACAACTGAATATTGTTGACGTTTTCATCATCCATTTTTAATAATTTTGCAGTAAGGAAAATTCTACAAATTAACCAACTCATTATTATTATTAACTTTTCATATAATTCTAACTTACTTATTGACAACCGTTCGTGTATTGAATGGTGCGAGTCTTAATAAAGACTTGTAATGTACCTAATATGTAACACAGTTGGAAAAACTGACGGAACTTTCAAAACAACTGACGTAAATGCATGCGTAACAAGCTGGCGTTTGCCGTTTGTGTTTGTATGTGTAAATGAGACTTCTATCGAGTACCGCCCCATTTATTTCAACCAATGGATATTCAAGTTTCAAGTTGCATCTGAATGTCTCTGGTTTTTCATTACTATATCTGTTGGGTAAACGCAGTATAGAACTTATTGTAAATTACAAACAAAATTAGTATATCTAGCCATGTATGTAAATATATACTTTTATAACTCGAATTTTGATTGCTAGAGTTTTTTGATAACTCAACATATGACATGATCCTGTTGGCTATCAATTCTATTCTTGATAACTCGAATTTGTATACACCAGCAAACATCCAGTTAGTTAAAAATGGGGGGGGGGTGAAATTCCCCTAGATTCACATAAATTCTTAGTAGGGTCGGCCAAATGATCATAGTAATCGGCACCGTGAGGTATGAAGAATGCGCTGCCATCCCGATTCCTCGCCCAAAAATAAATAATGTGTTATTATAACTGGTTGAGAAGCTAACTTCAAGAAAGAAACAAATAGCATTTTTATCAAAACTCAAATGTATTGCACTTTTATGTGGCTTTATTATACTCTACAAAGTTAAATGAAGAAATTAGTCATCCATGTGTTAGTTGTAGCTGCTTGTATATTCGTGTGATTTCGTAAAATATTAAAATGTACAATAAAACAACTTTGCAACTACATGTACGTATTAAAAAGAAATTAAGAACTTGATTAATTGAACTTTTGAAAACTCGAATATTTTTCTCTTCCCTTGAAATTCGAGTATTAAGTTTTGTCTGTAGCTGGTGTATTCAGAAAAGTTTTGTTGATAAATATGTATGATATTTTTAGGCCATTTGTTATAAGAGTTTTAAATATATTTTTTATATTTGTGTGTCCAAATGAAGCCATTTGAACGAGGTCCTGCCGCTTAAAGGGCTTTGTGTGTATCAGACAAGGATAGGAATTCCTATGTCACCCGGATTGCCTAAAGTTAACGAGGCACGTGAAAAACACTTGCATAATTTCTAGTGTTGTCAACTGTCACATGCTACTTTCAAAATATCCCTAACAAACTTGATTTAAAACTAAGTGATTTTTTAAATTATTTAATAATGAAATAACGCAAATAGTATAAAGTATTACTTTCATAAGACTTGTCCTTTAGAAAACTCCTTGCTATGCTGGTCGTTTTCTAAACTTGGGCTTGTGCACTAAAATCGTGTCTTATGAAACTAATACTTTAATATACAATTATAAATAGTTAATTAAACTTTATTTTAGGATGCAGTACAATTTAATATTAACTTATAAAATACAATAATAAATTTAACAAATTCCGGACTGTCACTGTAAAATCCATATGGATGTTTGCATTTTCTCCACTTTCATAAATAAAATAAATCTAAAAATGTTTTGCACACCTAGTGATGAAATGTTACTTGATTTTTAGCTTTATTATCATTGCATGCTTGCTTTAATAATATTTTACAATGCAAGTAACCATATTTATTTATTTATTATTTTTGTGCAAGGAATCGGGATGGCCGAGCACCTTTGCATCTCATGGCACCGATTACTATGATCATTTGGCCGACCCTACTAGAATTTAGCCAAATCTAGGGGAATTCAACGCCCAGTAGGGATTTTTATCGTACCAAACATAGCATTGACATGGGACCTACAATTTTACTTCCTATGGAGAATAAGCATTGTTTTTAATTTTTCTCCGCTATGGCAAATTACCAGCTTGGCTGGAGATTGAAACTACGACCCTTGAATTATGAAGCAAACATGCAAACCACTTTTTATTAAAAAAAAAATTAACCAATGTGTTGTACATGTCTACTATGAGCATTTTGTGTGCACTTTTCCGCATCATTTATTGGCAAATTTCTAAAAAATTTGGACATGTTCTAAAGTTTTATTGTAAAGATTTTCACAATAAACTTCGGAGTAAAAATACTGTATTACACTTCAAAGTTTCTTTACAAAAATTATATTAGAAAAATTATTAAAGACTTGCAGCAAAATTTTAGTTAAAAATTTTGCAATAATCGCCAAATAAATTACAATTCTCGTATGCGTAAACTAGTATTATATAATTTTCAAGTAATTATATTAGAACACTTTGAAATAGGAATTGTAAAAAGTAAAGTCTGTGCTCTAGTAATTTGAGAAAACTTATTCTGTGAAATTGTGATACAAAAGTTACATACAAAAGATTTCAGATGTGGCATTAAGTTATTAAGTGGCTTAAGCCATTATCATCATAGTTTGGCTGTGTCAATTGCAATTTGTGTTATCACATGAATTTGACACCTGCTAAAATGCATTGGTTTAAGCTATTTAAGCATTATTGAATATTTAATGTTATCTGTGAAGATTAACCTTTTCAGGGAAGGTGCGATATGAGTATATTTCATCAACACCGAAACTACATCTTCATTACAATTTCCTGCTACTGGTGTCAGAAAGTACTTTTTAAATTCGCTGGTGCAATGCGTATGGAGGAATCAATTCATGTTCTCTAATAGCACCACTAATTCTTGCATGTGGAATCTGTATTTTAAGGCAAATTTAGTAATGACATTCATTTTAAGGTTAACAATTCAGTAACTCAGTAATTCAGTAACTTTTGCTCAATAAAAGAAATCAGTGATTCTCCGTTAAGGATTTCTTCAGTACTGAATGGAGGTTAAAATATAAACATCTGCTTGAATTAAATAAGTAATTAAAAGTGAAAACTGCAATATAATAATATAAAAACTCATTACAAAAATCTTAATTAAAAAAAATTATTATTAAATTATATATTAAGTTAACTACCTCGACACCGAAAGGTATAAGGGGTTAAAGATTATGTACGTATGTATATCAAGTTATCTGGCAAAGTATACAATAAGAAATAGGATTAAAAATATACAGTGCGATTCTAAAGTATGGAATAAATCCGATAAAAGAGGAAGTATTGATTTTTGGAATTTTTCCAAAAATCAATTTATCTAATTTATTCCATACTTTAAAATTGCATTGTATGTAGGTTATGAAACACTGCATCACACAGCCATAAATTACAAAAATCCAATATGACAGCTAAATAATTCTATAAGGCAAATGTCCAATCTTAAACAGTTTATTGACAATTCCTTTGTATTTTATAAAACAGATTTTAACAACGTAGAATAACAGACATAAGTTGATGTACAAACACCTGAACAATGTATGCCACTTGCATTATAAATTAGTAAGTGTATTTGTGAGCGTAATAGTGTAAAGTGTAATACACGTTTGTATTTTCTGCCATGAGATGGCTTTGTAAACTAATAAATATAGATAGATCCTCCATTACAATTAATAGTAACATCTTAGAGAAACCTAACACAAAGAAAAGGTTACTGTATGGGTGAATATCTGCTATTTGTGTATTGACTACCCATTTTTGTGAGCAACAAAAAACTTAAAATTAAGTTTGTGTGTTTTATTATCTAAAAAGTAATTCCCATTTCCACACTAATTTAAAGTGGGCCAGTAATTATTACGCATTTTGGGAGTTTCATGGTGACCAGGGGGGTTGCACAAGAACTAGGGTAGTCAGGCTCGGCGCGAGGCGGGTTCAACGCGTTCCCAGGAACCTGGCCCCGCGCATTATAAGGCGCCACCGCGTTGCAACTTACAAATACGCGCACTTTCTCTGCTGCTGTAGTCTCACCGATGTTTCCGTGTCACAAAACAAATTTGTACCATTCAACCTACGTAAATCTCGATGATGTAATTAAAAAAGCAACAAAAAAAGCCGAAAGAAACAATTTTTAAACTCACCACTTTGAAAATGATATTTTGCGAATGTAACAGTTAAACGCAAACGTAGTGTTTGCGCACTCGTGCCTTAGGAAGATGCAACAAGTACTGGCCCTTTTAGGCTCTTTAAAAATAATTTGACTTAATCATAACAAAATTAGAAACAATTAGAAAATTCCTCCACTAAACATTTTTAAACCAAATTGGTATCATTTTAACGGAAATTTTATGCTGATTATGAATATGTAAATCATTTTTGGGGAAACGCTCCTAAGCCTCCAAAATTGGTTGCTACCACCATTATTATTCATTTTCATGGAGATTATGCATTTGTTTACTTTTGATTCCCAAATTTGGAGCTTTTAGGGCACTCGCTCCAAAAATGATTTACATATTCGGAATTAGCATTTTTTTGGAGCAAACTCCCCTAGGCCTCCAAAATTGGTTGCTACCAACCTAACTTTCATAAAAACGCCACTGCCTACCAAAACGCTATGCAAAAGTAAATTTGAGTTTTTTCAACTTCACCTAACCTAACCTCACCTAATCTAAGGCTAACCTAATCTAAACCTAACTTAACCTAATCTAAACCTAACTTAACCTAAACTAAATCTATCTAACCTAAACCTAAATTACACAATTTAGCAATCATAGAAACTTAATATAATTATTATTCATTTCCATGGAAATGAAACATTTTTTACTTTTGATTCCCAAGTTTGGGGCATTTGGGGTGCTCGCTCAAAAAATGATTTACATATTTGGAATTAGCATTTTTTGGAGCAAACGATCCTAAGCCTACCCTAACCTAACCGAAATCTAACCTATACCTAACCTAACCTAAACCTAACCTAACCTTCCCTAATCTATCTAATTTGGCAATCATAAAAACTTAATATTATTCAATTATTATTCAATTCTATGGAAATAAAGCATTTTTTACTTTTTGATCCCCAAATTTAATGCGTTCGCCCCAAAAATGATTTACATATTCAGAATTCTCATAAAATCTTCGGTAAATGATTTTATGATGACCAGTTTGGTAAAAAAGGTGGGGATTCTTTAATTATATCTAAACAGTGGCGTGCGGTCCATGGAAGCAATGCTTCCCTTAAGATTTATCTATATATATAAAAGGGAAAGATTGTCTGTATGTATGTATGTGATTTTCTCCGCAACCACTGGACCGATTTGGATGAAATTGGTATCATTGGAAAGGTGCTATCTTGGCCCAGAATAGAAAATAAGACCAAATTGGACTCTGATCGGCCATCGTGGTCCTAAATAACAGCGAAAAACCCATATATGGAAGTTAAAAATGGGTACTGAGATTGATGTGAATAGATATGTTGTCAATTGTCAAATTTGGTAATTTGACAATTACAAAAAGTAAAAACATGTAATTTCAATAAAGCGTAGCAAAGCGCGCCGGGTATTTGCTAGTTAAAAATAAAAACCAATGCTAACAAAAGTATTTTTATAAAATTATGGCAATCGTTTATTTAAATTTAAGCTCAATATCAATTCCGTACAGTAATATATATTATGTAATTAGGAGATCAAGCGATACTTTAAATCCAAGAAGATGTATAACGCCGAGGCGCTAGCCGAGGCGTTATAACATCTTCATGGATTTAAAAAAGCTTGATCTCGGTATTGCATAAGTTGTTTTATTTTATTTCATATTTCAATCCTAATTTCTCCCTTTTAAAATCCATCCGAATTTATTGCATAAAGAAGCAAGTTGCCTTGTCTGTGTCATCATACGTGTAACTAAGGAGATAAAAAGCAGCATGCATGCATGCATGTGGCTATAATGCAACATCAAATTATTTATGTTGCCAACAACAACGTCTTGAACTCCGGTGCCATTGACAACGGAGATCAAGATATAAATTATATTACTAATTGTGGTATATAAACAATTGTTTGAAATACGAAATGAAATAAAATGTATAATTATTTAAAGTATTAATTTAAATTAGGCTTATTAAACTTGCGCGGAAAGGTAATACCGATTGAAATGTGTTACATATACACTGCATATAAGCACTGATTTCGTTGCTTACTGCACTTCTCCTGGCCTTGGCGGGCGGAAGTGTTGTGGTATACAGACGATGCGGTAGACAAGGTCGTTATTTTTAGTGTGCTCCGTGCCCAAATGCTTATTTATTATAATTTGGTTATTTGTTCGATTTAGTTTTTGTTATGTAAATCTGCGAATGAGACTGTATTAGCATTTTATTATTTCAATTTGTATAAGTTAGATTTTTTTTTTTAAACAAATAATTCTTTTTAATTTGGTTTGTTCTGTATGCAAATTTAAAACTGCATTATCGTCATGATTGCAAATTCAGTTGCTTCGGTGCAAGGTTCGAGTACTTCCGACACATCTGATTTTGTTGTAAATTAAATTTGTAAATTATCAGATAAAGAATTTTCTGCATACAGTTTTGGAGAGAAATTACAAATTGCTGAGAAAGGCACATCAAAACCATAACTTTCAAATTTAACAACAAAGATTGAAACCGGCACCAGGTATTTTGCTAAAAAAAGACCGAGAAATTGAGTTTCATTATAAATAAATAGTAGTACTTTTTTAAAAATAAAGAATAATAGTCAATAAATTCATAAGTATAAAGTGTAAAAGTTCTTTTTTGAAAAACTTTTAAGCTTAATAATTATAGCACTCTTTTTTTATTGTACCTGGTAGGTATGTTAAAATTAAAATCATAGTTGCTTCCCTAGCCTAAATTCTCACCGCACGCCACTGTATCTAAAACTTAATTTAGAAACTATTTGGGTATTAGAAATGACAAAAGATTAGTAATCGATAATAATTCCACTAAAATATAGCCCTTCTATTTCAAATAGTAGCGACATCGTGGAGCAAACCAGACACAAACTTTAATAAAGACAAAAACACCACATGCATACATATTGTTTCATTATTTTAACAAAAATTTGTTTAAAAACTACAATTTTGTACTTGTACATTACATTAATATGATACATAAAATATCAAATCTAGTAACTTTCAACGTCACCAACATACTTTTGCTCCAGCGATGAGATCAATCGTTGTCGCTACTATTTGAAAATAAAGGAGCTATACACTGAAAAATGTGCGTGCGCCATCTATTGGCAACAAGTGAATGCTACTGCCTACTTGGTT
Organism: Agrypnus murinus; assembly: GCA_929113105.1. Taxonomy (NCBI): domain Eukaryota; kingdom Metazoa; phylum Arthropoda; class Insecta; order Coleoptera; family Elateridae; genus Agrypnus; species Agrypnus murinus. Next base: position 162,925,531 of record OV816024.1, read on the forward strand.
TCATGTTTACTTTGAATTCGAAACAGTATTACAGATTTTGGTTAATTAGGTTTTTTCATTGTTGTTCAAGTTCGTTTCAAAACTCGATGCGTGAAGTCATTTTCAACAAATTCGCGCAAATGAATTAGTCGTTCCTTCGTCGCTTCTGCTTAAAAAATGTGCTTATACGTGACTTCTCATTTTCGTAAATAACTATATGATACTCGATGATCCTATTGTAATATATAATAATGTGTTTAGGCCAAGTGCATTTTGAACCCGGCCCCGCAAAAGCTTACGCCGGCCCTGAGGGTAGTGACAATTTGATCAGAGGAGTGACGCTAAATCAAACCAAAATAGTCAAGGTGCCTAATAATGTAACCAAAATAAAACTACCTACAGTATTACAATAGAGCTCATTTCGTAATAACAACTTAAAAAGAACCAGGGGAGAGACCAGGGAAGTGACAGATTCACATTGAACTTACCTTAAAGAACCAGGGGAGAGATACCAGGGGAGTGACGGATTCACATAGAACTTAAAATAATACCCAAATGCAAAATAGGATAATCTTCATGTTGTATAATTTTAATGATTTCTTTAATGTGTCTTTAGGCACGAGAAGTGAAGAAGTAATCCACTAAATCTATTAGATTAATACGTACCAGAAGAAAGACAGCGTTCACTGGCACACCAGCACTTGTGCACCAAACACGTCATCAAGTGTCGCTAATGCTATGTAAAAGAACACAATCGGTTAACTGTAACCAACTACCCTATTGAACGCTCGACGTCATTAGGGTTAGCATATTTTCGGATGTATGCAAAGAACAAGATTCTTTGAAATATAAAAAGCAGAGTAGGAGACACTAAATTTATGGACAATGAAGAAAATTTCAATAATTTAACTTTGTATTAATCTTTACTATTTCTTACCTTATAGTGATAATAAGAAACTTTCTGGTTTAATAATACCAATGATTAAATATTTATAACTTTTATACATAAATCGGGTAAAAAGACATGCCAGGGTAGAGACATTTTCAGCATTCGAATGTTTTTGCTAGAAAATTGTAAATACTTTTTCTCTTAAATTCCAACGTGCGTAATAGTGCAAAATTATTGCTACCTTACGAATATTTTATATGTATAATATAAATTACAGTTCATTAGATATTTGCGGAGGCACACTAAAATAGAATAGCAGATATTCACCCGTATGCCTCTTGTAATGGCAATTTCATGAAAAGTTACTTAAAAATTATAATCTCGTGGCTGTACATTACGTTAACATGATCTTTTTTACACAACAAATTTTATTACACAACAATTTGACAAATATGATGTAAAAATGAAAAATTGATAGTTTTAGGCGGAAACCAAGAAGCACTGTTTAATGGAAATAACATAGTATTACCACAGTATAACATACAATAGGCCAACTCTCGCAAATATTGAAAGCTATTGCTAAGAAGTTGGCAGAAGGTAAACAGCAGTTTTGCTTCATACCCACAACCGAGCACATGAAGTTAGCCAGAGCCGTATAATGTTTATGATATGCGAGTGGCCCCGGACGGATGGAATGGGTAGCATCATATGTTGTGAGCCGCCAATGTATTTAAATGCCTAAGGCTGTTTAAATACATTGAAAAAAATGTTCGTTAGTTTTTCAGGTTGCCTATGGATAATCATTAGTAAGTGTTATTTTTTCCTATATACTATTTTTTAATAAAGTTTCTCATAAAAACCATGCTGTATTTAAGAATTCACTTTACTACATATTTACCAATTGCTTAAAATTGAATTATTAACACGTAATAGAACAAATAAGCAATTACGAAATCCTACCTAATAATGCTTTAATGCTTATGCTTATTAGGTATTCAAATTGTATACAGCTATTCAGTTGTCTAGAATTATTTCCAAATAAAATGAAATGACTGTTTCGCGCAAGAATGCTATTCCTGTAATCTTCCATTCATTAGAAGGATCTTCTAATAGTTATGTTGAACTAAGATTAAATGATGGTAAATATTAAAAGTTTATTATAATAATAATAAACAAATAAAACTTCACAGATTTTGTTATATGCACCTAATGTGCATGAAGTAAGTAATTCAGAAAGTAACTTTGTCACTTTAAAAATGTGTTTTCCCGAACAAGTAAATGAAAAATCTAGATCACCGCGTGATCACTACCTGTGTAAACAGATTAGATGAGATCAGATTGCAAATATTATCTAACTGTTACAAATGTCAGCGACATATGATATGAGTATCAGATGTTCATTTTCATTACTGATTATACTTCTCTTGTTAATTACAATTAAAAAGGGACGCTACTGAATCCTTCAGTTCTGTTCTATTTATTTCATCTAGGGAAACACTTTTCCAACACTTCCAAGATATATGTATAAATGAGAATGTGGACAAACACATTGTATCCATATTCAAATCATTAACATTTATACATCCCTGTAATAATTTTAATTATAATTATATATACCATTTATATGCTCGACTGCAAGTGTATTACACCTAAAAAATATAAATAGAAATTTTAAAACAGCCAAATGGAGTAAAACGACTATTATATGGAAACATATTTAACAATAAAGCTTTCATTTTGAAACTATTTTGTAAATAAATGTTGAATTATGTATGTGAATTTAAGTTTAGTTAATAAAAAACTAATTTTCAAAGGCTTCAATTAATTTTGTATTACACACAATTCTATTTCCTCTTTTACTACCACTATAACAAGAATTTTTCAGTTTTTACCAAATTTACTCGCCACCTCATTCTACGGAGTACATCTTTGAGTCTTGATTACCAGCATGCCTTTTCTAAACGTAATTACATTGTAAAAAACTGTTTGTAGTTGGAGTTTGGTTGGTGATTATAGAAAACAGATAAATAAACAAATAAATTATCCTTTTAGCATGTGGGTCTTGAAATTACATTGTTATAATAAATAGTATAGCAAAATATTTTAATGCAAAGTGGAATCATTTTAATCAAACTTACTTTCATCTATCTAAAGAATTAAACAAAATTACAAAAACAAACACCCACGTTCAACAGCGCATTTTCAGAGATCATTTTCTTTCAGAAAAATGTCAGTATTTATTTTTAACTTTAAAGATGTCCCTGATTTAGTAACAAATGGACCTAGTTCTGCAGAAAACATCAAACCCACAAAATTTCAAAAATGAATTACATACACTTTCATATGTGTAAAAGTGCTAGTTACAAACCCCTTCCGCATAATAACTAACTCTTCAATTTTTTTAAATGGCAAGGGGGGTTGAGTCAGCATATAGTAATAAGAAGTACGGACAGTTATTCGTTTTTCATGTACCCAATTTCAATGGCCTTTAAAGGCTTTGGCGTCTAGGTTCAGCTAGCAGTTAAAAGATGTCGCTGTAAAAGGAGGCAAATTCCAGAATTCGATTTACATCCACAATCAAATTTAATAATCTAGGATAACACAGGTTAAAGAAAATAAAAAGGCATTTCTACATTTTGTATTAATAAAACAAATAAAACTAAGGAGAGGAGCATGCCCTACAACAAGCCAGTAACTCAGTAAATTTTTTATTCGTGGATAATATCTTACTTAACTCACTTGTACCATAAATAACTATTAAATAATTAAATTAATTAAATACTTTTTTATAATTTGTCATTTTTCAAAGCTAAAAGTAAAAATTTTGCTCTGCTTTTATGAATGATTTTTAATATTTTAAATTTATCATTTTACTTTAAACTAATGCTTATTATTGCAGACTTATTGTAGGGCATTCTCCTGTCCTTAGTTTTATTTGTTTTATTAATACAAAATGTGGAAATGCCTTTTCATTTTCTTTAACCTGCGTTTTCCTAGATTATTAAATTTGATTGTGGATATAAATCAAATTCTTGAATTTGCCTCCTTTTACAGCGACATCTTCTAACTGTTAGCTGAACCTAGACACCAAAGCCTTTGAAGGTCGTTAAAATTGGAGTGCTGGTTGAGTGATACTTTATTTGGAAGGTCTTAACATTAGCTATTTAATAATGTAGAAAAATTAAAATTTAGATAACAAACCTAAAGATACATAACATTGGAATAAAACTAAGATATCTACTCTGATTTATCTACAAACTGTTTTGTTATTTGAACATTTTGAACATCTTTTACAAATGTATTACTCAATCCCCATTTAAAAAAAAAACTGAAATCATAGCTGTCATGTGGAAAGGATTAAGGATGGAGATAAAATCTTTACATTAAATGACAGTTTACTTAAAACAAAAACTGACATGTGCGAGTATTTTGCTTTTATATTTTATAGTATGAGCAAAAAGTAACTCCAAAGGTGCCTTTGAAATTTTGAACTCATGTGTGTCATGATACCAAAAAATTATAAAAAATAATCAGTTCTTTGACAGTGACAGTTGATGTAATTTTTTAGTGTTATAATACACACGAGTTCAAAATTCCAAAGGCACCTTTGATGGAGTTCCTTTTTGCTAATACTATATAAAAAAATCTTCGCACTGTATAAACATAATGGCATAACATAACAAACAGGTATGAGATTATTAGTAATAATAATATTTATTCATTCTAAAATCCGTTACCTTAGAGATTGGTACCATCGTCATCATGAGCATAAACGAATTTGTGAAAGTGTACTTTCGTTGCCTAGCAACAACATATTTCTGAACACCTGAAATCAATTCAGAGGCGTTCGTTGATTTGTTTGTTGGAGTCATATTTTAAGAGTAATAAAAACTCTGAAGGCTACAGGTTTAAAAAATAAGCTATAAATATAGTAATGATATCATCACAAAGGTGCCATAAATGTTTTGACGTGGCAGCTTTGCCACAATTGTTTGTATAATGACATCATCTACCTTACTTAAAACCTTTTTCTTTCAATTTTGTTAATACACAATTTGTATTTGTTGCGTTCAAAATTCAATTAAAAAATGTCAAAACAAAAACACATTAACAACAATTAAATGTTGGGTTAGTGTTTAAAGATTGCTTTAAATCTGGTGTTGGTAAATCGACAGTCAGCAATATAAAGAAAAACAAAACTAAAATCCTGGAATATGTCTCGTCTGCTGACAAAGGTACAGGAAATGGAAAAACACTGAAATTAAGACCATGAAATGAGAGCACATCGCTATAAAAGGAGAAAGAGAAAACTTAAAGCAAAAAAATTTCTGTTTTTTTTAATTAAAAATAAAATTTTTGTAATAAAATTAGTAATTTACATAAGCTAAGTTCTTTATAATAAAGTACCATGGCATAAAGCAATTTTTATATTCGTGCATCCAGTAATCCGAATTCCTCGTTAATACGAATTAGCCTTGCATTTATAGGTTCGGATTAAAGACTTTCTACTGTATAAGAAATAGAAATAAGATAGATAAGAAATATATATTTTTGTGCATACAGCCTTGGTAATGTAATGTCTAGAGTTCTGGACTTTCACCCAAGCGGCCCGCGGTCGATTCCCGGTGCCGGCAGATCTGGTTAAGGTTTTCCGCAGTTTTCCTTAGCTGTGACACAAATGTGGGATTTGCGCTGTTCCATCTGTAAGTCGGCTGCAGCCGCACTTAGGGCCTACGTAATAATAATAATCGCCCCCTCCCTCCCGCACAACCTTATAGCTTCTGGGGCCTGGTTTCCAGGCTATGGGTTGTAGCAATTATTATTATTATATTATTATTATTATATGTTTTTCACGGCTAAAAACAAAAACTAAACTCCTTTTTAAATTTGTCATGCTGTTTTATTCTGTAATATTACATCCGATTTCTAAGGAGGCTCTCGCACTGAAGCAATAAGCAATCAACAACTAGCAATTGGAAACATGCAACATTATCGCCATCGGGTTGTTTACATTGAATTTAATCAGAAGTATCACATTGGAGCAACTTGTTATCGCTTCTACAAAAACGTTGCCGGTTATGTTAATATTTGTTACCGGCGATATGCCCTGCATGTCGAAAGCCGATTTTATCGTGTCAATATAGAGCAATACTTGCGTTATTATTATAAATAGAGAGTAGAATTTTTATACAACAGACATGACAATTCAACATTTGTTAGAAACATAAAGACATATGTGTATTAACAAACTATTATTTATGCTATTACTATAATAGGAATACTTGTAAATTATTAATTTTTTATTATTTACTGGAATGTTTTATGATTATGGCCGCAAATATAAGTCGAAGTTATGAGGTCAGTGGCTGATGTAATTAAAGACGGTCTAAATAAGAAATGTGCATATGTAAATTTAGCATAAAAAGAACAAGATTTATTATTGTTATTGGAAGTTGTTAGAAATTTTTGCGTGCAAGGCTGACGCAATTGGATTATTCTTCATTTAGCACTTAATAAGTTCGGATGGTTGTTACAACTTATATTGTTTTTAAATAATCTGTTACTAAATTCGAAGTTTCGCTAATTTCTTCGTTGTTATTAAATTTATATTCCTTAAATGCCACCAAATTAAAATCGCATATCCAGAGTTGTTAGAGAATGACATGATTGTTTGAGATTGCTACACAAACTAAAAGGAATCAGTTGCTGCAGTGTGAGAGGTGGTCAAAATAATATTGTCTGTTGCTTATTGTCAGTTTCTAGTTGCTAGTTGAGCATTGCCTCAGTGTGAGAGCTTACTTAGTCACTAATGACAACAAAATGCAAATGTTCAAGACCAAACGAATATTTACAAAAAATCCTTTGCGTTAAATGACTATAAGGATTATAACAGAGAAAAGTGGCACAATCGAAGGATAGTACTGTACACTAAGCCAGTTTGATATTTAAAAATGTGTCACAAAGCCTTTTTCAAACTTAGATGACCATATATAATATAAAAGATCTAGAGCCGTATTCACATCTCGCTGTTAAATTAACACCATGTTTAATTACCATGGTGACCAATTCTAATGTTTTCCTACCTATTAAAATTAGATAAAGCTATCTCTATTCTTGTTGATTTTAAAGTTTTAAACGAAACCTTAGTTAGAGACACCTTTAATCGTGGCTCGTAATATAGCTCTCAAAAGAACAGAATTGTTGAACAACAAGATATTAGCTAGCAATTGGGCAAAAATGTAGTTTGTAAAAATTTAACGTGAAAAATTAGTCATCATTAATACACATAAGCAAGGTTCAAATATTTACACATTTATTACTTTGAAGAAGGTAAATGTGTGATTGGAGTTTTACTTGAAGTCTAAAATTTAAAATTTTACTTTATTTCTCAGCAGCTGTGTTACCAATTTTATTTGCACTTAATTAAGCCATAGAACATTATTGTACTCTCCTATTGAACGATTTGGTCGTCTCTGTATGGTTATCGAATCGAAGGATATGCCAATGTCATGCAACTTAAAATAAAACCCTACCACGTAGAAACCTGAGATGGAGTAAATTTGGTAAGTTACTGATGAATAATTTTTAGTAAAATTATTCAAACTCTTTTTTTTTTTTAAACTTATGGGTATTCTGTAACTGCTTTCATTACTATTTCTAAAAGCTGGATAAAACAAAAATAATAAAGTATAGTACATAGATGATTATAGTAATCATCACGGTTACAGACTACAGTTTGAATTAGGGCTGCAAGTTCAATCCAGATTTCCAGAAATCCGGATTCGTGGATAATATGACATTTCAAGTTCGGATATCCGGATTCTAAATGGAATCCGGATTTCAAATGAAATCCGGATTCCAAGCGGAATCCGGGTGCAATGCATATCTAATAGTGAAAAATGAATTTCAAGTTCAGATATACATTAAGGTGATGTCGAACCGATAGCCGATTTTTTGAACTAGTTTAGTTATCAAGGGGTTGTTCTCTTATTATGTCACACTATTTTATAACTCTGTCCTTTCTTATCAACTTTGAGGCTATAGATCCATTAGTGTCTGTAAAAAAATTAGTTCACCCCCTAAAAGGCTTGAAAAAAAAGTTTCTTACAGGGATAAATATTGATGTTATTAAAACAACAATAAATGGTGTCGCAAGAAGATTCAATATTTCAAAAAGAAGCCGCTTTTGCAATCGTTGTTTTGTATTTTCTTTAGAATATAACCATTGCAAGAACAGTCAGAAAAACTCAAAATGTACAATTTTCTATTCTCTTAGTATTATAAAACTTTTTACGTCCTAGATAAAATTTACTTTGAGAGTAAATTCATTTGTTCTGTTAATTTCATATGCAAGAATAAATTAATTTACTCTCAAAGTAAATTTTATCTAGGAAGTAAAAAGTTTTATAATACCGGTCCTTAATTGGGTATTTATTTTGCCGACTGATTTTTTTACGGGCACCCTAATGACTATCTTACTTTCTCAATGTGACGTATTATATGGATAACCCGCAACATCGATGCGGATTAATTATTTTTATCTTGATACTTAGATTTTATAGTACATAATATTAATTTTTGTGCATGTTAGAAATAAAAAAAACCGTCACTAATCTAGACTTAAACTAATCGATTTTTAAAAACGTTTATGCAACATAAGGCTTTTTAAGATTTTATTGGAACAACTATATGTTTCTTTTGATTTGTGGCTTTTGGTAGGACTTAGTCAATTGCAATGACTATTTGTCAATTATTTATTGTTACCATAAATGGTAACTAATTTCACTAGAGACAAACTATTTTAATTTAAAAATAAAAACTGTTATTGTATATACCAAGTTCAAATCCGGACTTCAAATCCAGATTTCAAATCCGAAGTATTCGGATATCCAAACTTGAGATGTCGGATTAACCTGACCAAAGAGAGCTGACAAAGCCATAAGAACTTCAGTTATTAAAAGTAACCAAATGTTACATATCAGATTGCTTAACAGTGATTATTAGAAAACCAGTATCAAAAAATAAATATTACTGTTATCAGTATAAAAAGCAATTATGTTTTTAACCGTTTTATATGTTTAATTTCAAGATTTATTATTTTTTGCTATAAAAAGTTTAAACAACCACTACATTTTATACTATTCCAAACAAATATGTAGTTGTTTAAGACCTTTTAATTAATCTCTTCATGCATGCTCCAAGAATTCTTGTAAAACAAGAATACATTTGATACAAATAATAATTCCTAATATAAACCCCCCAAACTTGGGATGTTAATTTTTTAAGATTATAATATCTTTAAAACATATCACTAGTAAATTTTCTACTTTATTTTTAAATCTACAACTATAGCAAACTGATTACTATATTATCATGAAAAATTTCATCAAAAAGCAAAATTGATGATTTTTCAGATGTACAGTGAAATGTCTCTTACACGGACACTCACAGTTATACAAAAAATGTCTGGTTAATAGAGGTGTGTGCTGAACAGGAAACTGTTTTTAAATATAAACATACAGTGAAGACTCCATGATCCGAATCTACGTTAATCCAAATACCACTATAATCCGGACCAGCAATTTATTTACATTGGTTTCATTGTAATCCAGATTTAAAGGTTTTGATAATCCAAACTTTAGAATTATAATTGTTTTTATTTTCAAGTTTTGTTTATAATAACGAATGCAATGGGTATTCAGTTGTGTAATTTGATACAAAACTACCATTGTATATAAAATAAATAAGATTTTATTTTATTTATGTTTACGTTATATTTTGTCTGGCAAATTCTTATTATAAAAAGTCACGTATTTTTTAGAAGTGGTTACATTGCAACTTCACAATTCGTATTAGTTACAAAGGTTTATAATTTAAAAAAGAATTGATACTTCTTTTACGAATTACAATTTTATGCATCTCCGCCGTACATAAAAAGATTGTGCTATATTGTGCTCTTTCAAAGTTAATACTTCAACCTCTTCTAGATCTTACTTTTTTATACACTAATGCCAGTTCTTTGTACACTAAAATGGACGAATTGAAATTACGAATAAGCAACACAACTCCAACTTTTATCTTAATAACTGAAACTTGGATGAATGATTTAAAGAAGAAGAAATCATTGCATTAACAGGCTATGTGTATTTCTCACAGCATAGAGATAATATGAAAGGAGGTGGCGTCGTTATCTATGTGAAAGAAGAAATCTGTGGCCATAAAATAATAGCATCTATAGAGAAAAATCTTAATACTAATATGACACCTAACATAAATTCAGTATGGCTAAATATACAGATTAAGAACAAAAGATTGTTTATAGGGTGTGTCTACAGACCTGGCAGAATCAGCCAAAATGAAAACATGGAATTCATAGAAACATTCAAAAAAGTAGCTAACAATATGAAAGAGAGTGCTATTATATTTGGCGATTTTAAGTACCCAGAAATAGATTGGAAAACGTCAACACTTATAACGCAAGATCGAAAATCCTCAGATTTCCTGGAGACTTATAATGAAGTAAACCTAAAACAGTTAGTTACATTTCCTACTAGGATTCGTAATGATCAAAAATCATCGCTCGATTTGGTATTTATTAATGATAAAAAGTTTATCACTTCTCTCAAATCAGAAGCGCCACTAGGAAAGAGTGATCATGTAGTAATACTAGCGACAGCTCAGATTAACCTCACGTTAGGAACGACATATAAATTGCAAAAGAGAAATTACCGGAAAGCTAATTACAACATGATCAATCAACATTTAGCAACTCAAAATTTTCAGGCTACATTGAATAATTTGAATAACACAAATCTCCCTACACATTATAATACCTTCATAGAAATCATTAATACCACTTTAGCGCAATTTATACCAATCGAGACCAAAAAGAAGAATCCTACAAAACCCTGGATAAATAAACATTTATTTCAAGAAATTAAGAAAAAGAGGTGCTTGTGGGATAAATACAGGTCTATTAACGAAAAACATGACTACAACAATTATAAAACTCAAAATAACCTACTGAAACGCTTACTGACCGAAGCCAGAAAAACATATTAGAATAGCTTACTATTATCTACTGACAAAAAATTCTATGCATACATTAAAAGATCTCTAAGCTCAAACAACACCAACATCAACCTAAAAGATCCAATTTCTCAAAGATTAATAACAGATCCAAAAGAGATAGCAGAAAACTTTGCATTACAATTTATAAGTGTATATAATCAGGAACCCACCAACATCCTTCCTATTTCAACAATTCCCAGATTAACCACTGACTTAAGAAGTATACATTTCACACCCGAGAACATAAGTGAAGCCATCAACAATCTAAAAACTGACTCAAGTCCTGGAAGTGATAAAATACCGGCTATTTTCCTAAAGAAGTGTGTTAATACATTAAAAGAACCCCTAGCCAATGTTATGAATGAATCAATGTACAAAGGAGTGGTGTCAGACAGTTGGAAGCACGCAATAGTGGTTCCATCCCGAGTAGCAAAATCTGTCTATACCAAATGCAGACTGCGTGTACGTGCTTACATTTCATCAATAACATCACATATATTTTTATTCGTACGTGTGCGCAATCTTTTCCTGGTATAGACAAATTTTGCTACTCGGGATTATATAAAAAAGGTAACAAACATGAACCAGAAATTATAGACCGGTAAGTCTTACGAGTAATATTTGCAAAGTTATGGAAAAAATAATAACCCGAGAAATAACTGATTTTATGATAACTAATAAAATAATCCCCAAATCACAGCATGGGTTCTTGCCTCATAGATCAGTTGTAACCAATTTATTAGCAGCATTAAATCAATGGACTTTATGGCAAGACAAGGGTGAACCAACAGACATTATTTACCTAGACTATGCAAGAGCTTTTGACAAAGTACCACATAAAAGATTACTATCAAAATTGGAGCATTTCGGAATCAGGGGCAATCTGCTTGTGTGGATAGAGAATTTTTTGTTGAATAGGCAGTTCTGTGTCAAGAGTAAATGGTCAGCTCTCGAAAAACCATCCTGTAAGCAGTGGTGTCCCACTTCTGTTTTTGTTGTATACAAGCGACTTGACCTCATCAATATATACACCAATTTCATTTTATGCAGACGACACAAAGATTTTTTGCAATCCACTTGAAAACAAAATAATGTATTGGTCAGAAGAATGGTTACTCCCCCTTAACTACAATAAATGTACCGTAATACATATGGGTACTAATAACCCACAATATCCATACTACATTAATGGTGAACGCCTTCAAATAGTTACTGTTCAAAAAGATTTGGGTGTGCTCATAACTTCCGATTTAAAGTGGGAAACTCACATATCTAAAATTGCAAAAAAGCAAATTCCATGATATATCTTATCAAAAATGCTTTTAAGGACCACTCGAAAGAAATGATATACAAACTTTACAAAGCCTTTATTAGACCTAAAATTGAATTCGCAGTAACAGTCTGGAATCCGTATTATATTAAAGATATAGAAACACTGGAAAAACTTCAAAGAAAGGTTACAAGAATTCCACTGGAGTTACAAAATTAGTTACTTGGAAAGACTCAGTATCCTGCATCTTACCACTCTAAAAGAACGTAGAGTCAGAGGGGCCCTAATAGAAACATATAAATGGACAAGTGGGTATTATACATGTGAAAATATCTTCAATACCAATCAAAACAGGGCTCTCAGAGGTCACTCTAAAAAATTGGAAAAGGAAAGTAAACTGCAAAGAAGAAACTTTATAAGTAATAGAGTAGTTTATGCATGGAATAACCTAGAAGATACTGTTACATCAACAACCACCAATCTGTTCAAAACCCGAGTAGATAACCACCTAAAGAATGCTTCAAATGTACTGGTTCACTACACTTCATAACTCGTGTTCAATCAATTTATGTTTAAATCAAGAACAGTTTCATCGGTTTTCCACTTTCTGTTCTTAAGAATAATAATAATAATAATAATTTAAAAATTGTTAAATGTAAAAAGACTACATTGTAACTTTAAATATTAGACATTTCCAGATTTGTTACAAGATCTACAAGATAATGTAACACTAAAAAAAAACTTTAAAACCTACGGAATATCCGGAGATAGAAGAAAAGTTGTTTGCGTGGTTTTTTATATGTCACCAATATCCTCCGAAATTTTGGGCAAAAAGGTAAAATATCAAAACACCACAAAAATGCCCTAAATATCGTACCCTAGAACGAAACACAGCGGTGCTAATTTTCGTAGTATCATACTTACAGTAAAATTTCGGGTATATTTAAGAATGGGGGAACTTTCTGCACATTCTGGAAGATTTTGAGTGTTCTTTCTTTAAAAATGCACTTGCAGCAGGAAATCAAAATGCCGCAAAAATGCCCAAATATCGTACCCTAGAATGAAATGTAGCGGAGCTAATTTTCGTAGTATCATACTTACAGTAAAATTTCGGGTATATTTAAGAATGGGGGAGCTTTCTGCACATTCTGGAAGACTTTGAGTGTTCTTTCTTTAAAAATGCATTTGCAGCAGGAAATCAAAGCGCCACAAAAATGCCCCAAATATCGAACCCTAGAACGAAACGCAGTGGAGCTAATTTTCGTAGTATCATACTTACAGTAAAATTTCGGGTATATTTATGAAGAGGGGAGCTTTCTGCACGAAAGATGATGAAACAGTGGAAGCAGCCGGAAGATGTCAGGACAGGTAAAGATTGGATACTTAATTTTAAAAAGACAATTTGTGTGTGTTAAAAAACGCGGGAGAAAAGCTGTTCAATGATTCGCACGCAGTTAAGCTAAGAAACAGTTGCATAGCGGTGGCTTTGCAATGGGCGGTAGAAAATTTGAAATAATTGTGATGCCGGAAGATTTAAAAGAAAAATCATATCAAATGTTTTTAAAACATTTTTTGCATAAATATTTTTGTAGTTTTATTTATTTTGAAATAAATGTTTTTGCAGAATGTGTTTTTATTGCATTTATAATACAAAACATTACAAAATAAAACAATTTACAAATAAAACAATGTAACTCTACAGTCGGTGGTCCAACAAAAAACCAAAGTCGGAAATCTTATGCTCTCACCCCCTAGGATTATTGTATATCGAAAAAAAAGTACCCGTATTTTTTTATTTTGAAATCGGACGATGTTTAGGGGTGCCTCAAAGCCCTTAAAGTTTCCCATGTATTTTATACGGGGAAAAAAACACTTTTTCATAGATTTGGTATAGAATTTTAGAAAATCAATATTTTTCAACAGGACTACTCTGTTTCTCTTCAGAAATGTTCAGAGAATGACATCCAATAATTTATTTATCAAAATATTTTATATTAAAAAATAGTAATAAATATTTTTTAACGATTTTTCTGTGTTTCTTTCATTTATGGGGTTTTTTGCGGGTCTGTAAAAAATAGTTAATATAAAAAATTTAACCAATAAATCATTGGATGTCATTCTCTGATGTCAGTAGTCCGGTTGAAAAATATTGATTTTCTAGGATTCTATACCAAAACTACGAAAACGTGTTTTTTCCCATATAAAATACATGGGAAACTTTAAGGGCTTTGAGGCACCCCTAAACATCGTCCGATTTCAAAATAAAAAAATAAGGGTACTTTTTTTTTCGATATACAATAATCTTAGGGGGTGAGAGTATAAGATTTCCGACTTTGGTTTTTTGTTGGAGTCTACAGACGTGGTAATCCGAAAACCGCGATGATTCGAATTGCACCGGTTTTAATTAGTCCGAATTAGCGAGTCTTCACTGTAATTAATAAAATATGAACTGCTTACTAATACAAGATTATTTTTATTAAAATGAACAAATATCAAAAACAAAATAAAGAATTATTTGATTAGATTTGATAGTAAGGACATAACTAAGAAATCAAATACAAAATATAAAAAAATTACGTAGCGTTAAAAGACTAATAGTAATACTAATTTTAAAATAATCCGTAATAGTTGTTCTTATTTCCGCAGCCTGTGTCTTTCCTATTTGAAAATGCTTTCACTATACTTTTCGCGTTTATAAATATTAATGATGTTTATTTTTTCTTTTAACGTTAAAATCTGTTTTTTAGGAACCATGGCACTGTAATCTCATAATACTAATCAATGTAAAAAGCATTTGCAACTGCAAGTTCTGCTACAAAACATTACAGATAAAAATCGTTTATGCAGCATTCTTTAGACAATCCATGGCTACATTCGTTTATTTTTTTATTTACCTACGAAGATTTCTTTGAATTTGATGCCATAAACTGGATCAGCACTTTTAAATATCAAATACCCGAATGTCCATAGTAGATTTGTTATTTAGCCTACGAAGATTATTGTGAATTTGATCCCTTAAAACTGAATCAGAGGTTTAAAATAGGGTTGCAAGTTAAATCCGGATTTCCAGAAATCCGGATATCCGAAATCCGAATTCGAGGATAATATGACATTTCAAGTTCGGATATCCGGATTCTAAATGGAATCCGGATTTCAAATGAAATCCGGATTCCAAGTAGAATCCGGGTGCAATGCATATCTTTAGTGTCCGTAAAAAAATTTGTTCATCCCCTAAAAGGCTTGAAAAAAAAGTTTCTTACAGGGAAAAATATTGATGTTATTAAAACAACAATAAATGGTGCCGTGCCGCAAGAAGATTCAATACTTCAAAAAGAAGCCGCTTTCGCAATCATTGTTTTGTATTTTCTTCAGAATATAACCATTGCAAGAACAGCCAGAAAAACTCAAAATGTACAATTTTCTATTCTTTTAATTGAGTATTTATTTTGCCGACTAACTTTTTTACGGGCACCCTAATGACTATCTTACTTTCTCAATGTGACGTATTATATGGATAACCCGCAACATCTATGCGCATTAATTATTTTTATAATGATACTTAGATTGTATAGTACATAATAATACTTTTTGTGCATGTTAGAAATAAAAAAAAACTGTGACTAATCTAGACTTAAAGTAATCTAATTTTCAAGATTTTATTGGAACAACTAGATTTTCTTTTGATTTTTGGCTTTTGGTAGGACTTAGTTAATTGCAATGATTATTTGTCAATTGTTTATTGTTATCATAAATGGTAACTAATTTCACTAGAGACAAACTATTTTAATTTAAAAATGAAAACTGTTATTGTATATACCAAGTTCAAATCCGGACATCAAATCCGGATTTCAAATCCCCGAACTTGAGATGTCGGATTCGTTAAATCCGGATTAACCGGATTTTTAAAATATCCGGATGTTTACAGCCCTAGTTTAAAATGTCCATATAAGGGAGATTGCATACATGAAAAATAACAAAATCGAATGTCTGTGTCCATTTAAGAGAATGTCTGGTTAATGGAAAAACAATTACGTATTAAAAAATTTCATTTAGTAAAATCTGTACACCAAAAATGTACGCAAATTATAGGAGTCTGCTCATAAGGGGATGTCCGTGAGGGGAAGTTTCACTGTATACTGCTACAAATATATTTTAGGCCCTGGATCACTTTTATCAATGGATCAATTTTACTTGGAAACCAAATGTCATGTTCAACTACATTTCACCAATAGTATGACCATATAAAAATTTTAACTTTGACCTTTATGGACATATGTATAAAATTCGATTGCAATTAGTTTGTTGATTGAGATTGGATAGTAAGATATAATGTATACTATGCTTTACTGAGGGGAATTTATTCTATGGATTCTTTTTAAGAAGAGATGACTCCGAACTGAAAACTCACTTCAATTTTTTTACCACAGTTTGTGACAAACTGGTGATACAATCGAACCACTGTTGTGCAGGAACATCTTTTTTTTAACATAATCTTTTTCAACATGAAACATTGCTTGCCTGAAAATTACTTATTGATAGATACAAGATTTGACTTTGAAGCATGATAATATATTAATACTTAATACGTATATTAAATTATACGGTCGAGTCTCAATAAAATGAACTAATTACTGCATGAGTTCACATAAGTAACTGAATTGGTAGATATCTGTAGAGCTTTGTCGTTTACATTTTGATATATGTAAAATATCAAATCAAGCGTTCACCTTTTTGAATGTTCATGTTACGAGATGTTCGTATTATAGAAACTCCACTGTATTTCTATTTAGAAATTTGAAAACAAATTATAAGCATTTACTTAACAAAATATGATTCCCAACAAACAACTACAATTATGAGATACTGCTAAAAATTCCCAATTTTTAACCGATTATTACCGACGTCAGTAATTATAATTGAGTCCAACAACTGTAACATGCAAGTTGGAATGAAACTATATTTACTTATTTCCATTTAAATAATAAAAATTTAAAAAAAAATGTAAAACTTAATTCCAACATGCTTTAAAAAAGCCATCAGTAACCATCGCACCAACTGAAATGACTGTAACCAAAACCCATGAGACACCAGCAACGTCTACCATGCTTAGAAATGTGTATAGTTCCAATTACATACGTCTACAGCACACCTGGATTTCATAAACCAGGGGTGCTTAGACCGGTGGTCTGGTGCATTTTAGCTGCCATAGACGTTAAGTAACGGAACTTACAGTAAGGCTTACGTGGCTTTTTACGCAGGCATGAAGCAACGTAGCTTTCCAATTCACGAAGGGTTGACGGTTTCAATGTTTCGAAGTCAATTTCAATTTCATCCGGATTTGAATCCCTCAACGAAGGCTCCCGTGACTGAATTATGTGGACTACTCTACCCAGCTTGTCTCCTGTAATTTTTTTAAATTTTAATTTGCATATGTTTTAACTGATGATACTTAACAATATGAAGTAGGTACATTGTATTAAATTTTTGAAATTTATTAAAAGCAGTCTTATGTTTACTAGAATGGAATCCAATAGAGATGTTTTGAAAATTTTTGTATTATGCTCTGAACAAAACAGTTATTTGTATAACTAATTGTTGTAATAACTTTAAGAGTTGAAAATGTACCTTTTCCAAAAAAATCAAAAGTTCTTCAAAAATCGAAAAAAATTTTGTTTTCATTCAACAAAGAATTTTCAGCATGAGTCATACACACTATCTTTTCTACTCCCACAACACAAACTAATTTAAAAACAGGATAATACTTACTAAAAAGTGTTGAGAATTTTTTTAATAAACATTTCATACAGTTTTTGTTAATTTTTTTTAGAAAAAAATGTGTGCTGGACAGCGACTCCAAAAGTTGCAGTAAGTAGTATTTTCGATTTCGTGTTGATATTTATGAAACCGAAAACAGAACTGAAGAAGAGTTTATTATTAGTTTATTTATTTTTCCAGTTTCGCGTATAAACGTCAACTGTCAATATTGCCAACATAAATATGTAACCAAAAATCACTAAGAGCTGTTTAAATGCAAATTTTATTAAAAAATTGAAGTAAATTATTGTGAAATAGAAAAAATAGTATGAGATATTTGTGCCACAAGTATTTTTTGTTGCACTCAGCTATTTGCAAAAAAGCCTGCAAACTTTGTCTCCGTATAAAAAAAAAAGCTTGCTTGAGACACGTTTTTTTAATATACTATTACCACACACTTATACCTTTAAAGTGTCCAGCAAAATACTTTGTTGCACACCTGTGGAAAACTATTGCTTTAAACATTAAAGATCACATTGAAATATGAACTTTCAATAACAGGTGCAGAAAAAATATTTTCAAAATACCTCCATCAGTTGTTTAGTACTATTAATTTACTGAAATGCACGAACTCATGCCAACTTAGTTATTTTATCCAAATCTTTTTAAAATACTAACCTGGCAATTTATTTATATCTAATGATAACTGACGCTTTTCATCATATGACATAGGTTTGGCATTATCTTCATCTTCCGAATCAAATGCCATAGCAGGAGTTTGTCCTGTTGATTTTTTTCGCCCAGCTCCAGTTTTACTGTTTGCTTTCTGTCTTTTTTGTGTCGCATTTGGTCCTTGAGAAGGTTTTGGCCCTCGAACACCTGTTGAAGTATCTTTATAATAGGCTATTTTATTTTGCCTCCACACCTGTATTATATTTTGATATAGTATTACAACATACCTTTGTTTTTGGGTGGTTTAGCTGCTGCATTGGCACTTGGCAATGCATGATGCATGTTAAGTGATTTGCTCGGTGGTGGATGATGTACTTCACCTGGTGGCATTTTCATGTCTGCCCCCGATACCACACTTGCTATACTATCATCAACAGTATCTGTAATAATGGAATTCGATTTAGTAAGTGCTCCATGTGCTCCTGGTTTGCCAAGACTACTACTATTAGAAACTTTTTTCGCTTTTTCAGCTTCTTTCGCTTTTTTCTTTGCTTTTTTCTTTTTTGTACTTTCTTCTACCAATTTTCTCATCTTCTCTTGCATAGCAATTAACTATAATTTAAAAATTTTAGAATTTACTATGTACATAAAACATTTTTTTAACAACTTACTTCTTTTTCTAACATTTTAAGTTGTTTATTCCGCCTTTCCTCTTCCGAATCTTCAGTATCACTAGAGGATTCTGAACTGGACCCTGATGAGCTAGATTCTGACTTTGCCGAAGAACTACCACCTATCCTTGAAACAGGTTCATCTGGAATCTTTGCAAATCTACCGGAAAAACTATAAAATTAGTATAATTGGATTTCTCACTGCAAACTTACACATAATGTACACAAAATGTACAAGATCAAACTACTCACTTCATTTCAAACACATCTTGTAACTTTCTAGCCATTGCTACAACATCATGATCTTTAGGGTTATATTTATAACAATTTGTGAATATCAGTCTAACATCTGCTGCAAATTCTTGTACGGTGCGGTATTCTCTATTGTCCATTTTTTGTTTTACAGTCCCTAAATCCATTGGTTTCTTAATAATATCATGATAGTCATGTAATCCTAAAAGTTCCGCATCAACAGGTTTATAAAAGGGCCATGCATAACTCTGTAAAAAAATAGAAAAACCATTTGTAAAAACCATCTAGAAAACGTGATTCTTTCAAAATGTGAAATACTGAATCAGTGTTAAAAAGCTCTAAAATTCTTGCTTTCATTATTACTCAAGACATTTATGAAAATCATCATTGGTATAATATGTTTTTCAAACTCCTTTAAAAAACATTATACATTAATACGTATTTAATTATGTTATCTTGTAAATAGAAAAAAAAGGAGAATGTTATAAAGCTCTTTATTTCTAAACTAGAAATGAACTTTATTAACACATAAACTAGTTACTGACAAAAAATACTCACAGAATGTTTCTTTGAAAAAAGCTCCTTAAGAATTTCATTACATGACTTGAGGGCTTCAGAGAGCTTCTCTTTAGATTTATGTGAGGCGTGTTGTGGTGCAGTCGTATTAACATTAGCGATGAGTGGTGAAATGCTGGCTTGGTTGTACGGCACAAGGCCATCTAGTTCTGGTCTTATCGGTTTTTTTATTTGTCGACCAGATTCACGTCTCGTTGAGATCTTGGCTGATTTTGACTCTAGAGGTGTGTTATAATCATAAGCAGTCGCTGAAGGGGTTGTTGTATCAGCCTTTCTTTTTACTCCTTTTTTTACCTGAAAAGAAGAGCAATGTAAATAGTTGAGGTATCTACCTTTCATCCTTTATAGTTGTTAAATTAAGATGATACTTTCATTGTACTAATTTGAAAGATTTATTGAAAGCATTAAATAAGAAATTTACATATGGTTTTTGATTTGTTTTAGAGAAAAACACAACGACATCTTTTTGCAACGTATTACCTTAATATTTCAGTTTTTAAATAAAGAGTTTGTATCCACAGTAAAAACCAGATTTAAATTTCAGATCACACTCTTCAGAATAATAATGCAGAAGAAAACACAAGTAAGATTAGATGTTGGAATCGATTTTTAACCTACGTTTATAAACAAATCAGATTCCATAACTAAAAAAATAAAAGTAATCAAATACCTTTGCAGGTTGCGAAGGAGGCATCACATTGCCAGGCAGCACATTAGGTGTTAAGTTGGGTGGTTCCATGGGGTTTGATAAAGGCTGTGCCACATGGTAGCCAACACTTGGTTGTACTAGCTGTTGTGGCAAGTTACTATGTGTGACTGGTGGAGGTGCAATTGTGGTTGTAGCTGTACTACCAGGAACTGTAGGAGGCGCCTGTGTTCCAAGTGGCAGTCCAGTTGTACCTAAACAATTGTAAACAAACATATTTATAAGAATTTCTTCAATTGTGATTGTCCGTAGGAAAAGCTACCTGATCTTCACCAAGGTCATAACTGAAATTTGTTTGTAATCTTATAATAGTGTTTTTGTTTTTTTCTATTGTTATCCATTAATAAATAATTTATAAACTTTTTAAAATTAAATTTTAAAAACACTCGTTTATTTTAGAAACAGCGTTTAAAGTTTGTCAAATAAAACAGTGATGGTATTGTTGTCTGATTTAATATTAAGTTTGGACAATTTTAACAAATAAAAAATAATTTAAAACAAAATTGCCACCTTATTCTCATTTTCTTGCTCTTCTGGAAATTTTACTTAGTGAAGATAAGGCCCCTTTTCCTATAGGTGGTCACAAATGACTTTTAGTTTTAGTGTACAAGTATTTAGAAAATGTATTGTTAAACCATCTGAGATATAATATAATTATACAAAAGTGGCTACTACCATCTTTGTTGAGATAAAATTTATTTTGGAGACCAAAATGTTTTGATAGAAAGTGGTAGAATGCAAAGAAATTAATATCTGGGTTCATTTATACATGGTGGTGTACTCAGATAGACACATTGTGTTTTATCCATTACATTAGATGTACAAATAAGCACACCATCAAACCAGAAGAAAAGATAAAAAGCACATTTTGTTCTGAATTATTTAGCTCAGAAACGTTACATTCAAAATCAGCTTATTTATATTAATCCTCTAGAGAATATTTTGTGTTTTGATCATAAATGTGATCAGTATTAGCAGTGGAGTAACTACAGCCCCCGCAGACCCTGCCACGCGGGGGGGCACAACTCTCCAAAGAACGCTCGACCTTAAACATTCGACCAATGTAAAGTCTGCATTTTCTAGTTATCTGAGAACTTCGACTGTGATCTGATTCCGACCACATAAGTGAACCCAGACGTTTATGTGATGAGCAAAGCATTCCAAAATAGTATGGTTTATGTTTACAATGAGCAAGTTTAACGAATGTTACCTACTTAAGGTAGAAAATGAGTTAACTTTACAATCGTGCAAGTTGAAAAAAATTAGATATGTTGTTATTAAAGTATGAGGAATTGATTGACCCCGAGAAAAGAAATTCTACAGTCTAAGAATGTGAGAAAGTAATTAAAAAAATGTGACATTTCTGCAATAGAATAGTGAATTCTAATGGCCAACACTATCTAAGGCACAAAGATATTAAAAGTATACTATCTTACCAACTGTACATCATCATGGAAAATTGTGGAATAATAATTTAATATTTCTTGATTAGATTCCCATGAAAAGCAACATCTTTTAACATCTATGAGTTTAGATATTGTAGTCATAAAATCTAACTTCGGGATGAACAAAATACACTACGAGTGAGGGCACATGTGCACGAGAAGATAACAGAAATATGACAACAACACTGTTGGCTGTTCCCCGTGTGGTTTGAATTGTAGATTCAAACAGATTTTTGTTTTACGTTTGATTAAAACCAAACTATAAACAGCTTATTATTGGTCTAAAATGAAAGTTAATCACTTGATTGACATTGAACAATGTTCAACTCGTTTAAAAGTCTATTCATTAAAATTCTTAAATTTCATAGAATTAATCATGAAATTAATTGATTTCTGATGTTAATTATGAAAATTCTATTTTTAACATTTTTCAACAGTCTTTTAATGCACTCGGTCATATTGTCATGTTTTTCAGCTCTAGCCTCAGCTGCTTGCAGTTTTTGAGTTGCACACATTTCATGGAGTGGGAATTTAAATTTAATGAAAAAGGTTTTAATACGGATGCTTATTTGACTGGGGATGTCACTCATTTTCTGCCTTAGTTGTGTAGGTGAGCAACTGAATCATAAACCTAACCTCACTCTGTATGTA
The DNA here is from genome assembly GCA_929113105.1 of Agrypnus murinus. Lineage (NCBI taxonomy): Eukaryota > Metazoa > Arthropoda > Insecta > Coleoptera > Elateridae > Agrypnus > Agrypnus murinus. The sequence continues at coordinate 162,948,467 of OV816024.1, forward strand.
ACTACGAAATTAATGGTTAAGATATGCTGAAATTAATCAGCCACTAAATTTGCTAAAAGTGCTCACAGTTTCATTTTACTTATCAACTACATTTGGCACATTTTTAAATTTATTAAATGAATATGATTAAGTTTTTTCTCTTGATGCCTAAGCATATTAATTTGTACAGGGAATAAAAATTCCACTTATATTTAAGCCTAAACAGTGTTCAGATGAATCTTTCACTTAAAGCAATAAATAACTGTTACCTGTGGAAGTTGCGGCAGGAGTAGATGGTACAGTTGAAGAAACAGCTGGTGGACGACCACGACCTGCACCAACTCCTACAGTACCACTTGTAGTTCTACCTTTCTTTCCTTTGGCTCCTTTTGCTGGCAGATCTATTGCATACTCCTCTTTAGGCATATCAGCCACTTTTGTAAGAAAAACCTTCTCAAGTGTCTGAGCCATTACTACCACATCTTCTCCAGGCTTATTATACACATAACAATTTGTAAACATAGTATTAAAGTCCTGAATACACTCCTTCCCTGACCAGTAATAATTGTTATCTAACCTCTTCTTGATAGTACCAAGGTCCATTGGGCCTTTTATTATTTTATGATAGTCCTATAGAAAATATTTACATTAAAAACTGCATCCATAACAATTTTAATTCTAAGTTAACATACAGGCAGATTAAGTTTCTTGGCATCGACAGGTTGATGGAAAGGCCATGCAAATTGATGTTTCCATACTGCTTTTAATACAGTTTTCTGCAAGAACTGCAATTGATTTGTAACCCGACCAGGTCTACCAGAAGGTGGCTGTACTGGAGGTTGAACCACTCCGTTTACAGGCTCTACCGGCACATCAACCCTTGGAGGAGGTTCCCTATTATCAGGGGGGCTCTAAAATCACATTCAGCCTAATAATAAAAACCCACCAATTTTTTCCATAACAACTTACGGTGTTGTTTTGCAATGGCGCTTCTACTTGCTGCATTTTGATGCCTATTGCCTGAAAACAAAAATATGTCAAATATGTTTTTCATATTTTATTTGAAATATATTTTATAATCATATGTTTGAGATTTTCTTTGAAAAGACGTATAATTTTGTTCTTATACAGTTGGCCTTACTAAAAATTTAATTACTACCGACTCTGTCAAGAGATAGTTAATGAAGCAGAGTTGTTATATTAGCACGTTTTATTCAATTTAATTCTCAAAGATATTTGGTATAGTTCCTTTAATGTGTTTTATAACCTAGAAATTCAAATTTTATAGTCTAGAAGCGTAGTTTTTATTTACAAGATATCAGGTTGCGTCTATACTAGAGTGGTCCTCAAAAAGTAAATTTTTGAATTTCATACGTCCCACCCCCTAGATCGACTCTGTATTAAATAACAAAAGATTTATCAAAAAACTTTCCAAAAATATTAATATTAACCCGTGCCCCACGACAGTTGAAGCTTAAATGGGGTTTAACGTGGGTTTTAGACACTTGTGGATACTATAAGGTATAACACTGTTGGTTTTCAATGTTTTGACATCAGCACATGTTTTCTAAGTGCTTTTGAGGATGCTGAATCCGAATTTGAGGTTAAAAATGTGTTTCGACACATGACAAGTGTCAAGAATGCCGTCAACTTGAAAAATTTATATGTAAATTCGCATTTTTACAAGTTTCCACTATTTTCAAGGTTTTTTGGGCCGCTAAATTCGATTTTCAGATTCAAAATTAACACATTTGTTATTATATAAAAGAATTGAGGTTTTTTAAAAATGTTTTTCTATGAAATATGTCTCTCAGAATTGTAGTTTGTTTGATTATTCGAAAATCGCGCCTTTCCCAGTGTTTCAAAAGTCTAGCACTAGCATTGCCACAATATGTTCTCACGTGGCCTCATGTTAATATGTTTCATAACATATGTTATGATAACCTCAAAAATATTCACGTGATGGTGGACTTATAAATCATGGAGCTGCCAAAATCACGTGAAAAAATTTTTTTAACAGAGATTTTGAGGTTCAGATATTAGGCAATCAATTGCCAACAAAGTTACAAGCAAAGAACAGAGAGAATAAGAATGGAAGGCTCCATAAGAACTATATGTAAAAATCCGACCTTATTTTACAGTAATAGTTAACACCTGACACGTAAAGATGGCGTAATAATCGCAAGATATTTTTAAAATTTTAAAAAAAATATATAATAGTTTTCATAAAAAGATCTATCTAACAAGTGTTATTAACCGCGAAATGTTTACTTTTCTTAACCTATTTGATTCAACACGTGTCAACTTACGTCAAAATATAATCATCTTCCTATCAGTTAGCATCCAACACGCTAGATGGCGTTACTATTTTTGATGTCGTTAGCCTTCCATTCTTATCCTCTCTATTCTTTGGTTACAAGCTTTAAAGGTGTTATTCTTTTATTTAGGTGAAAAATATTTTTAAAAACCTCTAAATTCTTTTATATAATAACAAATGTGTTGTTTTTTTCAAAAAACCTATTACAGAATTGACTGCAATTGTATGTCGAACTACATTTTTAACCTCGAGTTCCTATTTAGTAACTCTTAGAACCACCAAAGCAGATAAAAAATACGAATCTTCATCGGAGTTTCTCATTTTGACAGAATTCTTAACAGCTATAATGTGTCAAATCCGATTTCGAATCTAAAAATCGAATTTAGCGGCCAAAAAAACCTTGAAAATACTGAAAACTTGTAAAAATGTGAATTTACATTAAAACTTTTCAAGTTGACAGCATTTTTGACTGTTGTCATGTATCAAAACACATTTTTAACCTCAAATTCGGATTCAGCATCCCCAAAAGCACTTAGAAAACATGTGCTGATGTCAAAACATTAAAAACCAACAGTGTTATACCTTATAGTAACCACAAGTGTCTAAAACCTACGTTAAACCCCCATCTAAATACCCCATCTAAACTTCAATCGTCGTGGGGCATGGGTAAATATTAATATTTTTGGAAAGTTTTTTGATAAATGTTTTGTTATTTAATACAGAATCGATCTAGGGGGTGGGACGTATAAAATTCAAAAATTTACTTTTTAAGGACTACCCTAGTCTATACAGGCAAAACTGTCAACACTCCAAGGACAACCCCTACCCAAGATCTCGACGTATTTATATAGCATAATTTGCCAAATATGCTGTATTAGATTCGGTTTACATCACATCACTAACTTCAATTAACAGTCACTAGCACCAACAACTAACAACTACAAAAGCTTTTAAAAATAAGAGGATTGTACTATATTACCTGTGCAAGTAAGAAGGTTATATATTATATAAATATGTCTTAGGTATTTGTTAGTTAGTAATAGTGACTCTCAACTAAGCCTAAGAAGTTGCACAAACAATAGGTAATCACTACAAATTAAAATACAATAGTGATAATACAAAATAAACAAAATATTTCTTATGAAAGTTTTTGCTTGCAAGTACAGTGTGATGCAAAAAGAATGAGGACATTTGAATTTCGCACCATAGGTTTTAGTGCATTTCAAGTTGTTAGTGTAGCACTATTGAGATGCTTTGCATAGCGTCAACTCATCACTTTTTCGTTTACATCATTGTACTTTGACACGTTATTCCGGGATTTAATTGAATTTTTGTTTTATTTCACTTATTTTCTTATTTTACAAAACAGTTCTTTTCAGAAGTACAGTTTGTTAAAACAATTTTATAGTCAAGTAAATTTATTATTTAAAATTAATGAAGTTTATAAGCTATATTATTTTTGAGGTGCCATTAAAAAATATAAGAAAGATAAAATGTCTGAAAAGTATTCGTATTGCCAATGTGACAACCATTTAACGGGACTGTAAATTCAAACCATCTTCAATCAGTTAGAATCACCCTGTCTAATTAACACTCGACACTATACAAGACCCATATCATTGATCCACTTTTTTTTTGTTATTTAAGGGACGCCCTACATTTTTTTTTGTATACACAGTGGCTGTTTCTTGTTGTTAATATGAAGTACTAAGTTTCATCAAATTCTACTAAGTGGTTCCCTCACACCGCCCTTTCAACTCTGATCAATCTACGGTCACAAAAAGGCGGTAGCAGGGATCCTTGCCTCAGTAAGATTTCATAAAACTTAACATGGAGTAAGTGCAGGGGCAATACTTTACTCTAACAACAAGAAACAGCCAACTTGAAGACCAAACAAAATTTCGAGAAAAAAATTGTGGGACGTTTTAAAATATAGAAGATAAATACGTAATGAAAGATATCAATAAAGCAACATAACTTATAAGAAATCAGTACTTTACTCTAGCAACAAGAAACAGGTACTTTTGAAAAACAAAAAAATCCAGAATGAAAATTGCAGGGCACCCTTTAACAAAAATAGAAATGGGCTAACTCCAGTGAGACAGGGCTCGTAGTTGTTACATTTTAACATATCGTGTTAAACACAATTTTATAAAAATAATAGTCATCATAAAAAAGCCTTCTATTAATTGGCAAAGTGATTTATTCTTATTATGCAATAACATACCAATTCGATTGAAAACGTAAAACAACCGATGTCCTTAGCCTGTTAGTCAGCTAGTTCTTGTGTAGAATTGCAGCATCTCACATTCCATGCTCTGAAAGAGCATAACTAGTATTGAAAGCACATGTCTCTAATGCATCTGAAACAATAAAAACAAACTGTTTATTTTTTTTATTTGATTTTTAAATAAAAGCTATTATTAATATTTTGCGTTAATGTTTATATTCTGTCACAACTTAAAACAAATTTTTGAAGGTTAATATGCAATAAATCCTACAAATATCAAAACTAAAACAGTAAAATGATAAAAGTAATTTTATTACACATGAATGTATGATAAATATGTCTAGAATATACTTGAAGGTTTTACTATAAAAAATGACTTTCAGTTTTAAAATTACAAACAATTTTGCAAATTGTACTGATTTTGATATGTTTATTTGTTTGATTAGTGATTCGAAACTAGCTCACATCTAATTTAACATAGTTGCATGAATTATTCTGACTAAAGTCAGCAACAAAGTGAACTTTGACACAAAGATTATCCGAGTGCAAATGTTTTAGGCATTACATTTTGTATCTGTCAACTATTACCAAAAATGATATCGAGACACACACATGATGTAAACAACTTTTGTGCATACGAACAGCAAATCTGATAATGTCATACAGACAATTGGAAAGTGTTTAACAATCTCAAAATCAATGGATATAAATGTTTTAATAACAATAACAATTTTTCAGGAAAAGTTGACAATAAATAAAAGCCATGTTTGCGTAAAACAAGTGGTACAAGTGTATAACAAGGAAAAGAGAATGGTGGAAGCTTTTAAACAAGATTCAAACAAATCTGTAGAGGATGTTGCAATAGTTATTTTCATTACAAGTGCGTTGTCACGTGAATTTTTATGCTCGAGGTCAAAATTTATAGCAAGACTCGTTAGCGGAAAGATGTGTGAACTTGTTAAAAGTGCTTTTTAAAAAAGCAACAGTGCACATGTATCAAACAATATTTTATTTCATACTGTATTGTATTATCCATGTTTAGGTTAGCAATTACAGTCAGAAACATACCATTTTACAGTCTGGTAAGACTGTAAATTTTTTTCCGAAGTTAAATAAAATAAATCAACTGAACAATACTTTAATATTCAGTTATTACGTACACTCGTCCTTCATAGATGTCTATGTTTTGAATTCGACTAATAGTTGCCGTAGATGCTCGTTTTTCATAGATGTCCGTATTTTAAATTTGGAAATTTATTTTATATAATTTTTATTAAATTAAACCAATAATTGCAGTTTAAAATAAAACGCAGTACATCATACATCCTGGAAATGTTCTTACAATCTCGTTTCAATGTTCCGGACTCGGCTCGTTCGTCGCCTTGTTCATAACATCTTACTCGACTGTAAAATTCCATTTCCAGCACTTATAACGTAAATAACTATTTTGTATTTGTTTTCACAAAATTGTAAAAACCATTAATTTATTATAAACTTTCGGGTTAGATATGACATGTCAAATTAGGTATGTAAACAAAAAAAGTTTATACTATAAAATAATCCTGAAACCAAAAATTACATAAAGATGGCATCAAGTTTGTTTTACAGCTCATTTAGAGTATGAAAGAGACATTTTTGCCGAAACAAAAGTGACATAAGTGGCACAAGAATTAATGGACTAACTGAAAACATTATTTCCAATAAAAAACCATCGCTCTTGATGGACTTTGTGCAGTGCTGAGCTCTATTGGGCCCTTACAGAACACTTTAAATTTTTTAACTGTATGAAAACATTTTAACATAATATTATTAAATCCATCATAAAAAGCCTAAAAGTACATATCTTTGTGTGAAGCTCTTGCCCAATGGAAACATGTGCTCTTGGGAGGGACCTATTCTCGAGAAATTCTAATAAGAGAAAAACTTGATAAGAAGATTATTGAATCACATTGGGGGTACAAAATTTTTTGTGTAACATGTGATATGATGAACAACACAATAAACCTATAGGTTGCAATGTCACGGGCACCCAATCCTTCCTCATCTGTCAGCATTCAAATGATCAATGCTGTAATGTGTAAGGTAACTAGTAATGCAGTATAAAAAACATTGCCATGCCGGTCACCGCCTTGTATTAGTAAAAGCCTTTAGTAAAAGATTTTTTAAATGCTCATATCTCACTTATTTTGTATGATAAAATAGTGTAGTTTTTACTACTTTTTTTAGAAACCTTATTGTAAGTAAATAGTATTTACGTTTTATTGCAAATAATAAATAATATTTTTAACTTTTTGCTGCTCAAAACTTGATTATACACAACTGAATTTTGAACTCATGAAGTAAACTCCTGTAGCCGAAATTTAATTGAAACAGAAGTAGCATAAACATTGCAAATCATTGATGTGCAAATGAAAGTGCCTTTAAGATATGTAGATAGTATTTTGAGTGATCAGAAAAAAAGCAAGAACTGAAGGGTCGGCCGTAACAGCGTTGTATGTAACAAAAGGATTGAACTGCAACATGAACTGACAACAGTCATACAGCGATGTTAAATGGCATACTACAAATTCAAGCTTTAAAAATTAGCATTTTTTATATCTCTATGACACCAACACCTTCCAATAGGGATATACTAACGTTCTTTTTACGGTAATACCTCATTTCAGCAAAAGGTTACTACAATGTTGTTACGGCCAACACTTCAATTATTAAATTTTTATAATTAGTACTATTTTACAAGATGCAATAGGGAAATTGCATTGAGTCTCTATGCGTAACTAGAAGTATCTGTTTATTTTTAAGAAGCACCATTCACTTTATATCGTTTTATTATTTCTTCTTTATTAATAATACACTTATGATGGAACTTTGAACTAACTTTGTCTTTTATGGTGGGTGATTAGACCTGTTGTTGAATTGTTGGTTATAGAAACATAACATTTATAATCAGTCAACACATCTGTAGTATTGTTTAACACATGGTACTTTATTATGTGTGTTTGATGCTCCTGCGCACTCCATGTTCATGCAGTTTCCAAAGCGCCGTACTTTTCAGAAGTACATATACTTTTACTGCCTGTTGTTAAAATACTTTTTTGTACTACCAACCTATTTTTATTTGTTTTAATTGTTACAGAAAAGTCAACTTACCGATCCTTATCGGTTGCTATGAAAACAACAAAATAACAACTGTTAGAATTCATAATGTGTAGTTTTGTTTAATTTTAAACCATGTTTTCATCCCAAGCTAAAACCCTGAACAGATAGTGCAATAGACTAAGAGAACATTCTTGTTCTATTTATTTTTGAAAATAACCTACATTTCACAATTAATATATCAGTTTGCCTAAATTAAAAGATTTGCCATAAAACAGTATGTTTGGTACCGTCCAATATATTAGATTAAATAGCAACTGTTATAATTTTTTTTATCTATATTTTTTATCCTTTATTAATAGAAGTAAAAGCATTTACTACATTTGATTCATATGAGCGATTGTGTGATCCAACCATGAAGCAGTCAAAATTAACTAATTTTGACGATTGTTTATAAAATCTCATCTGTCAACAAATAATATTTTTGCAGTCATGTGAGTACATGAGGGTATTCTCCTTTTCTCATCTGTAACGTCATGTTTTAATTGAATTTTCTCAACATAATTCTCTGAATACTGAATCTTTAATGTGATCATTAGTTCCAATAAGTCTTTCGTTATGATTACGTAGCTTAACAATGAAGAATAACAATTACCTTCACCAATGTTATTAAAATAAAGGATTGTAAAATCTAAACAATGATGGTTCAAATATAGATTATTATTAAAAAGATGATTACTGTTGTATATAATTTTTGCTGTATTACTACACTCTGCTTTTAACTTTCTATACGTACAGATTACCTTTATATTATATGAATTCTTCACGAAAATCTTATATTTTAAGTTTTTGCATGCACCTTAAATGTGGCAGACTTCCTATTCTACTTTTTCATCAAATATTCGAATCAGAAATAAAAATTAAAACATTTCCCCAAAAAACGAACAGATAGAGACAGACACACATATCGAAGTGGTCCGTTTTTAAGCATGGGTAATTCCAAAAGTTAACACTCTGGGAACTAAGTTCCAAGTGGATGGCCATCTCAAGCATGTCACATTAAATATTTTTAATTTATGCATTTAAAAGTATAAAAATTAAGTAGTGTTGTTGTTGCTGACTAATCTATACAGCGACAGCTTCCATATAAAAAACCAATCACGTAAATTGACCAAGTAAAACTCTTAAACAAACTGAAACAAAAATCCTTGTATTTTAAATATATAGATAACACGGTACAACACAATAGTATTTTGTGTCTCAAGGGCAGAAAATTAGCATTTGTAGCCCGCAGTTGTTTGATGCCCGAACAAAGCGTAGCTTAGCGAGGGCAGCGGACAACTCAGGGCTACAAATGCTTTTCGGTCCGAGTGACATACAAAAGTTTTTCGCCTACCTGTTTGAAAGTTTAAAAAGGAATTCCAAAAGTTAAACAGTAACGTAACTTATTAGTAAATTAAATAGGCATATGTTAGAGGGAATGAATGAAAATGAAAATAACGCCAGACGTTTTTAGTAATTTATTACTTAAATTAACCTAATAATCATTACATTACATACAAGATGGCCGTATAGTAAATGTTTTTATTATTATTGGTAAATAAAAGGAACAGGATTTGATTTTTAATTAGTATGAGTTAGATCAATTTATAGTAGACGCATTTGCTACATTTTTTATGCATACGGGCACTTACGGCGAACAGCTCGCGTCTCGCATGGTCGCACTGTTAGACTTTTTAGTCTTTAGTACTGGCTAGGTCACTAGACAGGATTGTTGTTGACCCGGGCCGCTCAGCTCAGCTGGCCTTACTTGTAAACACTAATAAATAATAATAAAAAATATATAAAAAGACAGTAGCTTGTTCTCGAAGCTCAGGTGGTGTACAGCTGAACTCATCGCTTTCAATAATGTCGTTATTGTTGTCTATCATTGTATAATTTATTGAAATTCTTTTTATTAATTAATTGTCACAACCTCCATTTATACATACAATGACACTGTGAAAAGAAAAAAACAAACGATAAATTTATCGACGAAGACATGAAAATCAAAGTTATGATCTAAGAAGCCTAGAAAAATTTGACGTATGTTTTTTATATTTTTAAAGGTTAAGTAAAAATATGTTTCAGATTACATTTTCCGTCATATTCCGTTGCTAAAAGTTTTACGAATGAGTTATATTTTTAATGTTAAAAACTAATGATTTCATTTTTTGATTAAAATCTTTTTAGGATAATGCACAGCAGTAGTCAAAGTATGACAATTTAAAAAACAATTTCAATTTTTACAGTAGTAGTATAGAGGTTATGTATTTGACATAAGAGGGCAGTAAAAAGTTTGACATAAGAGGCCCGCAAAGAAGCCTTAACTGCCCTCAAAACAGAACATTTAGAAAGCACTTTCTGATCAGGTAGGCGAAAAGAAAATTTACAGGTTTTCATAGTTTTTCTATAGCTTTTTGGTATGAAGATCACGAATCTGCTATTGGTTTTTTCGGGTCAGGTCAAATACTGTTGTTTCGATGTCATTTGCGTGTCATGCAGCCAACACATACATACTCAAACTAGTTTGCTCATGAAGCGATTTCTATCTTACGAATGCAAAACACCAATAAAAGAATAGCATGCATACAACACATGAACAGTTTTGATGCTTATATGCCAGTTTTTTGTTTTAGTGCTTGGTACTGTAGTGTAAGATGTAAATAGAGTCAGATATGAATTCATAAATAAACCACTCAAACATTCATTCACTCCTGTCAAACATTTCTCTAAATGTGCCTATCATTTGTATAGTGTTTGACTACTATAGGCTATTGTATAATAAGTAGGGTACCCTGACTTGACCTGACCTAATAGATAAAAATGACAGGTGTAGTAACTATAACTCTCGTTCATCTGGACTGATCTAGTGACCTCAGCTCTTTGTGATGAGTGGTTGTGGATTAAGTCTGAATCCATTACGGAAAGATTATCCATTTCTATCGACCTATCTATCTTCCTGGTCAATGCTAGAACTCATATATTCTTAGGCAATGATCTCTATAACCAGGTAATAAGCCGCAGTGTTGCCGGTTCTCATTACCAAAGAACAAAAATTGCACCAAAACGTATTTTATAAATACCAGGTAATAAATCTTGTTACCTGGTAAACGTAAAAGTTTGCCTATCCTTCTCGTGCAATTAAAAACAAGTTTTTTTTTTAAACAAATTGAAATATATAAGTGAAATTTGACCTAACCCGAAAAAACCCATAGCAGATTCATGATCTGCATCTTAAAAATCTCTAGAAAAAGTGTATTAGAACCTGAAAATTTTTTTAAAGTCCAATTTCGTTGTACAGTGAGTTAATAAATAAACTTTCACATATTACATTACTTCTAAGCAAGATTGGTTTTTGACGTAAGTGTCCTTCTGCACATAGCCCTTTCTCTTAAAGGTGTTTTCCTCGACCATAAAAAGAAAATCGTGCATCTCTATAGATACATTACTTGTTTATTTAAATGAATATATTTAAATAAGAATACAATTGGCCACAATTAACCGAGAAATTGCTTAGTAAACACTGAATAGCAAACTGCAAAAGCTGTTTTTCTGCTCACTAAGGAATGTTTCGGTAAACACAGCCAATGTTATACACAATTTTCATTGAATTACTTTACTCAAATAAGTTAAAAATTAATATTTCTTCATAAACATGGATATTTAGTGGTTTATCATGATTCTAAATAACTCTTAGGATAAAACAAAGTCACTCATCTTTTTACAATGAATTGCATTTATTTTTATTCATAGCTAGGCATGACTTACAACAGAGTTTTAAGTTTATGCAAATACTTGCTTTATAGGGCTGTATAGAATTTGGTAAAATCAACCCAGAAATAAAAAGGGATATAAAAAGGGTGGCCGTTATTTTGTAAAAGTTAAAATTGTTTAGGTCCCTCCTCCTATATCTCTCGAAAATGTCGAAAAAATGAGCAGTACAAAATTTCAACCCATTTGGTCAATACTAACCTGTGCCACCGAGAGGTTAAATTTTTAAATGGGATTTAACATGGGTTTGGTGCACACTAGAAACTTTGTGGCATAACTTTTTTTATCTTTCGTTTTATCTTTATGTTTTAACGTGAAATATTGTATACTTATGTTGATGAAGTTACTTAACACGAATCTGAAGCCAAAACAACTTGCAGTTCCGCGAAAATGCTAATTTTAGTGAACTTGACCGTTTTTTTGACAGCTGTAAACTGTCAAAAGTTTTTCTGATTATTTGAATTTTATAATATTCGTGTTCAGCAGTTTCAACAACATAAGTATATAAATTTTCAAATTTAGAACATAGAAAGATAAAAAGTTACGCCACAAAGTCTCTAGAAATGCATAAAATGCATGTTAAATCCTATTTAAACTTTAACCTCTCGGTGGCATGGGTTAATATTGACCAAATTGGCTCAAATTTTGCACAGCTCATTTTTTTGACATTTTAAAAAATCTAGGAGGGGGACCTAAAAAATTTTACCTTTTGCAAAATAACGACCACCTTAATACGTAGTTCTGAAGGGAATTGGATGCTTTGTCAGTCCATAGACAAGTTTGATTAAGTTCTTTTAGCATATCATTAATGTACTGCCGTGCTTAGCAAGAAAGCAGTATCTCCACGACAGCAACTTAAGAAATATACCATATTTTTTATTAGCATTCATTACAATTGCACATAGTATATTTTTAGATAGCAGTTTGTGCAGATACTGCTTTCTTGCTAAGCACGGCAGTGTAGGTAACCTACATTGATTGGGTTTTATATAAAAGTAGCTTTAGTTAGGTTTCACTCAAAACATTAAATGTGCTGCTAACCTAGTAATGTCAGGAATTATTCAGATGGAAACATTATCAATACTAATTGTAGTAGAAATAGACTACGGGCTGGTTTTCCAATCTCTGGCTAATTGACAACTGAAGGTTGTATGCACAACAACTTGCTTCCAGTTAGAGATAAGAGGCATATCAGAAATCGAAAATCCAGTCCTTATGAACAATTTTTTTCATCTTGTAATAAATTTATCTGACAGTTTCACATACAATTGTAGAAATTAGTAAATTAGTATAACTTAAGGCTGGTTTTTCAATCTGTGGGTAACATTAATGAGAGATTAATCACCATTAATATAGAGACCATTGTACCCACAGCAACCAACATCCAGTTAAGAGTTAATCAAAGGTATAAGAGATAGTGAAAAGCCACCCCTAAAAAGACTAAATCTAAAGCTCATTTCAATTTGAATTATGATAGTAGGTCAAACGTGCAAACACAGTTTACAAAGTGCCCACTATCTTAGCAAATCTAAATTCATCTGACCTAAAAAGATATGTTAGACACAAAAGTATGCAACTTCAATTTATAGGTTAAGGTAAAAACATCGGTTATCACCCAATGTAAACAAAAATGTGCAATTTTATAAGGTAGTTTAGATCAGAAACCTAACACGCAATCGTGTTTAATTGTTAAATTTATACCTGCCAAAATTACAATGACCATTAAAATAAAACAAACGCTATAAAGTACATCAGACATTTCGAAATTGTACAATGCCATCTGTATTTATTGACTCGTACCAATTGGTTCACTTTCCGAGTCACTCATGAATTATGATTATTTAAATATGCATTTAAAAAACTGTCAGTAAGAATAGGTGAACGTTAGCAGAATTACACTTCAATAAACAATGACAAGTTAATCAGCATATCACAGACCAGAGTTTCTAGGAATTTTAACTATTTTTTACTGATTTCTCTTAACTCGCAAGAAACTTCTCTTTATTTATGTCCCAGCAATAAGTAATATTAAATATGATCCATTGAGACCACAGCCTAGATTTAAAAAAACATCTCTATATGGGAAAAGTGATTAGTAGGTCTAATAAGGAACACCTAGTTTTTTTGAGAATAAGATATAACCCTGGTTACTTTAGAAGGGCTAACAATTAAGCCTAACTATTATCCACAAGCTAATACTACATCATAAGAGGTGTGTTTTGGATTAAGCTATGGTTTAGATGGCCGAAATATAGTGGTTATTCATGTTTACTGACATATTCAATTAGTCCACGTTATTAATTAACTGAAAATTGTGTATACTTTCTACCAGTGAATACTATTTTCTTGAGAATAAGTTAGTAGGCATACAAAAAGTGGATAAGGGATAATAATAGTAAAGAATAAAAATAAGTAGATAGCAGGCTTTAATTTCATACAAATATCGCTACAAATATTTTACAATAATCAACCCTTTACCAATTAATCAGTTGACAATTTGGATATTTCTACTTATATAATGAAAAGTTGTACATTAAAGTTATAATTAGTATTTATTAATGGCCGCATTTAGAAAATTGTAGCGCGGTACTGAATGATGTTTGCTTTACTCGCAGCACTTTGGTAAAGCATTAAGGCATATAATTATTCCACTTTAATGCTTAATTGCTAAATAAAGATGTCAAATCCATGAGTTTTAACCTAACAAATTGTGTTTATATTTTGGTTTGTGCAAACTACTAGTGAAATGGAGGGAAATTATAATTCTATTAAAATTATTAATTTCAGTTGATATTTTAAACACATTTAAAATTAAGGTATATAGGTTAACAAAACAAACAAGTCTGCCAAAGTGCCAACCAGAAAATTAAAAACTTAAAATACCTAATACTAAAAATGTTCATTCAGTCAACCTAAAGCCTCGCAGCACTTTTATGCTACAATTCCCTGAATGTGGCCAATAATAAACCCCATATATGCATGCATATACAAGTGTAAAAGATTAACGACAATTTTTGAAATGTGCGCACTTTCCGATAGAATGGCTACAGGTTATCAAGCTCATTTTGTTACAAACAAAAAGCATTTTTATTTTAGCAATTAGATTAGGTTATTTAAAAGTAAATTGATTATGAACATAATTAAATATCAAAAATTATTAATGGTTTTATAACAATAGAAAGTACATAACCTATAATTTAAATGTTAAAACAAATTTTATGGTTCGTTGTTTACTATAACTATTTTGAATAATACATTATATAAATAATCATAATTTGCTCTTGGTGCTTTGCAAATTGTAAAAGAAACTGATTTCAACTTACCAACGCAACATCTTCTGAAGTTCGAAAATGCAACACAATCAATGGTACTCTAACTTTATTAAAACGTTATCATCAATATCATTTTATCAACATTAGTAGTGCATGTATACACACATTCACATGTTAAAAGAGCCACACCCCCCATTTTTTTCTGCATGTATATCAAAAATTACTTTAAACATGTGATAAGGGAAGATCCAATAAAACCTAGGTCCCACATAATGCAGCAAGCACTACAACAGAAATTTATACTCACAAAGTTGTTAAAATGGAGAAATAATAATTTAATAAGATGTACCTCTGTGTACTGTAAAATCCTTGTTGGGGAAGTACAAAATACAACCGAGAAAAATTGCAAAGTAGTAAGGAGGTTGTGGAGGCTACGCTTTTGAAGGAAGACCTTGGATGGCCCGCGCTAAAGGCGGCCGTCTGGGCAAGCTTATAGAGCTTGTTATTAGACAACGGTCACTACTATACACGTTCACTGGAATAGTTTTGACGTTTGAACGCGGGAAAACTACTAAATAACCTAGATCAAACAGAAAATACGAGCATAAATACATTTAAAAATCGCATTTTTTGCCTCGAGCA
Source organism: Agrypnus murinus (assembly GCA_929113105.1). Lineage (NCBI taxonomy): Eukaryota > Metazoa > Arthropoda > Insecta > Coleoptera > Elateridae > Agrypnus > Agrypnus murinus. Next base: position 162,963,816 of record OV816024.1, read on the forward strand.
TGAGAATATTACTTAGATTTACTCCGGGAGTATAGTAACAACATGGCGGGTTAACACTCTATGCTTTGGGGCAAAAGCCGAGTTACATTTTTACTTCTCTACATTATAAAACGACTTCCCCGTGCAAACTAATTATGTAATTTTATAAATGAATAGTTCATAATGTTCGTTAAAATTTACCTGTGTATTTGATCGCTTTAATTGCATTAGAATCCTACAAAATACGGAGTAACACTACACACTTAGTAGCACTTACCACAAACCCGCTTGCCAAGCTTGGCACATCACTGCTGTGATGGCTGCCGTGTGGTCGGTCGTCTGATGGGTCTATTTTCTAAATTTGACATTCAGCTTTAATCGACCATACTAATAGTAAAAATTATGTAAAAACTGCATATTTTGTTATGCTGATTAATTTGAGAATATAGATTAACGCATATATTATGACGTTTAAATTCGATTATAACAGATTTTTCTGGAAATAATGCGAGGTCATACAAATGGCTGCTCCGGGATTATAATATAGCCAGTCCGTTTTAAACCACTTTTAACTTCGAGTAAATGGATTTCTAATGTATAGTACTATATTCCATCCCCTATTTACTTCTGGTTTTTACGTTGTCCTGTAGAAATGAATTAAGGTAAGTTTAAACTTTTAAAGTGACACTGATAACCGATGGAAAAATACAGGTGAAAATTTGAAGACTAATAAAATTTTAAAAGAGGGTATTTTAATTTTACTTTTTAAAAGAGATTTAGGATTAAAAAACGCAAACATAAGGTAAGTAAACTATTCAAAATAGCTTTTTAAAATAAAAAAATGCACGTATCGTTTAACGACTTTCTGCATAACGTAAATAATTTTCCAAATTAATATACCCGATATTGCAACATTTTATGAAATCTTTCGCATCATTGGAAAATCCAACGGTGGGGTGGGGAATACGCCGACGCCAATGTAATGTAATAATGAAATTGTAGAGGGGGTGTCCCCTTCCAATTCTCAGTTGTCGTGACTAGCGATAGCTGTCGACTCCAACCGAACGGAGATTTAATAATATTTGTAAAACGGAAGCAATCACCAAGCATTACCCATAAATTGTCTCAGATTGCGCGGGTTATTTAAATAATTAGCCGCCAATATTTAAAAGTATACACACTGCACTCCACACTCCCATGTTCTTGTAGCAAATTGTACATGGTAGTGTGCTTGGGCTAACTTAACTTAGCGTTTAGATTAGTATAAAAAACGTAGAATTTCATACTTAAAGGAACCTCTCCAATTTTTTACATCTACATGGACAGCAGCGCGACAATGTATTTGTTTCTTTCTATTTAAAGTGCGTTCGTTAAATCGACAAGCGAACGATACAAGATGAGCGAATATCAAATATCACGAAATATTTACCGAGCGCTCAACTGTCACGAAATGTGCAAGTGTCAAAGTAAAACCGACTTTTGCGCTTCGAAATGGTTTCACAAATAATGTTAAAAATAATAATTTCTTTATTAAAAGTAGCAAATTCCGTTTACAGATTTACTAGTAAATTAAGCTCAAGTCTCGAGTATTTCTATTTAATTTTTAATACTAAACCTACGGGGGACTCAACTGAGGAGACGAATCGGCAATGGGCGTTCCAAACATTTGCGTACCCAATGGCCTGTATTTTAAAAAATTTTCGTTAGAGGGCGCTTCGGTCCTTGACAACGCTCAGACCACGCTGGCCATTGTTGACAGTTCGCTGGAGTGCCATATGGGTCGCAATGTTTCATAAAAATTAGCCAGATTTGCGATAAAATTTGCGATAAATCGCATAATCTGTCAACACTGTCAGCGTTGTCCAGAATCGTAGCGCCATCTAGAAGTAACGTTCAAACTTGAATTAACGTTCAAGGTCGGGGACGCTTTATTTGACTCGTTTCGTCTCAGTTGAGTCCCCCGTAACTAAACCCTTGGTTATTGCAACTGCTATAAACGTCAAATTCAGATTTTATTTCGGCCGGAACCTCGGAACACATAATATGATGTATTATTCGGGCAAGAAAATTTCGCACGATTTCTTCTCCTTTGTAAGCGGTCTCGCATCCAGTGCATAGACAATAATCCAGTGGCATGTTGTACTTATGTCAAATTATTATTTTTATCCAACACCTCTATATAAATATCATGTTTACTATGGTCATTTTAAATAAGGAAAGTGATTGTTTACTCTTATGTTACATTATAACCCACGTTGCCCCTAGCAACGTGGGTTATTTTCAAACAACTCACGCCTTCAAAAATAACAACCAATCACCAGCTTACGTTACTTAGTATTATTAAAATCCAGTCATCGTGCTAGAGTATTACCGTCAAAACTACAGACTAACTATACATTGCAAATTAGATGTTTAAACTTAAATAAAGAGGTGTTGGATAAAATTTTGTATGCCACGCGTGAGTTAAGGATATTATCCACTCAGAAAAATTAACCCTCTCGGGCCTGTCGGCCCTCGAGGGTAAATTTTTTTGTTCGTGGATAATATCTTACTTAACTCACTTGTACCATAAATAACTATTCTTTTAATGACATATATCATGAAATACAATTTAATAAAATACGTAGTTTTTAGCCAAAATGATGTATGTATAAATTCCTTTTTGGCTTTTTCATAATAAATAAAATAATTGTGTCATGTCATGAAAAATCTTTCTTACTCGCCTATTTAAGAAAAATCAGCCTACCTGATAAATTTCGCACGATTTTTATTAAGGAGGTTGATTTTTCTTAAATTTTAGGTGAGTTTCACTGGTGCTCTTCCGGTGTTTGGAAATTAGCCGGTATACAGATTATCCGAAAACCAGTCTAAACATCCAAAATTAATGAGTGCAACAATAAACACATAAACAATATGGGTAGCACAACAAAGATAGAACGAAAGTACATACTATTAGCTACCTCCACCATAGCGCCAAAAACAAATCACTGTAATAAAGAAAAATGAAATCATTTGTAGCGATGTTTCAACCACTAAGCGACAACCAAGTACTGCAAATACAACCATGTAACTACAAGATTTCTACCTATTCTTCGACCAAATGTGTTGTTTTTTTCGAAAAGAGATTATGATTTCTGCTTATTGGTGCAATTAACTTTACAAAAGGGGTGTTTTTATAATAATATTCAACAACAACTTTTTCTAATAAAATCCTGCCAGATATTAGTTTTGAATCTCTGTGGGGCGTACCGATCCTAGAGGGTAAATTTTTCGTTCGTGGATAATATCTTACTTAACTAACTTGTAGCATAAATAACTATTAATGTAGGTGTCTTTTTTCTGGCAAGGCAAGTTTTATGGCATTTTATAAATACTATTTTCTCAGAAGAACCGCAATTTCTATTTCAAAGTTATATTATATCAATATTAATTGAATGGCGCCGACAGATAATTCCTATATAACTATATAACTATAGCTGTCAACTAGCAGAATCGAGCCAAGAGCTAACTGTAATCAAATACTTTAATATTATTAATACCGGAAACTCCATATACTTTACATGAGTTTACCATATGAAAACAGGCGACTATAGCCCCTCTATTTCATATAGTAGCGACATCGTGGAGCAAACCTGATACAAACTTTAATAAACAAAAAATTACTACATGCATGGTGTTGCGGAATTTTAATAAAAAGTTATTTGAAAAATTAGAATTACAGAAGTATATGTCATTAATATGGTCATTTTTACAGAACATGAATGCCCATTATCAAATTAATTTTAGACTGTGAATATTGTACATGATTATTATTAAACCTAAGATTTATTGTGACAGAATGTCAAATCTGGTAACATTCAATGTCGCCAACGTGATTTTGCTCCAGCGGCGAGATCAATGGTTGTCGCTACTATTTGAAAATAAAGGGGCTATACACTATACAGGCAACTAACAGGCAACATTTTTGTGGCGCCATCTTCACAGATGGGTGTGCAACTAACAAATGTTTTTTCGGTGAGAATCCTGCATCTAATTAAAAAATAGCACTATTTATGTTAAACGTTGGTTTAATACTGTTATGCTAAAATATATAAAATTTTACAATTTATCAAACTATTTAAACTAATTTAAACTATTCAATCTTTCATTACAATGACGATTTTTTAATTACTTTCTCAATATTTGAGAAATGTCAGGTTTATTTGCACACCACACGCAAGGGGTGCTATTAAATTTTGTCTCCCATTTTTCGAAATAAGTTTCCGGTATTAATAATATTAATGTATTTGCTGTAATATTCCTATTTGCAGTGGCGTGCAGTGAGAATTTAGACTAGGGAAGCAACCACGATTTTAATTTTAATATAGCTAAGGTACGGGCGTGGATCACGGGGGGGAATCCCCCCCAATTTAAAAATAAGTATACATAGAATAGAAACAAATAATGTTTGTTTAATTATTATTTATTAAAACAATTATTTTTCCAAAAATTTCCCCCTCAAAATAATTCTCTGAATCCGCCCCTGCTAGGTACAACAAAAAAAAACAGTGTTATAATTATTAAGCTTAAAAGTTTTTCAAAGAAGCACTTTTACACTTTATACTTATGAAATTTGTTGACTATTATTCTTTATTTAAAAAAAAACTATGTATTTATATTACAATTCGATTTTCCGGTTTCCGGTTTTTAGCAAAATACCAGTGCAGGTTTTAATCTTTGTTGTTAAATTTGAAAGTTCTGGTTTTGATCTGCCTTTCTCGATAATTTATAATTTCTTCCCAAAACTGTATGCAGAAAATTCTTTATTAATAATTTACAAACTGAACAAAAAATCGTCCTGATTCGGATATTTCGGAAGTACTCGAACCTTCCACCGAAGCAGCTGAATTTGAAAGTCATGACGATAATGCGATTTTAAATTTGCATACAGAGCAAACTAAATAGAATTATTTGTCTTTAAAAAATCCATCTTATACAAATTGAAATAATAAAATGTGACAAAATACAGTCTCGTTCGCAGATTTACATTACTTAAGTAACATTTTTAACAAACACTAAATCGAACAAATAACCAAATTTTAATAAATAAACATTTGGGCATGAAGCACACTAAAAATAATGACCAAACAATGTTAACCGCATCGTCTGCATCACCACGCCCGGTAATAAAGGCTAGGAGAAGAGCAAGTTATAAGCAACGAAATCAGTGCTTATATGCAGTGTATGTAACACATTTGAATCGGTATTACCTTTCCGTGCAAGTTTAATGAGCCTAATTTAAAATACTTTAAATAATTATACTTTTTGCTGTACGGAATTGATATTGAGCTTTAAGTTGATTAAACATTACAAATTTAAATAAACGATAACCATAATTTTATAAAAATATTTTTGTTAACATTGGTTTTTATTTTTAGTAAATTGCTTCCATGGACCGCACGCCACTGCCTATTTGAGTTACCAGCAGTCGAGAACCATCCTTAATGTCGTAGGGGCAAGGCATAGTTGCGCCAAACGGCCAATTTTTAACTTAAGCTGCACATATACTATCATCCTCGAGGTGGTCAAATTCAGTTCATCACCGAGAAAGCAAACATCGAGAAACCACGACCAAGAAAACGAAAGCCGAGAATGGAAACTATCGAGAATAACAAATACCGAGAATGCATCCATTCATATAATAATAATAATAATAATAATAACTACTACAACTCATAACCTAAACCAAGGCCCCAGAAGCTATAAGCTTGTGCGGGAGGGAGGGGGCGATTATTATTATTATGTAGGCCCAATGTGCGGCTGCAGCCGACTTACAGATGGAACAGCTCAAATCCCACATTTGTGTCACAGCTAAGGAAAACTGCAGAAAACCTTAACTAGATCTGCCGGCGCCGGGAGTCGATCGCGGGCCGCTTGGGTGAAAGTCCGGCACGCCAGACATTACACTACCAAGGCTGTGCATATGAAGTAATAATTATTTAATTAATTGATATTAGAATGTTTTCGCGGTTGTGGTTTCTCGGTAGTTGTCCTTCTCGGTGATAAGCGGATACAGAGGTGGTCCCGGACTACATCTTAGGATGACATCCCCGACATGTTCCTAATAATGCCGCAATGTTTAGCTTTGCTATAATTTATTGCATAAACAAGTTGGGCTTCGATATTGTTTGTATAATAAAATTATAAGTATTGTATTTCTTTAAAACTTGTTTATCAAAATTAAATAAATCATTATTAATTCATAATAAAATATCTACTAAAATCTCTTTCCTTAATTAGAAGTATTTGTTATTATGAAGTCAATAATGCCTTTCAAAATTTTATTATACAAATAATCTCGAAGCCTAACTTGTGTATGTAATAAATTACTACGTCTAGGATGTCATTGTAGAATGTCGTCCGCGACCATAACGCGGACAATGTGTATGTTCAACTATATTTAAATGATGGGATATAGTCTCACCCCGTAAGACTTAACCTTTAAAAAACCTTCTTGATGAATTTCAGAAAATAATGTTAGTATGAATACGATCTTAAATGAAGCCATCTTTAACTTATTTGAAAAAATAATTTCCATTCTAGTACTCTATACTCTATAGTTGTAGTTTCCTTAAGCCTGATCCACACCAACCTGACAAAACTACAACATATGAGTTCGAGACAAAAACACAACTAAAACGCAATATTCCAACATATTCTGAAAACAAAACAAAGTTGAAGCAACTGTCTATTCAAGGTAAAACCACTACCAATTTGCGACAATAATAAATAAATTGAGTTTGCTTAAAAATGTTGTTTAAAAAAAATAAAACTCGTGTGACGCTTTCAACAACAAGAAGATGAAGATAACTTGCTTGTTTTTATAGCTAAAGGTTTTATTCTTCTCTCCTCATTATCATCAAAGACAAAAAAGAAACGGTGTTTCTGGGTGAGATCAACATAAGCTAAACGAAACAAAATTGATGAACTATTGGCCATTTTGTCAAGCAATGATATTAGGCACATCTATATAATTATGTAAACTAAGTATGCAAATGTTCACTAACAGTTTTAGGTTATCAAGACTAAAATTATCCACGCCGCACAGACAGTTGTCGAAATGTTGCGTCAGTTATGTGATACTGAGACAAAACACAAATCTTTTGATAATTATGCCCGGTCTGGCCATTTTGGCCGGTTTATGAACCTGTTTTTAGAGCGTTAATTGCTAAATTAGAGCTCTAGGGCTGTAAAACTTTTTAGAGACCGGTAAAAAGTGTTTGGAGCTGTAACATACCCAAGCCAACCGGTCCAAATTAAAATATTGTGTTAGTAGGCTGATTTCAAACATTGTGTTAGTAGGCTGATTTTGTTTTAAGGAAGTAATGGAAGAAGGTTTTTGACATTAGTATGGGAATTTTAATAAAGATTATGTATTTATCTGTATATAAAATTATATACTAATAAATAATATTTGAAGCCTGAAAGATAATCATCAAAATAATAAAGTGTGTAAATGGAATGCAAGTGTGCACAGAAGAATGTGCTAAACGTAATGTACGTAAGATCAAACTGGAATGGCCAAGTCTCATGCTCAGGGTAGCCAGAACTTAAAATGAAAAAGTATTGATAGAAGTTGCAGAAGGCAGAAGGTAACAGATTTCGCCAAAAAGTACTAGAAGTTGTCAAGAGAGGGAACTCAGGGAACCTTATAAATATAGCCCCTCTATTTCATATAGTAGCGACAACCATTGATCTCGCCGCTGGAGCAAAATCACGTTGGCGACATTGAATATTACCAGATTTGACATTCTGTCACAATAAATCTTAGGTTTAATAATAATCATGTACAAAAACATTCACAGTTTAACATTAATTTGATAATGGACATTCATGTTCTGTAAAAACGACCATATTAATATGACATATATCTCCGTAATTCTAATTTTTAAACAACTTTTTATTAAATTTCGGCAACGCCATGCAAGTAGTAATTTTTTCTTTATTAAAGTTTGTATCAGATTTGCTCCACGATGTCGCTACTATATGAAATAGAGGGGCTATACTTATAAATACTTATAAATAAATACAAAAATATACATTGCAAAAATTATTGGTTATGTTTGCCTGGCAAATGTCAAATGTTTCATAACCTGACATTTACTTCATTATAATTTACCATAGCTTATTTGAATTGATTAATATAATAAAATTCCTAAATAGAGTAATATACATATATTCATATTTTATTTGCAAAATTGAGGAGAAGAAACTACTCTCAGCTACAAAAAAAAACTGTTTATGCACAGATGCATTATAATTAGACTATTATTGATAGATCTATCTAAACATAACTGTCTCTTTATGCCCCAAGGGCCTCTTTATGATCCGACGGGCAATAATGAAACGTCAATTAAATGACAGAGCTGTATTTGTAGAACTTGATTGGTTCTTAATATAATTTGTAAACTTATCACCAATGAAAATAAGCTGAAATTAAGTATTTTAGATAGTAACTATAGTAACGTACTTCGTATATATGCACATAAGTATACGTACAGCGGCTTGATGTAACCTACGTACTCATTTAATTATGTTTTTTACACAATAATAGATTTGAGATAAAAACAATCTGTGCATAAAATAGTGTATGCATTTCGGGCATAACTTGCTTTTATGGCCCTACAGCCTTTCCCTAACCCTCGGCTGACGCCTCGGGCTAGAAATAACGCTTCTGGCCATAAAAGCTTCTTTATGCCCTTAATACATAATAGTTATTTATGTATTAAGGGCATAAAGAAGCTTTTATGGCCAGAAGCGTTATTTCTAGCCCGAGGCGTCAGCCGAGGGCTAGGAAAAGGCTGTAGGGCCATAAAAGCAAGTTATGCCCGAAATGCATACACTATTTTATGCACAGATTGTTTTTATCTCAAATCTATGATTGTGTAAAAAATATAATTAAATGAGTACGTAGGTTACATCAAGCCGCTGTACGTATACTTATGTGCTTATATACGAAGTACGTTACTATAGTTACTATCTAAAATACTTAATTTCAGCTTATTTTCATTGGTGATAAGTTTACAAATTATATTAAGAACCAATCAAGTTCTACAAATACAGCTCTGACATTTAATTGACGTTTCATTATTGCCCGTCGGATCATAAAGAGGCCCTTGGGGCATAAAGAGACAGTTATGTTTAGATAAATCTAGCAATAATAGTCTAATTATAATGCATCTGTGCATAAATAACTATAATGTCTCTTGTACTCTAGTAAGTCAATTGCCATTTGATTTATTTCCGTAATAAAAACACTTGAAAAGCAGTGAAGATATATTGCTTTATTAAATCGTTTTATTTCAGAGTTATTACTCAGTAACATATTTTGCATATTTTATCAAATGGACCGACTAAGAAAGATATTTTTAACTTCAAACTGTCGACTGAAAAGTTTTTTGTAAAGAATCCTCGACCACCTATTCCACTAAAGTTTTCGCAAATGTATGGCATATGTTATTGCCTGAATGGCAATAACATTTTTGTGTTAAATAAATTTATAAAATAAGTAAGAGATAGCTATTCTGGAACGTGGATACAATGCATAATTAGAAGCAAGACCCCATATTACTAGTGAATTACAACTTGTACCTATCCAGATGAATCATGCAAAACTAAAAGATCTTCAAGCCCTTTGTGAAGTATTATCTAATATAGAACACCGTGGTTTCTATGATATTCTGGACACTAATGGAGACCCAGGTGACATTGTCGAGGGCGACAACAGCAGTGCTAACACATATTTTTTCTTTCATGCTAGAGATATGAATCTTTTGTTTAAAAAAGTATATAAGTATTTTAGTTTTTTTTAAATCTGCCAGACCGATATATTCTAATTAAAATGTATCTTATGTTTAACAAAAAAGTAACAAATCTGTTTGCAAATTTTCGTCAAAAACCGCAGATTTTTCGATTGAGTAAGAATGTTTCATAAACTGCACATAGTTCCAAATAATAAAAATTCTGGCCTTATATTAGTTTTTGGTTCTGCTAAGGGTTATAGTTTTTTGACAAATGCCGTGTTTGACATCAACCCTTCAATTGCAATTTATATTTCTTAAAAACTTGAAATAGATAAGAGAAATACATAAAAATTCTTCGATATACTAAACATCATATTATTTGTCAAATTAATTACCTAATTTTGTCAAACTTCGTGTTTTTAAATTGGCATTAGTGCAAATGGATCCAACAAATCAGCGTCAATTCCCGCGTTGGCCCAACTCTTATAAGTAATATAGAGTGACTCTACTTATAAATAGAGTCACTGCATCTAGTTACCTAGGCCAGCTGGTCGATCAGAGTACCGCAAACCGCCGCCATATTGGGGCAAACGAAGCACGAAATTGTTCATTATTTGTTCTGTATTGAATTTAATCAAATCCACGTTTACTTTAAAAGGTTTTTCTTATTCTGAAAGATCATACCTCTAATGTGTCAAACACGTAAAACGTGGTTTTAATTTGTCCATTATTAAAAATCACCCTTCTCTGCCCCAATATGGCCGCGGTTTGCGTTGCTCTGATCGACCAGCTGGCCTAGGTGACTAGATGCAGTGACTCTACTTATAAACAAGGTCCATTCATGTGTATGTATACCTAGGTTTTGGATATAATTATGCATGCATCAACGGACCTTGCTTATAAATAGAGTCACTGCATCTAGTCACCTAGGCCAGCTGGTCGATCGGAGTACCGCAAACCGCCGCCATATTGGTGCAGAAAAGGGCGATTTTTAATAATGGACAAATTAAAACCACGTTTTACGTATTTGACATATTAGTGGTTTGATCTTTCAGAATAAGAAAAATCTTTTAAAGTAAACGTGGATTTGATTAAATTCAATACAGAACAAAAAAAAGCAATTTCGTGCTTCATTTGCCCCAATATGGCGGCGGTTTGCGGTACTCTGGTCGACCAGCTGGCCTAGGTAACTAGATGCAGTGACTCTACTTATAAAATAATTCGTCTTTCAAAAATATAACTTTAATTTTTCCGGGGATTTACCCAATTTCGCTTCAATACATTTACCCTAGGGGGATCTAAAATAATTTCAATGTTCCTATTATTCGTTATAGTTATCTGTACGTACTTCATTGGTCCCCTACATACTAATGGCGATAATGCAATGAAACGAAAAAAATCCTGCGAATAAGAGAAAGAGGAAACGGAAAACAGTTGATAATTTTTGATTGAAAAAAATTCTAAAAAAATATTTATTTTTGTAGAAAGGTAATAGATTTTTGGTGAAAGGTAATGAGGTAATATATCATACTAAAAGGTAATAGATCTATTACTAGAGTAATAGCACTGACAACCCTGCTCATGCTCTTTAAACGGTTTGGTTTACTGCAGAGCCCGGTAGAAAAATGGCATTTATTTAAAATTACATTTGTTTACGCCGCGCCGTCTCCATAGAATAACAGTAACTATTGATCGTCTCACTTTGGGACTACAGCGTGTGTTCTTATGGACAACGGGGTTGCCAAACATCTTGCAAGCAACTTTTAGAAAAAATTTCTAAATATTGTAGTTGTAACTGCATAAACCTTTATAATCCCTATTGTTCCAGCAAGTTCTATTTGCAGGTAGTCACTTCTTCTGACAGCGGTAGTAAAACAAAATTTCAAAACTTTCTGTTTATATGAGTTAACGTCAGTACTATTACAAAACTAATAATTTTTAGTATAATTAAAAGTCAAACGTTTTATTTCGAGTTTTTGAATTTTAGGCAAATAAAAAAAGTACAACATAAGTTATAGTTATTTGGTTTTTATTAAATAAAGAAACATTCAAACTAATACATTATTGTGTACTATCAAACTACACTTTTTTAATTGTGCCGCTTTCATATAAAACAGTAATTGAAATTGTAATAACACAGTAATAACAGTGATTGAAAACATAAATAAATAAAAAAAATATAAATAAAAGAGTAGCTACACGAAGTAAAAGTATAAAAATAAGAAGGGTTTATTGTTTATTAAAATTCTTTGAATTTGCTGCTAATCCTAAATTTCCATTTTTGCAAGTTTCTTTTTAAACAAATGGATGATTTTATCATGATGAATTATTTTACCGTTAAAATTGGGTTTGGGACTGGGTTTCCTTTATTTAGCTATGAATTAGAAGATTAAAAAGACCATACAGAAGCTAACCAGCCGTTTATTCTTATTTTGAAATAATTTGAAGATGAAAGAATTAAACAAAAAAGTATAAGTAATACAATATCGAATTTTTAGATACCTACGATGTAAGAATCCCAGGTAATGTTTAATAAAATAACAAATAAATGTTAATTAGACTTTCTTTTAAATTCTCCTTTTGTATGGTTAAGATTACAGTTTTTGTTACTGTTTTCAAAGGTTCTGAACTTCTGGAGTTTTAATCTATATTTCTATAGATTCATACAGTGAGATAGGTGACAACACCGAAGCACAAACTCCCATAAGAAATACATTGGCTATCTTTCCTTCACTGTAGAGACGAGGGTGAGACGACCAATAGACCACTGCACATATGTAAACTGAAAGACAAATTAAATGAGACTCGTATAGGTACTTAAAAAATCAGCTGCGCGCACATGTGATTGTTGGGTTGCCTAAATATATCAGGACTGAACTTAAACTTAAACTGAAATATTTTTAATGCAATTTATTTTCAAATTTCATCAAATTCGTCGGTTTTATTTGAATTAGAATACCTATACGAGTCTCATTTAATTTGTCTTTCAGTGTACCTACCTGCAGTTTTGCACTTTTAAAATTATTTTTATTTTAAAATTCAACATTAATTTAAACTTAGATCAGACACAAACTAATGTATGCATTTCGGGCTTAATTAGTGTTTTAGAGCCTTTTATCGTCTTAGCGTCGGAGGCGAAGCTGAACTGACTCTGTGATTACCGGTTTGTGACGGGACACGGAAAAGTTTGTAAAAATTAAGACAAAAATGAAACACAAAAGTCGCAGCGATGTTTCAGAATTGTCGCTGATTAAAGTATGGAGTATTAAAAAAATGTACGAGTAGCACTTTTATAAGGTTAAACAATTAAAAAGTGCCATTAATAAAGCTCACAAAAGATAAATGTAATTTTTTAAGAAAATGCAGTTTTCGATATAGCATATAGCATGTTTCGTAATTTTAACAAATGTAGACAAGATCATTCAGAAGAGGTGTATAAAATCAAAGATTAAAAATGCAATTTCTTATTTTAAAAATGTAATTTCTTAGTCAATTAATTATATTATTAATTAATTGGGACGTAACTGTATCATCATCTTTTTATTATATGGAGGGCAATTATGCTAGAAGCTTCACGGTAATAAAACTATCGGGGATCAACTTCAATTAGTATTCTATCACCAGCGAATCTAACTGATAGCGGGCCGCAACTATACTTTGGCGATGGGCAGCAAACGTTAATTTCTGTGGGCTGCTTCAAGTCGAGAACGATTGGGAAATGATAATCTCGTATAGTATGAGAAGTCAAAATTATTTCCATATTAGTTTTCTTAAATTGAGGGCGATATTGAATGGGGCTTTTATCATTAATATTGGCTCCAAGTATCACTTTGGTATGTAGATTCCTATAGTTATCAAATTGCCATCCATTCAAATTTGAAGATATCAATACATCTATCATTTCATTAGGGAACACTTTTATGAAAACACTAACTTGTGTGAAAATTCGTCGCCTTTCATGCATACTGGCGTAACTAATTTTTTAGTAGCTTTACAGAGCCGCGGTTTAAATGCTATAAAAGCTTTATTACAGAGGATACGAAATTAATTCTTTAAAATGTTGTAACTAGCAATGTTGCTAGTTACAACATTTTAGAGAATTCATCATGTCATTTGTAATCAAGTTTTTACAAGCATTTAAACCGAGCTCCTGTAAAGTTGCTAAAAAAGAGTTACACCAGTATGCATTAAAGGCGACGAATTGTGAACAAAGGTAAATGGGTTTCCTTGTTATTATATTTCGAAGAATTCTTTTGATCCGTATTAACTTGGGAGAAAGATTTAGTTTATCTTGTCAGCGAATCTTTCTTTTTGTGTTTAGTAACAGGAGGTAAAAAGCCGGGTTTTTCTAAAAAGTTCAAAGGATTGTTTACCTTTTCTCTCCTCTATGTGACTTGTTAATACTCTTAGACAGGTTATTATTGTATATATAGGTATTATTACTTATAAGAATAGTGAAAACATTAACAATTGCTGATACTTGGATAACGTATTAGATTCTCAGGTAAGCTCCGAATAGCTATTACAATGCAATTCACAATAATTCTCAATTACTTTTATTTATGGTTGACGGTCGGGGACTTTCATATAACTGTAATATACAAATGATCCAGGTTTTTCGTCAATTTGGTAGTATTGTAACTACTTGTAATAACATTAAACATCATTATACAGTGTGGGATTAAAGTATGGAATATTAAAAAAAAGCGAACTCAACCGGTTTTTTTTAAAACGCTGAAACATGTCGATTTTGTTTTTTAAAAGTACACATTAATATGTGCGATTCACCTCCCGACTTTCATTTGTTTCTAAGTTATGACGTCATCACAAAAAAATTTAAATGGCAACATAGATTTTTTATAGTGGAATCCAATAGTGATTTTTCTTCCCTTTATGATCATGCCAATAAATCATAAGGTTGTATAACAAAAATTCTGAGAAAAATCGAGCTGAACTTTGTAAATGTTTGTTAGTTATGACGTCATCACAAAAAATTTAAATGACAATATAGATCTTTAGTAGTGGAGTCCGATAGTGATTTTTCTTCCCTTTATGATCATGCAAATAAATCATAAGGTTGCATAACAAAAATTCTGAGAAAAATCGATCTGATATATTGATATTATAATATCAATAACATTAAATGCTCAGATCGATTTTTCTCAGAATTTCTGTTATGCAACCTTATGATTTATTTGCATGATCATAAAGGGAAGAGAAATCACTATCGGATTCCACTATAAAAAAATCTATATTGTCATTTAAATTTTTTGTGATGACGTCATAACTAACAAACATTTACAAAGTTCAGCTCGTTTTTTCTCAGAATTTTTGTTATGCAACCTTATGATATATTTGCATTATCATAAAGGGAAGAAAAATCACCATCGGACTCCACTATAAAAAATCTATATTGTCATTTAAATTTTTTATGATGGCGTCATAACTAACAAACATTTACAAAGTTCAGCTCGATTTTTCTCAGAATTTTTGTTATGCAACCTTATGATTTATTTGCATGATCATAAAGGGAAGAGAAATCGCTATCGGATTCCACTATAAAAAATCTATATTGTCATTTAAATTTTTTGTGATGACGTCATAACTAACAAACATTTACAAAGTTCAGATCGATTTGTCTCAGAATTTTTGTTATGCAACCTTATGATTTATTTTCATGATCATAAAGGGAAGAGAAATCACTATCGGATTCCACTATAAAAAATCTATATTGTCATTTAAATTTTTTTGTGATGACGTCATAACTTAAAAACAAATGAAAGTCGGGAGGTGAATGGCACATATTAAAGTGTATTTTTAAAAAACAAAATCGGCGTGTTTCCGCGTTTTAAAAAAAACCGGTTGAGTTCGCTTTTTTTTAATATTCCATACATTAATCCCAACCTGTATAGTTCGCTATATGTAAGGATAATAATAATAATAATAATAAAATTTTAAATATCGGTTTGAAAGACATTTCCAAAACCACCACTGACTGTCTATAAACTTCCTCGTCACTGTTTAATTCTGCATTGTTCCAAATGTAAGAAACCTACATCATAAAGTATACACATACATGAAATAAATAAAGATTAGTAAAAAGTTTCACAGTATTTATTAAATTATAACCTGACAATATTGTTTCGACAGCTAAGCTGTCATTATCAAAGGTAATATAAATATAAACAAACACGTCGCTAAGGTAAATACAAAAAATAAATAACTAGATAAAAAGATAAAAATAAAAATTAAATATCTTACACTTCCAGTAACGGAGAATTACTGAGCTCAATCTGTTCATTCATTAAAGGTACCCTGAGTTTGTGTTTGTATATCTTATAAGCTTCTAAAATGTCTAATTGTTATTACAAAAATGTAGGAATTTCATATTATTTTGAGGAGTCAATGTGTGATTTTATTCTAAAAGATGTTTGGCATAATTAGATTTTTCAGGATGTTTATTTTTGTAACCAAGCACGGGTTTATGTGTTATGTCAAAATTTCGTGTTTGCCCTACATATACCGAACTACAAAAACAACAACGTAAACGGTAAATGCCCGATTTCATGATATCATGTGTTCTGTTTTTAGCATTAAATAAAAAAGTGTTAGTGTTGGGTTTAAAAGCTATTTTATAGTTGGTTGTTCTTAGTATATGTGCAACTTTTTCTGATATTTTGCCAAAATATGGTATAGATACATACTATCCGTCCACCGAAAGATGAGCTCTGCGTCATCTTTGCAAGAAATTATCACAGAAAGCGTTTTGTTGTGCTTTACTCTCATTATCTACGAGTATGACGAAGATAGCATTACATTAGCACTTCTCTGGGTCGTTGGAAGTTGATTTGACTAGCTCTGTGGAGTATAGAATACGAAGTTGCCAATCTTACAAATAAATTCCTAGATCAAATTAACATATTGCCACAAAAAAACAAAAGAATAACTACATTTATTGGCAAAATTATCGTGGAAAAA
The DNA here is from genome assembly GCA_929113105.1 of Agrypnus murinus. Lineage (NCBI taxonomy): Eukaryota > Metazoa > Arthropoda > Insecta > Coleoptera > Elateridae > Agrypnus > Agrypnus murinus. Next base: position 162,980,555 of record OV816024.1, read on the forward strand.
TTGAATGTCGTGACTACAGATAAAGTTGATCAATTTTAGGGATTCTTTAAGGTATTTCACAGATTTCTGAAAGGAAATGCCAAAATTATAAGCAATGCTGTATGCGGTTATGAACATGTGACTTTATTGTAAAACATGTCACAGGTATCTCTGATACCTGTAGACTGTAGATTTGATTGGCACAGGTGACATTTGCTGAAGTTATTTCTTATTTACATGTTTTTCGTGAGTGTTATAGTGTTTCAATAATAATAAGCAACAGTTAATAATAATAATGATAAATAATAACTGGCAGAAAATCGCAATTTTACCTAATATAATACATATTAATATTATGTCAGTATAAGGGAAGACACTGCATTCGCAGTCTCATCAGTTATTCCTGAATTTACTAAACTAGTTCGAGAGGGAAAAAGGAAATCGTGGAAATTTACTTCCTTTATTTTGTGTACAAGAGGTAAGAAACGTTGATTATTATTTATGATCATATTGTACTATAATTGTTTGTTTATTGCAGCGAGCAGCTGAGGCTTTAAAAATTTGTGTTTCAACTGTTAAAAGGGCCCGTAGTAGAAACCAGCGAGTTTTATCGAGTCCTGGTAAAAAAGACAACGCAAGAAGTTGAAAACTGCAGGCCTAGCAAGTTCTTCTAAAATGGTCGCCAGAGAAACTGTATAATAAGTGAAAGTAAGACGTTTGATATTTTTGATTTTATAAAGTCTATGTTTTGTGTACTAAGTTTTAGAAAAAGCGAACATACAGAACGACAGACAAATAGACGCTGCGTTTTATGTATCTGTATAATAAATATACAAGAGAAGAGATGGATAAGCAAAAATAGTGTTAATTCTATTATAATTAAGTACTTTAATAGCATTTAAGTTGATTAAAATATTGAATAGCAGAGTTTTGTTAAATGTAAAACTGTATTTGAAAAGAATATATTTCTCCATATTGAAGATGTTATACTGTTACAAAGGTTATAAATGAGTTAATTTCTTAAATATAAGTAAAAGTGATTTCTTGTTTTTTAGTACTTGGTAGTTCTGTAAAACTAGAGAACGTACAGTACTAATAGGTATTCGCGAAAATCTAATTCTTAGTTACCTACTGAAAATGTTTTAAAACTTTCCAAAACAACAAGTATCTATGTTAAAAATCTAAAAGAAGGTTACAAACGTCCAACATTCCTTATCCCTAACCTCAAAAAATTACCTGCTATGACATTTTCGTAAACACGGTAAAAATCAATAGTTGTCAAACTATGGATGCTGATTTGACTAGGAATTTTTTAATCTTATACCACACAGAGAGCATCGATGACCAGCGTTCATCTTTAGTTGGACGGATAATATCTATACCAAATTACATAATTTGTGTCTTCTGTTTGATGGTCAATGGGATATATTCTTTTGATAGCTAACCTATAATCTTTCTGTTTATCTGAAATGTCAATCAATCTATAGTATAAGTTTTCTAATTTTTTCGCCTTTTATATTACATTTTTTACCTATCTGTATCAGATGCAAAAATAGTAAAAAAAGGGTCTAAATTTATAGTAGTCCATGTATTTGCTGTAATAGTCGCAGATCTAGTGAACACGACCGTGTCGCAGAGCCATAATGGATAAAATTCCTTTGGATACATTTTATTTTAATTTTATCCATTACGGAGCTGTGAAACAAAAGATAAGGTAGGTAGTACCACAGTAAATTACCTATTATACTTTATTTCCTTCAAATTGTGTTAGATTAGGCAAATATGCTAATTGGTCAAAACAAATTTGTAGAATAGGTAGTTTCCAATATTGATTAAGGGCACGATAATTTATTTTTAACGATAACATTATTTATCATTACAGAATTGACAAATTCTTTTAGTTAATGAATTATATTTGCTGTTATGATTCATATATTCTGCATTATCCCATAGCTTAAAAGTATCAAGACCAAATAAACAAATCATTATTAAAATTACATTGTTATTATAGATAGTACATTAGTCAACTTTCTAAAAAAATGTGTGCAATAGAAAGAGTGTCATTTTCTGAAAATATGATCTACCGTTCATCGAATTACTGTCATGATTAAAAGTTTATTTTTAATGTTATTGACATTATTCAATTATGAAATGAGATAAGTTCAGGCAATTTAGTTTTCATTAAACATTTAAAAGTTTTAGTCAATATTTTTATATATCAGAAGCATTCTAAAGGTATACTATACATACAGTGTGTCCCCGGATGGACTGAACAAGAGGGAAGAAATTCTTATTTGTAACTTAACGAAAAAATGTCATTCTTTATAAAATGTTTTGCTTGTCTCAAAACCACCAATTCTAAAACAAAAAATCTAAAAATTCTGTTTAGCAGCTGAGAAAATTACAAAAACACAAAAATTTAAATAAATAATAAATAATAGTAAAGACTTACTTGAAACAGAAAAATTATGTCTGATAATAGTATATCATTTGTAAAGCTACTGTGCTGTAAGTATTTCTGAATAAGTATCTCCAAGAACACAATTTTGCACTAAAGCACACAATCAACAAAGCACTTTCACAAGTCATATGCAAAATGCAGATACTTACCTGTATACAAACAAGAAAAGCTTTTAGAAGAAGAGATAAGTTGAAAGAGTGGTGGAGACGCTCTGAAGTATTATTATGGATTACTGGTGGTCACTTTTCGAAAGAACGTCGCTTACTTTAGTATTTTATACTTAAGGTACTTCACTTCGACACTTAAATATTATATTTTGTTTGTTATAAAAAACCGCTATAAATAGACTTTCTCGCTAATACAACACAATTAAATTTAGAAACTATAGGCTATAATGTTTTACCAACAGTTAAGTATTAAAAAATTTAACATAATAAACAAATATTACAGAGAATTCTATTTTCAAATTAAATATATACATAGGTAATTCATTTTGATCGCAATATATATTTATAGTTCCTGTCATTATTTTCAGACAGACATAACTCTTACAATAAATGTGTATTTGCAAATTTGGATTACTTTATGAATAATAAATAATAGTAAAGACTTACTTTGAAATAGTAAGATTATGTCTGATAATAGTATCATTTGTAAAGCTACTGTGCTGTAAGTATTTCTGAATAAGTATCTCCAAGAACACAATTTTGCACTAAAGCACACAATAAACATATAGCACTGTTACAAGTCATACGCGAAATGCAAATATTAACCTGTATGCAAACAAGAAAAGCTTTTAGAATAGATAAGTTGAAAGAGTGGGGGGAGACACCCTGATGCCTACAACACTGTCTCTGTGAAATGTGAATACTGTCTCTGATTTATTTTCTCTCGTTTGGTTTTGCTTGTGTTTAGTTACCAATTTTTCTTAACTAGGACAACTAGGTAGTTGTATAACAGAATTAGTAGTTTGTGCAACAAGGGTGGATATGATGCCTATATCGCACGAGGACGAAGTTTGAGGCACGACGCCGAAGGCGAAGTGCCTCAATCGTTCGAGGGCGATATAGGCATTCCACCCAAGTTGTACAGTATCTTTTTTCTTCGACTAAGCAAAACAATTACAAAATAGATTGCAATTCTCCTTGAGAAATTGAATATAAGGATTAACCTATGCTTTTATCCATGCTAAAATATGGTTCGTAAAATCCCCCTGTCATTGTAGAATTTTTAAGAAGATTATTAAAACTTTGCAGAAATTAATATTTTCGAAAAGAAAATTATTATTTTAAATTTTGTTTTATAAAAAAAATTAATAAAGAACTATACTCCAAGCTGGAATTGAACCTGCATCGGTCAGCTTCAGTTTATTTATACCTATACTGTATTCAAAATAACGAGCAACTCAAAATAAACAGAACTAACATAATCTCATAGGCCATGAATGAGTCAGTTTTATACGCAACAATTTTTTCTCCTAATGTCAAAATTGCTTATTGACAGATTTATGTGCGTTGATTGCAAACAAAGTAATGCAACAAAAAATAAGAAAAATACGATTTTCAACATTTATACGACATTATTAAAAAACAATCCAAAAATACAATTAAAAGCTATAGCAAAACAAACTGCAGATATGGCAGGTAAGAGGTGTTTAACTTATTATCTCATAAAAAATACATATACATAGCTTTTTGCAGGTATTTCATGGGGAACAGTGTATAAAGTCATCAAAGAATACATATATAAAAAAAACAGGCAACCTTTCGCCGCTGAAAAAGAATAGAGTGAAAAAAGTTTATTGATTTGGTTGACTGAAGTTATGCGATTCATAAAATCATAATCAATAATCATAAATCTAATCGAGTTAGTATGGACACAAATCGAACAGGAGGTTGCTCAAGAAAATGTATGTTTTAAATATAAAACTTTTATTTGAGCAGGCAGTTGCAAATATAACAATGGGAAAAGTGGATTGTTCTTCCTTATCCGCCCTATAGTCCAGACCTTGCTCCACGTGTTCGCAATCTTAAGAATTTTCTAGAGGGACAAAAGTTTTACTTTAATGTTAAATCATCGAAGCTGTTCGAGAATCAAAAGATTTTTTTCTCGAGGAATACGGAAACTCCCTGAAGGATGGATACATATTCAAAAGGAGGGAGACTACTATGCCAAATAAAAAATTACTTTACTATATTGAAAAATGATATCATTTTTGTCATTTTAGTTTCGTTTGTTAATTTTCGTATAATCATTGAATTATTCGTATAAATGTTTCTAATGATAAGTGACTTTTCAGAATCTGATTAATTCTAGAAAGATAATACATTTTTGTTGTGGGCTTGTTTTTTAATAATTGAAGGTACAACCTGCTTTATCGGCGTGAATTGACATGCCGATAAAACAGGTTGCGAATCATGGAATAAAATACTTATATTTTTTAGTGTAATAACGTCTTTATATAACAATAGAAACATCAGAAATGTTCATTTGTTTAGTTGTTCGTTATCTTGAATACACTATTATACAGTTCTTCCACTCGATCTTTACCCACACGTTATCAATTATGTGTAGCTAGTAAAGACAATTCATATGTTCACATCCTTATTAGTTACGTGAGATAATAAAGAATAAAGGATAAAGTGCATTTTTTAAGTGGTAATGCAATGCTTTTTCGAGAGATGGCGCTAAAAACATTATGAATATTTTAAAACCGAAATAATTTTTATTTAAAATTACAGATTTATTCTATAGAATTTTGCTGTTTAACAGTTCTAAAAATTGAAAGGTTGCACAAAAAGCAATTTAGAAGTGAGAGAGATAATTTAAAATTTTCGAAAAATTTAATTTTAGTTCTGCTTTTTTAAAAAACTAAAAAGTGCGGGAAGGAGTGAGAACTGCATGATTCATTTAATAAAAAAGTATAATTTCATAGATTGTAAAAAACCGTACCAAGGAATTAATGATTCTTTGGTAAATTCTATTCTTTTATTGTAAAAAATCAATTTGTCCATTCCCTTACACAAGTTAAAAAGAGAGACGATGCATGCACAAAGTATGCAGTGGGGTTGTAAAGGAACATTCTCATTTTTATAATCAATTTCTTAGGAAGAATCTGAAAAGGTCATGCTTTCTTTTATTTCTATTAAGTACATTTTATTCACTCTTAAAAGCAGGTTGTATAAACACAGCTTAACTTTAAACTAGGATCAATATGCTAGACAACGATTGTTCTGACAATCGTTACTGCAGCAATTGAGCCAAGTTTAAAGTTAAACCACATTTATACAACTCGCCCTAAATCCGCTTTACTAAATATTTGAAGATCATCACACATTTTCTGTAATTAGTAAAAGTAAAAAATAAAACTATTTTTTGGAACAACTAACTTATTAAAAATTGTAGGTTATCCGAAAGTTTACGACTCTTAATGGTTGTGAACTTGGCTAAAATGTCAAAAATATGAAACTAGTCGTTGATTTTATTAGAAATTCTTGTTTATTAATTCGTACGCATAAAATCTATGACGTGTGGGTAAAGATCGAGTGGAAGAACTGTAGCTCCTACCCGACTGAGCTACCAAACTCCATCACAGACTGCATCCACTATACTTATTATAAAAGTAGGTTGTACTTATTTAAATGATTTAATATTTATGTATTTTTAATTATAAAAGTATAATTGTTAAAGCTACAATTTCACAAATCACGTTATTTTCAAATGCTTTAAGTGTTATTGAAAGAAGGAAACATTGATTTAACTTACTTTTACTTCTGTATTTATGGCAGGAGTTGTCAATAAATTAATTATAAATAAAGAAGTGTCAGATTGGACTGCGTTGATTGGTTGTTTTCATATCCGTACACTGTACGGATATGAAATTATATCCGTACACCTTACTGGAATTGCATACATTTTCATTGCGCGAAACGTGAAGAAAACGGGTGATTTACAGGTAGGAGTAGAAAAAATATATTTATGTAAGTCATAAAAGTGTCACTGCAAAAGGGATCAGATCTGCGGTATTAAATTAAGCACGGTTATCTAGGATATATTATAGCACGCAAAAAAAAACACAAAAGCCAATACACTCAATAAACTTTTTTTTATATCATTACTGATTTTTTTTTCTTAAACTCCTTGATTTGTTTTTGACGTGTTCCAATGTTCTAGTTGAATTTTGTTTAAATTGATGGTATAGTTCAGCTTGCAGGAATTGGTTTTTATAGCCGGCATTTGACAACAATAGTAATTATTCCAACAAGAAACTGTTATAGGTTTACTGCTTAAGGCCAGAATTAAAACGATACTTTGAATTTACTTTACATTTTTTAAAACTCCATTTATTAAGACATAAAAAGGAAAGCTCGGGATGGTTGCAGAAATAAAATATTCCTTTTTGTTTGTTATACCTGTTAAATGCAATATTGTACGGCAAAAGCATAACCGGGTTTTTCCAAATTGAAATTTATATTTCTTAGAAAAATAAATATTAAAGGGATTAAGGGAAAGTCTACAGTTCCAATAAAATTCCTTTCTTTGTATTTTTGATTTCTATTTATACCTATTATATATTTGATATCATTTCATTTGAAATAATAAAATCCAAATATAAATTCTAAAAAAGTGCCTATAATTTGTTTCTATTACCTACTACTTAAGGTTGTTTATTGTTTCTACCCTTATATGGTGAAACACCATAGTCATGAAATAAATAAAAAATTAATAAAATTTTTACAAGTTTATTATAATGTATGTTACCTAACATTATTGTTTCGACAGCTAAGCTGTCGTTATCAAAGGTAATATAAACACGTCGCTAAGGTAAATACATATAGTTTTGTCATATAAGGCTAGAAACAATATACAAGATTATTTCGTCTTCGTTAGAAGACAAGTCAACCCATACAAGAAGCTTATTATGATCAAACACGGAATCGCCACGGCAGCCAGAATGTTTGGTTAAACCAAGAATGTCTGAAACGTCAGGTTATTCCCAACTAGGTACATCAACATAACTACCAGAACCAAGAATTTGATTACCGAAAAAGTGATTATGAATGCCAAAAGAAGATGGCTCAAAGAAGAATCGAAGAAATGGTTTAGAATAAGAGACAATATGCACATTTATATAAAGGTACTTCACACAGAATTTACTCATAAATTACACAATATCCAATTTGACATCTTAGATTTTGACATGAGAGAAACCGTCAGTCAGATTAAATTCAAATCAGTTGAGAATGCGCAGAGCTAGCATTGCCATGACGAACAAAAACAACTGTATTTTAGTACTTAAAATATTTAATTTTTTAAACAATTTAGTTTCACAATATGAATAATTATAACGAAATTTATATCAAAACATTTCCAGAAAAATAAAATTAAGTTATCTTGACAACTTAATTTTATTTTTCTGGAGCTGAATTATGACAATTGTTAAAGTGAATGGGTGTTTGTTAACATTTTATTTAATAGATTCTTTTACTAAATATAAATTTCAATTTTAAAAACTCATATATTCATAACTTATTTAAACATAGTATAAAATTAAACCTTGGGTTTAGCAGCAAAATTAATTAAATGAATTACTATTACAATTTATAATATAATAATCTCAGAGGCACATAATTTATTTTTTATTTATATTTAATAATATCTCCATAATTAACAAATATAACTTCAACTAATAACACAATGCCAGGTGTGAAAGAGGTTGCCTAACTAAATTATTTGACATTATTACTCTTATTTTTCTCCCATTTGGCATCGCTGATTTTAATCTTGGCAAACTTGCTTCAATAATTTTCATGTATTATAGTGAGGTTACGTTAGGTGTAATCTATTAGATATTTCTTTTTAATAGCTAAAATAACTAATTAAACATTAATTAAAGTTATATTTATAAGAAAAGAATAGATACATAATGGTTAAAATGCTTCTCAAAATTGGATTAAACATTAATGTCATCATTTTATAATGTAAACAAAATTCATGGATTTCTAGATATTGCTTAACGTGACGTATTTTTATAACACACACGTGTGTTATGTTCCTAACATACGCGTGTTATATGACTCACTTTCTTAATATCGGTAGCGTTTGCTATTGTTCACTTTCGTATGGGGTCGTAGGAAAAATATTTAATACTAACATTACTACAAGTGCTCCGTTGACGAGACATCATCTTTCACAAATAATGACATCAGAAGATTTGGAACTTGACGAACGCACTGATTTAAAAGCGCAAGTGTCAATAGTGAATGATCCAGTGGAACATCAACCACATGTGCGTAGATGAGTGTCGCGTGCACCTTCTATTAATATGAATTAGCCATATATTCGATTAATACTAATAATAGCAATAACCTCTTACTTATTTTTATTTTTTTTTATTTAATTATCCTCTAATATAAATCAATCTTATGGAGAGAGATGTTAGATACATCCTTTTTTATTATAATCATATTTTAAGGTGATTCTTAATTATAGCTTGTTAATTGTTAGATTTTACTATAAAATTGTAAGCAACGTTATTCATATTTCATTTTCTTTGTTTACCATAATTCAGAAATAACTACTATCATTAGTTACATATTAGTAACTCATTAAACTAAACTTTCCCTTCAAAAATATATTAAGTTAAATGCTACATTGGACGTAAATATTTAAGTTCAAAGTGAATCATGTTGTTGTCGTTAATTTTCCTTTGGAACATTTTATTTTAATGAGTAATTGATAGTAAGTTTCATTATGAAACGCAGTTTGTTATTCAGACAGTACAAGAAGTAGATTCATCGAAGAAACATCATACTATATAACTAAGTACGAAATTAATTATAGTTAAAAAAGGGAACGTGTAACAATTTTAGTATTAATAAACATTGTCACAATTTCCAATAATTAAATAAACATTTAACATCATCAGTTCCTTGTTTCCTTTTCTGGAAGAACACAGCAGTAAAGAGTTTATACCTTTCAAAAGTGGTGTCTAATTGGGGCTTAAAATGTGCGTCGAATTTTTTAATTAAGGCATCAATGTCGTCCCCTTCACCAGTTTCTAATGAAAACGTTGTATATATTCTGTGTCCCTCTGGGTCGATTAGGTGTAATAGAAGCGCGCACTGGACCGCTCCGGATTTTTTATCAATTTCCGCGGCTTTGACGTAATTTAAGAAACGTGTTTTCAAAAACTGCCAATTTTCGGCGACGTTACCAGTCATTTCCATTTCTGGAATCGCGTTTGATCTACTCATTTTGTAATTAAATTGTTACACTTGAGTATATGTATGTATTTGTAATTTCTGTTGCTCTAATCACTTAAAACTTTAATTTAATTTTAAAATTGTTCGATTACTGACTGCGCCATGTTGTATTGTGTTGGTATTTATTCGGGGTTTGTAATGAAGCACATTGATTATTTACATATGTACATCTATTAAAGGTTCATGTTGTAACACTACAGATGTTGGTTGTGTACCGTCTTAAGGTACACAAAGTAAGTCTTTTGTTAAGGCCCTGTATTTCTCAATTGAGCAAGGTTCTGGTATGGTGGGCGGATTCTTTCTTTGGAACGTAGTGGATATTATGGTTTTCTAACCACTGGCATAATGCGCAGTTGCTAGGTTTGACCAAAACAAAGTTACTTTAGTATGATTTGGTATAAATGGTAGTATTTGTTCTCGCACTTAGTGACAGCAAATATTTAGTGACAAATTTCGCAATCGATTGTGCCTTCTGCAAACAGTTGTTTACTGCGAATACCGCACTTAGAGATAACCTGCTAAACTTCGATCTAAATTTTTTTATTGCAATTTATCTCAGATTATCTGATACATTCTCCTTTTTAACTACTGTATAGAATTTCGGACTTGGTAGAGAAGCAAAGTCAAACTTAAGATAGATTCATCACCGAATATTAAGATTTTTTAGCGTAAACGTGCAAAATATCTCGACGCTCCTCTTCACGTTTCAAACTCGTACTTAAAACTGAGCAGGGTAACAGGGTTAGCCACCACAACGCGGTTTTTAATTGAAGCATATCCATTACTAATCACCTATATTTTAACAAAAAGATTGTAGTTATATGTATTTTAAATATGCATTCATGCGTACAAAAACTGTGCAAAACTTTCTGGGACAAGCCTTAAGTATGAAATTAATAAAAGATCAACAAAAGTTTCACAAGTTTATTATGACAATATTGTTTGGACAGCTAAGCTGTCATTATCAAAGGTAACATAAATATTGCGATGTTATGCAGCTATGCAAATAGAATGCCTTTATGTTTTAGTATGAACTGCACTCGCTATATTGTTATCTCTCAGGGTCGCCTTTACTAATTTTTATTTTCCTTTAATATATTTTCTCTACATAATGAGATTAAAATAATTATAATTGAATTTTCAAGTATGGGTTCCTTTCCTTGAAAATCTTAAGACTTTAACTAAAAATATTATAGAACAATGGAATTTTAAGTAATCTTTAACTATTGAGAAATTTATTTAATGGGAAACTTTGCTTAACCTTGAAAAATTAATATTCTGACGTTTCGTCATAACCACACTTATGAACTGCAACTTTATGAAATGAGGTAAGTTTGATCAATATTTTAGTTAAATAATATAATTAAATTCTTTATTACTTTATAGGTTATGGGCATCATCTGCTTGAAGCCTTTTTTACAATAATAAAGGTACGTTGATTTAACCTCCGAATTAAATTATAAAATCGCACTTCAAACCTCTTGTAGTAAGTACACTAATGCTCTGCTTTATAATAACACTTTCACAAACCTTTTTAGTTATGTAGTTAATAATGCTTCTCCCTTCTTGTAGCCCTTTCTCAGGAACCGGCACGCCGCTCGCTCTCTCGAACTGCCCTGGATTCAGGAACTTGCGTAACTCAGGATACGTAGAATTTCCAGACAGCTAAAAATGTTGTAGGTCAAGAGTACCTGTTTGTCGTTACCTTTATAATTGAAATAACTATTCTCTTCTTCTAGGATCAAAGTAAAACTTTGAAGGTCTTGCGCCTGTATTCAGTTCGGACATCTTTTGGTAGTAAGTATTTTTCCATGTTTTAAAACTTCTTTTTCTGTAAACTGCTGCTGGTATTCGTTGGTTAAATAAATAACACCTTTACTATATTTTAAACTGGTTTTTAATCTTTATTTTTCAATAACAAAAATTATTACATCTTCCCTTTACAAGAATTATTATATCAATTTTTCTAAAATGTTTTTCTAACAACCTCCCTAGAAACCACCATTCTTATTACCTTCATATTTTTCTTTCTTTGTTTCATAATTTAAAATACAAAATTAACTTTTCTTAGATGATTATTTAGTTTCTCATTATTTATATATCTCCATTGCAACCATGCATTATTATTGACGAATGGTTGTTATGGATAAATTTTGATTGATATTTAAAATGGAATGCTATGTTTGTACTATTTTTAAATGTACTAAAAGCTATTTTACAACTTTTCCTTAATCCTAATAACAATTTTCTTTTCAGGTTTGAGCTTCAGATGTGATAACCTATATAGCCCAAATACTTCTTTTATGTAACAACAATAAACTAAATAGATAAATTTAAACTTGAACTCTGTTTTCATTAATGATTTTATATGAAAGTCAATGTTATGAATGTTCAACATCACAACTACCTCTTCTCTGTTCATCAAGCAATTTTAAAACAATAATGAACTTTTATTAACTTGAACTTGGTCAAAATATCATTACAATATAAACAAATACGTCGCTAAGGTAAATACAAAAAATAAATAACTAGATAAAAAAATAAAAATAAAAATTAAATATCTTACACTTCCAGTAACGGAGAATTACTGAACTCAATCTGTTCGTTCATTAAAAGTACCTTGAGTTTGTATATCTCAAAAGCTTCTAAACTGTCTTTGCGTTTGTTATTACAAAAATGTAGGAATTTAATATTATTTTGAGGAGTCATTGTGTGATTTTGTTCTAAAAGGTGTTTGGCATAATCAGATTTTCACGATGTTTATATCTGTAACAACGTACGTGTTCTTTATATCTTATGTCAAAATTCCGAAGTGTTTGCCCAATATATAACAAACTAGAAAAAGAACAAATTTAACGGCAAATGCCCGATTTCATGATATCATGTGTTCTGTCTTTAGCAGTAAATAAAAATGAAAAGTGTTGTTAGTGTGTTAGTGTTGGTTTTAAAGGGTATTTTATAATTGTTGGTTTTTCTTAGTATATGTGCAACTTTTTCTGATATTTTGCCAAAATATGGTATAGATATGTAATTTGTGTCTTGTTTGATTGTCAATGGGGTATATTCTTTTGATAGCTTATCTGTAATCTTTTTGTTTTTAAACTAAAGTGTCAATCATTGTCGGATTGCAATGATTTGCATGTGCTAGTTGTTTAATGGTTGATATCTCTTTGCTTCTGTGCAAGGTCTATTCATGTGTATGTATACCTAGTACACATACATAGGTGATCTCATCAAAGTTTCTGACATAAGTGAACCGCCAAAGTCTTTTTCCCAAAAAATGACTGGTTGTAGTGCACCAAACTGTTCTAGCAACTCCCGAAATGGTGAACGTTTGTTTCTTTTTCCAAAAGATACGAAAATAAGATAAATTTGGTTAGATATGCGTAGCCGTCAGAATTGGAAATTACTGAATACTCAAGATTATGCGAAGTAAGCAAGTTTGAGTCTTAATAAAATTACATGTAAAACTAATATGAATTATTTAAGCATAGAGAAAATGTAGTTTTTAGATTACGTACACTCTTTTATTGCCATCTTACATTTCGACGACATTTAACGGCAACATCTGACGAGAAAGAAGAAAGTAATAACTCGGAATGAACATGAAATTGGAATGGAACATGGAAACAAATTAATAGCGGACTTCAAACGAAAAACTATCAATTTATTATAAACTGCGCAAAAGAAATTTGCATCACCTCAAAAGAAACAGAGACACTATTCACTTCAGATTTAAAAAAATTCTATGTGGCCGCTGGAAATTTTGAAAATGGCAGTATAAATACGATTTGCAGGATAATTTTCGATTACCTACTTAATATATTCTTAATTTTTAGCTAGTTGGAAAGGTTACAAAAGCTTAAAAAATAGTTGCAGCATCCACTTGCATCATACTCCATTCTGTACAGACATTTACAGAAGTTAGATTTTCGTCCACGGCTTTTATATGACTTTCTGCCATATTTGGATAACAAAAAAGAGAAACTCAAATACTGTTTGAGAGGGATATCATTAATAAATTAGTTGTATTACAGTTAAAATATTCGCTTTAGTTGTTATTGTTGTTTTGTTCTTTTATAATACTAATAAATCATTTTAGACCATCATTTTTAATGTGTTAATGTTTTCGTGGTTTTATTCAGTAGTAGTAGTTAATATTACTCAATAACAGAAGATAATTCGAATGCCTAAAAATATGATTTGTTAATAAGTTAATACATAGTATTATTGATTTGTTTTAATTAAAATATTCATAACCTTTTCTGTATGTTATGTAAATATTTGATTTGTCAAATTCATGACAAATTAAAATTGCCGCCAAAAAGGCGCCATTTTTGAGCCCATTTCAAAAGGCAATAGTGGAAATGGATGAGATAACCTTTACTTTGGATATAATTATGCATGCATCAACGGACCTTGCTTCTGTGTTAGTGGAATAGTTAAAGCTGTGTATACCAAGGATCTGCAGGCTGCTAGTTTATGTGCTTTGTGGCTACAAGATTCATTTGGTATTGTTGTGTCCGTATTATATGGTTTTCTGTATAACAATTCAAATATATTGTGCGTGTTCAAATAAATAGTTTTGTTGTTTCTAATGTAAAATTAAAAGCCGCGTTCGGTATTTCACATCTGTTTACTCCAGGAGCTCAGTTTCTATGGTATCCATTTTTGTAAATAATTGTAACTATAGCAATAGAGCTTTCAGAATAAAAAGAGTTGAAATACAGAACCCAGCAAAAAATTCATTGATAACCTTAAAAGAACTCTCAAAACAAGCTAAAATGTCATCAAAATAACGAAACCAAATAGTTATGCATTAAGGGCATAAAGAAGCTTTTATGGCCAGAAGCGTTATTTCTAGCCCGAGGCGCCAGCCGAGGGCTAGGAAAAGGCTGTAGGGCCATAATAGTTATTTATGTATTAAGGGCATAAAGAAGCTTTTATGGCCAGAAGCGTTATTTCTAGCCCGAGGCGTCAGCCGAGGGCTAGGAAAAGGCTGTAGGGCCATAAAAGCAAGTTATGCCCGAAATGCATACACTATTTTATGCACAGATTGTTTTTATCTCAAATCTATTATTGTGTAAAAAATATAATTAAATGAGTACGTAGGTTACATCAAGCCGCTGTACGTATACTTATGTGCATATATACGAAGTACGTTACTATAGTTACTATCTAAAATACTTAATTTCAGCTTATTTTCATTGGTGATAAGTTTACAAATTATATTAAGAACCAATCAAGTTCTACAAATACAGCTCTGACATTTAATTGACGTTTCATTATTGCCCGTCGGATCATAAAGAGACCCTTGGGGCATAAAGAGACAGTTATGTTTAGATAGATCTATCAATAATAGTCTAATTATAATGCATCTGTGCATAAAAGCAAGTTATGCCCGCTATACATATACTATTTTATACACAGATTAAGTTTTTACCTCAAATCTATTATTGTGAAAAAAAATTAAATAAGTACGTAGGTACATCAAGCCGCTGTGCGTATATACTTCATACCTTGTAAGTTCCGATGCACGTCATCAATAAAGTCTTTTAAATTCTTAAAAGGCGGTTTTTGTAAACTTGACAAAAATAAATATAAGAGTTCTTATTTTATGGTTATTTTGAGTTATTATAATCCCACGTGTAATTTTACATGTAGGTTTTACTGTAATCAAGTAAAAACATCATTTTATTTATTCCCGTCTATTATATTTTGAGTTTATTTACTCTAAATGAAACTGTAAAAGAATTAACTGCGCATGATTTTCATATTTGTCTTTCGACTATTGGCAATACTGCTGTTTCTCGTTTACATATCAATCTACAATCGATTTTTATTTTCATTTTTGTATACTTGGCAACACAAACGTATATGTATGTGTTAAATTGGTTGCATATACATAAATACTCGCGTAAAGAATGTAAACATACTAAAATAATGACGCAGTTTGAGGTTATGACATAGGATGTGACGTGCATTGGAACTTCCAGGGTCTGGAGTATACTTATGTGTATAGCCCCTCTATTTCATATAGTAGCGACATCGTGGAGCAAATCAGGCGCAAACTTTAATTAAAAAAAAATCAGCACATGCATAATTGTTTAGTCATTTTAACAAAAATGTGTTTAAAAATTACAATTTCGTAGTCGTATATTACATTAATAAGATCGTTTTTACATAACATGAATGTCGGTTATGAAATTCATGTTAAATTGAGAATATTTTTGTGCATGATGATTATTAAACCTAAGATTTAGTGTAAAACGAAATGTCAAATATGGTAACTTCCAATGCCACCAACATACTTTTGCTCCCGCTCCGAGACCAATCGTTGTCGCTACTATTTGAAAATAAAGAGGCTATACTTATGTGCTTATACGAAGTACGTTACTATAGTTACTATTTCAAAATATTTAATTTCAGCTAAATTTCATTGGTGATAAGTTTACAAATTATATTAAGAACCAATCAAGTTCTACAAAAAACAGCTCTGACATTTAATTGACGTTTCTTTATTGCCCGTTGGACCATAAAGAGGCCCTTGGGCCATAGAGATACGGTTATGTTTAGATGAGTCTAGCAATAATAGTCTAATTATAAGGTATCTGTGCATAAAGATAAATATGGGCCGTATTCACAAGCCATCATTAAAGGTGTCTTTAACTAAAGTTATGATTAAAATCAACAAGAAAAGAGATAGCTTTATCTAATTCTAATAGATGGAAAAAGATTAGAATTGGTCGCCATGGTAATTAAACATGTTATTAACTTAATAGCGAGATGTGAATGCGGCCATTACGGCCTATTGTGTTTAGAGGGATTTAATTCGAATATTTGATCTAAATTATCCATAAATATGTTAGCTAACAGACGATTCAGATAATTACCTATAGGTAAACTATCTTTTTGTAAATAAATTATGTTATTAAAAGTGAAATTTTTAACTAATTCTATATTACTATTAATCAAGAAATTATCTAATAAAGGAATACATTTTGTTGTGGAGGTATTCTGGAGAACATGTTACAAACATCAAAACTAATGAGTTTTGAATGTGGTGGAAGATGTATGTTTTGTAGCTTATGTACTAATTCAAATGAATTTCTAACAGAGTATTTTGGTTTGTAACCTATCGTATTAATAATCTGGTTCAGTTTCTTGAATAAAATGTGATTAGGTGCATTGATATATGATACAACTGGTCTTATAAGCATATTCTGTTTATGTATTTTGATGGGTCCATACAGTTTAGGTGGTTGTGGGTTTTTATTTATGATTTGCTGCTTTTCTAATTCCGAAAAACAGATATTGCAGTGTTCTAAACCTTGTTTTATTTCTTTTTGAAATTTTGTAGTTGGATTTTTGTTTAAAGTTTCTAAATTTTCTTTATTAATAAATTCATTAACTTTTTGTATGTAAATATCTTTCCAAAGAATTACTAAAGTGTTACCCTTATCTGCTTTAACATAAATTAGATTGCTTTTGTGATTTTGTGTTTGATAGATTGAAGAAGTGATATGTAAGATGTTTTGTTGTACAATTTGTTTTGTTGCGAAGACAGTTATTGCATAGTTATTATGATCTTTCACATTCACATTCAACGGCCAAAATCTCTTTAATTTTGTTAGTAAATTTTGGAAAAGGACAAAATTTGAAACCTTTGTTAAGAAATTGTTTCTCTGTCACTGAATGTTATATTCGACAAGTTTATGAAACGAGCATAAAAGTTTGAAGTGTTCTGGCAATTAAGGTTATTTTGTAGTGTACGTTTTTGTTGTACAAGTCGATAAAGTTTATTTTTCTGTTGTGTATTTTCGTCGAACAAAAAGTTCGTCTCTGAATTCGTGAAGTCTGTCTGTCGGTCTGTCACCTTTTTCCATGTTGACTTTTTTGATTTTTTTCTTTTTGGAATCTTATAGTACATCGAATTCTAAGAAACTTTTGGTTGAAACATTCTTTTGTATCTCTTCGGGAAAGTGGTCAAAATGACCACCGAAGAATTCGGTAAATTTTTGAAAAATGAAAAATTTTGTATTTTTAGTCTTAGAACTTAGAATTTTAGTTTTTATTACAACCAATGTGTTAGGTCAACATTAGTTTTCAAAAATAAATTAGTTTATTAAGTATACAGTTGCTTTTGTTCGTCATGGCAATGCTAGCTCTGCGCATTCTCAACTGATTTGAATTTAATCTGACTGACGGTTTCTCTCATGTCAAAATCTAAGATGTCAAATTGGATATTGTGTAATTTATGAGTAAATTCTGTGTGAAGTACCTTTATATAAATGTGCATATTGTCTCTTATTCTAAACCATTTCTTCGATTCTTCTTTGAGCCATCTTCTTTTGGCATTCATAATCACTTTTTCGGTAATCAAATTCTTGGTTCTGGTAGTTATGTTGATGTACCTAGTTGGGAATAACCTGACGTTTCAGACATTCTTGGTTTAACCAAACATTCTGGCTGCCGTGGCGATTCCGTGTTTGATCATAATAAGCTTCTTGTATGGGTTGACTTGTCTTCTAACGAAGACGAAATAATCTTGTATATTGTTTCTAGCCTTATATGACAAAACTATATGTATTTACCTTAGCGACGTGTTTATATTACCTTTGATAACGACAGCTTAGCTGTCGAAACAATATTGTTAGGTAACATACATTATAATAAACTTGTAAAAATTTTATTAATTTTTTATTTATTTCATGACTATGGTGTTTCACCATATAAGGGTAGAAACAATAAACAACCTTAAGTAGTAGGTAATAGAAACAAATTATAGGCACTTTTTTAGAATTTATATTTGGATTTTATTATTTCAAATGAAATGATATCAAATATATAATAGGTATAAATAGAAATCAAAAATACAAAGAAAGGAATTTTATTGGAACTGTAGACTTTCCCTTAATCCCTTTAATATTTATTTTTCTAAGAAATATAAATTTCAATTTGGAAAAACCCGGTTATGCTTTTGCCGTACAATATTGCATTTAACAGGTATAACAAACAAAAAGGAATATTTTATTTCTGCAACCATCCCGAGCTTTCCTTTTTATGTCTTAATAAATGGAGTTTTAAAAAATGTAAAGTAAATTCAAAGTATCGTTTTAATTCTGGCCTTAAGCAGTAAACCTATAACAGTTTCTTGTTGGAATAATTACTATTGTTGTCAAATGCCGGCTATAAAAACCAATTCCTGCAAGCTGAACTATACCATCAATTTAAACAAAATTCAACTAGAACATTGGAACACGTCAAAAACAAATCAAGGAGTTTAAGAAAAAAAAATCAGTAATGATATAAAAAAAAGTTTATTGAGTGTATTGGCTTTTGTGTTTTTTTTGCGTGCTATAATATATCCTAGATAACCGTGCTTAATTTAATACCGCAGATCTGATCCCTTTTGCAGTGACACTTTTATGACTTACATAAATATATTTTTTCTACTCCTACCTGTAAATCACCCGTTTTCTTCACGTTTCGCGCAATGAAAATGTATGCAATTCCAGTAAGGTGTACGGATATAATTTCATATCCGTACAGTGTACGGATATGAAAACAACCAATCAACGCAGTCCAATCTGACACTTCTTTATTTATAATTAATTTATTGACAACTCCTGCCATAAATACAGAAGTAAAAGTAAGTTAAATCAATGTTTCCTTCTTTCAATAACACTTAAAGCATTTGAAAATAACGTGATTTGTGAAATTGTAGCTTTAACAATTATACTTTTATAATTAAAAATACATAAATATTAAATCATTTAAATAAGTACAACCTACTTTTATAATAAGTATAGTGGATGCAGTCTGTGATGGAGTTTGGTAGCTCAGTCGGGTAGGAGCTACAGTTCTTCCACTCGATCTTTACCCACACGTCATAGATTTTTGTCATTTTAGTTTCGTTTGTTAATTTTCGTATAATCATTGAATTATTCGTATAAATGTTTCTAATGATAAGTGACTTTTCAGAATCTGATTAATTCTAGAAAGATAATACATTTTTGTTGTGGGCTTGTTTTTTAATAATTGAAGGTACAACCTGCTTTATCGGCGTGAATTGACATGCCGATAAAACAGGTTGCGAATCATGGAATCAGTATGCAGTGGGGTTGTAAAGGAACATTCTCATTTTTATAATCAATTTCTTAGGAAGAATCTGAAAAGGTCATGCTTTCTTTTATTTCTATTAAGTACATTTTATTCACTCTTAAAAGCAGGTTGTATAAACACAGCTTAACTTTAAACTAGGATCAATATGCTAGACAACGATTGTTCTGACAATCGTTACTGCAGCAATTGAGCCAAGTTTAAAGTTAAACCACATTTATACAACTCGCCCTAAATCCGCTTTACTAAATATTTGAAGATCATCACACATTTTCTGTAATTAGTAAAAGTAAAAAATAAAACTATTTTTTGGAACAACTAACTTATTAAAAATTGTAGGTTATCCGAAAGTTTACGACTCTTAATGGTTGTGAACTTGGCTAAAATGTCAAAAATATGAAACTAGTCGTTGATTTTATTAGAAATTCTTGTTTATTAATTTTCAAAACTAACAGATCTACCAGGAACAGGATCAACAGGAACTTCAAGTCTCTTAAAAGTTGCAACACAGCCTGTAAAAGTAGAAGGTGACTCATCATCAGTCACAATTGGAAGATGATGACACGCTGCTAGAAAATCTTCATCGGTAAATTTATCTGGCTGGTAGGGCCATATTCCTGTTGCGTCAAATCCGGATTGGGCTTTATTCATTGTAGCAACAAGAGTATAGGCTTTATTGAATATTTCTGCTAAATCGTATTGTGTAATTCTTTCTGCCATTGTTAGATAATAGTCACATTGTCTGTTGAGTGCTGATTTTAATGGGCCGTAAAAACTTACATCTAGCGGCTGCAGCCTGTGTGATGTATGAGGCGGTATTGTAAGAAGCATAATACCGTGTTCTTTGCAGTAATCAAAAATTGCTAAGGAAATGTGGCTGGAATGGTTGTCTAACAATAGTAGAACTGGTTGCTCTCTTGATGGCTTCACGGTCTTCTTGAAGTGTTTCAACCACTGGTAAAAAAGGTCATCGTTGCTCCAGCCGCTTTTAGAACAAGAATAAATTGCATTAGATGGTCCATTTTTTGTTAAAGTGTTTATCATTCTGCTCCGGGGAAATATAAACATTGGAGGAACATAGCAGGTGCCAGAAGCGTTGAAACAGAAAATAACAGTAACTGTTCTTCCCCTTTCACCCGATGTTTTAGCGCCAAGTTGCTTAACACCTTTGGGTCCTAGTCTTTTGCAAGGCTTTTGGACTGTGGAAATTCCGGTTTCATCCACATTGTAAATAGTATCTTCTTTAAATTTGAATTTGTCATACATTTTTTTTAGGTTTTCAAAAAAAGTGGTAACCTGCTGTTTATTGAAAGCCGAAATTCTATTTACACTGGTCGGTTCTGGAGTTCGCAATGTAATTTCGGGATGTCTTTTGAGAAAACCATAATACCAGTCATTTCCAGCCATTTTGGATTGTTGGTTAAAATTATGTTTTATGTTGTTTTCTTTAGCGTAAGAAAATGCTAATTTCCTCAGTTGAGTTTTTGTCAAGCCATGATACAATTTTGCCAACTTAAGAACGTGATTTTTCAATTCATTTTCTTGAAGAGCCGAAAAAACACAGTACCTTCCTAAATGTGGTACTACTACGTTGTGTCCATTTTCAAGTGCTTTTTTGCTTTTTCTAATTGAGGATTCTGGTATATCAAATTTTCTGCCAGCCTCCCGGATAGAACCTCCCTTTGCAACAAAAGTTAAAGCATTTTTCATAATCCCAGTATCCCATTGCGCTTTTGTTGTTTTGCGTTGGTACTTTGGCATCTGAAGTAATGGAAAACAATATTGAAAACATGTTATAAAGTGGTAGCAAATAGTATCTATTACAAGTCGGATAATCGTGCGCAATGTTGGGTAATGGTGCGCACCTGCGCACAGTTAACCGATAGTGATGTTTCTACGTCTGACTTTCAAAAATAATGGAAAAACATTCTTCAACTCGGAAAAAAGCATAGCAGTATTGAGAGAATTTATTAGGCATAGTACAGATACAATTAGAAATAAAAAACAATGAAAAACAAAATACTTACGTCTTATTTACTGCAGAACGTAAATTACAAGAAAACTCGTGAAAACACTAAAGCGGCCATAATGATCATGAAGAGTCGACAATGCAGGTAACTTTTTTCGGACACTTCCTAAGACGAACAGGAGATGGCGCACAACTAATAATTTTTAATTTATATTACACGTGGTTTGAGAGAAGGGGATGCGCACAATTAGCCGCTGCGCACAATTACCCGACTCTCCCCTAATACTGCTTTTCTTAAAAAATATATTTACACACTGCAAGTTACATTTAACTTTATTGTTGAGTAATATACAGGGTGTTCATATCCCTGGTCCAAACATACCAATCTTCGAACATAAAAATCTCAATTTTCTCAAATGAGACACGTTTATTTACATTGATAATGTTACGTTATCATTGCATCAAAATTTCACACTCTGCGATGAATAAGTTGTTTGTTTTGTTGCGCTTATAGGTTAGCTATTGTGATTTGTCGGAATTGTATTCAAAGTTGTTCCATTGGAAATTATTATGAAATATTGATACATGATTGACATATTAAATAATTAATTCTATAGTTTAAATTTAGTTTAAATAAATGGAAAAACTTAAAGAAGCTCACAAACGCAATAGTGAAATTATGGTGAAACTGAAAGAGTGTGTCAGGATACCTTGCAGTTGCATATATGCATCGATGTTTGCTTGGACATCTTTCGTTGAAATTGTGAGTTAGACCAGAATTTGTTACAATTGTAAATATGATCTGGTTGTTTACAATATTTGCATTGGATGGAAGTAGATTTTGGATGATTTTCAGTAGATTGAATTCTTGTTGGGCATTTCAAGGCATGTGGTGTCTTCAAATGATGAATGGATATACTTACCTACTTGCCTAGTTTTTTATAAATACCATGATATTTAGTTAAAATAAACTATAAAATATATAAAAAATCCTATTTCTTATATTATTCTTGTAAGAAAATTAAAAATAAAAACCGGTTTTATTAAAATTCTGTATCTATGTAATTCACTCATTACATTTTATAACTGATTATATTAATTAGTTAAAAAAAAACTCATATTAAGTAAAAGCAAGAATTAAGGTCCCGAAGTATTTTATTACAATATTTGTATGTTATGTTAGTAATTAGGAATAATTAATTGTTATTAATTGGTATGCATATGTGAGATTAACTGAAACTGTAAATACAGCCTTTTTTTCCAAGAAAAATAAGTATTAAGACAAAGGAAGTTATGCCTCAAACTATTCAATTACCTCCTCAACTTCAGGCATTTCTTTTAACTTTTCAATATACACTTTTTCAACATTTTCAGATAGCTTTACATATGGATGTCCTGGTTCGTGATAGAAGTTGCAATTTGTAAACACTAAATTGAGATCGTATATGCAATCAGTAGCAGAAAAGTAAAAATTATTCTCCAGTCTTTTCTTAATAGTACCAAAATCCATTGGAAGTTTTACAACATCATAATATTTCTGTAAGGAATTAATTTATATGAAAGTTTATGCTATTTATTATATTATTATATACGAATATTATTATACATATCAAAGAATATCTTTGATACATACCGACAGATTCAACTTTTTGTCATCAATAGGAGTTTGGAAAAGCCAAGCATCTGGATGGTTCCACATAGGCGGCAACATTTCCTCCTTTATAAATTTCAACTTATTTGTCAATCTACCTGGTCTGTCTGATGGTGGTTCTACTGGAGGTTGAACATCTCTACTGTGTACTTTTGACCTAGCCCATAATAATCTATGGTTTCCAATAAGTTCTATTACAAACTCATGTTCAGGCATTTTACATAATTCAGCAACAAATAACTTTTCAATTGAAAGCACCTTCTGTACCATTTCATGACCTGGTCTGTAGTAAGTCTGACAATTCTTAAACACGGTATTAAGATCGTTAATGCACTCCTTAGCAGACCAGTAAAAATTATTCCTTAATCTTTCCTTAATTGTACCAAAATCCATTGGATTTCTTATTACTGCATAGTAATCCTAAAAAAGAAAGCATTAGGAAAAATTGAAGATATTTAAAATACAAGTTTAAAAAGGCATTCTTTATTGCGCAAACGGTTTAAAAGACGTGAGTGAAATGAAGGGATTTTTTACTAGTGTACCTTACAACGTTATATCTGCGATCATAATGCTTTACTAGAGTATTCGTTTTATTTGATTTTTTTTAGCAACCAGATGTAACGGTATATTTTCTATCGGCCTCAAGTATGTGAATTTTGTATGTATATTTACTGAAAAACTTCAAGTTCGGTCCTGTAAAATTGTATTTTATTTGTAGCTAAAATTTTGTTGTATAAACATATTTATAACGAATATCTCAAAAGATTGTTTTCGAACTTAATGGACGTGGAGGTAATAAATAATATTTTTAGAGCTTTGTTTGTCCCCTCGTAGGAATGGTCGCGTTGCTGAAAAAATTAAAAGATCTTGATAAAATATAAAATGTATTCAAGTCATCTCGCTCTATAAAAACATTTCCGTCTGTATTCCGGGAATGCATTAGTGAAAGATCGACTTTTCTCTTTGTTCGAAAGGTGACATTTACACGTGTTCAAAATTCAGCTTAGCTTTTCTGCGTATTTAACTTGAAAATTGCACCGTCCGCAAGTCTAGCCGGCACATGTGACGCGGTTGTTCCCGCGTTATTTTTCGATCCCTACTTCTGTTTGTTAGGTTGAGAATCACGCGTGAATGCTAGTAGAAACTTCCTTATTGTATAGAAAAACATAGTTATTTTCGCGCTAAAATAGGGGCCGAAATGATGAGATGCGACACTTTTGATCCAGCTTTTACAGAAGACGGTCGATACTACAGAAATACCGTTTCACTTTAGTTAATTAGAATAAAAGAGAATTCTAATTTTAGTTTCCGTATAGTTTGATCGATTGTCGGTTTTCGGATGCCGGCAAAGTTAATTAAAAATTTATAGTTAATAATTATATCGTTTAATTACGTGTTCGGATATTAATCAAGAATTCGTGGTTAATAAAAAGTACAGTTATTTAGCTAAACACTTTTCCGGATGTTTGTGCTTTTGAAGAATGGGAAAACTAGCTTTTTCCTATTAAAGTGTAATAATGTTAATACAGTCTACAGTACCGCATTCTCGTTTAAATAATTATCGTACCGAAATACAGTAACATTTACAGACTTTCTCTTCTGTAATCGAAATCTCGATTAATAAATAAATTTGAGTTATGTGCCTTCTAAATCAAGTTCAGATTTAAAGAATATGTGGGTTGTTTTATTGAAAACAACGAACTTTTGTGATGGTTATCAAAATTAAATTTAATAACCAAATTTTATGGAACTTTAATGATTGCATTCAGTTATTGCATTTTGGGGTGAATTCGTAAATAATGTTTCACCATATACCGATACTACGAGGGTTATTCCCTTACATCTTTAATTTATGAAAAGAAAAACCTACTGACCTTCCAGTTTCCACCTGCAGTGATTGCTTGATGTATGCTGTAGCCAAATTTGTGCAGTAAAGGTATTGTAAATTATGTATCTTTTTGAGTGTTGAACATGTATGTAAATTCGTTTTGAATCTTGATAATAATTTTTATAGTTAGTTTTTTCATTTAAATATATTTCAATACAATTCTTTTTATTCATTAAATTTTTATTATTAAAAGAGCTCTTAGGTAGGGACTTATTATTTAAATTTTTGAATGTAAAATTTGTAATCTTTCATATTTTTATTTTTTATTTCAAATAAATATGATTTCAAAGTTAATTAAAACCAGTAAGACAAAACCATATAATTATGAAAGTTTTTATTCATATTTTCATTAATCAAAATTTTTAACTTTGTTGAAATTAACCAATATTTTGTACTAAATTTTTATCGGTCTGATTTCATTTTCTGATTAATGATTTCAGACAGATTTATTAGCTTCATTTAATCTATTTGATCTACTTAATTATCAATAATTAAGCTTCATAATCAGATGGCGCCCTTCTTGTGTATGTTTTTGTGTTTTTTGAAACCTTTATCCATTGCTTTATAAATTACAACTGCAGAACCAATACCTATGACCTGAATCTAAAAATTTGTAAGATAGAGCTAAATCTCAAGCCGTGGTAATCTTGAGCATCTTTTAAAGTAAGTATAATGTATATTGATTTTTTATCGATTTTGTAAGTAATTTAGTTTGGAGAAAAAAACCTTCGTTTCGATTGGCGCCCAACGTGGGGCATTATTTCGTTATTTATTCGGCACATACATAAAGATTGTTGAATCGTTCTCTTGAATAAGTAATTCAACTTAAAAAAATTTCATTTCTTTATAAATATGTAACAACCAAGTCTATTGGATCATTTGTAACCCCAATTTGTTTCCCAATGCTGAAATATTTGTAAAAAAGTGAAAAAAAGTTCTGATCAGTGTCCTGCAACTTGTCATGCATTCACTTCTCTTTATTTATTCAGTATTTTTATTAGTTAATGGTAAGTATTTTGTAAAATAAATAATTAGTAAGTATATATACATATGAATATTTTAGTCCGTATAAATAATGAAGTATCAGTAACAAACTGCAATTTTTGTCAGTACAATTTTGTTTACTTGTTCGGTATTCTTTTGTTTTTCGGTCAGTATAAATAATAAATGTGCAGTCATATTTTTTTAGTTCGTATGTTTTACTAGTTAGTATCGTTAATCGGCAATCTTTTATTCTATTGTAAATGAGAGGAACGATAAGTACGATCAGAAAAAAAAATGGTTTATTATATTAAAAAACAAAAATTATAATATATTTTTGTTACTTAACTAATTATCATAGACATTAACATATACAAATGAAACTTGAATATAATATTAAAGTAGAGAATGATTAATTAATCAACTAATAGAGTACGAGTTGCCAAACTTTAGCCGTCCTCTTGAATGTTTCTCGCCTATATAGGAAGAGGTAGACATACTAGTTTAGCTGCTGGGGGAGATTTGACATATTTTAAGGGTTCAGCTAAGCCTATTATATGCTTGCATATAAATATTTTAAAAAAGTGCAGCAATCATGCATCCAGTTTTCTGTTTCTTTTGGGTTTATTTAAAATTTTATCACTTTTTAACACACATACTACATAACAGAGTAACGTAATGAAAGAAAAGAAATCCAATTCTTATCCATAAATAAGAATTCTATATTATAATAAAAATGTAATGCTTGTATTATTTATACATTTACTACTATCCCCTTTAACTAAGTAAATAGTCAAAAAATAAAAAATAAAGTTTTTGACTATTGTATGGCAAAATTGTTTGCTAACTTGGAAAAGGTTAAGGAGAAATTCTTCTTCTGAAAATTACTGCAAACAAGATATGTATTTTACAATACTTACTGGTACTTGAAATTTCACTACATTGACAGGCTCTTTAAAAGGCCCTACTTCAGGATGAGCCATTATAGCTGGAATCAAAGTGTCTCTCAAGAATTTTAGTTGATTTGTTACTCGAGTTGGTTCATCAGAAATTGTTTCCATTACAGGTTGAATAAATCTGCTAACAGGTTGTGATGATGATGTGCCTGCTAAAGCCTGTATGAAATAAAATATATTTTTAAAAATATCTATAAAAAAAAGGGAAAGTAATTGCAATAAAGAAGTATTTGGTATGTATTGCTAATTCAATATTCTTGTGTGCAAAAGAAAATTATATCAAACTCTAAATAATAAAAAATAATACTTGATTATTATTATGCAGTACATACTTCAATAACACCAAAATCAGCACAATTGAAAATTAATTTAAGGGTTCGCCATATCAACGTTGTATGTAACAAAAGGAATGAACAGCAACACGAACTGACAACAGACGTGTAGCGTTATTAAACAGCATACTACAAATCCAAGCTTTAAAAACTAGCATTCTGGGAATCTGCTTAAGAATATTTTATATCCCTATGATGTCAACACCTTTCAATAGGGCTGTACTAACGTTGTTTTTACAGCAATACCTCATTTCATCAAAATGTTAAATACAATGTTTTTACTGCTGATCCATCAATTGTGGGTTTGCAATCCAAAAGTAACTAAAGGGATTTAATGTTATTTCACTTTAGAGAGTTATATTACCACTAATAATAGATTGTAAAAACAATTGGTCTATAGAACTTAAACATCAGTAATATTTTAAAAATGGTAATATCATTACCGAAATACATATTGGCATTAGTCAAATACAACGTGTGGTTAGAAGACAGTGTTTAAAATATAAAGTTTATTACCAGTTATTGTTTCAAATAATGCAATTTATTGATTATGAGTGTTTTTAAGATATTGAGACCTTAAATGGTAATTCTTATCAAGACATGTACAAGAATTTTTGAATGTCGCTGCCTGGCAACTAAAACTGAATATATCAAGTATAGTGTAGTCCCTTTTTATCAGTGTATCAAGTACAGTCCGTTGCTTTATTATAGCTTAATAATAGTTATTTATGTACCAAGTCATTAAAGTGATTCTTTATCGAACGAGTCTGAGATTATGAGATGAGCGAGCGAGGCGAATAACAGGCGAGTATAAAGAGATAGAGAGATAATCACACTTTACTACAAAACTTTATCGTCAACCATATTTGCGTCAGGTAAAATGCTTGATTTGTACAGTAAAATAAAGTTTACTTCCACAAATCGCTATGGTAATGCATGGCTTTATTGATGGTTGGCGATAAAGATTATTATTCTGGCAATGGTTACCATCCAGGGAAGTTTGAATTAAATTGCTTTTTTATTTCAATGTAAAAAAGCAGGCCATTTTGCGACTTAGTATACAAAGTTAAAGAGAAAAAGTTGAAGAAGTGAAACCAATGCTCTCCAAAGCAAGCTAGAGTCGAGTGGATAATAATAATAATAATTGCTACAACCCATAGCCTGGAAACCAGGCCCCAGAAGCTATAAGCTTGTGCGGGAGGGAGGGGGCGATTATTATTATTACGTAGGCCCTAAGTGCGGCTGCAGCCGACTTACAGATGGAACAGCACAAATCCCACATTTGTGTCACAGCTAAGGAAAACTGCAGAAAACCTTAACCAGATCTGCCGGCACCGGGAATCGACCGCGGGCCGCTTGGGTGAAAGTCCAGCACTCTAGACATTACACTACCAAGGCTTACAGATAAAGATAAAGGGGGGTAATGCGATAAAATCTAAAAATAGGGAAAAATCGATTTTAAGTTTGTAAAGGGTATAATAAATATTGTTACATACTTCCTTTATGAATTTAGATTTCTCTTTATTTTTAATATTTTTATTCCAAAGTTGATGTTAAGTGAAAGATTTTCACTTAGGAACAACCGGGGAAAGTGAGCAAATAGGTAGGTGTGGCGCCGCCTGCTAATCTGTTAAGAATTTTTGATTTTTGAGTAATAATGATAAACTATTGCATAGATCTCTTTATATTAAAAAACAAACATGTATTTGAAACAATGTTGAGAATTTTTTAACAAACATTTATTTTACACTTTTAAAAACTTCCAGTAAACCTAATTTAAATAATAAAGCTATATATACCAATATATACATTTATATTTATAATTTTGTATCAATTATATATTTTAAAACTTGAACCACACTTAACCTCGTTTCCACACTTATTCCGGCTGTCCCTACTACTAAAAAAGCAAGAAAATAAAATTAATCACACAATCTAATCCACTTCGTCTTTTACTTTAAAGTAACTCTATTTAATATACAGGGTGTCCCAAAAGTCAACGTTATCCCTTGGAGGGATGATAGAGCAGCTCATGACTGTCCAGAATAACAAAATATGACCTTAGTAAAAAATTGTTAGTTTTTGAGATATTGGCACTTTTATGAATTTCGTAAAAATCGACACCTTAGATCAGTTTTTCGAGTGACGCAGCTACAAAATTCCATATTTTAAGATTCTAATTGTTGGTATGTACGCAACGCTGAATAGCCCTGCTATTGCTCAGAGTCTAAAATAAAAATTATTTGTGCGATACCTTTGGAAAAAAAGCATTTTTGTCCGATTCAGGACAGGAGTTCATTTTTTATTAGCTACTGTAAAAAAAATCACCACACTAACCTGGAAAGTTATTTTAAAAAATTGCTCGTTTAGTGTAGTTTTTAAAATGGTATAACATTTTCTATGTTTTACTTTAGAAAAAGATATTACTATTTTACTGTAAAAGGAACTAATTGTGAAATTATTTCAATAATCGGGAATTCGAATGAAAACACTTGTAAACTAAAGTGACGGGTTTTTATTAAAAACTAACACGAACACAAATAAAAATCAAAGAATGTGTTGAAATTGCCTGCCACCAAGTCTAATACATGCACGGTATTTTTTGCACTTCCTGCAGCATTCGTATGTTATTGCGGCTTCAGGGTTGCATACCAAAAATTAGAATCTTAAAATATGGAATTTTTTAGCTGTGGCACTCGAAAAACTGATCTAAGGTGTCGATTTTTCACAAAATTCATAAAAGTGCCAATATCTCAAAAACTAACAATTTTTACTAAGGTCAAATTATGATATCCTGGGCAGTCATGAGCTGCCTTATCAGCCCTCCAAGGGATGATATTGACTTTTAGAACACCGTGTATAATTATATGCTGCTTTGCTCTTTACCTTCTCTTTTTTGTATTAGTTATTAGAGATTCATAATTATGCATATTTTATTAATCAGCTTTATAGATAATTCTTCACCTGATTGAATTAATCATCATGCTTTTACCTTACTATTGATTTCTTTGAAAAAATACAAAAGCAGTTTTTCAGTAAAAATTATCCTTGCTTGGTAACACAATTTGTATTTTAGTCAAATTCAGAAATTACATCAAATTAATCTAATCGATCAAACTTTTGGGACACAGTATAAGCGCACTAAATTATGCTATTTCGGTCCATACTTTACAATAATTCCTTAATATATTATTATGTCTTATTTTGTTTAACTATTAAATTCATTTAATGTTTGTTTTCATCATTTCTAATACAGTATAGTAAATTTTATTTTAATCGATAAATACAATAAAATCAAGCTGCTGTTTTATTTATTAAATATGACATGAACCCTATATTCAAACTATATTCGATATTTCTCAGATATCATGGTCTGAATGTATAAATTTATTAATTTAATACAAATAAAAATAATAAATGTGTTTCTCAATATTAGAAAAATTTAAAAAGCAACTTACAGTCTGTTGAATTTCCATCTTTCCAATAATTTTCTACTTAATTTAAAAATTAATACTTTGTAGCAGCAGCACTTATTATTACAAAATATACTTAAACTGTTTCTTAAAGTGAGTGCAAAGCAGCAGTAAAGCTATTACTCAGGATAATACAATTTCATTATACCCGGCTGCGCAGTGATACATGTCACATGAATGTTTGTTATGCTTAGATAAAACTTGTAATAGTGAAGGGGAAACTAATTATTGTTTTTTTAAATATCTTGTACATATTTTGAATATATACCTATGACTAATAAATTTCTTCACCAGTTACTATAATGTTTTTTAAAGCATTTCGAAATCTTATATTTTTAGGGTAACGGAGGCCTATAATGTCACTCTTTTTTATTTTGTTTAATATTATTAATAATAAACCAATTCATTCAAATAAGCTCTATACGTCCAAATGGCCTGACCCCTAAGCTTTAGCAACATGGTATATTTTTTGCTGCAAATTATTATAGGTTTTAAAATACTTCACGTTTTGTAAAAAAAAAGTGCAAATGGCGTTATAGGCCTACAATGCCGGATTTAAACCGTTTTTCTAAGTTGAAGAATTGACGATTAGCAAAATAGAATGAGTCTCCAAGCTTATTATTTTCAAATGAACTTTTTAGAAGTAAGTTTACTTGAAATGTCCCGTTTTCTAGAATTCTATAAGTAGAAGTGACATTTGTTCTGCTAATTCATTGTCAGAAGATAACGCCTTTTTATGGAAAGTTCTTTCACTTCCCAAAACTTAGCAAGAACAGTGTCAATATTAGAAACAGACTCAGGTTCAATCTTTGTGGTTTGAGAAAAAAAAGAATGAGTATTATATTTATGAAATTTAATTTGAAGATATCTACCATCAACAATCCATCCAAGCTGAGTATTTTGTAAAGTAGGAAGGCTATTTCCTAATTTAATAATTACTGGAATAGTTGAGGCAGTACTGAATACTCTCGAAAAATGTAAGTTTTTATCATATTATGTTGGGATATTTTTAGAAATGAGATTTTGACTAATACACAAAGTCTGGCTGCCATTATCCAAGACAGCTTTCACAGGAATATCATTTCGATTGTAGATGGTTACTACTGCTGTTGCCAGTAAGACTTGAGCATTTTGAGTTGCGGTTGAAAGAGAAGAAATTAGAGCACTCGCGCCTGAACTTTCTCTAAAGTCTCTTGAGATTGGACCATGTTGAAATGTTTGTAAAATTTGAGGTGATGCTTGGGAAGGAACAGAATTGTTGCTTGATGTTCCTTTTTCGTTCCAAAATCTAATTTGCATAATAGAACATTGATTAACATTTTAAAACTCAGTGTGGCACAAGTTTTTTAATGATTCTATGCCCATTTTTATATTAGTGACAAATTATTTTAAACTTTGTACTGTACATTTTGTTAAGTTTAGTATGTCAATTGTCGAATCTAAATGTGAATTTATGATAGACACCTTATTGTCATATCAACTTTCTAAAATGTCAATAGCAATTTGAAAGTTATCACTGGCAAGTCGAAGTGAATCAACAAGCTTTAAAGCTTCGCCCTATAAATGAGTTTTTAAATACATAAATTTTTTAAGATCTGTTAAACTGTTATTGTTTTTTATTAACCCATTAACGCCCCAATTGATTTTTTTCAGTGTTTTTTTGGAAAAAGTTTTTGCTAACGTTTAGTTTCTCAAACCATTTATAATCACAAAATAACAATTTTCAAAATAATGGCTGTCCTATAAATAGGACGCTAGGCAAGTTCATGTTCCGAAACCAGGGATGTCTACAACTTCTGCAATGCCAGTATCATCTTCATAGTACCATCTTCATCTGTGAATTCATCAGTTATCAGTACTATTTATTTATTTTTGAATGAAACAGAGACTGATATACGTCTCTGTTTCATTCAAAAACAAATATTCCACAACATTCTCTAAGTTTCAGAACGTTGTTTTTGATTCATAATCAATGAGTTTTTTCACCGCATTCATTTTAGACTACAAACTACAATGTATAAACACAGAACAAATCCGTTTCAATTTACAATTTTAAGCACTTCAACAACTTTGATAGACATATGACATATTTGACAAATATATGCTTTTATATACATAAACCTCAAAATACCTATGTAAGATGCAGGAAAAATTGTAAGTCTTTGTATAATTGATATAGATTTACTGATACATATTAATGCTTTACAAATAAATGTATCAGAAGAAACAGAACTTGAGAAAATAATTAGATTAGGTATATACAAATGGAAGGCCCTCTGTGGTCGAGTGGTAGAGATCATACCTCTCGTCAAAGAGACAGGGGTTCAAACCTCGGTTGCGACTGAATTTTAAAAATTTTAGTACTATCGTGTTTGAGCTCCTTAGGTTAAGGTATGAAAGTTGTATGAGTGATAAAGTATGGGGGAGGGTAATGTACTTGCTACAATAGCTCCATTAACTCCGTTGCACTCCCACAAGAGTTTGTGTGGAACTCCGAAACTGCAAAATGCGGTAAAAGGGGAATGGATTATGTATGTATGTATATACAAATGAAATACCACCACATTAGTAGGTACCTATGCCTTTTATGTCATGAAATATTTGTAAACCAAACGACAAGTGTGGACGTAGTTATTATTTTACAAATTATTCTAAACACACAATGTCTTAACACTAGAACCAAACACAAAGCTGTTTTTATTAAATGCACAATAAAATAAGCGAATTAAAGAAGCTAACTATGCGCTTCTGACATTGCCGGAAGCTGAACTACATTTTAATGCAAAAAATCATAACGAGAAATTAGTCTTCCACCAGGGAGCACAGAATCTGGAATTAATTGAAGGAAACACGAGGAATTATTTTTCCTCCTGGAGTGCGGAATCTGGAACACCCGCTACAATTTGCTACCTGGAGTGTGGCTAATGTTTTATTATGGAAAATGTTTTAATTGCACGCTCTGTTGATCTTCTTTCGTATCCGGCTCGATCCGTATCATGAACGACATCAGAGTGAACTGGCACTCTAAATCGCCCCGAGTCTGTTTATATTTAAAGACTTTCTTCAATGGTTGGGTTCACAAATAGTAACACTTTCAATTTTTATTAATTTATGTAATTTATAACAATGCTTTTTCTCGAAGGACCTATGAGAAACTCCCAAAAAAACAAATTCTTGAACAATAGTCTGCCATTTGTTGTATACTTTTAAATTTAATGCTTCTACTCACAGTTTACATCCTTTATGGAACTTGCACTGATTTATTTTAGTATTTGTAAAAAAGCACTCGTACTTGTTCTTTTAGAAAAAAAACAGGAAATAATAAACTTATAATCTCTTTTGAATTGAATTTGTAATTGAAAGGAAAAGCTGTCATTGACCTTTTTCATTTATTTGAAAAACATTAGAAAACTCAAAAAACAGAAAACCAAAGCCAAGGGATTCTTTTTAAAATAATATAAAAACGAACATAATAGGAGGTGCAAAGGCAGAATTCGCAGCAAAATAATTGTATGGTCGAACTCACAATTCCGTGTAATAGTATGCATAACACTTGAGTCACTTCTCGCAACTCTATAAAACTGTGTGCTTGACTACATAACTGGCAACCAAAACTTAATCATTAAGAAACAACAAGATTTAGCTTAAAACGCATTTTAATTCTGTATCTAAGCCTTGGTAGTATAGTCACTAGTGTGCTGGTCTCTCACCCAAGCGGCCCGAGATCGACTCGCAATGCTGGCAAATCTGGTTAAGGTTTACTGCAGGTTTTCCGTACCTGTAACACAAATGTGGGATTTGTGCTATAACATCTGTTAGTCGTCTGCAACCACACGATGGACATGCATAATAATAATAATTGCCCCTCTCTCCCGCATGAGCTTCATAGCTTCTGGGGCCTGGTTTCTAGGTTATGGGTAGTAGTCATTATTATTGTCACTAACGTAGACATGTTCTTTCATGAAAGAACTAGAAGACTTGAAACATACAAGCTTTTTTGTGCACACTTACCCCTACATAGATATTACTTCTCGATAATTTTAAAAAGTGCACCCATAGAACCTTATTTCCAGTTTTGTGAGAAACCAAGAAACAGGAAAACATGCTAAATGCACAGGTCAAGTAAAAATGTCAAGCTATTGACATTTGCTTATTTCTTATTGTAATATTTCTAATATCTTCGTAATATTTCTAGTATGCGGCAGATTTACCAATCACAACACGTATTTTTAAAACCCGTGTTTAAGTGAATATTTTAGATTACTCTATCTGTTGGTGAGATAGACAATAGTACTAATAAAATATGCAATTATACCATCTCATTTGATAAAGCAATAATTACAAATTGTAGATTATGGACACTGTTTTACAATTTTACTGTTTAATTTCATAACAAAGTCAAAATTCATCTGTTAAAATCATAAAACATCAAAATGAACGTTGAACGAAAAATGGTCTCTCAAGAGAATAAAATGATTATTTGATGAAAGAGAAAAAGAAGAAAAAATGTATTTGGGAATTTATTAGTGATGTCATAACATAAGTAATAAGATCAAGTAAGGAAATGGAAAGAAATTTTTGATCTGGGTAGTAGTATCAGGTTGTTTCCTGGAAAAGAATGGTCATATCTCGGAGATGTGTGCAAATACCTATAAGAAAAACTACAATAGCAAAACTTGGCAATTGGAAGGTGGTAAAGAAGCTAAATTAACCAAAGTAGACTACCAATTAGTCTTGGACATAGTGGTAAAATAGTCACCAACAGTGTAAAGTTTGCATATACCAGAATCCTTTGATGAGCCATCTATTCCTAAGCAGGTGATAGAAGCACAGGATAGAGTTTTAGAAAAATATTGTGGAAGAAATATGTTACATGAAAAATATCACAGTAAAAAATACATTAAGAAACAAACATCATGGAATAGTACATTTTGTAACGAGGTTAGAATGGAAATTCGATGCGAGTGGAAGGTTCCTAACGCAAGCAAGAGGAACCACGAGCATCGAATTTCTATTCTAACTGAGTAACAGACTGAGTCTTTTCCAAGAACACAAGAAAATTTAAACTTAGCAGTATTTACAGTTTGAAAACAAGAACAATAATCTTAAAAAGTATGACATTTCATGTAAACAATGAAATCAACGCTAACCTTTTTTTTCTTACACTGTTACAGAGTATTTATTCCATATCTAGTGTCGGAATCAAATACATGCAAAATACATAAGTAGGATAGTTTTAGAATATTTATTCTACAACAAGAGTTAGAACCTTATGGTTTTATTATTAAAATTAATTTCAGAATTTACAAATTCCATAGTGGTCTGAAGAAAAAAATATTGTGGAAACTTTTGATTTAACATAACCTATCCTAACCAATCTCCTGAAAATTACATATCTAATAATGCTCTTTTAAATATGTACATGTTTTAATAATTATGATCTAATTTAGTGATAGCAGTTTCCGGTGAGTAGTCAATACCGTTTCTACTCATAAAGTGGAATACAGATATGATGATAAAGTATGGAATAAATTAATTAATTTGTACACAGGCAGTTTTTGAGCAAAATATTTATACAAGTCGATTTCTATTTTTAAATAGGCATCTTTTGACATATTTGCCGAATTTATTACATCATTTGTTGTCAAAGTTGTGACGTCAGCAATGTTTGACATAATAGAAACATGGGTCATGTTGTACCTCTTTTGACAGGCCTTTTAATTCTCTATCTAACTATACTTTTTGTTACCATAGTTCTTGCGCAAAAATTTTACTTATGTCTTCAGAATTACCTCTTATTTTTTTTATATTACTGAGGTTAAGTGGTACAGCAGAGAACTCTGAACTTCCCTCGCCATTTTCGTTTATGTTTATTTTGTATTATACATACCTAATATATGTTTCTTTTGGGAAAACATAAAGGCAATTATTATAATTGAAGGGTCAGCTGTAACAATGTTGAATGTAATAAAAGGATTGAACAGTAACACGAACAGATAACAGACTACAGCGTTGTTAAACGGCACACTACAAATTCGAGTTTTAAAAACTAGCATTACGAGAATCTGCTTAAGAATATTTTATATCTCTATGACACCAACACCTCCCAATAAAGATATACTAATGTTGTTTTTACGGCAACACCTTATTTTAGCAAAATGTTACATAAATTGTTACGGCCGACCCTTCAATTATTATATACATGATGCTAAGGGGCAAAATCTTTGACCTGCCTTAAAAAATACAAGCTTACTGATTGCAGATTTTCCATATTTCCAGTAACTTTTTGCTCAATTAAGAATCACTAATATTCCTGTAACAGGAACACTTTTTATTACAAACACTAAATCAAACGTAATACACAAAAATTACACAATTCTTTCAAATAAAACAAAACTAATATTCAGAATAAAACAATTTTATTGTTATTATTGTACTTGACTGCACAGTCAGAGTGAGTGACACACCACAACGTGAATGCTTGTTATGTCTACAATTGTGCTTGTATCGAAACCCCTTATAGTCAAAGAAAAATCCAGTAATCACTTAAGATAAGATCAAAAAATTGAAATTATGTTGAGTTGTTGATTTTAAATATGACTAAGTTCATTATTATTCAGAAAAGAATAAAATAAATATTTGAGTTTCGTGGCCATCCTTGTTTACACACAGAAAAGTAATAAAAGTTTTATCAAAATGACATTTGTCTTTTGTCTAATGACGACAATTACACGTGACACGATACTGTTGTAACATTCGGACTTAGCCAATTTAAAATCAACAACTCGACATAATTTCAAGTTTTTGGTCTTATCTTATTGTTTAAGCAATTACTGGATTTTTCTTTGACTATAAGCGGTTTCGATACAAGCACAATTTTTTTATGAAGAATAAGTTTTTCTCCTAAAAATCATATTAAAAAATTTTTCCCTATAGGAAACCTCATCACTTTACACACTGTATTTTGAAAAATTCTAATGATTAATATTTTTAAATGTTTTTCAAAGCATTTTAAAATGTTCTTTCACAACAAATAAAAAAAAATTATTACTATATTTGACTGGATAGACACAGAGTGACACACCACATCGTGAATGTTTATGTTTAGATAAAACTGGTAGTGTAAGAAAAGAGCTAATTAAATGTTTTTAAATAGATTATTATATATATTTTGAAGAATTCCAATGATTAATATTTTTTAATGCTTTTTGAAAGCATAAGAAATATTCTTTCATAACAAATAAAATAATGCTTTTAATATCAACTCTATAGAGACAAATATTAATCTTGAATATGGTTTTTTTATGAATTAACTAAAGATTTTTTAAATCTTTTAATTAAAGATCAAGGTTTTTTGAAACGATTACCAAAATGTTATTGACATACTATCCTTTCTTTTCTGAACTTTTCCAGTACTTACATTAGTAAATGCCTGACTCTGGCAATAAGTGACATATATGTCAAAACAAATTTGCAATCGTGTTAGCCTAATACTAAATGATACAAAATGATTGAGTTTCGTCGGAATATCATTTAGTAAGCACTGCATAATAAATTGCGTTAAAGTAATATATGGTATTTGCTGTTCAGTGTTTTATAAGCAATGTCCTAGATAAACCCAGAAAATGCTTAGTAATGTTAGCTGGTATCTAATGTCATGAATAGTGAATCATAAATATTTATAAATGCCTCATATTTATGGGTACATTCCGAACATAATGTTAGGAGTAAAACATCATCAGAAATAACAAATCAGATTAGAATTAGAAAAATTAAGAAAATTAATATTAAATGAAAAGCATAAAACTTGAGACAAGTGTAATTAAACAAATGCAATGATTTGCTTTTAATAAAATCACTTATTTCAGAAACATTCTAAGTGGCATTTTACTAGTTTGTGGAAAATGATAAGACATTTTACGCCAATACCATTTCTGCTAGTAACGCCTCTAGCCGGTAGGCTTATGAAGACAAACTATACACTACTAGTTGTACAAACCATTGTTTAAAATCAACCAAAATTCTTTATAACTACAATATGAACAATGTACAGCTAAAAGAAATAGAGGCTGTAAAAGATCTAGGGGTACAATACCGTAAACCGGGGCTACTTTGAACGATTTTTGCCTTCAACCACCGATATTTTCGTAACTATATCTGTTTTCCTAAATTTGATTTTTCTATTGTAGGGGGGCATGAAACCGTAACAGAAATACAAAGTATAAAATATTTTATAATTATAAATAATAAATTTTTTAATTTTTTTTTATGTGTTCAAAGTTACCCCACGAGTACTTTGAACACACATCTGAAATATACAATTTTATAATGAAACCCCTGCACAGGGGTTACTTTGAACAGTATTTTATTACACCAGCAACGCAGAACAGATTTGGCCAGAAAAATTCATGAGAAATAAAGAAGGCTTAATTGTATGAGTATCTTTTATTTAAAAAATAGTACAAGGATGTGCAGGTAGGTAACAAAAAGCAATATAGATGTTATCTAACAAAAATACAGGTAATTGGTTACAAAAAATAAAATTCTCTTATAGGTAGTATTTACATTTCTTATAACTAGGTTTGGTATTTTAGTTTGGCAGAGTAATAAAAGGCACTAAATTTCCATAGTGTTACTGCTTATTGCAAATATTTTAAGTATGGCTTAATTTCCACAGGCTTGAATAGCAAAGCGTCTCTTCTATCTATAGTTGGCTCAGTGAGTTCCTTCACTAACTCATTTACAGGTATTATCCCTTGGTCTAGAACCTGAGGCCACACAAACTTATTATTGACTTTCCTACAAGATCTTAAGAATTTCACCTCCACCAAATTTTCAGTGAGATCATCAGTAGATATTATTTGTCCAATAAAATATTTCGCCAAATTCTTAACTTGAAATCTGACTACATAGTATTTACCACATACAGGCATAATATCATTTCCTGCTTCATTCTCAACAGTTTCATTTTCTTCTTCATAGGTTTCCTGTTCAGAACTTTCCTCACTGTCAGTTTCCAGTAGTGTGTTCGCTTCCGTTTCCTCTTCAGCTCTTAGATCATTAATACTAATGCTTTGGCCTGCAGGCACGTTAATCTTCTTTTTCTTTTTCCTTGGCACTTGTTCATTGACACCTCGTAAATCTTTTAAAATGTCAATGACGGCATTAGAAACATTTGTCTCGATTTCTTCCTCATCAGGTATTTCCTTCTGATAATCTGGTAATCGCTCCAACACTTTAATAGGGTTAAGTGGATATATTCCACATTTTTCAAAGCGCGGACATATTTTTTGATTCCTCTTTACCTTCTGGGTAGAGTTTCTCGTAAAGGTTTTTTAATAATCGTGGAAATTCGTCTTTTGATAAAAGTTGGGATTTCTTTTTTAAACCCAATTTCCAAGTGTCCAAAATACTTCGCCAATAATGTTTCAAAGGTCCATAAAAGCACACATCTAGAGGTTGACATAAATGAGTAGAATTTGCCGGCAAGCAGCAAAACAAGATATCATTTTCTTTGCAAAGTTGTAAGACTCGATCATTAAAATGACTTGATAAATTGTCACCTAGTACCAACTTTTTACCAGGCAATTTCTTAGCTGCTGGAACTACTATGGTTTCGAACCAATCTTGGAAGGCAAATGCATCGAACCAACCACTTTTAGTTCTTCCAAAGCGTGTACCCGGTGGTCCACCATCACACCACGTCGTCCATAGATGTTCAGCTTTGTATACTACATATGATGGTAGCATATTTCCTGTGGCATTACCACAGAACATTATAGAAATTGCACTCTTGGAAAAGTCTCGAACCCTTTCTGGATATTTAACGCCCCTCTTAAAAATACATTTCTTCGATCCTGGGTTATCCGACAGGTTGGTCTCATCAAAATTAAATATGTTGGTGGCTGGTATTCCTTCGAGGGAGATTTTTAAGTTTTTAAAATAATCCTCAATTATTTTGGCTGACACAGCAGCCCTATTTTTTTTAATATTTTGGCAGATACGTAAGGTTACTTCGTTCTTGTGCCGTTTTAAAAAGCCGAGAGTCCAGTCCTTGGAAGGGTAATTATTTCTAAATTCCGTCACATTTTTTCCGGCTTTTACTAAATAATAGTGCACTAATCTTCTAATGTCAACGTCATCAAGGGGAAATCCCCATGATGACAAAACTTTAGCGTTCTTTAAAATAATACATTCCTCTGCATCACTTAGTGCTTTTGGGTGTCCTACTTTGTTAGAATGCTTCTCTTTGCACTTATTGTATAGGGTTCCTAAAGGAATCTTAAATTTCTCTCTTGCAGTTCGGAACGATAATTTTCTTGCTCTTATCATATTTACAGCTAGATCAAGCGTCTCTGATGTATAATTTACATAATTTCTACTCCCTGGTTTCTTTTTATATGAACGAACCATATTTCTACAAAAAGATCCAGTCTAAATATTTGTTTCATCGGTGAGGGCTACTTTGAACGGTGTTCATAGTAGCCCCGATTGCAACGGGAAATGCACTGTTCAGATAGAACTGTGTATTGAACAAAAAATGAATTACTCTACTAACTTTCATTAATACAAAACACTTACAAAAACATTAATGACCGTATCCACACAGTTTTATGTTATAGTTATATAAACTTACCTTTCGGGGTACAGAAGTTTGCACAAATATTATAACTGTAAAATTTCTAGGTTATGAAGTATTGCGTGAAGTGCGTCACATTGCCTGAGGTAAGTAAAGCAATGTTGCCAATCTACTCCTTAAATAATTCTAAATAAACCTACGTAGATGCCAAACTCCTTAGTATAATATTCAAAACGATATTTGGCGTTAAAACAAATTAGTCATTTTGTTCAATGTTGCCCTTCAGTTCAAAGTAACCCCGGTTTACAGTACGACTCTAAACATAAATTTGAGTCTCAAATTAAT
Organism: Agrypnus murinus; assembly: GCA_929113105.1. NCBI lineage: Eukaryota > Metazoa > Arthropoda > Insecta > Coleoptera > Elateridae > Agrypnus > Agrypnus murinus. The sequence continues at coordinate 163,022,556 of OV816024.1, forward strand.
CACATTAAAAATGAAGCTTTATATAACTTAGAATTTATTATTAGACAAGCTAGAAATTTTAAACATATAAAAATTCTCAAAAGCCTTTACTTATGTACCACCTAAATTAGAATATGCATTTGTAATATGGTACCCGCATTATATTAATGACAATCGACATCTCGAAAGGGTGCAGAATAGGTTTCTGCAATTTCTATATTACAAAAAGTTCAATCACTGCCCTGATTATCGAACTGAACAAACAGTAACTCTCCGTAAAGACTTTGAAATTCCCAATTTAAAAGTCCGTAGAGATTATGCAGTTATCATGTTTGGATATAAATTGATTAATAATTTAATAAATGATGTAAAGGTTCTTGAATCTATAAACTTTAAGATTTTACCTAGATTTTTAGGACCAGGGTTGTTGTTTTTACCGCCTTACAGGACAATAGACCATATCTCACCCTTAACAAATTTTCTGAACTTGGTCAAAGAAGCATTATTATTACAAAATAAATCCACACTATTGCCAGTCACTTGAGAAATATACAAAAAAACAAAACTACGCAATTTATTAAAATTATACAGAAAAACATTTTTGAAAAGAAAGATTACATTTTAAAGTATTCATAGTAAAAAAATAAATTATACCACACTTATTGTGTACCCGTTTTTCTTGATTTCTCTTTAAAAAAGAGACTAATAACTGTAATCTTTTTCTCGTCATTTTCAAGATGAGTACTGTTTAAGCTAATAAACAAAGCCATAACAGAAATAATAACTTTATTTACTTGGGGAGATTTTACAATTGATTTTTTAAAAGTACAGGTCAATCCTTATAATGTATTCGTTTTCCAAATGAGACATACAGTATTAAAAACAAAGTATATTCTTACATTAACACAGAAAACTAGGAATATGTAGGTGTTGAGACGCATCAATAAATATAGATGGCGTTGTACAACAAAATTAGACAAAATAACGTCAATATGCGGTAGTTGATCATGCATGCAATCAATGAAGGCTTAGCCCTCATTACATTATTTTAATAAATTAGCTTTTTAGTCTCTTCTTTTTTAGTCTTTCAGCCCTACATGTGGATATATTTACATATGGCCATCAATACTTTAATTAACTCTAAATGTTTTTTTACGCTTTATCCAAGAGAAAATACCAAAAAATATCCCAGTTGGACAAATGTGTAGACTCCGCTCTTTAGATTTTCAATTTAAAATTTTTATTGCCTAAAATATATTACTCATGTTAGTGAGGGCTCAGCCCTCACTAAATTATTTTAATGAGGGCCACAGCCTTTGACCCACCACATAGTCAACGTCTATGAAAGAAATTGAAATATTCTAAATTTAATTTCATTTTGAAGCATTTTATATAAAAAAAAATTAATTCATACTACTTACACACTTTAAATTCTTTATAGTTATTTCGAATTTTGTGTTGCAAAAATAAAAAGTATATCTTTTATTTCAAAATAATGTTTTGAAAGGATTTGGAAAATTATTGTTTAGGTGGCCCATACAATATTTAAGGAGAAATATAGTAAAAATCCGCACACACTGTATTCCAAACATTCAGTAATAATACAAACAAGCCTCTTTAATTCGAACAAGAAAGTTCTATGTACTATTGCGAGATGATTGACATGGCAGATTTTTCCTGTTTAAATAGGACTTCTTCATAGTACCTACTCTCTTCTATAATAAAAATATAAAATTTGAAACTGTGACTGTCAAAGTCGGTGTAATATGCCAAAATTCTTAAAAACCCGCCTACTTTATAATTCAACTGTACAATGCAAAGTTTTACTCATACAAAACAAATTTTTGTGCTATGATTGACTTTTCTCATGGAATGGGTGTTATATACAGCCTTGCTGGTTGTGAGAACACAATTCAGTGCAAGCTTGTTCCCTGAGGAAAAGTCTCGCTGACTTACGTCAATTGGTTTCAGAGAAGATTGAAAATACTGTTCGATATTTAGTTTTTTCAAACAAATTTGGGATTTAGTTTTGAATAATTCTAACTGACCTGTTAAGATAGATACATTTAGAATTTTTTAGAAATTTGAATTTGTTTATCTGTTAAAGGTAGGTATGCTTCCCAAACGTTGTTAAAAAGCTGAAGACATTTTGACAGACTTTGGAGAATACAAAAAACCATTTGGCGTGTCACCAGGAATTTGAAGTATTTCACAGAATTTAACAGAACAGAACTTCTTATAGTTTTGCCAATATTATCTAGAAAATTTTATCAAATAGTTCTATAGGGGCTGTTTGCAGAGAATATATAAGACAGGGTGACAAATATTGATTCAAAAACATTACAAAAAGAATTGGAAGCACATATTTTCATATGAATTTTTATCCAGCAGTTCCTGTAACATTACTTTTGACACTATTTTTTTGTCTTTTATCCTCATGTATTCAAGGCTCGAATAGGATGAAGAATAAGAATTTTAAACCAAAGTCACGATTCAAATTACATAATGTTAGTTTAATTGTACACGAGAACCTAGGTAACTTTTTAAAGCTTGATGGGATCGTTCATAAGTTTAACTCTTTTGATTGTTCCTACTCACACAGATAAAAGTACTTGCACCTCATATCATAAAAATAAGAATTAAAGCAAGCATAGATTGAATATCTCCAAAATGTACCAATTTATTTTATCTTTTACAAGTTCTACATTAATGGTTTTCATTACGAAGGAAGAAAAATCTTGAAAGATATAAAGCAAAAACATAAAAGTACACTTAAATTGATGATTTAAGTGAATAATAAAGCATTATATATTGTAAAATTGCATGTTTATATATTTGATCAATTACATTCCAGATGATACAATTACATCTTCATCTTCAGGCAAATCTTTCAACTTGTCAAGAAAAAGTTTTTCCAATGCCCTTGCCATACTTACGACCTCCTGAGCTGGACCGTTATAAACAACAATTCTTGAATACAGTATTAAAATCTCGGATGCATTCTGTAGCAGAAAAATAATACATACTTTCCAACCTTTTCTTAATAGTACCAAAATCCATTGGAGTTTTAATGATGTCATAATAGTTCTGTAAAAAGATTTTATTTGAAAAACATATCAACAGGTTTACAGTTAATACATACAGGTAAATCAAGCCTTATCGAATCAACTGGTTCCTTGAAAGGTCAAGCTAGTGAATGATCCCAAATTTGAAGAAATACAGAATCTTTTATAAACTGCAGCTGGTTTGTCAATCTACCTGGATTATTAGGTGTAGGTTCTGTTGGAAGCTGGAAATTATTCAAAGTCATCAGCAGTTACTTCAGAAAGACTTGAACTTACAATGTCATATTCATATTTGGGTATTTCGTTTAACTCGGTAAGAGACAATTTCTGCAGTGTCCTTGCCATTTGTACTACATTCTCTGATGATTTGTTATAAGCATAACAATTCATAAAAACTGCATCAAAGTCTGAAATACACTCCTTAGCTGACCAATAATAATTGTTATCAAACCTCTTTTTAATTGTACCAAAATCCATTAGATATTTAATAACTACATGATAGTCCTATATCAGTGGCATGCGGTCCATGGAAGCAATGCTTCCCTTAAGAATTTAGTAAAAATAAAAACCAATGCTAACAAAAATATTTTTATAAAATTATGGTGATCGTTTATTTAAATTTATAATATTTAATCAACTTAAAGCTCAATATCAATTCCGTACAGCAAAAAGTATAATTCTTTAGAGTACTATTTTAAATTAGGCTCATTAAACTTGTGCGGAAAAGTAATACCGATTCAAATGTGTTACATACACTGCATATAAGCACTGATTTCGTTGCTTACTGCTCTTCTCCTCGCCGAGTCCGCGCATAGTGATGCGGTTGACATCGTATAAGATCGTTATTTTTAAGTGTGCTTCGTGCCCAAATGTTTATTTATTATAATTTGGTTATTTGTTCGATTTAGTGATTGTTAAATTTCATGTTACTTAAGTAATGTAAATCTGCAAATGAGACTGTATTTTGAAACATTTTATTATTTCAATTTATATAAATTGGAATTTTTTAAAGACAAATAATTCTATTTGTTTGGTCTATATGCAAATTTAAAATTGCATTATCGCATGACTGCAAATTTAGCTGCTTCGGTGGAAGTTTCGAGTACTTCCGATACATCCAAATCGCTACGATTTTAAATCGATAAAGTGTTGGAGAGATATTACAAATTATTTGAAAAAGGTAGATCAAAACCAGAACTTTCAAATTTAATAACAAAGATTAAAACCTGCATTAGGTATTTTACTAAAAAAGATCGGAAAATCGAGCTGAATTATAAATACATAGTAGTAGTTTAAAATAAAGAATAATAGCCAACAAATTTCATAAGTATAAAGTGTAACAGTTCTTCTTTGAAAAACTTTTAAGCATAATAATTATAACACTGTTTCTTTATTGTACCTAGCAGGGGCGGATCCAGAGAGTTATTTTGGGGGAAGGGGGATTTTTAGAAAAATAATTGTTTAATAAATAGTAATTAAACAAACATTATTTGTTTCTATTCTATGTATACTTATTTCTAAATTTGGGGGATTGCCTCCATTACCCCCCCCCCCGGGAATCCGCGCCACTACCTAGGTATATTAAAATCGTGGTTGCTTCCCTAGCCTAAATTCTCACCGCATGCCACTGTCCTATATAAAATATAAAAATGAAAACTGAGATTAATCACATAAATTACTTATATAGTACGTATATTTATATTAATTGTAATAGTCAAAAATATTTTTACTTAGTGGTAAATTAAGTTTCACTGCATCCACAGGTTCTACGACTGGCCATGCATAAGGATGGCTCCATACAAGTGGAACTACAACATCTCTTAAGAATTTAAGCTGATTTGTTAGCCGACCTGGCTTGTCAGGTAATGGCTGTATTGGAGGTTGAACAATTCCATTAATAGGTTGTATTATTGGTATATTTGCTGAACTCTACATGAAATCAAATTAAGAAATCGAATTTCAGATCAAATAAATGCCAAGTACTGTTGTGAACGACTCACAACTTATATATTTTTGTATAGATACGAAATGGTACTAGGCAACGCGTATCAATAAACTTTGAGAGTCAAATAAATAATTCATAGAAGTAAACTTGTGTTTTATTATGCTTCTACAAGAATTAATAATAAGTAGTCCTAACACCTCAACCAAGTGTTAAAGTACTACAGTACCTATAATACAACTATAATTTTGATCCTTCAACGATCTTATGGTACAGATATACCACAGATTTATTTACATTGGTATTCTGTTGTAAAATAAAAGGTTCAGATAAGCAAATTTGTAAAAATGCATAATTTACTTGAAAAAATTAAATTAAAAGATTCTCCTCAATTTAAACAGAATTTGGCCATGAACTACTTCCCCCAAAGCTATTTGATATAAAAAAAGTAGGTACCGCTACGAATGAGAAAAGGCAATATTGACCATCTAATATCCGTTAGATGGCACTGATGAAAACCAATAAGTTGAATTTATAGTAACAGAAATATTTTACACCACTCTTTTATGGCAGTTAATTACACAACAGCATAACGTACATTATTATATTAATTACTTGTTAATAAGTAGACGATAATTGAAATTTAAAATAAAGCATTCTTTCAAACTGACGGGTAATACACAACTCAAACTGTTAATTAGCACCAACAATGGGTTGTCTTTGGAACTGTGTGATATAACGAAGTATCATCCATTAGAGGGCACCAGTATTGCATTTTAAATTTATTTAAATTTTCAAGCTTTTCAAAAATTAATTACTTAAAATTGGTAATTGTTTAATGCATTTATAACTAATATTCTAAGTAATTTAGTAATGACGTTTATGAAAATGCAACAATTTCCTCAATCTACGACATGCGCGTCTTCCCCATTTGTTGGAATCAAGAGTTGGACAAAATGTAATTCAATTAATTAACAATTGCTATATAATTGTAATTACAATTAACAAATGCATCCCATATTTATGTAATTGCAACAAGTGTATGTAATTACATAATTAAAAAGTAATGAATCGTAAGTAAGTAGTAATTTAATAAGTAATTGTGCATAACAATTACTTAATCGTAATCATAGCTAAGCATTTATAATTACATGGAAGATGTATTATTATTCAAAATCTAATATAATCCAATTGCACCGGACTGTGTCAGGAACCAAGTTGATGTAATGGAAACGATTCGTCCAGTGACCCGCTGGAGTTGCAGGGGAGAATCTACATAGTTCTAAGCAAGGTCCGTTAATGCATGCATAATTATATCCAAAGTAAAGGTTATCCCACCCATTTCCACTATTGGCTTTTGAAATGGGCTCAAAATTGCGCCTTTTTGGCGGCAATTTTAATTTGTCATGAATTTGTCAAATCAAATATTTACATAACATACAGAAAAGGTTACGAATTCTTTGATTAAAACAAATCAATAATACTATGTATTAACTTATTAACAAATAATATTTTTAGGCATTCGAATTATCTTCTGTTATTGAGTAATATTAACTACTACTACTGAATAAAACCACGAAAAACATTAACACATTAAAAAATGATGGTCTAAAATGGCGACGATTTATTGGTTATATGAACAAAACAACAATAACAACTAAAGCGAATATTTTAACTGTGATACAACTAATGTATTAATGGTATCCCCCTCAAACAGTATTTGAGTTTCTCTTTTTTGTTATCCGAATATGGCAGAAAGCCATATAAAAGCCGTGGACGAAAATCTAACTTCTGTAAATGTCTGTACAGAATGGAGTATGATGCAAGTGGATGCTGCAACTATTTTTTAAGCTTTTGTAACCTTTCCAACCAGCTAAAAATTAAGAATATATTAAGTAGGTAATTGAAAATTATCCTGCAAGTCGTATTTATACTGCCATTTTCAAAAATTTCCATATTCCCGAACTTCCACTTTATCGGGAATTTATATTTTTGCTTTAAAAAAGGACCATCATAGAGAAAATGATCCAACACACCGCTGGAAATAACGCACTGCAGCAGCTTTCACAGCCGTCGTAGAGTTAAAACCGTTTGAAATAAATCATCGCTTTATAAATATAAAGCACTGACAAGTAACATTAGACGACTCATTTACGGAATGTCAATAACAAAAATGTCAGATATCAATTTTGACAGTAGACATACAGGGTCAGACAAATATGCCATGCTTTAAGGGGGTGAAAGGTGACCATATAGAGACCCCAAAACTCATAAAATAAAAATAAAAAAAATTTCGGATTTTTCCGTATTTTTTACAAGTCACGAGTCGACTATGGATTGTTTGTAAGATGTTGACCCTGAACTACTGATAAAGCAAACAATAGTAACTGACCTCCGCTACGTACGTATCAATTTACAGAAACAACAGAATTGAATTTCAGCAGCGACTGCCTAGTGACTCACTACCTTGATCATTTATTAAGGTCAGTAAATAAAATGTAACATACGTTCGTTGACCTAATTGTGATGGAAACATTGCCTGTTTTTCATTTTACGAATGTCATTTTAACAAAATGAGTAAAAACTCCCGTACCTGTCGAAAGTCAAAGTGTAGTGGTGCTCAATAGTGGGAGTCCGTCAAACACTTCATTGACCAGAAAATGTAGGCGTGTAAACACCCGCTCGAGTAAAACATTTGTGCAAACTAGGGATTTTCCTGTTTGCGTTCCAATAGCCATTGACAGAATTGCACTTGCGATATATGGAGTGTACTTTTTGAAAATGGTTGATTTGAAAAGTTCCGTACATTCAGCAGGCGTGTTTAGTTCTGCCATAATCTAAACAGTAACTAACTACGATTAATTAAACACGTAACACCACCTCAATTAAGTTATTAATTCTAAAGTGGGTATTCCACACGATGTTTTGCCACGTGGGAATAGGTTCAGTTTCCCCAGCAGGGAAGCAGCCGGGGAAGATTTTTAATAAATTTGCTATTCCACATGTTGTTTTGTTGTATTGTTTTAGCCGCATCTTCTCTCCCAGTTTTCCCACAGCTCTTATTATTATACTTATAATACATATTTTGTTTAGTAGGAGTAGCCGCCTTAGTGAGTAGTAACAGCATAGACGATCATTTAATGTTTCTGTTTTTATAATCACTACTCTTGACTTTCCATAAGCACAGAAAACCTTTATACATTTCAATAACTTCAGTTATAAAATGTTTAGAATAATAACGTGAATCAGATATCTTGATTATTATTAGTTTATTTATCAACTCGATTAAAAAGATCTGTAAATGAATTTTAAAACCAATAACCTCTTTCTAAACTAATATAAACTGTAATGTAACCAACAATTTGTTAGGTAGCTTTTCTTGACAGTTTCCCCGCCGTTTCGTCCTAAATGGGGAAACTGCGCGGCAAAACATCGTGTGGAATACCCACTTAAAACGTGTATTAATACGTAATCGAAACTCAAGTTCACGACCACCTTAACACAAAGAAAGTTGACAACAAACTGCATACTGCAAATTACAAGCTTCAAAGATCTGAGTCATCAACAGTTATTTACAGATGGTCAAAATTACTTGTTTATTATTATAAAACGTTTTAAAAGCACGTCCTAAGCCTTTGTTTTGCTTGCAATTTCGAAGAATTCATTTATCCGGCTTGGGTTTATTATGATTATTTTTTTGATGACTTTTAAAAGTATGTACTATTTAATAGGCATAATTTTCATACAATTTTATCTACTATGTTGCAGTGGCGTGCCTATTATTTTTATAAGGGGGGTTGTCATTTCAAAGGGGCATTTCAGGAAATTGTTAGTAAGATGTTACTCTACACATGTTTCTCTATTGCCCTTTAACGGGAAAGGCATCTTTTCCAAAACACCCTGTATTAGCATTCAGTGATGATGATGAGGATGCTGCCGTAGGTATCGAAGTTCTGCCAGTTGTTTCAATTGCAACTAAGTGTTTACAGGAGCTAAACAAAAATATTAAAGAAAAAAAAACTCGCATGAATTTCAAATAGAAAATTCGACAACAAAAGTAACAGATTTTCTTGATATATTGCATACACATGTAATGAAGAAGAATTTGTGTCGCACTTTTGAATGAAGAAAAGTACAATAGAGGTAAAAGTGCTTTATAGTGGACATGCTTTCAGAAAATAATTGTCCTAAGTACAACTTAGTAATACTAAAAGCCATTAACACAACTCAGTATTAGTCTTGATTAAGGACATGCCACTTGCTTAGATAATAGTATATTATATACCCAGGGACTAAAGTGCATCTTTTAATCCCGAATGTGAGTTATTTTCCGAGCGTTAGCGAAGAAAATAAACACATGAGGGATTAAAAGGCACTTTTAAATTGGAATTATTCATAACTGGAATTTTTCAAATTATTTACATATTTATCTCGTACAATGTTTTTTCAAGTTCTCTCGAAAGGTTCCTTAGACATCTGAAGAAATCTCTACATAAAATTTTCTATATAATACATCTATCTACAGCAAACGCATCATAAATTGGCGAGAGCTGGCGCATGCCGAAAGTACGATCGGCTTCCCCTCGTGTAGTATTTGCGAATGTTGCACTGTTCTAACAGTGGCGTAGACACGTAGGGCGCCTTATTTTATTTGCTTGCTGTATTTCAAACGAAATATTTCTAGCGGGACTGCCAAATTCCAAAGTAAATATTTTCATAAAATAAAATCATAATTTAGCTAATTGCACTCACTGAAAAAGTGAAATGAAACCATATTATAGATATTTAAATTAAATTTTCAATAATAAATAATAATGTTACAAAAAATATTTTTTGTAACATTTTTCATTAATTCCCTTCATACACTGATCTTCGTTTTGAGATTTTATCCATTTGTAAACGTTAAAAAGCCATTTCGCGCGCTTGACTGTGAAGAGTTTTTCCGCGTAAAGTTGACGACATAGTTATAAAACTGATAAACTAAATTACAGATCGGCTGTTTCAAACAGCTGGTACTACTACTTGCACTAACAATAATGCAATGTGCCTTAAAAACCATTTTTAACGCTATATATATCTCATTACTGAAATTTCCCAAAAGAGAAAGCATAGTTAACGATTATTATCAAATCAGAGTTACTCATACTACCTATTAACATTCCTCGAACAGTAATTGACTCGCTTACGCAAATTATACGTTACTGTATATTTATTTGTTTATTGTCGAGATCCGGTCATTCTTGTGGGACTATTGTCTAACTCATATTTTTAAGAAAATGAACGCAGTCTGCTCCGCCGCTGCTTAAATCTCACTTGGTTCATGCCAGTGCGCAACCAAAGCTCTCGCCAATTTATGTTACGCGAACTATACTTGATTTATTGAAATCCTTATGTTGATACATAACACACAATACCAATTCAAATCCGTAATATCGAGCATATAAAAAATATTAGATAAATAAAAATGCTTAAGTCCAATATGTAACTCTATATTTAAACAACACCCCAAGCTTCCTCAAATGCTGAACATAATTTTGTACATGTTAATGCTGCTGACAGAGGATAATTACTTATTGAGACAACATCTTCAGTATAATCAGTATTTAATGCACCATGAGCCATAGCACCTATAACGATTGCTATTGGATCTTCAGTTTGTGGAACTAACTCACTGCATTTTGTTACACTTTTGGATGAAAAAGATGTAGCAATTTTCTTCACTCCAACTGGTAAATGATCTGTTATTGGATTTTTTATAACTTTAAGAAGTTTTAAGTTTCCATTACTTGCTCTAATTGAAAACTTATGTAAAAGCTGAACTGTAAAAATAAAAGATTATTAATATCATACCTTCATCAAAGATTATGTCAATATACAAAATAAAATCTAATAACTATGATAAAAGCTTATTAATGTTTTTAAATAAAACAGCACAGCCACAGTATAAATAACAACCAGTTAGGTCCACTTGTGTGTTGGCACTTTGATGTCGCTAAGCTAGCTTCGAATATCAGGCCCACAAACGAAGCAGTTCGCCCAAAATCTATCGGTCGACGTCACCTGAGAACGCTGGTAAACAAGACACAGAGATGTATGTATTCCGTAAAATGATATAGCGAGTAAATTTTGTAAAAACTGAAAACTCTTGTTATAGTTGTATAGTTAAAGAGGAAATAGAATTGTGTGTATTAACAAAATTAATTGTGCCTTTGAACGATTAATTTTTATTAAGAGAACTTAAATTAACATACATAATTCAACATTAATTTACAAAAAAGTTGCAAAAAATAAACATCTGATAGTCATACAGTATGTCGCTGACACTAGCATCATATAACAAAAGCTGTGAATCTTTATTCGTTTTTTATTATTATTATAATAAAAACATCCAATATTCCATCATTTAATTCTGGTTCAACATAACTATTACAAGATCCTTCTAATGACTGCAAGATTCAGGGAATAGCATTGTGCGCTGAAATACTCATTTCATTTTATTCAGAAATAATTCCAAACAACTGAAGAGCTGTATACAATTTGAATACCTAATAAGTCAGCATAAAGCATTATTAGGTAGGTTTCCGTAATCGCTTATTTGTTCCAATACGTGTTAAATGAATTCTTAAATACGGCATTGTTTTTATGAGAACAATTATTAAAAATCCCTGAAAAAACTAATGGACGTTTTTTCTGATGTATTTAAACAGCTTTGGGTGGCACAACGCCTGATGCTACCCATTCCATCCGCCCATGGCTCTGGCTAATTTGATGTGCTCGATTGCGCGTATGAAGCAAAACTGCTGTCTACCTTCTACCAAAGTTCTGAGTGTTGGCTATCAATATTTGTGAGAGTCGGGCTACTGTATGTTATTATACTGTGGCACAGCCAAGCATGAGCTTAGCATTCTACACATATGAGATTTAAAGGGAGCGACTCTTTAGGTTCTATTTCAGAAAAAAAGAGCATAGAATGGAGTTGAGTGAAAAGTGATACTAAAACCACTAAAAAATAATGCAGCATTTTTATAGAAAACCACTCTATCAGTAATTATAAAAGTGGCATTCTATGACATGACATGTAACATTTATATTTCAAATTTACAAAGGTAAAAGTTGGTTGTTTTCCTTTGTGACAACTGTCGATTTTAAGGTGTTAACAATATAGAATAGTTAAAACATAAGCAAATGCTTTAGGAATAGCAACAATTAATTTAAATTAAATAAAATTTTGAAGCTTGTTTCAATTAATTGCTGCTATTTCTAAAGAATTTTATGTTTATATCGATGGTGCTAAAATTATATGTAACAGACATAAGTATCTAATATTCTAGTAGTCAAAGATGTATGTTTTGAAAATTATTATGACATTAAAATTAAGTAGGTACATGTCATGTTGAAACATTACAAGTTAAAAATGACTAGACTACTATAACATAAGATACCTATATGTGTCTCTTTCCTTCATACTAAGTATGAGCTTTATTAACTTCCACTCATGTCTGTTATACATAATTCTGACCCAGTATATAATTTCATTACAGCAAATGAAAATTTATTTTTAATATTAAAACAAAAGTATAACTGGGCGAATAAATAACTCATTTTTGATTAATTTAAATTTGCTGCCGGTTAGAGGTATTATCAAGAATTGTTCTAATCTAATTCTGCCTTATGTTTCTACTCCTCTGAATTTACAAATGCAGTATAGCTATTAACCACATCAAAAGAGGTTTATGACTATATATTAAACATGTCGTATATATAATGATAAATATGTATGAATATGCATAAATGAGGGTACTAATATCAAAGGCGGCAATCCCCAATTTTAGGTAAAATGAGTTATATATGTATCTAAAATGATGCACCTTTTCAAGTTCTTAGAACTTACATTATAAGATGGTGCCAAAATCGGCACTATTCCATGTAAATGTATATTTTTAGGATCCCGTATAAAGGTAGCAGCATTTTTTTTTTAAATAAGGAGAATTATATTATAAAAATGATCTATTGGTCGTCTCACTTTGAGACTACAGCGAAAGAAGATAGCCAATGTATTTCTTATGGGAGTTTGTGCATCCTTGTTGCCACCTATTTCACTGTATGAATCTATAGAAATATGGATTAAGATTCCAGAAGTTCTAAACCTTTAAAAACAGTAACCGAAAAAGTGTAATCGTAACCATACAAAAAAAGAATTTAAAAGAAAGTCTTATTAACATGTATTTGTAATTTCATTAAACATTACTTGGGATTCTTACATCGCACCTGTATCTAAATATTCGATATTTTATTACTTATACTTTTTTGTTTAATTCTTTCATCTTCAAATTCTTTCAAAATAAAGATAAATGGCTGGTTAGCTTCTGTATGATCTTTTTAATCTTTTAATTCACAGGTAAATAAAGGAAGCACAGTTCCAAATGCAATTTTAACAGTAAAATGATTCATCATGATAAAATCATTCATTTATTCAACTTGTTTAAAAAGAAACTTGCAAAAACGAAAATTTAGGATTAGAAGCAAATTCTAAGAATTTTAGTAAACAATAAACCCTTCTGATTTTTCTACTTTTACTTCGTGGAACTACTCTTTTATTTATATTCTTTTATACTCTTACAATTTATTTATGTTTTCAATCTTGTACTGTTTTATATGAAAGCTGCACAATTAAAAAAGTGTAGTTTGATAGTATACAATAATTTAGTAGTTGTTTCTTTATTTAATAAAAACCAAATAACTATAACTTGTGTTGCATGTTTTTATTTACCTAAAATTCAAAAACTCAAAATAAAATGTTTACCTTTTCATTATACTCAAAATTATTAGTTTTGTAATAATACTGGCGTTAACTCATATAAACACCAAGTTTTGAAATTCTTTTTACTACCGCTGTGTGAAGAAGTGACTACCTGCAAATATAACTTGCTCGAACAATAGGGATTATAAAGGTTTATGCAGTTACAACTACAATATTTAGAGAGTGTTTTTAAAAGTTGCTTGCAAGATGTTTGACAACCCCGTTGTCCATAACAACACACGCTGTAGTCCCAAAGTGAGACGACCAATAGGTGTGTGTTTAATAGAGTGTGTATATAAATACACCAATAAGAGTGGTACAAAGAAAGGGAAAAGATCTGTATTTATAAATCCAGAACAAATAGAAAAAGGGCAAGATGTTAAGGAATTAAAATTAAAAGATGTAAATAAACTGTTGACCAAACATTTTAGGAAATACTGGAGGGCAATAGAAGACATTTTATAATAATACTGTTCCTGCAATAATTTAAGGAGGAAACACTGAAATTGTTGAAAACTAAAGTACGGTAGGTTGGGAATATATTCTGAAATTAAAATCTATGTTGGTGTAATATAATCACAAAGTGTTTTTATGTTACAATCCTATATCATTTTGATTTTTAATTTATACACGCCATAAAGTGGATGACTCATGTTATTGTTTACGTCTACCACCACTGATAAAAACTGATAAGAGAATATACGGAAGAGCTTCGGTGGGATAAATAATGAAGTGCGCTAGCAAATTCAGCAAAATAAAATAAATATAATAAAGTGATATGGTGTTAAGTATTTCTGCGTACTAAAGTTGCAAGTTTTCATCACCTACGATAACGCGTGTTTTGATTGGATTATTGCCTTAAGCAAGTACCATATTGGATTGAACGTCGAACAATAAATAGTCACGAAGAAAGCAAAAATTGCTGCCTTTCAACTTAATGAAATTATTTTTTGCCGTATAATATTGATGTTCCATTGGAAATACTTTCACATACGCATTTAAACGTGTATTTTTATATTAAATGTTTATTTACTACTAACTGTTTACATGTTTAATCGCTGCATCCCTAATCTCCACCTTATAGAAACAAAATCGGCATTCTCCATTCATTTATATAATTTTTATCAAATAGTATTAACTTTTGAATTAAAATTGTTGTTTTTTTTATATTATCAATTCAAACAACAATACTGCATTTAAAGTTTTAAGATATGCGTCGTGAGATAGCCACAGCAGTTTTTCGCTAATATCTCAAGATACGAGATTGCCGCCTGTGATATTAGTATCCTCAAATATGTAATATATGCTAAATAATAAATGTAATTAGAATTACCCATTAGTCCTGCAAATCTCTTATATGTTCTAGGTATTCGAGTCTGTGGATTAATTTCAATTAGAATATTATTTATAGTGTGAACATAAACTTGCAACAGTCCAGCCCGGTTTAATGGACTATCAAATAACATTAACAGACATTGATGCGTTATATCTGGTCGATATATAGCAGGGTCCTTATTATTCTTCTTTAAAATACCAACATGGTCATCACAATTCAGTAGCTCAAATGAATTCCCAACCTAGACAAGAAATACAGATTTTTATTAGTTCAATTATAAAAAACAAGCACAACAAACTTAACTACATGTTTTGGCAAATCTTTCTAGTATTACATTCAAATTACTTATTAATTTGATTTTTATTAATACTCACTTTTACACTTTCTAAACTAGCTTCTTCTAAAATTATGATTAAACGTTTTTCTTGATTTTTTATGTGTGCAGTAGTTAAATGCTTAGGCGCAGGATCGTATTCATTATCTTCTTCAGCATTTTTCTGTAATTTTCTTTTTTTGCCCATGATTTTTATTAAATACCTTAAATATTGAAAATGCTAATGTATCTAACCTCTTTTTACAACCTTCAAACATGCCATCCAAAACACATGTTTCTGTTCTCAGATTGCCCAATTCCCATATAACCTTATTATTGATACTTCCAAAATTTGCAATGATTTACATTGTTATAAAGCAATATTTTATTGTCTGTATATTGTCTATTGCTTACTATTCGATTCTCTACAAAAAATACTCTTAAACCTGTTCTTAAACATGCATCTAATAAACACCTTTAATATTAACTACAATGTTGTTCATCTTCCCCCTTTCCTTCTTTAATGCTGCTTGAACCAAAATGAATAAAGTTTAGTTTTCTTTCTTTAGTCTGATGTGTCTTTTTCTCTAAAAAGTTACTAACCATCTACGACTAGTATTTTACCTAGATACTTGCTTACGTCCCTCTACAAATACACAAATATAATCTTCATCAGTGGGTCGTAGTACTTCCGGAACCTACCCTTGTACTAAATCATAGCCTTGTATAAGATTATTCGTGATTATAAGATAGCCAAGCAAGCCAGAGGTGACCACACGTCTATTTTTGACGGAGCAATTGTTAATAGTTTGTATAGTGTGTATCCGGCCTGGGTTAATTTATGATTTCCCTTTGTTTGTGAGAAAACCCAAAATTTCGACGTTTTGGCACTGGCTGACACGCTGACGGTTTTTTTTGACACTTATTAATGATGTATAGTTTAGGTAACCCTTACAAATGTCAAGCGTTGCATGTTTACGTAAATACTTTGGGAATTAATTAAATAAATTTATATAATTAAATTATGTTATTAAAATTAATTTACAGGTTTAATAACATTATTTAAATTACAATGTTAAAACTTTCCGTGAGCTGGGTTTAGGACACAGAAAAAGAGAGCAGTAAGTAGGTACATTTGCCAGGTAAATGTTCTCTATTACAAGTTTGATTATTTAGCTGGTTAAAAGTGTAAATCTTCTAGTGGGGTATTTTAATGCACCTCTGTCTTGAAGATTTACAAATCCTATCAGTGGATTTGAACACGAGGCAGTTAACAAAGAATCTAAACAGACTATTGACATTCAATGGTTTTTTGCAATGTATCCTGCCAGAAGGGCTACAGATGCTGAAAGAATTCCGTAATCAAGATGCATAGATGATAAGATTTGAAGGTCTTTTATTAATTCTGTTATATTTTCAGGAAGTTCGACATTGAAATTTACTGTTGTGTTTGTCGAAGTCGTAATTTGTAAGAATTGTGTAATAAATACAACTATTAAAATATGTTATTTATTCAACCACTAATAAAAACGTACCAACAGAAGTGAAGATACACCATCAGGCTTTAGCACTCTCCAGTCTCCGACCAGAAAATGTTCTTTTATATAGCAATTTGTTTGAAAGTGCAGGCTACAAACAAAGGCTCTTTCAGGTATCTATAATTGTTGATCTATCGAAATAAGGAAGTATATACATCAATATGATCATTTTGCTGTTGGTGTCCATAACTCCAACGTAAGATTTGAAACAATCTTTATTTCATACTGTGTCACATTTGTCAGTTTTACTTCAACCTTTTTAGTCCAGAACATGCGATTTTACGGTCTAGTATGCCTGTAAAAAATTTTACAGTCACTTGTGACTGTAAAAAACTTAAACACATTACGTCATACGTCCTGGAAATGGTCTTACAGTCTCGTTTCGATGTTCCGGACTCGGCTCCTTCGTCGCCTTGTCCGTAACATCTTACTCGACTGTAAAATTCTTTAGAATATAAAACTATAGGAAGGAGCCTAATACCCTACCACATACGACCGGGATAGGGTTTCAATATGGCGGAGTAGGTGTTTCCGCTTTTGTAATTAGATATTTCCATTGGCGGTTCGTCAGAAAGGGGTCTTCCGAAATTCTTATCTTTTGGTACAAATGTATTGGAAGTAATACGAATTTTAAATTAATTTTTTGTTTTATTAACAATTATTTTCCGTAATTAGTTTCTTAAAATGCAAGGAAAATTAACTGTGCCGAAAGAATTTGAATTTGGTTGCTAAATGGTATTACAAATACAAGAACTAAAACTGTCTATACCTCTGTGGAATTTATTCTAAGTAGTTGTAGTTCTACTGTAATATCTGCTTGCAAGTTGACTATGATAATTTCCTTTTTAAATATGTTCTTTAACTGAAGAAATACAACACATTTTCAGTACACTATTTTATTTTTAAAAATTACAAAAATAGCTAACAAAGTGTTTTGCTTATTATTTACCTTACAACTCAATAACTACCTTATTTAATAATTAGCAGTTATGTGTTGATAGCACTTTATTTTAGATTATTTAAAAGAAAAACGAAGATAGTTTAATACATTTATTTAATTGATTAATAAGTTTACAGTTACTTGCTTTTAATGTAGTTGTAGTTACTACGACATAAAGATATCGAATTCCTCTAAAATACAGTAGCTGGTGGTATATATCAATGTTGTTATCAATGACTCTTTATAATTTAGTATTTTCGGAAACATGCTCCTAAACCATTAAGATTGAAGTGCATTATAACATTCTTCAAAAACGCCGCTTTTAGTGCTTTTAATATGTTACAATGCATACATATTTCAATCTTTAAATTTCAATTGTGGGAATAGCTGTAGGGTTTAGGCGAATCTTTAGCTTTGAGGTGCGATCAAAACAATCTACACTGAAATGCAGAGAGCATAAATGGGTCGATTTTGGCTTCCAATTACTTTTCTTTACGAATTTTGCCCAACATTACCTTCTATGTTCGTTTTTGGGAAACCTACAAAAATGTAAACAGTTTAATTCACTAATATGCTTAAAACATGTTACACGCCACTGTCTCGAAATGCGCACATAAACTACATAAGCTCAATTTTAAAACATAGTATTTTGAAATACTTACTTACTTTACTTGTGAATGTAATTCCTTTCTTTGTATTCGTCTGCGTTTGAGAATAACCACACGAAGCACAACTTACCATTTTAATATATTTTTCTTTCTTTATTAATCCAAATTTACTTGTAGCTTGACAGAACTACAAGATAATTATGTACACTACGTATTAATAGTTTCTAATAGTAACGTGCATGTAAACAATGCAACAATAAACAATGTTATGCAATTTTAAACGTGGGAGGAGTCATAGATAGTGGCTAATGGCGACCAGTATGACGTCATATCCGTCGCTTTTAAAACGCATTGTTCCAGATAGTTGTGATCCTTCCTATAGTTTTATATTCTAAGGTAAAATTCCATTTCCAGGACTTAAAACGTAAATTACTATTCTCGTAAGATAAAATTTGGAGGAAATTCATGAAATGATATTGTAGGATATCAGTACTATTACACATTACAATGCTGCAGTTATTCTTTTTTCTGCTAGTGCTTTCTATTACTAATGCTAACGAAAAAACAAAAATAAAACTACGAAGATTTAAACAAATAACAGGAAAATAACGTAATTATATTATAAAATAAAGAAAACTGCCATAAAAGATTAGGAAATAGTTATATATCCAACACCTCTATATAAATACGATGTTTACTATGGTCATTAAATAAGGAAAGTGATTGATTACTCTTATGTTACATTATAACCTACGTTGCCCCTAGCAACGTGGGTTATTTAAAAAAAAAACTCACTCCTTCAAAGATAACAACCAATCACCAGCTTACGTTACTTAATATTATTAAAATCCAGTCATCATGCTAGAGTATTATTAGTTATTTATGGTACAAGTGAGTTAAGTAAGATATTATCCACGAAAGAAGAATTTACTTTAATTTACGGTTAATTTTTCTGAGTGGATAATATCCTTAACTCACGCGTGCCATACAAAATTTTATCCAATACCTCTTTATATAAGTTTAAACATCGAATTTGCAATGTATAGTTAGTGTCTGTAGTTTGTTTGTTTGTTTTTGGGCGAGGAATCAGGATGGCGGAGCATTCTTCATACCTCATGGCACCGATTGCTATGATCATTTGGCCGACCCTACTAGAATTTAGCCGAATCTGGGAGAATTCCACCCCCAGTAGGGATTTTTAACGTGCCAAACATCGCATTGACACGGGACCTACAGTTTTACTTCCTATCCGAGAAGAAGGCACGTTTTTAATTTTTCTCCGCTATGAAAAATTACCAGCTCAGCCGGGGATCGAACCTGCGATCCTTGGATTATGAAGCAAACGTGCAAACCACTAATCCACCGAGGCTGGCTAGTGTCTGTAGTTTTGACGGTAATAAATTTAATACTCTAGCACGATGACTGGATTTTAATAATATTAAGTAACGTAAATCTATCTTCTTCTATATATATAAAAGGGAAAGATTGTCTGTCTGTCTGTCTGTCTGTCTGTATATATGTATGTATGTATGTATGCGATTTTCTCCGCAACCACTGGACCGATTTGGATGAAATTGGTATCATTGGAAAGGTCTTGGCCCAGAATAGAAAATAAGACCAAATTGGACTCTGATCGGCCATCGTGGTCCGAAATAACAGCGAAAAACCCATATATGGAAGTTAAAAATGGGTACTGAGATTGATGTGACAAGAAAATATATATAGATATGTTGTCAATTGTCAAATTTGGTAATTTTTGAAATTTTTGAAAAGCGCAGCAAAGCGCGCCGGGTATTTGCTAGTATAATATAAATACAAAGATTAGTTAAAGTTTCACAAGTGTTATTAATATCTTAACCTGACAATATTGTTTCGACACTTTGTGTCATTATCAAAGGTGGATAAGATTGATAATCAAACACGTTGCTAAGGATAAAATAGGTAACTACATACAATACATAACAAAAACTAAATATCTAACACTTCTAATAAAGGAGAATTACTAAGCTCAGTTTGTTCATTCATTAAAGGTACTGTGCGTTTATGTCTGTATATTTCAAAAGCTTCTAAAATGTCTAATTTGTGTTTGTTGTTGCAAAAATGTAAGAATTTAATGTTGTTTTGAGGTGTCATTGGGTGGTTCTGTTCCAAAATGTGTTTGGCAATAATTCGATTTTTCTGGATGTTTAAGTCTATAAGAGCGTACGTGTTCTTTGTATCTTATGTCGAAATTTCTAAGTGTTTGTCCAATATAAACCGAGTTACAAAAAGAACAATTCAAACGGTAAATGCCGGATTTCATGATATCTTGTGTTTTGTCTTTAGCATTGAATAAAAATGAAAAGGTGTTGATGTTAGTTTTATAGGTTATTTTGTAACTGGTGGTTTTTCTTATTATAGTTGCAATTTGTTCTGATATCTTGCCAAAGTATGGTATTGATATGTAGTTTGTGTCTTGTATTTGAGTGTCAATTGGAAATATTCTTTTGATAGCTAACCTATATTTTTTTTGTTGAATTAAAGTATCAATCATGTTATGGTTATAATGGTTTGCATGTGCTAATTGTTTGATGATTGAAATTTCTTTATCAAAATGTGATCGTTTCATTGGAGTAGTTAAAGCCGCTAGTTTATGCATTTTATGATGACATGAATCGTTAGGAATAGTGACGTCTGTGCTTGTGGGTTTTCTGTATATGGAAAAATCAAATTCATTGTCTGTATTAATTGTAATAGTTAAATCCAAAAAATTAATAGCTCTATTTTGTTCTGTTTCTAGTGTAAACGTGATGTTTGTGTGAAGACTGTTAATAAGAAATAAATAAAGATTATTAAAAGTTTCACAGTTTTATTAAAATACAACCTGACAATATTGTTTCAACAGCTATGCTGTCATTATCAAAGGTAATATAATTATAAACAAACACATCGCTAAGGTAGATACAAAATAGGTAACTAGATAAAATAATAATAATAATCAGAATTAAATATCTAATACTTCCAGTAACGGAGAATTACTGAGCTCAAGTTGTTCATTCATTAAAGGTACCCTGAGTTTGTGTTTGTATATCTCAAAGGCTTCTAAAATGTCTAATTTGCGTTTGTTATTACAAAAATGTAGGAATTTAATATTATTTTGAGGAGTCATTGTGTGATTTTGTTCTAAAAGGTGTTTGGCGTAATTCGATTTTTCAGGATGTTTATTTTTGTAATGACGTACGTGTTCTTTATATCTTATGTCAAAATTTCGAAGTGTTTGTCCAATATATACCGAACTACAAAAAGAACAATTTAAACGGTAAATGCCCGATTTCATGATATCATGTGTTCTGTCTTTAGCATTAAATAAAAATGAAAAAGTGTTAGTGTTGGTTTTAAATGTTATTTTATAATTGTTGGTTTTTCTTAGTATATGTGCAATTTTTTCTGATATTTTGCCAAAATATGGTATAGATATGTAATTTGTGTCTTCTGTTTTATTGTCAATGGGGTATATTCTTTTGATAGCTAACCTATAATC
Organism: Agrypnus murinus; assembly: GCA_929113105.1. NCBI lineage: Eukaryota > Metazoa > Arthropoda > Insecta > Coleoptera > Elateridae > Agrypnus > Agrypnus murinus. The sequence goes on from OV816024.1 coordinate 163,044,597, forward strand.
TTTTTGTTTAATTAAAGTGTCATAAGTTAATGAATGAACAACTTGAGCTCAGTAATTCTCCGTTACTGGAAGTATTAGATATTTAATTCTGATTATTATTATTATTTTATCTAGTTACCTATTTTGTATCTACCTTAGCGATGTGTTTGTTTATAATTATATTACCTTTGATAATGACAGCATAGCTGTTGAAACAATATTGTCAGGTTGTATTTTAATAAAACTGTGAAACTTTTAATAATCTTTATTTATTTCATGATTATGGAGTTCCACAAAATAAGGCTGGAAACAATAAACTGTTAATAAGAATTAAAAATTCATTGATAACCTCAAAAGAACTGTCAAAACAAGCTAAAATGTCATCAACGTAACGAAACCAAAAAATAATGTGTTTAGAAAGATCTAATTCAAATATTAAAACAACATTAAATTCTTACATTTTTGCAACAACAAGCACAAATTAGACATTTTAGAAGCTTTTGAAATATACAGACATAAAAGCACAGTATCTTTAATGAATGAACAAGCTGAGCTTAGTAATTCTCCTTTATTAGAAGTGTTAGATATTTAGTTTTTGTTATGTATTGTATCTAGTTACCTATTTTATCCTTAGCAACGTGTTTGTTTATCAATCTTATCTACCTTTGATAATGACACAAAGTGTCGAAACAATATTGTCAGGTTAAGATATTAGTAAAACTTGTGAAACTTTAACTAATCTTTGTATTTATATTATATTTCATGATTATGGAGTTCCACAAAGTAAGGCTGGAGACAGTAAACGTTAAGTAACGTAAGCTGGTGATTAGTTGTTATCTTTGAAGGAGTAAGTTTTTTACAAATAACCCACGTTGCTAGGGGCAACGTAGGTTATAATGTAACATAAGAGTAAACAATCACTTTCCTTATTTAGAATGACCATAGTAAACATGGTATTTATATAGAGGTGTTGGATAATAGTTATTTATGGTACAAGTGAGTTAAGTAAAGTATTATCCACGAACGAAAAATTGACGATTAAATAAATAGCACGATGACTGGATTTTAATAATATTAAGTAACGTAAGCTGGTGATTGGTTGTTATCTTTGAAGGAGTGAGTTTTTTAAAAATAACCCACGTTGCTAGGGGCAACGTAGGTTATAATGTAACCAAGATATATAGACGTCTGGTAGAACAGCTTGCCTATGTTTCAATGTAAATAATTGTGTCAAAAATGAGAGCTAGTAAGCCGTTTACTTTGTGGAAAATAGATGGCGCAACCTTACCAAGGTACTTCAAAAATTGACACAAATTTTAATTTTAGGTTATGTATCTATCATTTGCCACGAATACCACGTGTTTAGAAATACATTAGTGTAGTTAATTATTATTATTATTTATTAATTTCTGTTTTAATGTGAATTGTGTTTTAAAATTCATCACTTGCAATTATTGCGAATCATCATTTGACCAATCCTGTTGTTGTGATTGTGTGCGTTTAAAAGAAAAATTCTAAAACGGATAATATGTGGACCAGTGGAGGATGATCAAGGTGTAAATAGAATAAGATATAATCATGAACTGGCCAGATTATACCAATTACCAAGAGACAGACATCTTGGACAGACATAATGGGGATGACAAGGAAGGCAGTACTTCGATGGGCTGAACATGTTTCCTGAATGTCCGGAGACCGGAGAGAGAGTAATTTAGAAAATAATTGAGGGCGACTTAGAAGGAACTGGAAACTCCCTCAATTCATCCTAGCTAGGTGATCTAGAATAAGATAGGAAGATGCAGTGTTGGAAGTCTTAAGGAAATTGAATAAGGAACAGTGGAAGAGGCTTATAAAGGAGGCTAAATCCACTAAAACCCTAGTGGGTTGTAGGTGCCAGACCATGAATGAATCATTTAAGAAACGCTGCCAGTGGTAAATGTAAATATAACGAAAGTTTTTATCCACAACAAAAACAGTAAGTAGTTTGGTTAAAAGTTATTTATTAAAGAATTGTAATTTAAACCAGTTTTGCCAATTTGCTATATTTTTTAGAGTTTGTAGATTCTGAAGACCTCTTTCGTGCCTCTTTTTGGCATGAAAATGAAAGTCTAGTTATTAAAAATGAAAACAGGATTTTTTTCGTCATTTCCGACTTATGATTTGGACATCCTACAAAATGATGAATTTTTTGTATTCCGATTGAAGCAAGAATTTCAAGGAAAGTATTTTTCTTAATGTCTTGCTGAAGTTTCTCAGCAATAATATGTTCAATTTCTTCAAGAAGAATAACGAGGGCGATTGAAGGAAATGTTAAATGCCCTCTGCTTCTCAATATTATGAAAGTATTATATGATTCCAATCCTTCCCCCACAATTGTTTTAACACAATTTTGACAATTGTCAGTTTTGTGCCTTCGAGCGATGAAACCACAAACATAGGCAAATGCTTCTCTATTATCTTCAAAATGAACGTATGCACCACATGTGATATTTTCTTCTAAGGCCTGATCGAGTTGTAAGTCAATGTCTTTTTTTGTTATTTGTTTATTGTCTGCTCTGTTGTAGCTCAAGAAATCTGATGTGTTATCAACTAGGGCAGCAAGCATATTTCCACCAGTTACATTGCTTCCTTTTGGAGGTTTAATTAAAGAATATAGTGACATCAGCCTAAAGATCTGTGCAATCTGTAGTGACTCTCCACTAGTATTAGCACCACCGCTTGCTCTCATTAATCCAAAGAAGTGTTCAAGTGGATCTTGATTGATACGTGATGTCATCAGGTACTTATACCCTAACTCTTGGGTGCAATATTTTAATAAATCAAGAGTAGTGTTGATGGTGGCTTTTAACCCATCACTTGTAGACTTTGTTAAATAAAAGTCAGGATGTGCACAAGATTCCCATAAATCAATGTAAATTAAAAAATCTTCTAATGCTTGTTGCTCGGCAGAATTTGTTTTTAGTCCATTAAAATAACTCGAATTCAAAATATCACACAGTTGATTTATTCGTCTGCAAAACTGTATTGTAGGTTCGCAGTCAGCAAACTCGGATATACCTTTTTCTTTTAGTACCGTCAAAGCATCTGCTACTGTCCCACTAAACAATTGAAAGGCATATTTTGTCCTCATTTTCTCGTGGTTTTCTGGATTCACGTGCTTTCGGGTCAATTTATAAGCCAGTTTAAATTCGTTTTTTGCATCGTATTCTATAAGATTTTCAAAATGGCGCAATTGCACTCTCCCTTCAGGCACATGAAATTCTCTTTTTGCAACAAGCCTGTTTCGCATACATTTCAATAAATGTGGAAAATCTGAACACATCCTTAATTTTCTTTTTACATTGCAGGGATGAACACTCCAAGGCTTTTCTGGATTTCCTGCACCAAAGGCTTTCCACATGGACCTATTCCAGGTGGCACCATCTGATGTGACCACGTCAATAAACAGCCCAGCCGCTTCACTCAAAAGAATGGCTTCCAGTATTAATTTGGCTAGGATGGTTCCAGTAACATTGCCTCTGGACAGAAAACATGCAAGCGCTTGCATATTTTTCCCAGCGAAAGACTGGAACATTATTACCAGAATATGATCCCCAAGTTGGTTTCTTTGGTTGTCTGGCGTATATTCGCCTAAATCAACAAATCCCATCACTTCCAATGGATTTTTGTCGAAGTGTTTGCAGGGAGTTATTTTGCACTCATCCACCATCAGGGTACCATGCCGTTCAAATTCTTGCATGTTTTTTGTTTTCTCTTTCAGAAGTTCAAATAATTTATTTTGAAATTCGTAAGAGCTGTCGATATGCCTAATGTAAGTTGATAGTGTACTCGGTGCAGGTAGTGGAAGTAACTCCCTAGTTCGTAAATGTTTGTATAATTTAGGGCTTTTTATTTTCAGAAGGATGCATGTGTAAATCCATTCTTTGGTGTATCTTTTGCCGTAAGAAGGTCGACTTGCAGTTTCAAAACAAGTTCGAACTACAAGCTTTTGATTGTCTGGCAATTTTGAAATTAAGTGGTCGATATTGGATAGTTTTGTCATTGATTTTCTTAAAGTCTCTATGGTTTTTGTTTGTATGTTTTGTTTTCGCAACAAATTTGAATATGATTTTTTGGTTGTTGGAATAATATTTTTTTTCTTTAGGAGGTTTTTTCTCAATATCGCACATGAACGACATCTTGTTGTCTTTCCTTGGAAATTTCCGCCATTACAGGAAGGGCTAATTTTCCCATCAACTCCAGACCCATTACATAGCCTGATAGTATATACCGTTTGCACTAATTGTAAAAAAGTCTCTAAAGTTGTTGCAGTATAGGTGGTATGAAAAATTCCATTAAGATACACCTTTATGTCACTATCGTTGACTACAATAGCCCGATCGATTTTGGGAATACTCCCTTTAACATGGCTTACTGTAACTGAACGAGACCTTTTATGAATCCCCCATCCTGATGGTAGCAATGTATATAACTGCATTAGGTTTTCTTGTAGAAAATGTAACAGCGTGTTAGTTTCTGGTGATTCGCATTTAGTCTCTGGTGAATCGCATTCATTTATGACAGGAGGGCTTTCAGTGACAGGTAAACGAAGGTTTTCTAGGGTCGTTGAAGGAGTAGGAGAACTTTGACTGGACTGTAGTGAAGGATCTTTGGCAGGTCTACAACAAAATACAGGATTACAAATCCCGCAATAAAAACTATTGTCTAGATTTATTATTGTTAACGTTGTGTACAGAATACAGATACATATCGATTTTTTGTCTATTAATTTTCTCTTCACAACTACAAGGATAACAATAGTAGATTGTTCTACAAGTAAAGAAAAGTGATAGTTTTCCAGTGAGTGTTTAATTCATGAGCGAGCGAAGCGAGCGAATGGATTAAAATTTACACGAACATGGAAAACTCACTTTTCTTTAAGTGTAGAACATGCTACTTTTTCGTATTTGGAATGAGACATACTAAAATCTAGGAAAAAATTACGTCAAAGTTTGGCAGAAGAGTGGAGAAAAGTTGTTGCTAACGAGAAAAGACGCACATTTCTTTACGATTTTGACTGAGAGTGAAGAAAAGTGTTGCTAACGAACAAACACTCACATTTCTTTACGATTTTGGGTTGAACAATGTACCACATTTCTATTCCAAATACGAAAAAATTAATTTCCTCAAAACGTTACGTTGGTTAATACAGGAGTGCGATTATGTATGGAATCGTGTTCGTCCTGCTAAAACGGTTTGCGCTAGAATCCTGAAATTTTAAGGAGACTTAGGGCGAGTTGTATAAAGCAAGATTATGAATAGTTATAATAAACAAGAATGTTAATGAAGACGATTAATAATCAAGACATCAACTCATGCCCATGGTACAGTAGCGGCCAAAATAAACTAGGACACATTGTAGTGTAAAACGGGTCACTATGACATTCATTTTACGTTTGATCGTGATTCGTGTTACGCTAAACCTAGTTTATTTCGGCCGCCAGTATACAATTATGCAATAAATAAATCACAGCTAGAGTGGTGTTAATTTTCTCCATGAACCCATTTTGCTACCATTTGGACTGACCTTAAAATAAATAAAAAGATACCCACCGCTTTTTTGTCTGGGAATAATTTTTCAAAGGGATAAGCAGGGCAGGATCTTCAGATGGAAAATTCAAAACAGAGGAAGAATGGGAACTACCCAAATAAAGGGTAGGGATTGCATCTGGTGCTAATGTCCTTCTGTTAATTATTCCACTTTCATCTGCAAATTCCCTCACAAACCTCTTTTCAAAATGCTTCATGCAGACGAAGTCATTTTTGTTTAAAATTGTGCCCGTAGACATAGTCCATTTGTTACGCTTATTCGTATCCTATAAAATAATGTTACAAATATAAACCCTGTTTGAAATCGAATATTAATTTACATTTTACCTTTGGTACGTGAAAGAGGGCCAAATCTTCCTTTAAAAGTTTCACGAAGCCGCAAAATTTACACTTCTTCATTTTTCACAGTGGTAATAAATGCCACTTAAAATGAAAAAAAACACAGCAACAAGCTAACACTAAAGTCAAAATAACGCAACAAGCTAACACTAAAGTTAAAATAAGACAAATAACTTGCACAAGAAATTCGAATTTTAAAAAAACTTCAGAATTGTCAGATTGATGACAATTTATTGACAGATCTTGATATGATGCTGCAATCTAGTGGTTTTTTTTTAAACTAGCAATTAGCTCCAACAAAATGGCGGCGAGCTGCTCTACCAGACCTGTATATATCTTGAATGTAACATAAGAGAATCACTTCCCTTATTTAAAATGACCATAGTAAACATGGTATTTATATAGAGGTGTTGGATAAATATAATTTATTGACGATACGTCCAAAACCGACAAAAAGTATAAAAGTGCGCGAAGTTGAAATTGACGTTTACGTGTTATATATCCGTTTCCGCCTTTTCGTAAAGCAACTAGAGTACCTTCTATTGTCTGTGTAATACAAGTCTGGTCATGGGCGCCATTTTGTGTTAGCGAGAAATTAGGGTTTTTAGACTTAACGCGCGACCATTATGTTCGCGACACTTCATTGTTGATGTTACGAAATGTCAACTGTCACGTTGCTACATATTTGTTATTTACATATTTTTCTGTTTGAAGGTGGTTTGTGGTCTTTAATCTCAGTTGTTTTTTTATTAATTCCTGCTTTCATCAATAAAAACAATTCTTTTTAGAGCTACATCGGTAATAAAGCAATACACTAAGGTAAAATAATTTTAATATTTTTGAAATAACAACATAATCTAATTGACAGTTGACATTTCGTAACAGCAATCAATAATGAAGTGTTGCCAACATCAGCGTCGCGTGATAAATCTAAAAACCCTAATTTAAATTTCCCGCTGACATTAAATGGCGCCCACGACCAGACTTGTACTACACAGACAATAGGCGTTTACGAAAATTGTATCGGATATATACCGATGTACCGAAAGCGTTCGGGAATTGTATTACTGGTGCACTACCGGCGTTCGGAAATTAGCCGGTATATACCCGTTTCAGCTACCTGATCCATGATTCGTGAACTGAGGTTTTTATACTCAGTAAATAGAAATTTACCGGTAAACATAACCGAAAATTAAAGTTGTTTCATAGGTGTGTGTGGGCTTTTACGTACGTTTTCATTTTCCACAGTGAATATGAATAACGCATCAGGGTTACGTTCTGTCTGTGGTATACAAGGAAACTTAAACACTATTTTAAACCACTTTAATGAACTTTTATGGTTTTGTAGGTTATTTTGTTATTAAAACGCACCGTAAACGTTCGAAAATGCATGTACCGGTTTCATCTACCTTACGTATCAGCTGTTTACCGCTGGCAACGCGATAGATACCTTATAATCCAATTTTGGTAAACGCTTAATATAAGGTACTCCAGTTGACTCTACCTTTTCGTAGAGTCACTGCATCTAAATAGTTACCTAAGCCAGCTGGTCGCTGCATCTAGTTACCTAGGTCAGCTGGTCGACCAGAGTACCGCAAACCGCCGCCATATTGGGGCAAACGAAGCACGAAATTGTTCATTATTTGTTCTGTATTGAATTTAATCAAATACAGGTTTACTTTAAAAGGTTTTTCTTATTCTGAAAGATCAAACCCCTAATATGTCAAACACGTAAAACGTGGTTTTCTGCCCCAATATGGCGGCGGTTTGCGTTACTCTGATCGACCAGCTGGCTTAGGTAACTAGATGCAGTGACTCTACCTTTTCGTGTTTGGTAGCGTCCGCGGAGAAACACTTGAACTAATGGAGTGCGCTGGCCGGATAAGGGACTTAACGTACATTATGTTGAGAAATGGCAGTAACATTGAAATTTCGAATAATTGAGATTTTCTAAAAGGTCATACAACTATTTACTTTGTAAATTGAAGGCTTTCGTATAGAAATAATCTCTCAATAGGTTAGAACTAGTATATAAAATCAAAAATAAATATTTTAGCATCCTACTCAAGTACTACCTACTATTATCCGAAAACCAATTTAAATATCCAAAAACGAATGAGTGCAACAAGGAAGGGATAAGCAATATGGGTAGCACAACAAAGACAGAATGCAATCATGGCTAGGTAAATTTCTAAACTAAAGATTTCTCTCCAATAACAAGCAAGCAAGCAAAAACATTTGTCATAAATATTTTATCTGTCATTGCTTGTTATTGGAGAGAGATCTTTAGTGTAAAATTTTACCTAGCCATGATTACATCTATCTTTGTTATGCTACCAATATTGTTTATGTCTTTCCTTGTTGCACTCATTAATATTGGTATGTTTAGACTGATTTTCGGATAATCTTATTAATTGCACGAGACACATGTCGTTGTATCTTGAACTCTTTTCAAAAGCAGGCTTATCATGCCGTCGTAATTTTGTTTCTTTTTTATCTATGTTTCCAAGTGGACAAAACAAACATCATTATTGACGTAGTAATACAAAAGTTTGTTAATTAAGTGAAACCGTGCTTAATTTCCTCGAACATTTTGTGTAAATTACTTTAAGATAATATCCGGAAGACACGTGTCGTTATTCTGTAAGTAATAAGCTAATCAACTTGACTCGATTTCAAAAATGAACACCGGACAACCTAATTATCCCATGGCTTCTCTCTATGTGGGAGACTTGCATCCGGATGTAACGGAAGCGATGCTGTACGAGAAATTTTCTTCGGCGGGCCCTCTTTTATCTTTAAGGGTTTGCAGAGATATTGTCACTCGGCGATCGCTTGGATACGCGTATGTCAATTTTCACCATCCTACCGATGCTGAGAGGGCACTAGATACCATGAATTTCGATCTTTTGAAAGGCAAACCTATCCGTATTATGTGGTCTCAAAGAGACCCATCTTTACGAAAATCTGGCGTTGGTAATGTTTTCATCAAGAATTTAGATAAAAATATTGAAAACAAAGCTCTATATGACACATTTTCAGCTTTCGGGAATATTTTAAGTTGTAAGGTTGCGATGGACGATCGCGGTGCATCGAAAGGTTATGGGTTTGTCCACTTTGAAACTGAAGAATCTGCTAAAAAGGCCATTGACAAGGTGAATGGGATGCTTTTAAATGGAAAGAAAGTCTACGTGGGTAAATTTATACCTCGTTTAGAACGTGAAAAGCAACTTGGTGAAAAGGCGAGACTTTTTACAAATGTGTACGTTAAGAATTTTAAGAAAGATATGACAGATGAAAGTCTACGTGAAGTATTCGCCAAATTTGGAAACATAACAAGTTGCGTAGTAATGAAGAATAACGACGGGTCTTCGAAGTGCTTTGGATTTGTTGCTTTTGACAATCCTAGGTCTGCCGAGTCTGCAGTTAAGGAAATGCATAACAAAGACGTAAATGGTCAAGAGTTATATGTTGCAAGAGCTCAAAAGAAATCTGAGAGGATTAATGAACTAAAACGTCAATATGAACAATTAAGAAGTGAAAGATATACTCGTTGTCAGGGTGTCAATTTGTTTATAAAAAATCTGGATGATTCAATTGACGACGATCGTCTACGTAGAGAATTTACACAGTTTGGAACCATAACTTCAGCAAAGGTCATGGTAGAAGATGGTCGAAGCAAGGGATTTGGATTTGTGTGTTACACATCCCCAGAAGAAGCTACAAAAGCAGTCACAGAAATGAATGGCAGAATGGTAGGGACGAAACCTTTATATGTTGCTCTTGCACAACGTAAAGAAGATAGAAAAGCATATTTAGCATCACAATATGTTCATCGTTATCGTTTTCAACATAACATACCTTATGGGCCACCTACTGCACCATATCTCGTGCCTACGATAGCTCATGGACCTCGATTCTTCAATCACATTAATCATATCAGGCCTACACCAAGATGGCCTACTCAAGCACCTATCCGTCCCAATGGAACTTATCCTCCTGTTCCTACAACACCATATAGAGTTACGTCAAGACCTTCGATTCAAAACAACAACATTCGTAATTCTGTCATTGCACGCCCAATAACTGGACAGCAAGCTGCTGTGGTGCATTCCCGACCAAATAGTAAATATACAGCAAACAGCCCAAATAGCATTAATCGCCAAATATCACTTACCTTGAACAACGGTGGAGATAGCATCCCTTTAAATACCAATGCACTAGCAACTGCTACACCACAAGATCAAAAGCAAATTATTGGAGAAAGGTTGTTTGCTTATGTGGGTAAGATGTATCCAGATTTAGCAGGTAAAATCACTGGAATGCTCTTGGAAATTGATAACTCAGAATTACTGCATATGATTGATAATCAGGAATCCTTGAGGGCTAAAGTAGAAGAGGCCATTGCAGTTCTTCAAGCTCATTCAGCTAAAAAAGTTAATTTAGTTCAAGAGTGATTATTATTAGACTGTCATTACATCCATGTTACACAATATAAATAGTTGTGTTATTTTAGTTAATGAAAATGTTTTCATATTAAACTTCATTTTTCTGATTAATTTAAGATTTTAAAGGTGTAAATTTTTTTAAAGGGAAGAAAATATTTTAGGCAAATAGAAAAACTTAAAAAAATTAATCTACATCATTTTCTTCCTTTTAGCTATTTTTTGTTCATATATTTTAAGTTAACAAATAATGTGAATATTGTGGTTCTTTTTTAATTTGTAATATTTATGCATTTTTTGAAATAAAGTTCATATTGCATGTCCGATGACTGGTTTTGTGTTTTATTTATAATCCGATAAGTTTATAAAGCAAAAAAAAATTAGTGCCTTAAAAATCTTCTGCTAGAACAATATTTTAGAAATTCTTTGGTTTAGAAAATCTTATTTACTTGTACTAATGATGATGTGGAAAAGAAAATATTCTCCAATCTTTATGGATTGCCAATTTGAATTACTTTTACTTAATAAAATTCCCCAAAATTAAAAGTAAAGTTTATAGTCATAATGTTATTTAGATAATAGAATAGCATAGCATTATATAAAATTAAACATATGTTTACAAGTTTTATACACAACTCTGAATGGAGTTGTCTCTCTTTTGTGGTAAAGGGACAGAGAAGCAGTTAATAGCTACAAAGTACGTACTCAAACTTCCCTGTGAATTTAAACCAATAAATGGATAAATCTCACATATTTAAATAATATAAAATATTCCAACATTTTAAAATCACTAACAAAATATTAAAAAATGATAAAGTAGTAAATAATAATGCAACAGTTTTTACAATTGTGTAGTATGCTGTGGGTACCGTAATAAAATATACAAAAGAAACGAAAGCTTATCTTAGCTGGCCCTTAATATAAATAAGATTTTATGAGCAATAATAAGTATATTATTAACCGAGATTTAGACATACGCTATTATAGCCCTAGCCCGATTATAAATCACGAGGCGCGTAGCGCCAAGTGATTTAAGAAGCGTGGGCTATAATAGCGTGTGTAAACCATGGCTAATATAATAGTTTTTCCACTACTAACATGTTACATTGCTTTGAAATTTGCAAGACATTTTTTGTTTAAAAAAATTATTAACCAAGTATAACAATAGGGGCATCTGGCAAATATAAGGTATGTAATAGACGCTGCTAGCATGGTGTTAAGAAAATCAATTTCTGCAGTCACATATAGGACAATAATCGTCTCTTCTAAGGTTAGTAGAGGAAAAAATAAATTATTTGCCTGCTCTCAGATCTTCCTAAGCAGATACTGGAAATTTCAATTGATTTTTTCTGCTATTTTAGAAAATTATTGAGTTTTTTCTCATTATTATCGAATACTACTGTATTTCATCGATCATACTATATTTATTACCTGTAACTACCTACAGATTTTGTTCGTGTAATTTTTACTAGACAATTTCTCCAAATAAAAGCGTAGTACTACTTATATTTACCACTGCGCCGAAGTGTCCCTGCGTCGAAGTGTCCCTGTGCCGAATTGATTGCCGAAATAAAGGTGAATAGATATAGACTCCAGCTGTTTTAAGCTGTATCTTATAGTTGCTTCCCGCTGTACAGGGTGTAGAATCGCTTCACACACAATACAGTTTTACATGCATTTTTTCAAACTGTATTATTATCTTCCCTAATTACTTTACAATAAAGATATTCTCGAGTTCCGTAAAGAAAAAAACTAGAGACTGATGCACTTGGTTACGAATTAACTTTGTAACTAAAATGATAAAAAAATTAAAACTTCTGTTTTTCAAGAATACCTTTTGGAAACATTTTTAGTGAAATACAGTAAAGCACAGTAAGTTACACAAAGATTACAATTTTTTTCATTTATGTAAAATTCAAAAGTAAGAGGCGTTTTAGGTTTTCATGGGATTTTGTAATCTAACATGACAGTGTCTTTCTTAAACCAGAGCATTCTTTTGGCCCTTATGATGTATCAGATTAAAATACACTTTACCGACCCTTACTCTTAAGATCAGACTCACAATATATTTATTTTCCACTACAGGCAATTCCAAATTAAAAAAGTGTTTAGGATTAACTTTATTGATTTAATAATGATACACCCGATTTGAATAACTACTCAATCAATTTAAATTTACCAGTTGCTATTTGCAGAATTTTGGTAATAAAGATACAGACATTCGAAATAAAATGGTGTACAAGGCCATGACATCAGAATATTCTATTCATAAAGCATACAACTGAACATGTTCGTTTATTTTTTGATATTTTTGTATACTAAAACGTGTTTTGTACTTATAAGAGAGTTTAATTTCATTCTATCTAAAGAAATTCACACATATGCCTATAGTTGAGGTGACGGAATTCTCCAATTGGAAAAATCTGCCCCCTCCCAAAGTGATACTCGAACCCACGATCATTTGATCATTTATAATATCAGTTGTTTATGTTTTCAAATAAAATTTATCATTTTTGAACTTTCCAATCATTTCTTACTTCATTGTATGTTGACCCATCGTGGAACATGTGGTGATCCATTGTATCCCACTATAGAGGCCTACAATGGGTCAAAAATCTTATTTTTTAAATTGCTTTTTTCTAGCTGTTCTGTTATTTTTAATGTTTAATATAAAGATAATAATAATAATAATTACTACAACCCATAACCTAAACCAAGGCCCCAGAAGCTATAAGCTTGTGCGGGAGGGAGGGGGCGATTATTATTATTAGAGTTAACGATGAGAGTTTTCTTGTTTAGAAAAGAAACATTTCTTACCGATCTGGCTGTGTTTCAACTTATCAAAGTAAATTGTACTTGCATTAGGAGAGGTACGTTGTGATGCAAAAGTTATCAGTTAAAGATGATGCTTGGAGAGGTAAGGTTAAAATACCCTAGAATCGTTGTGAGACAGGCGTCCTTCCATTATTTATGCAGTTTCATCCAAGTCAACAATCAATTACCAAAGAAATAATTCAATGTTATAGGTTATACTATTTTATTTCTTTCTACCATTTTTATTCTAGTTCTACCATTTTATAGGTGATACCAAAATTCTATATATTTCAGTGAGCAAAAGAAATAGTTTCAAAAAATACATACCTAGATGTAATAGCTTTCTACATAATTAAACAAAACAAATATGTAATTTAAGAATGATCTAAAAACATTTTGATGCTTTAGTTGCCAAAGCTTGAGAAAGATATCCAATAAATAAAATTTACACCACAGGTGTTCCTGATTTCTGTTACAATAACAAGGAATAAAACCTTGTGGAGAAAACAAATTTGGTACCCGTTACACAATATAACACTTTAAAAACAATTGCCCCTAGCTCCGTTTCCAATTTCTAAATCCGCCACTGTGTGTACCTATTTAAATTCTTATTACACATTTTTCCTTTTCTTCTGTCAAATAATGAGCATGCGAATTTAAAAAAGTATTTGCTAGTGTTCAGCAAAATTAGACTGATAAATTACAAATCGGTTATAGCTGCTACGATAAATAAAATGGACAATGTGTTTTTTTTATTTACAGGTTGTGAAAATAACAATTTAAAAAAAATCTAAATAATGCATTAATTTGACTTAAATAGGACTCCTATAATTTCTGCTCAATTAACAGGGTAAGATTTACAATTTTCATGCAATTTTAGACTTTTGAACCTCTAGTTCTCATTTAATTTAAAAGCTTGTTAGAACTCTCCCATATTTTATACGTATTATACGATTTGTAAAAGGATGACGATGGAAGGCTTTCTCAAGGCCCTTGCACAAAGATCATCGATGCACAAGCTGTAGTTTTTAGTTAAATTAAACTTGCTTATTGGTACTTTTCCATATTTTCTATGTATTATACGATTTGTAAAAGGATGACGATAGAACAAACGATTTTGACCATTAAGGCTCATCTGGAGATGGTTTCTCAAGGCCCTTGCACAAGGATAATCGATGTACAAGCTCAATTTCTCTTTTAAATTAAACTTACTGATGGGCACTTTTCCATATTTTATAGGTATTATACGATTTGTAAAGGAATGACGATAGAAGAAACAATTTTGACCATTAAGGCTTATCTGGAGATGAGTTCTCAAGGTCCTTGCACAAGGATGATTGATGCACAAACTCAATTTCTCATTTATATTAAACTTGCTGATTGGCGCTTTTCCATATTTTATATGTATTATACGATTTGTAAGAAATGACGATAGAAAAAACGATTTTGATCATTAAGACTCATCTGGAGATGGGCTCTCAAGGTCCTTGCACGAGGATCATCGATGCACAAGCTCAATTTCTCATTTAAATTAAACTTACTGATGGACACTTTTCCACATTTTATATGTATTATACGATTTGTAAGAAATGACGATAGAACAAACGATTTTAACCATTAAGGCTCATCTGGAGATGGGTTCTCAAGGTCCTTACACAAGGATCATCGATGCACAAGCTCAATTTCTTATTTAAATTAAGCTTGCTGATTGGCACTTTTCCATATTTTATAGGTATTATACGATTGGAAAAAGAATGACGATAAAACAAACGATTTTAACCATTAAGGTTCAGCTAGAGATGGGTTCTCAAAGTCCTTGCACAAGGATCATCGATGCACAAGTTCAATTTCTCAATTAAGTTAAACTTGCTGATTGGCACTTTTCCATATTTTATAGGTATTATACGATTTGCAAATGAATAACGATAAAACAAACGATTTTGACCATTAAGGATCATCTGTAGATGCGTCCTCAAGGTCCTTGCACAAGGATCATAATTGCTAACAAAATTGCTATCGTAAAAAAATTGCTAAGGTAACCGAAAAAGAATTGCTAAAAAAATTGCTATCGTAACCAGGCTGCACAGTCAGGTGTTACGCGCGTTACTGATGTTTTCAACCCCGCAGCCCGCAAACAAATTAGAGGTTAAATAGTTATATATTTGACTAGTAAAAAGTGTGATGTAAAATACAAATCACATTATTAATGTCGTATATAACAGGGTGTATTATCGGATTTGTAACATAGCGTGTAAAAACACAATTTCTCAAATATTGGCTCCCCTAATTATTTTAGAGGAAAAGTCACCATCGCTAAGTTGTAGACTTTATTGATTACTGTTCAAAACACCCCCACTTTAGCATCTGTGTTAAATAGTTTCCAAGATATACATAAGTGATTTTCTGGTATAGGAAATTAACATTTCTAAATAAAATGGTAAATGGGAAATTCGCTAATACACCCCAAAATTTCCTTTGGTCTTCAAAGTAAACTGTTCCTTATTATTAAAATAAAGTATTGCTTCTGCACTTACTCCAGGTCACGTTTTTTTAAATTTTACTAAGGCAGGGATGCCTCTTACCGTCTCTTTGCGTCCGCAGACTGTTCGGAATTGAAGAGGCGGCGTGAGGAAACCATTCGATAAAATAGATATCTATATGCGGATGCTGCATCGTCGCGCGCAACACTGAAATACTAGCTGGTTTCACTAAATATTTTAATGAAAGATTTTACTACGGTTTTTTGCCTAATTTCATTGTCCTATTTAAAAACTATCCTTAAAAATGTATTCGTTGATTTTGTGGAAATCTTCAAAAATTGGTTAATACGTTTTTAAGGATAATTTTTAAACAAGGCAATAGAAAGAAATTAAATTGGCCAAACAGACTCTTCTTTGAATATTCTACAAAAACATAGTAACTTTTTTTAATAACATAAATATTTAGGGAACTCACTCTCTGAATGTGTGCGATTTCTAATGTTACATGCGATAATGTATAGCATCCGATATGTACATTTACTCGTATATGACATAAAAGCTTAAGAATATCAAGTAAATACGCATTTGGTCTTTGCCTTCACAGCCTATTCAATTAACAGTATTAAAACGCTCGTACTTCAGTTTCTTTTAGTATTACTACCCAGAATTACTACCCAGATAACATTTTATTATGTCTAAAAAATGTCTGCAACATTATTTTGAAACATGAGACTTAGCCTCAAATGCTACTAGCACATTTCTGAAACGTTGCAGAAAAACTGAAGATGTACTAAGTTTCCTACGAAACGTCGCCGAAACAACGTTTCTGGAACGTTTTTTCGGTATGTATAAACATCTTTGTAACATAATATTTATGCACTAGACATGTTGCAGTTTGGAAACCTCAGTAAGTTTATTAGGACCAATGGTATTATACATACTCGACCGTCGTTTAAATTATTTAATCATATATTCCTCCAGATACTTTAGGTGAGGTTAAGCATTTGATTTACTAAAAATAAACGCCAAATATGTAACTTTGCTTACCATCAACTCTTGGTGCTCCTTTTCGTTACTCATTTCACTTGTCACTTGTTTGACTCAACACTTACACGACACATCCAACCACTGAGCAGGCGCGGCTTAACAAGTGGCGCTAGACTGAAATATACGTATGTGAATAGTTCGTGAAACATTTCAGAAACTTTAAAGAAGGTTTCTGAAACGTTAAAGTTACGGGTTTCTGTAATGCTTTTCTGACATGTACTTGAAACTTATCTATCTTCGAAAATGTTTCTACAAGTAACAAATACGTTCACATTGAAATGTTTCAAGTAGGTATGTTTCGTGTTTACTGTGTAGGTATTATAACTATACCAAGTCTCTTGCTTGTAGTAATATTTTCCTTTTATTTTTTTAAAATGACTGCACTATGGTGATAAATACGTATAAGTACATAAAAAATAATTACCACCTTTACAATTAACGAGCTTAACGACGATTCAGTCAACAAACAAAAAGTTTAAGTTTGCTGGGCAGTGTAGTAATTACAAGTAGGTACACTGCCTCCAATTAAAGAATGTCAAAGCAATGCATACAATAGTACCTTGCTTTAATGTAAAAGACTTCTTTCTTTATTATTTTTATACAATTTCAAAATTTCGGTATCTCTGCGATATGGTTCCGATATAGTTATTAACAAAGCTTTCGATACATTGCAACTTGCATTAATTCAACGAAATGTAATTATTAACCATGTCTGTAAACAAATTAATACTACGTGCAGTTGTACTTTTCCCTGTTAATCTAAATTAATAAATAATATCGTTAAATAAAAGGTTACCTACTATAAACCATTAAAAAGCAATGAATTCTTATATATATATATATATATTCCATTTTTGCCCACATTCTTTTAAACTATACGCGCCTAAATGCTTTCTGTAAGAAATCTAGACAAGCAAAAGCGTTATATCTCTGTCTTGCTAATTAATTACCAACACGCTATCATTGTTTCTTGGTACACACACGTCTTATTCCCGTATGAAAGTTACCAAACCAAACCAAGCAGGAATGAATGAGTCAGAAAAGAAAGTCTGCTGTCTTGTATAAAGTACAGTTACCTAAATGCTTACGTATAGTAAAGTTAAGTAATCCGTAGTATAATGATGATATTAATGTAATTTTTTAAAAGTGAATTATGTTTTGATAAGAAGTTTATCAACACTAATTTATTACCGGAAATGGAATAATGGCTACTGTAGGCGACGCAGGTAGGATCTATCTGTCCTTTTTTTTTAATATAAGCGCATAAAACATGCTTTATAAGATGTCTACAATTTTAATATTTTGTATAAAAAAGGGATAGGTATATTGTATCTCTTTTCTCATGTTATCTACTAACGTCCTTGTATTTCTACCCACTACCCCTTATTCTAAAGTTCGTGGATTATTTTGTCCAATTTGTTTTGTAAAAGTATATACTACATGATTAACAACCATTTGTAAAGTTAAAACCTTTTACTACCTAATTTTAAATATGTATGTATTTTAATTTAAAAGAAAGAACTTTAATAAAATACCTACTTTTAATTAATAGATAACCAAATATAAATAATAAACATGTATAATAGTAGGGGAGATCCGGCTGTGTTGGACCCCTTTTTGAATTACGTACTTTAATCTTTAAATATGACGATTTACATTTTTATAAAATATGTCTCGCCTCGAACGGATATTTATTTAATAAATGACTCAAAAAAGAACTCTATTTTTTATAATTTATTGTAATATGTAACACAAGTGTGCCATCATAACCTGATATCAGGTAATGTTGGCACTCCCAGCAGAAAACTAAAAAGGCATTATGCACAAACTTTTTTTTTATATTTTAAGGGTCATATAAGCATATTAACATATAATAGAACAAAAAAAACTACCTAAATGTATTTATTTCAACTTTTAAGATTTTAAATAAATCATATCTTAACTCTAATTAGTAGCATATAACACCATGTGAGAACAAAAAAATTAAAAACCTCAAGAAATATTTTGGCAACCATGGATTTCTGTAAACAGAAGAACAACAAACAATTAGTTTGTATTTGTCATAAATATTTTATTATTATTATACTCCATCATGGCGAATATCATGGGTCCAACATGCCCGAGCTATATAGGCTTTAAATTTTTTACGATAAAACCAAAATGATACAACATAGACCTTCCACTACACAATGATAATTAAGGTTAGGTTTAACATATTTGCAGAAAAAAATATTAAAACAAAAACTTCCAAAATTCTTATGAAAACATATATTCTTTAAAATATTTCAAGTTTCAGACCTACTTTTTCCAACAAATCAAAATATTTCAGTAAAAACTTTTAACATTCACACCAAAATTTTTTTCTCGTAAGGCCCCATGTTACACGACACTCTACCATGCACATATCGGTGTTGGCAATTCCAGAAATCTGAAATAATGCAAGGGTGCCAACATAGCCAGGGGTCCATCAAGCCGGATCTCTCCAAATTGAGGGGTTTCTGGGAAAAATAACATTTGTCACCTTTTCTTGAAATTGCCTTGGCGATACTAAGATGGGCTTTCCTAAGCTTGTCTCCCATAAGGAGTATTGTTTTTTTGGAAGAACACCAGCCTCTTCTAAAAGTGGATAACATATCTATAGTTCCAAAAAAACACATTATTCAGGCTACAATTCCCATAAAAACTACACTTTTAACTTTTTTGACAAATGTTGTTTTTCCCAGAAATCCCTCAATTGTCTTTTTTCCTCCCAAGGACATAAAGTAATTTTTCTATCCCATCATACATCATCCTAATTACTATATTAATAAGTATTGTTGATTTATTTTATCTATAGATAGTTGTACAGAAATGGAGAAAATTTATTACATAGGTTACAGAATCTGTCTGAACCTCCAGAATTTGTCATCAGATAAAACAAATGATATTCGCAAAATTAGGAAAACAATGATAGAACTTGCATTGTTGTAATGAAACACCTTGTATATTTTATTTTAACTCTCAACTCCTCCCTGATTTCAAAAATATACTATATGTCATTGTGCTTATTTTAGCTGTTTGCCCAATATAAATGGAAATTTTATGTATATTTATTTATACAGGGTGAAGCCGCTATCTGCATATTTTAAATAACTCCCTTATTATTAGAGATAGAGAAAAATTCCTTTATGTATATAAAAATATTGCATAACACAAAAAATTATAATTCTGTCCAATTAGATGTTTTCGGTCTTAAACTGTGTGGGAGGAGCTATGTCCACTTAATATTTCTTAAATAGCACGGTGTATATTTTTTGGCAGTATTTTATAGATACTATTTTTCTCTTTCTTGTAGTGTAGGAAGTCTGCCACATTAGATAATAAAAAATTCGAACAAAACAAACTTTTGCATTACCGCATGGTATCAACATAGCATGACCAATATGACCATACATCTAATGGGTACTTTTAATAAATACAATCTGAAATTAGGTTTATTAAATTATTTAGTGTAATAACTATAATATGAAAACACTCAATTTTATATAGGGTGTTTAGTCTGGGCTCTAATGAGGTTGTCTGGATATAGTGGTGGCCACTGCACCGTCCAGTGTGTTTCTTATCCCCACAGCGAATGTGAAAATGTTATAAAATAGAAAATCACTGATTAGTTAATTATTAAGTTGATTTGACTATTAATCTTTGCTTCTGTTGTAAATTGTAAAATTTATTTTGAACTTCTTAGTTTGCAATAATACATGAAACATTGATGGAAGGACAAGATTTCCCTGACATCCAGTATTTAAATATGTATATATGTGTGTCAAAAACTATTATCCTATGTCAATAGACGTTTTTGGTTTTGGACGAGGGGTCAACCACTCTTCCAAAAAATGTACATGTATTGCTGAAATCCCAAGATTTCCTCGCAATATCTACGATTTCGAGGATTGCCTTCGCAATCTCTACGATTCCGAGGATTGCCTTCGCAATCTCTATGATTTCCAAGGATTGCCTTCACAATCTCTACGATTTCCAAGGATTGCTTTCGCAGCACCTATGATTTCCGAGGACTGCGAGGTGATTTCTAGAGTGCGAGTTTTTTCTTCGTATTGACATGTGAATGTTTGAATAGTGATTTTCAATGTGATTACTAAAGATTAGAACAAAAACATTATGTGCAACATCGATAGTATTTGTACTCGTTGCTTTAAGGATAGTACTATTAATAAAAATGGGCCGTATTCACATCCCACTATTAAGCTAACAGCATGTTTAATTACCATGGCAGCCAGTTCTAACCTTTTCCCACCTATTAGAATTAGGTAAAGCTATCTCTTTTCTTGTTGATCTTAAGCATAACTTTAGTTAAATACACCTTTAATAGTGGCATGAGAATACGGCCCAATGTCTTTGTTAGGTAAATTATAAAGATATTACTAAGGATATCACTTCACACTTTACAAATAAAACGCTTCATTTAGAAACTATATACGTTTATTAATTTTAACATTACATAGTATAAACATTATCATAGTATAGTATATCTACAGTTTTACCTAGTTTTGACCTTTTCTAATATTTTTAAACTCTTGCAGCAGTTGTTGCAATTTTCACATTAGATCAGTCCGATTATAATAATTCATTTTATTTAAATAAATAGCCGGTCAACTAAACTGATTTCGTTGACTAAAAATTATATACGACACGGAAATAAATTATACTCAAATAAAGTACCAACTTGAAGCAAAATATCTTGTTTCGTTCTTTTAAAAACAGCAATATTAAACTAAAAAACATTTGTTAGCTTTAATTAAAGAACTCTCAATTGTACCTAAGTAAATATATTTTGTATTTGCAAATAAATTTCTCAGTGTAGTTCGTAAGATTGATTTTCTGCATTAATCTGCAGTTTTTAAAAGCTTAAGGCTTTATAATACACTATTTGTACGAGAGTCTCTACATTATACTAATTGATGGTACAAATTAATAGTGTAGTCGTCGCGCCGTTCCCGCTGAAGAAAATCCAAATTGTTCTTTTAAAGTTTGTTAAACTGTAAAGTCAATTAAGGATGCTTTACAAAACCAATATATATATATATATAAATATATATATATATATATATATATAAGAATAGAAATATTAATGCGCGTAAAAATATAAGTACATAACAAAGGGATAATAATGGGCATTCGCGCAATAGAGTAACAAGAGAAAGTGAGTTGCAGCCGTATACACGTGTTTCGCACTTATTAGTGCTCATCAGTACGGCATAGCAGATAGAAAGCAATAAAATAAAAGCAACAAACTAGAAACGATGTACAATACAAAGTTTCACGGATAGCAGCCAACCACACATTTGCAGTATCGGCTCGAAGACACTGAGTTTTCAGTGCAACAACAAACGTCACTACGGAGGTGGCATATAGCCACTACCGTGAGACAACCTAATCCCAAGAAATATCGATAAGAATAGAAATATTAATGCGCGTAAAAATATAAGTACATAACAAAGGGATAATAATGGGCATTCGCGCAATAGAGTAACAAGAGAAAGTGAGTTGCAGCCGTATACACGTGTTTCGCACTTATTAGTGCTCATCAGTACGGCATAGCAGATAGAAAGCAATAAAATAAAAGCAACAAACTAGAAACGATGTACAATACAAAGTTTCACGGATAGCAACCAACCACACATTTGCAGTATCGGCTCGAAGACACTGAGTTTTCAGTGCAACAACAAACGTCACTACGGAGGTGGCATATAGCCACTACCGTGAGACAACCTAATCCCAAGAAATATCGATAAGAATAGAAATATTAATGCGCGTAAAAATATAAGTACATAACAAAGGGATAATAATGGGCATTCGCGCAATAGAGTAACAAGAGAAAGTGAGTTGCAGCCGTATACACGTGTTTCGCACTTATTAGTGCTCATCAGTACGGCATAGCAGATAGAAAGCAATAAAATAAAAGCAACAAACTAGAAACGATGTACAATACAAAGTTTCACGGATAGCAGCCAACCACACATTTGCAGTATCGGCTCGAAGACACTGAGTTTTCAGTGCAACAACAAACGTCACTACGGAGGTGGCATATAGCCACTACCGTGAGACAACCTAATCCCAAGAAATATCGATAAGAATAGAAATATTAATGCGCGTAAAAATATAAGTACATAACAAAGGGATAATAATGGGCATTCGCGCAATAGAGTAACAAGAGAGTAAGTTTCTCTTGTTACTCTATTGCGCGAATGCCCATTATTATCCCTTTGTTATGTACTTATATTTTTACGCGCATTAATATTTCTATTCTTATCGATATTTCTTGGGATTAGGTTGTCTCACGGTAGTGGCTATATGCCACCTCCGTAGTGACGTTTGTTGTTGCACTGAAAACTCAGTGTCTTCGAGCCGATACTGCAAATGTGTGGTTGGCTGCTATCCGTGAAACTTTGTATTGTACATCGTTTCTAGTTTGTTGCTTTTATTTTATTGCTTTCTATCTGCTATGCCGTACTGATGAGCACTAATAAGTGCGAAACACGTGTATACGGCTGCAACTCACTTTCTCTTGTTACTCTATTGCGCGAATGCCCATTATTATCCCTTTGTTATGTACTTATATTTTTACGCGCATTAATATTTCTATTCTTATCGATATTTCTTGGGATTAGGTTGTCTCACGGTAGTGGCTATATGCCACCTCCGTAGTGACGTTTGTTGTTGCACTGAAAACTCAGTGTCTTCGAGCCGATACTGCAAATGTGTGGTTGGCTGCTATCCGTGAAACTTTGTATTGTACATCGTTTCTAGTTTGTTGCTTTTATTTTATTGCTTTCTATCTGCTATGCCGTACTGATGAGCACTAATAAGTGCGAAACACGTGTATACGGCTGCAACTCACTTTCTCTTGTTACTCTATTGCGCGAATGCCCATTATTATCCCTTTGTTATGTACTTATATTTTTACGCGCATTAATATTTCTATTCTTATCGATATTTCTTGGGATTAGGTTGTCTCACGGTAGTGGCTATATGCCACCTCCGTAGTGACGTTTGTTGTTGCACTGAAAACTCAGTGTCTTCGAGCCGATACTGCAAATGTGTGGTTGGCTGCTATCCGTGAAACTTTGTATTGTACATCGTTTCTAGTTTGTTGCTTTTATTTTATTGCTTTCTATCTGCTATGCCGTACTGATGAGCACTAATAAGTGCGAAACACGTGTATACGGCTGCAACTCACTTTCTCTTGTTACTCTATTGCGCGAATGCCCATTATTATCCCTTTGTTATATATATATATATATATATATATATATATATATATATATATATATTATATATATATATATATATATATATATATATATATATATATATATATATATATATATATATATATATATATATTACATTTTAAGTTTCCGCGGATATTATATGATACTTTACCACTTTTCCGGGTTTCACTCCGCGTATTCACTATTCGGCTCCTAGAGGAACCAGACAATGGTTGACGACGTTTCGGCAAGATCACACTTGCCATCTTCAGGTCACTTCTAACTTCCTTCTGCTTCGCGTGGTTACACGATGTAGACTCAATCGTGTAACCACGTGTCTACATCGTGTAACCACGCGAAGCAGAAGGAAGTTAGAAGTGACCTGAAGATGGCAAGTGTGATCTTGCCGAAACGTCGTCAACCATTGTCTGGTTCCTCTAGGAGCCGAATAGTGAATACGCGGAGTTACCCTTTTATCATGAAGTGGTGTAGGGCAAAAGCTTTGATTGCATTTTAAATTCTACAAAATGATACATCGACGGTTTTTTCTTTCAGAAATTAGTTTTGTTTTATAGATACGAAGTTGAATAGGAATTGAAAACTTTTTAAAAAATTATTTTTACACGGACACAACATGGACACTTTTAGGAAGGTAGAAATTCTAACCTAAATAGTTTGGTATATGTAGTAGTATAATATTTATATTGCTATGTAACCTTTTTCTTGAGCTGTTGAGCCTTTGATGTACTGAATTCAAGTTTTAAAATATCTTAAATACGTAATCACTGTAGATTAGTCATTCACTTACCAATTCTCAAAATGCCGCTTGTTGCAAAAGCACTCACTATCACTAATAAGTATGAAATGTTATCACTAATAAGTATGAAATGTTAGAATAACCGCCGAAACGCCCGCAAATTAACGATGGCACCACCTCTACTTCATTCGATTTTGACGACTGCGCCGATGATTGTGGGATTGCGAGGGATTTCGCCGATTGCCAATAAAGACTGCGTGATTTCTGATGATTTCCTTGTGATTGCTAAGGATTGCGTGCGATTGCCGCCAAAATGTACATGTATTGCGGCGAGTGGTTGACCCCTCGGTTTTGGACTGTTTGGGAGAGGCCATGCATATTTAATATTTTTTAAATAGCACTATGTATATCTTTTGGCACTTTGTTATAGATATTACTTTTCTGTTTTTTGTAGTGTAGAAATTCTACCACATTAGGTAATGAAACATTTGAGAAAAAAACAAATAAAACTGCATCATAGCAGGCCATGAAAATAAAGTGAGGTCATACATCTATGGGTTCTTTTAATAAATACGATTTGAAATTATGCTTATTAGTTAGTGCAATAACTACTACATGGAAACACGGTGTTTCACATATTCCTATATACAATATTTCTATAAACATTTTTCTCTATCTTTAATAATAAAGTTATGATTGCCTAATTTTGTATATATTTATTTTTGATAAATATTTATTATTTTATTTAAATCAATAAAATTAAATAAATTAAAACTGTTGATATTAAATATATTACCAAAGATTCAATTGTTTAATATACTAAAAGATCATTTTCCTGACTTCGATGTGTAAAAAACTTCTTACAAACAACTTCAGGAGAAAAGCTAAACACAGTTGCAATTCTGTATTGAAAGTATATAAAAAGTATATCTTTTAATTGTAAATGGTATACGTTTGCTTTTTAAATTTTCTGCCGTCTAGTTTATTGGGCAAAGGGCGGCTTTCAGCATGAGCCTATAGGCAGAAAACTGTCAAGTCCTGCCCTGTTAACCATTTATATTATTTGTAGTATACAGAAAGAATCAGAAGCATGTAATCTTCATAAGGATTTCTATTCCAATGCTACCTGGATACCAAACATAAGTTTTTGTATTAAACTACATAACTTAAAATCACATATCATTTTTTTTCAACAAGAATCATTAATAGTTTCGATTTTATACCAAAATACTATAATAAACTGTAACACATAATTCATAAACTTAAATTCATAATAATAAAATCAACTTGTAATTCATCAGGCTCCTCTAGAGTAATCAACAATAATCTAAAGTAGTATTTGGTTGGTAGATAAAAAAATAATTATACATTTATTTCATTTCAATGTAATTAATCCTTGCAATTAACCAATTGTAATTAATTCTATTTATTCAAATGTAATAAATAATTCATTTTTAAATATAGAGAAATATTATTAAATGGGCCTACGAATAATAATCATTGCCCTTCCCTCCCGCACAAGCTTCATAGCTTCTGGGGCTTGGTTCGCCAGGCAATGAGTAGTAGTAATTATTATTATAGTGCTTCCAATATTTTCAGAAGAAGTTCATGTATGTTCAGAGGTTCATCTCTGCTCCTATATATCTCTGCAAAACCATGCTCAATTGGTGGATGTTTATTACGAGCACTTGTTAATGCCAAAGACAGTTAATGAGTTATGACTGGGCATTCCAATTGGAGTCCTCACTAACCATGATGCCAAATAATACTTGGTAGGATGGTAGAGGACATAAAGTAACTTACGTACAGCGCTATTACATTAAATTGCAATATATGCATTGTTGCCCTATGTTGCATTTGAAAATAATAGAGTCAAACCATTTATGCACACATAGACAACCAGTTATACAGTATGCTCTATTATACGCTTTACATATTGCTGTGATTCCAGCACTCATAATTGAATATGTCATTTGGGTTGCCTATATATTTAGGGGTTTGGACTCGACTGTAACAAATCTGAATTGAATAAATTAATTTGTTACTTAATAGGTAAAGAATACACTCTACATCACTTGATAATAATAAGTAAATCTCAAACGGATTTCCCACTTAAAACTGAAAAATTATTTTGACGTTACGATTTGCATATCGTTAGGTCGTTGGACTTGGTTTTTCATAATTGAAGCCATTGTAAGGTGTAGTTTCACCTGGAAATTATAAAAGGTATAGATGGAAAGGTGTATGCAAACAATCACCGTAGAAGAGAAAGAAAATGAAAAAATGGAGGAAACTAAGGTTAAAGTGAAAAACATCATAGAAGTAATGGGGGTGAAGATCGAAATAGAAACCGATTTAGACGAAGTAAGAAGAATCGGTAAATACAAAGAAGAGAAAGAAAGACCAATAATAGCTAAATTAATGAGAAACACGAAGAAAATGGAAATCCTGAATAAAACGAATACACTAAAAGGATCGAATATATGGAGATGAGGACTTCACCAAGGAAATACAGAATGAACGAAAAAGACTAGTACCGCTGTTAAAAGAGGCTAGGCAAAAAGGTCAAAATGCACAGATAAAATACAATAAACTAATTATAAACGGAAGAGCTTACGGAGCAGATGAAATACCAATTTTAACGGCGGACCTAGACAAACAAGTAAGCAGAGAAAAGAAACGAACCGTGAGTGATAGATCACCTGATCAAAATAGGCTGGAAGAACAATTACGGAAGATAACGAGAACGACAAAAAACTAAAGGATTTAGAGAAGGGAGGAAAAATGACAACAAAGGCTATGGAACAGGATATGAGAAAAAATCAGGCAAAACGATAAAAATGAATCGAACCAAAAACAAAAAATACAATACAACTGAGAAAAAAGAAAAATATGGAAAATAGGAACCTGGAACATTAGAAATATATACGGTAAAGAGAACGAGCTAATTGAAGAATTTGAAAAGAATAATTTAGATATATTAGGTATCACAGAAACGAAAAAGAAAGGAACAGGCGAAACAGAAGTAGAGGGGGGACATACGATGGTACACAGCGGAGTGAATCAGAACCAAAGAGCAAAAGTGGGAGTAGGATGTATTATAAGAAAAGAAAAAGCTAAATACATAAAAAAATGGACAGGAATATCAGAGAGAGTATTAAAGATCGAAATGGACACAGAGAGTGAGGAAGAAACAATAATTATTGTAACATACGGACCAAACGAGGATGAAGGTACAAAAAGGAAAGATGAATTTTGGGAGCAACTTATGGAGGTAACGGAAGATTATAAAGGAAGAGTGATAATAATTGGAGATCTGAATGGAAGGATAAGCAAACGAAACGATGAAACAGGTAATTATATAGGAATATTATATGAGACTGCGAAAGAAGTATGTGGAAGTATCAAAATAATAAAGAATAAAAAACAAACAAGATGGTGGAGCCGAGAAATTAAAGAATAGGTGAAAATTAAAAAAGAAAAATGGAAAAAGTACCTGCAATCTAGAACAAATGAGAAATATAGTGAATATAAAGAACAGAGAAGTAAAGTGAAAGAAATGGTGAATCAGGCAAAACAAAAAACATGGGAAGAATTCGGGGAGAAACTAGAAAAGGACAGGCATGGAAATCAAAAGTTGTTCTACAAAGCAGTCAAAACGATGAGGAGAGGAAAGAAAGTTACAGTTAAGTATATGAAAAATAAAAATGGAAAATAATACATGACGAAGAAGAGGTGATAAAAAGATGGAAGGAGTACTTCAAGGAAATGCTAAATACAGGACTTATAGGGCAAGACGAAGAAAAAAGCGAAGATGAACAAGTAAGCCAAAATCAAAATCAGGAAACACAAGTGATAACAATGAATGAAATTAACGAAGCGATCAGCACTCTGAAGCGAGGCAAAGCAGCGGGACACGACAACATAACCGCAGAAATGGTGAAATACACAGGCGAGAAAGGAAGAGAAATGTTAAGAAAACTATTCAACGAAGTAAAGAGAACTGGAAAAATCCCGGAGGACTGGGAACTAGGAATAATCATACCCTTATATAAAAAAGGAAATAATAAGGAATGCTCCAACTATCGAGGAATTACTATACTAAAGGTGCTTTTAGACTTGTACACTTTTGTTGCGCCATTTTCGTGGCGCAACTACAAAATTGCATGTTGTGTTCACACATAACCAAAAATAAGTCTAAAGTTGCGCCAGAAATGAATGGCGCAACTTAAAAGTGTCAACGGCAATTTTTAAAAGTTGCAAGGTATTCACACACAATGCTCCTCTTTTGTTGCGCCACTCTTCATAAACTCATGCTGCAACTTTTAATAAGAGAGGGCTACAATTTTACCGTTTAGTTCTTGGTGTACTGCGAATACGATAAAAAGGCCGTTCTTCATTTTGATTTAAATACCACAAGATTATAATGTAGATAATCAAATTTTTCTTACTTATTAAAAGTAAAATACATAGTTTTATGTCTACTATCTTTTCCATTTATTTTAGTTAATTCATTTTATCATTTACTAATTTATTTTAATCAATTCTAATGTTTTTTTAGGAGGTACACGCTGAAGAGTTTTATTTGTTTATAATTAAATTTCCATTACAATTTAAACTTGAGAGAAATAGCTGTCATTTTTGTAAAGGCGCATTTTAAAAGAAATTCTAAAGATTAACCATTTGCCTATAATTCTTATTATTTTTAATAATACAAGTCAACATTATTTTAAAATGATAATCACAAACCAGTTAATTAAAACGCAAAACACCTAATGAGAAGAACGCCAGTTTCACAACAGTCACGTACGTAGTATTAAATTTAATTAATAAAAATTGCACTAAAATAGATATTGCGCAACTTTATATAACCAACACGTCGGTCAATTTTTATATTGCGCAACTTTAGTAAGTGTACCTGCTCACACATAGCAATTTTAAAAGTGTACGCAACTAGAAAAGTGGCGTGCAATTTTGAAAATTGCGCAATTTTTGAACTTGCAGCGGTGTTCACACATCGCAACTTGCCATTTTATCAAACTTGCGCCATTTTTCAGATTGCGCAATACGAAAAGTGTACAAGTCTACAAGCACCTTTAGCACAGTAGCGAAGATTTACGAGCGAATACTGGAAAGGAGACTGAAAGAAATTATAGAACCGCAATTAGAGGAATCACAAAGCGCATTTAGGAAAGGAAGAGAGGTGCAGGATAATATTTTCACAATCAAACAACTAATAGAGAAAAGCAGAAGCAGCAAGATATATGTCGCATTCTTGGACCTAGAAAAAGCATTTGACTGTATACCTAGAAAACAAATATGGAATAGCCTAAACGCAAGAGGGGTAAATAATCAACTATGTACGGCAATAAATAGCCTATACCAGGTCACAAGGTGCTATGTAAGAACAGGAAACTGTGTATCCGAGGAGTTTAGAACAAAAGAAGGACTTAGGCAAGGGGGAATCTTGAGCCCAACCTTGTTTAACATCATAATGGACGATGTACTAAAGGAACAGATAAAGAAATATAAAGTGGGATACAGAAATATGATAATTACGGAAATATCGGAAAGTGCATATGCTGACGATCTCGTAATATACGCCAAGAACGAGAGAGAATTACAACACAACTTAGAGGTATGGAAAACAGCACTACAAAGAAGAAATTTACGAATAAATATAGATAAGACCAATATAATGACAATAGGCAAAGAAGACGAAAGGACAGCAATAAAAATAAAAATAGGTGACAAAGAAATAGAGCAAGTGGAATCCTTTAAATATCTAGGGACGAAAATACATAAGACAGGAAAGAACGACGCGGAAGTAAATGAAAGAATAGAGAGTGCATTAAGAGTATTCTATAGTATGTGCAATTCTTTCATATTGTAACGTTCTTTTTCAAATAATAATACAAGTGCTGTTTAAATCGTCTATTCACAAACAAATATTTATTTATATACACTAATGAATACACTATAAATTAACGCTATGATTATAAACCATTAAAAACTATTATTTACAGACTATGAATTTCTAATACAACATTTATATTCACTATTTATTTTGTAATACACAGTTAATGACTTGCTGTTGACTGCCTCTCTTTTATCCGCAATCCGCTTTTATATCTTCATATAAACGCACCAGAAATCGCTGGAACCTTCTATGTATTCTTAGAAAATGCTAGAATAAACCACGTCTGATTTACATGCTTGTACGATGCGTCATTTTCTCGAAGGCGGCAGAACACACCACCTGTCGCTCGAAAAGAGGTTCGTTCCTTTTCTCTCCCGTTACACTGCCCCCCTCTTCAAGTCTGTTCTGTCCCAGAACAGGTTTTATGCTCTGGTTCCTGTAGAACGGGTCATGACGATATCGACAGTCTTCACCTCGACTACACGTTCCATTACGGTAGAAATAACAGTCTACACTCTTCGTTGGCCTTAATGCGGGCTGTGGGTCAAAACTGCAGACGAAGATCTTGACGTCCGTACCTCTAAAGACAACTTCCAGCATGTTTCTAACGATTCTCCAATCCAGCTGGTCCCGCCCACAGCCGAGTTTGGGAACTGCCAATTTGTTAATTCCCCTGGTAAGCAACTCGATTCTCAAATTCCATAGTGCCCTCCACAAGTCGGCGTAACTCGGTTTCTGGTAGTAAAACTGCTTGGTTACCAAGTAGTAAATGGATCGGTCATGATCAGGCAAGCGTAAGGATTTACCAACAGAGGGATTTTGTTCTCGAAGTTCATTCAGCCGTCCAAATTTATTTCTAAACACTACTGCGATCCCCCTGGACATACGGAGATCCGCGGAGACACAGTGGGCAATGGAATAATCACCAGGGACCCGGAAGAGATCTTGTTGCATCTCAGTCGTGACCCCGAATCGCGTTTTTCTAGTTCCAGAGAACGCAGCCATAAATTCTCTAAAGGTTGGCTGATCATCTTCAGGCCTTACGATTTTGATAGCCACCTCGGCCTCATCTTTCCGATCCGGGACTGCGTCATTATTTCCCTCATAGTGCGCCAGACGATTGGAGTGTACCACCTTTGGTTTCCCCCTTGGCAATTTCTGGATGCGATAAATCAAGTCATTTTTTCGTTTCTTCACCTGGTATGGACCCTCCCAATTTCGCTGTAACTTTGGAGAATAGCCACGACGCCTTTGCGGGTTGTATAACCAGACAAGCTCTCCAGGTTGAAACCCTCCTTCTTGGGCTCTCACATCGTACGTAGCCTTCATCCGGTCACTCGCGATTCGACTATTATTTCGGGTTCGGTCGTGAATATCCTCCAACTTCTTCTTTAAGTTGATGACATAATCATTCCCAGCTACCTCCTGCTCTATAGGTGGAGACCCAAATTCCAGATCACACGGTAACCGTAACTCGCGTCCAAACATTACAGACGCTGGTGACTGACCGGTTGTTTCGTGGACCGATGCACGATAAGCCATCAGGAACAGATGCAGGTATTGGTCCCAGTCTCGTTGATGATCGGAGACGACCTTGGCCAAATATTTGCCCATTGTCCGATTCATGCGTTCTACCATTCCATCGGACTGCGGATGTAACGGTGTGGTCCGAGTCTTGCGAATGCCCAACAATCGACAGACTTCTCCAAAGAGTACAGACTCGAAATTGCGGCCTTGATCCGAATGCAGCTCCATGGGCACTCCGAAGCGACTGAAAAACTCTTTGACTAGTACGTCAGCAACAGTCGCAGCTTCCTGGTTTGGTAGGGCATATGCTTCTGGCCATTTGGTAAAATAGTCCATTGCCACTAATATGTATTTATTCCCATCGTCGGTTTCGGGAAATGGTCCGGCAATATCTATGGCTATTCTTTCCAGAGGACTACCAACATTGTACTGCCTCATAGGTGCTCTTCGTTTCCCCAAGGGTCCGTTACTAGTGGCACATAGTTCACATTTCCGGCACCACTCCTTCACGTCTTCTTTACAGTTGACCCAATAAAAACGCTCCCTAACTTTCTCCAAAGTCTTTTTCACACCGAAGTGTCCTCCTGAGGCACCGTCATGGAGATGTCGCAATACTGTAGCCACTCGGCTTCTTGGAACCACGAACTGAGACCTAATGGTGGTGCCATCTTCACTCTCCAGTACTCGCTTCAGGAGATCGTCTTCCACCTTCAAGGACTCCCATTGGGCCCAATATGCTTTGAGCGTTCTGTTGAAAGGGCTGACGGCCTCCCAGGCAGGCCTTTCTCCCACGCGCTTCCATTCCAGTACCATTTTTAGTTCGGGATCAGCCTCCTGCTGTCGTTGCAATTCTTCCGGCAACCAATTCTCGTTGACGATGGTAGTCCTTAATACTTGGCAAACCCTCTCTTCCAAACGAGAGCAATGACGGCAATCCGTTGGACAGGGTCTTCTTGAAAGAGCATCGGCATTTCGATGACTAGTGCCCGCTCGATGTTCGGTGTCAAAGTCGTATCCTTGTAATCGTTCGATCCACCTTGCGACCTGGCCTTCAGGATTACGGAATTGTAGAAGCCATTTCAATGCTGCATGGTCCGTCCTCAATAAAAACTTCCGTCCGTACAAGTATTTGTAAAAGTGCTCAACGGACTTCACGACGGCCAATAGTTCTTTTCTGGTCACACAATAATTCTTTTCGGCTTTAGACAAAACCTTACTAAAATAGCCGATGACCTTTTCTTGTCCATCCTGTATCTGAGAAAGTACACCCCCAATGGCCAGATTACTTGCATCTGTGTCAAGTATGAATTTCCCTTCTGTCCGTGGATAGCTCAATATTGGTGCGGTTGTCAGGGCACGCTTCAGCTGTTGGAAAGCTGTTTCACACTCTCCGCTCCAAACATACTCGCGCCCATCTTCAGTTAACCTTGTCAGAGGTTTCGCTATATTGGCAAACCCAGGAACGAAACGCCGGTAGTAGGTACATAACCCAAGAAAACTACGAACTTGGTGTTTATCTTTCGGTGTTGGCCACTCATGAACTGCACGAATCTTATCGGGATCGGCTGCCACTCCATTTTGTGATACGACGTGCCCGAGATATTTCACTTCCTTCCTGAATATGTGGCACTTTTTCGGACTCAGTTTCAGATTGGCTCCACGTAGTCTTCGGAACACTTCCTCTAGGTTTTTCAAATGTTCGTTGAATGATTTTCCGACTACAATCACATCATCTAGGTATACCAGGCAGGTCTTCCACGACAGCCCTCTCAGGATGGTCTCCATTAAACGCTCAAAGGTGGCCGGAGCGTTACATAAACCAAAAGGCATAACCGTAAACTGCCATAGTCCGGAACCAATAGTGAACGCGGTCTTCTCCCGGTCTTCAGGTTCCATTTCAACTTGCCAATAACCACTCTTCAAGTCCAAAGTCGAAAACCATCGTGAACCAGACAGGGTATCTAACGTGTCGTCGATGCGTGGTAAGGGATAGCTGTCTTTCTTGGTCACGTCGTTAAGCTGCCGATAGTCCACACAAAATCTCGTTGACCCGTCCTTTTTACTGACCAGGACCACCGGTGATGCCCATGGACTGCTGGATGGCTCGATGACCCCTTGTTCTTCCATATCAGTAATAATCTTTTCGGCTTCTGCTCGCCTTGCTAGAGGTAGACGCCTCGGCTGCTGACGGACAGGCATAGAGTTGCCTGTATTGATTTTATGTTTTACTATATTTGTTCGTCCCTTCTGGCTATCGTCAAGAGCGAAGATATCTTGGTATCGGTGAACCAAACCCTGTACCTCTTTCACTTCCGTTCTGTTAAGGTCTTCGCACGAACTAGTAACCATACCCACTAATTTTCCACCATGGTCTTTGGGCACTGGTTTTGGAACATCAGCCATACACCTGGCTACTCGGAATACTGGCACACACTGTCCCACAAGGGTACTCTTCTTCAATGTCACCGGATCCACATTAACGTTCATAAGCCTCACCGGTACAGTCTTTCCAACCTTGATCAGCGCTTTTCCCACCAATATGCCACTATGGATCTTCTTATCACAAACAGGCTCCATCATTCTCACACATCCTACCCGAAGATCTCCATCCAAACCTGCCTCGACAACCATCTCGCTTTGACCCGGCAATATCACATCTTCAGTCAGCAAAACCCTTACGACAGGATCTTCTCGTGGGTGCAACGGAAGTTCTTCGTTACCAACCTTCAAAACACCCTCCTTCAAGTCCAATGTAAAACCAAATTTTCTCAGGAGATCCATTCCCAAGATGAATTCGTCAATGATGTCGGCTACCAGCACCTCATGATCACGTTCTTCACTTCCAATACCAATCTTCATCTTCACCACTCCGCGTGTTGGTATCACTTCACCTGTTGCTGTACGGAGTTGAGTAGTTGTGGGTAACAACTTAATACTTGATCGTAGAACATCAGGGCGTACGATGGATTTTGTCGCCCCCGTATCAATAAGTAGTGGAACAGTTCGGTTAGCAATCTTCCCATCTACGAACAAACTGCTGATACTGTTCTTCGATGTTACGGCATGGATGGTGATCTCCGGGGCATCTCCACTCGCCGTTAACGTTCGCCCCCTCTTGCCAACCACCTTTAACTTTTCCGACGGTTGTACTTTTCTTATTTTGGGACAACGGCGTTCTACATGTCCTTGTTCGCCGCAGTTCCAACAACGAGGCCCTCGAACTTCTTGATGATTCTTCTTACGGCTTTCTTCCTTCCGAAGAACTCTCAGTACTAACTCTTCTAGGTGATCTTTAGAACCTTCTTCTTCCTCCACAACGGCCCGAACACGCCCGTGACCTCGGGACGCTTGTTTTGCAGCTTCAAATTCTAAAGCGTGAGCAAGCGCATCATCAGTTGTTCTTGGTCGTGCTAGCCTCAATGATTGTTGTGTTTCCCCGTCTCTTAACCCATCAATGAAGGTCTGCACAGCGAGCTGTCCCAAAAATGAATCGGGTGCCGTAGGGTACGCCAATCGGACAAGCCGCGCAACATCGGCTTCAAACTCCTGCAGGCTTTCTCCATTCTTCTGGATACGATTCTTCACTTGCGCGTGATACACTTGTTGAAGATGCGCGTCTCCATATCTCATCTCCAATCTAGACACTAACAATTGATAATCATTTTCCTGTCCTACTGGGATTGTTTGTAGGACGTTCAACGCGTCTCCACGCAAAGCCACAGTTAAAGAAACGGCCTTTTCCTTGCCTGTCCATCCGTTGGCCCCAGCGGCCGCCTCAAATTGTTTGTAGTAGGTGGACCAAGGTATCTTTCCATCGAACGTGGGTGGTTTTACTTTTATCCCTACGGCAGGAACCTTTTCTTCTTTAAATTGTTTCTTTACTTCATTAAACGGCCACTCAGAAGTTGAGGGAAACCGTAGTTGCCTCATTCTATCTTCCAGCATTTCGATCATATCGTCTTTCTTAGTTGTTGGTGGTAATTGCATTTGGGCTATTTTCTCTTCTACCATCTTTATTACCCTATCTTGTTCCGCCAATCTACCTTCCAATAGTCCTAACGCACTGGCATTCTCCAAAAATTCTTCGAAAACTTTATCTTCCAACGCTTTGACATTTTCCAACAATTCTCCTTTCATCATTTTAACATTTTCTTCCAGTGCTTTAGTATTTTCAAGTAATTCTTGTTTAAGCATTCTAACATTTTCTTCGGACTTTCTAGAATTCTCTTCGGACTTTTGCAGTAATTCTTCTTTTAACATTCTGGAATTCTCTTCAGACTTTCTAAAATTCTCTTCGGACTTTTGCAGTAATTCTTCTTTTAAAATTCTAGAATTCTCTTCGGACTTTCTAGAATTTTCTTCGGCTTTTCTAGAACTTTCTTCCATTTTACTTAACAACAAACTAGTATCAATTGCGGGTCCAGGTATTTCGAAGCGGTAATTTTCAGGATCTTCCTTCTGTTCTAAAAGCCATTCTCTTAGCCGATTTATCAAAACTTCTTTCTTTCCATTACTATCCAAGTCCCTCTCGTCCAATTCCCGCTTCAAATCTATTACTAAGAGATCCTTTAATAGTTTCATCACCATTTTAATTGTTTGTTGAAATTATGTTTTAACACCAAAAATTTTATTCTCACAGCACTTTAATTAATTATTACGCGATTTTATTTATTTTAGAACCCCACACCTGACACCACTGTAACGTTCTTTTTCAAATAATAATACAAGTGCTGTTTAAATCGTCTATTCACAAACAAATATTTATTTATATACACTAATGAATACACTATAAATTAACGCTATGATTATAAACCATTAAAAACTATTATTTACAGACTATGAATTTCTAATACAACATTTATATTCACTATTTATTTTGTAATACACAGTTAATGACTTGCTGTTGACTGCCTCTCTTTTATCCGCAATCCGCTTTTATATCTTCATATAAACGCACCAGAAATCGCTGGAACCTTCTATGTATTCTTAGAAAATGCTAGAATAAACCACGTCTGATTTACATGCTTGTACGATGCGTCATTTTCTCGAAGGCGGCAGAACACACCACCTGTCGCTCGAAAAGAGGTTCGTTCCTTTTCTCTCCCGTTACAATATGTAAAAAAGAAATCTCTAAAAACACAAAAATGAAGGTATACAAAACCATATTTAGACCTATATTAACATACGGATATGAGAGTTGGGTACTTACCAAGAGACTGAGCAGTAAACTGCAAGCAATTGAAATGAAATATCTCAGAGCGGTATTAGGTATTACAAAAAGAGACAGAGCTAAAAACACGGATGTGAGGGAGCAACTGCAAGTAGAGCCACTAACGACAACAATTAAAAGAAATCGGCTTAGATGGTTTGGGCATTTAGTAAGAATGAAGAGAAGCCAACAAACAAAAGTAATATGGGAAACAAGATCAATCCAGAAACGACAAAGGGGGCGACCGACCAAAACGTGGGATGACGCAGTGGCAGAAAGCCTGGAGGAACAGAATTCGAACTGGAGAGAAGCAAAGGAAAATGCAAAGAACAAGAAGGAATGGGGGAAATTTATATACAAAAACAGTTAAATGAAATTTAATTTAGTTTCGGAACAGTGTCTTAGTGTCCTTTTGACCATAATGTCCAGTGTAAAAGGACCTTTAGTTGAAATGTAATGTAATTAGAAATGTATTTATGTTTTAGTATTGAGTGTTTTTTAAATTTGACGTCAACGTAGGCTGTGAATAGTCGATTGTGAATTATTGGACAGAGGTTGGATTTGAACGTTTTGACAATGACATTTATTAATACGATCAAGATCCGTTCACAATCAACTACCCATAGCCGCCTTCGACGTCAAATTTTAAAAAACACTCGATATAAAGGTATACCTTGACACCTAACGGTAAACAAGGTTTATTTGATTAATAAATAATAATAAATAAAAAATATATACGTAAATAAATAGCACTGTATGTAAAAGTTTAGTCTTCAGTGTTACACATTATTCATACAACAGGGTTGCAAACATGATAAAAAATGTAAGATTTATACTTATAAGGTGAACAAAAAAATTCATATCTTGCTTCTAATTACACACTGTACAACAAAATTGGACTTTAAAAAATTTCCAGATTCTAATACACTTTTTCTAGAGGTTTTTAAGATGCATATCATGAATCTTACTATGGGTTTTTTTGGGTCAGGTCAAATTTCAGTTTTTTTCCAATTTGTTTTTAAATAAAACTCGTTTTTAAATGCACGAGAAGGGTAGGCAAACTTTTACGTTTACCAAGTAACAAGATTTGTTACCTGGTAGTGATTAAACACGTTTTGGTGCAATTTTTGTTCTTCAGTACAAGAACGGGCATGGCCACATACATGGTTACAGAACTCGTTACCCAGTTGCTAGAAATAGACTAGTTTTGGCGTTTTACCATCATGTAACAAAATTTATTATCTACTAGTGATTAAACACGTTTTTCATTCCAGAGTCTACAATTCCTTTCTCCACCGAATACTTACTCTTTTAACATCTTCAGCTATAAAAAAGTTATAGACTTATAGCATAGGAATTATTTTATTAGATATCCTTATATCTACCCTTGTAGGCAATATGTTTTCATTGCTGTATACAGGGGCGGATCCAGAGAATTTATTTTGGGGGGGGGAATTTTTGAAAAAATAATAGTTTTAAGTAAATAATTAAACAAACATTGTTTGTTTTTATCCTAGGTATATTTATTTATAAATGGTATATATTGCACAATATTTAATAAACATTAACTACTTTTACATTCAAAATTTATTTAACTATAATACTAAAGTATATGTTTAAAAATATTGGGGGGGAAATACCCCCACGTGGATCCGCGCCTGCTGTATACAATATCAACTTAACATAACAGCTGTAATTCATTCAAGCCTCAAATGTTACGTTTTCATAAAACTCACTAAAACAAATGCTTTTTACACATTTTTAATGTTCCGCCTTGTTAATTAATGTTTAATTTCAGCAAATGAAACGAGGGAGGATATTCCTCTAAAATCAGGAGCCAAAACTTCACGGTTGTGTTCATGTGATGAAGATTTCTTTGGAGGACCCAAATTTATTAGTTGTGCTTTTGCTGTTCTTAGTGCAATCATTACGGTAGCACTTTTAGTACAGATATATTATGGAGACTATCAGGTAGGATACAGCACAATGGTATAAGGACTGTATCGAAAAGAAAGTTGACATCTTTAAATAACCACAAAAACAATCTGAAATATTTAAAAAATAATATCAATACTAATTTGTTTATTAACAATCACCTTAAATGAAAATATTGTCAAGATTGTGTACAGTATACAGCAATGACGCGAACTAATATAAGTGAAAGAAAAGCAATTTTGGACGAGTGATGCAGAATCAAAGGAATTTCTATAAAACAGTTTGCTAAAAATCACAATGTTAGTTATGAAGGTGTTTGTAAATCGATTAAAAAGTTTGGTGCGGCTGGTACTTTGAAAGCCCTGCCTAAATATGGTCATAAATAAAAATGGACCCTATAATCCAGAATTAGATAGTAAGATGTTGAAGATCTTTAAAAATAAACGTTGTCATTACACGACGTTGGAAAAAAGCAGGAACATTAATAGGAATGATTCACCGGACAAAAAAAAAGTACAAATT
Organism: Agrypnus murinus; assembly: GCA_929113105.1. Classification (NCBI taxonomy): domain Eukaryota; kingdom Metazoa; phylum Arthropoda; class Insecta; order Coleoptera; family Elateridae; genus Agrypnus; species Agrypnus murinus. The sequence continues at coordinate 163,084,428 of OV816024.1, forward strand.
AAAATCTTATAAAAACAAAAAACCTAAATAAGACGAAAAACAACACCTTAACAAAGAAATGTGTATTATAGTGGACAATGAGACTTATTGCCAAAGCCCTAGTTTTACACTACTGAGAAAAATGTATATGTGAACAAAAAGGACAAGTTGAGTTTTGTGAAAAATATTGGAAAAAGGTCTTAGTATGGCAAGTTATATATGCCAGTTTGGCAAGAAAATTATCCATTTCTTTACCCAAGAAAACCTTAATGCAGATTTATACCAAAAAGAATGTTTGCAAAAAAAAGATACAGTGCCTACTTTATTTTGGTTGGACGTAGTTGCATATCATTATGCAGTAGCTAGTAGTGAATGGCATAAACAATATAAAGTCAATTTTGTAAAATGTGTAGAAAGAGCTTCATCCCCCCCAAACTGCCCTAAGGCATGTCCTATTGAAAGATATTGGATTATTATTGAATAACATCTTCAGAAAAACGTCGAAGCTGCGACTAGCCTAGATTTCCAGAAGAAGTGGAATAAGACTGCCAAGGCAGTCACAGGGGAAGTTGTCCAAAACTGAATGCATAATGTAAAAAGGAAAATGAGAGAACTGGCAAAGTAATAATTTTTTTATATTTTTGTAAATTTATTAAATTTCTAGATATTAAAGTGCTGTTGCCTAACATGCAATATTGCATAATTATAAAAGATATATGAGTCTGAGGGTGTCAACTTGTTTTTCGATACAGTCCTTAGTATGTTCTCCAATAACACATGTTTGGAAAACACGTTTCATCATAATAAATGTTAGACAAGCAATTACAACAAAACATGAATTTGCATTTGTTGAACAGACATTAAAGCCGGCTCTACACATGCAGTGTTTACCGAATACCGAGCAATGAATGTTTGTAATTTGGCAAACACCTACAAGTGTGGATGGACGGTTTTAGGTATTTGTTCCGGATTCGCGGAACACTGTACATTTCCCGCTACATGTCGGTAACAGTAACGAATAATTTGGCAAATAGTTCGCCAAATACAGAATCAGTGGCTTCACCTGGGATTAGGTATATGGAACACCCTTGACACATAACTGTTGGTTTAGTTTCTATTCTATAATTCAAGGTTCCGCCGTAACAATGTTGTATGCTCTGTTAGCGAACGGCAAACATATTAAATGGTTGCTTTGTGGCCACTGACATGGATACAATGTTTCCCACTCGCTAACAAAGCATTGAGAGGGTACGAAATAGGTTCTGGTGGCAGGTGGAATTCCAATAGCAATAGATTATCCAAAGAAACAACAAAGTTAAAAAAAGAAAATAATTTAAGAACTGTTGTATTGAATCCCTCAGTACTCATTGTAACACAGTTCATGAAGAGGTAGTGGAGTCACTTTAACATGCGGAGTCGACTTAGCTTGCTTACGTGCTACCAGCTTTTCACTGTTGACCGTCTTAGGCATTGTAACCAGAGTACAAGAATTATTTAACATTATTTTGTTAAAATCTCTTTAGTTTTATTTCTTTTATAAAATTAGATTTTTTGAATTTCCTATTTACAATTTATTTCTTTTTTTTTTATAATTTCATGTTAATTTATTATATTTGTTTTCGTTTTAGAATTTTAGATTCCTAATTTAGCTTCAGTTATTTATTTAGTTATTATTAAAGTGTCACACAGTAAATTAAATTACCCTGCTCTAGATTTTTCAGGAATTTGTGTAGCAATTTGCAATATTATAATTGTGTTAGTATCAGGGGCAGCTCGTGATTATTTTTCTGGCAGAATTGCAAATACACAATTTATGATATAATCATAATAGCAATTTGCAAAAAATTAAATTCGATTATGGTGTTAAAAAGCTCCAATGCTAGAACCAAACTCAACAGCATGAGCACAAACAAACAAATTCTAAAGTTGTTAATTTTTTACTTTCTTTCTAAGAGATAGGAAACTGGTATCATAGATCTTTTTCCATATGAAGCAAGACTAAAGAAACTTCAGCTAACAACGTTGAGAGAGAAAAGATTAAGAGGAGACATAATTGCAACATACAAGATAGTCCAGGGATATTATTCTAGTACTTAGAAATATACAATCAAAGAGTACAGTTAAGAAGACATTCAAAAAAATTTGAAAAAGAAAAACCCCTAAGCTACTACTAAGAAACTTCTTAGTAAACCGTGTGGTATACCCCTGGAACTCTTTGCAAGAAGACACTATATCAGCACCAACTTTGATTTCTTTTAAAAACAAACTTGACAAAGGAAACATTGACTATCGATTGTGACAAATTGTGCTATTACAACTAATAATCAAACGAAAACATTTACAGGGTGGCCAGCAAGAGTGGTACTTTGGAATTCAAGTTTTTTTGCCGGTTTTCCAGGTTGTAAAATATCATTTTTCCCAGTTTTTTCCTTCAATAATTTACGCATAGGTACTCATATTGACGATCAAATTATTTGTTTGGAATTAATAAGTTTTAGTTTCATAAGACACGTTTTTAGCGCAAGCGTTCCAGTTTTCTAAAAGACAAGTGCGCTAAAACTACTATTTTTACTATTTGTCCTTGTCCTTTAGAAAACACCCCCCCCCCTATGTGGGTCGGTTTCTAGACTTAGACATATGCACTAAGAACGTGTCTTATAAAACGAATACTTTATACTAAATTTTCTACTTGCGTGTCCAAATGAAGGCATTTGGACACGCATTTTGCGTATCCAAAAGAGATTTATTTAAATACCGAAAACAGTTATATTTTATATTTCAAAGGTATCACTGTTGAACAGCTGTGCCTAAAACGTCAAACTTATTTACGATATTTTGAAAAACAAACGCACAATTACAATTTTCACTGTCTGCAACTGTCTTGCCTACTTAACAAGGTATCCCTAACAAACTTTATTTAAAACTAAATTGTTTTTCCTAAATGATTACAAAGTAACGCAAATAGAAAAAAAAATTGTATAAAGTATTCGTTTCATAAGACGTTTTAGCGCATTTGTCCTTTATAATCGTTTAAAAAATAACTTAGTTTTAAACAAAATTTCTTAGGAATACTTTGTTAAATGGTTTGATAGGCAACAAGAAAAAATCTAATGCTGCATTTGTTTTTCAAATTTGCGTAAATTAGTTTGACATTTTAAGAACAACTGTTTAACAATATTAACTTTAAAAATAGATTGATACTGTTACCAGTATTCAACGGAATCTCTTTTGGTTTTCCAAATACGTGTCCAAACGACTTCATTTGGACTAGCAAATAGAAAAAAATATTTATATATCAAGGCCCCGAAATCTCTTTTTAATGTACCGAGAAAAATTGTCGCAGAGACCGTTTGCGGTCGAGGCAGGACAATCTCGAGGACGCTAAAGAATTTCGCGACCAAGGTATACACAATATGTTTTGTGCAACCGTAAGAAATATGTAATTACAAATTCCATTGCTTTTGGAAAACCAACAGTTTAATTCATTGTCGATAGAAGGTTGCTTGCTTTTATGTTTCAGCGTTTCTATGGAAATGACATAAAGCAATTAGTTTTGTAAAAAAATGTTTGGAGATACTGGGCCCGTATTCTTGAAATCATATGAACAAGTTTCGCATACGAGATGACGCAATTTTTACGTCATAAGATACAACTAAGCCAATCAAATGTTAGAAAGTAATACAGAATTACGTCATCTCGTATGCGAAACTTGTTCGTATGAGTTCAAGAATACCCCTAGAAAAAAGTAATAATGTGCTACGTGTTTTTGTTTGTAGCCTATTCCTAGTTTTAGTTTTTTTCTCTAAAAAGAATTCCCGTCTTTGATTACTAATTCAAGGTTTTTTCACCCATTGTGCAAATTCCCGGTTTTCAAGGTTTCCAGGATCGCTGGCCACCCTGATTTAAGATAAACACAACCTAACAAATAGTTTCATCGGTTTCGACTGCCTACTATATACATAATAATAGTAATAATACTACCTCTGCTCCTAATAATTACTACATTTCTTATAAATGTAAAAATTATTGTAGATACTATAAGAGATAAAATAATTTGGTAGTTTATGTTTACGTTTATGTTAAATATTAGGAGTGTATTGATCAGAACTTCTATGACCTGTTATTTTGCTTTTTAAGACACATTTGTTAAACGTCACATTGTATCTCAGTGAATTAATTTATTTGCCGTTGATGTATAATAAACAAAAATTATATTACCAAGTACATCAATATGTGGAAAAACAGACTAAAGAATTTCATAATAATAAACGTAAGCAAATTCTATATTTTTTTATTACAAAATTGGAACAATGAAAAACTTAACACTTAAGATAAATGCCGCTGCTTATATGGCTACTCCGGCCAAATCTATAAGCAGCGGTTTTCAACTATTTCTAAATTGTGGAAGTAAGCTAGAGAAAATGTGGCCATAAGGCAGCAATTCTTATTTGAACTCTAACATCACGCAAAACAAAACGTAGCAATCATTTTTGGACAAAGTTTAAACTGAAGTGGCAATTATTCTGGGATAGGAGGTAGTAATATAAAATATAATGGAGAAATAAATAAACAGAAGCATAACAGCAGGGTGAAAGTCTTATGGTCACTCAAAGATATATTTAAACAAAAAATTAATATTACACTTAACAGGAAATATTTAATGGCTGTGTCATACTGAGTATAATGTAAGTAAAAAGTTAAAACTCAATTTAGAATACATCAAACAAAGATGGAAAAGTTAATAATAGGTGTAAAAGTAAGAGATAGGATCAGCAGAGAAGAAATAAGAAGACACACACACAGAAATACATGATGTCGTGTACAGAAGTAGACAGCTTAAACGAAACTGGGTAGGATACATACTGAGAACAGATGACTGATGGACAAAGATAATTACAGATTGGAAGCTTAAGGGAGGGGAGCAAAATACCCTTCCTTTGCTGACCAGGAACCACATCGGAGAATAAATTGATAGTTGCAGCAGCACACCAATGGGGAAATCAAACTACTGGCAAAAAACAACGGAGTGCCATGGGGGAAAGCTTTGCTCACAATTGGGACTAGTGGCTTATTAGTATGTACAATTTTAGTCTCTGGAATCTAGAAAAAAGTAGCTCCGTCTATTACTTGAAGCTTTAAACTCATAGAATCTCTAAATGCTTAGTTATGCAATTCAAACAACACTTTGAATCCAACCGCAATATGTATTGCACACACATAAAATATGAAAACATATAGCAATGGCATTCATTGCCGCAGCGAAGGTTTAGGAGAACATATACTATATAAGAATACTGATTAGTATAAGTAAAAGCAACATTGACAATTTAATTACTTTGCATTATATAAAATTTTCCCAATTCATTTAACATTGACTTATGAGAAAGAATGCTCAAGACGGTTTGGAATTTAGTTTTATTTAATATACTTCACTAATAACAGTTATCTAATGAACAGGTCCACATAAAATCGATAAATGTGTTACAATAACTTAATAATACGGATTTAAAGTTTAAATATTTTCCGTCCTTTTCTACACCGCTGACGTCATCGTACTATTCAAAATGGAACGCAATTTGCATTCGTAACATTGGCAATACTGGAAATCTTTGCCAGCAACGAGCAGATAAACCGAACGTGAGACGCGATGGGACCCGATCAAATGAGCTAGCTGCTGTACTTTAAACAAAGCGTGCGTGTTCCAAGTTTTCTCTTAAAAGAAAAAGGGATAATGGAGACCATCTTTAGTCAAACTACAAGCAAAAACATGCACGAAATAAATTATATAAGCGTTCAGATAATATACTGTACTGTACCAGAATTGCATCATAAAATGTTAGTTCTTCCAATGGCCAACCACCAGTACTGTTCAAAGACGCGTTTGTACACGACAGCACGAAACACTTCTTGAAATCCATATTAAATATTAATAAGCATTGAATAAAACATGCTAACTTGTTTAATCATTTAGGTATATTAATGAAATTCACATTTTCCCTTTTCCGCTAATTAATAAATACGACCGTCGCATTACTTGTTTTACTGAACACGTAAAATAAAACAACAGCTGATTCAAACGTATCAAATTATCAATCAACATATGCACGTAAATATAAACACAACACAGTTGTCAAATTATTTCGTATTGCCAACTTACATATTTAGTTTTAATACAGCGCATGCGAGGACGCTGACGTTGTTGTACTAGAAAAGGGCAAAAAAAATTAAAATTGTAAATTGAATCTCACTAAAGGCTGCGCTAAAAATTTTGAAAAAAATACGTAGAGGTATTACTAATTATATAGAATGTAAAAACGTTTCAAGTTTCAAAATTGCGAAACGACCCTATTACATAGGTTCTGGCTTACACAAAACTAACACAAATTTGTTTGTTATTTTGTTTTTAATAAATTACACTCTCTAATTATTTTATTAATACAATTTATTATATAAATTGTTAATACATTACTGTTTGATCTCTACAAAATGTGTGAAGTTGACGTTCACTAAAGTCTTTATAGCATTACATTCACAGTACTACTCTCCGTACCTATCTAGAGCTAGAATAGAGCAAATTGAGAAAATCTTATGTTTGTCAACTGATGAAATTGGTTGTAACTCATAGTAGAGTTTTATTTAGCCAGAAAGTGCCTTAGTTTTTATTTTCGTTGGGCATAGCTTGTAAAAAGTACCACCCTAGCTCATGTTGTAGTCTGTCCCTAAGTTAAGCAGAATTTACTTGTCGTCAAAAAAAATAACTGTGGGGGGGTGTGGGAGAGGGGGTTTTAGTAAAAAAAGGGGTGAAATTGAATTTTCATGCTATTTGTTGCAGAACATCATTCGCTATGTTGTGACAAAACTGTAAATGGTTACATCGATATTTAAGTTGTCAAAAAAACATTTAAGATATTTATTTACATTGTTTCTTACGGGAACTCCTACTTTTAAAGTGGATTTTCTCGAAACAGCATTTTTAGGGTTTAACAAAATTACATTTAACACTTAATATCTTCAAATCTAGTACATATTAAGAAAAAACGACTGGAATAAACGTTTTACGTTGATTTTCTGTGAACACAATGGTGCTTTTATTTTTGTCATAGATATAATAAAAGCAAAGATATCTGCAAAACAACGTAAAGAGTACCGCATCTCGTTTTTGCTGTTGGTTAACGAAAAATGAGTTTAGCACGGTATTAATGCATAGTTCACTCTCGGTAAACAAAATATATGTTCTTATGCGTTTTACACATTGCATATCATACACAGTAGCGTATTTATTTATTGTTTCTTTCTTGAATTCATACAAGCAAAGATATTCATCAATAACTAAAAGCCGTCCTAGGATATCATCTGTGGTTTTACATACTTACAATTAGTAAGCTACAACTATATTACATCAGTACTTTGTATGTAACCACAGAAAATTTATATGTAATAAGTTAATTGTGTTAACTAAGAAAAGGTAACATAAAAAAATCACATCTGGATTTAAAATTATTTCTTAATAAAATCATGAAAATATTTAGGTACTTACACCTCTTTTCATGGATTTTTTATAAAATTACAAAGACAACTGAATTCAAATTAAAAATACATATTGTGCAATTATTTATTAACTATTTGAAAGAAAGAAACTAAGAAAGAAAAACTGAAGAAGAAGAAGAAAGAGAAAAAAAGAAGAAGAGAAAAAGAAAAGCATTCACTCTGAATACTTGGAATTCCTAATCTGCTTCGGTATCTGCTTTAGGTAAATCATTTTTCATGTTTTTGCATCCTCCAGGACATTTGCACATTAGTATGCAATAAAATTTATTATTCATGCAACAACAAATTATCGTCGAGCAACCGCATAAATTAAATTACAACTAATTACTACGCAATGCAAGTATTCAGAGATATAACATTTTTAGGCACTGATTCCTGGGTTGCGAGAACTTGAACTATTCCAGTTTCCACTTTTTGACATCCGTAATTTAAAAAGCTTTCGAAATTGGGTTTGTCTAATAAACTATTCAACCACTTGTTAGTTTGGTAATGTACTCGTAAGCATTGATATATTGCTATCTTCTGTTTATTTTCCTATACCAGTAAATTGACTAGTAGTTCAAATAGACAATTTAGTTTTCATGCAGGAACAAATTTTCGTCGAGCAATGGCAAAAAAATTAAATTGCAACTAATTACATAACACCATGAAATCATTTGAGTACCATTTGATCAAAAATCTCTTTGTTAAAATCTCTAATGCGATTAGAGAGCTTGAAAAACTTTCTATGTCTACGTTAAAGTAGATGTGCAAGACAAGAATGGAAAAGGTATTCGCAGTTCCAAACTAACAAGTGGTTGAATAGTTTATTAGACAAACCCAATTTCGAAAGCTTTTTAAATTACGGATGTCAAAAAGTGGAAACTGGAATAGTTCAAGTTCTCGCAACCCAGGAATCAGTGCCTAAAAATGTTATATCTCTGAATACTTGCATTGCGTAGTAATTAGTTGTAATTTAATTTATGCGGTTGCTCGACGATAATTTGTTGTTGCATGAAAAATAAATTTTATTGCATACTAATGTGCAAATGTCCTGGAGGATGCAAAAACATGAAAAATGATTTACCTAAAGCAGATTAGGAATTCCAAGTATTCAGAGTGAATGCGTTTATTCAGTTTTTCTTTCTTAGTTTCTATCTTTCAAATAGTTAATAAATAATTGCACAATATGTATTTTCAATTTGAATTGAGTTGTCTTTGTAATTTTATTAAAAATCCATGAAAAGAGGTGTAAGTACCTAAATATTTCCATGATTTTATTAAGAAATAATTTTAAATCCAAGATGTGATTTTTTTATGTTGCCTTTTCTTAGTTAACATATTTCACTTATTTATTACATACAAATTTTCTGTGGTTACAGACAAAGTACTAATGTAATATTGTAGTTGTAGCTTACTAATTGTAAGTATGTAAAACCACAGATGATATCCTAGGACTGTGCTTTTAGTTATTGATGAATATCTTTGCTTGTATGAATTTAAGAAATAATAAATGAATACGCTACTGTGTATGATATGCAATGTGTAAAACGCATAAGAACATATATTTTGTTTACCGAGGGTAAACTATGCATTAATACCACGATAAAATCCTTTTTCGTTAACCAACAGCAAAAACGAGACGTGGTACTCTTTATGTTGTTTTGCAGATATCTTCGCTTTTATTATACCTATGGCAAAAATAAAAGCACCATTGTGTTCACAGAAAATCAACACAAAACGTTTATTCCAGTCGTTTTTTCTTAATATGTACTAGATTTGAAGATATTAAGTGTTAAATGTAATTTTGTTAAACCTTAAAAATGCTGTTTCGAGAAAATCACTTTAAAAGTAGGAGTTCCCGTAAGAAACAATGTAAATAAATATCTTAAATGTTTTTTTTTGACAACTTAAATATCGATGTAACCATTTACAGTTTTGTCACAACATAGCAAATGGTGTTCTGCAACAAATAGCATAAAAATTCAATTTCACCCTTTTTACTAAAACCCCCTCTCCCGCACAGTTATTTTTTTTGACGACAAGTAAATTCTGCTTAACTTAGGGATAGACTACAACATGAGCTAGGGTGGTACTTTTTACAAGGTATGCCCAACGGAATGAACGTTTTCAGCCTAATAAAACTCTACTATCAATAAAGCAACTAACTTTTGATTATTATCAAATGTATGACACAAAAAAAAATAAGAATAATTTTCCTGCAGGTACATTAATTTTAATTCTATGAAACCATCTTGTTAGGTGACACCTCATGGTAGTGTAGCTACAGACAGCAGAGAATGTTCAGCTATTGGTACATCAGTTCTTAAAGATGGTGGAAATGCTGTTGATGCTTCTATAGCAAGTGCTTTTTGCTTAGCTGTTGTAAATCCCCATACAACTGGACTAGATGCGTAAGTAAATATACAATTCTATAGAATTATGATAACAAACTTTATATTTCAAACAGAGGTGGCCAAATGATGGTGTACAGTCATCAAACTCGTATAAACCCTACATCTATTGATTTTACAAATATTAATTTAGAATCAAGCACATTACCTCGTTTAGTTATTGGATTAGCTTATGTTCATCAAAGATACAGTAAATTACCTTGGAAGAGATTGGTTGAACCATCTGCATCTTTAGCAAAGTATGTAAACTACTACATCTTATATTTATAATTTCTGCATGAATTATTTTACTTCTCTTCTTTAGAAATGGTTTCTTTATTCCCCGCATGCTTGCAAGTGCTATTCAAAATTTTAAAGCTGTTCAAGTGTTTGGTTCACTTGAAGCCGGTGGTAAACTAGTTTTAGAATTACTTGGACAAACATTGGAAAATATTGCAAACATTCCAGAAGAAGGTATATTAATGAGTAATAAAATATTTGGGAATTCTGAATTTCTTTGCTTTTGACTAACAGAATCATACATTTCTTATTTGCATTGCTTAATTCCAGAATCCACTATATCCATTTTTAATTTCAAGCAATTGAAACAGACATTGTAAGAAAAAAAAAGTAAAGGTTTTAAGCTCAACCACAATACGAGGATAGATTGGAATGTTTCTAGAATTAACCACAAGATGGCGTTATGCGCGCATGCTGATCACTTGTTTTGAAAGCACCATTGTTCGTACAACTGTTGTCAAATTTTCAAATGGATTGGATATAAACACATGCTGTTACTATCGATTCAAGTAAACAATTTGTGCATTTTCTTAATCATGAATAAAAACCAGTTCCGTGCAGTGATAAAACATTTTTTTTAAAGGCTTAATTGCTAAACAAATAAAAACGGAGTTAGCTAAAGTGTAGAAAAATAAATACGATTTTCCCCGAAAAGTTGCTTTGTTCCGTCTTGTTCTAGAAACTTTTCGATCTATCCTCGTAGTACTATTGTGTGAATCTCTGTTACATTATGTAATAGAAAATGTAACCTTGATTGGCAACTAAACTGTGATAATAAAATTTCCACTAAGTGGATTTGGGAAATGGGCAACTGATTTATTATAAATATTACATACATACATGATCTTTAACCTCATATGCCTTTCGGTGTCGAGGCGTCAGACACACCAAGCCGCAGAGTGAATACGTGCGTGTGAGATTAAATAATAACTATTTTAGAGCTGTATAAAAGTATTCCTGAAGAAGAACCAATCGAATCACAATCTTTAGTATCAACTTTCAAATATTACAACATTTATGTGCCTGGTAGTTCAGCAATTGGTATAGCTCTATTAATAAACTTACAACACATCGACAACATAAATTTTACAGCATATGATACTATTAAGCCTGAATACATATACAGATTAGCAGAATTAACTGAAACAACTTATACTGATCTAAATATTTCAACAAAGTTTTATCATGGAACCTCGTCTAATGTTGCAGTGATGGACTTAAACGACCTTTATGTATCATTAGTTACGTAAGTACTTTTTAATATTTCAAGTAAATTTAATTAGTAGATCTTACCTGTTTTAGAGGAATGTATGCTCCCTTTGGAACACGAGAAATGACAAAAGATGGCTATCTATTAGATGTAAAATCATCTCCATTACCTCCAAGTCGCATTCCATTAATCATTACAGACAGCGACTATGTATGTGGTCGTAGAATTATATTGGGAACAAGCAATATTGCAACTGCTTCTCAGATTATTGCTTCACTATTAGTAGCGTCTGAAAATGCAACGTCTAGTGTTGAAGCTCCCAGATTTAATATACTTAGCGATAAATCAATTGGAATTGAAGGTAATTGTCATAATTATTACATACAGATTATCCGAAAACTAGTGTAAACATACAAAAATGAATGAGTGCAACAAGGAAGACATAAGCAATATGCATAGCACAACAAAGATAGAATGCAATCATGGCTAGGTAAATTTCTACCAATAACAAGCAAGCAAACAAACATATCTGTCACAAATTATTTTATCTGTCATTAAAAGCATAAAGTGAGGTTAAAGTAATTATGTCGATATAATAATAGTATGCTACTAAATAAATTGCTTTTATGTCCGATTGCATTATAAAGTACTGTTTATTGTATTGTTTTGCGGCAGTTGAACTGGCTTATTATTGTACTCGTAAAATAAAGTGGTAGTAGTAAAATAAAGTATGACAACTGTATATTACATGTCAAATTTTCTTCTGTCAAGAATAGATGTCAAATTTATAAACTGATTTTTTTTTGGTAATTACCCAATTTTAGGAATCGAACATAAAGCTTTGTATGCAACTCTTATATAATCGGACCTTATAGACTTGCCCTTTTTATAGGCCTTACTCGCTTCGCTCACTCCGCCATAAACTGGGCTTGTCTATAAAGTCCTACATTATGTACTTGTTACATAAATAGCTATTATGTCCTATTGCATTATAAAGTACTGTTTATTGTATTGTTTTGCGGCAGCAAACTGGCTTATTATTGTACTCGTAAAATAAAGTGGTAGTTGTAAAATAAAGTATAGTATATTCAGTTTTCCAATGGCAACTGTATATTACATGTCAAATTTTATTCTGTCAAGAATAGATGTCAAATTTATAAACTAATTTTTTTTTTATAATTAGCCAATTTTAGAAGTCGGACATAAAGCTTTTGTATGCAACTCTTACATAATTGAAGTTTATACTCGCCTTTTTTATAGGCCTTGCTCGCTTCGCTCGCTCGGCCCTAACCGAGCTCATCTATAAAGTCCTACATTATATACTTGTTACATAAATAGCTAGTGTCAGAACAATCAATTTTATCACAATTTGTTATTAGAATCTTATAATAGCATATCCTGGTTTTAAACTACACACTTTGAATACACGAATTAACACGATCAGCAATTTAACCTCATTTTATGCTTTTAATGACGGATGTTTTTGCTTGCTTGTTATTGGAGAGAGATCTTTAGTTAAAATATTTACCTAACCATGTTTGGCTATATAATCAGGACAAATTGCAAATATACTACGAAAAACCAACAATTACAAAATAACCTATAAAAATAACACTCACACTTTTTTATTTTTATCCAATGCTAAAGACAAAACACAAAATATCATAAAATCCGGCATTAACTGTTGGAATTGTTCTTTTTGTAGCTCTGTTTATATTGGACATAGACTTAGGAATTTTGACATAAGATACAAAGAACACGTACGCTCTTATAGAAATAAACACCCAGAAAAATCTAATTATGCCAAACACCTGTTGGAACAGAACCACCTAATGACACATCAAAAGAACATCAAATTCTTACATTTTTGCAACAACAAACACAAATTAGACATTTTAGAAGCTTTTGAAATATACAAACATAAACGCACAGTACCTTTAATGAACAAACAAACTGAGTTTAGTAATTCTCCTTTATTAGAAGTGTTAAGATATTTAGTTTTGTATGTATTAAAATAGGAATCTGATCAATGTATATGAATATTTATGAATTTTTGTATAATAGCATAAGGGCCCTTATTTTACAGTATTTAAACATTTTTGGTATCATATCAAGTTTCTCAATGTTCAATGTAACTTCCCGTTTCCAAAAATCCCCATCCCATCCCCTATTGTTTGTATTTGGTCACAGTTAATTCAAGATAAAAAAGCTCCAAAGATCTGTAAAAATGTCAAACTATTTAGTAGCATTTTCATGACCAGTTCTACCAATAAGTGACAGCTGTAATTAAACGTTTTTCCTTTCTTCCCTGTTAACCAGTGGCAGTTACTACATTGTATCTGTGTAAGTGGCCGCAATACAACAGGTTAATGTGCTTGCTGCCTGCTAAAACAACATCCAAAAGGGTATGTAGTAACTGCAGCTGCTGTTAACCTTCAACGAACCAAGGTCCGAATAGTTACGTAAAGACCCAAGGGGGGGTGCATCTGCACCCCTACGAAAAAATGCAGTTTTCTGCAAAACAAATTCATGGAAACTACAGTTATGTTTATTGTGATTAATCACTAGTTAAAAGCGTATGAAAATAAAAGCAATTTATTGTAAGAAACCAATACAAAATGTTAAAGAAATCCTTTTTTTGTAAAACTAGACTGTTCCTATTTTGTGAGTGAAACGAATTTTTTCCCTACTGTTTCTCTCTACATGGGTTGCACAGTTTCTCTGTAACAGATGTACTGTGCTCTGCACAGACAAACCTCTTACATGTGCCGCAAATGGTACGGACTTTTCTATCCCGTTTACGTGCACAAGCAAAGCACCTTCCTTGTTGACGTTCAGGTGAATCTTCCACTGGAAACGCCTGACGATTTTCCCTTTCTTGTAAATCTGGATTCAACAGCTTCATGCAACTCAATATTCTTCTGCTCAGTCCTGCAGGATTTTCGCTTCTCCTCTTTATATAAGGAGTAATTAGTGATTTTCCTAACTCAAGCAGAAAAATTTTCCTGTTATCTGATCTTTGTTTTTGCCAGTCTGGAAACTTGGTTCTATACACTGCAAAAGCATTTATGGCTCCAAGGTCTAACAAGTTCGAAAAAATAGCCATGGGCCATCGGTTACACTTTCTTTTGGTGGTATATTCTTTGGCCAACTTATCAACTGTGTCAACTCCCCCTTTAGTAGCATTGTAATGTAGAATTATGTCTGGTTTTTTGTGTTCTTCTTCCATAGCTATTTTATTGTCATGATGTTCCGTGGATAAAAGTATAACTGCCCTCCTTTTTTCTGGGACATAAGAAACTAAGGTATGCTGCTTGGTAAAACAGAACTGACTAGAAAATTTTTCTTTCTGTGGTGAAGGTAATAACTGATGGGGAATATCAACTTTGTTCTTACGTATTGTGCCACAAAGCGTAAGATGCTTTTCCAACAAACAGTCCGCTAAGGACATACTGGTAAAAAAGTTGTCGGTTGTTATTCCATGGCCTGCTGGTAAATGATCCACTAAGTCCAAAACAACTCTTTTACCTTGTTCCTTTTCAGGGTTTTGCCCAGTTTTGCCTAAATACACTTGCAAATTGTGCACGTATGCTATTTCGGTATCGGCAAGTATCCAGTGTTTTAGGCCATACTTGTCGGGCTTACTTTTCATATATACCCTGAAGGGTGCTTTTCCTCGGAAACCTACGAGCTGTTCATCGATGCATACGTGTGAAGAAGGATTCATAGCAATTTTGCATTTATCGACAAACATTTCAACTATATCCCGTATTGCGGCTAATTTATCAGTAGATCTGCGTTCTACTCTTGTTTGAAAGTTATCAAATCTGATAAATCTAGTCAACAAGGCAAATCGCGTTCTTGACATAGTGGCAGGAAATATTGGCCTGCAATATAGTTCATTAGATTCCCACAATGATCTGACAGATTCCTTCTTTGCTTTCAATGCACCTTGAGTAAAAAGTAAACCGATATATGCGTATATTTCTATGCTATCTGTAGGCTTCCAATCTCGTATTTTTTCTGGATGATTTTTATTCCACTCTTGGTATACGAAATTCGCTTTTCGGTTTGTTTCCATAGCAATGAGTTCAATCATTTCACGGGTGAAAAATAACATAAAAGCTGATTCAATGGTAGAAACATTAGAACTATAACCCGTCAAACCACGCTCATTGACCAAAATGTTGGCAAGTTGTCTGCGGGATGTTTTCACTGGGGTAGTAGACCACTTGAAACCAGACTTGGCAATCATATAATTGCCCAGAACATCGTCGGTACTTTCATCATCACCGGAACTAGATTCTGTGACATCTTCAGTGGCAATTTCATCGTCATGTTTTTCGTCACACTCAACTTGATCATCGTCGTCGGAGTCTGAGGATATTGCCTTCAAAAATTCTTCATCGTCATCGCTATTCTCAGCATAATATCTCAACTGTTCTTCTGTTAGTGGGGCATATCGTGATGTAGATGGTTGAGGCGCTCCAAGATGCTTAGTACGTTTCATTATTTTTTTCAATTGCAGTTTCTACACAACAAATATTTGAGGTTATATTACACAAGAGAATATAATTTTTAGAAATCTAATAATTAGAAATAGCACACAATAACTTACAGCAATCTGAAACGTTTCCTGACTGAAATATTGTAGACGTTTTGACCAAAATAAAATCTTATAATTATTATTGCTATATCTGAAATGACATATAACATTGGAAACCGACAACGCAGCCTACAATAAAGTTGTAACGTTAAGTGTTAAGGAGGGGGTGCACGCGCACCCCAGTGCCTATTTTATTTTTATCCGTGTGTGTGAAATAAATTAAAAATTACAAAATAACGCACAGGCCGTAAAAAGCATTGATTAACAAAGTCATGAAGTATCAAAACTAAAAAAAAAATATTTACTTTGCTACGGCGAAAAAACCAATTCTGGGGTGCAGTTGCACCCCCCCTTGGTTCGATGAAGGTTAACATTGAGAAAAATGTAGGTTTAGAAATTTAGAAAATGCATAGTAATTTTATATTATAAAGATATAAAAAATATATATGAAAAGAATAACAAAGTACAAAATAAATTTGTAAAGTGCAGTTCATATAAGGGTCATTCTCATAAAATGGTCTTTTTCGTGTCTTTGATAGAATTTCATGCATATTTGGCTTTTTTTTGTTTTTAATGTAAAAACTATTTTCAACTGCCTAGGCTTCTTCTATTATATTAATTACCTGTAATTTTCAATATTTTGCAGGAACGCATTTATGGTTGCAAAATATAACCAAATATCATATCTGTCCCCTGTCCTTATAAGATTATTTGACTTTGTTGTTTTTAAATAAACATAATCTTTGTCCTTCGGGAAGGATTTCCTTAATGATTCAAAAGAATGTTTTATAAACTAGAAAATACAATTAAATCATTTCTTTTTTTTACACAAGATTTTGTTACATATTCACTGCTGACAGAACGATCTAAAAGTTAGCGTCATATCTGTCCCCATTACTTTTTAGTGAAACGTATGTCTAGTAGATCAAATTATCCTTCAACTGTACAGGCTAACAGATGTTTCGTGACAGTGGTAAAATATAGACGCCAGGTAGTAATGATTTCTACTAATTGTTTAATTATTTATTTCTCTTAGTTAGAAGAAAATTGTATTGGATAATTTTAATGTATAATCTGTCCCTGAGATTTATCAGTGTTCCAACTGAAGTTAGCATGCCTCATTGTTTACTTATAACTTAACCTTAACAGAGAAGCTATTTTATGTTAGAATAGAACATACTGTGACGTGAACAGATATTAATTTGAAAATATAAACCAGAACATAATTTCTGTTCCCGTCAGATCTGTCCCCTGTTGAAATATTTTGAAAGGAGCAGATATGACGGTCTGGGACAGAAATGATGAAAAACTTGTATAGTCACGTTGTTTGCGCTCTTTTAAGTCGTTTTCATGTTATGTCTTAGATAATTAATTTTAGGCTTGGCAAATTAAAAAATCATGCATTCAAAATTAGCAATTTTCACTTTGTTCTGGTTTGTGTAGAAAAATTGATGGAATTTGAAAGCTAAATTGCAAAATTCCGAGAAGCAAACTGAAGAGCAACGATATATCAGAAACAGCAAACGATGGGGGAGATACAAACTTCATATTAAAGAAACAAATAAACTTTCGTAAAAATGTACATCAAACACCAGGCAATCACCATCACAAGTGTGTAATTCTCCAATCATTTTTCGATATGAACGACAAAAAATATTGATCAGGTCACAACTCTAAAAACAAGATATTTTCATGAAAAAACGTATGCCAATAAAGAAGAAGATTCTGATTGTGGATAAACAGTTGAGGAAAACGAAAATATGAGAGTAAAAATAAAAGAAGCAAAGGGCTAAGTTGGCTGAAGAGAATTAGAAAAAAGATCAGGAACGCTTGGAAGTAAAAGACATTACCAAGAATGGAATAAATATGCAAAATAGATACCACTACTAGTAATAGTGTTTTATTTATCAGATCCTATAGTGTTTAACTGAATTAAAAAAGTGTTTTGTCTGAGAGCTTTTTTTTACAATTAGATCATATCTGTCCCTTACTTAAATGATAAGTGTCCCCATAAATCATATCTGTCCCTGACAACTTTATGGTCTTGGCACTTTTGTCTGTCATCAGGTAAGATTTAAAATAAGTTAATTAGGTGCCTATTGTAGTTTTACATGTAAAACAGTGACATTGCGATATTTAAACTACCAAGGAATGATTTTTTGAAAACTTACTAAAAACTGTCTTAAAAAAAGAGGGAAATTCTGCTAATAAAGAAGTAATTTTTATGTTCCCTGTATATTTTTAGTGAAAATACGATTTGATTATTTTGATACCTTAAGCCACAAAGTTCCTGGGAAGTAAATGGCATTAGAATACACAAATGGTAAATAAACAGAGATAACCAATGACGACAAAAATGATAATTTTATGAACTTTGTCTTGTGTTGGGCCAAAAAAATATGTGTTCTAATATTTTGTTCCTTGTGTCAGTGTCGTCATCGTCTTATTAGTTTATACAGTGAAGCCTCGTTGATCCGAATACCACTATAATCCGGACCAGCAATTTATTTGCATTGATTACATTGTAATCTGGATTTAAGGTTTTGATAATCTGAACTTTAGAATTAATTGTATTTAATCATCAAGTTTTGTTTACAGTAACGAATGCAATGGGTATTCAGATGTGTAATTTGATACAAAACTACCGTAGATAACATAAATAAGATTTTATTTTGTTTATGTTTACGTTATATTTCTGTCTGGCAAATTCTTATTATAAAAAGTCACATATTTTTTAAAAGTGATTACATTGCAACTTTATAATTCATATTAGTTACAAAGATTTAAGTTAAAAAAGAACTGATACTTCTTTTACGAATTACGACTTTATGTGTCTCCGGCATACTGCATATAAAAAGATTTTGTGCTAAATTTAAAGATTGTTAAATGTAAAAAGACCGCATTGTAACTTTAAATATTAAACATTTGCAGATTTGTTACAAAATCTGAAGCATCATTATAACAAAGTTAAAAAATGTTAAAACCTGCGGAATATCCGGAGATGGACGAAAAGTTGTTTGCATGGTTTTAAATATGTCACCAATATCCTCCGAAATCTTGACCGAAAAGGCAAAGCATCTATCCAGCAGTGTGCGGTGCATACGAAACAGCGGAAGCAGTCGCGATACGACGTATGTGCTATCAGGCTCGTACACGTAGCGTACGAGCCTGATAACACATACGTCGTATCGCGACTGGTTCCACTGTTTCGTATACTTTGCACGCTGCTGTTACTTTATAAAAGATGTTTTCAAAACGATGACGTCAGGGCAAGTAAAGATTGGATACTTAATTTTAAAAAGACACAATTTGTGTGTGTTAAATTGCGGGAGAAAAGCTGTTCAATGATTGGCACGCAGTGAAGCCCTTTAAGAAACAGTTGCAAAACGGTGGCTTTGCAATGGGCGGTAGCTTTGCAATAGGCGGTAGAAAATCATAACTAACGTATTAGTTCAAAAAACACAGAACAAGCACAAATCACCGCCTTTTTTGGTTAACAACATAATAATGCGGAATATTATGTTTTGTTTTTAAAGCAGTTTTTGCGTAAATATCTTTGTAGTTTCATTTATTTGTAAATAAATGTTTTTGCAGAATGTTTTAATTGCATTTATGTCAAATATAACATTGTAACTCTGCAGATGCAGTAATCCGGAAACCGCGATGATTCGGATTGCCCCTGTTTTAATTAGTCCGAATTAGCGAGACTTCACTGTATAACTTTCACAGACATTGGCCATAAAAGAAATTTTTTTTATTCTTGAATTAAACCATTTTTGGAGCATGACCCATAACTAGATTCAGACCAGAATCATTACTAAAGTCCCAGACTGTACATTGATAGTGGAACTAAATGGTAATTGACCAAGGAATGTTTAATTCTAAAATCAGACCTGACCTTTCACACATCAATGATTTTTGCCCCTTAGCATGTAAAATGATAGTGGCACTAGGAGTACCTCAGCACCATTGTGCTGATCTCAAATCAATACTCTGATTTGTCATGATGAATATAATAGAATCCCTCTCTGAAGGATGATGGGTTTTCCTAATTTTTTGTTTTGACCCTGTTCTCGCACAGTGCTATGTAACAGTATTATCCCATGCCAAATATATTCATCATGATCTATTGAATCGCCAACATTTAACTATGTTCATGATCTTTGCAAATTAATTAGTGGTTTAAATTAAATGTTAAAAGTCTTTAATTTTTAGTATAACCTTAATTTATTTTCAGATATGCATACACCTTTATTCACTGATGATGTGGTGAAATATTTGGAAAGTGTTGGTAAAGTTGCGATTGTTATCGAACCATACAACAGCTGTAATGTTGTTGAGAAAACAGGCGACAGTTTAAATTCACATTCAGATAGTCGAGGTGGAGGAATTGCAAGTCGCTTTTAACGTAATTAATTCACAGTTCATTCCAAAGTATCTTAAATCCTGGCTTGGCATGACAATTTAGTATGTTATTCTATGTAATTAAAGAAAAGGGGGTTTCATCATATGATATTAAAGTGCATCTTAGTATTTAACATTACATGAAATTGAAACAAAATAATTTCTCTTATTTTTAATAAACAATTTTGTGTAAACGAATACAAACAATTGATATGTTCACTATGTGTGCGTTGTTAATTTTCAGAAGTTTCCCCTCTTTCAAAGCACTCCACTAATGTGTCTTATTTCAAATGTCGGTTCCGCATCTGAAAAAGTATGTAACAGCTCACGTGCATTAAAATATACTGAAATAGTTAAAGATAAATACGTAACGTGTCAGTGGTGTATGTCTGAAGATCTCAGACAAACTTTACTTTTCTGTATGTAATACCCATATTGAAAATTACCAATGCATAATAATGTTGTTTATTGTTTCTAGCCTTATGTGGTGAAACTTCATAATCATGAAATAAATAAAAGATTAGTAAAAGTTCCACAAATTTATTATAATCTACCTGACAATTGTTACGACAGCTAATCTATCATTATATAAATATAAACAAACATGTCGCTAAGGAAAATACAAAAAATAGATAGGTAGATAAAAAAAAATAAAAATTAAATTTCTAACACTTCCAGTAATTTGTCAGGTAGATTATAATAAATTTGTGGAACTTTTACTAATCTTTTATTTATTTAATGCATAATAACATTGTCGCTATATGATTGTGTTTCAGAAAAAATAAATATGACCAATCACAATCTAAAATAATTTGGAATGATACTTCAAATACTTCACTACTTGGGCTGTGAAAAACATCTGCGTTTTTTCTTACATATTTATTTTTTTAAATATAATTTTTATATTTATCATTTTTATAGAAATAAACTACTTCATTATGTTCTACTTTCATTTTTTTCATGAAGGTGCACAGTTACAATCTCATATTCATACATATTTTAAGATTATACATTAATTCATGGCTAATCAATCTAACTTGTGACACTAATATCACTAATTTTATGGCTGTAAATATATCATGACTATGTTACACAAGTCTTACATGTTAAACGTGACAAAATAATACAATGTTTGATTGGAAATATTTACAAATGTTATGTTCATGTTGTTTATGAAAATGTTATTCATTTGTTGTATATTTTATAGTAAATACATTTCACATCAATTACAACATAGTATTTGTGCACATTTTTTGGTTGGAAATACATGTTGAGAAAAGAATACAGTTGTTTTGTTTTTATTGTTTTCCTAGAGCATTTAAATTGAGAAGAAACAATAACATCTTACTAATAAAACAAAATTCTTTAGAAATTAAACAGTATTCACTACCATATTTTAATATCAATCGGACGGAAAAATGATTTCCATGAAACAATTAGATCTATATTAAAACTTACGTTTTATCCAACTATGTAAATATATGTGTATAATTAATATAAGTAAAAATATCACAAACGTAAACTATAATATTTACAATAATAATAATTTACTACTATTGTATGTACACGGTCAAAGTATAGTTTTGGAAAAAACCAATATAAATTGTTTAACAAAACTTTCATGTATCAGTTTATATTTCTCTATTGTCAAAAATAACATATTATGGCATCACACATTTACATTTTATTTCCACAACTAAACAAAAGTATCGAATATGGCAACATTAATATATGTAAAAAAGAAGAATAATTATTTGAAATATTACTAACAGAACTGTGCAAAATTGTATTTAAACAATTTATTACTTTTAAATATTATTCTTTATCGTACTAAATAAAAGAGTTAAAAATTTATGACGAAGTTTTATTGTATAGATTATGAGCAGAGCCAGGCATGATCTTGCTGATTAGGTACATACTTAAGTATACAATTTTATGTAGTCATATTTATTATGTATAAAATTACGAAGAGTGATTCTAGGTTTTTAAATTATAAAAAAAAATTAAGAGCTAATCATTAAGTGCTTAAAAAGCTCATTATCGTCGAATAGACTGATCAGAAAATTATTAAATTATAGTTAAAAACCCTAGAATAACCTTTGTAATTTTATACGTAATACATACGACTACACAAAATTGTGTACTCTGATAATGACTATTCAAGGATCTTAAATCTAAAAGTTGCATTAATCACGCATTGGGCCAATAACATAACTGGCACTTTATTTCAGACTTGAAATGAATGGTACCCACATGCTTAAAAGAAAGTTAAATAAACTTAATGCTTGCAGAAGTAAAAATTTAAAAAATGAGTATTTGCTTCTTTCAGGTTAAAAGAGAGTAGGCTTTTCATAGATTAGGAACTTTTATACAAAACAATAGGTGGTAGCACGATCAATGTGATTGACAAACGGCTAATAATTGACAATATAGGCCAGTCACTTGCTAATTGCTCTTAATGGTATGATCGTGCTACTACCGAAAATGTTAGGATAAATGCAGTTGGCAATATCTACATTATCAGTTATGTTTAAAACAAACGTAATAATGAATAATAACAATTGTACATTGAAAAATCAAACCACCAAAGTGATTAATTATAGTATTTTACATGTCATATATCTTATCTGATTTCCACGTGATTCAGAGCAGGCTCAGAACTAAAAGTTCTGTATATTTAAGTTTTGAATTATAATAGATGAAATACAATCACGTGAAAAATAATTGTGAGAAATGAGTCTTTTCAATCTTGAAATTATAATATAAACATATCAAAAATAGATCAGTCTAACTGATTTCGCGTCGTAGATTTTAATATACTTTTACATTGTTAGCGTAGCACTATTGAAATGTGCTGTGTCAAATTATAGCGTCAACTCGTCATTTTCTTGTTGACATCATTGTGCTTTACCACGTTGTTCCGGGTTTTCAGGTTTGATTTTTAGCTTTATTTCACTTGTTTTCTTATTTTACAAAACAGTTCTTTTCAGAACGACGATTTTATTATCAAGTAAGCTTATTCTTTAAAATTATTGAAGTTTATAAGTTATATTATTTTTGAGACGCCACTGTAAAATAAAAAAATAAAATGTCTAAAAAGTACGCGTGTTGCCAACATGACAATAATTTAACGTGGCAGTAAATTCAAACCGTCCTCAATCATTTTGGATCACCTCGTATATTAAAATATTAGTTTCAAGAAGCACCTTTTAGTGCACTCGTCTAAGTTTAGAAAATAACCTGCGGAGTGGGGAGTGCGGTAAAAGATCTGATAAAATAAATACTTTACACTATTTTTCTATTTGCATTATTTTTTAATTATTTTTAAAATAACTTACTTTTAGTTTTAAATAAGGAAACGTTTGTTAAGTTTTTTGACAGTTGGCAATACTGAAAATCCAGATTTTTGCAATTGTTTTTTAAATCAACAGAGTAAATAAGTTTTAATTTTAAAATATAAAAATGTTATTGTTTCCGGTATTCAAACAAATCTCTTTTTAGCCAGTTTCACACAGCTTAATTAGATTCTGATTAACTTAACTGTGATTAAATTCGAAATTGAGAAATTTCATTGGCTGAGATTTAAGAAACCTGAAATCTTATCCAATTATATTTCTAGATTTCAACTTTAATCACAATTAAGTTAATCAGAATTTAATCAAGCTTTGTGAAACCGGCCATTGGACATGTAAATGCGTGTCTTCATTTTAATACGCAAATAGAAAATAGCATATTAAAGTATTAGTTTCATAAGACACGTTTTTAGTGCACACGTCGAAGTTTAGAAAACGACCCGTGTAACGGAGATTTTTTGAAAGAATAAGTGCGCTAAAACGCCTTATTACTTAGACATAAAATTTGTTACGGATACTTTGTTAACTAGTTGAATAGTTGGCAACACTGAAAATTCTAATTCTGCATTTGTTTTTCAAATTTACAGCAAAAATAAGTTTTACATTTTAAGAATAGCTGTCAACAAAGACATCAACTTAAAAAATAAATTGTTACTGTACCAGTATTCAAGAAAGTCTCTTTTGGACACGCAAATGCATGACCAATTGGCTGAAGAAAAAATTCCAGACGATCACTAATTCTAGGTTCTTTCTCGGTTGTGCAAATTCCGGCTTTCAAGGTTTCCAGGTTCGCTGGTTACCCTGCACCAGGATTCACTAGGTCATGCACAAATTTTATGCAATATTATTACCCAAAATAGTAAAGTTATAGACAGTAAAAGCAAGTTACTGTATGTAACTTGTACAGCGCTATCAAATTGAATTGCAGTATGTGCAATTTCCCTATGGTGCATTTGAAAATAATCCAGTGAAAGCATTCTGCACGCATAGGCAACCAATTATATAACACACTATTTTATACGCTTTACATATTTTATATGCATGGCAAATAAATAGCACTGTATGTTGCACATATTTTTTAGTAGTTTTAACACAATTTAATAGTCTTAGAACAATGGTCTCTTTGAATCATGTGAAAATCAGACTATAATTATTTTCACCCTTCCTCCCCCCAAGAATTTTGCACAGTCCTAATTAGCATAATGATTCTATATCCAGCTGGTTTTAATTATCTTCATCTGTCAAAAAATAGGGGTAATAAGAAATCGGGAATTTAGTGCAATAACTAAAACTTTTGGTTGTTATGACACACAGAAATTTGTTTTGATTACAACAGCTTGTGCAACCTGCGACCTGCATATAACCCTTCAAGACAACCTTATGCAGCCCACTAATTAACTGAAAATGCAAATATTGGTCATTATTTTGGTTTTCCATCATGTAACATGGCGGATAATCAACTTTACATTTAGTCACACTATAGTTAATGGTAGCTCCTAACCGCACATTATATTTGACTAATTGCCAGTACGTATTTTGGTAACAGTGTTACCTGTTTTTTGGCATAAAACCGTCTGAATTCTAAAAGTCGTTATACCCTAAAACCATCTCGTGGGTGCATTTTTAAGGGGCCAATCAAAACCATGCAAAACAATTTTAACACAAACATCCAACCAAGTATAAATATACCTTTTTATACATGAAAGAAAGAGAAAAAGAAAGCTTGACAAAGTATTTTTATTACCAACACATGTGCAAAACTGAGGGTAGCTTGACCCAAAGCAGTTTAAAAGTTTGGGTCAAGCTACCCTCGGTTGATTGCCCCTTTAAAAATGCACCCACAAAAGGGTTTTAGGGTATAACAACTTTTAGAATTCCAATGGTTTTATCTTGAGAAAAAGGTAACATCGTTACCGAAATACGTATTGACACTTAGTCAAATACAATGTGCGGTTAGGAGACACCTATGACAGAAATACCGTTAGTTTTATCAAATATCTTAATATTATTAATACCAGAAATGCCATATACTTTACCATTACCATTGCCAAGTGCCATCTTCACAGATAGGTGTGCTACTATATGCTGTTTTTCAATTAGTAACCTGCATCTAATTAAAAAACTAGCACTAATTCTGTGAAACTGTGGTTTATTACTTTTATGTTGGAATATACAAACTTTTACAATTTATCTAAATTATTACAATGACTATTTTTTAATTGCACTCAATAGTGGAGTAACGATAAGCAAAAAAAAGAGCGTTATCTCGGAACCGGTCCAAACTACTTCGATTTGAATAATTTTTTTTCTAAAGTCTTGTAAATATAAAATACTAAAACCTTTACAATTAGAAATTGATGCTCAGAACGGGAAATGTGGTGAAACTCGAATAACCTAAAACCATAACCAAGTGGTTCCGCACCGGTTGCTCGACCATCTCAGAACAGCATAATTAGCCACTATTAATTTATTTTTATTCCTTTTGGTTTAAATACGGCAGCCATATTTGTTTCGTGGTGCACGACGTTTCATGCACTTTTCTATGTAAACGACAATCTTGATATCTCAAGAACAGTTGGTCGTAGAAAGTCGCGGTAAAAACCATTGCATTTTTCACATTTCGAACTATATTTGTTGTTATAAACATAATTTTTGTAAGATGCTTCCTTATGGGCGCAAATTAAGTCCGAAGTTTAACGCTTTTTTTGCAAAATTTCGGCTTTTTAGAGTGTCATATTTCCAGACAATGGTGAAGTATCAGCGCTCATTCTTTTTAAAAAAGTACACAGTTAAGGATAGTTTATGTTCAAAATATTTCAAATCTGAAACTTCACTATTTTGGTATTTATGGGCTTTTGAAATTCTCGTTTTCTTCATTTTTGAGTAACTTTGGACCTCAAACCTAAAGGTTTTAGTATCTTATATTTACAAGACTTAAAAAAAAATATATTCAAATCAAAGTAGTTTTGACCGGTTCCTAGATAAAAACGTAAGGTTACTCCACTACAAATATTTTTAAAAAGTCAAATTTAGATGCAAGAGGCAGCACCATTAAATTTTGTCGTCCACTTTCCAAAATAAGTTTCCAGTATTAGTAATATTCAAGTTAAATGGTTTGATTAGAATTTTTTTTATTAGGTAGTATTCATTTATCTTACTGTGTTGTTTTTGCAGAAATACAAATTCAGTTTGACAATTATTCAAAAATTTACTTTTGTGCAGTTTCTTATCAAATAATATTTGTACATTTTTAACGTCTTTACACGATAGATAATATTGTTTTTATTTTTTGCACAATCTTTCCACAAAATAAAATATCTTCTATTGTGGAGTGTAGCGTAGTTCCATTAAATAACTGTATTTATTTATTAACCTTATTGTGTAATATTTATATATTCTTTCTAGGTTATGTACTAAAAAAGTAAAGTAAGTCATAATCAAATAAGATTTCCCCGGAATTACCACATTAGATACACCATATCCCCTGAACATTTGTATGACCCTTTATGATTTTGTAAAAATTGCAATTAGCGCTAGGTTGCACAGGCCTAAATTGCATACATAGTTGTTCTCTTATTATCCCCTTTTCCCTTAACATAAATATCAGCATTCAAGCTATTATAATACAGGTCAGTATTTTCATAAAATGTAGTAGGTATAAATAAATATTATGGATTTCTTAAACTTAAATATACATTTTAAATACAGTAAAATACTTTAAAAAAAGATATTCTTCACAAAATTGTGAGTATCAAAATAGAAAGAAGACATTGTTGAAGATGAAAAAGGTTTTGTAAGAGAGAAATAGCAATCATCACTAACATGCAGACAAGAGTTTATTGCCTTTAAATTACGAAAAATCACATTTCACACCAATTATAGTTTTAAGAGATTTTATTACTGCAACATATTATTGTAATAAATTGATTTAAATTATATAACTATAATTGGATTTGACCATTCAAGAGAGCATTGGTAGTTGATTGCTTTTTTCGAGAGCTTAATCTGTTTGAATTAAAAAAATAAAATATAACAAAACAATTGGGTTTCTCCGAATTTGTACCTCCTATTCATTCAAAAGCACGTATCTTCAACAAACCTTTTCTAATCCTATCATTTAGTTATTCATATTTTCTTTATTATTTATATACAAAAGTATTAAACATCAATTATTAAACTTTAAAAAACAACATAATTTCTTTCAACACTGATAAATTAACGGAAAATAAATAGCCACGATCAATTCTGTGATCTAAGACTACTGCAACTTTGGGAATCCTTAATTACTGGAGCAGAATCCCTTCGAATATCACAACTTTCATAATGGTCATTTTTGAGAGGTGCACTTTCACGTCTCACATTACTTATGTGTGATATAAATGAAGGTGTTGTACTAGGAATGTTTGACTGAGGATAAGGAAAATGTGTGAAATCCTTTTTATTTGCTACTTCTCTTATTGAACTTAATGTTTTGCTTAACCAAGGAGGCCAACTATTTTTAGCAGTTGTTAATTCCATTTCTGTTGATCTAAGTTGGTGTGTTAAGTCCTTAAACAGAAAGAAATACTAATAAAGCAAAACAATCAAAATTCCTACTATTTATCTGTAGATTATTAAAAAGTAATTCTGTCAAATAATGTTTATTTGCCTATTGAAAACGGTATAGTTATGTTGGCAGTGTAGGAAATAGTCTAGAGATTGTATATACACAGTATTTAATAAAGTATATTCTTATTACCTGATTTCGACATTCTGCCTCAACTTGAGCAAGTTTAGTTTGTGCTAATTCCAATTCAAGTTCTCGTATCCTTTCTAATGCTGTTGTTAGATCATCAGGAGGAACATATGTCTTCCGATCACCACCAGCTTTAGATACATTATCTTTTTCATTCATTTCATTTAAAACTATCAAACATTTTTCACAGCTAGATATTTTTCCCTATTGAATATTATAATAAAAATTAATCCTAATTTTTACATACATAAAAACACATTATTACTTACTTTAAGGGCATCGAGTTCAGCTCTTGTAGCAAGTAATTGTCCTTCTAATCTCTGCCTTACCAATTTATAATCATTAATAATATTACCATTTTTCTTATCATTTATGTCCGCTTTGGCCACTTCCCGTTTTAACATCTCTTTTAACTGTGCATTCTCATCGAGCATCAATCGTCTTTCTTCTTCGAGCCGGGTTACAGTTATCCTCAATTGTTCCACCTCACTAGCCTCGCTTTCTGCACTGTCTGCTGCCTCTGAATCCAACATGATAATGTCCCAGCTGTCTACAGGACGCATACATAGCTACTACTGATACCAGCTTATTTAGAGCCAAACCAAATTTTTTATTTCAATTAAATTTTTATCTACCTAAAGTCAGATTGATTTTATATATTTTGTGCTTCATTAAAGTTTAAGCTTTGTTTATAGTTCCTTTGAGATTATGTAACAAATTCTATTATATTAATATTTAATAAATCATTTCAACATGACGTACTCATTAACTATTTGGGAGATATGTATAATCTTAAACTAACACCATTGTGAATACGTAGTTTATAAATTCAATTCGTTTTATATAAGCGTATGTGTGGGTTATTCTATTTTATGTTTTTTGCATATACAAGTATTGCTACCTACTCTGTGAATAGGATTAGTCAACAATTCGAATCATTTTCACAGGCACAAATGACAAGATGCATCAAGATGGTTGCTGTTCATCTCCCAATAAGTGTAATTGTGACGTCAACGGAAATAAATAAGCTAGCAATGCAAATTTACTATTTCTAGCTTTTGAAACTATTTAAAAAAAAAATAAGTAAACAGTACTCTTTCCCACTCCAAGTTTAAAGTAAGCAACACATTCCAAACTGAGTTGCTTTGTACAAAACTTATATTGTTTTTGACAGTATACAAGTTTAGAGATAATGAATAATAATCAAGATGTTAAATGAAGTTTTACATACATGTTAGACCTTAATGCCTTTCAAAATAACCAGCTAATAAAATATGAGCTAAAACTTTAAGCTTAACTGGTAATAACAATAATAATTTCTACTACCCATTACCTGGCGAACCTGGCCCCAGAAGCTATGAAGCTCGTGCGGGAGGGAAGGGCGATTATTACTATTATGCAGTTGGTAGTTCATTAATTAAAATGAAACATCTTAAAATAATGTCTGAAAGTTTGTAATATCATAGTTTTAAATTTAAAATCATTTTGTTCCAAAGAGAAGTTAACCACTACCTTTCATCCACGAACTACCGTTATCCTTTGTCAGAATCTTATTACACTAGAAACAGCAACAACTAATTCAAATATATCTCACAGAAGATTTTAAACTGTAAGTTTAAATAGTACACAAAATGTAAATAGTAGGATGGCACTACTTTCAGCAGCATGAAATAAAATCAAATGTTAACATTTCCTTAGAGACTTAAACATTATTTATTTCCTGGTAATACTTAATCTTTTCCCCAAATGCAAATTGGGCAGAGCATAATTAAGCTGCATTAAAACCTTTAGTAACTTCAGGTACACAATATTTTACTTTTAAATTATATTTAATAGCAGCTTAGGGTTGAATGGAGGTTTCAAGTCTAAATTTGCAAAGCTTTCAAGTGAGAAGTGGTTATTATCGTGTTATAAATGACTTAATAAATTGGAAAATAAATCAATGCAATGATAAATAGAATGTTTACACTGTGAATAGTTTTTTAAAAGATATCAAGAAAATGATTCTGTGGATAGAAAACCAGCAAGTGGCAAAAAATACTCTAAAATAGATCATGATAAAATTCTTAAGAAATTGTCAAGCAACTCGATTTAATTGAGAAATATTCAAACAGAATGATAAATAAATAAATTGCACGTTAAAAAATTTAAAAATGCTACTGTTTGGATTTTACATCACACTATTGTACATTGGATCGATAAAGAATACGTATTTTGTAGCAAGCAACCTGTAAATTCTTTTGCTTGCTGTTGTACCAGGTGGCTATTAAAATGAATCCCCTTTCAATCTTCATATCTCCAGAAAACATTTCAAATGGCTATCTAAACGTTTTCTGGAGAAATGAAGATTGAAACAGGATTAGCTTTTTAATAGCCACCCGGTACAAGAGACTTGGAGAATGAAGAAGAAATAGAGTAGCTTTTCGAATGTGTAATCATGCATCCCTCTGTGCAATTAGTTAATAATGTTTTAATGAAAGATTGCCTGCAAACAACTTCTATAGATAAAAAATAAGACTTAATTGTGAGATGTAAATGTTTCATGACTATGATATAATTCAAGGACGTGTTTTCAACAGGACGGAGCCACTGTATATACTGACATAACAATTAACAAAGCAGTCTTCATTACCCAGCAAAAATTGGTGAATTTAAAATGGTAATCTACATTACTTTTAAAGTTAACTTAATATTAATTTAGTTTTAGTTAGTTTAAAATGAATTTAGTAATAATATATAACAAATTAAAAAAATTAATGTTAATTTAATGTAAAGCCTTATTTACGTTAAATTGGTCAAAAATATTATACATTTAAAGTAAATTTAATAAAAAAAGGTTAATTTAAGAAGATGACTCGAATCAATTTCATGTAAATCCCTATTTAGGTTAGATTTATAATTCAAATAAATATTAAATAGATTTAATGTGAATATAATGTGAAATGTTCAGGCTTAGGTTTATTTTTGCACAGTTGACAGCTCTAGATTTCGATTAATGTGAATTTTTCTAAATAAACAAAATAAATATTTAATTTAAATATCAGTAATGAAAGAAAATCAATGATTACTGTAATTTAAAAAAGTTTCAACAAATGTACGAGGAGTACGATAATAAATCAAAAACAAATAAAGCAAGTGTACAAAAGGTAAATGAGGTTATAGAAAAACAGGGCGAGTCAAGCAAGTCCGCATGGTTTTAATTTTGATTTATATTATATTTATATTAGGTATATAGACAGGGTGGCCAGTAAAAGTGGTACTTTTAAATTCAAGGTTTCTCCTGGTTTTCCAGGTCGTAAAATATCATTTTTCCTGGTTTTTTCATATATAATATCACAAGTGGTCTAATTTTTTCCGACAAAATTTGTCATTTCAGATATGAGTAGCTTTCGCAACGAAAACTACGCGAGTCGGCGCAGGAGACGAGTGTAATTTTCCAAAAGCAAAAGCTACGAATGTCTTAAATGATAAATTTTGCAAGAAAAAAATTAGACCACGAGTTGTATTCGGCTTGACAATCCATCGAGCAAATTTTTATTTAGCATGTGTAGTTAATATTAATTTAATTAAATTTGACATTTCATTTTGACATAAATTTTTTCACTAAGAAAAAACCTCTAGTGGTTTTTTCACTATAAAACTAATTTCATTGGTCCCAATTTGAAAAATTCTGTAATTTGATTGGTTAAAAATGTAGTTGGATTGTCCTTCAAAAATTTACGTATAAAGTAGCCTTATTGATGATCAAATTATTTGTTTAGGATTAATAATAATGGAACATAAAACTTCAGTTGAAGCCTTTTTTTTTTATTGCCGAAAGAGCCTAAATAACCAAATAACGATCAAAAATCGAGCAGTTTAACTGAACTCGGTAAAATAGTACATACATTAAAGTATTTAGTGTTTCATAAGACGTCCAAGTTTAGAAAACGACCCGTTGCACTAAAACGTCTTATGAAATGAATACTTTATACTATTTTTTCAATTTGTCCTTTCGAAAACGACCCGTGTAGTGCGGACTTGGACACGTGCGCTAAAAACGTGTCTTATGAAACGAATACTTTATATGTACTAATATTTCTACTTGCGTGTTCAAAAGAGATTTATTTAAATACTGGAAACAGTTTTGAAAGTTAATACCATTAAACAGCTGTTCTTAAAATTTATTTACGATATAAATTTGAAAAGCAAATGCACAATTAGAATTTTCAGTGTCAGCATTAGTGTCCTACTTAACAAGGTAATCCCTAACAAATTTTATTTAAAAGTAAGTATTTTTCTAAGATTTAATGAATAGAAAATAAGGTAAATAGAAAAAAATAGTATAAAGTATTCGTTTCATAAGACGTTTTAGAGCACTTGTCCGCTACACGGGTCGTTTTCTACATTTGGAATCGTGCGCTAAAAACATGTTCTTATGAAACTAAGACTTGAATACTATTTTGTATTTGCATTAATTTGTAATCTTTTTAAAAAATACCTTAATTTTAAACAAAATTTGTTAGGGATACATACACTTCTCCAAGAAATTAACGCACCACCAAAAAATAACCAAAGGTTTGTTAATTTGTGTCTAGACCATGTATCCGATTTCAACGATTCTTTTTTTGTATGATACGTTTTTTATTTGAAAATGTGAATGTACTATTGTTTTGTGAAAGAAATTATTTTTTTATGAATACTGTGTGTACCAATTGCGATGTGTTTTTTTATAAAATTTGTAACACCCTGTAACGTTTAACAGTTACACCAGCAAGTTAAAATTCATATCGTACTCTAGCCGTATCGTTTCTTAACATTCTCGTTTTTGATTCACTTTATTATCTCTATTAGTACCGCAAAAACAAGTTTATAGCATGCTATGAAAAACAGGTAAATGTGAAAAGGCAGTTGACAGGAGTGTGTTTATTGTGTTGATAGTTGTGTTTTTTCCAATATTTTTGTCAATATGGAACGTTAAACACGAAATCTTACTCGTGAAGAATGTGCCCACGCATTAATATTGTCTGAAGAAGGTTGGAGTTATCGAAGAATTAGACAGCGAATTAATGTGGCTCATACAACACTTACTTGTCGTAGCTAAATTTGTAGACTTGGCGCTGTTACAAAACGTTGTCGTAAAGCTGAAAGTCACAAATATCGGTCATTAATTGGGGTTGTTTTTCGATTCCTTCTTTGTCCCGGTCTGCGAACATGATTGCCAGTCTCCCTGTATCTTAAAAAACTAATCTTTAGAAATACTATTCACAATCGTAATATTAGACGTACTAATATCCTTACCATGCCACAACACACAACATCTATATTTGAACGATCTTTTAGATATAATGCAGTTAAACTGTTTAACTTACACAAACCGGATTTGTCTGTCTCTTTACAAATGTTTCGCAAAAGAAGAAAAAGCATATTGTTAAACCAACAAAAATAATTTTAGCTTATTTTTCTAATTTCTAATTGAATGCACTATTTACAATTTCATTTCAATGTACTTTTTTTTTATATATATATATATATATATATATATATATATATATATATATATATATATATATATATATATATATATATATATATATATATATATATATATATATATATATATATATATATATATATATATATATATATATATATATATATATATATATATATATATATATATATATATATATATATATATATATATATATATATATATATTGTTTCTTTTTTTTATGCTTTCTGTGAACTGAAAAGGTTAAGAGATAAAGAATAGCTATGTAGCTAATCTTCGCCTTTTCAGGACAAATGTCTGTAATAGGTACATTTGTTAAATAAAGACGATTTATTATTATTATTATTATCTTTGTATCACCCGTGAAACAGTTGTATGAGCCACATTAAATCACTGTCTAATTCTTCGATAACTCCAACCTTCTTCAGACAATATTAATGCGTGAGCACATTCTTCACGAGTAAGATTTCGTGTTTAACGTTCCATATTGACAAAAATATTGGAAAAACACACCTATCAACACAATAAACACACTCCTGTCAAAACTGCCTTTTCACATTTACCTGTTTTTCATAGCATGCTATAAACTTGTGTTTTTCCGGTACCAATAGAGATAATAAAGTGAATCAAAAACGAGAATGTTAAGAAACGATAAGGCTAGAGTACGATATGAATTTTAAATTGCTGGTGTAACTGTTAAACGTTACAGGGTGTTACAAATTTTATAAAAAAAAACACATGGCAATTGGAACACACTGTATTCATAAAAAAATAATTTCTTTGAAAAAACAATAGTACATTCATATTTTCAAATAAAAAACGTATCATACAAAAAAAGAATCATTGAAATCGGACACATGGTCTAGACACAAATTAACTTCAAACTTTTGGTTATTTTTTGGTGGTGCGTTAATTTCTTGGAGAAGTGTACTTTGTTAAATAGTTTGATAAATGGTAACTTGGAAAATTCTAATTCTGCATCTGTTTTTCAAATTTGTGCAAATAAGTTTGACATTTTAAGAACAGCTGTTCAACAAAACCAACTTTAAAAATAAAATGTTACTGTTTCCACTATTCAACTGAATCTCTTTTGGACACGCAAATACGTACCCAAATGGCTTCATTTGGACACTTTTTCAGTTTTTTTTAACGTACCAAAAGAATAATTGTTGCCGAGGCCGTTTGCGGACGAGACAGGACAATCTCGAGGACACTAAAGAATTTCGCGAACAACATTTTTTGTGCAACTGTCAAAAATATGTAATTATAGATTCCAATGCTTGTTTAACTTATTGAAAATAAAAAGGCGGTTTTCATGTTGCAGCGTTTCTACGGAAATAGCATACATAGAACAATTAGTTTTGTAGAAGATCGTAAAAATGGGTGAAGATACTGGCAATAAGTTACTGAAGAAATGCAATTTCGCATCCTATATTGTGTACGCAATGTGCCCACTTCACGTACGGTTGCACAAAAAAGTATTATTTTTTTCAATATTTGCTTAGTAAGTATGTGTATAATGTGCTACATGTTTTTACGCTACATGTTAGTAGCCTATTCCTAAAAATTTCCGACTTTGATCACTATTTCAAGGTTTCTTCCCGTTTTTTTCCCAATTGTGCAAATTCCAGGTTTTTTCCTGGGTTTCAAGATTTCCAGGTTCACTGGCCACCCTGATATACCTCCTGAGACTGTTTACTGCAAACTGCTAAGCACATTGAAAAGACAAATGTTAATTTAAAAATCATGATGTTTGATCAAAGTATTTGACTTGATGTTTAGCACGTACTGTGCTAAAATTAACCTAAAATTTATATAAATTTACATATTTTAGTAATATCTAGTTATTATAGAATTTGGCATATCTGCCATCGTTTCAGATAAACCGATGGATATGGACGTTACTATATATGCCCATGATGGTGGGTTCGATTACAGGTAGGGGTATAATATGTAAATTCTAATTGTGTTTCTAGGTGCGTTTATAAATCTGTACAATAATCTCTATAATAATGTATGATTAGAAAATACTAGAGAAAATGCTTAAATTAAAAAATAATTTTTAAAATTTTTCTTTTTGGTTAATTTGATAAACATCTAATGTACATTTAACTTGTTAATTTAATGTAAGTTTTATTTGATTAACATCAATTCTATATAAATTTAATGTTATCAATTTAAAGTTTATATAGTGCGCCCTTTTAGAGTGTTAAATTCACATTAACCATACATTTATTTAAAGTACATTTAATGTAAATTTAATTTTAAGAATGTTTGCTGGGAGCCACCAGTAACTGTTAAAGCCAGCTTTAGTGGATTGGTGGTTAGCATGCTTGCTTCATAATCCAAGTCTCAGGTTCTATCTCCAGCCGAGCTGGTAATTTTTCATAGTGGAGAAAACTTATAACAAACTTCTTCTTAGATAAGGAAGTATAACTATTTCAACAGATTCAACTAAATTGAAGTAAGGTTGACCATGATCATAACAATTGGTGCCAGAAGGCACGAGGGATGTCCTGCCACCCCAATTCCTTGCCCAGAAATAAGCAAAATCTTAGATAATTAGTATAACTTTTCGTTATTTGATAAAATTTGCATTTATGCCAACTATCAGACTTTCCACAACACTTTCTGGGACTTGCATCTGCTAATTTTTTTAAAGTTAAAAATCCTCTGTGACATAACCTACATGATCAAATATAATACAGTAAACAACATGCAGACAATAGTGTAATAAGAAGTGCAAACTTCAGACATAATTAAATCGTTAGATTTTCCTTTTATATAACAGTTACACTTTCAAACATATTTTAATTTAAATCTGACTTTAGTGTAATACGTTCAAAATAGTTAGCTAAATATGGTTAATAAAACTTCAAATTTTGAAAAAACTATAACCTGCGTTGCTATATTCTTATGATCATTAACTTACCTTTGAGAGCAATGAAGTCAGTTTCATATTTTTTTAGTTTTTTAACTTTTATATTACAAGCCATTTTCATAAGCTGCCTGGCAGACTCCTCTGTACGACATTTCTTTGGTAATGACACTCGAAAGTATTTTAATATTCCTTCAAAATCTAATTGCAACAAGTCTTTCTTACACATCTATAAATTAAATAATATGTTAATTTAAATAAATAATTTTAAAAAAGTTTAATTACAAAAATGTATTTACCATAAGTAGAGCTAATGAAACTTGAAACAATGTATCAATTCCTTGAAGTAGAAATACATCAATCACATGGAATACAAAAAATAATGGAAATTTGGCAGTAAAAAGTGTTAAGAACCATTGTGAAGCAAACATATGAGTCTCTACATGGTGTTCACTTAAGTGTTGCCATAAGGGCGAGAGTTGTTCTTCCATTAAACGATTTAATTGGTAAAGACGTAAATATAGATTGTCAAAGCCATCTTTATATAAATCTCTTAAACCATAGTCGTACATTAACTTTACCAAAACACAAAAAGCTTGTTCTTCTGGCATCTAAAATCAAATTTTACATATTAGTAACAGTAAGTAGAGAACAGAAGAATTACTTGCATGTAGTAATAATGTAGCTGCTAGAAAACTAAGGCCTTGACAATATCCAACTTCTGAATCGTAAACTGCATAGGCTTTACTAACTCTATAAAGGGAATCTTGCCCTAAACCACCAGCCTCTTTAAAGAAGTCATGAGCAGGAAATGTGCGTGCTATATCCCTTTGTATGACATTCTCACATGCACTATCCTAAAATAAAATAAGCATTGTTTACATTTTTGTTTTCTTTTAAATCAGTATACTTTTAAAGGGTACTTAAGTACTTAATTGCCCATATTACAATTTAATGATTCCATTAAGGGTCCTACACACTACACCGGCCGTCGATCCAGCAGCCTGCGCAGTTTAGAAACACGCGGTCCGATCTGAAAGTGTTTATATGAATCAGGCCGCCTGTGCAGCCAGAATAATTGGCCGAATAGAATTCTGTCTTTTCCTACACATACCTGCATAAACTGATAGTGTGGATGCAAAAAAGCCCAATTTCTTGTGCTTAGTATGGCATTCATACATCAAACATGCAAGCATGACTTCAGAAAACAAAAACAAAGAATTTTTTAACAAAACTAATTGAGCTTTATAAAGCTCCTTGATTTTCAAAAGTAAAGTCCAAAAAGTATACCGGGTGGGGCAATAGTGTGGGGAAGTCCGATAGCTTCTAAACGGTAACAGCTAGAAAAATCGTTCTAATATGGATGTAAACAGTGGATAGAGGCGCATCTAGAGAAATTATTTTCAAATATACAGAGTGTTGCAGAAAACTGTGGCACGCTTAAGGTAATTTTTTTTAAATAGAATGCCCCAAATATTTTTGCATATTTAACATCTAAGATCTAGACCGGTTTAGGTTATAATTTTTTTTTCAAAAAAATTGAGTTTTACATTATCCCACTTAACACTTAACCGCTTTCACGGCCGCAACTGTGAAGACGAATTTAAGTAGGGATTTTGTTGCAGGGGCTTGTAGGGTGCTCTTCTTTAAAAGAAAATGAACCCACCATGTACAGGGTGTTCAAAATTAATTTTTAAATTTGGAGAACTTCAAAGCTAAAATTCACAACTTTTTCAAATGGAACACCCTGTATATTTTGTACCTTTGTGATGCAGAATTAAATAACAAACATTATTTGTGCCTACGTCCCTATAGCTACCTGTAACCACTTTTGATTTATTGAGAAAAAACTGCAAGTACACAATTAAAAACATTTATTTAGTTGTCAAGTGTGTTGGTTGTTTTTGTTCAACAAAACATTAAAGCATCTAGCAATTGTTGTGCACGTATGCAAAACGTACATTTCTCGCAGTTATCGACCATCAGTGTTTAGTTCTAGTAGGCGTGTTAGTATTTTCAAAATGAATTTTAGTAATGAAGAACTTGTAGACATGACTTTTGTTTTGGGCGAGTCGGAAAGAATTTGTTTGCTTGCCCGCAGAATTTACCACCAACGGTATCCTGAACGGAGGCTCCCTAAAGTTCACAGCTTTCAAAACCTGCTCGATAGATTTGTGAGGACCGGCAATGTACAGTATTATAAAAGTGAACGAATTAACAATGTTGTGAACGAAGAAAATGAGTTATCTGTTGTGCCGGCAACAATTGAGAATCCCCATGTTAGTCAGAGAGAAGTGAGTTCATCTGTAGGAATAAGTAGACGTTCTGTTAGTTGAATCTTAAAGAAAAATAAGTTTCATGCATATCACATTCAAATGCACCAGGAATTAACTGATGACACCTCTGAAACCTTTACAGTTTTGTAATTGGGCCATAGGTAAAATGCAAGATGATGTTACATTCTTCAACAATGTTTTGTTCACTGATGAGGCAATGTTTCATAAAAATGGATTTCTTAACAGGCACAATTTCCATTATTATGCTACAGAAAATCCCCACTTTTTCAGACAACTTGATAACCAGCACAGATGACCCATAAACGTTTGGGGGGGAATTATTGGAGAACATGTAATAGGGCCACATTTTTTTATGGTACATTAACTGGAGCTATTTATCTTCATTTTTTGTTGAACTATCTGCCACAATTATTGGCCAACCTTCCTCAAAGGATCCGAAATGGGATGTGGCTTCAGCAAGATGGTGCTCCACCGTATTATTTACATGCAATAAGAGACTACCTAAATAATATCTACCCACATCAATGGATTGGAAGGAATGGACCCACTAAATG
This sequence comes from Agrypnus murinus, assembly GCA_929113105.1. NCBI lineage: Eukaryota > Metazoa > Arthropoda > Insecta > Coleoptera > Elateridae > Agrypnus > Agrypnus murinus. The sequence goes on from OV816024.1 coordinate 163,124,158, forward strand.
GCCTGCGAGATCTCCTGACCTTAAAAAATGGATTTCTTTTTATGGGGATATGTGAAAGAAATTGTTTATACAGAGACACCAACCACAATCCAAAATATGAAGGATAGAGTAATACATGCTTTTAGAAGTATCACGCCGGCAATGTTAAGAAACATACAAAGATCGTTCCAAAGGCGCATCGAAATGTGTGTCCATGCAAATGGGCAACATATGGAGCATTTGTTATAGTTTTTTTCTTTTGATTTGATGTCTTGATTTTTTAAATAAATATTTTTTTAATTGTGTACTTCTTGCAGTTTTTTCTCAATAAATCAAAAGTGGTTACAGATAGCTATAGGGACGTACATACAAAAAACGTTCGTTATTTAATTCTGCATCACAAAGGTACAAAATATACATGGTATTCCATTTGAAAAAGTTGTGAATTTTAGCTTTGAAGTTCTCTAAATTTAAGAATTTATTTTGAACACCCTGTACATGGTGGGTCCATTTTCTTTTAAAGAAGAACACCCTACAAGCCCCTGCAACAAAATCCCTACTTAAATTCGTCTTCACAGTTGCGGCCGTGAAAGCGGTAAACTGTTAAGTGGGATAATGTAAAACTCATATTTTTTGAAAAAAATTTATAACTTCTAAACCGGGCATTAGATGGCGCTAAAATTTTAGATATAAATAAACCTGCCAAGAGAGGTGTTTTAAATATGCAAAAATATTTGTGGCATTCTATTTAAAAAAAAATTACCTTAAGCATGCCACACTTTTCTGCAACACCATGTATATTTGAAAATAATTTCTCTAGATGCACCTCTATCCACTGTTTACATCCGTATTAGAACGATTTTTCTAGCTGTTATGTTTAGGAGCTATCGGACTTCCCCACACTATTGCCCCACCCGGTATTGGCATGACTTCTGAACATGAACTGACAAAATCACAATTTTCATACAACCGTGTGAAAGCATCCCCGATGGCTTGCACAGTTCGGATTTATGCAAAGTGTTGGAAAGGCTGCCTGCATGTATGTACAGTCCTTTACACTGGCAGAATAAAACTTTACCTGATCTTTGGGCTGTGCTTTCTTGATTTAGTTGAGATTAATTAAGACATAAAAGTTGTTTTGTGTTCTATAACGATAAACTTACTTTTGTGATAAGAATACGATAAGTATCCATTACTTGTAAGTTTTCTTCAGTGCCTGCAAGACGTTGCCATACCTCTCCTCTTAATGCTTCGGGTATACCAAGACGTACTAGTCCTGGCAACTGTTTTGGTTTCTGTTTTGTTGATTTCCAACGATTTAATACATCGGCCCAATTTTCCAAGACATCTTCACTACAGTCTTTTGATACTAAACCAGTTCCACTTAATAAAGGTTCATCACCATCTAAGATAATATTGTATAATGATACTTAAATTGTAGTATAAGATATTACATACCCGAGTGATATTCTTCTTTTGGAGTAATACTATCTACTGAAGTTATACTAGGAGATTGAATGAGACTAGATAAATTTAATGTGAGATTCAGTCGATTTCGATCTAATTCACCTGAGCTTTCCATACTTAAAACTTCGTAATATATGTCTCCCAAGTCACCAGTTACTACCTAAAATTGTTTTTAAATCTGCATTGTGAAATAATGCACTTTATAAATTCATAATAATTGTTCACATTAATTAAATTATTTTAAAAGCTGACCTAATGTAATAAGTTATATGCGTCATAATTTTAAACATAATTTTTATATAACTTACTATTTTTGATGAACAAAGGCTATCTAAAACAAAACAGTATCCACCTACTGATTAATATATCAGATTTCCTGAAGCTATTAAAAAAAATAAAATGTCTTGATTGTTTTAAACAGCTTTATGAATTCGTTGTTTTCACAGGAAACATTTCTTAACTGATAGAATTATTGGAAAATATTTACAGAGGAATAACTGGAGCACATCAATTAACCTTTTATCATTAAAAAGGCACATGATGAGATTTATCAAGCAACATTTATCATCTTTGGTGGTATAATTTTTATCAGTAGGAAGTTTTTATTGTCTGCTTATTAAAAAACATAATACACAAGTTATTGACCGTTAACTGAACAGATGCAATTTTAACGATATGCAAGTGATTCTAATAAACAAACAGTGGTTTCAACATTTTAATTTTATAGTTTAATAGCTAGCTATGTATTCTCTAAATGTGATGAGTCATCTTAATTTGATAACAAAAAACTTATCATTCAATTAAAAAGTTTCAATAATCCCACAGATGTGTACTTTATTTGCACTAAGAATCTATTATTATTTTATAAACAAGCTGATTATAAATTATTTCTAGAAAACTTAGAACTCTTAAAACTTTACTTACGTCTATTGAACTTTTATATGATTTATGATTAGCATTCTCTTTATATCTGTGGAGATTAATAATTTCAAAGTAATTTTCTATTTACCTCTTTTAAATTTAAGAAGAACTGTTGAATAAGAGATCTTTTTTGAAAATACCAAAATCGATCGTGTTGACCATACACTCTGACAGGTGTTTCTATCTGAAACCTTACAGGTTCTTGAATACCTCGAATAACCAGATCTACTGCAACCGTTATGTAAATGTTATTGTCTTTTGTTTCTATATTCAACGGTTCAAATGCAGGTTCTGTTGGGTCCCAAGCAGCAGAAATTAAGGTACAATTACGATCAGATGCTGGCAGTGAGCTGTTAGATCCCATTTGAACCTATAATATTTAAGTAATTAACAAAACAGAATTATACCATTAACTATATTAAATTACCATTTCTAGTAATTGCATATCGGAATGTCGAACATGGCGGCCTGGTGCAACAAGAACGCCAAAACATCTTTCAATATGTAACTGGGGTCCATTGTCAGATACCTGTCTAATACTTAAACATAACTGTTTTTCTAAATTAACTCTTAATTTGAAACCGCTACGATCTTTTGGTACAGTTGAAAATGTACCCTAAAAGTTATTTCATTATAAATAATGTACTTTAAATAAAAATTTTTAAATAATACCTTTCCATCATCTTCTTTAATTTCTAAACTAACTTCAAACACGTAAACAAGTGTTCGAGCTTCAGGCAATGTTGTTATGGAAATAGACATGTCAGCAGCTGAGGCTACTGAACTACTCATTGATCGTGGAACACGTTGGAATGCTTTTGCAAAACAAGCTGCAAATTATGTAATATTAATTAATATTAGCGTTTTTTTCTTTATTAATTTTAAATTTATCATTTTCATATCTTAAAGCTAGATCTACACACTGCATTTTAACTTGAGATTACGGTTCTTGTTTATGGTTCTGTATAACTGTGTTTACACATATTTTATTGGCAAACTGCAATTGTTTGTTTTTCGATTTCTAATTAAACTGCAGAGAAATGAAGCATACTATTTAGTAATTACTCTGCTTTTAGATAAAAACTTTTGTCATATAGTCCAGTCATATTAGAAACAATAACAGAAAGTTAAAATAGTCTTGAATTTCTGCATAGGCCTTTCCTATAATTTGTTAAATAACACCCTAGTAATCACAAGTATACAACATGGGTAAACTTAGCCTTTAAATGGCTTTTGTTTTTTTTTTTTTAGAAACTTATTAACTTTACCGAAATGAAGGCACTTAGGTAAAATAAAGTTTATTTAGATTAGATACTTTTTGCCATATCTCATCTTGCTTTCATGAAATTGAAAAAGAACGTATGTCATATAATACAGTCCTATTGTCCGTCTCATGTTGGGACTACAGTGGAGGAAAGATAGCCAATGTATTTCTTATAGGAGTTTGTGCTTCGTTGTTGCCACCTATTTCACTGTATGAATCTATAGAAATGTGGATTAAGATTCCAGAAGTTCTAAACCTTTGAAAATAGTAACCGAAAAAGTGTAATCGTAACCATACAAAAGAAGCATTTAAAAGAAAGTCTTATTAACATGTATTTGTTGTTTTATTAAACATTACTTGGGATTTTTACATTATACACGTATCTAAATATCCGATATTTATACTTATTAGTTATACTTTTTTGTTTAATTCTTTTGTCTTCAAATTCTTTCAACATAAAAATAACGACTGATGGTTAGCTTCTGTATGATCTTTTTAATCTTTTAATTCACAGGTAAATACAGGAAGCCCCAAACGTAATTTTAATAGTAAAATGATTTCATCATGATAAAATCAATCATTTGTTCAACTTGTTTCGAGAGAAACTTACAAAAACGGAAATTTAGGATTAGCAGCAAATGCAAAGGATTTTAGTAAACAATAAACCCTTGGTTTTTTCTACTTTTACTTCGCGGAACTACGTAATACAGTTTGTACTTACTGAAATTATAGTATAACGTTTTTTGTCGAAACTATTTGTCACCGCAAGCATATAAGCAAATTTCAGCAAAAAAACAGAAATAATTATTTGGTTTCAAATTTTGATAGCCTGTGCGTCTATAGATCTTTGGGCTTAGTTGTTTGGGTTTTATCATTTGTAATTATAGTTAACATTGTCGTGTTGTTTGTTGTAACTATTAAGATTGTAGTATTACATAACACACATAGTACATTATACATAAGTATGGCGGATATTGTTAAAAACAGAATGGGTTGTGTACTAAAGGTTGGTGAAAAACAGATTTTGTCAAATTTGATAAAATATCGCCTTACTGAGACTCGGCAGTCATCAGTAATTATTCAACAAGTTTCTAAAGAAACAGGTATTAGCGAAAAAACTTTGTTCTCAGTATGTCAAGAAAGTATTTCACCTGATGGAATAAAATCTTCAAGAAAAAGAGCGAAGAATAAAAATACTTCAAAATCGCGCAATATAACCCACTGTGATGGAATTAGGAGTGAAATTAGAAGAAAGGAACACGAGTTTTTTTCGCAAAATATACCACCAACGATGAACAATATTGTAGCAGCTGTAAATGACGATGAAAGCTTGCCCAACTTTAGTAGAAGTACGTTGAACAGATTATTACGTGATATGAATTTCCAGTATGTTAAGAGAGGACGACGATCTTATTTAATTGAAAGAGAAGAGATAATTGCATGGCATCATCGTTATTTAAGACAAATTAAAAAATATAGAGAAGAGGATTACAATATAGTTTATATTGATGAATCTTGGGTCAATCTTGGCCACAGCATCAAAGCTCAATGGGTGGATATGTCAATTAAATTATATCGGGACACCTTCATTCGAGGATTAACCACTGGTTTGAAAGCTCCCACAAAGCGTGGCCCTTGATTTCTTTTACTTCATGCTGGCAGCAAACAAGGTTTTATAAATGGGGCAGAGTTTACCTTTCTAGCAAAGAAGAACAGTGCAGATTATCATGATGAAATGGATGGAGCTACTTTTGAGACTTGGTTTAGAAATTCTTTGTTGCCCAATTTACCTGCAAAATCAGTTGTAGTAATGGATAATGCACCATACCATTGACGAAAAATTGAAAAGATACCAAATCAGTCTTGGAAAAAGAAGAAATACGATCATGGCTTTGGTCAAAAGATATATATTTTGACGATGATTACTTGAAAGCAGATCTATTGGACGTGGTGAAGGCTTTCAAATCTAATTACGACAAATACATTCTTGAAGAATGTGCAAAAGAATACGGCATTCCAATAGTAAGATTACCTCCGTACCATTGCGAGTTAAATGCCATTGAATTGGTTTGGGGTGATGTAAAACAGTATATCGCTAAAAAAAATACCACATTTAAAGAAGATGTTCGAAATTTAATTAGTGAAGCAGAAAAATGGAACAATTATGTTAACCATGTAATTAAAACAGAACATAACATGTGGCTAATTGATGGATTGATGGACGATATTGAGCCAATTCTTATAAATTTGGAAAGTGATAGTGAAAGTGACGTAGAAGATGAAAGTGATTTCGAGTGATTTGTGCTAATGCTGAACTTTTTGCTGTTGTACTTTTTATACTCATATTATTTGTTTTCAATTTATCACTGATTTTAGGTTGTAAATATGCACTGTAATATATATATATATATATATATATATATATATATATATATATATATATAAAAGCTGTACAATTAAAAAAGTGTAGTTTGATAATATACAATAATTTATTAGTTTTAATGTTTGTTTATTTAATAAAAACCAAATAACTATAATTTATAGTTGTACTTTTTTATTTACCTAAAATTCAAAAACTCGAAATAAATGTTTCTGACTTAATTATACTCAAAATTATTAGTTTTGTAATAGTACTGGTGTTAACTCATAAAGTATGGAACTGTCGAAATAAATCTTTTATTAAATATTTTTGAAAAAAATCCTGGAACACGTCAATTTTTATCTTAAATGAGACATATTTTAGTGTAGGTAATTGTTATTTGCAGATCATCTTTGTTTCCGAGTTATGGCGATAGCGAAAATATTTTTAAATGAAAACCCTAATTTTTTATGATGGATTTGGAAAGTAATTTCCGAGATAATTGCTTTTAAAGTTTTAAAACAAAAATTAAAAAACAATCAAGAGTTCCAAGTTTTAATTAAAAAAATTAAAAATTGATTTTTTCTATTTTGCGTCTATAATAGAGCTGTTAAAGCACCCAAAACAGTGCTTTAATAGCTCATTTGAGTGCTTAATAGCCCAACTTTTTCAAAGTTGGTAGCATTGAAAAAATAATTGAAAAAACAGAAGACAAAAACGTCACACAAAATTTGTGTCAATCAATGAATTTTAAAATGCCACATCACTGTTGTCAACTACCACAAAATTCCTAAATCTTGAAATTGCGGTTTTTTTTATTTAAAAGGGGAATAAAAGACGCAAAATAGAAAAAATAGTAGTGTTGGGTTCGCGATACCACCCGCGTATCACGACACTTGCGAGTCGAAACCATTAGCCGTGTGAAGTGTCGACTCCTTCACGACTCTTTAACGATACTTCGCATTTACACATCATGCATGCGCTAGTTCATATAATATAATTGAAACGAGCAGTCAAGATTCATAGCTAATACGTAAATCATAAACTAGGGATTAAAAAACAATTAGGTTTACGAGTAAATTCTGTTATGGTTATATATTTATGCATTAAGTACATTAAAAGACATTAAATTATTTATACACCGCATTTGTTCTAACATTTGCTATAGAAAATTAGTATGGGAAATCTGAAATATGCCAAATAGTTCGTTCTCGAATAAAAGTCGGTGAGATTAATAGTTGCAAAACAATTTAAATAATTTGTTATTATTCTTTTATTCGAAAAACGTACAAGAAATAATACATTACAAATAAAAAATAAAGATACCCAATTAATAAGACAATGTCTTATTAATTGGGTATCTTTATTTTTTATTTGTAATGTATTATTTCTTGTACGTTTTTCGAATAAAAGAATAATAACAAATAAAATTTTAAAAAAAGTTATGCTTGTAACGGGGTTCGATCTTGCATTCCACCAGCCCGTGCAGTTTAGCAAGCCACGGTTTGCCATCGAACCACGGAGGCGTGCGTCAACTTTTCAGGTTTCGGCTTTTAAATTAATGTTTTGCAAATAATTCATGAATTTATAATTTTAACTAAAAAATCTACAACAAAATAGTTTTATATGTACGTCTTATTCAATGATTGTTGGCCAGTTCAACAAATCTGCCTTTAATTTCTTTGTAAGAATGATCAAGCAACTTCGAATTGCACTCTAATAAGAGCAATACTGTTCGACACGAAGTGTCGCAACACTTCAAGTGTCACGACCACGAACAGTATCACGACACTCGACACCCAAGTTCCCATCACTAAAAAATAGCATAAAAAACTCGTTTCATAATTCATTATTGCACTCTTCTTTTTTTTAAATTTGGACTCGTGCAATAAATCTTGTCTTATGAAACTCGTTCTTTAATATACTATTTTATCAAAAAATTTGTACTCTTGATTTGAACTTTGATTGAATAACAATCAAGAGTTTAATTTTCTTAATAAAAAAATCAAGTATCCATGTAACAAGTGACTTAGCATTAAACTTATGACAGTTCTTCAAAGAATTCTTTTTTTTTTATTAAAACTTGGAACTCTTGATTGTTTTTTAATTTTTGTTTTAAAACTTTAAAAGCAATTATGTCAGAAATTTCTTAATACAGTATCATACTTTTTTAGCATATTTGATTTTAGCATTGCATTATCTTTCCAAATCCATCATAAAAAATTAGGGTTTCCATTTTAAAAAAATTTCGTTATCGTCATAACTCGGAAACAAAAGACGATCTACAAATAACGATTACACTAAAATATGTCTCCTTTAAGATAAAAATCAACGTGTTCAAGGATTTTTCTCAAAAATATTTTATAAAAGATTTATTTCGATAGTTCCAGACTTTATATGCGCACTACATGAACAGCAGCAAATTTTGAAATTTTGTTTTATTACCGCTGTCAGAAGAAGTGACTACCTGCAATATAACTTGCTCGAACCTTAGGAATTATAAAGGTTTATGCAGTTACAACTACAATATTTAGAAAGTGTTTTTAAAAATTGCTTGCAAGATGTTTGGCAATCCTGTTCTCCATAAGAACACTCACTGTAGTCTCAACGTGAGACGATCAATAGACCAGCAATTTTTAGAGATTTCGTATTCATCATGAGGTAATTAAGAATAATTCGCTGAATGAGAAATATGATCAGCATTTCTTCAGCAAAATTTAGGCAAGCGATATTATTGTTGTTATTGACGCTAGTGAGAATACACTGACCTAGACAACTTTTTTTATAGAACCCAAAACATACAGAATTTCACCTATTTTGAAATCTTTCTTTTTTTTTACTTTGTATCATTTCAATAAGATGCAGTATTCGTTTTAAGAGCTTATAAAACCATCACCCTGTATAATAACCATGACAAGTATAGCAATTTCAGAAAAGGGAAACAATGAGTTTTCCAACTGTAAACAAATATACAGGGTGTTCCATTTGAAATCACAAAGTTGCCCTATCCTCTAAAATAAACTGTCATTTACGGTTAAACCAGAAAAACGACGGATACTCAGAAAAAAAATTGACTGGTTTTTAATTGACGCATTTCATTATCTCAATTACCTACTTCAAAAGTTATATAGGTTTATAAAGAGTTAACACATAATCTGAAAATGCAATTTCAAATTTTTTAATTATTTATGGTCCGAAATTAAATTTCATCCGATTTAAAAAAATTTTCTTAATTTAATTAAAAAAAAAAAAACTAAAGGCACGAACACGGCTTGAAAATACTTCAATTTTCGAGAAAATGTTGTCATGTGTTTATATAAAAAAAATACAGCATTGTAAGTTAAATCAGTTTCTATAAAAGGTCACGGTTAAGTAAGTAGTGGTAGTAATAAGTTATCTATTAACACTGTAATGAAAGATTTACTGGAATAGAGTTCAATGATTAAATATGTTCCAAGAGCCTAATGAAAATGTATGTATTCATCAGAAATTGTTTATCTTATCAATTCTAAACAATAACAAAAACATGATTAAGGAAGACCAGGAAACTACATGGAATTTCATTTTAAATAATAGTTGTTTACATATTATATTAAGGTTGTGAGTGATAAAAACCACAATGACTAATCAAATGAGTCTATTTTCTTAGTTTTAAATAGATACATGAGGAAAAAACCTTTTAGGCTTTCAATAATTGCATTGTACGTCAAAATTTCCATAACAATGATGATTTTACACAACTTTGAAGAATAATAATGTTCAATACACCTCAAAAAATTCTTGAAGAATCAGTCTTACCAAAATATAAAAATCTTAATTAATAATGGGAAAAAAAGGTTGAGCAGTATTACAAATTCATAGATTAAAAGCACATGGTGTTTTACCGTAGAGGCTGTAATATACAAACTAAGCAAAGCTAATATACAAACTTTTTTATATAAAGAAGCTTAAGGATTAAGCACTTTAATATAAGATTCTCGTTAAAACATTACCATCATCTTTAGTTGAAGTTAAGGACTCTGCACACTGCACCACAGTTTGACAACATCTTAAGCTATAAATGAGAGCTTAACATATTTTAGGTCAATTAAGCTGGCAGTGCAAAGTGACCAGAATCCCATGGAACCCATTGGAGAATTAAGTGCTTTTTGAGTGCTATTTAACTACCGAACCAAAAATTTAAGTGCTCGTCAATTAAAAAAAAAAGGTATGTTTAGCTAGCTTAAGATTAAGCTAGCAAAGCATTATCATGTACACGTGAGCTAAATCATTTCTGCATACATAATAATTAAGTGCTTTTTGAGTCCTATTTAACTACCCAACCAAAAATTTAAGTGCTCGTCTATTTAAATAAAAAAACGGATGTTTTGCTTTAAGTTTAATAAGCTAGCAAAGCATTATTTATAAACGTATGTACACGTGAGCTAAATCATTTCTGCATACATAACAATCAAGTACTTTTTGAGTGCTATTTATGATTATTAATTCATTAACAATGTAATGTAATGTAATGAACAGCTCCATCTGGCATAAAGATATTTTTCTAATAACACTATAAGTACGATCATCTAAGGGTTGAGCCTTCACTTCATCACTGCTGAATAATTTTGACATAATTATCAAAGGTGCTTAGACAAATGAATTTGCAGGAAAAGGATACAAAATTGCAATTTCTTTATTAACTGTACTAATATAAACACCAATAAATAATTTACAAACAATATCCATTTATGCAGGAAATAATCATGCCGAATATTCCGTGTGAATGTAAAATAGCCTGATTAAATTTTGACGACTTCTTGTCAAAATGTTTTGCTCTAAAGAAATACTTTCCGAAAATGAAAACAGGAAATAATATGTGTAGGATAACATTTATTTACAAACACGACTCGTTTCAATGCAACCACGATTAAAGAACTGAAGCCGTATTTGTTAGGTTCATAAACAAGAACGAAGATAAGAAGTTTAAATTTAAGCTACCAAAACATCCGTATTTTTTTAAATGGACGAGCACTTAGATTTTTGGTTGGATAGTTAAATAGCACTCAAAAAGCACTTAATTATTATGTATGCAGAAATGATTTAGCTCACGTGTACATGCGTTTATAAATAATGCTTTGCTGGCTTAAACTTAAGCTAGCACAAAACATCCGTTTTTTTAATGGATGAGCACTTACATTTTTGGTTAGCACTTAAATACTCGGCGCGTTGGGTGCCGCAGTTGCTCACACCGGTACAAAACTGAACCGTTTTGAGTGGTTCTGGTGACCGTTTGGCACATTTTCGCCGCAATCCGAAGGACATTTTACGTCGTTTCATAACCGTTGATGAAACCTGGGTAGTCCATAACTATAGTGATGGACTAGAAAAAGTGAGTATACGAAACAAAAAAATTACTTTTTAAAATGTCTTTAAAACTTCACTATTTGTTTTACGAAAAGCTACATGTTTTTATCACATGCAATGCACCACTGGCTTTGAAGAAATTTATTATGAAATGAAGAATTATAACTTGAAGAAATGGCGTGCTTTTTGAAACCAGATTTTACTATGTGACGGTACCGAGTCATGACGTGGTTACAACTATAAATATGCATTTTATAAAAGAGTAGACATAAAGTAGCCTTTAAATCTGTTGTATCCTAAATTTGTATGAGTTTTTCTTTAGTTTTGCCTTTCTAAATAATATCGTTTACACTTCGTTTCGTCAGAGTGCTTAATTAAAGTTGTTAACTCGTGGTGGTTACTTAAGTGATGAATTACTGTACACAGTTTGGAAATATCTAGCAATGCCATTTGCATATCCAATCCATTAGACAATCTTTCATTGTTGTAATTAAGAACGTTGGGAATATTATTTTCTTTACATTTAGCACTAGCAAATACCCGGCGCGCTTTGCTGCGCTTTTCAAAAATTTCAAAAATTACCAAATTTGACAATTGACAACATATCTATATATATTTTCTTGTCACATCAATCTCAGTACCCATTTTTAACTTCCATATATGGGCTTTTCGCTGTTATTTCGGACCACGATGGCCGATCAGAGTCCAATTTGGTCTTATTTTCTATTCTGGGCCAAGACCTTTCCAATGATACCAATTTCATCCAAATCGGTCCAGTGGTTGCGGAGAAAATCGCATACATACATATATACAGACAGACAGACAGACAATCTTTCCCTTTTATATATATAGATTAGCAAATTTATGAAAGATTTTAATGTTATGGGGATTAATGTTATGATAGATGGTCTAATGCTCCGAATATAGTTATTATGGCACTCCTTTGATAAGATTTTACATTCCATCCTTAATCTACTAAATTCTAGATAATCCTCCTTACAATGGACCAACTATTTTTAAATGACAAGCGTTCTTAAAGATCCTTAACACATTTCACGTTAAAAACAGTATCAACACACAGCAGTGGATGATGATAAATGAATAAACTATGACTTATATTTATTACAACTTTAGAAACTGAAAATTTAAGAAAATAAATTATAAATTGGCAACGTCGCAACAGATTCAAAAAAGAATCTATTGTTGATTAAACAACTGATAGGGCAATCGATTCTGGATAAAATATATAGGGTGTCCTATTTAAGAAAGGTGTAGTTTTAATTGTCACGCTTCTATGAAACATCATGTATTGTTGTAAATATCTTTTAACTATAGATCTTTGGCATTTTGCTAACCAAGAAACTTTTTTATTGAAAGTTTTTCACGATATTTACTAGTTAAGGAAACATCAAATAATTGTAAGTGGATACCCTGTATTTGATAAGATTATTTGAAATTTCATCTTATACACATTTATATAAGTTCATTAAATTTTTTTTTATTCCAATTATGATCATCTAAGCAATCAGAATACATGAGCTATAAGAAATAGAAAAGTTTTGTTAGTTATAAGCATTATAACAGCACAGATATCGACACCATCAATAAAAGGAAACATCTCGGTTAAAAAGTTTATTATTTAATTTATCTAAAATGAATCGAACAACATGTAATTATTTAAATTTTTGTTGTTCATATAAACAATTTGTTCATTTAATAGAGTATTCACTCCAACGCGAGCGCTACTGTAATAATATTGATAAAAAAAGTTTTTATTAAAAATGTATTAAAAAGTGGAAAAGTGTATACAGTTTGTGTCATGTAATTGTACTAAATTACAAGAATCACAATAACTTTTATGGAATTGCATTGTAAGAGATAATAATAAAAAGATCAATATTTTGGATAACTTAGGATTACTGTGAACTTATTTTTTTGGTAAATCATCTAAAAAGAAAATTATTTCTGAAAGAAGAATCAAATAAAGTTTTGTTGCATTGGAGAGGTATCGTTATCATAGGGTTGCCAACTTTTGAAAGTAGGGAGTAAGGACAGAGATTTATCTGAATGTTTTACGTGGAGTTCCCGTGTGAACATACCTCCACGTTCCTTTCAATGAGGAAGTGATTGAGATACGCTCAATCAGCGCGCAATTGCATAGCAATTGCTCCCAGTCAACTCACTGGTCGGAGCGAGGTTGCCTATCCACCCTCTACTAGCTATCCAGGCTAGTACCGGAGCGATCGACTTAACACGTGCTCACCCGCCGGTACCCTCTCGTCCTCTTTCATACGTGGTGAAGTACCTCGTCCAGCAATAGGACTATTCCCCCAACTTAACTCAGTTGAATCGAGAGAGCCCTCCAGTCCTATTTCATACCTTCACAAGCTCCTCCCCGAGACAGGGGTTGGGGCCACTGCCCGATCGAATCCAACCTCAATTGTAGCGGGACTTGGTTTTTTAATGGTTTTGCCACCCCGATCTACCAATACATAGGCTTGGTGGGCCCTCGACAGAGCTTTGTTTAAGCCTACACGTTATAGATTCCCAGTGTGTACCCGTTAAGGTGAAGTTGTCTTGATTGTGAGAGGCTATGTATTCGCTTCAACTCTCCTTAAGTGTAATGGCATTCAGAGCTTCTCCCAATCACTGTACCCGGCTGCAGTCCGGATCATAGGGTGGTCGGGATAGCTCCTATGCACATTTACCTGGCGGCATGCAGTTTCCCATATGCCAAAAGGCGGGATAAACGTCACTTCGATTCTCCTCACTTAAGATTCAGTCAAACAGCGGGTTCCTTTGGTGACCATAAATGACCTTATCCAAGGCGAGATTCGAATCCGCCCACACCGGTATCATATACCAGGGCTCCCCCTGATCGGTATGAGTAACCGTCGAGAATTCTCACGAGTTTCTCTACCACACACTTGACCTGACAGCTTCATCCATTGCCCAGTTTCCAAGGAAACAAGGATAAGGTAGAAGACAGCCAGTTTTATGGGTGAACGTCGTGTGGAGGGAGTAAGGACAGTCAAGAACTTCCAGAAACGTTATTTATTATATTCATTTACAATAATAAAGATTTTCTACTGCTATTTAAATGAAAACAAAAGGCCAATGTAGTAATTCCAAAATTAATTAATTAATTGTAAAATTCCAAAAAGAAATAAAACAAGGTTTAGAAAACTGCAATATCTGCTTTTCAGAATTAGAAAAGCAACAAATCATTAATAAAAACCCACAAATACCTAAACTGTATGGATTAGTCAAGACACACAAACAGAATATGCCAATAAGACCAGTTGTATCATACATCAATTACAGATTATTAACACGATAGGTTACAAATCGAAATACTCTGTTAGAAATTCATTAGAATTAGTAGATAAGCTGCAAAACATACATCTTCCACCACATTCAAAACTTGTTAGTTTTGATATTTGCAACATGTTCTCCAGAATACCCCCACAAGAATGTATTCCTTTATTAGATAGTTTCTTGATCAATAATAATATAGAATTAGTTAAAAGGTTAGAGTTAATTCAATTATTTGACCTTTGTATAAGTCAAAATTATTTCACTTTTAATAACATAATTTATTTACAAAAGGATGGTTTACCTATGGGTAATTCTCCAAGTCCTCTATTAGCTAACCTATTTATGGACAAGTTTGAAGATCGAATATTTGAATTAAACCTCTCTAAACACATTATCTTCTGGTTTCGTTATGTTGATGACATTTTAGCTTGTTTTGACAGTTCTTTTGAGGTTATCAATGAATTTTTAATTCTTATAAACAGTATCCACCCTAATATAAAATTTACACTAGAAACAGAACAAAACAGGGCTATAAACTTTCTAGACTTAAATATCAAGATTAACGCAGACAATCTATTTGAATTTTCCATATACAGAAAACCAACACAAACAGACATAACAATACCAAATGAATCTTGTCACCATAATACACATAAAATAGCAGCCTACAGATCATTAGTACACAGAGCTTTAACTATTCCACTAACAAAATCAGATTTTAGCAAAGAGATATCAACCATTAAACAACTAGCACATGCAAATCATTATAATCCGAACATGATTGACACTTTAATTAAACAAAAAGATTATAGGTTAGCTATCAAAAGAATATATCCCATTGACAATCAAACAGAAGACACAAATTACATATCTATACCATATTTTGGCAAAATATCAGAAAAAATTGCACATATACTAAGAAAAACCAACAATTATAAAATAACATTTAAAACCAACACTAACACTTTTTCATTTTTATTTAATGCTAAAGACAGAACACATGATATCATGAAATCTGGCATTTACCGTTTAAATTGTTCTTTTTGTAGTTCGGTATATATTGGACAAACACTTCGAAATTTTGACATAAGATATAAAGAACACGTACGTCATTACAAAAATAAACATCCTGAAAAATCGAATTACGCCAAACACCTTTTAGAACAAAATCACACAATGACTCCTCAAAATAATATTAAATTCCTACATTTTTGTAATAAACGCAAATTAGACATTTTAGAAGCCTTTGAGATATACAAACACAAACTCAGGGTACCTTTAATGAATGAACAACTTGAGCTCAGTAATTCTCCGTTACTGGAAGTATTAGATATTTAATTCTGATTATTATTATTATTTTATCTAGTTACCTATTTTGTATCTACCTTAGCGACGTGTTTGTTTATAATTATATTACCTTTGATAATGACAGCATAGCTGTCGAAACAATATTGTCAGGTTCTATTTTAATAAAACTGTGAAACTTTTAATAATCTTTATTTATTTAATGTAGTAAATCAGCTAATGTCATTAAGGGCTCTCTTGAATGCTCGCGAAGCGGTTCTCTCCACATATGCACAAGTTTACCTCTAGTATAAGTTCAAGGGATAGTTATTATAGAATCCAAAGTTTTTCCAAATTATTGTTATTTATAGAATCTCACTACATCGAGGTTTATTAGTTATGGTAAATAATATTATCAAAATAATTTAAAAGCTGCTACTCAGCATTACAGAATTTTCGAAAATCTGATTTAGCATATTTTTCAGGCAACTTTTGGCGTCATTGTCAATATACTTACTAGGCAGTGTAATCAATTAATAAATGAACGCACTGTCATTAATAATTGTAAAAAATCATCAAACAGTAATTAATAATAAAAAAGAAACAAACAAAAAAGGATCGTAAATAACATTCATTAAAGAAGCAAAAGACATGAACAGACAGCATGACCTACTGGAAAGCACCCTGAATTTTCGATTTCAAAACCCCCTTCTATAAATAAACATTTTTTTTTATAATTGTAATGTTTAAAAAAGGAAATAACTTACAATTAAATACTAATATGTTATGTATAATCATTTAGTTTTATTTTTATTTAACATAAATATACAGTTTAAACAATGACTATAAAATTAAGATATACTTTTATATAATTTTTTTTTATAAATATTATATTTATAAAAAATGTTTCTTTATAAAATAAACCATTCAATAAAGAAACAAACGCAAAAGGATGAAAAATGACATTCATTAAAGAAAAAAAAGACATGAACATACAGCATGGTGGGCTGGAATACAAGCTGGATTTACGACTACAAAACCCTGGGTCTATTCCGGTTCGGGTAATTTTTTCTTAATAAAATATTTAATATATTTTATGAATAAATATTTTGTTTGTAATTATAATATTTACAAAAAAGAATAAATAGATAAAGTTATCTCTTAATTTTATAGTCGTTTAAACTATAAACATAAAACTAAATGATTATGCACACCACATTAGTATTTAAATGTAAATTATTCCTTGTCCTAAATATTATTTTAATCATAAAAAAATTGTTTATAACATTTTATTAAACAAAATTACCGGAACTGGGAATAGAACTCAGGTTTTGTAATAGTCCAACTTTAGTCCAAGTCGGTCATACTATCTGTTCATGTCTTTTGCTTCTTTAACATATGTCATTTATCATTTTTGTTTGTTTGTTTGTTTGTTTGTTTGTTTTTATTATTAATTACTGTTTGATGATTTTTTTACTGATTAATATGAATTAATCAACAATTAATGTTAATTCATTTATGCATGGTATTTTTGGTATCACTGCCTGAAAAATCTCAGTTTCTCTGAATCTATCCCTCTCCAAAAATAATGTGTGGTAGGGGCCTAGTTCGAGAGGTTCTCCTTACCGCTGCCCCCAGCAGATGGCTTAATGGTCAATCAGTCCATAATGTAAAACTTCAACTACGGTTTATTAATAATTAACGCCGTTCAATTAATAATTAATAAGCCGTAGATTAGTTGTTAGTAGAAGTTTAGGTATTAGATATTTAGTAAAATATACTTCTATGTAATTTTCGAGGTTGGCTGGTCATTACGACACTGGATGGTTTACTACATTATACTATACTATCCATTTTTTTTCTAGAGTCCTCTGACTTTGATACCGTATTGCTCGAAAACTACTGAACCAAATTAAATATTTTAAAAACGATCAAATAGTAAATTTATTTCTACATGTAACTGTAAAATATCATATTTCTAACTGATATACTTTTATTTTTATTGGACGATATATAATAAAAGGTACCCATTTTTAGGGACAATTTTATTGAGAGTGAGGTAAATTTTTTTTTCTCAGATAGTATATCTCATATATCTATGAGATTTTTGTAGGGGTTAGAAAGAAACCTTGTGGTTGTTATCCTATTAATTTTCGGACAAAACAGTGTTTCATCTAAAATATATATAAAAAAATAGCGAACTATGCGTTCTTGTTTATTAATGAAGATAGCGTCAAATTTTTTTCGCTAAATTAACACTTTTCATATGTAGACATTATTTTCTTTAAAAAAATGTTCCGAATTTTAACAATAAAAGTGCTATAACAAAAAAAATCGTTTTTTGTCAAAACCGCTTGTCATCAAAAATCGTTTTATTGTTTCCGCGTTTTTATTATTAAAATTAAAAACATTTTTTTGAAAACAATAATGTCTACACATGAAAAGTGTTGATATAGCGAAAAATTTTGACGCTATCTCTATTAAGGAGGTTACAGCGGATCTTTGCGGGGTGAAGGGCAAGGGGATATCTCCTATGCTTTTACATAGGCTCTAACAAGAAATACCAATCGATAAAAAAATAAATTAACATTCTTAAAACTGAACAAAATCATTTTATTATGAATGCCTATAATGCATTTATTAATTATTTGTATATATTAAAATAATTTAAGTCGATTGGAGTGCATTTGTTTAATTGTTGAAAGTGTAAATATAAATGTAAATAAGTTAAGAATCGTGGCAACACCTCAAAGAAATCAATCGATTTTGTTGGTAGCAGTGTTAGGTTTCAGCTTTCGATTGAGTTGACATCCTAACCTCCAAATGTCAATCCCAAAATATAAGTGGAAACATGTTGAATGTTTTGTAATTTTGTATGCAATTACAGATGGGAATATTCTATTTTTTAACTTTTGTCTAGTCTAAAGATTACAATCTGCTAAGCAGATACAAGAAATATATAAAAAGTTGTTGAGGTTTAATACATATATTTTTAAAATTAGTGTATTTGTATTACTGATTTCGTGGATATTCTGATTGTGATGATAAATTGTATTCATCACATTGCAAAAGGTAATTTTACATTTTGCAATATTTCCGTCGAATTAACATTTGTATTCTGATATTATTAACGCAGAAGACTGAATTGTTCAACATAATTTGATTAATAAAATATATTATTAGTTAATACAATAAAATATAGATTATTATAACAGTCATTATATGTCATCTTTCTGTTCTGTTATTTGAATTCGCGCGCTATGAGGTGTTGTCACATCTCTGCTGTCTTTCCACATATGTCGTGAAAAATTCTTGTTTTGTTTACTTTAAATTATTATTGTGCATTAACTAGACACAAGATTTCAAAAATATTGGGCAGCATTGTTCTTCGAATATGAGAGTATGTCATTTTAGTTTTTTATCAGATTCCCTACATTTCTTCATCATAATTTTTCGTTAAAACTGCTAAAGGTTAGACGGTCTCCATAAGAGCCCATGTTAAATTCTGGATTTTATTTTCCATTCTTTTCGGTAATGGTACACAAGAAGATTATAAAAAAAAGTTACCGAATAGAATAAGTGTTTCGCTGTATCCTCCTTAATAAACAAGAACGCATAGTTCACTATTTTCTCACATAAATCTTAAATAAAACGCTTTTTTGTCTGAAAATTAATAGAATAAGAACCGCAAGGTTTCTTTCTAACCCATACAAAAATCTCATAGATATATGATATATACTTTCTGAGAAAAAAATTAGTGAACTTACGTTCAAGGAAATTGTACCTAAAAATGGGTAACTTTTATTGCGTATCGTCCGATAAAAACAAAAGTATACTAGTTAGAAATATAATATTTCACTATTGTACGTAGAAATGAATTTACGATTTGCTCGTTTTTAAAATATTTAATTTGGTCCAGTAGTTCCCGAGCAATACGCTTTCGAAGTCAGAGGTCTCTAGAAAAAAAATGGATAGTACACACATACGTTTTCTTTTTTTCTTGAGCTTTTAACGGCATTTACCTCATCATCCGGTAAATTATAATCTGTAGTTTTACTCATTTTAATAGCTTTTAACAACAATACTGCACTAAATTGGGTAACTTAATACAGCTCATAGAAAATTTGATTCATTTTGCACGAACTATACTGCCCTGTTAAGGATAAAGGTCGTATCTGCATAACTGTAAGTTTTGAGAAATCAATAAAAAACTAATTGTTATTGTGCTATCCAAAGAGGTTTTTGTTTTATTTTAAAGTTGTTATTGCATATAAAGTTCTTATATAAAATAAAAACTTTAATATAAAATAACAAAAGCGCTTTGGATGGCACAATAACGATTAGTTTTTTATTGATTTCTCAAAACCCTTTTCCTATTCCTTTTTCTATAAAAAGCACGGATGAAGGACACACTCTTAGAAAGAAGAACGTGCTTCCGAAAAGGTCAGTTGGCAACCCTACGTTATCACCTAGTCTGGACCATTTTGGTTTGTTTACTAGTGGAAGGTTTTTACAAGTGACAACAGGGTTCTGATTTGGATGAGACCTATAAAGTAATGAAATAAATAAAGATTATTAAAAAGTTTCACAACTAGATAAAAATAATAATTATTATTATTTTTATCTAGTTACCTATTGTTGTATCTACCTTAGCGACGTGTTTGTTTATATTTATATTACCTTTGATAATGACAGCATAGCTGTCGAAACAATATTGTCAGGTTGTATTTTAATAAATACTGTGAAACTTTTTAATAATCTTTATTTATTTCATGATTATGGAGTTCCACAAAGTAAGGCTGGAAACAATAAACCTATAAAGTAAAGCGAGTTTAAAGAAAAGAAGAAATAATATCCCTTTTTATTCATTAAAGTGCAAATAAATAATGGCTTACAGGTTAGTTTGGAAAATTAAAATTCATCTCTTAAAAATTAATGTAACCATATGTAGTTTGAGAATTTGCATGAGGCTAAAAGTTTATAATTGCAAAACTAATTAATACAATCAATATAAACGTGATAATTGGATAACATTAAAATGGAATCTCATTTACCTGATATTTACAATTTTGAAATCCACTAGTCAAACTTTTGAGGTTATGTAGCATGACATTTAATAAGATATTGATAGATGACATTAGTAGTCATAGAGTAAAATTCACATTCAAATTAAAGAGGGAAGTAAATGATCATTTCAATAAAATATAAAATAGAATTTCAAATTATCAGATTCACATAGTGTGAAACAATTCAAAAATCTTAGAACCCAAAGGTGTTTAATTTATAGTTTATAGTGTACAGGTGTTCTTCTTCTTAAATTATGATTAAAATTTAGCTAATAAAATAAAATAAGTAGTTCCAATTCGTTGCTGGGAATACAAAGGAATAAGCGGCAATAAACAGAAATAAACGGGAATACGCAGGAATAAGCGGCAATAAACAGAGAATACGCGGCAATAAATGGGGAATACGCGGCAATACTGAGAAATAAACTCGGCAATAGAATAACACGGTCCAGTCTTCTCAATTTCCATTACGCATTTTATCTCAAACGCGTTTAAAAATAAAAAAATTTCTTCTGAAGAAGCGGGTATATATTGCAGTGTGCGCGGAAAAATAATGACGGCAAGTAATTATTTTTTTGTTTGAACGTTGAAAATCATTCACCGTTTCTAAGAATCGTGATTTGACACTTACCCCGTCAATATACGACGGTTAAAAGGCTAATTGATTAAAGGATTTCCTTATACTATACAGTGTGTAAATAAAGTAAGGAATAAAATTAAAATTTTTTGTATTATCACTATTTGGAAGAAAAGCTCGGACACGTCAACTTAATTTTTTTTCCTGCGAATTTTATGGACATCAATTTTAATTTTTTAGTTTACTACTGTGAGGAAAATGACGTCATCGACTTTTAAATGGAACTCCTTTATTTTCTTGCTAGAAATGAAAAGTATATTTTTTTCTGAGTTCAGCAATATGTGGTATTTAAAATTAGTATATTTTGAAATTTGGAGGACCAAATGTGATAACTTTCACGAAAATAATAATTTATCTTTCAACTCTTATTATTATTTTCGTATCAAAGCTAAAAAAAACAATTAGCAAATCGGTCTTGTAGAACTCGTATAGGAGAACTATCGCGGCATAGCTCTAGGCATAGTTAAGGGTTTGTCTATACAACAGAACAATACGATTATTAAACACTCAATGTTGGCTAATCCCCCTTCTCCTGAACCTCCAAGACTTTCAGGAGCACAACGCCGTAAACTAGCAAAGCAGGCGGCATTAGAAAGCGGAGAGCCCATTAGGCAACGTAAACCTAGGGCTAACCGTCGTCAGGGAAAACTGGGGATGTCTAAAGACCCAGATCAAAACCCAAACAAAAAAAAGAATTCGTTCGGATGGGAGCACTCCGTCACCATCTGAACATCAAACTATAAAGAAAAGAAAAAAGGATGCACAATCCAAACCCATCTCTTCGACTTCAGGGCAGACTTATAGTCAAACCCTGACCGCGAAAAAGATGGCAATTGTAATTGAAACCTTCCCTGAGGGCAAACTAACCCCAGAACAGGCTAAACAATTACAACAGTGTCTCACAAAGTTGATCTTTTCAAGTGATCCTGGTACCGGGCCTCAGTTCACTACCACGCGGGGGTACTTTATGTGACCTGTGCCAACGAAAAAGCACAAAGCTGGCTACAAGATAAGGCACCAACACTACAGCCGTGGGAAGGTGCAAAACTTAGAGTAGGTCTGGCAAAAGACATTGTCAAAACCTCCAGGGTCGTAGTGTGGATTCCCACAGACCTTCTGGAGGCTAAAGAACCTGCAAAAATACTGGGGATGCTCAAGACCCAGAACAGCAATTTAAATATTGACGACTGGAGAATTATCTCCAGCAAGGCTAAATCCCAGGGGATAACTCTGGTTTTAGCAATAAACGAGGGCTCCATGAAGGAACTAAGCAGAGCAGGATATAAAGCCTACCTTGGATTAGCTCAGGTAACCTTCAGAACCTCGAAAAAACCTGAGGAAATCGTCAATGCTGGAGCTAGTACAAGTAGAGTAGTACACTTTCTGTAGACTATGGGCAACAAACAACATCAATGTTGCCCTAATTCAAGAACCCTGGTTATTCAGGGGCAAAGTTTCAGGCCTGGGCACTGTCAAGGGCCAATTGCTGTACAATAGAAACCTTGACAATGTAAGAACCTGTATACTTGTGGGGGAAGGACTTCAAGTTCTAAAACTGACAAACCTTTGTTACAGAGATCAAACAGTGATTCAACTGAAAACGCAATTGGAAGGAAATCTGAGAGACATTATAATCGCCTCAGCATACCTTCCATTTGACTCACCCAATCCCCCACCATCCGAGGAGCTCCAGTCACTGGTTGACCACTGCAGGCTCTCTAACCTGCAGCTCATTGTGGGGGCCGACTCCAACTCTCATCATGAGGTATGGAGAAGCAGCAATAACAACAGTAGGGGTGAGTATCTCTTAGATTTTATTGTCTCGAATGACTTGGAGATCTTGAATCGGGGGAACAAACCCACTTTTGTTACACGAAATCGCAAAGAGATAATAGACATCACTTTGTCTACCTCTTGTATAAGCTCTCAGATCATCCGATGGCATGTGTCAGAGGAACCGTCACTCTCGGACCATAGATACATTCGGATGGAAATCAATAATATTGATAAGCCACCTGTACAGTATCGCAATCCGAGAAACACGGACTGGGAGAAATATAGGCAGGACCTTCAAATTAATTTAGTAGATTTAAAGAAATCTATCAAAGACAGTACTGATATAGAGGTAACTTCTGCACATATACAGGAAGCAATCAACCTCTCTTACCAGAACAAGTGTCGGGTTATCCGAAAATCCACCAGTAAGGAGGTGAGGTGGTGGAATAATGATCTGGCAGAGCATAGGAAAAACACGCGTAAATTGTTTAATAATGCAAAAAGAACAGGGAAATGGGATGAATACTACCAATCCCTGACAGCATACAATAAACAAATCCGTAAGGCCAAAAGAAACTCATGGAGGGAATTCTGCCAGGAAGTTGAGAACACTTCTGAGGCAGCACGACTCCAGAGAATTCTGGCCAAAGATACGATTGAACCAGTAGGCACCATCCTAAAACCAGATGGGAAATACACCGAGACTAGCAGGGAAACCCTGGAGTTATTGCTTCAGGTACACCTTCCTGGCTCCCACATTCTTCAAGAGAATGAAGATCTGCACAATGTTCCACTTCGACCTGTAAGGGCGGAGAAAACAGATTGGCAGATATCGAATAGTATTATAACCCACGAGAGCATTGAGTGGGCAATAGACTCTTTCAACTCATACAAGGCTCCTGGCCCGGATGGGATTATACCCGTGCTATTACAGCAGGGGAAACCTATTCTGGTGCCCATCCTTTGTAGAGTACTAAGAGCAAGCTTGGCCACGGGTTATATTCCCCACGCCTGGAAGAGCTCAAGAATGGTCTTCATTCCCAAACCTGGAAGGGATCCCTCCCAGGCAAAGGCTTATAGACCTATCAACCTATCATCTTTTGTGCTGAAGATAATGGAGAAACTGATAGATAAACATATCAGAGAGAGTCTGCCCTCGGGTAGCTTGTTTCATCCCCATCAATATGCTTATCAAGCGGGGAAATCATGCGAGACCGCTCTTCATCACTTAGTGAGGAAGATCGAGGAGGCAATTGCACAACAAGAAACAGCACTAACAGCTTTCCTTGATATTGAGGGGGCGTTTGACCACACCTCTTATAAATCAATGATAGCAGTAGCGAGAAAGCGCGGCATAGGAGACACCCTATGTAGGTGGATCAACAACATGCTGCAAGGTCGAAAGATCCAATCTACCCTATCAGGCGAAACAATGGAGATTGAGGCTGTCAAAGGGTGTCCACAGGGGGGAGTTCTATCACCCCTATTGTGGAACATGGTAGTGGATGAGCTCCTTGTTGACCTGAATAGGCAAGGATATTATACCCAGGGATATGGGGATGATGTGGTCATTCTTATCTCTGGGAAATTTGACAATACAATCTCAGAGCTCATGCAAAATGCTTTAAGCACTGTGGAAAGATGGTGTGCCAAGGAGAACCTTAGTGTAAATCCTCAAAAAACGGCACTAGTTCCATTTACCAGAAGGAGAGACCTGGGCAGGATTAAACTGCCAAACTTCTTCAACAAGAAACTTGAATTGAGCCAGGAAGCAAAATATTTAGGTATCATCCTAGATTCGAAGCTAACCTGGAACCCGCAAATCAGAAATGCCATTAATAAGGGCAAAAGAACCCTCATGGCAACAAAGCGAGCCCTGGGCAAAACCTGGGGACTTTGACCACGCTTAGTACACTGGCTGTACACGGCTGTAGTTAGACCTAAAATAACCTATGGATCGCTGGTTTGGTGGACAAAAGTAGAACAGAGGCTAGCCAAGGAGCTATCAAAACTTCAGAGGCTGGCCTGCCTGTGTATTACGGGGGTGATGAGAAGTACCCCGACAGCAGCTCTGGAAATACTTCTAAACCTGCCACCGTTAAACATATATATTACGGCAGAAGCAAGAATGGCGGCTTTCAGACTGAACTACAATGGAAATTGGAAACCCAGTCATCTTGATGGGCACACCAAAATTACTTCCGTTGTAACCAGCCCACTGCTAGACATGAGCAGTGATACTATGCCTGCTAGGCAAAACCACACTAAACCCTTCACCACTCTCCTGGAGTGGAACGAAGGGCTATTACAACAAAGTCGTCAGGCAAATAAGCTAATCTGGTATACGAATGGCTCCAAAACTGACAGTGGCACAGGTGCAGGAATATTTGGGGAATCACCTCAGTTTGCTGCTTATGCATCGCTGGGGAGGTTCGCCACTATCTTCCAAGCCGAAACTCATGCCATAGACATCTGTGTACATGAGAATTTAAAAAGGAACTACCAAGGTAAAGAAATCCTTATCCTTACAGATAGCCAGGCCGCCATAAAAGCCATAGCTAGCAATCGTACTAACTCAAAATTAGTATGGGAATGCCGACAAAACCTAATAACCCTTTCAACCCACAATAGAGTAACCCTGATGTGGGTCCCGGGGCATAAGGGGATTAGTGGCAATGAGAAAGCTGACTCCTTGGCTAAGAAAGGAGCAGAGTATTTATGGGGCCAGAACCCGTCTTTGGAATTACCAACAACTTTGCTCGAAACTGGTTGAAAAGCTGGATAAAAAGACAGCACCACAACCATTGGAATGCAATTGAGGGGCAAAGACATAGCAAACTGATGCTAAAAACAACATCTGACAAATTGACTGATGACATTCTGCAATTAAGCAGACAACAGATTAGACTGGTGACAGGCCTTATAACTGGACACTGCAACCTAAGGAAGCATATGCATAGAATGGGGATTGGTAAATCTCAAAATAGTAAACAAAAATCAATTCACAATAGGTAAAATAGTACTAAGATTACCATATGAATGATAACAGAATAAGAATAATTATTTTCTGAAATTGTAGTTATAGAAAATTTAAAACAATAATATTTAATTTTTAGGTTAGGTCACTACGTAAATAACTATAAAAACTCCAATAAACGTATCTACACGGTGATTCAGTACTCAATGATCGGACTTTGAGGATAAGCTTCTCTGGTTATTAGAAACATAAATAGTAACTTTTTTTGATTAAATGAACTTGAAAATTTCGAAAATTTTGACCGACGTTTTTAGAAAAGTACGTATAATTGATGCAGGTCAGTGTTGTTAAGTCGAATAGAAATAAATGCAAGATCTTTAGAAATTGACACCATCAGCAAAAACGTGACATCTGTTTAAACAAGCACAACAAGAATGCAAACGATGCACATTCCATTTTAGATGTTAAAACAAAACGATCTATTAATCCGGGGGATTCCCCTCTATTCTAATAGTAAACGCAGACAGAAATGACATCATTTTAATACAGACCCATTCAATGATATCATTAAATTCGATATGTTATGCGTTAATAAACAGATATTAGTTTTAATTAAGTAAAGACATGTTTAGCTAATTTGATCTATCCATCAATAGGTATTGTTTTTTTATTGGAATTCTAGAATGTTTCATTATTAAAACCTTATTATTCTTTTTGATGTTTTAATTCAACGACCCTGAATGCTTGATGGATTTGTTTACATAGTCAAGTACAAGTACTGTTACGTTTTATTACTAAAAGCTGCAGTGTAAGGGGTTTGCAATTTGTTATCATTTGAGAAACCAAATATGTGTCACTATTACAGTACTATAATTTTTTATTCACAAACCTGCAGTATTGTATTACACATAGGGGTTAATGTGCCTATTAAGGAGGTTACAGCGGATCTTTGCGGGGTGAAGGGCAAGGGGATATCTCCTATGCTTTTACATAGGCTCTAACAACAAATACCAATCGATAAAAAAATAAATTAACATTCTTAAAACTGAACAAAATCATTTTATTATGAATGCCTATAATGCATTTATTAATTATTTGTATATATGTATATATTTACCGCTAGTGTATAAAGTGAGGTCCGTATGAACAAAGTTCACGTTTCAAGTGAGGTCCGCAAACAAAGTGAGGACAAGTATACGGACCTCACTTTGAAATTCGATAATATTTCGTCTAGAGCTTTTCGAAGCTATAAGTTGGCGATACTGAAAAAATGGGCTGGACCTCAGATGTTGCCAAAATGGTTAGAATTATACAGATTAGTTCAAGGAGTTGACGCCTGGAGTCGCTGCGCCAGATGTATATTTTTCAGACGTATAATTTCTTGTGTGAAGCTTGTATGAATGATGCGCAAAGTGAGATCCGAACAAGTGGCAACGGTGAAAATGAAAGTTATACACTATTGATTTTAATTCTATTACAGAAGAGAACGGAAATACCCTAAATAGCCGATTTTATTTCTTACGAGCGGAAATCGGTTTAGAAAAGTTGTATTATTGTGCTGTTACAAAATTTAAAACGATAGGGAAATATTTAGATTTAATTTCATAACGTCTGATTATTTGTAATTAGGCAATAAAACTAAAATACATTGTAAAAGAGATTAATAAATCTTCGAGGACTTGCAGCCTTTTTATTTTTTTGTATTAATTAAGAATAAAATTTTTTTTTTCGAATGACATTTCGCCTAATCAAGATTAGGCTTTTTCTAGTCTTTAATAGTATATTAAGGGCTTAATTGAGTGTCTTAGAGCCCGTGCAGTCACCTGAAGCGAAAACCGAAGGCGCTAAGATGATAAAGGGCTCTAAAACACTAATTAAGCCCGAAATGCGTACGTTAAATGTGCGGTCTAAGTTTAAATTAAGTTTAATTTAAAATAAAAATATTTTTAAAAGTCCTAAACTTCAAGTAGGTAGGTGCTATGGTCTATAATTATTCTTATTACTATGGAGACGTCGTAAACAAAAGTAGTAAAAGGGGGTGCTCCAATTTAGCGATTTACGCTTTAGAAACAGTCCGCAAAATAGGTCATAATCGCCCGAGCGGACATAATGTGTATTATATATCCAGGGACTAAAATGCATTTTTTTAAATTATTAATTAACACTTAGAAAACACTTTAGTCCAGTAGTATATACGCTATTTTTTGCACGTCCTAAAGGACTTAATCGCAAAAATTCAAAATTTCGAAAATTTAGTTACATGTCATTCGCACAATTGCCAAAATCACATAGTTTCCGGATAATAAATCCTAACATGTACCGCGATTACTTTTTTTTTGTTGTTTACTTGTTGTTGTTGTCAAGGAAACACTTTACTCCCTCAGGGAGTAAAAGTGCTACTTTACTCCCTCTTTTGGGAGACTAAAGTAGAGCCTTATATATCGTACGTGCAAAAAATAATAAAAGAGCATTCTTAAAACTATAATTCATCAAATAAAGACGAATAAACGCAACACAAAGATGAAAATTCAATTTAAGGAAGAAAAAAAGTTATATGAAATGACACAAATCTTTTTGACGTTTTTCGAGAAGTAAATTTTTCAATTTTGTTTTATAAAGAAGAAAACAAACATTAAAGAAATGTCCAAAATTTTAGATTCTATGCAAATCTTTAAATGGAAATAGCAATTGTCATGAACAAATAAACAAATGAAATTTTGTTTTTGTTTGTTTTTGGGCGAGGAATCAGGATGGCGGAGCATCCTTCGTACCTTATGGCACCGATTGCTATGATAATTTGGCCGACCCTACTAGAATTTAGCCGAATATGGGGGAATTCCACCCCAAGTAGGGATTTTTAACGTGCCAAACATCGCATTGACACGGGACCTACAGTTTTACTTCCTATCCGAGAAGGGGGCATGTTTTTAATTTTTCTCCGGTATTAAAAATTACCAGCTCAGCCGGGGATCGAACCTGCGATCCTTGGATTATGAAGCAAACATGCAAACCACTAATTCACCGAGGCTGGCAAGTTTGTTTGTATTATTGCTTTTAGAAAGAAAAGTTAGACGCAACATACTCTGCAGACTATTTTTCTGCATTTAATACACCCAATAATTAAATAAGTCATTTATTAAATTCATTGAAAAAAAATTTCATTACAGATTTAATCTTTAAATTGAAATAGTAATCATTATAATAATAATAATAATTAGTACAACCCATAACCTAAATCAAGGCCCCAGAAGCTATAAGCTTGTGCGGAAGGGAGGGGGCGATTATTATTATGTAGGCCCAATGTGCGGCTGCAGCCGACTTATAGATGGAACAGCGCAAATCCCACATTTGTTACAGCTAAGGAAAACTGCAGAAAACATTAACCAGATCTGCCAGCGCCGGGAGTCGAACCCGGGCCGCTTGGGTGAAAGTCCGGCACGCCAGGCATTACACTACCAAGGCTGTATTATGAACAAATAAATAACGGTAGGTAACCCAAAATAGTATATTATGCAACAAATGAATGATGATGTTCGAGTTGCATACACTATTTTTTTCTTGGACCGTTGCTGATTTGTTACTTCCAAGTGGAATTCTGTTATAAGTTGTAACCTCAAACTGGTCACCGGGTGACGATCAGATGAGGGCTTTCCTACACAACTACTAAATGTTTTCAACTTTCATTGTATTATAAAAGCTCGCAATGAATTTAATTCTTACTTCTCAAGGCAGGCTTATAAAAATTGATAACTATAAGTACCAAATATTACAATCAAAATGTCTTTTTAAATTAATATTTAATAAAACTAACAATAAGAATAATTTATTAGAACAGATTTAGAATATCAATTATATTTATTATTCACTATGTGATGATGGATGATGAGGTCGTTCCCAACTTTATAGTAGAGTAAATTTTTGCATTAAGTTCTTATTTTTTACTATCTAAAGATAGCGACTTGAAATCTTTTATAATGCCTTCAGTACTGGACCAATATAAAATGTAATCTGTTTAAAATGGGGACACGCCCCCTCGGGGGGTTGAAACCCCCATTTTACACTCCCAATTTAATAACTCGGGAAGTTTTACATCAACTTGAGCGAAATTCATGTTGGGGGGTTTTTGGGGTTGCTGATTATGAATTCAATGAGAAAATTAAGAAATACAAAATTTTATATATATTTATACATATATATTTTTAAATATAGTTTATTTAGTAGGTACTTTTTTATTATTTTATTATTATGTGGTGAACAATTTATAAATATGACTGATGACATAATGCAACACTATCACTCAAAAAATTAAAAAGTATTTTATATTGGTACAATACGAGGGTTGCGCTGAAAATTGTTATTTATAAAAAGAACGTTGCATTTTTTAACAAAAAATCTTTATTGTTTTTCAAAATAATCTCCATTCAGACTAATACACTTGTGCATTCTTTGAGACCACTTTTTAAACATTCGGAAAATTCATTTTCTGAAAGGTCCTCAAAAATTCTTTGAAATTTTGTAACTGCTGCATCTGCGTTGGGAAATCTTTTACTTCGTATCATTTTTTTAACAGTTGGAAACAAAAAAAAGTCGCACGGCGCCAGATCTGGGCTATACGGAGGATGAGTTACCAATTGAACTTCCGTATCTTTCAAAAAATCCAATGTTCTGGCAGCACTGTGGGAGGATGCATTGTCATGATGGACTAAGATGTTACGCAAACCGGTCCTTTGGCGAGCTGCCTGTAATTTTGCAAACATCTGTGGTAAAGCCACTTCGCAGTACCATTCAGAATTAACAGTTCTGCGATCTTCAAGTGGAATAACAGCAACAGGACCACATCGGCGGAAAAAACAGCAATCATTTTCTTATTGAAGCTTCTGCCACGAATTACTTTTGTGGGCAAGTCTTCATCTTCGAATACCCAAACACTAGACTGCTGTTTAGTTTCAGGGTCGTAACTGTATACCCAAGATTCGTCACTAGTTACAATGTATGCCACTTGCCTGGAAGCTACTCCGTCAAATTTTTGCAACATAAATTTACACCAGTCTATTCGAGCCTATTTTTGACTTTCTGAAAGCAAATGCGGTATCCAACGGCTTGCTAGCTTTCTTACACCAAGATGTTTATGCCAAATGGTATTCACCGCCGAGGATCCAATCTTCACTTCCTCCTGAATCTCCCTATAAGTAATATTTCGATTGGAATGAATCAAGCTTGCCACACGATCAACATTTTCTGAACAGGCAGCTCCTGCAGGTCTTGCTTCGTCTTCTAGCAGTTCTCGCCCTCGTCGAAATTCTCGGAACCAATGACTAACAGCGGATAATGGAGGGGCAGCATCGCCAAAAGCTGCTATCAAATCATTTCATGGCTTTGCTGGTATCCTAACTGTCTTTTATAGTCGTAGAAAATCATAGCTCTAAGGGCAGTTCGCGGAATGCTCATCTTAACTGAATTAAAAATGCACAACTACTTATCTTACAAAATTAACTACGTTTCACAGGGAAATCGGAACGTTTGACAATTGTGGGTAACAAATGTCAACTAATGCGACATTCAATTGTTGCAATTGTTTCTAGCCAATTGAGCTTCCATGGCCTGTTACTAACTATTAACAGAGCATCCCTTATATCAATACTTTGCTGGAACTTTTCGATCCTAAATTTATGATATTTGTGACGGTAGAAATTCCTTGATAGAAGCTCTTTCAGATCAGCAAGTGTATGTATATGTTGTATTATTAGCAACTACATGTTTCACTTGTGCCTATACCAATTCTATTGTAGTTAAATAAAATATCCTCGGTTGAAATGACCTTACCATAAAGCCAATCGATACTGCCACTTTTTCAAACTTTGTGTTGGCGATTTCTCAGATAATAGATTAAGGTACGAGTTGCATACAAAGCTTATAGCAAAGGACTGCTATAATTAGTCTAATCAATTTAGAAAAAATAGCGGAAAGTTGAGGTAAGTCCATGGATTTTTGCATACGGCTTCCTTGTGGGTTATTAAACCTTAAAAGTCAATACCTGTAGGTGGTGAGGTCGAAGAAATAATGAGGATAAACTACGCCCCCTACCGGTTTTGTCGTTTTTCTCGGAAACTATTAGGGTTATCGAGATAAAGGAGGTTAGGTAAGATAAAGCTTATTTAAATCCCTACCAAAAGTGTTCGAATTTTTTTTCGTACTTCGCCTTCTTTCTGTGTTATCGAAGAAAGGAAATATGTCATACACGGATCAGCAATTTGCACCAGTAAATTTGCTCAAGGAACTTTCTGGCGTAACTTTTTATGGTCCCCTATTGCCATGAAGTAGCTAAGAAAAATTCGTTTAGAACCGGACGCCATCGTGGTACAGTGATCCTTTATCTTAGCATCTCTTCGGCAAAATCCATCAGGCGATATTATCGATATTCTTGATAGCAGTCGGCTAAAAAATTCGTATTGGCAAGTTAATTTTAGAAGAGTACCTGCACTACTGAATTTTTGAATCCAACCCAATACGTACAAGGTGTTTCGCCTTTTTTGAAATCATAATTTCCTTTATTTATAAGTTCTTGGTACTAAATCATTACGCCTTAAGGAGACTTAACGGTACGTTTCAAGCAGTCTTTATGGAATGCTTCGTGTTTAGCTCTGATCAATCTTTTGCGAGAGTAACTGACGGATACACCACACTTTAACTAGTTGATGAATATGACCTTAGTCCAGCATTTCTGTCCAGGACAACTTAGTTTTAGCCCATGCTACTTGTCGTTTTGCAGATACTTGTCAGCATTAACTATGCTGTTTATGAACTAAAATCTTCTTAATCCTCTAACATACAGCCTCAAATCATTATGTCTTGAGGAAACTTAACATTAGGCAGTTCTAGTTTTACTCTCGCAAAAGAGTAATCAGAGCTAAACACGAAGCATTCCATAAATACTGCTTGAAACCTAATGTTAAGTTTCCTCAAGGCGTAATGATTTAGAGCTCTATGTCAGCTGGAGGATTAGTAAGATTTGAGTTCATAGACGGCACAGTTAATGCTGAAAAGTCATTCACAATAATTATTGGTTGGTTAAATTTAAATCGCAGATTCACATACAGTTCTAATGAACTGTATGTGCATTTAAAAAGCATTTAAAAAATAAGTAGAGTTAAATATTAAAAATACCAAGAGCGATAATAATCCCCCTTCTTATATCTTTTTACACTTAAATATGGATTTTATATGCATTCTTTTTGGCCTAATAAATACCCTAAATATAGAATAACCACTTTTCTTTGCTACAAGCCAAGATCGGTTTAGGTAGGAAGATAAATACATATATTCTTTTTAACACGTACCGTAAGGAAATTACAGACAAATTTTTAAATTTAATTAAAAATGAGATGGAACAAACTCAGCATTTTAAATTAGGCGACAATATTTACTGATTTTACAAGCATTTTCAGAATAATTAACATATTATACAGATTTACCTCTATAATTATTAGTGAAACTAATCTAACTGTTAATAATAATTAATTATTAGGAGTAATACATTTACATTTTAAAGTAAAGTATGTGGTACTTAGCTATCAATTCACTAATCTGCCCCAGTAATAGCAGGCTGTTAATATTACTAGCACAATTACCATTAAAATGATGAGAAACACAAGAATCTTGATAGTTAAATCTAATTTTTCGTCTAAATTTAATTGATCTAAGCGGTCAAGCATTCGTTTAAACATTCTAGAAGGCAATGGAACAGCCAACAGGAAATAGTTAAGTTAGGGAGCCAGTAAATAGTCCAAATAGTCTGGAGAAATAGTCTTACGAAGAAAACAGAACAGACATTTTTTATAGAAAAATTAATTATCTATCTATTTTATTTAAACAATTTTTTTGTTAAATTAATATTTTAAGAGTTATTACACTGTAATGTTTTCCTGTTTCAGTGAGATGTTAGCCGTTTGCGAATTATTTAGCAAAACTAAAAAGTGAAAACTTTGCTGTGTAATAACTCTTAAAACATTAATTTGCAAGCAATTAAAAAATTGTTTTAATAAAAAAGATAGATAATTTATTTTTCTACAAAAAAGTCTGTTATATTTTTTTCGTAGAACCAACCGTTCTCGAGATATTTTCAAAAACGGGTTTATTAAAATGGCTATTGAAGCATACCCGTCTCCGCCACACCAAATTAGTTTTATACTGACGACCGACCAACTAACAAATTCCAATAATAGAATAGCATGCATTTTTGCTGATGATATTGAAAGCAAATGATGGCAACAGCGCCGGTCCTCATGTTATACTTAAAACCTGTGTATAATTTGATATTGGGGCTCACTTTGCCGATTAAATCGTATCTAATAATATGGTCC
This sequence comes from Agrypnus murinus, assembly GCA_929113105.1. Lineage (NCBI taxonomy): Eukaryota > Metazoa > Arthropoda > Insecta > Coleoptera > Elateridae > Agrypnus > Agrypnus murinus. Next base: position 163,158,912 of record OV816024.1, read on the forward strand.
TCACGTCGTCAGTAGTATAGTGTAGCCTCACTTGGTATTATTATACACAGCAAATAAAACTTTTTTAAATTCAAAGAAATCTGTGTATATTTGCGAGATACATAACTAGAACAAGTAAACAAGTGATGACAAAAAAATTTGCATAGCTGTGACCATTTATAAGGGTGGTCCTCATTAACTACGGTTCATGATATGTCCTCACTTTGATAAGTGGCCGTAAATATATATATATATATATATATATATATATATATATATATATATATATATATATATATATATATATATATATATATTTACGGCCAGTGTATAAAGTGAGGTCCGTATGAACAAAGTTCACGTTTCAAGTGAGGTCCACAAACAAAGTGAGGACAAATATACGGACCTCACTTTGAAATTCGATAATATTTCGTGTAGAGCTTTTCGAAGGTATAAGTTGGCGATACTGAAAAAATGGGCTGGACCTCAGATGTTGCCAAAACGGCTAGAATTATACAGATTAGTTCAAGGAGTTGACGCCTGGAGTCGCTGCGCCAGATGTATATTTTTCAGACGTATAATTTCTTGTGTGAAGCTTGTATGAATGATGCGCAAAGTGAGATCCGAACAAGTGGCAACGATGGAAATGAAAGTTATACAATATTGATTTTAATTCTATTACAGAAGAGAACGGAAATACCCTAAATAGCCGATTTTATTTCTTACGAGCAGAAATCGGTTTAGAAAAGTTGTATTATTGTGCTGTTACAAAATTTCGATAGGGAAATTTTTAGATTTAATTTCATCGACGTCTGATTATTTGTAATTAGGCAATAAAACTAAAATACATTGTAAAAGAGATTAATAAATCTTCGAGGACTTGCAGCCTTTTTATTTTTTTGTATTAATTAAGAATAAAATAATTTTTTTTCGAATGACATTTCGCCTAATCAAGATTAGGCTTTTTCTAGTCTTTAATAGTATATTAAGGGCTTAATTGAGTGTCTTACAGCCCGTGCAGTCAGTTAGCGCCTGAAGCGAAAACCGAAGGCGCTAAGACGATAAAGAGCTCTAAAACACTAATTAAGCCCGAAATGCGTACTTTAAATGTGCGGTCTAAGATTAAATTAAGTTTAATTTAAAATAAAAATAATTTAAAAAGTCCTAAACTTCAAGTAGGTAGGTGCTATGGTCTATAATTGGTCTATAATAATAAAAAAAAAAATTCAAAATAGATTCCTACGCTTCCTATACTTTAAAAAGTTTGGTTATTACCCTGACTACAGAACAATAAGAACAGTGGACTTACGGAATAATTTCAATTTACCGTCACTACATGACAGACGCGAGTGTTCTATGCTGTCCTTTGGATTTAAGATTGTCAATAATGCCATCGACTGTAACGAACTTTTAGCAATGTGTCCTTTGAAAGTACCCAGAAGAAGTGTCAGAACAACTAGCTTATTTCATATACCTTTTAAAGTAATAACCCATAGTAAACCGTTGATTAAAATGTTAAAATTACTTAATTATGTACATTTGCATTTAAGAATTGACATTTTTCATATTACATATGTTAAATTTAGATGCAGTGTGATCGACTATTATAAAATGAATGAATGAATCATCTTAATCTGGTTGAGCCCTTGGTGTGTCTATAACATATTATATAATAATAATGTATTGAATTGATCTGTATATATGTATCCTAACACATTGTACTGAATTCATGTAATTAGGCAGATTTGCCTGTTTGGATTTAAATAAATAAATAAATAAATAATTATTCTTATTACTATGGAGACGTCGTAAACAAGAGTAGTAAAAGGGGGTGCTCTAATTTAGCGATTTACGCTCTAGAAACAGTCCGCAAAATAGGTCATAATCATGTCATAATCACCCGAGCGGACATAATGTATATTATATATTCAGGGACTAAAATGCATTTTTTAAATTATTAATTAACACTTAAAAAACACTTTTAGTCCAGTGGTATATACGCTATTTTTTGCACGTCTAAAGGACTTAATCGCAAAAATTCAAAATTTCGTTACATGTCATTCGGACAATTGCCAAAATCACATAGTTTCAGGATAATAAATCCTAACATGTACCGCGATTACTTTTTTTTGTTGTTTACTTGTTGTTGTTGTCAAGGAAACACTTTACTCCCTCAGGGAATTCCACCCCAAGTAGGGATTTTTAACGTGCCAAACATCGCATTGACACGGGACCTACAGTTTTACTTCCTATCCGAGAAGAAGGCATGTTTTTAATTTTTCTCCGCTATTAAACATTACCAGCTCAGCCGGGGATCGAATCTGCGGGGCCTGGCCACAACGGCCAATCGCTATTTTGGCCGTTGTGGTCATAACCACAACGGTCTCCGTGACCATAACGGCCAACAGCCACAACGGCCAATTTGACCATATCGCCCAACTCGAAACTTGACCATAACGGCCACCATGACCACAACGGCCAACTAGAAACTCCACCCCATCCGCCGTTTTGACCACAACGTCCACCGACGCTTATGTATTGGCGTCGCTGGTGACGATGACCACAACGGCCAACTAGAGTGAGTGACCACAACGGCCAACTATGGAGCGTGACCACAACAGCCAAAATGACCATAACGGCCAACTGTGGCGAGTGACCACAACGGCCAAAATGACCACAACGGCCAACTAGGGTGAGTGACCACAACGGCCAACTATGGAGTGTGACCACAACAGCCAAAATGACCATAACGGCCAACTATGGCGAGCGACCACAACGGCCAACTTTTTTCATACTGTTATTTTGGTTTTGTTAAAGCTCATTTCTCTCTTTTAACTTAGCCTGTATTTCAATAAGGTACGTCCAGAATTTAACAGCGAGGTCTGATGTCAAAGTAGCGCCGATTTAACGTGACTTACCTATTAGCCCAGTAACCTAGTACATTTTACCTTGCATGAAATGGGGTAGTAGATTTCTTTTTTTATATTGTATGTGATAGTACCGAGATGCCAAATCCAATTTTTCGACCTCCGCGACCTTCCGGATCACCGCCAAAAAGAGGTAAAACCGAAGAAAAAAAGCACTTTTTTTAGATTTGGCCAATTTTGACCATGAAGGAACACTTTTCCGAAAAAGACAATTCTATTCATTATTTAAATCGATTTTTTCGGGTGTGTTACATAAAGTATTTTTCTTGCGGCCGTTAAAAGACTCTAAAATATTATAATGCAGTAGCTTAAATAGCATGTTTATTTACAGAAAATGAGTTGTTTTTGATCCTAAATTTAAAAATTGATATTTACTTGGTTATATTGGGTGCTATTGTAGGTAGCAACCAAACACGAGCTTAAGTTATATTATATTATTAAAATCCAGTCATCGGGCACAAAGCACATTAAATTTGCTACAATTTAAGACTAAAATGGTTCCTTAAGGTCTAATAGTTTCCGAAATATCGCTCCTCAGAATTGGTTGAAATTTACACCCATGCTATTTTTCAAGTATTAACCTATAGAATTGAGTTCAAAGGTTCAAAATAAGAATAGAATAAAATTGAATAGAATAGAAAATCTTTAGTCTTATTCAAACAAAATCATTTTTTACAATGGAATCTTAAAAATAATCCCTCGTAAATGGCTCATGTTGTCGAGTGGGTATTACCAGAAATATGAAAAGGCGACAGGGAAAACGCCTTTCAATTTGGTTTAAACCTCTTGGAAGGTCCAGGTTCAAGATACTCTTCAGCCTCTGTGTCCATGTTCTCCTGTACTTCTTCAGCCTGGTCAATTTCCTTATCTGGAGGGCTGTTAGGATATACAAGCAGTCCATCTAGCTCATCGTCATGTAGTAGGTCATCGAGCTTGGCAGTATCCATGTCAACGATGATATCTGGCCGATTCTCGCAGGACTGTTCACTACATTGGCTACATACAATAGAGCACTTCAAGCCTGCTTTTCTGCAACAGCATGCATTGTCACATCCTTTCTTGCAGTTGCAGGAGATCATTTGCATGAGGTGGGAAGGGGCCGCATCCCTCGATATCATAAAGGCCGTGAGCTGTAAGAACCCACCCCCATTGTTAACAATTGATAACAACTTGTTTTATCCCTGACCAAAGAAGCATGACGTAGAATCACATCCACTAAAGGCATGGGTGAAGGGCTTGAGGTGACGGTAAGAAGATATCGAGGTGGTTGAATAGAGGACATCTGGTATTTTACCTCTTCCGCACTTCTGAAAGTAGATGTTACTGTGTTAGTAGGGACAGAGGATATGGTGAAAGCTCGTGTGTGAAGTTCTTCAGTTCTTCATCCGGCTGTGACACAGTGTTAGGGGGTCAACCGTCACCTGTCTCTTGCCAACAGTCACAGTATTCACAGAAGAAAGTGATACCACTTTATTCTTCCTTTTGAATTTGAAATTTTCGTAGTTTTCCCCTACAACCTTCAACATCGCTTCCTTACCCATATCTCTAGCCATGTGACAGTTGACCTCTTCCACTCCAACAAGTCCACTGCTTATAGACATGACGACATTCGTATTAGGGAATGGAGGGTGATGCAGCAACCAGTCGCAAAATGCGTTTGCATGTTAATGTAACCCGAACCGAATGTTTCATATACTAAAGTTATACATTATTGAACTATTTGAGAGGTATTATTAAAGGTTTGATGCCAATTCTATAAGTTAATACTTGAAAAATAGCATGGGTTGAAGTTTTGACCAACTTTGGGGTGCGATATCTCGAAAACTATTAGACCATTAGTAACCATTTTGGTCTTAAATTGTAGCAAATTTAATGTACTCTTAAAATGAATTGACCAGGCTGAAGAAGAACAAAAGAACATGGACACAGAGGCTGAAGAGTATCTTGTACCTGGACCTTCCAAGGGGTTTAGACAAAATTGAAACGCGTTTTCCCTGTCGCCTTTTCATATTTCTGGTAATACCCACTTGACAACATGAACCATTTACGAGGGATTATTTTTAAGATTCCAATGTAAAAAATGAATTTGTTTGAATAAGACTAAAGGTTTTCTATTCTATTCAATTCTATTCTATTCTTATTTTGAACCTTTGAACTCAATTCTATAGGTTAATACTTGAAAAATAGCATGGGTGTAAATTTAGACTAATTCTGAGGAGCGATATTTCGGAAACTACTAGACCTTAAGTAACCATTTTGGTCTTAAATTGTAGCAAATTTAATGTGCTTTCAAAATGAATATAATTATCTTTTTTGGAAAAGTGTTCCTTCATAGTCAAAATTGGCCAAATCTAAAAAAAAGCATATTTTCGGGGGTCTTACCGCTTTTTCGATGAACTCTGAGGAGCTATATCTCGGAAACTATTAGCCCTATAGTAATCATTTTGGTCTTAGATTGTAACAAACTTAATGTACTTTTGAAATGAATAGAATTGTCTTCTTTGAAAAAGTGCTCCTTCATGGTCAAAATTGGCCAAACCTAAAAAAAGTGCAAAATTTCGGCGGTTTTACCTCTTTTTGGCGGTGATCCGGAAGGTCGCGGAGGTCGAAAAATTGGATTTGGCATCTTGGTACTATCACATACAATATAAAAAAAGTCTACTACCCCATTTCATGCAACTGATACCTCATACCCCATTTCAGGTTACTGAACGATATATTGAAAAATGCTTTCTCTATATACAACTGCTGCCCTATGCAGTTGACGACATTTTTCTTTCTTAGTTTCTCGGCAAGTATCCCAGGCAGATTAAATTCTGAAAATTTGATACAGGTACACTATAACTATTTACAGAATCATGATACTTTAGTTCACAGGGTAGTTTATCTTTAACGACAAAAGAAGTTTTTTTTCTATTACTTGTTTACCTACAGCAATCTTTTCATTTTGGGGACGTTTAAAAAAGTACGAAATAGAACTATAAAACAACACGTTTGATGTTTTATTTATATATTTCCATTGCATTGAATTTGAAGATTTCGCAAGATAACTGTAATCTATAAAGGAATATTAAGGACGGGATACTTCTCTGGCCAATGGATGGTGCCCCAAATAGCAATGGTCCCAAAACTGGAGAAACCGCCGTCAGATGTGGCCTCATACAGACCTAGTAGTCGTTACCCGTCAATGGTTTGTAAAAAATTGTTCGCCATGCGAATGTCGCCGCTAATTGACGAAAATCAGCGAAAGCCCAACTAACAGTTTGGATTTCGTCGACAATACGCTACAATCGAACAAGTACATATACTTGCATCAAAAATCAGGTTTGACCTGGAGACCAAAACATTCTGTTCAGCGGTATTCATAGACACAAGCCAAGCATTTGACAGGGCGTGGTATGTACGAGGGTAGATCAGTATTTACGGTCCCTGACATAGTAGGCTTTGCATGATATCGTCACTCATTTTTCTATGAGAACTGTCATTACTAATTATTTGTTGTGTCAAGTTTTGCGTAGGTGCGTGTTGTTCTTTGAAAGTTATTAATAATTAAGCTGGTCGATAACAGACAATTTTTAAAAATGGAAAAAAGTGAATTCAGAGCGCTGATAAAGTATTTGCAAAAAAAAGGATTAACACCTACTGAAATTCACAAGGATATGACAGACGTTTTAGGGGACTCTGCCCCTTCTTACCAAGTGGTGAAAAATATGTCTCGTGAGTTTAGATTAGGCAGAACAACTTGCGAACATGCGAAAGGTGCGGGACGTCCAGTCTGTGTCACCGTTGACAAAAACATCAATTTAATCCATGATATGGTAATGGCAGATAGAAGACTGACTATTCGCCATATCGCGGAAATAACGAACATCTCTTATGGGTCAGTTGAAAATATTTTAAGAAATGTTCTTGATCTCAGAAAAATTTCGGCGCGTTGGGTTCCAAAGATGCTGACCGTCGATCAGAAACGCTCTAGAGTGCTGCATTCGGAAGCCAATTTGGAGTACCTGAAGGCCAATCGGAAGCAATTTCTCACTCGCTTTGTGACTGTGGATGAAACATGGGTGCACCATTTTGATCCTGAGACGAAAAGACAAAGTATGGAGTGGCATCACAGAGGTTCTCCACCTCCACGCAAATTTCGAGTTCAACGGGCGGCTGGAAAGATTATGGCCACAGTGTTCTGGGATGCAGAAGGAATTTTGATGATCGATTATTTGCAGCGTGGACACACAATAACGGGTTCTTATTATGCAGGGTTAATTCCAACATTGCGCGAAAGCATCGACCGAAAAAGACCAGGAAAGTTGGCACAAAAAATTTTGTTCCATCAGGACAACGGTCCAGTCCACAAGAGCTGCATTGTCATGGCTGCCATACAGAACGCTGGCTTTGAAATCCTAGAACACCCTCCATATTCACCAGACCTGGCTCCCAGTGATTACCATCTATTTCCAAAATTAAAGGAAAACCTGCGTGGAAAAAAATATGGAGACGATAATGAAGTTATGACCGCAGTAAATGGCTGGTTTGAGGAGCAACCGGAAAACTTCTTCCTGAAAGGCATTGAAGCATTGGAACATCGGTGGACCAAGTGCATTGAAGTCCAGGGAGATTATGTTGAGAAATAAACAAATAATAATTTAAAAATTCTTTCTCTTTCTATATCAGGGACCGTAAATATTGATCTTCCCTCGTATGTAGATCTACTCTACAACCTCAAGTGACATTTACCGTATACCTTCTTTCAAATCCTCACGTCATACCTCACTAAAAGATACTTTTTCGTGAAATATTCAGACTCCACTTCAGCCCTTCTATCCACAACATCTGGTGTCGCGCGACTGGTCCGACATTATACCTAATCTTCAACTAGAAACACGACAATAGCAACCTTCTTGGACTACATGGCAATACTGGCTTCCCATACTAATGCAGATATAGTTTTCAGAAACTTACAAACCACCTAAGCCTTTTTGAAAGATGATGGAACACGACGCATTAAAGCAAATATACAAAAACCAACACAGGCCACTTATACTACTAAAAAAACTACTTGCCCTCTAGTTCACCTTAACGGAAACTCACTACTCAAGAAGATTAGGTCAAATATCTAGGGTTCCACCTAGACAGACGTCTTACATGGTCAAAAAATAATTGATACATACCACGCCCTGTCAAATGCTTGGCTTGTGTCTATGAATACCGCTGAACAGAATGTTTTGGTCTCCAGGTCAAACCTGATTTTTGATGCAAGTACTTGTTCGATTGTAGCGTATTGTCGACGAAATCCAAACTGTTAGTTGGGCTTTCGCTGATTTTCGCCAATTAGCGGTGGCATTCGCATGGCGAACAATTTTTTACAAACCATTGACGGGTAACGACTAATAGGTCTGTATGAGGGCACATCTGATGGCGGTTTCTCCGGTTTTGGGACCATTGCTATTTGGGCCACCTTCCATTGGCCAGAGAAGTATCCCGTCCTTAATATCCCTTTATAGATTACAGTTATCATGCGAAATCCCTCATATGAAAGTTCCTTTAGGAGTTTTCCAGTTATTACGTCGAAACCTGGGGACTTCTTCGAATTTATTTCAGTTTCGATGACTTTACTTCGCGCTTGAAGGAAGTCCCGTATGAATTTTTCTTCTTCAATGGTAAGAGAGGCGTAAACACGATATTTATGACGTTCTATAATGCAGCCAGTTGCTTTAGTTGATGTTAGGCAGTGGAAATAGTTCTGGAAATCTTGATTTCTCTGCTCATCTAATAATTTCTTAAACTCTTTGACGGCCCTATTAAACTACGTTTTATCGCCCGGTACGCGAGTAAGTAATCTGTCATTACTTTCTAAGAGCTCGTTTTCTTGTATTTTTTCTCGGATACGTATGGAGCAATACTGTTTTGGATTATTGCGGTTTGGTTCTGGGGTTACGTCCCATGCTGCTCCCTAGATTGATTTTATTAAGTACTGGGCAGATTCGTAGATATCGTGTTTATTTTTTAGGAGAAGATTTACATTTAGTTTAAACTTTAAAACTGATAAAAACAGCTAATTACGTACTTCAAATTCAATGCAATGGAAATCTATAAATAAAACGTCAAACGTGTTGTTTTATAGTTCTATTTCGTACTTTTTTAAACGTCCCCAAAATGAAAAGATTGCTGTAGGTAAACAAGTAATAGAAAAAAAACTTCTTTTGTCGTTAAAGATAAACTACCCTGTGAACTAAAGTATCATGATTCTGTAAATAGTTATAGTGTACCTGTATCAAATTTTCAGAATTTAATCTGCCTGGGATACTTGCCGAGAAAATAAGAAAGAAAAATGTCGTCAACTGCATAGGGCTGCAGTTGTAACATATATAGAAAAAGCATTTTTCAATATAGGTAAGTCACGTTAAATCGGCGCTACTTTGACATCAGACCTCGCTGTTAAATTCTGGACGTACCTTATTGAAATACAGGCTAAGTTAAAAGAGAGAAATGAGCTTTAACTAAACCAAAGTAACAGTATGAAAAACAGTTGGCCGTTGTGGTCACTCGCCACAGTGGGCCGTTATGGTCATTTTGGCTGTTGTGGTCACGCTCCATAGTTGGCCGTTGTGGTCATTTTGGCCGTTGTGATCACTCACCCTAGTTGGCCGTTGTGGTCATTTTGGCCGTTGTGGTTACTCGCCACAGTTGGCCGTTATGGTCATTTTGGCTGTTGTGGTCACGCTCCATAGTTGGCCGTTGTGGTCATTTTGGCCGTTATGGTCACTCACTCTAGTTGGCCGTTGTGGTCATTTTGGCCGTTGTGGTCATCGTCACCAGCGACGCCAATACATAAGCGTCGGTGGCCGTTGTGGTCAAAATGGCGGATGGGGTGGAGTTTCTAGTTGGCCGTTGTGGTCATGGTGGCCGTTATGGTCAAGTTTCGAGTTGGGCGATATGGTCAAATTGGCCGTTGTGGCTGTTGGCCGTTATGGTCACGGAGACCGTTGTGGTTATGACCACACCGAGGCTGGCAAGTTTGTTTGTATTATTGCTTTTAGAAAGAAAAGTTAGACGCAACATACTCTGCAGACTATTTTTCTGCATTTAATACACCCAATAATTAAATAAGTCATTTATTAAATTCATTGAAAAAAAATTTCATTTCAGATTTAATCTTTAAATGGAAATAGTAATCATTATGAACAAATAAATAACGGTAGGTAACCCAAAATAGTATATTAAGTGGAATTCTGTTATAAGTTGTAACCTCAAACTGATCACCGGGTGACGATCAGATGAGGGCTTTCCTACACAACTACTAAATGTTCTCAACTTTCATTGTATTATAAAAGCTCGCAATGAATTTAATTCTTACTTCTCAAGGCAGGCTTATAAAAATTGATAACTATAAGTACCAAATATTACAATCAAAACGTCTCTTTTTAAATTAATATTTAATAAAACTAACAATAAGAATAATTTATTAGAACAGATTTAGAATATCAATTATATTTATTATTCACTATGTGATGATGGATGATGAGGTCGTTCCCAACTTTATAGTCTTATAGACTTGAAATCTTTTGTAATGCCTTCAGTATTGGACCAATATAAAATGTTATGTTTAAAATGGGGGCACGCCCCCTCGGGGGGTTGAAATCCCCATTTTGTACCCCTAATTTAATAACGCAACCAAATTGAGTGAAATTTATGTTGGGAGGGTTCTTGGAGTCGCTGATTATGAATCCAATGAGAAAATTGAAAAATTCAAAGTGGCGGACACCAAAATGGCGGTCCTAAAATAACGGCATTTGAGATTGAGAATGCGATTTACGCCGTTTCTATTAATTTTAGAGAAAAGCTCAAAGAGTCAAAAAGTGTTTAAAATGTGATTTTGCAAAGTAATACACCATTTTGGTTACCTTATTATGTAATCCTTTCTCTCTGCTCTAGTAGTAGAGTCAATTTTTGCATTAAGTTCTTATTTTTTACTATCTAAAGATAGAGACTTGAAATCTTTTGTAATGCCTTCAGTACTGGACCAATATAAAATGTTGTATGTACCAAATTGAGTGAAATTTATGTTGGGAGGGTTCTTGGAGTCGCTGATTATTAATCCAATGAGAAAATTGAAAAATTCAAAGTGGCGGACACCAAAATGGCGGTCCTAAAATAACGGCATTTGAGATTGAGAATGCGATTTACGCCGTTTCTATTGATTTTAGAGAAAAGCTCAAAGAGTCAAAAAGTGTTTAATATGTGATTTTGCAAAGTAATACACCATTTTGGTTACCTTATTATGTAATCCTTTCTCTCTGCCCTAGTAGTAGAGTAAATTTTTGCATTACGTTCTTAGTTTTTACTATCTAAAGATAGCGACTTGAAATCTTTTGTAATGCCTTCAGTACTGGACCAATATAAAATGTAATCTGTTTAAAATGGGGACACGCCCCCTCGGGGGGTTGAAACCCCCATTTTACACTCCCAATTTAATAACTCGGGGAGTTTTACATCAACTTGAGCGAAATTCATGTTGAAGGGTTTTTGGGGTTGCTGATTATGAATTCAATGAGAAAATTAAGAAATACAAAATTTTATATATATTTATACATATATATTTTTAAATATAGTTTATTTAGTAGGTACTTATTTATTATTTTATTATTATGTTGTGAACAATTTATAAATATGACTGATGACATAATGCAACACTATCATTAAAAACATTAAAAAGTATTTTATATTGGTACAATGCGAGGGTTGCGCTGAAAATTGTTATTAGCAAAAAGACCGTTGCATTTTTTAACAAACAATCTTTATTGTTTTTCAAAATAATCTCCATTCAGACTAATACACTTGTGCATTATTTGAAACCACTTTTTAAAACATTCGGAAGATTCATTTTCTGAAAGGTCCTCAAAAATTCTTTGAAATTCTGTAACTGCTGCATCTGCGTTGGAAAATCTTTTACTTCGCATCATTTATTTAACAGTTGGAAACAAAAAAAAGTCGCACGGCGCTAGATCTGGGCTATACGGCGGATGAGTTACCAATTGAACTTCCGTATCTTTCAAAAAATCCAATGTTCTGGCAGCAGTGTGGGAGGATGCGTTGTCATGATGGACTAAGAAGTTACGCAAACCGGTCCTTTGTCGACCTGCCTGTAATTTTGCAAACATCTGTGGTAAAGCCACTTCGCAGTACCATTCAGAATTAACAGTTCTGCGATCTTTAAGTGGAATAACAGCAACAGGACCACATCGGCGGAAAAAACAGCAATCATTTTCTTCTTGAAGCTTCTGCCACGAATTACTTTTGTGGGCAAGTCTTCATCTTCGAATACCCAAACACTAGACTGCTGTTTAGTTTCAGGGTCGTAACTGTATACCCAAGATTCGTCACTAGTTACAATGTATGCCACTTGCCTGGAAGCCCCTCCGTCAAATTTTTGCAACATAAATTTACACCAGTCTATTCGAGCCTGTTTTTGACTTTCTGAGAGCAAATGCGATATCCAACGGCTTGCTGGCTTTCTTACTTCAAGATGTTTATGCCAAATGGTATTCACCGCCGAGGATTCAATCTTCACTTCCTACTGAATCTCCCTATAAGTAATATTTCGATTGGAATGAATCAAGCTTGCCACACGATCAACATTTTCTGAACAGGCAGCTTCTGCAGGTCTTGCTTCGTCTTCTAGCCGTTCTCGCCCTCGTCGAAATTCGCGGAACCAATGACTAACAGCGGATAATGGAGGGGCAGCAACGCCAAAATCTGCTATCAAATTTTCATGGCTTTGCTGGTATCCTAACTGTCTTTTATAGTCGTAGAAAATCATAGCTCTAAAGGCAGTTCGCGGAATGCTCATCTTAACTGAATTAAAAATGCACAACTACTTACCTTACAAAATTAACTACGTTTCACAAGAAATCGAAACGTTTGACAATTGTGGGTAACGAATGCCAACTAATGCGACATTCAATTGTTGCAATTGTTTCTAGCCAATTGAGCTTCCATGGCCTGCTACTAACTATTAACAGAGCATCCCTCGTATCAACATCCGTATGTCAGATGCGTTTGTTAATTCTTTGCTGGAACTTTTCGATCCTAAATTTATGATATTTGTGACGGTAGAAATTCCTTGATAGAAGCTCTTTTAGATCAGCAAGTGTATGTATATGTTGTATTATTAGCAACTACATGTTTCACTTGTGCCTATACCAATTCTATTGTAGTTAAATAAAATATCCTCGGTTGAAATGACCTTACCATAAAGCCAATCGATACTACCACTTTGTCAAACTTTATGTTGGCGATTTCTCAGATAGATAGATTAAGGTACGAGTTGCATACAAAGCTTTATGTTGGACTGCTATAATTAGTCTAATCAATTTAGAAAAAATAGCGGAAAGTTGAGGTAAGTCCATGGATTTTTGCATACGGTTTCCTTGTGGGTTATTAAACAACTCCTTAAAAGTCAACACCTGTAGGTGGTGAGCTCGAAGAAATAATGAGGATAAACCACGCCCCCTACCGGTTTTGTCGTTTTTCTCGGAAACCATTAGGGTTATCGAGATAAAGGAGGTTAGGTAAGATAAAGCTTATTTAAAGCCCTACCAAAAGTGTTCGAATTTTTTTCGTACTTCGCCTTCTTTCTGTGTTATCGAAGAAAGGAGATATGTCATACACGGATCAGCAATTTGCACCAGTAAATTTGCTCAAGGAACTTTCTGGCGTAACTTTTTATGGTCCCCTATTGCCATGAAGTAGCTAAGAAAAATTCGTTGAGAACCGGACGCGATCGTGGTATAGTCATCCTTTATCTTAGCATCTCTTCGGCAAAATCCATCAGGCGATATTATCGATATTCTTGATAGCAGTCGGCTGAAAAATTCGTATTGGCAAGTTAATTTTAGAAGAGTACCTGCACTACTGAATTTTTGAATCTAACCCAATATGCACAAGGTGTTTCGCCTTTTTTGATATCCTAATTTCCTTTATTTATAAGTTCTTGGTACTAATCATTACGCCTTAAAAGGAGAATTAACGGTACGTTTCAAGCAGTCTTTATGGAATGCTTCGTGTTTAGCTCTGATCAATCTTTTGCGAGAGTAACTAACGGATACACCAGACTTTAACTAGTTGATGAATATGACCTTAGACCAGCATTTCTGCCCAGGACAACTTAGTTTTAGCCCATGCTACTCGTCGTTTTGCAGATACTTGTCATCGTTAACTATGCTGTTTATGAACTAAAATCTTCTTAATCCTCTAGATAACATACAGCCTCAAATCATTATGTCTTGAGGAAACTTAACATTAAGCAGTTTTGTTCTAGTTTTACTCCCGCAAAAGAGTAATCAGAGCTAAACAAGAAGCATTCCATAAATACTGCTTGAAACCTAATGTTAAGTTTCCTCAAGGCCTAATGATTTATACCTATATGTCAGCTGGAGGATTAGTAAGATTTGAGTTCATAGACGGCACAGTTAATGCTGAAAAGTCATTCACAATAATTATTGGTTGGTTAAATTTAAATGGCAGATTCACATACGGTTCATTACAAGCATTTAAAAAATAACTAGAATTAAATATTAAAAATACCAAGAGCGATATTAATCTTATATCTTTTTACACGGAAATATAGATTTTATATGCATTCTTTTTGGCCTAATAAATACCCTAAATATAGAATAACCACTTTTCTTTGCTACAAGCCAAGATCGGTTTAGGTAGGAAGATAAATACATATATTCTTTTTAACACGTACCGTAAGGAAATTACAGACAAATTTTTAAATTTAATTAAAAATGAGATGGAACAAACTCAGCATTTTAAATTAGGCGACAATATTTACTGATTTTACTAGCATTTTCAGAATAATTAACATATTATACAGATTTACATCTATAATTATTAGTGAAACTAATCTAACTATTAATAATAATTAATTATTAGGAGTAATACATTTAGATTTTAAAGTAAAGTATGTGGTACTTAGCTATCAATTCACTAATCTGTCCCACTAATAGCAGGCTGTTAATATTACTAGCACAATTACCATTAAAATGATGAGAAACACCAGAATCTTAATCAATAGTTAAATCTAATTTTTCGTCTAAATTTAATTGATCTAAGCGGTCAAGCATTCGTTTAAACATTCTAGAAGGCAATGGAACAGCCAACAGGAAATAGTTAAGTTAGGGAGCCAGTAAATAATCCAAATAGTCTGGAGAAATAGTCTTATGAAGAAAACAGAACAGACATTTTTTATAGAAAAATTAATTATCTATCTATTTTATTTAAACAATTTTTTTGTTAAATTAATATTTTAAGAGTTATTACACTGCAATGTTTTCCTGTTTCAGTGAGATGTTAGCCGTTTGCGAATTATTTAGCAAAACTAAAAAGTGAAAACTTTGCTGTGTAATAACTCTTAAAACATTAATTTGCAAGCAATTAAAAAATTGTTTTAATAAAAAAGATAGATAATTTATTTTTCTACAAAAAAGTCTGTTATATTTTTTTTCGTAGAACCAACCGTTCTCGAGATGTTTTCAAAAACGGGTTTGTTAAAATGGCTACGGAAGCATACCCGTCTCCGCCACATCAAATTAGTTTTATACTGACGACCGACCAACTAACAAATTCCAATAATAGAATAGCATGCCTTTTTGCTGATGATAATGAAAGCAAATGATGGCAACAGCGCCGGTCCTCATGTTATACTTAAAACCTGTGTATAATTTGATATTGGGGCTCACTTTGCGATTAAATCGTATCTAATTATATGGTCCTCACGTCGTCAGTAGTATAGTGTAGCCTCACTTGGTATTATTATACACAGCAAATAAAACTTTTTTAAATTCAAAGAAATCTGTGTATATTTGCGAGATACATAACTAGAACAAGTAAACAAGTGATGACAAAAAAATTTGCAAAGCTGTGACCATTTATAAGGGTGGTCCTCATTAACTATGGTTCATGATATGTCCTCACTTTGATAAGTGGCCGTAAATATATATATATATATATATATATATATATATATATATATATATATATATATATATATATATATATATATATATATATATATATATATATATATATATATATATATATATATATATATATATATATATATATATATATATATATATATATATATATATATATATATATATATATATATATATATATATATATATATATATATATATATATATATATATATATATATATATATATATATATATATATATATATATATATATATATATATATATATATATATATATATATATATATATATATATATATATATATATATATATATATATATATATATATATATATATATATATATATATATATATATATATATATATATATATATATATATATATATATATATATATATATATATATATATATATATATATATATATATATATATATATATATATATATATATATATATATATATATATATATATATATATGTATATATATATATATATATATATTATCATAACACCCAATTACCACTTGGTGTAGGGTTACAATTGTTTACACTATCTACCTCTTTGACAAACTAACTTAATTTTAATTCTAAATACATAATACATCTTAAACTAACTTTCACTGTTTATAATTAATCAATGCAACAAAAACTAAAATGTAATCAAAATAATTTACGTAGATAAAATCAAGTTCATTTTTTACCTCAAAACTTAAACTTTGACCATCACTTTCACCCACAATAATTTAATTTTGGTGCACAAACTTACTCCACTCTTTTTTATTTTTCGCTGCACTACTTGCTTCTTTCCAGGATTTTCCTTTTTTAACTAATATTTTTCCCACTACATCATCCCATGTTTCTCTTGGCCTTCCTTTGTCCCTTTTTTTGATGACTTTTGTATTCCATACTTGCTTAACCTGCCTGCTGTCTTCCATACGCTGCAGATGACCCCACCAGCTGAGTTGTCTCTTCTCTATAAATGTCTGTATCGATTTGATTCCTAGTTCTTTCCTCACTACATCGTTCCTTATCCTATCTTTTAATGTTATCCCTTTTACTCTTCTCAAATACCTCATCTCTGCTGCTTGTATTTTATTTTTCATCCTACTTGATGTAACCCATGTCTCACATCCATACGTTAGTATAGGCCTATATATTGCTTTGTATACATTCATTTTTGTTTGCTGTGTGACTTCTCTTTTATTAATAAACTTGTCTTTCATTGCGTAGTATATTTTATTGGCTTTTTCTACTCTCTTTATGAGATCTAATTCTTGTCTTCCAGTTTCTTCTATTGTAACCCCTAAATATTCGAAATGCTCTACTTGCTCTATGTATTTACCTTCTATTTGTATTTTTATTTTGCAAGGTTCCTTTGATATTACCATCACTTTAGTCTTATCCGTGTTTAATTTCATATCATGTTTTTTTAAAGCTTCGTTCCAGATCTGTAGGTTAGTTTGTAGGTCCCTTTCATTTGCTGCCATTATTACAACATCATCTGCAAATGCACATTCTGCTATCTCCACTACTTGTAAATTCCTATATCCCAGTTTTAGCTTTTTAACATTTTTATTGCATTCCTTTATGATATCGTCCATGAATACTGTAAATAGCACTGGGCTCAGAACTCCTCCTTGTCTAAGTCCTTCTTTCATCTCAAAGCTTTTTGACTTATTGTTTCTGCTGATTACATAATTGGAGTTGTTTCTGTATATACTCTTAATCGCATCTACCAAGTTATCATCGACTTTTCTCCTGGTCAAGCTTTCCCACACCATATTTCTACTTACTCTATCGAACGCTTTGTTCAGGTCTATGAACGCAAATAGCATTTTTGTATTATATTTCACTGATCTCTCGATTATCTGTTTTATGGTGCTTCTGTGATCTTGTACACTAAAACCTTTTCTAAATCCACTTTGCGATTGTGTTAACGTATTTTCAATTTTTTCCCTTAGTCTTCTCTCCAATATTCGTTCGTAAATTTTCATGGGTATACTTAGTAGGGTAATTCCTCTGTAGTTGTCACAGTTAGTTCTATCTCCTTTTTTATAAATTGGGAGTATTTTCCCTACTTCCCACTCTTTAGGTATTATTTTTTCCCTCCAAACTTTATTATATATAGCTAATAATAATCTTTCTCCATCTTCGCCCATATTTTTTATCATTTCTGCCTTGATTTGGTCATGTCCAGCTGCTTTACCGGCTTTTATACTTTTTATTGCTTCTCTCATTTCTTGCATCTCTATTTTTCCAGTGTCTTCGTTTTCTGATGTCATAACGAAAATTTTCTTTACTTTTCCCTCTTTTTGTCCTTCCTCTTTTCCATCCTTCTTGTTTTCCTCTAATCCTGTCGGGTTCAGCAGCTCTTCAAAATACTCTTTCCATCTTTCCATAGTTTCCTGTTCCCCTATTAAGATTTCACCTCTCTTATTTCTGATCTTACTCTCATGCATTGGTTTACTGTTTCGTACTGATTTTAGTATTTTGTAAAATAGTTTCTGATTCTCCTTGCTATTTTTCTCCAGTGTCTCTCCAAAATCTTTCCATGTTTCTTGTTTAGCTTGTAGCACTAAATCTTTAACTCTTATTCTTTGTTCTTTATATTTTTTATAGGTCTCTTCCTTTCTGTTACTTAAATATTTCTTCCATAATTCTTTTTTGATCTTAACCTGTTTCTTAATGTTATCATTCCACCATGCTGTTTGTTTTTTGGTGTTTGTTGTTCTAGTTGTTCCGCATACTTCTGTTGCTGCTTCTAGGATTACCTTTTTAAACATTCCCCATAACTGTTCTAGATTTGTTACCTCTATACTTTGCAGTTCTCTTATTTTTCTACTAATACTTTCTTTGTATCTACTCCTTATTATTTCATTATTTAATTTATGGGTTTTTACTGTTTGAAATTCTACTTTCTTGGCTGTCTGTTTTCTTACCTCTTCAGTATTACTTTCTTCTCTTTCTACTCTTGCCACTAGTAGATAGTGGTCACTGAATATTTCTGCCCCTCTTCTAACCTTAACATCTTTGACTGTTTTTCTGTTGTTTATCTCTACTAATACATAGTCTATTATCGATCTTTCCTTCCTGGTCGGTACTTCCCTTGTAAACTTATGTATGTCTTTGTGTTTATAAAATGTATTTGCTATTATTAAGTTATTTAGTGTGCAATAGTCTATTAGTCGTTCTCCATTGTTGTTTTTTGTTATTTCGCCAAATTTTCCTACTGCTTTTATATTTTTATTTTCATTTATTCCCACTCTGCTATTTAAATCTCCTGCTACGAATATATTTCCCTTGCTGTTTTCCGTTATTTCCGTTAGTTCTTCCCAGAATTTATTTTTGTTCTCCTTAGAATCATTCTCATCTGGACCATATACTATTATTATTGTTATTTTCTCTCCATTTATTTCTTTTAGTTCTACCGTTAGTATTCTCTCATTCCAGCCCTTCCAGTTTTGGATATTTACTGTATCTTTTTCTTTAACTATACAGCCGACTCCCGCTGCTGCTCGTTTATTCTCTGCTACTCCACTATAAATAAGTACGTGTCCGTCTGGAAATTTCATTATTCCTTTGCCTTTCTTCTTAGTCTCCGTTATAGTTAATATATCTAATTTTGCTTTAATAAATTCATTTATTAACTCGTTTTCTTTTCCAGATAAACTTCTAATATTCCAGGTTGCCAGTTTCCATATTCTGTTATTCTTATTTGCTTTTAGTATTTCCTTATTGTGTATTAAATCCATTTGTCCAATCCTATTCCTTTCTCCATTGCCCTTGTCGTTCTCTTTGTTTTCCGTGTCCTGTGTTGTTATTAGTTTTTTGGTAATTGTTTTTCTCTACTCTCCACCTCCTCTAAATCGTTCTTTTCTTTATTCCATTTCCATTCTCTCCCATCAATGAACAGTTTTTGGTATCCATTTCTGACCCTACTTCCTTTACTTCTTTCCTCCTCTGCTCTTTTCCTTATCTGCGCGTCTATTTCTCTTTCGTGTTTAGTTAGGTCGTTGTTAATAAATATTTTCTCACCTCGTACATTTTTTAATTTAATTTTATTTTTCATTACTTCTCTTTTATCTTCGAAATTCTCAAGAGCAACTAAACATGTTTTTGTTCCTATCTTATACGCACTTTTAACCAGTACGTATCTTTGCGGGGTGAAGGGCAAGGGGATATCTCCTATGCTTTTACATAGGCTCTAACAAGAAATACCAATCGATAAAAAAATAAATTAACATTCTTAAAACTGAACAAAATCATTTTATTATGAATGCCTATAATGCATTTATTAATTATTTGTATATATTAAAATAATTTAAGTCGATTGGAGTGCATTTGTTTAATTGTTGAAAGTGTAAATATGAATGTAAATAGGTTAAGAATCGTGGCAACACCTCAAAGAAATCAATCGATTTTGTTGGTAGCAGTGTTAGGTTTCAGCTTTCGATTGAGTTGACATCCTAACCTCCAAATGTCAATACCAAAATATAAGTGGAAACATGTTGAATGTTTTGTAATTTTGTATGCAATTACAGATGGGAATATTCTATTTTTTAACTTTTGTATAGTCTAAAGATTACAATCTGCTCAGCAGATACAAGAAATATATAAAAAGTTGTTGAGGTTTAATACATATATTTTTAAAATTAGTGTTTGTATTACTGATTTCGTGGATATTCCGATTGTGATGATAAATTGTATTCATCACATTGCAAAAGGTAATTTTACATTTTGCAATATTTCCGTCGAATTTGTATTCTGATATTATTAACGCATAAGACTGAATTGTTCAACATAATTTGATTAATAAAATATATGATTATTAGTTAATACAATAAAATATAGATTATTATAACAGTCATTATATGTCATCATTCTGTTCTGTTATTTGAATTCGCGCGCTATGAGGTGTTGTCACATCTCTGCTGTCTTTCCACATATGTCGTGAAAAATTCTTGTTATGTTTACTTTAAATTATTATTGTGCATTAACTAGACACAAGATTTCAAAAATATTGGGCAGCATTGTTCTTCGAATATGAGAGTATGTCATTTTAGTTTTTTATCAGATTCCCTACATTTCTTCATCAGAATTTTTCGTTAAAACTGCTAAAGGTTAGACGGTCTCCATAAGAGCCCATGTTAAATTCTGGATTTTATTTTCCATTTTTCTCGGTAATGGTACACAAGAAAATTATAAAAAAAAGTTACCGAATAGAATAAGTGTCAAAGAACTCGAGGTTTAAATTTCACGTCATTCTCTACATTTTTACATTTCGCTGTATCCTCCTTAAAAGAATTTGAAATTATCTTAGTAATCAGAAACAACACAAAACAAAAATACCATTTTTGAAACAATATCCATCGAGAGGTCGTTCTCAACATGCTTTGTTTATTTAATTCTGTTTGTTGTTATTCTACGAAACACTTGGCCAAAATAAAGACGTTTTTATTACTTTATTACGCTATCCTTGCACATTCTAGACTCGGGACGCTGAACAGATATAGTAATTAAAACCGCCTACAATTACCCCCTCTTTTTAACAAAACCTTTCTATTGGTGGCATTCAAATATACCGCTCAAATTGAAAAGCATGTTTACTTGTACCAAAAAGATATCAATTAGTTTACTGTCTCACGAACTTTTAATAACATTTTTATTAAATTAATAAAACTGCAATTTTTTAAAATGTATGGTTATTATTTATAATGAATTAACAATTCATATGCAAAAATGTTTTATTGTAAATTTCACTTTCACATAAAGCCAATCAGTACAATCTGTGCTGCCTTGATTTTTTTTGTACTATATCTATTCGGCGGCCCCAGTATAGTAGTATTGAATATCTGCTTGAACTTTTAAAATATATGTCATGTGCATTCATACTATTAAATTTGAAAACATTAGGCTGAACTTCGATGCCGGTTTTCTCCAAAAGTATAGAAATACGAGAAAAATGGTATATAGGAATTTTCTTTCTTTAATGGTTATCTAACCACCGGCAAAGTCCGATTACTGCATAATGACTCACCGTGTATAAAATATTTGCAACAAAATTCATTAAATTTATTTTATAAACATGCTACTTATTTATTAATAATTCTTGTAACTAAACAATTTTGGTTTGAAACAACAGTTTTGCACTTGCATAAAAACTACAGTAACGGAATATTTGACTGCCGACCTTTAACCAAATATTTTCATAAGTTATTTTTTTGAAATACTAATAAACGTGTTCA
Organism: Agrypnus murinus; assembly: GCA_929113105.1. Taxonomy (NCBI): domain Eukaryota; kingdom Metazoa; phylum Arthropoda; class Insecta; order Coleoptera; family Elateridae; genus Agrypnus; species Agrypnus murinus. Next base: position 163,181,069 of record OV816024.1, read on the forward strand.
AGAAATTTGTTAAACAAGATTTCTAGATTTTATTCTCATCATTTCTGTATTTAAACGCGGGCAGCATTTAAAAGTGCTACAATAAATTAATTACAAATGCTAGAAATAGCTAGGGCATGTCGGCGGCTGCAGCCCGTGAAGTGTAGCCTTCCATCATCCATCATTGATTGTTTAATATTCAAATTGTTCTTATGTCTAGACAAACCCTTGCATGCCGCCCTAGCTCTCCTTTACGAGTTCTACAAGACCGCTTTGATATTATATTTTCTTTAGATTTTTATACCATAAATTTAAAATACTTTATACCTATTTAAAACACAAGGCTTATTTTTGTTACGCTTCGTTTGAGAGTTCTACTGGGCTGATCTAAGTTAAAGGTTTTATGATGTAGATTTGCCAGGTATTTTTAGTTTTGCGAGTTTTTAATTATTTATATTTTTAAAAGCATTATTTGTAATCGATGCATTTTTGTACGCTCGAGACCGATTGCTCACTTACAGCGAAATCAAGGAAATCCCTTGAAGTAATTTCACTTGCATCAGAATCAGAATTTTTTTGAATCAGAAAAATCAGACTTTGAGGAAGGAAACATGCAAGAAACAAGAAACAAAATGGATGATAAAGCCGAAATTAGCAAAAAAATATGTAATATGACCGATGACGACACCCGATGGTACATTGGACTTATTTTGGATATTAAGAAAAATTCTTGAAAGAAGATTTGGAAAATAAATGTTTGTTATTTATTTGAATGTGTCTTTTTTTGTATTTCTTAGAGATGATCTATCTGATCTATGATATGTATGATCTATATGATATGTTTTTTAAAGTTCTTCTTTCCACGTATTCGGTTCGCAGTTACTTTAGCAGCACTTAAAAATGTAATGTACATATGTTATGATTGAATAAAAAACTATTTTTTACAGATCATTTTTTATTTGCGAGGAATTTTGTTTACATCTTTCTTAGTGGAGCTACGACCTTTTGCAAAATTATCAATAAAACCAATAACAATAAAACACCTTTCATTCAAATACACGCACTGCTAAGATCATGCATGGAATACGGAAAGAAACACGGCAATAGGGAAATTAATGCAGTAATATAGAAATAAATACGGCAATACGGAAATAGAGACGGGAATACAGCAATACAGACGAAAATAAAGGAATAAAAACGGCAATACGGGAATAACAAGGGAGAATATGGGAATAAAGACAGTTATTGCCGTAAAGCGGCAATAGGTGTACATAATTTTTGGGAGTGAGAGACCCCTCGAACATGCATCTTACAAAATTTTGTCTTAGATTAAAATGACGGTTTGAGAATATTGAAGGATTAGATTTAGATAGTAATCCAATAAGTAGACTTTAGAAATGATGGAGAGGGACACAGCTATACTGTTTGAAATGTAGCTATTAATGAAATATTTTTGTGATAAATACCATAAAATATAGTTTATTAAATGTTTGCAAATACAATAACTTTGATAAATAATAAGTAATCAATGTCTAAAATAAAATCTAACGTTGAAGGATTTGCAACATAATCTAGTAGGCCAGGGCAACATTCTACAGTTTCGTCATCTTGTGGCCAAATAATAAAAAATAGCCTGTCGGTAAATCATTCGAGTAAAATACTTATTCTGCTACTAATTATTTTACTCTATAAATTGCTTTATAAAACAAAAATTCTTATTTACTCTGATTAAATTTACTTTCCAAGTTGTTACTCGGCTGTTTATTTACTGTTTATAAAACTGGGCATTAAAAAATATTTATTCTAATTTTTAATAATAGTAAAATTTTTTACTCTTCTAGTAATTTACTTATCTTATTTTAGGAACCGTTTAAAAAGAATGTTTGCTGAAAAGAGGCAGGAGGTCGTTCATTCAAAAACGAGATGCAGGGATGGAGAGGGTTGAAATAATGCGAATGTTTATTTTGTTCTCAGATCATTTAGAAATTTTAAACAAAGGCATAAACAAATAAACGAAAAATGTGTTAAATTGTTGAATTTCCATTTACTCATCATTGGAGGGGGGGGGGTATGAATTCTGAATGTTCGAGGTAGGGCGGTTTAAGGTTTGCGAACGAAAACAAACGTAAGGGGAAGAGGGTGCAAAAAAATTACTAATTTTTGTAAATGTTCTTTTTGAATAGCTCCTTACAAAACCGGGCATTAAAAGAATTTCCATTATCAGATTTATGATTTTTTTGTTTACTTGTAATATAATACTCCTAATCAATGAATGTGCAAATTTATTATTGTACTGTTACTTTTAGCAGTTTGATTAGTGTATGATCAATTTAATTCAATATATGTAATAGACGCAGAGCCAGCAACGTATTTCGAGTTGTCATTTCAACAGTCGTGAAAATTTGGGTACTAAATCTTATGTACCTGCTGAACACTAAAAGTCAATTCTGGCAGCCCCCTGCGGCCGGGATACTACCCCAAAATTACTAAGAAGGTGAGAAATAAGATTCAATTTATTTAAAGCAACAGTCATGAAATTTCAGGAGGGTACCTTCGATAGTATTCTTTATTTATAAAAAATATTGCCAGAACATTTCCTCCCCTTCTAAATGTTGCCAAACGCTGTAAATGTTGACATTTGTGTTATTTTAAAAGTCTTGAATTTTGACACAATAAATAAAGTAGGTATATGTAGGTTTACATGTTAGTGCGAGCGAGACAGTTATATAGCGGCCTGTGGGTTAGAGAGAGAATCTTATTTTTCACCCTCTTAGTAATGTTGGGGTGGTATAACCCGGCCGCAGGAGGCTGCCAGAATTGACTTTTAGTGTTCAGCAGGTATATAAGATTTAGTACCCAAATTTTCACGACTGTTGAGATGACAACTCGAAATACGTTGCTGGCTCTTGGTCTATAATAAAAATAAATAAACTATTATAAGTAAATGACTTACTTGAAACTCGACTAACTGCTTCAGCTATATCACATCTGAAAACATGACATTGAAATATAGCAGATTCTTGTGTATCTCCATGAGACCATGTAAAAGAAAAACAGCCTGCCTCTTGACTATCGACAGCACCTCGTGCATAAAATAATATACGGTGAATTTCATAACGTGCTATTACTGAGTGGCTATTTGCATCATAAAGTCTAAAAGTAAACAACATACTTAGCTTTAATCTATGAAAGTCTATTGAAGAATATTTCTAAGTGCTTACACAACTAGGCCTTGTGAAGAACATGGCACAGACACAGCTACTTTAATTCCCTGCTCAGAACTTTGTTCATTAAGAATAGTCATATTACGTTGTATTTCATTTTCAGATTTAGGTGCATTTATCGCAGCTGCTCCTAAATAAGTTACACCACTAAAAATGGTACAATCTTGATCTACATCTGAAACTAACAACAATTACTACCATTATGATTGATAGTTATATAATAGAAAACTTGTCTTTAATACTTTATCTTCTTTAATAGAACTTGTAACATTTTACACTGGCAATCAAACGTATTAACTTACACTCTTCATCGCTATTATCTGGTTTCATAGCATCTTGCTTTTCAGGTGGCGATATTGATGGAGGTACACTTAATGGATCTGTTCCAGGTGCAACTGGACAACTATAAAATTTTGATTGTCCTACTTTTTTAGTTTCTTCAACAACATCACCCATAGCGACTCCTGGCTCTTGTAACACCTCAGTTAATGCGTTCTTTAATTCGTTTAAATCTCCATTAACAATATCCAAAGTTGGCGTTTTATTAGCCTCCGGTTTGTCACTTACAAAATCAAATTCATCACTAGTAGCTACCGATTCATTTGATTTTACACTTAAACTATCCTCCATAACTACCTATATAATAATGAACCATGTAAAATATTTTTTAAAAATTAATGAAAAATGTCAAGGTGGGTTGTTAAATGCCAACTACACTTATTATTAACAACATTTATTAAAATTAATATCGTTTTTAACACTAGCCTGTAAATATTATACGAAGATTTGTTGTTGATCCATCACACTATAAAATTTATTAAAGAATACTTATTTAAATAAAACTAGTAATAAATTTTATAAACTACTTTAACAACAATAAACTAAATTGTTCTAACTTGACATTTAACTAACGTTTTGACAATTGTAGTGCCATTGTCCTTGCAGCTTGCACCCTCCATCAAAAAACCAGCACAAAACAAATTTTTGTTTTATGTACTAATCCCTACTGAGCGCTAATTCTTATACAGATTATAACCTATACAAACAACTGTGGATATTATTAGAGTTCCTACATGAAAACTTTAACTGTATTATTTTAGAGTTACGTACACGAGCTGAGTTCAGCAATTGCATCAAATTAATGTGATCGCTCGAGTAACTATAGCAACCACTATTAAGACAATGGTGTTACCAGAGTAATCAGATTAATCTAATGCAATTGCCGCAAGCAAGTTCGTGCAAACCGTTCGTGAATTCATCGCAAATCCATCGAACATGAAACAACGCGTTTTTATTTCCATCGGTTTTTTTACGTTGTACAACAATGATGTACAGTTACGGCCAAATAAGAACGACCACCATTTTGACATTCTATGTCATTTTAATAAATTTTGGTAAATCAGGCTTTTAAATGATAGATGAAAGATATTGCAGTGGCAATTAGTTGTTGACCCTTCATAAAAATTTATAAAAGTTAAATACCTGTTCAACTTATATATCTGTTGCTTACATAAACAATAACGGTGGTAAACTCAAAGTAAAGATTATTTTATTACAAAAACTTTAAACCAATGATGTCAATATGAACAAAATTACAAATTTATTAAAATTAATATTTCAACGCTCTCCCATTGTTTTCAAGAATGGAGTTTAGTCTTCTGGGTAAGGAAGCTACTAAATTATAGGCATAATCCGGAGTGAAACTGTGCCACACCTCATGGATCGTATCCCACAAGTCCTCAGAATTTCGTGGGTGAAAATCATTGTTTCTATTTATTGTTTTCACCATCCTACCCCAAACATTTTCCATAGGGTTTAAATCGGCGCTACGTGGTGACCAGGGTAAAACTGTAACGTCATGTTGCTGTAACCATTCTGTTACTATTCGAGCAGTATGCACGCGGCAGTTATCATGTTGATACAAAAAGTTATTTTCCGGAAATACGGCATTTACTGATGGTAACATGATGTTTTCCAGAATGTCTATATAGGCCAATGCATTAAATCTGTTTACAATATTTATACACATGCCAAGTCCATCGGCGCTCATCCACCCCCAAACATTGCAAGAGAACCGTCCACTATTTCTCACATTTTGTGTGTATCGTTCATCATAACGAGTGTTCGGGGGTCTGTAGACTCTAACTCGACCGTTGTAACAGGACTGAAAAACCTTTTCATCAGTAAATACTACGTTTCTCCAAAAATTTATATCGTGCATGTAATGTTCTAACGCAAACCCAATTCTTTCTTCTTTATTTCTTTGGGTTAAAAAAGGTTTTTTAGCTGCTGGACGATTTCTAATGTCGGATGTAGTTTTGATGCGACGCCGTGCCGTTCTGACGGATCCTGGAAAATTTGTCATATGCCGTGCTTCTATCGCAGTTTCAAAAGGATGATTTTCCAAAAAGTTTACCAGGTTGTAATCCTCTTCCTCTGTAGAGACTTTTGGCCAACCAGTTCCTACTTGTCTTTCTAATGAATGTCTCAGATTCCACCTGACTTCTACATCGTGGATAGTGCTTTTAGATATTTGAAAACGGTCCGCCACCCTTCTTTCTGACCAGCCCTTCCCCAATACCGTAATTATACTACTTTTTTGGGCAATACTTAAATGAGGCATTTTGATTACTTGACAGTACCTTGACAATTTGAATTCTTAATACGTTATTTTTCATTTTTATGTTTCTTAGGTGATTTAATACCAATTCACAATAGAGTAAAGTACTGCCCGGTTTTATTTGGCCGTAACTGTACATCTAATCCTTCTAGCTGAAAGACCGATGCTTCTGATCGAGTTAAGAATTTGAGGTTATTATGTTTAAATATTTTGGTCTATGACTGGTTTGTTTGATTATTATTATCTTAATAAATTAAAATTCTTGGTTGTTTTTTAATTTTAATATGAATAAACACAATCTGCTAATTCATAGATGTTAATTATATTAATTGCTGGTTTTTAATTGATATATAAGCCAAACATAACAATACAAAAATATTGTTTTTAAAGAACATACTATATTGCACTCTTATATTGTGCTTAGAATAGTTTTCATCGACACTACTAGTTCGGAAATTCATCGCAAACATTAAATACATCGAAAGCATCGGTGACGTCATGCCAGTCATCGCTCTGATTAATCGGTGGATTTTCACTTGTAATTACACGAGTGCTTCGAAATTATCGATTTGTAATACGAACGTTGATTAGCAACCACGAGTGTCATTTTTTGACGTTTTAATTTCCCGACGTGCAACGTGCAAGTAGAATGAAATAATCTGTTTAATTCACGAACTTGCTCGAACTCAGTTACGGATGTCAAAATCTATCTCTTTCTAGGCCAAAACTAAGCTGTCAGAAACAGAGATACTTTTTTCTCGCTTTTTACTTTAGTGACAACATTCAGCAGCTGTCAGTTATAAATTTTAGGTTATGCTGTCATGTTTATTTTTATGCATGTTTTTTAATGTGCATATCATTTATTTACCGTTTGTTTGACCAAACCATGGTGTCATTTTAACGGAACTTTTATGCTGATGCCAAATATGTAAATCATTTTTGAGGGAAATTCCCCAAATGTGGAGATCAAAAGTCAAAAACAAGCGTTTCTTCATGGCAAGGAATAATAATTACCATTACGTTTCTATTATTGCCAAATTGTGTAATTAAATGGGTAATTCTTCAGAAATATTAAATTTACTGTCCATGCTTAATTAATATTACGAATATCTTTTTATCTGCTAGTTCAATACAGTGAAGAGGTAATAGCAGTCAATCTAGCCAGGTATATATTAAGAAATAACTATCTTTATCTACTATCGTACAAAAAGTGACCACTTTTTACACTGATTTTCGTGTAAAAAGTTAACGTAATATTGATGATTTATAAACATTTTACTAACTGGTTGCTAAACAACTAAGCACATAAAAATCTAAACATGCTAATATATGTACACATGACATAAGTCACAAATTTTAAAAAAATATAAATACAATGAATACTTTAGTAAAGCGTCATGATCGTAGATAAAACGTTGTAAGATATACGTGTAAAAAGTCTCTTCAATGCACTCACATCCTTTAAGACACTCGCTTGTGTGTTAAACCGTCCGCGCAATAAAGAATGGCTTTTTACACTTATATCTTAAATAACTATTTTAACAATAAAAAGTAAACTTTATTATGGCCATATTATGGCATATGTTATTTACGTGGCCTAGTATGTATCTATGGTATGTATTCTCAAAGTAAAAAGCAGTTTTTGTAAGGTATGAGCTAGTGATTATCGTTCTAATAAGATAATTGTAAAAAAAAGTATAGGGTTCTTATCCGGAGCCAACTAATATATAAAATATTAAGCATTGACTATTAGGCAATCAATAAAATATTGTCCCTGTAACTTTTGTCATTTGCGTAAACCTAACTAAAAGAGAAGAAATTTCACATATATATCAGCATTTCTACAATGTCAGCATTACACATACACATATATTGCTTGCATATAAAATTTTAATGAAATCAATATGTAGTGTCTTGTTCAGTTGATCCATAAACTTTATACAGGGTGTATTTTAATTGAAGGGTTTTGGCTGAATGGTAGATAGGTGAAATATAGTAGAGCAAATTTTTCTTCTAAAGTTTGTTCTTCAAACGAATAGTTTTCAAGAAAATGAATTTGAAAGTTTTATTAAATTTCGAGTCCGACCCTGTAACACTAACCTACCTTAATTTGTACACATTTAATTTAAAAATGTGATGCCCTTTTAGATGTACCTGCCTTTTAAAAGCTAATTTATGGCTGTCTGCATGCTTTAACGTAAATAATGTGGTCAGAAGTTATTACCAAG